>JAUNZM010000238.1:0-1247864 GCA_033459285.1 Clamator glandarius
CGTTAATCTGATTTTAGTTAATGTTCTCTTATAATTTCCTATTTTGAAGTAATATAAATTATTTTGCACAGGCATAATCTCAAGCAAAATCTGAGGGGAAAGCATCCACACTCAGTTTGCAATGGCATATCTAAAAGTATGGATTGAAAGTATCTATGCAAACTCCAGTTAATGGGAAAAAATGGGATTCACATCCTAACATCAGAACTAGAAATGCTGCAATGAGTGAATGCCTGCTCTGCCTTGGTGCTGGTAGGTTGCTCCTGAACACAGTACAATTTAATGAAGTCGAATCATGAGTTGATTCTTACATTCAAGAATGCATCTCCCTAGTTTATGCTTTAGTTAGTCTTATAAGTGTATTTGTACTAGCTATTAAGGAACAGTTTCTCCTTATCTTCACTTGTAATTAAATACAAATGGATCTTGGTACACAGCTCTTGCTCAAAAAACAATGACACACCACAGAAATGACTATAGCCTTATTCTTTAATAATGTGACACAAATTTGACAGAAAACTGCCTTTTAAAATATGAATCTGCATTGTGCAGCAGTAAATCACAAGGGCTCACATGGCCTTCTCATAACTAAATTTTAATTGAGTTTTCCATTCTTAACAAGGCAACCCATTTCCAGAAATTCATACCAGCCAATTCCTTAATCCACAAAGCTCAGAGGCTATCTTCTGCACTGACAGCATGTAAAAATGTTTAATGCTAACACAAATACCTTTCATAGATTATTCTGATTCTCAAGCTGATTTCTAAGCCAGCTGTTCTCTGCCTGATTCAATGTGCAGATTTCATTTTAAAACACAGACTATTCCCTGCTTACCTGCCATACAACTAGATCTTACAGGTGTAGGCCATGTTTGTAATGCTTGTTCATCCACTTACAGGAAAAAAACAATAAAATAAAATACTTGGCGTAGCTTTCCTGGATTCTAATGTTTTCTCCCCAACTTTCAGATACTGTATTACCTGAAGAATGCCAGGAATTACGTCATGCTTTATATATGTATGTGTTACAGATTATATTCATTAATTTCAAAGCCAGATGCTATTTTTGCTTAAAGTAATCCTGGATGGTATGATAGATAGATAGATAGATAGATAGATAGATAGATAGATAGATAGATAGATAGATAGATAGATAGATAGATAGATAGATAGATAGAACTTGCTACAACATACAAATGTTTAAATCTACCTTGATTGTAGATCTATTACTGCTTTGTTCTTTTTCACATAAGTAGTGTAACTAGCTTCCTGCTCCTGCTGGGGCTTATCCTCTGTACAGCAATTTTCACAAACAAATAATAGCAAATACAAAAATAAAATTAGGAAAACATAAGAAACTAATCAGAAAAAAACAATAATCATTCAACTGCAAGGTCAACCATAGTGCAGACTACAGAGATGGGAATCCAAACAGTTGGATTTGGCTCCTTGCTCTATCACCAGTCAACTCTATGATCACAGGCAAATCACATTCCCTTGCCGTATCCTTATATTTCCTGTACAGTTGTGTTAGCCTTGCCTAGTTAAATTATAAAATATTAGGGACTGGAGTATTCTCTTACTATTTGTTTATACAGTGTCTCACACAATGGGCCCCACTTTGTATTGGAATGAAATATAAACAATAATTTTCTGATACCCTGTCTCCCAGAGCTGCTTCAGTGGAGTATGAACCACTGTCCAAAGTTATATCTGATAAATTGTGCATTACTCTGTTGTGGGAGAGATTTCTTTCTAATCTGAAATCCATCTGTCTTGCTGTACTGCAAATGATAGTTTCTGGGCAGAGAGCATACTAATTGCAGGATTAAAATGTTAGCTAAGTCTTGGGTGGAAACTGTTTCCCATAATGTGGTAGAAAACACATGTTGGTTTCTGTCTGTAGATCCTTGAACATCACAGGCCTCATCTTGACTGGGATATTTAGGTCCTCTATGGAACTATGTCTGTGCTATATAATTCAATTAAAATTAAATAATAACTAGCTATCAAAAAAGTATTATTGAGATTTTAGTGGCTCCAGCACTGCTTAGCCTGGTTTAGTTCCTCTTTGAAAGCAGAAACAATTGTGCCGAATGTAATGAATTCTGCACCTTCTCCAAATAAGTAGCACACAAATTTAGAGATGAAAAATTAACTATAATTTTGGTTAGATGTCTTAGAATTGTTCTAATTTTACAAAGATGCAAAGATTTGAAGCTCCTAAAATCTAAAGTACATCTTTGTATGTAACAGTTCACTATAATAGCTCTCATTTCTTTAGCTGTGCACATTACTTATTATTTACTGAGAAGAATGACTGACATAATTGATGTGACACAGACCCCATTCCCAAGCTGCAAGAAACAGCTGGCCCCCACATCATTTCTTCCCATGGCTACACAGAGGGGGCAGATACCAGACTGCCAGAATGAAATGTGGAGTAAATTTTTCAGAAACTATTCTGCTTACATCTCATCTTCTTAGGGCTCTCCAGTCAAAAGCCATCTTGCTAACAAAATACTAAATTTCCTATATTCTTAAGATGTACTAAAAATGCTGGAGACAGATACATTTTTCAGAAAAGCTAGATTTTTAAGACAAAGTTATTTGTTGATTTAACCTGACTTTTATGGTTGTGGTTGCATGCAGCCCTGAGACATCACAGGCAACACCATCCAGTCAAGAGCTCTCCACTGTATATTGCAATATTTAAACCAAATAGAAAGCGCTGGTAAATCTAATAGCAAAGTTAGCTGGGTGGAGAGGAGGGGAATGGAGCAGGGTGAGTAGGCGAAAGCAATAGTTGGTTTTTATGTTCAGGAGTTCAGAAAAATAGTTTTGTGTTTGGGAAAACACAATTCCTTTAGAGTATTATGGATTCCAGAGAAGAAGCTAAGGATTCCCATCCTTAGTTTCTGCTCCTACCACCATCTAACTCCTCTCAAACCTTATCTTAAGGTGGCCTAACCAATATCCTGTTACCACAGTGAAGTCTGCCTCTCCAATAAAGCTATTTCCATATTTCTCTGTTCGGCACTACTCTCCATAATCCTTTGCCAAATAACCACATGTTGGCAAACCATCACCCTTTCACAGAAACTATAAAAGCTAATAAAAAAGAAAAAAAGAACACCCATAGTGGCTCAACACACGACACCACTCTGACAACAGTCAAAAGTAGACACTCTTGAAGGAGTATGAGAATCACAGAATCACAGAATAACCAGGTTGGAAGAGACCCACCGGATCGTCAAGTCCAACCATTCCCACCAATCCCTAAACCATGCCCCAAAGTACCTCATCTACCCTCACCTTAAACACCTCCAGGGACGGTGAATCAACCACCTCCCTGGGCAGACTGTTCCAATGCCTAACCACCCTCTCCGTGAAGAATTTTTTCCTAATCTCAAGCCTAAATCTCCCCTGGCGGAGCTTGAGGCCATTCCCTCTCGTCCTGTCCCCTGTCACTTGGGAGAAGAGGCCAGCACCCTCCTCTCCACAACCTCCTTTCAGGTAGTTGTAGAGAGTAATAAGGTCTCCCCTCAGCCTCCTCTTCTCCAGGCTAAACAACACCAGCTTTCTCAGTCGCTCCTCATAAGATTTGTTCTCCAGCCCCTTCACCAGCTTTGTTGCCCTTCTCTGGACTCGCTCCAGAGCCACAACATCCTTCTTGTGGTGAGGGGCCCAGAACTGAACACAGTACTCGAGGTGTGGTCTCACCAGTGCCGAGTACAGAGGGAGAATAACCTCCCTGGACCTGCTGGTCACACTGTTTCTGATACAGGCCAAGATGCCATTGGCCTTCTTGGCCACCTGGGCACACTGCTGGCTCATGTTCAGTCGGTTGTCAACGAACACCCCCAGGTCCTTCTCCTCCTGGCAGCTTTCCAGCCAGGCTTCTCCTAGTCTGTACCTCTGCTTAGGGTTGTTGTGCCCCAAGTGCAGGACCCGGCATTTGGCCTTGTTAAACCTCATGCCGTTGGTCTCAGCCCAGCAGCCCAGCCTGTTCAGGTCCCTTTCCAGAGCCTCCCGACCCTCCAGCAGATCGACACTTCCACCCAGCTTGGTGTCATCTGCAAACTTGCTAAGGGTGCACTCAATGCCTTCATCCAGGTCGTTGATAAAGACATTAAACAGGACTGGACCCAGGACTGAGCCCTGGGGAACCCCACTTGTCACTGGCCTCCAGCTGGATTTAACTCCATTTACCACCACCCTCTGGGCCCGGTCATTCAACCAGTTTTTCACCCAGGAGAGTGTGCGCCCGTCCAGGCCAGAGGCCGACAGTTTCCGAAGCAGAATGCTGTGAGAAACTGTGTCAAAGGCTTTACTGAAGTCCAGGAAGACCACATCCACAGCCTTTCCCTCGTCCAAGAGTTTAGTCACTCGGTCATAGAAGGTGATCAGATTACTCTGGCAAGACCTGCCTTTCATGAACCCGTGTTGACTGGGCCTGATCACCCGGTTCTCTTGCAAGTGCTTCTTGATAGCACTCAAGATGACCCGCTCCATGACTTTCCCTGGTACCGAGGTCAGACTGACAGGCCTGTAGTTCCCCGGATCCTCCCTGCGCCCCTTCTTATAGATGGGCACGACATCAGCCAGCCTCCAGTCCAGAATACGGCAGGAACATCCAATATTTCCCCATGATACTTCCTCATCCACTAACAACCCACTGTCTAGCTCTGGTCTCCTACCCACCTCTTTGCATACTTCCCCTGTTCTTCCCAAATCCCTCTCCCTAGCCTCACATTAACCAACACCCACTCTAACATCTTGGGGATAATCATCACACAGAACATGTATAATGAGATAATATATCCCATGGAGGTCAATTACTCATCAACCTTCAATGTTCCTTCTTGTTCCCTAAGCCCACAACTCCCCATGGGACTTTTCATTAAACCTTAAGTCCTATCCTCCTTCACTCCTTCTCCCACTCCCTCTCCAAAACCTTCTACTGACCTTAAATACTGAATATTCAGAATGCCTGACACTCTTTGCTATTCACATTTTTCCAGTTCATCAGTGTACTCCATCATCTATTTTTTACATAAGCTGACCAGTTGCTCATTGCCACAAAGATTAGCAAGCACAAAACGCATTTGCTGAATTCTTCCTCTGGATTTGTTAGATCTCTGCAGCTGGGATTTATCCTTAATGATAAGCCAAGTAACCTCACTTTGCAGCATGCACTGCAACCAACATATTTTAAGCAGGTGTGTAAAAACTCAGCAAAGCACTAATGACTCCTAAAAGTGCTAGCAGAACCTGAATTCATGCTGAAAGATGTAATGCCAATTTAATACATAGAGCAAATTTTTGTAATTTCTGTGTCTGGGTCATTCAGTTTTCTTAGAGGCCAACCACAAACAAAATTAATACCAGATTCAGATAAAGAAATCAAACAAGGTGGACTTATTTCATTTTACATTATTTAGAATTTTCAGTGGAACTATGCCAACTGTATACACGCAACAGCAATCTTAGGGTACCACAGACTTCTGCACTGGGTTTGAGAAACAGCTATTCTTATCAGAGAAATACAAATGCTGGGGAAGGGTGTTGGGTGACTCAGAGGAAAAACATGACCACAGCATATTTATTCATTCTCCTAGATCAAGCAACAAGAGTGGACTGTTATGTAAAAAGTCTAGATACTCAGTTTCTTAAGTATGACACTCTGGCAGGATAATACAGGTAAGCATGTGCTTCCTCTCATCTCTGTTCCCCACCCTGCTTTGATTCATAATGGAACTAGAAGAAATAAGGCCATGGTTTTCACAAATGACCGAGTAGGAACTCAGGATGCTCTTACTTTTGGATCTGAGCTGCTTGTGGTAGTCCTAATTTAAAGAAGGTGCGTTCTGTAGTTTAGTCTTTAATGCATCTTCAGCTGGGTAACCAAAATCAAACCCCGAATCACTTACCAAATTGGAAAATTTCATCTTAATTAGGCATTTTTGTGCTATAGCTGTACTCTTTTGTAAAGCCTTCTGAATAATTTTGAAAATGTTATACAATGTCAGTCCAAATTCTATTAAAATAATTTGGTCCTGCTTGGTTTATAGACATAGCATACATGGAGAACACATGCCTCCTTTATATAGTATGTCTTCCATGACGTGTAGAAACTGCTGTTGAAATCTATGGCAAATGGCAGTATGCAAATAATCCTTACATCTGTGTGCAAGTAAACCCATAAGTTTCACCAAAGCTACTCACATTGGACATATTCAGAGTGAGAAAGACAGAAAGGAAAATAACATTATTTCTCATCAATTTTAATTAAACAATATATGATTTTCCTTATTCCCTTTCAGACTAAGGTATATTTTACAACTTAAACAGTTTTTAATAGGATTCAGCTCTGTTTTTTAAATTAAGCTTTGACTTCTGTTATCCACCACGTTCAATTAAAAGGCCATAAATAGCACTGCTTTAAAATAAAAGAATTAGGACCAGATTCAACAAATATTTAGTCATTTAAGCATAGTGTAAAATTGGTGTAAAGGATTGTAAAAAGTATTTAGGAACCAGTGTATTTTGATGAACCTGAGCTATCTTTAAGATTTTCTGAGCATTTCAGAAATAAGGTCCCTTTCTGAGAGGCCACAAACTGATAACTTAGGGAAAGTAAACCACTGATCACTTAGAAGTCTTTCTTTTGATATTTCTGGATAAAATCACAATGAAGATATAAATAATTGATGTGCTATTTTCATTACAAGCTGCCACCAAGTTAATAACTTCAGGGAGAAACTACAGTTAGAGGAAAGCTCTTAAGAAAAGAAGAAAGCAGAAAAGGGAAAGGAGAGCGCAACAGTAAATGTGGGGAACTGCAGGAAGAAAACACTGCTAAGCTTTGAGAAGAACTGCTTACGTTCATATACATCTGATTCTTGACCCAGATATGTCAAAATCAATAGTTATTATAGTACTACCAACATGTGGAAAAATTCTTTGACTGCTCTACAGTACTGTAGCATACGAATAGGAGTACATTGAAATCATCCTCTCTCTAAGATTCAGAAATTTTAATTGAGATAAACAGAGGAGGTCTGATGTTTGTTAGAAACTGGACTACAAGGTGATATTTCGCTTAAGTGCAAACCAAATACTGTCTGTGTTACAGTAATACGCCCTTTAGAATTGTTTTTTAAAAAAGGGGGGGGAGAAGCAAAGAAAAAGCCTACAGAATAAATTGTGAATAAGAAAGAGCACTTGTAAAGAAGAGTGTTTCTGATGTAATGAATTCATTATCAGTTCTTAGTCTTCCACTTCCAGTATAATTCACTACTTCACATTCATTAGTGATACCAACTCAAACAGAGTTTATACAAAAGGGGGCACATGGTTTCAGGTTGCTCCTTCTAAAAAAAGCCTGACCCTTATGAAATGACATCTTTCACACTCCCAGCACAAATCTGATGAGGAACAACAATTGGACACAGCTATAAAATTCTAGCACTTTCACTAACTTGTTATACAGTTGTACATAGAGTAGTTACTGTGCGGTTGTGATCCAGCAAACCACTTCCGTGTGTGCTTAAATGACCCAGTCTCCTCAGCTGTACTGCAGTGACATTGGTATTTGCCAACTTAACTCACAGGATATTGTGAAGTAGGTAACACTTGTGTAGAGTGCTGAAGTTCTTGAGCAGCACCTACAGTGTTGTCTGTGACTACTAAATTTCCCTTAGAACAATGCTGCTTAATCTTTAATATGATGCATGCTCAAGAGACTTGAGAACGTTACACTCAGTGGACATGTTCCCTTCATGGTGTGTGTTCCCCTCAGTTGTAATCTTCTTGCCTGTCCACAGTCAGGAACCTAGCTAGGCGTGGTATTGTCTTCTTCCCACCAATACATCCTCTTTTCTTTTTAAAAATAAACCCAGATCAGGGAGAGCGATGAACAAGAGTCCAGATCACAGACAGTAGGGATGATTAGCAAGCTGGAACTGTGAGATGTTAAGGTCCCTGGGTTGTAAAGAAGAGACTCATGGAAACCAGACGTAAAGAGCAGGGGGGAAAGGCATTGAAAGGCCAGACCCTGGAACATGTCAGTATTACACTGCAATGAGGAAAGAATCACCCAGTGATGAGTAGGTGTTCAAGGATTGCAGTGCATAGAACTAATTTACTGTGAACTTAGACCAATTGTTCTTTGTCCCTGTGAAACAGGCATAATAGTTCTTAAGTGTTTTTCAAGACGTTTAGATTTATGATTTTATCTATTGTTTTGATGCAATGGTATGGACCCACTGAAGTATCCTAGGCAAATAGGAGCTGTATTTTCCAATTAAATTTATGCAAAAAAAAAAATAAAACAAATGAAAAAAAACGTACTTTTTAATTTCATATGAGTTGAAGTAATTACTACTTGAGACCAAAATGAAATAGACTTCTGTAATCACTAAGGGTGTGCTGCAACACATATAACTTCCTTCCTCATTTATAAGATAGAGAAAAGCAAGGTCATTTTTTCAGTTTCGATGACATGGCCTAGAAGTCATTAGCCTTCTCCTGTAGAGGCACACTTCTAGGAGAAAATGGGAATTCCCTACCCATGTCCACAGAAAGTGCTAAAATATTTGGAAACAAGAGGCTCTGCAAAGGGATCTGAACAGGCTGGACTGCTGGGCTGAGACCAACGGCATGAGGTTTAACAAGGCCAAATGCCGGGTCCTGCACTTGGGGCACAACAACCCTAAGCAGAGGTACAGACTAGGAGAAACCTGGCTAGAAAGCTGCCTGGAGGAGAGGGACCTGGGGGTGTTGGTTGGCAGCCGACTGAACATGAGCCAGCAGTGTGCCCAGGTGGCCAAGAAGGCCAATAGCATCCTGGCTCGTATCAGAAACAGCGTGACCAGCAGGTGCAGGGAGGTTATTCTCCCCCTGTACTCGGCACTAGTGAGACCGCACCTCGAATCCTGTGTTCAGTTCTGGGCCCCTCACCACAAGAAGGATGTTGTGGCTCTGGAGTGAGTCCAGAGAAGAGCAACAAAGCTGGTGAACGGGCTGGAGAACAGGCCTTATGAGGAACAGCTGAGAGAGCTGGTGTTGTTTAGACTGGAGAAGAGGAGGCTGAGGGGAGACCTCATTGCTCTCTACAACTACTGAAAGGAGGTTGTGGAGAGGAGGGTGCTGGCCTCTTCTCCCACGTGACAGGGGACAGGACAAGAGGGAATGGCCTCAAGCTCCGCCAGGGGAGATTTAGGCTTGAGATTAGGAAAAAATTTTTCACAGAAAGGGTCATTGGGCACTGGAAGAGGCTGCCCAGAGAGGGGGTTGAGTCACCTTCCCTGGAGGTGTTTAAGTCACGGGTGGACGAGGTGCTCAGGGACAAGGTTTAGTATTTGATAGGAATAGTTGGACTCAATGATTTAGGTTGTCTCTTCCAGCCTGGTTATTCTATGATGTGAAACTGCTCTCTCTGTGATGCAGGCTCCTAGTAAGGTACCTGTCTACTACCTATCTACTAGACCAGAACAGAGTCCTAGAAGAGATTTTATGCAAGTAGCCTACAACTGCTTTCAAACGGATCTGACTTAAGAAATTTGAGGAAAGGCTTTTAGCAATCCAGATCTCAGTGGCAATATTTTTGCCTGTCATACATGATAGACTCTGCCTTGAGGTGAAAAACAGATCATGTTTATAAATGGTCTAATCATTATGTTTCAATGAACAACTTTTTTAGCACAACTTTCTGCCCTTGTCTCAGTTTCCTCTCAACACACAGATTATTAATAGATTCTGCAAAGGTTCAAATATTTTTAAGTCTTCCAAAGGACACCTTGTACAAAGCATGAGACACTGTAGGTAGAGAAAAAGAACCTTGATTTTAGTAGTGAGTGTGCCTTTAAGGCGTTAATAACAAATGCTAAAACACCATCAGGAAATTTTTCCAAACTGGTTATGATTAGCTGTTCTAATTCTGTATACTGCCCGGAGGAATTTGAACACCCACTGAAACCAAGGATCTTCCTCTGCACAAGGAGACATAAAACATAATCCCATTGACTTTAAGGCAAGTAACTTCCAAGGGATTTCCTAGAGCAATTTATTTGCAACAGGTTTGCTGCAATAATAACTTTTCACTGCAAGTACACAATGTCTGTCTTCTGCAAAATACTTCCACTTCATTTGCTATCAGAAGGCCACCAGTCCTTCATGCCAGGATTTCATGAAATTAATAAATCTACTTCCATAATCCTTGCTGCTTTTACTGACAAATGTAATAAACTACAGGATGCAAAACTCTGGAAGCCTGCTGGGATTTATTTTCTTTTTTTTTCTTTGACAAGCCTTACAGAGTAGCACTTCTGAGACATGCTCATGTGCTGTAAACCTAATCCTTAGCAATTTCCTCTATTCTCAAATAACCTAAATATTGTATGAATAGTGAAGGATTTCCTTTAACAGACAACACTTGCATGGTTTTTTCGAGGGTTTTTTGCATGTGAGTTGTTCTCAAGGAAATACACTTTGAAGCAACTGGATGTTCTCATTTGACATTCACAAGATACACTCCTAAGGAAACATGTAAAACTTGACTGAGAAGATGATGTCCTAGAATTTAAAGGCAGTCCAAATAGAGAGAGAACTGAGGCCAAATCTCAAGGGACTTGGGACCAAAGGAGCCTTGTTTTATTCTAACCCCACTGTGGGGGGCATTTCAGTGCTACTGTCCACCTCTGTGAAAGATTTGCCTTTCTGCTGCAGTAAATCACATGCGGATTGACTTTTCAAAGTTGATGAGCCAGTGAGGTCATACAGGCTTCTGATATTTTCTGGTTTTAGCTCTCTTTTCCTCAAAATATGGGTGATGCCCACCATTCCATCTGTAACAGAAGGTTTTGTCATATGCACAGAACAATCACATCTGTCTTCTTTAGCTAGGTCTGCATCTCTTCCTCCCTTCTCCAAAGTGGCTGCTGTAGTTTTAGTTCACAAGAGTGTTAGTACACGTGCACACATACATGTCTACAGTGATACCAAGTACCCTTGTGGAAATGATTCCTCAATGCAAAGTTTATTACAGCACTGATCCATATGTTAAAAATTCTGGGGGTTGCTGCAGAAAGCAGCACAATTAGAATACAGTTCCTAATGAAAAAGCCAGCACACTGATTCCTATCACTTTTCTGCTCCTCCATACAATGGCTACAATTGCAACTCTATCCCATCCTTCTGCTGCTGAGAGACATCCTTGTTTACCTGGGGAGTGAGGAATAGGGCAATGTAAGCACAACTACTCCAGCATTTCTTGTTTATTCTAAAAGGAACAATAAAAGGATAAACACAAAACTTGGCTAAAATAATTGTGAGGAAAAATGGTAAAGCATTTTTTTGACATTTGGTTACCTACAGTCAAAACCTCACTCCTCAGCAAGAAGAAAAACTGCTCAAAATTTCCTTAAACTGACAAGCAACATTTAAGAAATTAAACAAATTGAAACACTTTTCATTTTGCTACACATCTAGCTCCAATTCAAATATTACAGGAGCACTGAAAATCTCAAGCAAATGCCCCGTGAGGCATGGAAAACAATTAGCGGGCAAAAAAAGGAGAAGTATTCAGCACACCCCTCACCCTAGAAGTCCAAGCCAATTACAGTAGAAATAGTCAGTGATTCAGCACAAAGGTTCCTTGGCAGACGAGTGAGGAAAAGGCAAGTCTCCAGCTGGGTCACTCAGAGAAAAAAAACGCAATAGTGCATCATAAGGACAGGATTTAAGTTTGCAGCCCTTAAAAAGGAGGACATTTAATTCAGTTCAAGTCATTCCTAAAAGGACCTTCTTTGTTTATATTTGCTTCTCAAAGCCATGAACCTAAAGTTTCCATTCAAAGTGGTTTTTTATCACAGCATCACACAGTTCTGCATCCATTAAGGGTCTTTCCTGTAGCTCATCCCAAAGAATGACACACTTCTGGAGAGGCAGACTCTGATGCTTCTAGGAAGGATGCAGTGCAACTCAGAATTTCACTATCAAAGATTCTGTCATGAGTTTTCCTAAAAGAAAGAGTAGGGTCAGGTAATTGCTCTGGGTAGTCTGTTGAAGGAGTTTATAACTTAATTGGTAGAAGAAATATTCTGAAAAAGGGTTGCTTTGGGTTTTTTTCCTTCTGTTTTTTTTATGACAGGGGAGCCAAAACTTCGGTCGCTGTTAGAAACAAGACAGGATGAGGCACAGATCTTTTATCTGCCCCAGGCCGATCACTCTTCAGTTCTTCAATATGTCTGAACTGTTCTTAAAATGAATCTGAGGAGAACTATGGATTAGAAAAAAAATATAATCGAGAAGATAAAATAAGGAAAGATGTGACAAAAAGTGGAGCAAGTACAGAACTATGGAAGCAAAAAAAGGAATTGAATGCTCAGAGCAGAAAATAATAGAAAGAGCAGGAGGAGCAGAAGACAGTTATATGTTAGAAGTGATGAAAAGGTAACTGAGATTCTTATGAATGAGATTCAGAAGAAATGCTCCTGTAGAAAGAAGATGGCAGATATGAAGCAGAGTCATCACTTGTAGCTGAGGAAGTTCATATTTTCACAATAACTTTTCAAAATGTGCTCAGCCAGCTGTGACTGACTCCATGAATAATAGAGTTAGGGACAGGGGTGAAAAAACTGAGATAAAGGACAGTACTGTAGGAGTCAAAAGTTGGTTTGACAAAAGACAGCAAAAAAAGAAAAAAAAAAAGCAAATTTGAATGGATTGCAACTGCACAGGTTTGAGCTTCACTGATGGACAGAAAAGTGAAGCAACTTCAAGATAAAGCAACTTCCTCTGCATTCAAAAGGTCTCATCCAAGAAAAACAGCTTTTAGCACTGAATTTCTCTTAAAAAATAAAGCTGAAGAGAGTAAAAAATATATCCTTTAGGACTATTTAAAAAGCATATGTATGTATGTATGTATGATCTTGTTGTCTGAAAAATAAAACCATGCAATTAAAATAAATCTTCTGTTGTTTTTTCTTAAAAATCAAGTCCATGTCTTCTAACACTTTTCATCATAATAGAACCACTACATACCTCAATACAAATACTGTTCATGCAAAACTATTGTCCTTACAGTGATACCAATGGTGCCAGAAGTGTGAGGTTCATAAATTTTACTGTACAGCTGGAAAAGTATGTGTATGTGTTACTGTTCCACAGCACTCATATAAAACATCTAGAAAATAATTATTTTAAGGTGATATTGTCAATTTTTAAACAATGCTAGATGTCCTTTTTTTACCCCCGTAGTGTTGTTTCAGATAACACCTGGCAATACTATAATTGAAAGAGAACAAGAAATTTATTTCCTACTGCTCCAACACAGACTGCCTTTTGAAGGCAGGTTTCATGAGGGCTATCAGATGAGGCTGTGGAATCTCCATCCTTGGAGGCTTTCAAGACTCAGACAGACAAAGTCCCAGGTGACCTGGTCTGATCCTGCTATGGCCAGTGGGATTCCAGGATGCAGAATATCCCGTACAATCTCAGTATTTCTCTCCTGGCCTCTAGACAAACAGTGTGTTCACAACACACTGAAGCAAAAATAAGATTAAAGAACATGAGAAGGAAAACCCAGTAGTTAAATCTACACTTGATCACAGAATGAGAAGGGGAAACTCAGTATCTGACACCAAGGAACAGGGTAAAAACTGACAAAAAGTAGCAGAAGGGATCACAAATAGGCTTCATCAGTGCTATGTCTTCCATATTACTCAGTATTGCACTTGTCTTTCACCTGGATTATTTTAAACATGGTGCTACCTAACGTTCAATAAGGTTCAGTTCTATTTGCAATTCATGAGACTAATTGACTAGGCTTCAAAATTATTTTTTTCAATCAAATCTGTAATAAGGCTCCCCCTGCTTTCATTAGGGGCAAATGTGAGTCATGGCTTAAGGTTTTCTAAGAACTCATGCGAAGATATTACCTTGACTGTCAAGAGGTTTATGGTCTGCAGTCCTCCTTTTGCAGGGGAGAAATCGAAGTAGGTAAAGCATCTTGCTAACAAAAACCTGTGGTTCTGGAGACCTCATGGATATCCCCATCTCATCCTTCATTGTAAGTTTTAGGCTTATTCTGACAGGCTTGGTTTCAATCAGACCAGTAAACCGCGTCTAAAAATCAATATCCACTTAAGAAGCACCTAAAATCTGGCATACAGAAATCACTTCTGTTTTAAATATACTAAATACTAGCAAACCTGAGAAAAACAGAAAAATGTAAACCATAAAGTAACAATTTTTCAGACTTTCTCTCTGCCGATGGACTTACATTGCCCCTGCAAGATGCCACAAGCATTAAACTTCCAATTGGAAGCAAATAAGAAAAATTCTCGGCCACCTCTTTCATAAAAACTCTTCAATCATTTGTTATGTTTTTTGACCAATAAATAATAAAGCCATTTCACGGAACTATTTAAGTTATATTACTTACAGCTGGAGGAAAATAAGGAACAGTCATTTTCTAGAGAGGCCAAAAAATACGATACACTCATACAAACTAAATTAGATTACAATTTTTTTACCATTGCTCTGAGAAGATAAAGGATAACATTCTCAATATTTACTTTGCCTCGCATTGCATTTATATTTTCAAATGAAAGATCATCAACACAGAGCTTCACAAACATTAATAGGTTTCAGTCCTATCACCAGTGTGTTGAAGCTAAATACAGACAGAACTACTGAAATATTGCTGTAGTTGGAATGCCCATGCTGACTCTTTTAAAACAGCAATCAGTGGCACTTAATTATTTTTTTTAATCATGGGGTGTCAAATTATGCACTGTTGTGCAAACACTTGTTAAACAGACTCCTGAGAAAGCATCTTTGCAGATTTATTTATTATTTTTTTAGCAAGGGTTGTGGGAGGAAAAGGTAAATCTGCAGCTTTGACATTTTCCTGTACTTTCTCACTGCTGTAATCCAGTATGCACTAAATACCTTCGCAGTCACCATGGCTGCAACACAGTACCAAGATGTTTAGGTAGGAGCTGAAACTAGGATTAGACAATGGTCCATTGCTCATATTGGTAATGCACATACAGCTCTTCTGAGAGAGCATTTAGCAGAAGACATTTCAGTTACCTGCTTGTACAATACTATTGTTTTTCAAATCCTGCATTTTGACCTGACACCTTGGACGAAATCTGATCAATGCACAGCACGCCTCAGCACAGCCTCCCCAAAAGCAATGGAGCCTTGTTAATAAACAAACAGGGCTGCTCTCCAGTAATGGTCCATTCCCATGCTGCAATGCTTGCAGAGTCGCTGCTGAGAGGTTCAGGAAGAAGAAAAGTTAAATAAGGAAATCATAGTGGATCCATTGTCTTCTGAACCTCCTGCCATTTTCCATCGCTTTCTCATTAGAAAATGGAACATTTGAAAGCATTTTCAGAGAACATACTTATTTTGAGTTATTGCTGATGTTTCTAATCTAGACAAAGGCTCAGCTGAACCAAGAACTGCACAAGTAGATGAAAACAACCCTTAATTTGAAGAGCTTGCAGGCTGAGCTTATGCTATTGAGCTGCTTCACACCAGAGCGCCTCAAAAATACAGCAAAAGATTTCAAAATACATTCATTGAAATGAAAGGTGGGATAAATTGATAGAAAATGTCCAGGTTTTCAGTGTAACCCAAGGACTATGCTAAACTCATATTAGACTTACCCTGCTCTTTGTACTGAACATTGTTCCCAAACAGATAACTTCCTGGGAGAGAGTTATAGAACGTATCAGTAAATCACCCCAGAGGTAAGAGACAGGCATCAAGCCTTTCTCTCCTGCACCTTTTAACTTCACTAACAGAACCAACTTCAGAGTTTCCGACAAACCCAATCTTCAGTGAGTAATTAAAATATTCATAATAAATTTGACCAAAGTGTTATGACCATTTAGTGTATGCTCACTAGATATTGTCCAGTGCTTCTTAATGCTCTTAATCAATTTGTTTTCTATTTTATTACTATTAAAGATTGTAAGCTCCATGGGAAGGAGATTACAATACTGTTGTTTATGCTATTTGATTTATGCTCAGGGAACAGTGTATATAGGGATCTATCTCCAAATGTATATTGTAATGAATATATGAAGAACTACACTACCATGACTAACTTATCCTATACAGAATTCAGATTTCTATTTTAGTCAATTTCATTTCAATAAACTATATTATCTAATTATAAATGTTTATTGGAACTGTATTTAAGAATATTCAGAAGCTCTGAAAGGCATTGTACAAACTAGCTCACACATTACAAGACATCCATTTTGCACTAGCAGTAGATAATCAGTTTTAGATCATTTCTTCAGGGCTTTCTACCTCTTAGGAACTTGCAGCAAATTAAAAGTGTAAATTCATGAAACATTTGTATGTCTGAGGACATTAAAAAAGTAGTGTTTGCTCCATTATATTTTAAATTAAAAATTAAGGTGTTTTTCCAGGAGCATTAGAAGCCAAAGGTACAAATTACGGCACTCTTATTTAAACAAGAGACCATCTTTCTATAATTAGGCAACCCAAATGTATGCAAGAAACTACTCTGTAACAGTTACAGTGAGTCTCAGTAATTCTGATCTCTGTGTACAAACAATGCATATAACTTAGCTAATAATACACATTGTATATGCAACCTCAATTAATTGTTTGCCTAGTTAACAATTTGGAGTATAAGGAAAAAATAATATTTCTCAGCTGTAGCGCTGGCTGTGGTTTTAGTTTGTTTTGCTTTTCCATTAGGAATCTGGTATTTGTGGCTGACATTTTTATTGCATTAATAGCAGAAAACAATATTAAAAGAATGCAGACAGACGTGGAAAGCATTAACAGAAACATTTAAGGCCATTCCAGAGACACTCTAATTGTGATGCTGAGTAATAGACATGTAGCGGGAAAGGCTAGGTTCAATAAATGTCCACAGAATGAGCTTCACGCTTTAGATTTTAGTTTCAAGTCTAAAAAGCTGAAGAAATGCAAAATGTTTATGAACAGTTGTTCTTAGTAGTATTGTACTGAATACAGGCCCCTTTCGTTCTGCAAGCAATGAAGTACAGCAGATTGAGACAGCAAAATTAAAGCCACAATCTAGGTTGTATCATCACATAGCTTAACTGAAAAGTCTGATTATTAAAAATCCCTAGGGCTAAATCTCCAATTTAAGGTGTCATTGGTTGTTCAAATTGTTTGTCTTTGCAAACACAGCTTGAGTTTCTGGCATTTGCAGTTAAAAGGCTGAGGCATGATGAAAATTTGGGGTCAATGTGTCATGCTCAATTTGTTATTATGGTAAGAAACACAGTATGTTCTGTACTAATTGCATTTACTCACTGCCATATTTACTTTCATTAAAAAGCAATAACAAAAGCAACATCACTCTTTAGTTTTACTCATAGCTGCAGCAGATTTTGCCATTTACTGGGAACCTGACTATGTCAAAAAACTTATCACAGAATTTATGTACAATATGAGCTATATCTAACTTTGTCTTATAAAATGAGGACCAGATCTAACCACCAGTAAAGTTAACAGAAGACTTCCCCTTACACTTCAGCAGGCATTGGATTAAAGCATTTTTTTTTGGTGAGTCACAATTTGCTACAGCTGTCATTTTGTCAGTGCTGCAGTCCTTATTTGTGAGTTTCAGTATATGCTTTCTTTTTATTTTCAGCTTTGGAAGTTTTCTTGTGGGCTAGGAAGGATGGCTTTTTTGGGAACTGATGTATTTAAAAATTCCTTTTTGAAGACAACTGAATGTGAAATGCATTGATCTAAATATAATGATCTCCACAGTTCAACTGCAAAAGATAGTAGCTAAACTCTGACTGCAGCTGGATCCTACAAACGTTTGTGTGTGTGAGTAACCATGTACATTGACCAGTTCCATAGGTTCAATGGGACTATTCACTTCAGTAGTTACTGATGTGCATGGGTGTTTGCAGGATCAAAGCCTCACTAGGAAGCAGAAAGAAAACATCTCCTTGGACAGAGCTACCAAACAGAAAATACATGAGGGCTGCAGAACAAAGAGATATTTCAAGATGAAGT
The DNA here is from genome assembly GCA_033459285.1 of Clamator glandarius. Classification (NCBI taxonomy): domain Eukaryota; kingdom Metazoa; phylum Chordata; class Aves; order Cuculiformes; family Cuculidae; genus Clamator; species Clamator glandarius. Next base: position 18,061 of record JAUNZM010000238.1, read on the forward strand.
ACTTCACTGAGAATAGATGACTCATGGAAAAGATGCTAAGTGATTCATTAATACCAGCAGCTTAGCCAATAAAGAATACCCAAGTATGAAACTAATGACTGTGCTTTTACAATACTACCAAACTATTTGCTTTTGTAAGCTTAACATAGGAATAATTCTCTCCCATTTTGAAAATTTATTATGCAATTAGTTGTCACTTTAATAAACTGTATGCATGGCTGTGATAACGGTTGCTCAAAATACTGAGGACTTTACAGTTTTTGTTTTAAAAAAGAAAAACACTAGGAACTTCAAGTCCTGCCAATTTTTCCTCCCTGCCAACTCCTATTAGCATAAATGAATGGTTTATTTTAAGAAATGCCTGATAAATTACTCTACACAATCAGTAATGAGGGTACTGTCAGCAAAGGAGAATCATTTCCAAAATTTACTCGGAACAAATGAGTGGTTGACTAGCTCACAATCATGTTACATGGCCTGAGGCCCTGTTTTATTCCATAAATCTGACTGACCTCTTCAGAGTGAAAATTAGTGATTGTCTAGAAAAGGTAACTCAGCAAACCTGTTCTGTTTGTGCGTTTTCTCCTTTTTTAAAAATTAACACATTCAAACTATCTGTAGGACTATTCCTATAGCTTAATCTTTATTGACAGACTGCAGCTGCCTCTTAAAATAATTGTCATTTTTTGTGTCACTGGTCCACAAGCCCGTGCATCCCACACGGATCCCTGTAGCAAGAAAAGCAACAAATGATTAGTAGTGATTAATAACAATTCAACAAAATTTTGATAGGAATGGTTGGGCTCAATGATCCGGTGGGTCTTTTCCAACCTGGTGATTCTATGATTCTATATCATATTAAAATTGCACATCTTTTTCCTATTACAAACTGAAAGAAACAAAAACATAAAACGAAGAAGGAGACAATGTCCTAAGAAAAACTGAGAGGTCATGAGTCTCCATCCTGCTTGATTTAGTCTCTTAATGTGAGTGTGTTATCTAACAAATCAATTCTCTTTCTTTTTTAGAATATAGTTTCAAAAGTAGAGAAGAATCCCTTGGCAGAGATCATCGTGTCAATTAGCAACTGAAGCCAATAATCATTCATCACTTTCTCTGTTAAAAGTCCCTAACTACTTTACTCATCATTGCTATGGAATTTATTACATTAAAGCAGGGAGAAAATTTTTCAATGAAATAATTTAAGATTATAAGATTAAAAAATAAGACTAAGAAATCATTTCTGCCCCATTCTCGCACCACTGCAAATTATTTCCAATTGCTGTTCCTTTTTTTTAAACTCTACTGTTAATATTTTGTCCAGCCTACTTTTACAAGTCCCAGATGATAGTTTTCCAACACGCCCTTGAAGACTGTATGATCAGTTAAAAAGCTTTTTCAGAATATGGTTTACTCTAAATTAGAATATGAGACCAGAGCCTTCTCTGTCCCCTAGTAGGATACAAAAACGTCTAATGAAATTTAATCTGCACATACCTGTATCATGTGCCAAGTTCTTCACGTCCATTCATCTCCAAATATAAGTTCACAGGCAGTCTGTATAAAGTACAGATGAAGAGAAAAGGCCCCACAACCCTTGTGAAGTTTCATAGTAAAAGGATATGCACCGACTGCCTCCCAAAAGGTCTGCTGTGAATTCCGCTCTGCTTGTCAAACACACAGCTGTGGTACCGTCTGTGAGATGTTGCACTACCTGCCTTTTGACAACACAGGGAAGGGCCGGGAGAGCTGAGCGGATCGCCCTGAGCTGCAGGAAGCACTGCGCAGCCTGACTTTTGGAGCTGAACCGACACACTTCCAGATTGATCCAGAGTACTAGTTCTCCATGCCGCATCCAAAGGTATCCATAACTACTATTAAAGCTATGGTGAAAGCAGATGCCAAGCACCAAGTACAGTGGACTAGCAGTCATGGCACTTCATGGCATTTATTCAACAAAGAGGTTTGATCCCGAGATGACTGTGAGTGATGTAACTACCCTCCAGCAAGGTTTACAAAGATGGTTTCCCTTCTCTGCGAGAGGGATTTTAGCCATAGCAAAGTTCTTAGCCCAAGAAACATATGTTGGGTTAAAATGTAGCCTGACATTCAGAAAAGCTTATCTCCGCATTAGAGTAACTGTGTGAAACAGCAAAAAAGAACATATTGAGAGACTCTGAAATCTCTCAAGCTTTCTCACTTTTCCATATTAAGTTGATTCTAGGCAGCTGCCTAATGAAATGCTTGTTTCTCCAGAGTGGGTTCTGAATATGAAACTGTGCTTAACTCACATGAAGCACATAGCACATGTTTTCTGTCAGAAAGAGCACTGAGGACCAAGATAGCAAGCCTGACAGGTCAGGCACCTTCCTGGAAGAAGGCTACATCTCATCTTCAAGGCCAAGATTTGATATCAGAAGGGAGAAACAATTTTCAGTTTGGGGACATTTGTTGCAAAGGGTACAGGGGAAAGCAGGAACAAATCTGAAGTGCCTCTAGGGATAAATTTTTATTTTCTCTATTTTTATGTGAGACTTGCATAAACAGCTTGCGCCATACAGGAATGGGAGGAATGTCCACTCCACACCAGTGTTGCATTCTCCTGCAGCTACAACCACACAGTCTGACCAGTTCTGACCACAGAACACCTTCAGAATAGCCTGCATAATCAGTTCTGCTGAATCAAGAATGTCAAGTTAATATCACTTTTGTCATGGCCATATGTGTTTTTATTTTACTTGTCCTTCAAGAAAACTATAACAACTTTTGAAAGAAATTAAATTTTGACCTTCTGTTAGCATCAAGATTACATTAACTTATGTATTTTACTTCCCTCGTATTGCTTGTTCATTTTGATGTTGATTTTGTCTGGGTACTATCTGCAGATTTCCCTCTGCTACTAATTTCAGTCTTTAGTTTTTGTGATTGCTGCAACAGATTTTTGACAGCTGAGGAAGACACAATGGTAAAATGTCACTGACTTTTTTCACCATTTTTTACTAATTCATTCCATGTTTCTCCTTGGGTACCCAGGCTAACGCGACCCAGAAGGATAGGATGTCATTCAGAGGGACCTGGACAAGCTGGAGAAGTGGGCCTGTGGGAAGCTCATGAGATTCAACAAGGCCAAGTGCAAGGTTCTACACCTGGGTTGGGGCAATCTGCTCTTTCAATACAGGATGGAGGATGATGTGATTGAGAAGGACTTGGGGGTGCTGACTGACGAGAAACTCGACATGACCCAGTAATGTGTGCCTGCAGCCCAGAAGCCCAGCTGTATCCAGACTCTCCACCAGCTTTGTTGCCCTTCTCTGGACAGGCTCCAGCAGCTCAATATCCTTCTCATAGTGAGGGACCCAAAACTGAACACAGTATTTGAGGTGCAGTCTCATCAGCGCTGAGTACAGGGTACAATCACTTCCCTACTAGCCACACATTTCTGATACAAGCCAGGATGCTTCTGGCCTTCTTAGCCACCTGGGTATACTGCTGGCTCATGTTTAGCCAGTTGTTGAACAACACCTCAGGTCCTCTTCTGCTGGGCAGCTTTCCAGCCACTCTTCCCAAGGCCTGTAGCACTGTATGGGGTTGTTGTGACCAAAGAGCATGACCTGTCCCTTGGCCCTGTTAAACCTCATACAACTGGCTTCAGCTCATCAATCCAGCCCATCCAGGTCCCTCTGCAGAGCCATTCTAGCCCCAAGCAGATCAACACACTCACTCCCACCCAATTTGGTGTCATCTGCAAATTAATGAGGAAGCATTCAATCCCCTCATCTAGATCACTGATAAAGATATTAAACAAGACTGGCTCCAACGCTGAGCCCTAGGTAACACTGCTTGTGACTGGCCACCAATTTGATTTAGTTTTGCTCACCACAACTCTCTGGGTTCAGCCATCCAGCCACTTTTTTACCCAGGAAATAGCAGACCTGTTTAAGCCATGGGTCTCTACCTTCTCTAGGAGAATGCTGTGGGAGACACTACCAAAGGCACTACAGAATAACATGGTAGATAACATGTACAGCCTTTCCCTCACCCATTAGGCTGGCCACCTGTTCATAGGAAGAGATCAGGCTGGTTAAGCAGGATCTGCCTTTCATGAGCCCATATCTACATTCACTCTCATATTTTGCTTATTACATAGTGACACTGACTATCTCTTTTGTCAGATCATTAATTTTTAATAGCTCTGTCACCGGCTTCAAGTCACATGTCTGCAAATCCTTCCCGGCTTCAATTTACATTGGAAACCCTTAGATGTTTGGCCTACGTTAAAAGCATTTACAACAGATGATTATCTTCCAAAAGGTGCAGTCAGTGTTGTCACATGGCTCAGGGGCTTGTTTACCACAATGTGGTGAAGCTCAATCTTAGTCGCACAAACAGTGATATTAAAGAGAAGACAGATTATCCAGCCCATTGTCTATTAGTGGTGATAAGCAACAACTTCTTTACAATGATAAATTCAGCGGCTAAACAAAGGTCCTGAATTTACTCCAAATTTTCCTCAGTGACCACTCTCTATCATGCTCAGGAAATTACAATCTTGCACATGTAAAATCTCTTGATTTTCAGGGTTCTTCTCTACAGGCTACATTTGCTCTCTGACTTCAAATATCTTCACCATGTATACCTGATTCTAATCATCCAGGTTAAAGTTGCCATTAATCAATTTGGTAGGATTAGGCTGCAGATGGTTTCACCACCTAAATGGAGTGAACTGATTAAAAACTGATAGAATACCTCCAAAAACAGAGTAGCTGGCATCCTTCTTCTGCATCCTTCTATGCAATAATTTCTCTGGTAACCAGGAGACATCCTTTTTTTTAACTGTAACCTCTGTGTTACCACTTTTCATACTTCCTGAGCTGCAACACACTGTATACAAAACCTTCCTATGCTTTCTGCTTTTTACATGTTTTTTTTTCAGGAGTTTGATAGTTTTCTTTCTGTCTTCTGAACTGTTTCTCCCAGTGCATGCCCTGCACCATGATGCCTGCATTCCTGGTCAGTTCGTCTCTGTTCTGCTTCCCAGTTTCCTTTTGTTTGACCTTATGAACTTGTTCTGGACTAACAACACTATTTTGATGCTTTTCTTAGACCATTCAGCTGCCCTTGCCATTTGAAGAAATTTCTCTTGTTTCTTTCAACAGCTTCCCCTGTAAACTGGAATCATTTGCCCCATATATGTTTTGGTCTCTCATTAAGCAATCTTTTATATCTCCAAAATTACATGTGGATGCCAGAGTAGATGTCAGTAAGGCAGGCATTTATTCCCCCTTCTGTTTCTTTGGTTCAGATAAAAACACAGCCACGTTCCCTCTAAGGTCACAGTTTAACAAACAGTTTTATCAGCTTCTACAGTGTTTTTGTTATTATTAGTACCAACAATGTCTCATTCACTTCTCTTTTTCACCAGAAGTGAGAGTAGAAGTGTCTTATCATACGTTCCTCATCTTTATCCTCCTCAGACAATGATATATTCAGTACATATTAGTACTGTTATTCTTGTGTAAGGATTTTTTGCATGGAGAGTCAGCTTCTTAGTGAAGTTAGTCTCATGGCTGCTTGTTTTCCTCCATTTAAAGCTCTTGATTTATATGTCTTTCAGTAATGTTTTCTTCTTGCTGTCAGTCTCACCCAGCTGGCTGTTGTATCAAACTGTACTTCACTGCATAAAGGGTAATAAAAGGAGAGCACCCTGCATTTGTAAAGTCTAGCCGCACACTCTTGAGAGAATTACCTGCAGAAGTCCTCCAATTGCCATTAATATCCCAGCCACTAGCACACAAACAAGCTCACTGACGATTTCTCCAAATCTCTTTTTCCCCTTAAGATCAGTGCCAGCTCCATGTCTTAATCATCAAGGACATACTTGAAAAAGTTTAGAAGTAAGCACCTAATGAATTTCTCTGTACTGGTAAGGTAAAAAAAGACTGCATTACACTGCATGCTGCCTCACAACAACTCTCTCTTAAGAATACAAGTATTTCAACCTTTTATTTTAAACTAGCTGCTGAGAAAAAAAAAATTAATACTTCCGCAAAGCGCCGTCCGTAAAGACCAACTGCAGAAGAACATTCCCCCTACAACAATAAGACAGTGTTTCTATCATTCAGGACCTTGAACGTGGCAGTCAGAACCAAGCATTGAAGCCAATTCACAATGTTACTGATTGGTGACAGCCCTTAGTACAAGTACAAGAAAAGGAGGGGGCAGGGGTAGGAGGGAACATCCCCAAAAGATTGCTTTCTTTTTCAGCTATTTGTAATTGAGCTATTCTGCATGCTCTTTAATTTGTGTGACCTCCAAGCCTCCTCGGGATTATGAATACCTATTGTTGACTTAATTGGCAGAATAACAAGAAACATCTGCCAAGCAAACCCAGTTTCTCAACCTCTGCTGTTCTTGGATTCATTATAGCTGTAGCAGAAATAATAATGTATTTTGTCTCTATGAACGACCCTGGACCAAAGGCTTTCATAGTTCAGGCAGCCTATTCCAGTGTATATTAGAGAACCAAAATGCAACAGAGATTTCATGAAGGCTGTGTTGTATTCAGATGCCCATCTCACATGACTGATGGAATATATGTGTAATACTAATGCTAGAATGGAAAGACAGAATTAAATTTATATGAGAGAAAGGTCTTTCTTACTAGTAAATAAGTTTGGATGGAGCTGGGTGGGAACACATGTAGACAGAAAATAAAAGGAAATTTTAAATGAAAATATTCTAAAATTAGAAGCGAATAGAATAGTATGGAATGGAATAGAATCATCATTGAGCCACAGAATGGTTTAGGGTGGAAGAGACCTTAAAGACCATCCAGTTTCAATGCGCCTGCCATCAGCATGGGCACCTTCCACAGGATCAGGCTGCTCTAAGCCTCATCTAACCTGGTCTTAAAGTCCTCCATGGGTGCGGCATCCATGACTTCTCTAGGTAACCTGCACCAGTGTTTCACCACTCTCACAAGAAAAAAAAATATTCCTAATATCTAATATAAATGTTCCTTCTATCAGCTTAAAACCATTACCTCTCATCCTACCACTGCATTTGCTGATAAAAAGCCTGTTCCCAGCTTTTCTGTTGGCCTCTTTTAAGTACTGGAAGGCTGTATAAGGTTTTCCTTAGCACCATCTCTTCTCTTCTCTAGGCTGAAGAAGCCCAATTCTCTCAGCCTGTCTTTGCATGGGAGTTGCTCCAGCCCTTTGATCATCTTTGTGACATTACTCAGGACTCACTCTAACAGATCCATGTCCTTCCTGTGCTGAGGACTCATGAAAGCACCGTACTCCAAGTGAGGTCTCACGAGAGCAGAGTAGAGGGGGAGAATCACCTTTCTCGAGCTGCTGGTCACACTTGTTTTGATGCAGCCTGGGATATGGTTGGCTTTGTGGACTACAAGCACACCTTGCAGGCTCATGTTAGGCTTCTCCACCAACACCCCTAAGCCCATCTCTTCAGGGCTACACTCAATCCATTCTCCACCCAGCCTGTAATTGTTCTTGGGATTGCCCTGACCCAGGTGTAGAATCTTACACTTGGCCTTGTTGAACTTCATGAGGTTCACACAGGCCCAGTTCTCAAGCCTGTCAAAGTCCCTTTGGATGGCATTCCTTCCCTCCAGCATGTCTACTGTGCCACACAGCTTGGAATAGAACAGAACAGAAGAGTTGGAAGGGATCTACACTGAACATCTAGTCCAACTGCCTGACCACTTCAGCCAGCTGGGAGAGGGCTGGATCTGCTGGTCGTGACTGCATGGATCCAGACTCCAGCAGGCTCTTGATGGGCAAACAAACCCTTAACACATCTCTCAGGCTCCATCTTTTATGCTTTGCTGTCATTAAATGTAGGAAACAGCAAAGTTCAAGGTTAGGTCTTCCGAATTTAGATTAGAGAAAACCATAACTCCAGAACAGCAAGTTTTCTTGTCCACATCATCTCCTGGATTTCATTACATCCATGAGGGAGAATAAGCCCTATCTCATGGTTTAGTTCTACTGCCCCCATCCTCCCAACTAGCTGAAGTTCTGACAGAAGAGACATCCCCTACATCAATAAACCCTGCATGAAGAACTGAGAGGCAGAAACAGGTAACACAGTGTCAGGTGGAGAACCATGAGTTTTGCCTCCATTCTGGAAACAGTGGAGTAGCCAAACACGCCTAGAGGCATGAGTGGATTACAGGCTGACTATGAGAAATGAATGTGATACAGGCAAACACATTTAGTGGACAAGTACAGTTGGACTCAATAATCTCAAAGGTCTTTTCCAACCAAGTGATTCTATGATTCCTGTGAGTCAGGCAAGGTTTTTCATAGAATCACAGAATCATAGAATATTTTGGGTTGGAAAGGATCTTAAAGATCATATAGTTCCAACCCCCCTGCCATGGGCAGGGACACATCCCACTAGGTCAGCTTGCTCAAGGCCCCATCCAACCTGGCCTTGAACACCTCCAGGGATGGGGCAGCCACAACTTCCCTGGGCAACCTGTGCCAGTGCATCACTGCCCTCATGGTGAAGAAATTCCCACTTATGTCTAGTTTAAATCTGCTCCTCTCCAGTTTACACTCACTCCCCCTTGTCCTATCACCACAAGCCTTTATGAATAGTCCATCTCTAGCTTTCTTGTAGGACCCTTTCAGGTACTGGAAAGTTGCTGTAAGATCTCTTCAGAGCCTTCTCTTCTCCAGGCTGAACAAGCCCAACTCTCTCAGCCTGTCCTTGTATGGAAGGGGCATCAGCCCTCTGATCCTCTTTGCAGTCCTCCTCTTTATCCGTTCCAACAGTTCCATATCCTTCTTATCTTGAGGATTCCAGAACTGAACACAATACTCCAGATAATGTCTCACAAGCTGGTGAAGGGGCTGGAGAACAAATCTTATGAGGAGCGACTGAGAGAGCTGGGGTTGTTTAGCCTGGAGAAGAGGAGGCTGAGGGGAGACCTTATTACTCTCTACAACTACCTGAAAGGAGGTTGTGGAGAGGAGGGAGCTGGCCTCTTCTGCCAAGTGACAGGGGACAGGACAAGAGGGAATGGCCTCAAGCTCCACCAGGGGAGATTTAGGCTTGAGATAAGGTAAAATTCTTCACGGAGAGGGTGGTTAGGCATTGGAACAGTCTGCCCAGGGAGGTGGTTGACTCGCCTTCCCTGGAGGTGTTTAAGGTGAGGGTGGATGAGGTGGTTAGGGGCATGGTTTACAGATTGGTGGGAATGGTTGGACTCGATGATCCGGTGGGTCTCTTCCAACCTAGTGATTCTATGATTCTATGAATAGAGGGGCAGAATCACCTCCCTCGACCTCCTGACCATGCTTCTTTTGATGCAGCCCAGGGTACAGCTAGCCTTCTGGGCTGTTAGCAGACATTACTGGCTCATGTTGAGCTTCTCATTGACCAGTACCTCCAAGTCTTTCTCTGCAGGGCAGCTCTCAATCACATCATCCTCATCGTGTACTGAAATCGGGGATTGCCCCGACCCAGGTGCAGGACCTTGCACTTGCCCTTGTTGAACCTCATGAGGTTGTCACAGTCCCACTTCTCCAGCCTGTCCAGGTCCCTCTGGATGATATTCCAGTGTGGCAACTGCACCACTCAGCTTGGTGTTATCTGCAAACTTGCTGAAGGTGCACTCAATCTCGCTGTAAATATCATTGATGAAGATATTAAACTGCACCAGTCCCAGTATGGACCCCTGAGGGACATCACGTGTCATGGATCTCCATCTGGACTTTGAGCCATTGACCACTATTCTCTGAATACAACCATACAAACAGTTTCTTATCCACCGTACAGTCCACCAATCATATCCATATCTCTCCAGTTTAAAGAGGAGGATGTTGTGGCGGACCGGGTCAAAGGCTTTACAGAATTCTAGATAGATCACATCTGTCGGTTTGCCTGTGTCCACTGCTGCGTTTACCCCATCATAGAAAGCCACTAAGTTGGTCATACAGGATTTGCCCCTGGTGAAGCCGTGCTGGCTGCCATTAATCACCTCCATGACCTCCATGTGCTTTAGCATAGCTTCTAGGAGGATCCATTCCATGATCTTCCCAGGCACAGAGGTGAGGCTTTCCACAGGAAAGTCAAGCTCTTGTGCAAAACCCTGGTGAGAACTCACCTGTACTGCTATGGACATTTCTCATTTCTCTAGTTCAAGAAAGAAAAACATAGTAAAGAATATAAAACAGTTCAGGAATTCTTGCCAAGAAGATCTCATCATAAACAGCATAGAAGCAAATGTTCCTTGATGCTTTGATAAGGAACAGTGAGGAAATCTCTGCAAAGTTCATGCAGAGGGAACCAGAAGTCTTTCTCTCGCCTACGACATCACAACCAAATGAATGTCTACAGTATAAATGCCCTTATTAGCATAGTCTGAATGTACATATGACTTTTAGCAGCAACACACAAAATGACAAGAATAGTACCTTCCTTACTCTTTCAGTGCTCTAAATAATAAATCCTAAAGGTAAAAGAGATTTGTCAGCGTTTTAGCTAAGATCTGAACATCTTCTCACCAAGAGCAGCAGGCAAATACATCTTGGAAAGATTAAAGTTGCAAATGAGCTCTGAAAGCTTTACCCATTGGTTGAGGTGCATTTTGTATCCCATATAAACACGTCCAATGGACGTGTTTAGCAGAGGAGCTGCACAGCTTGGTTTCAGTAGGACAAGGGGATGTGACAGTGACAGCAGCAATGAGCTATTTTCCCAGTTTGGAAGACTCATCATTTCCTTGGCTGTGCTTGGGGCACAGGTCCAAATGCTCTTAGTCTAAAAATGACTAGCCTTTCCACCACACCATTGTCACTTCCGCTCACTTGTATTTCAAAGTCTCTTATTTCCATGATGGTCTGCTGGCACCATTCATCCCAACTTGTGGCTCTAGTTACACTTTGGACTTCCTCCAGGTTGTGGCTGCTTAAATCATGACCCTTACATCATATGAAAAAGGTTTGTGTCCACCCAAATCATGTCCCTGGTTCTCTTCGCTGCAGGGCCCCACAAGCATTAATTCTGGCCAAGAGAAGGGACAGTTCATAGGGGTGGTAGCTGGGCTGCAGGGTTTGTTTCTGCCACTGCCCGTGAGAAGAGTAACAGCACTGGGTTTGTATTTGAGAGACAAGTGTCAGAGGATGTTATCAGGGATGTCCAGCAGCTGTGCCCAGTGCATGGCCACCAAGGGCAGGGACAGAGCCCCCACAGGCCTCCTGGGCACAGAGACTGCCTTAGGGCCAGCACCTCATAAGCCTTCCTACAAAAAATGTTGGGTGGAGGGGCAGTGGTCGGGGCTGTGCATGAAAAGCCCTGTCACCCCCATGTCACTGTGCTGCCACCTGGCAATGGAGCAGTCACAATGCCCCAGGGCAGGAGAATGGGTCATTTTCCTGTGTCTCACTGACAGAGTTGGCCTGACAGGCAGCCTGAAGACATCTGAGCGGAAGATCTTGAGGAACTGGTGAAATTACATGGAATGGACTGAAGGAGGAAGACTGTAGGCTGGACGATGGATGATGCTGGATGTGAAAAGAACCAGCAATCCCTGGAGGCATGGGAGGCTATCAAGCCCTTTTCAGCTAGACAGCAGCAGCCAGGCACCTTCTTGAGGAGCACTGCACAACTCATTGTCATCATCCCCCATGGAGCCAGGGGCAGCAGCCATAAGAAGTGGGATGCGGAAATGTTGTCAGGGGTCCCAGGACTTTGCAGTATCCACCTATGTCCTACAAGGCATAGGAGGGATTCTTGTCACCAACAGCAGGCAGGGTAGGGCTATTTGGCCACTTTTGGAAGCTCCTGAGATGGCTCCAGTTTGAGGGAGAAGAGAGCTTGGGCATCTCCTGGGAGGCATGATCAGCCTGTAGGATGAGGAGGCAGCTCTTGCTCACATGCTCAGGGAACATCTGGGGTCAGGAAGGAATTTTCCCCTGGGGCAGACTGGCACTGGCCCTTGGGGCTTTTTTTGCCTTTCTCTGCAGCACTCAGCATGACCACTTGTCAGGGCTCCTCTGGTCCACTTTGGCTTTGTCACTGCCTGCTGCTCATGCATCACAAAGATGGACTGTCATGCCCTGCAGCTGAGGGGAAGAAGGCTATTTTTTCCCCACAGTGGGCTATCGAGTGTCCCCGGGGTGGGGCTGCCTCCTCTGTAGTGCTGAACACAGCCCCTTGCCAAAGCTCCTTTGGGCCATTGTGGCTGGGTAACTGCTGCTTGTGCTCCACTAAGGTGGCCCTCCTGCCCCACATCTAGGAGGAGGAAGTTTTCTTAGACTCCCAAGGTGGGCTCCAAGGAAGGCCCCGGGGGTTGTTCCTTCTCCTCTGTAGCACTGAGCACAGCCCCTTGTCAGGGCTTCTGTGGGACCTTTCAGCTGGCTTCTTGCACCTCCAGGGCTCTGTCTCTCTTGCCCATTGCAAGTTTGTAGCGAGACTGAGTTCTGCTCTTGCCTTGGCTCCGTTTCCCCAGGGGTTCTTGCTTATGCAAAAAATGCCTGTGCTTGGAAAGCTCCAAGTTTCTTGCACTACCAGGAGCTGCCACTTTTCAGCCCTCTCTGTGCACAATATAAGCATAGGGCTGGCACATGCACCAGTGACCATGAAGCATGGTGGCAGAGCAAGTTTTGGAAGGAAAAAATTGTGCTTATCATTGATACATGTCATCCCTTGGAAAATACTCCTTGGTACCACACACCTCTTCTTCTTCCTCTTATTTTGCGTGTGGTCAGTCCTCATCCTCACTCTTCACGTCCTTGCTCCTCAGGGAAGGACTGTTTGGCCTGCGTTCCTGCTGCTCCTTTCTGTAGCTCTGTGAACCTTCCTTTGCCACATTGCAAGGGATATTTTCTCAGGGTACACTGCAGAACACATCGGCCTACTCCTGCCTATGCATATTCTTTGCGCTAATGCTTGTGAGCATTGGCTCTGAAACAGAGGAATCGGCAGCATCATCATCACCATCACCATCATCATCTAATAATAATGATACAACCCTTGTAACCATTGTGTTCTGTGTCCTTGAAAGTGGTTTTGGAGCTGCAAAACCCCTGGCATTTCAGACAAATAACAGTCTTATTGTTATCAAACTTACAGCAAGCACGGGGAACACTACAGAACAGAGCAGTTATGCTGTGAAATGCCTGGAGTTCTGCACAACAAGCTCTGATCTAGGTCTGAGGGCTCCATCCAGGAGAGCAGCTCTCTGCAGTTCGGGTCCTAGGCCCATCCATGAGACATGAGCAGAGATAGGCATCTCTACAACATTACACAGGGAGGGACTGAAGGCTCCAGGATGAGCTGAGACACAACGTCCCCTGGCCTCTTGGCAGGAGATGGTCTGGACGTGGGGGTACCAGGGGAGGCTGGTCCCAGACACTGAGGCCCATGAGCACACCAGGACCCTGGCAGAAGTAGACTTGCACTGTTCATGGTCTCTCCGTTAGATATCGATGGTCAGCCCCATTGGAAACAAGAGTGTTAGGCCAGATGGGCATTCGCTCTGAACTGTTGTTCTCTGGCTTTTATGTTTTGGTATGTTATTCCATAGGAAGCAGATCAGGTATTTCTAAAAGTAAGTGTAAGGAGAAAAAAAATCCATAGGAAATGAACAGCTATTGCTCTCCTCCAAAAGAATTGCAACCATCTAGTTCTGGAGTAAGTCATGTTTCAGATAGAATAGACCAGACGTCAGCTCTCAGCCTCCTTCTCTCCAAACAAGACAAACTCTGTGACCTCAGCCCCTCCTCCAGCTTTGCTCCTCTCCTCAGGACACTTTCAAGTACCTTAGCCTCAGTTCACTTGTGGAACTGAGGAAACGTGCACAAATATTCAAGGTGCACCAATGCTAAATACAGTGGGATAATGACCTTGTTTGACCAACTGGTTATGTCGTGTTTGATAAGCCCCAGGATATAGGTTGCCCTCTTCGCTTCCCAGGCACACTGCTGACTCCTATTGACCCTCTGGCCAGCCAGCATCCCCTGAGCCCTTCCTGTAGGGATTGTCTCCAGCTATTTCTCTCCCAATTCAGACTTGTGCCCGGCATTACTCTGTCCCAGGTGCAGAATCTGGCATTTGTTCCTATTCAGTTCCATGCCATTGATGATTGTCCAGTGTTCCAATGTATCCATATACCTTTGCAAGGCCTCTTGTCCCTGGACAGTGTTGACAGCACCTCCCACTTAAGAATCATCAGAAAACTTACTAACCATGCATTTAATTCCTGCCTCCAGATCATTGATAAAGGATTGAACACAATTGGCCCTGCAGCTGACCCCTGAGAAACACCAGCCATATGTAGCCCTGTTCACTGCAACCCTTTGAACCCCAATGTTCAGCCAATTCTTCACCCAGATCACTGTTATTATATATATTAAAGGAAGCAACTCTCAACAGAGCTGTATAGATGATAACCCTTCATGTTTTATTAATTAATTCCTTCTAATACAAAATGACAGTGTATATGGCACTAAGCATGTCCCATTGCACAGGATCCCCTTTAGTATACAGTATCTGCCAGGCATGTACCCACAGATGTGCGGGACAAATTAAAGTTACTGAAGAAAAATATGCCAAAGAAACCTGAGTGGATGTAAAGGCAATATGCTCTAATACAGAAAATTAGAAAACAAAATATGAAAAGAGCATAAGTTTAAACTTATCTGATTGATTGCACAGACAAAGTAAATTTCAGCATCATACAGATAACATAACCACAAAACACAACAAACCCATCTTTTAGGCCTATGAAGTAGGAGTATTGAAAAAGGAAGAACTAGTTTGATATATTTCTCAGTTTTGTCAAATGGATGTGATAGCACTAGAAAATATAATTTATGTCATCTTCTCTATAGGGAGTGGTCACATTAGAGTGTTAAGTACTCTTGTGAATGTTCATTGCCTTAATAATTTGCCTTTTTCACTATTACATAGCTCTCTTAAAGCTACGTAGACATGAACCTATTCAATCAACTTGTTTTTTATCATAGGCTGAATGTTACCAGTGTGAGAACACTACTCTTAGTGAACTTTATACTGATTGTATTTCACAGTTCAGAACAAAATTGTTTTCTCTGTCAGCATGCCTCAGTTACTACATTTCATGGTTGCAGTATTTAGGAAAGACTGGAAATACAAGGCTTGTGGAAGAAGCCAACATATAATCAAAAGCTGTAAGTCTTTCAAAGGCTGTGCAAGTTGTATGCCATTTACATCTGTACCCAAAAATAACTCCTGAATAACATTTCTGCCGGGATTGGTGTGTTTAGTCGATAAGTATTGCTAGTTAAATAGCTAAAAGCATCAATGAAGTGGAAATAAGATGTTATCCCAGTACGATTAGGAAATCAATATGCAGTCCTTCCTCCCTAAAGTAGTTCAAACTTGGTCACTGGGAGTATAATCTATTTCTTTTTACAAGATAGGAGGTGGCAATGTTTACACTACTCAAATATAAAAGTAGATTTTGAATTACTAAATATTCTTCAGGTGGAAACACTAGCACTAGTAGACAGAATTTTCCTGAATTATTCTGTCTCACCTCTTGACTTTTTAGCACCTCTACAAATGGATCCTTTTAATATCATTGTGTAATTATCAGTCAACATACTACCAAGTGTACCATGAACTGGAATGTTTAAATTTTGTCTGGTATATGTTAATTTCCATATTTTACAGTACATTTAAGTTGATTACTGATCATTAGTTCTCATTAATTACCATAAATTTAGAAAAATTACATGACAAAGCTCTTGAAAAGCAAGGACAGGTAGTCTGGGAGGAATACAGGGAAATTGTTCAAGCAGCCAGGTATTAGGTGAGGAATGCTAAAGCCCCAATAGAATTAAATCTGGCCAGAGACATCAAGGATAACAGGACAAGCTTCTCTATGTAAGTCAGTGATAAAAGAAAGACTAGAAATAATGTGGGCCCTCTCTGGAAGGAAATGGGAGACCTGGTTACTCAGGATGTGGAGAAGGATGAGGTGCTCAGTGACTGTTTTGCCTCAGTCTTCCCCAGTAAGGGCTCAAACCACACTACCCAAGTCACAGAAGGCAAAAGCAGGGACTGGAAGAATGAAGAACTGCCCATTGTAGGAGAGGATCGGGGTGAGACCACCTAAAGAACCTGAAGGTGCAGAAGTCCGTGGGACTTGATGAGATGCCTTCATGGGTCCCAGGGGAACTGATGGATTAAGCTGCTAAGCCTCTACCCATCGTATTTGAGAAGCTATGGCAGTTCCGTGAAGTTCTCACTGACTGGAAAAGGGGAAACATAACCCCCATTTTTACACATGGAAAAAAGGACGACACAGGGAACTACAGGTTGGTCAGTCTCACCTCTGTGCCCAACAAGATCATGCAGCAGACCCTCCTGGAAACTCTGCCAAGGAACATAGAGAATAACGAAGTGACTATCACTGGCTTCACTAAGGTCAAATCATGCCTGACAGATGTGGTGGCTTTCTACAATGGGGCTACAGCATTGGTGGATAAGGGAAGAGTAACTGACATCATCTACCTGGACTTCTGCAAAGCAATCGGCACTGTCCTGCACAACATTATGGTCTCTTAATTGGAGAGACATGGATTTGACTGATGGACCACTCAGTGGATAGGAACTGGCTGGATGGTTTTACTCAAAGAGTTGTGGCCAACAGCTCAATGTCCAAGTGGAGACCAGTGAATAGAGGCATTCCTCAGGGACTGGTACTGGTATCAGTGCTTCTTAAAATCTTTGTCACAGACATGGACAGTGTAATTGAGGTCACCCTCAGTGCTGATGAAACTAAGCTGTGTGGCACAGTAGACATGCTGGAAGGAAAGAATGCCACCCAGAGGGACCTTGACAGGCTTGAGATTTGGGCTTATGGGAAGCTCATGAAGTTCAACAAGGCCAAGTGTAAGATTCTACACCTGGATCAGGGCAATCCCAAGAACAATTACAGGCTGGGTGGAGAATGGATTGAGTGTAGCCCTGAAGAGAAGGGCTTAGGGGTGTTGGTGGAGAAGCCCAACATGAGCCTGCAAGGTGTGCTTGTAGTCCACAGAGCCAACCATATCCCAGACTGCATCAAAACAAGTGTGACCAGCAGGTCAAGGAAAGGGATTCTCCCCCTCTACTCTGCTCTCGTGAGACCTCACTTGGAGTACGGTGCTTTCATGAGTCCTCAGCACAGGAAGGACATGGATCTGTTAGAGTGAGTCCTGAGTAATGTCACAAAGATGATCAAAGGCCTGGAGCGACTCCCATGCAAAGACAGGCTGAGAGAGTTGGGCTTCTTCAGCCTAGAGAAGAGAAGGCGCTAAGGGAAATCATATAGCAGCCTTCCAGTATTTAAACAGGGCCTAGAGGAAAGATGGGGAGGGGCTCTTTATCCTGAAGGGCAGTGATAGGATGAGGGGGCACAGTTTTAAGATGAAAAAGGGGAGATTAAGATTATTAGGAAGAAATTTTTTCCTATGAGGCTGGTGAGGCACTGGAACAGGTTGCCCAGAGAAGTCATGGACGCCTCCTCCTTGGACATCATTAAGACCAGGTTGGATGAGGCTTTGAGTGAAAGATGTCCCTGCCCATGGCAGGGGTGTGGGATCTAGATGATCTTTAAGGTCCCTTCCAACCTAAACCATTCTAAAATTCTATGATATTATATGATTCTATGAATACAGAACTCATGTCTTAAAAAAAGAGGAGAGTACTTTTACTGAGAACATGCCTTACTGTAAATAAGATATTTGCCTAATTCATTCATCTTGAGTTTAAAAATTATCTGCGACTTTCTAAGACATTTATCTTCAACAATAAAACTGCTACAAACCATCAGAGTATGTAAATTCCTTGATGTATCCAATATTTGAATCTATAAATAAATAATAATTTTTTCCTGACTTTGATATCATAGGTAATTATAATTATACATAAATACTGCTGAAAGATGAGCAGATAAAAAAATGCAATATTATACAAGGGCTTAGTTTTCTTTTCACTAAGAATAATTTCCTTCATACAACACTTCATAAAAAAAATCTTAAGATTTTAAACAGTAAATATTCAGATTCATTTTCTGAATCACACTTGATGATAAATCAAATGCATTGAAACTACCTAATATTTCTCTCAGTACAGTTTAACACCAAAAAACCTCTATGGTTATCAAGATTATTGTGTTCTATAACAATATACATTCATATGTGATATGCAGGTGTAATATATAGTTATTTAATAGAAATGTAATATTTAATTATATTTCATTGGAACTAGTGCCTGGTATAATATTTGTTTCCAAGGGTCAGATAAAGCCTAGATTTATAGTTTCTAAATACACTCAATGAAGCATTTTGATTCATTTCTGGGTACACCTGGGAAAAACAAACCAATCTCTGAAAGTATCTGAAAATTAGAAGCATACGCTATGCCTTACAGTATAGCAACTGACTGCAACTTCCCTCCAAAGAAAAACCCAAAACAAACCACAAAAAAAGTTCCACAGACATGTGATATAAGTACCTCTGACAGAAATATCTTGATAGTAAACCGAAATTTGTAATGCTTCCTGGAGGTTGGTGGTGGGTGATGCTGCTTTGAGTGATGAACTACCTAGCAGTGAGAACCTAAAAGCCACGTTCAAGTAGTAAACATGGTACTGCTTGGCTTCCTAAAGTCAACAGGAAAGAAGGTTCCAAGTTATCTGTACACTAGCCAATATTTTTTGCTTCATGCAAAACTGCACGCACACATCTGCTATTCCCAACCCACAAATGCAGACATATCTCCCTCCAGTTTCTCCCCAGCAGTTTTCTCTACTGTGTCAGTATTACAGAAATACTTGAAGGATAGACAAAAATGGTATCTTAGAATCCAACAATGCCACACAGCTATACCAAAGCTGTACTTTACCCATATATTCTCAAAACATTCTTTTAGAGCTGGTGAAAGCTAGAGCATGGTTCCTGAACCTATGAAGGGAAAAAGTATTCTGATGGGTTTTCCTCAGGAAATCCAAGTGAAAATGAGGAGCAGAAGGGTAGGCTTTTAAACAGTGCATTCAGTTTTGACATAAAATAACTATTAAATCATACAGTGAGGAGTCACAAAGTAAATATTCTCTTTCAGGAATTACAACACTAATCTTTATTCTAGTTATGCAGGAAGGTAGCAATGGTAAATACTACCAACAAAAAAATCCATGCCCCATTATTTTCTTTATTCTTCTAAGTACAAGTAAATATGGAAAATTAGAACATTTGCCAAAACAGTCGCCTTTGCCAGATTTACTGATCCCTAAAATGCTGCCCCATAGGGAAATGAACGTGACATTTTAAACTGCAGGTATATTTAAAGGAAACAGTAGAACAGTCTTCATTCATTCACATAAACACCTGGCTTGCATATACAAAATATAAGTGGTGCACTCACATGATCAAGCATGTAAGTCACTATATCATTATCGAAATATCGGATAGAACTGCATATGAAGCGATCACCTCTGCAGTGTTCTGTTTTTCTATATGAACGATTGTAAATACTTCCATGAAAACTTATATCCCAAGAGACAAACTATACATGAAACCAAAAGCCTTTTAATTGTTACTTTGTCTCAGACTGCAATTCAATTTGACCTAGTGGTTTGAAGTTTTCACTGAACATTAACCAGAACTGAAACATACCAAGTCCTACAATTGCCTGAAAAGAGATTGTAGCAAGGTGGGTGCTGGTCTCTTTCCCAAGTAACAAGTGTTAGGATGAGAAGAAACGGCCTCTAGTTGTGACAGGAGAGATTTAGATTGGACATTAGAAAACAATTCTTTACCAAAAGAGTGGTCAAGCATTGGAACAGGCTTTCTAGGAAAGTAGTGGAGCCTCCTTCCCTGGAAGTGTTCAAAGAACAAGTACATGGTACCTTGTGACATGGGTTTGTAGGCATGGTGGTTGTGGGCTGACAGCTGGACTGGATGATCTTAGAGGTCTTTTCCAACCTTAATTATTCTATGACTCTTCAGAACTTCTGAAATTCATAATAGATGTTTGACTACCTACTGATACCAACTGGCAAGAATCAATTTAAGAAGGGAGCTCACTGCACTAGACAGTTTCATTTTTAATAACTCAGATTTGGAATATTAAAGACACAGGTCCAAATTATCGTGCTTGTTTTGAAGCAGGGCATTTATGCAAGGAAGATCTGCTAATGAATTTATCAACATTAATAGCAGGTACAACTTTTAGAACAAGTGAAGATGTTGCTGGATTCAAATTTATCAAATCAAATTATGTCTTCATTGACCATGTAAAGGGATCTAAAGAAAAAAGAACCATCAAAAACATTGTTCGCTTTTCTATTCATATAAGGTAAAATGCCTATATGAAGAAAAATAACCCAAAATGCAGGCAGTTAAATGAAGTTTATATCTGGAAATAACCATCCCGACACAGTCTTCAGGATTAAATTGGCAAGGAAATTAGACATGAGCTTGAAATGCAGCATGACAGCTAAATAGATCAATGTAATTTTTACTGCATGGGCAGATACCTTGTATCTATGTTAGTCAATACTGGTCTTTTTAAAAGACATTTTGATGTGACATAGGATTAATTTCTGGGCAGAACATTACTAGAAAGAGCTGTGGGAAGTACAAGGAAGCGGAGTAAAAATAACTAAAATTTTGTAGTGACTAAGAGAACTTAAATATGCCCTACTTCAGTAGTTACAGATAAAAAAAGTTAAATATATGTAAATTTACTAACCCACAATAGGTACAGGTTCTATACTAGTGATAGGCTCTTAATCACCTGAACAGTAAAGTTAACTATATAAACCTTACTTTTCCCCTCATTTCTACTCAATCCCATAGTATCAAATTTCATGTGCTATCATTATTAAAATCTAGGGGGGAAAAGAGCATATTTATGCTCTGTAGTTACATCTGAGTTCTCTCGTCTCAAGCTTTTTTGGATGAAGGAGTGAGAAATGTAACTTCATGGGCTAAGGGACTTTTCCAGAGCCAGGCAGGAGGTTTGTTGCTGCACTCTATATAACTGCAATTTTTTCCTGTAAATATGCAGTACATAGACTGCAATAAAAAAGACAGATCTACAAAGCTGCAAAATGGACTTGAAAAGACCCGAGCTAATTCCATATATAGTTTGTTAAAAAGTCACCTTGATGTAACTTCTGTCATGTCAGAATTTTTATGGGGAGAAAAATTATGTAGTCAAAGCTCATGAAGGACAAGAAAAAAAAAAAGTTGGCTCTATAGAACTAGGTAGCATTGAATTCGAATCATGGCATGTTTTTTTTAACAGTGAACCTGATCAGGCATTTAAAGAAAGAGGCAGATATTTTAATTCATTTTGTATATCTTGAGAACTTCTGAATAAGTCAAACACACATGAAAGGAGTAAATTGATGAAATTCTATGGCCAATGCATAGAAGGCAACTTACGCGATTTAATGGCCACTACTGACCATAAAATTATTCAGTCTAGGTTCACAGAAAATAGTCCGATCATTTGTTCTGTTCACAAGGAGGAACAGCTTGGGTCAAGTCAACATGGCAGAAACACAAATGAGGATTAGTACACTCAGTATTCTAGGGATTAAGTAAAATTGTCTAAATGTTTAAAACATTTTTAGATATAATGAAACCAAACTTTGTTAGCTGACAGTAGATTCCTTTTCTTATCCCATAATTATTAAAGATCATAAAGATATACTTCCAATTTATGCATGTTGAAGTAATTTGGCTGTTTTACAATGCACCCGAGGCATGCAGATATATCTTTACAGTCACACACCCTAAACTGTGTGAGCACCTGGCTGTGCTTGTTACAGAGTGAGGGTTAAGAAAGTGTTTCCTAAGTTACTGTTACTTACATGGAAAGAAGTGGGAAACACATTTAAACAGGGCAAAAAAAATAGTTTTAAACAAAACTGAATAAGCTGAATTCTAGGACTGTCACCATTGGTAGGAAATTAAAGAGTTTATTTGGCTATTTAGTTAATACTTCAACTTTTTTTCTCCCTTATATTGCAGAAAAGCAATACTGTTTAGTTTACTCTCTATAAAAAACTATTACGTCCAGTTTAAAGGAAATCCTAGTATATCTTAGGAAACACGGAGGAGAGCATAAAGAAAATATTCTCCATTAAGTGGGAATATAATTATTGATCAAAATTCAGCAATACTTCAACAAGCATTTTACTTGACTTATTTTGTACAGCGTACAAAAATGTCCCCACTTGTCCACTGAAATATTTTTACTTCCCCTCGCAGCATGGCAGTGTCAGGTCCTAGGAAGAAACATGTTAGGGCAAGAAAAATAACTCTGCCATAGCTTAAAGACAGACAGAAAAAATCTACCTCTGAAGAGAATCCAGCTCAGACATCCTGAACAACAGCCCTGGAGAGCCACTGCCTGAGTAACAAACAGTGCTGTTGGTCCCAGTCAGTACTGTTACTCAATTACTGATGGAAAAGATTTTCATCAGAGAGAAGGGCAAAAACATTAAAAGGTTTGTTGTTTATGATTTACTTCAAAAGGAATCTTAAAATGATTTCAAAATAAAGACTAGCTTTTCTATATTATCCTGAAACTTATAACAATTTCCTTTCCATTCCCACCATCTCTTTTCTGCTTTTGCAATCAGCATGAATATACTGTTTATATATTTATTAAGATTTTTTAAAGTATTTTGAGGATAGCTAAGTGAGCTGTCATACATAATTTCTGCTGAGTTATTGTAATGGTCCTGAATTCCTCAAAATTGAAATCAGTTCTGTGAATGTAAAAGACATAAACAGTCAGCCCTGATGACTAAAAAAGGTGAATGAGGTAACAGTAACACTGGTGAAGCTGTTTGTCTCCAAAGTACCATAAATAGTGAAGTGAAATTAAAATTTTTCAATCAACATCAGTTATGCACATGCACGCACACACACGCACGCATATATATGAAAAAACTGCCTGATGAGAAGCAGATAGGATCAGAAGTTCAAGCAGAGACTCTTGCAAAAAACCTGTTGGGATTTTTTTATACTGTTGTTCCTGCAGAGTGGGATCTCCTAGCTGCAGGAAACGATGGACTGGAGTACAGACTTCCTTAATTTCCTGAAAACTTCTCTAAAGCAGAGTCACTTTTCTCTGCCATCTATCTAGTCCTACTGAAGCTTCTCTAATTACGCTTACGTTATATGATCAAAAAAAGATAGCATTTATCTCTAACAGTCATATCTGCTCCCTGTATTGAAATGTTCTGATCAAACATGTAGATATCACATTGTTATTTCCACAACTATAACTGTTCTTCACAATACAAGGAGAAAATAAGTATAAATATACATATACATAAAAGCAGGAATACATATTTAAAATAATACATAGATTTTTCCAAAGAATTTCCTTCTCTTAGAAATCAAAATATTTTTCAACTATTGAGATATGAAAAACTGCAAAGAATTAATAAGGTGAGACACAGAGTGATTTGTCTAAGGCTACAGATGAAATCTGTGGCTAACTAAGCAAGTCCGATTAGATTTCTTGTTGCTTAAAACCATTCTTCCAAGAGATTGATCACAATTAGTCTCCATGGAACCACGACATCATTTAATGAACCATACAACAGGAAAAGCCTATCTCTGAAAAAAATGTCTTTCCTGTTTCAGTAGTGTATTTGTAATGCACAGTGATAGGACAAGACCGGAAAAAGGGACATTTCTCCTGAGTAGATTGATTAATTAACATAGATTGCCTGAATTCAGTCCAAGAAATCTATGCCAAGGAGGACTCCTGTACTGCTTTTCCTCACTGAGCTTGCAGCAGTCCCTGAAACACATTATCTCAAGAGTGCAGAAGGAAATCATGAAGCCAGGTATGAATCTGGCCTTTCTGAGGAATAAAGACAGCATTGATGCAGACTACGGGCCAAAGGACAGAAATATTGTTTATCAACTCAGGAAACAGGGATGAGGAGAATGTACAATATAAACATTATCAAAACTAAGAACAGTTGTTTTGTCTGGAAGAGGTGTTTTACACAGTTTCTACAGTTATATTGTTTCCTGTTTGATGAGAGATGATTCCTAAGTGTAGGCGTGTATCCAAATCTCCAATTTGCTAAGGCTTAGGAGAAGTCAGAAATGAGGTTTGCTTCACAGAGGTTTCTGCTAGTTAATAAACTCTACAAAGGTTGGTTTGTTAGGGGCAGTTGAATGCATTGTGGGTTTTCCTTTAAAAAATAAATCACTCTTTTGACTATAAAAAACAAGTGGCAGTTTTAAAGTCAACATTAGACACTAGATAACACATAAATTAGGAATATTCTTATTTGAGTTTCCTAAACGATACACAACATAATGTAAAAGGTTCAGGCAAGATTGCATTGCATCCATTAGCTTTTTCTACATAATCAGTTTGACTTGTTATCCATTACATTCCACACTGCAATTCAGAATAAATTACTCAGTGGCTTGCAGAATCCCACATGCTACTGCTTTTTGGAAAAGTCCATTACTCTTTGGCAAAGTAGCTCAAGACTAACCCAGACACTAAAGCTTCTTGAAATTCTGTCCTTTCACTTAACTGTGTTGTCTCTGTGCCATTCAGCATTATATGCAATCTGGCACTCTATAAAACATCTCTCCCCTATCATTTCTTGCCCTCAAAAGTACTTTCTGTGCTCCGTATTTCCCATTTTCTAAAAACGATGTAATTTCTCTTCCAAATCTCTATGGAAAGGGCTAAGCACAACAGAGTTGAGTGAGAAGATAATCACTCTGGAGGTCTCCAGTCCAAGCCCTTACTCAAATCAGGGTTGGGTCTGAGGGTCAGAGCAGGTTGTTCATGGCTTTATCTAGTTGTTTCTTGAAAATCTCCAAGAACAGAGGCCTGCACAACATTTCTGGGTAACCTGCTCCACTCCCTGGCTGTCATCATGATGAAAAAGACTTTCCTGATACCCAGTCTTAATGTCACTTGTCTCATCCTCCCACAACGCAGTCTTGTGAAGAGCCTCACTCTTTATGCTGATAACCTATCTGCAGGTGCTGGGGGCTGCTGCCTGGCCTCCTGAGTCTGCTTTTCCCCAGGGTGAACTAGCCCCGTTTCTCAGCCTCTCCATCTGAGGCTTTCCAGCTCCTCAGTGTCTTTGGAGTTCTGCCCCAAACTAAAGATGATTAAGCTAACTTCAGATACAGAGACAGAGAAGATTGATCGCAGTAGAACCTTGCAATCATATGAGCCAGTCCTGTGAAGAATGAATGCAGTACACTGCCTTTGAGACTCAAGTGAGGATCTCTCATAGTATTGCACCTTCTGCATATTGATGTGCCAAGTCCAGTCAGGTCTAGAATATCTTTGTGACATGAATATACTGAATTAAATAAGTCGAACATTATCCTAACGAAATCACTTAACTACCACAGAACCATGTTTCTTCAAAATGATCTTGCAATCTTAGCCAGTCTTAGTCAGTCATGATGAACTCACTGTCTCACATCCATTCTTGAATCAGCTACAGTGTTGATAGTAACAGCAGTGTATTTCTGCAAATTTTTTTCATACATACAGATGAAGCAAGAGATAATAAAAGCAAAATCTGTATCTCTCCTATTATCAATATGCGTTTTGAAAAGAAATTTATTAGAAAAATAATATAATATAATTATTTTTATATATTATAATATAATAATATAATATTATATAGCATAATATAAATATATGGGGACACACACGGTGAAGGACTACTTCACACCATTACGCTAGACACAGAGGCCAACCACAATACTTGGAGCTGAAATCTGCCAGCATGCATTCACTCAGTAAGCGTATATCACTGCACTCACAACTTTAGATGACAGCACTCTGTCAGGAGCCTCAAGTGTAATGTCCAATTTGATTACTAAAAGACACACTAAAATCTGGCTTACATGCTTAAGAAATCACCCATTTTTATTTTGGGATCAGAGACTCATCAGTCTTTTTAAGGAGAGACATTTTTAGTCTATTCAGTTTCAACATTCACCTTAGTATCTTTATTTAAGCAATGCTGAGCCAGAAAGTAAGAGCTTAGTAAAGTTGTTCTTGATCAAAGTCAAATATAATATAGTCAAATATGATCACATTGAAAAAAAAAGTTGTTACTATTTAAACTAGTCATTGAGAAACAGATTATCTACCAGAGGTCTTCTGTGCACATTCTTCCCTGTACTTTTCAGGTATATCACTGACCAGGACAATCCCAGGCTACTACCATTGTTTACCATCAACAGCAGCCAAAATCACTTACGTGCTTTAATTAGAGGACAGAGTAATGCATTGTCTTTCCAGTGATATCAATAGGCCTCTTTTTCTCACACAGAGTGTCCTTTACCCTTCATTCTCCTGTTTCTCCCCTCCTTATCCTCCCATGCCAGGAAAGGAAAGAATTCTCCTTTTCCTGCTCAAAAATCCAGTAATCTTTCCAGCCATCTGCTTCACAAGAAACTCTTCATAGAAGCCCATCTAAATAGCAAACCATTGGAGATTAAGATGATTTATTTTAGTTTAGTGCAGTGTCACTGGTTTAATAAAATAAAAAATAACTAAGGATTTAGGAAGTACTATAGCTTACCTTTGTAAAAACTGAGTCTCTTGCTAATACATTCTATCGCTGCTGACAGACATTAGAACATTCCTTTCATCTCCTTCCTCTTCTTGCAGTTTAACCTATCCCCTTAAGGAGTATTTGCTTTCTCTAAGATAGATTATACATTGTATGCAACATGAAAACCTTATGCACTTTCTCTAGCATCTGCAAAGCTTTTTTGCCCAATTCTTTAAAAAGAATTAAACCAAAAGCCTTATTAGTCTTTTCATTTTGGATAAATAAACCAGGATTACTTTTCTGTTAGAAACTAAAACAAAAGGTTTACTGTTTCCAGATACGTGCATCTAAATTAAAGCATTTTTTTATACAATCAACAAAACATCCAAGCCTAGTGGGACCAAATGTGGAATGCAAACTGTGATAAAGAGCAAATATGAAGCGTACACATACACACACACAAAACACCCCCTCTATTCATGATCTAATATGGAACTGATTTCTTTCAAATAATTCTTTCTGCATCCCAGTGTGATTCCAGGATGTGCAAATTAAGATAAATTTTATGGGTCAAATCCTTCTTACCACTACGTGTGCTCAAGTCAACTGAAATTGATAACTGGATGCTGTGTCAGAGGATGGAATTTGGCACAGAATATCACAATGTAAGGAGAAGATGTTATAAAAATAAAAATGACATGGTGCTTTGAATGAGGGAGGAAACAATTCTCAATGTGGCTTGGGAGAGAGAAAAGTACAGAGAGGCAGAAAAAGTTTACCCAATAGCTAGTAGATTGTCAGATAAAGCTCAGTTGTCAAAACAGACCCAACTGTGAGGATATGAATGAGCATTTTCATAATGGCTCTTAATAAACCTAATCTCATTCCATAAGTAACTCTGATGGAAGTAAAGCCACACCAGCTCCAAGTCCTGGTCCACTTATGGCTTAAAAGAGGAGAGACTAATTTATTATTTCTGTCTTCTTCGGAAATCCAAAACAGATATTTAAGACTTCATTATTGTAGAGCTTCATTAAACAAAACAGTGTGATGATACCTTCAGTATGAACTTCCCTTCTCCTTCGTCTTTTTTTATGTTTTGTTTTTAACACAGACAGAAGAAGCCTATGTAACTTGCAAAAAAGACCTAAATCAAAACCAGATTCACATATTCATGCAGATGATTTAGCAGTAATATTTCTAGCAGTGGGAGTTTGTGAATATTATCAAATCCACATTCATATTTTCTGACAACTGATTGATGAAAACCAGAAGCTATTTTGACACACATTTTAACCCATTTTTCTGCTACTGGAACCAATATAAGCACCAAAGTCTTTCTGGTTAAACTTTTGCTCATTTGAGTGAAATGTGAAGATACGTCATGTCCTCAGCTGTGTCCCAGAACTACTGAGGATGACATGCAGCATTCACTTTCAAGCTTCTTACAGAAAAAAAGAAATAAATATCTAACCTGGAACAGCTATCCTCCCAGCTGTTGGATGATTCATTTCCATCACAAGTCCATTGTGCAGCACCTAGAAAAAAAAACAGACACATATGTAATAAAAAAAAAAATAAAGGATTCCTAAACCCATGAGGAAAAGAGAGATAAATATTATCATGCCCTTTCATGAAAATCTGAAAATACAGGGAGCTACAATTCAAGTAACTTGTTCTATCTGTAAAACAAAAGCCCTGATGTTTGACAAGTACCCTCTTTTATGTATCTAAAGAAATGCTTCAGTAAGACTTTACAAGTCTAATATATCTTTAAACTCTTACACTCAACATCAAACATAAGAAATTGAACTGCAAACAAGTCATGCTTTCAATCATCAAAAGACAACTAATCCTAAGATGGAATGAGAATTAAAACCTTCACCTAATTTCACTTTAATCTGCAATATATATTGAAAGCCTATACACAACTTATATTCCACCAGGGTTTTTTTCACTCTTACTCAATTACTTTTGAGCTGGTGATGGAACATACTATGATATGCTTTCTTAGTTCTTACAGACATTCAGGAAAGATGCCATAATTTTGATGTTATTTATGTTCTTTTGAGGGGGTACATTGGGCTTCAGCTTTGTATATTACTGTATGGGGTGATTATTCATCAGTTTCCAGTTCCTTGTTAATAACCACAATCCAAAACCAATGTATGACATGAAAACTCTCAAGTGAGCGTTGATATTGTTAACAGAATTCTCTATCCAAAGCCAGTAAGTAATCTTTATCATTTCCTTACCTATTATTCTGCCATCCTTCTAACACCATCACCTTAATCACATAACCAGAATTATCTCAGAATTATTTTGTTATTGAAGTATCCTCTACAAATAAAAAGCTTTCCACTAAGCAATTATTTTCATATCCAATGTAACAACAAATCTGAAATATTAATAAAATAGAGTGCCTTACCAAATGTATCAGCTAAAGAAATGAAAGATAGGCGAAGACTGTTAAGTGATCATGTGAGACATCTACCTATTCACCTTGCACTGTGAACAACACTAGCAATCTTGGCCATTAATTACAGGCGTTGGTCTAATTATTCTCGAAAATTTCCAGTTAAGATGACAATTTTCTTATGTAGTCCGCACCACAGTCTCTATTTTTATTGTTATAATTTTTTTTCCTAGTACATAATCTAAATATCTTCACTTTGTACTGAACATCTTTATTCTTGTGTTTCTCCAACTGGACAGAGAAAACCAATCACTAGCATCTTTATAACATTCTTCTATGTACTGGAAGATTGTAATCACATCCTCCCTCAGTCTGCTCTTTTTCCAGACTAAACAAAACTAATTCCTTTAGCAATTCTTTCCAGGTCAAATTTTGTGAACTTTTTATCTGTGTAGAATAGCATGCTTAAGAAATTCCCATTCCTGAACAGGTGGTGTCACAAGGTCAGGTCAGCTTTCTCTTAGCTTGTGGGTTAAACATAT
The DNA here is from genome assembly GCA_033459285.1 of Clamator glandarius. NCBI lineage: Eukaryota > Metazoa > Chordata > Aves > Cuculiformes > Cuculidae > Clamator > Clamator glandarius. Next base: position 47,612 of record JAUNZM010000238.1, read on the forward strand.
TTAACCGACATTTAGAAATCCAGATACTTCCGTTAACAGATGCTGGTGGAAGAACGTCTCTTCACTGGTCTACTTGTTTGTCTCTGTACCAAAATATTAATTTTATTTCTCTTTTCAAAGGTTAATGCCAGTTTTTGTAGACATTCAAGCGGGACATTCAGAATTTTTTTCCAAAAGATAGAGTTGGAAAATATAATTGCATGTTTTAACTCATACTTAGAATCTTTCCAGTTATAACCTTAATCAAACAGTATTGAAACTCTGGCCTCCTTTCTCCTTTACTTACTTACATAGGCTTTCTTTATGCTTTTTTTGTGACCTAAGGCATGCTTATTTGAACTTCAAAATCAACAGCACACTTAAGTACATAAGCACTTATTCAGATGGCAAATTAATGGTTGTACCTAAATGTGGTGCCATTTGGTTAAAGAAAACATATAGATTCTATAGCTGCTACTCAGGGCTTCTCAAAATTCATGCCCTCCTGTATCCTAGGTCTCTAAATTCTTATTCTAATAAGGCAGACATATTACTTTTTAAATATTTCCTTTTGTTAGACTCAAATTCCATCTCCCTTTTCTTTACAGAATTAATTAAGAAAAACGTGTAGTATCTTTGAGAATCATCAGTCTGCTATAACTTCTATTCCCTTTTAAAAGAATTGTTTAAGATGCAATCAAGATTCCTTTCCTTTTTCAGGATAAATATGGTGTTGGTTTTCCCTCTCTGATCCATTATTTTCTTGAAAATACTACAATTGTCATTACTGCTACTTTCTACGGTTACTAAGCCTATATTGGTACACTCAGTTCCATTTTTTCTTTTGAAGAAAATGACCCTCAAGCAAGGAATCTGGCCAAAGACTGTTTCTTTTTCCCATTTTACCAACCCTCTTTAAAAGAACTGCGTAATTTCCTGTTTCGTGTGTTTCATTATCAGGATTCTTGAAATGAAATAGAAAAAACACCTTCACTGACTCCTCATCATATGCATTCTAAAAACTACATAGGAATCATATCAGATTACTACATCCTAGCCTTTGGGAGAATGCAATGTTCACATCCATTATCATCAAAGACAAAGCAAGTCTAAGGACAAACAGAGAGAATTTGAAGGCCACCTCCTCCATTGTCTTGTACCTCTCAGATGGTCGTGATCCTTCTGATATGGTGGAGTCCTCTATACTGTTTGTATTCACCTTAACTAAGTCTAAGGAACTGAAGAATCACAAGGATCAAGTGAAAGATGATGGCCATCCGTAGATTCATTTATAATTTCTTTCTCCATTTGGCTTACTTTCCAGGCTAGAAATGCCCTATTACTAAATTATCTCCATTTGAGTTTTTGTGAACCAAATTAATTTTTGGGTGGCATTTTACACTGATTATAATGAGATCATTGTAAGGGAATCAGAAACAGTCTTCTCTTTCAGTAATAACCTTTTCATGCCATTTCATTTTATTCCACATACAGTCATCTCGTAGATCAAAGAAGGAACCTCTCTTGTCTGTCTGCTGGTTAATGAAAAGAGAATCCAATGTCATCGTGTTGTAATTTTAACTCAACAATAGTATTAGCAGCGTCCTGCTGTTATTTTGACATGTTCGTGTAGGATTTTCTTTTTCTGTTCATACATTCTGTTTATGTCTTTCTTCCTGACACTTAGAAACACAAAGGAAAAGTCTCTCCTATTTGCAAGAAAGACAAGTTACATACAAAATAGTAAAAAAATATCTCCATTGTAGTGCAGTCAACAGAAGATACATTTGCTCTGATTTTTGCATTTGTTATACTGACTCCTTTTGCTAGACAATTTTTTTAAATAATTGTGGTTTTTTGCAGACTGAATTTGAAAAAAATACATAGATATTATACACACAATGCAGAATATATGTAATTCGCTATCATAAATTGCTAAAATTCTGCTTTGAGATTATTTATTGTATATGTAGACAGTATCAGATGTTACAAAAAGAAAGTACTGTTTGGCGATGGATAAAATCAATAGAAGTCACTATATTTTAAATTTATTTAGACAGTATAGGGTATAACATGACTTCAGTCAAACTACAGCAAATAGAACAATGTATATGACTGTCTTCTAACCTCAGAGAATGAAAGAATTTAAAGTTACTTTAATACTATATTACTACAATACTATATGCAAAGAAGACCACCTAGAGTCTTTTAAGTAAAGATCTTAATGTTTTGCTTGTGTAATGCAAACTAAGGGTAATTTAATATATGTCATCATGTATATTCTCAGTTGTTTCATCGCTGCCTCTTAGCTTGTCATGAGAGAAACTATTTATATATTTATATCAGCTGCTATGAAGCTCACAGTAATACAGATATAACAACTTCTATGATTGATTTTGTTCTTTTCCCTAATGTTGTTAGTAACTGCAGTTAAAATGCGGTTAAATTTTTTATAGCAGGCAGAGCTAAAACCCCATAGCCATCTGTTTACACAAGGAGGATCAAATATTAACTGTAGTTATTTCTTGCATTCTCACTTTATTCAAAACAATTATTCAACCAACACTACTTTTCTGCATTAATATTTATATTACCAATGGGCATGTTCAGTTCAATATTGTAATTTTTCTTTCAGTATTTGAGTCTCTTTTGAGTCTCATTCAAAAGCTACGTGACATATAAGGAAGAAAACGAGAATAAAATGAACTTCAGAAGAAATATAATTATGATATTAAAATACAATATGGCAGCAGGAACAATTTTAAATTTTATCTTTGTGTAAAAAGACCTGCAAGGCTGAAAATCTAGACTTAAAGACAGACTTTATCTTCAACACTTTGGGACTTATGACTCATTCTTTACAAGATCATATGGTATATACTGTGGTGCAAGACACTTTTTCAGCTTTCACAGATCCTTCAAAGAAAAAGGTGAAACTCTATTTTTTCTACAATTGTACTGTTCCTTAAGGTAATGAGACATAACAGCTATTAACTCTTATGCTGGCTTTCTGTGGGAATTATATGTGAGTACCTATTTATCTATCTAAAAAACACCAAGAAATACTATCATGCAGGATATGGCTTCCAGATGATTTAACGAAATCTGTTTTTTCTTGGATATTCCACAGCTTGTAAGAATATCTGATGCTTGATGATGGGTCTCTTAATTGATAAATAACATATCAATACATATAAAAATGTTCTTTTGATAAAGATTATCTAGGAAAGTAAAAAAAGTTGTGAAAAAGAAACTAATAATTAATATCATTATAACACATGTTAATCTTCCCTGCATCCCTCAAAAATGACTGTCTTAAATGCTAAAGAAGTAAAATACTTTATTGTGTTGTTGGTGCAAGACCACAAAAGACAGGCAGGCAGGCAAATCAGAAACATTGTTTCTGCCTTTTTTTCATGTGGATAATGGGGTGTTTGGGCACCTAGTAAACATCTGGTAAATTTTGCAATTATCATAATGGTAATTTCATAAAATGTTAGTTCTTTTCAACTGTAATGTAACTGATTATGCATGTAACCATCATCCATGACAATGTGGTTTCTCTTTGAACTGCCAGCAAGGTTTCAAATCCATTCTAGGTACAATCAGCTTCCAAATCGCATTTGAAGGAGATGCTGGAATCAGAAATGTATAAAGCACTGTCAGGTCCTCATCCCAAGTTTAAAAAAGTGCTATTCATGTAAATCCATGCAATCAAAATATGCAATAGTACAGATACCATACCCTTACAGTTTCATCTAGAATTTAGTGAAAAGGATTTTCAGAGCCCTAGAGGAAATGATATAATAATTTTCTCCATAATTTTGTAGTCACAAGATAGCCAGCTGTTGGTAAGTGTAATTACTCCGCATGCCTCCAAACCATAAGAAAATAATAATATTGTTTTTCCTTTACATGCTGAACATAGAGTTAAGGCCATAATCACTCCCAAAAGAAGTAACAGCACGTGTTGTGAACACAATGCCACAGTGGAATCACACCCCACAGCCTAAAAGTACCTCCTTCCAAATAAAAAGATGTTAACTCATTTGAACGCTGAAACAGATATTAAATGCATCCCTATCTGATGCCTGGTTCCGCTTGGTCTCCTATTTCTAGAATGATGCTATGCAGCAGAATATTTTCCATGTCAGCATGTTTCCTCTCCCCTCTTTTTTCATTGCAGCAGTCCCAGTATTTTCAAGTCCTGTTGCCAATGAAAGTTGTCTTTTATCATTAATAACTTTATCATTATTGTTTCCAAATACAGCTTCAAACATATAGGGCTCACCTGGAGAAGGTAATATAATCTCTTAACATACAAGGCATTTAAATATTATGTTAGTGAATCACATTTGTCTCCACTTTACCTGCATCTACCTGTCATACTTAAAGTATCTCACCATTTCATGGTGGAACAGTATCTAATTTAAACAGAAGCAATGTTCTTTCCAAATTTTGAATGAGTGAAATATATGTGGTTTTTGTTTCTGGTTGCCTGTTAATTTACCTCTTTATTCTTAGTCCCTTACTCTTACATACTAAATGCTGTAAGTATGTTACATTCTCTTATGTCCCTAGCATCATGTCTATAATAAATAAATACAACAAAAGAAAACCACAGTTCACTGGAATGTTCTTATTCTCCATTTCTGCTTTCTGCTAGGCCTGTGTCTTACAGATTGTTTGCTCTGGTAAACTTTCTCTTTACTTTGTGGGTGTGAGGTGATGGCTTTGACAAAGTCTTTCTTATGCCACAGCTTCACAGCTTTTTACACACAAGCTGTATACAAAATTCTTTTTAATTGACATCCCAAGGGATGGAGGTTTGATGCCCAAAGCATATATCTTTGGTTCACAAAAATTCTGTTCCACGTTGCCATGTTCAAATAGTTTTTGCTTTTCTGCTTGGCTGCTGTGTCTCTTGTTTAACTATGGAGCATCTCAACTGGATTCCGTGTTGATTCTTAGGATTTAATTTCATAGAATCGTAGAATCATGAGGTTGGAAAAGACCTTAGAGATTACCAACTCCAACTGTACTACTGTCCCAAAGCACTTCATCTACCCACCTTTTAAACACCTCCAGGTCTCAACCATCTCCCTGGGTAGCCTGTTCCTGTGCTTGATAACCCTTTCTGTGAAGAAATTTTTCCTAATGTCCAAACTAAACTTCCCCTGATGCATCTTGACATCATTCCTTCTTACTATCCTATCACTTGGGAGAAGAGACTGACATCCACCTCTCTGCAACCTCATTTTAGGTAGTTTTAGAGAGCTAATAACGTCTCCCCTCAGCCTCCTCTTCTCCAGGCCAAACAACTCCAGTTCCCTCATAATTCATGTTTTCCAGCCCCTTCACCAGTTTTGTTGCTCTTCTCTGGAAAGAGAATTTCCTTACATTTTATTTAGTAACTTTTGCCTAAAGAAGTTTTACATCCTCTGGTCTAATAGTGGTTCTATAAACTAGTTATCTGCTCTTCCATGTTGAATTTAAGTTTTATGGTGGCCACAACTTTAACCCAAAAAGGCCTGCTCTGATACAGGACTTTAGAGCTTCTTACCTGCATTCCTCTATGTCGCTTAAGTCAAGAATTGCCATCCTATTTGCGTGCTCTAGAACTAAATGTTCCAAAAAAGTAATCAGTCAGTGATGAGAAATTGCTTCCCTTATGCTCTGTCCCACTGTGACATTTGTCCAGCTGAAGGTTGTTGAAGTCACTCACTACCTTATTAAGCTTAGTTCAGCCTTTGATCTCTTTCAGTGTTTTGGACTCAATATCTGTTTTCTGATCAGACAGCTCAACAGTATAGCCCTAATGCTGCTCCCTCAGCTATACGACCTAATCTGTCCTTCCTGTTCAGTTTATAGCCAGTTATTACACTCTCCTATTGATTTTTGTCATTTCAACATTCTTCTGTAATGGCTACCATGTCAAGATTCTCCTTTGCCAAGAATTTCAAGTTACCTCTTTTTCTTTTAGACATCTACTGTTAGTATATGGATATGTATAGGTTTTGTATGCATATGGGGAAGAAGGGAGTTGGCCATGTCGGTTCTTATTTAACTCTTAAGTTTGACACTGTGTTAGCTTTTCCAGAATTTCTCAGTTGTCCCCCCTTCATTTTTCTGTACATCCCATTCTTGTCCCTCACACCTTTTATATGGCTGACATCATTAGTAGATGAGAGCCCTCATTTTTCAGCTTTTCCTCAACTCCTGTATGAATAACCACACTCATTAATTTCCTGCACCAGCTATCTAGTTTTACTATGGTTCTAGACAAAGGCTTCCAAAGAGCTTCTTTGTCCTCCAAAACTCTGTGTAAGTATCCCAATGGAAATCCTACTTCTTGACATCTATTAACTGAAATAGTGAAAATCTTAAATTACGAAACCTGCACATTAGACTAAAAGCAATTCAGAAGTGAGCATAAAGACGATGAAAACTCACAAGTTTCCTGGATAAGTGTCCAGGATTCCTTTAGTGGTTCACAATACTGACATAGAATATATCCACAACAGTGAGCTCCTTTCAGGCACCCTATGAAAGTCTGTTCTTCAAATTATGGCCTCACTCTCCTCCTCCCTGGGAATCTACTCAGAAAATTGGGTTTGTGGCCAATATGAACCTGGCAATTAATGTTTTTAGTAATTCAATTTCCTAAGTCATTTTTCAAATTCAATAACTTAAGTTATGATCCTGATACTTACATGTAGTTCCCATGTTAATATTTTACATCCTTTACCACCTACTGCTACAAAATAAAAATGAAAAAGCCCTGTCAAATCAGCCACAGCATAATGCACAAAAGAAAGAGAAATGAAATAATCCAGAAAAAAATAAACAATAAAAAACATTTGTGATACAGCAGAAACACCTTTGCCATTGTCTAATCGTCAAACACATACTTATTCCTGAGAAAAAGTACTAAATTCATTTTATACCTCGCAGTGCAGGTAAATATGAGACAGCTGCTAAATGCATCTACATAAATCTCAAATGTTTTCATCAGAAGAATTGGAAAATAATGAAAGTAAAAGAAGGTACTTTTGTTCTAATACCAGACCATAACCCAGTAAAGAACCAGGTCTCTAACTATGGTGGAGAAGAAAGTATTTCAGAAGGGTATTTTAGCATATTGGTATAATTAATATTTATAATGAATAGTAATAAAGAGAATAAAGATTTATAACGCAGAGCAGAATATTAAAAAAATGCAAGCAGAGAAGCCTGTACCTAACTGCATAAATATTCTGATTTTCAAGGCTGCAGACCTGAGTCTGACTTCAGAGGGCTTTCCAGGTGCTCAAAAATCAGGCCCCTTCCCTCAGGTGCACAAGTATAGCTCCCTGATGACCTCCTGCATCACCAGTTTGGAATCATAGCAGAGGAGAGAATTTGTCCTTATTGGTTAGAAAATACATATACTTTTCAGATGTGGGTTTTTTTCCTGATTACGATTGTAGAACCACATCTTTGCTGGGTTTGAATGCATAAATCCTAAATTCACAGAAATTTTTAAGCAAAGGCAGTTGGCTGTACTGTTGTTTGGATTTGACACCTGGCTCATCGTGACAGCAAGATGGGATGTCGCTGTATTCAAAATGTCGGCTCTAGGATCAAAAAGCCTCTCTCTAGCTGTAGCACACATTTCATGTATAACACCGATAACTCCACACTGATCACCTGGAAGGTCCTGTAGAAATAGATTGATTTTATTACTGCAACAGGCTAAAATACTGACTGGTTTTCTTATTTCAGTCAGAATTGCCAGTAATTTACTGCTAGCAACGCTCTTACAAATCACTGGGTTTCAATATTTTTCCTACTCTAGATTATTACAAACACTATATTCAGTATTTCAATACTGCATTTGCAGTTTCTCTCATCAAAAAAATATGGACAAAACTAAACTACAAATAATGTTCAAAAATGCAAGTGAATGTAAAAATGAAGTGTCCTGGATTGTACATGGGTTATATTTTTTTTTTTCAAGAATGTCAGGTGAAAGGCTTTCATTTTATTTTATTTCATTGTGAATTATCTCTCATATTAAACAGAAACAAAATAAGTTTCCAGATGTTTTCCTTTGTGGAAACTAACTTGTAAATGCAAATGAATGTAAAGTATATTTCTACAGTGGTAATAAACTAGGATTACCATGCCTTCAAGCACTGTGTGCATAAGTGGGAGACTGGTGGGGAGAAAATACTGAGAATCTTTCCACTGCCATTGTTCTCATAATGATTCTGTGGATATTTCATATATATCCAGACTTGCCTACAGAGGTGGTGATGATGAAGAGAAAATTCCGATGGTTTCTATAGGGCTTAGCACAACTGAGATTTTTCAGAAGTACCAGTTCATATAGGAATAAGTCTCACAGTTGCTCCAGACTTGCCTACAGAGGTGGTGATGATGAAGAGAAAATTCCGATGGTTTCTATAGGGCTTAGCACAACTGAGATTTTTCAGAAGTACCAGTTCATATAGGAATAAGTCTCACAGTTGCAACTCTGGACTGAAAAATGTACTGAGGTATTTGTCTAACCTGCAGGAGAATTTATTTCAAAATATACAATCTTTATCAATATTGAATAGTAAGAACACTTCTAATAGTTCTGTTACAGAAATCATTGATTTTCTCAGATAAACATGCATGCAACGGCAAGAATGCATTTATAGAAGGTAAAGTAATCTCACTAGTCTGGAAGCCTTAAATATTCAAAAACTTACTGCTAATATTAAGCAAAGGAGCCATTAACAATGGCATTGTACCATCATGTTAATATATCAGTTGGTTTCTGACAGTCCTTGGAGATCTCACCTGTTTCTCCCAGTACAAAGAACATAATCAATATAGGTTTTCCAATTTTGCACACCACACTGAGTTCCCAAGAGCCTTCTTTTAAGTACTCCATCCATCTTTCACCTGCTATGTAAGTGTTGTGGTTTATTTATACATCATTCATTGTTTTGTTAGAGCTTGTCTGTCAGCTCAGAGTACTTACCCCTTCCCAGGACTGCAAAACTTGCTCATCTACAGAGGAATGCCACTTAACATTGGCACCTGCTTAGTGTTGTAAAGTACATCCAGATGAGAGAGTATCTCCCAGCAGACCTTCAGCCTTCTGCAGGCAAAGATTAGCTACAACTCTCCTTGTAGGTGGTTTATTCCTGCATACTCTTGCACTGACCTTTGTAGCCCTTTCTAATGGGAACTGTGACTGTGGTTTGAACTAAAGCATTTTTACTTAAGTCAAATGAGCACTATGGAGAAACACAGGTAGACTTGTACTGGTAAACAGCGTCAGCGCTGCACAGTTTGAGTGCTGGTCTCTTCTTCCTCGGTGCTTTATGCCCTGGGCAGTCAAAGGAACCTTCATCAATAGAAATTCTGGCACATGGAGATCTCTCATGACTTATATACTGCCCCATGAACACTGGTCTTTGTAACAAAAGCATTTAAGATAGAGAACTCATAACTGCGTGTTCACAAAACAGTTGGGATAGAAGAGTATAACTTGCAAGACACATAGAGAAGCATATTTAGGTGGAAAATAAGTTCCCACTTCGTACCTCTACCTTCCACTCCTTTCTAGCAGATTAGCACTTAACTATATTTACTCACTTGACCATTATTAACATCTAATTTTGTAAGTTTTATTACACAACCATAAAACTTCTCTCCAAATTGCGGACAAAAAGAAATCGAAAGCCAGTCAGGTAATTCAGAGGAACATTTGAATGATGATGAAAGATGAATTAGCATCTAATTGATGTGAGAATTTAATATGAGAAGTAATTAATATTCGAATACTGTATATATAACTAGGACCAAAACAGAATAGTTTTTTTAAATAAAATTCTTTCAATGAATTTTGCAGTGCTTCCAGATTTCTCATTTTTAAATTAATGATCCTATACCATTAACCCTGACAATGAAAATACATGACCTAAATTTATAAAACACAACAGAAATGTAGCAGATTTGAGTGCTAATGTAGACTTAACAATAGCCTGCACTAACATCACTGGCTATTATAATACACATTTTACTGATGTTTCCATAATAAAATCTCATTTGGCTGGAAAATACACATCAACTGTTTAATGGAAACCAGTCTTAGGAAAGCACTGTTCATTTCCTTAAGCCTTCCTTAAATGTTAGAATAATAGAAAGCTCTAAATATACCCCTAAAAACACAGAGAATGTGATAAAGCATCACGTTTGCATTTCTGTACTGGTCTTCTATATTATATTCCCATTTGTGGTCAAACCTGGCATGTAATAAGCCCAAACTTTATTTTGCCCTGTCAGGTTCCTAGCATGGACACCTCAGAAGGCAGGCAACAGGTCTAAGCCTCAACATACTGAAGGCTCAGCAATTCCACGTGGAATTACCATGAACGTTATCCCTGAAAGCTTATATTTAGAAAGATATATATCGTGAATATAAACCCTATCAGTCCCCTAAGACAAGCTTTCTTCATCTCTGTTCCCAGCACAATCTGTCTATACAAAGACAGAAACTCTCACGTGTTCTCCAGAAAACCAGCCTCATAGTGTTTACAGATCAGTTTAGCAGAGCACATATACCAAGGACTGATATTTTCCACTTAAAATCTTACAACAGTTTGCATGAACAAAGACATAAAATAGTCATGCACATCTCAATTTTGTGTTGAGGATTTCTTCTACCTCAACAGTCATATTTAATATTACATAAGTTAATACAAGGATTTGATAGCATTAAAAGCAAAATTGACAATATTTTTGATGACTGTTTTTTCCAAACATTTAAATCTAAGCAGACAGTAGTGATAGCATGAGGGAGAATGGGTTTAAACTGGAGGGGGGAAGGTTTAGATTACATATTAAGAAGAAACTCTTCACAATGAGGGTGGTGAGACACTGGTACAGGTTGCCCAGGGAAGTAGTGGCTGCCCCCTCCCTGGAGATGTTCAAGGCCACGTTGGATGAAGCCCTGAGCAGCCTGGTCTGGTGGGAGGTGTCCCTGTCCATGGCAGGGGGGTTGGAACTGGATCATCTTTTAAGGTCCCTTCCAAACCATTCTATGCTTCTACGATTGTATATTCAATTTAACTGGAAACGCAATTTGTCCGCATACTTAAGTGCTTCGAGGTCTTCATGATAACATCAATTTGCAAGACTTCAGTGTATTTCAGCTTATTTGAAGCAGGTTATGCAGCAATTAACCGTTGCCAGGAGAGAACTCTCATGTCAAGCCACAAGTGCTACTCTGAATATTCTCCTTGTACAAGAGCTTTCATCCTAACTAGTGCTATTTAGACAAGTAGAATGAAGAGGAATCAAATCTATACAAAATGGACAGAGGTGGCATGCAATAAAATAAAATTTTAAAAAATTAAAAATACAATTGTCTTAGGCTTGCAGCTGTTTCATAAGACTAGATCCAACCTAGGTTAAATTTACAACACAAATACATAAAAATTTCATGTCTTGGGCCTTCTGCTTAAAAGGCTACTAGCTTTTTTATATAGTATGTATTTTCTACAAATGGCAAATTTATCTAATTAACTCCTGTCCTGCAAATGGATTAGTTAGTTAAATGGGACTTTCGCTTTGCAAATCCATGTTGACTGTGCCTGATGACTGTATTGTCCTTTAAATGCCTTGCAATAGCACCCACTATGATCTCGATAATTTTTCCAGCTACTGAGGTCAGACTAACAGGTCTGTAATTTCCTGTGTCTTTCCTCATGCCCTTCTTGCAAATTGAAATAACATTGGCTAGCTTCCAATCAGCAAGAACATCCCCAGAGTTCCAAGACCTTTGGTAAAAAATTGAGAGGGATCCTGTGGTAACATTCGCTAGCTGCAATAAATCTCACCAGGCTCTGTGGACTTAGGAATATTCAACTGATAGAACCGGTCCCTTACAATTTCAGTGTATACAAAAGAAAAATCACTTTTTGCACAAACATGGTCCTGCAACTCAGCAGACTGGGTAGCCTAAGCTAGCCTCAAGGGTGTTAGCTTTGGGATGGCCAACAGAGGTGGCCTGTGGGCTTCAGGTTTGGTTTCTGCCATGGGCTGAAACAAGAGTAACGGCACTGGGTTTGTACTTGGGCACCAAATGGCAGAGGAGTCAGGGATGCCTAGCAGCTGTGCCCAGTGCACGGCCACCAAGGGCAGGGACAGTCCTCTGAGCCTCCTAGGCACAGGGACTATGTGGGGGCCAGCACCCTATAGGCCTTTCTACAAAGGATGCTGAGCAGAAGGACAATGGGTGGGGCTGTGCATCACGGGCACCCACCACCCCCATGTCACTGTGCCACCACCTGGCAATGCAGCAGCCAAAATGCCCCAGGGCAGGAGAAAGGGGGCATCCTTCCATGTTCTGCTGCCAGAGCTGGCCTGAAAGGCAGCCTGAAGACATCTGAGAGAAAGTCTTTGAGGAGACAGTAAAATTATTTGGAGGGGGTTGCGGGAGGAAGACCAAAGGCTAGATGAGGATGCTGGAGGTTCTCCAATGCAAGGCCAGCTCCTGGTGAGGCCACCTTCAATGACAGTTTGATGCATAGAAAACCTGCTTCAGCTGGGTATCTGTGGCCATATCAAGTGAATACCTTCTTGAGGAGCACTGTACTACTCACTATATTCATCCTCCATGGAGACAGAGGCAGCAACCATAAGAAATGTGAGGCAGAGACGCTGCTAGGGATCCCAGCACTTTGGAACACTCACTGGTGTCCCGCTAGGCATGGGAAGGACTCTTGTCACCAGTACCAGGCAGGGCAGGGCTATTTGGCCGCTCTTGGAAGGTCCCAAGATAGCTCTCCTCCAGGTTGAGGAAGAAGAGAGCTTGGGCATCTCCTGGGAGGCATGACCAGCCTGTGGGACGAGGAGGCAGCTCTTCCTTACGTGCTCAGCGAATAACCAACCAATCACCAGCACTGGAGGCAGGAAGGAATCTTCTCCCGGGGCAGACTGGCACTGGTCCCTGGGGCTTTTTTTACCTTTCTCTGCAGCACTCAGCATGACCACTTGTCAAGGCTCTTCTGGTCCACTATGGCTGTGTCACTGCCTGCTGCTCGTGCACCATGAAGATGGATGGTAGTGCCCTGTAATTACGGGGAGGAAGGCTTTTTTTTTTCCCCACAGTGGGCTATCGAGTGTCCCCTGGGGGAGTTTTGCTTCCTCTGCAGCACTGAACACTGCTCCTTGCCAGGCCTCTTTTGAGCCATTGTGGCTGGGTGACTGCTGCTTGTGCTCCACAAAGCTGGCTCTTGAACCCCATATCCAGAGGGAGGAAGCCTTCTTAAACTCCCAAGGTGGACTCCAAGGGGGGCCCTTGGGGGTCTGTTTCTCCTCGTTGGTAGCGCTGAATACAGTCCCTTGTCAGGGCTTATCTGAGCCTGTTCAGCTGGCTTCTAGCCTGCTGCTCTTGCACCTCCAGGGCACCATCCATGCCCTGACTATCTCTGGCTCTCTTGCCCGTTGCAAGTTTGTAGTGGGAGTGAGCTCTGCTCTTGCCTTGGCTCCGTTCACCCAGAGGTTCTTGCTTATGCAAAACTGCCTGTGCTTGAACGGCTCTTGGCTTCTTGCACTACTAGAAGCTGTCACTTTCAGGCTCTCCTTGTGGACAACAGCTGCAGAGCAGGCATAAGGGTGTTTTCCATGCCTCACTGGCCAAGAAGCACAGCAGCAGAGCAAGTTTTGGAAGGAAAAAAGTGTGCTTGTCATCAATACATGTCATACTTCGGAAGATACCCTACGGTACTACACATTTCTAATTCTTTTGTGTGTGGTTGGTCCTGATCTTCATTCTTCACATTCTCACTCGTCAGAAAACAGGGACTGCTTGGCCTGTTCCTGCTGCTCCTTTCTGCAGCTCTGTGACCTTCCTTTGCCAGATTGCAAGGGATGTTTTCTCAGGCTAAACGGAAGAACACACCAGCCTGCTCCTGGCTATGCATTCACATTGCATTAATGCTTGTGAGCATCAACTCTGAAACAGATGTAGAAATATAAAACTAAAGTCATGTTTCCTCTTGCAACCTTTGTGTCCTGTGTCCTTGAAAGTGGTTTTGGAGTTGTTTTGTTGTTTGCCAATTTCCAGGTGTTATTCAGCTCATGGTGAGAAAGGCAAGGTGAGGCAGGGAGAGGCAAGGCAAGGAGAGGCGAGGAGCTATGCTGTGCAATGCCTGGAGCTCTGCATAACAGGCTCTGACCTGGGTTTGAGGGGTCCATCTAGGAGAGCAGTGTGGGAGCCAGATCTATCCAGGAGTCAGGGCCAGAGACAGGCATCCCTACAACATTGCTCAGGGAGGGACTGAAGGCTCCAGAATGAGCTGAGACGCCATGTCCCCGGCCCCTTTGCAGGAGATGGTCTGGACGTGGGGGTACCAGGGCAAGCCAGTCCCAGACACTGAGGCTAATGACTACACCAGGACCCTGGCAGAAGCAAACTTGCACTGCTCATCATCTCTCCTTTAGATATTGATGTTTGGCTCCTTTGGAGACAAGAGTATTGAGCCAGATGGACCTTCACTCTGAAGTACCATTGGTTTCTGGCTGTTATGTTTTAGCACGTTTTTTCATGGGAAACAGATCAAGCATTTCTCAAAATAAGAGTAAGGAGGAAAAGAAATCCACAGGAAATGAACAGGCATTGCTCTCCCTCAAACTATTTGCAACTATCTAGTTCTGGAGCACATCCTGCTTCAGGTAGAATAGAACAGAATAGTTCAGCTGGATAGGACCTACGATGAACATCTCGTCCAACTACGCAGCCATTTGAAGGCTGATCAAAAGTTCAAACATGATATTAGGGGCTCAGACATTTCTGAAAATTATTATAAGTAGGAAAAAAATCTAGAGAAAATGATCAGGTATTGCTTATCTCCAAAGATTTGCAACCACTTAGTTGAGAAACATGTCCTGCTTCAGATGGAAGGCTTGATCTTTGAGCCTCACTAGTGTCAGAGATGTGGGATTTTGCTATCATATGGAGCCCCAGCTCGACTGGATGGACACAGAATGCTTTCAAAAACCACACTTCACACAATGTTGTTTTTGGTTTTTTTTGTAAATTTGTGCATATGGTCCAATCTTCTTAAGATGATCCGCAGCTCCCATCCCCATCAGAAATTGCATGCCTCCTTCCCAGAAAGTGAAAAAGCCAAGCATAGGCCTGGACATAGTCATGGGTACACAATGCTTTCTGCTAGTGCAGACCTGAGAAAGAATGTCATCAGAGATTTCCTCAGTATATACTACTAGGGAAAAAAGGAGCTATTATAGTAAGAAGAATGGAAAGGTTCAGTTGGAAAGCATCTACAGGAATTAATCTTGTCCAACTTCCAGACCATTTCAGGGTAGACCAAAAGTGAAAGCATGGAATTAAGGGCATTGTCCAAATGCCTTTTAAATACTGACAGCTATGAGGCTTTGACCACTACTCCAGGAAGACTATTCCAGTGCTTGACCACTCAGCAAAGAACTGCTTCCACTTGTCAAGACCAAAACTCCCCCAACAGACAGAGCTTTAAGCCATTCCCATGCATCCTGGCACTGGGTACCAAGGAGAAGAGATCAGCACCAGCACCTTGCTTTCCATTTCCCCTCCTCAGGAAGCTGCAGAGAGCAATGAGGTCGCCCCTCAGCCTCCTTCTCAACCAAACTAGACAAAACCTGAGTCCTCAGTCCTTCCTCATAGGACCTGCCTGCCAGCCCCTTCCCCAGTGAATTCTGAAATTCACTGTCATTGCTCCCACATATCCATTAACACAGATGTTCCTTATCATTTTTTTCCCTTTTATATATAACAAAATACTCAAAGGCTTAGAGTCAATACTCTGTGGGCTGAAGGAAAAAACAGTAATGCATTCAGAAACTGTGACCTGAATAAGAGGAAAGAGTATAAGGTGTAACAGATAGCTCAGATGTGTGTAAAATCCAGTTTTCCCTTTCAGCAATAACAAATGATCCATCTTTAGTGAAGCCTCCTTGCTTACAGGCAGTTGACAGTTAGGGCCTGCCTGCATTCTCCCTCAATCCATCAACACGTACTTGAAGAGAGAAGAGATACTCCATCTCCAGAACAAATCTGGATTTTTTTTCAAGTAGGGCTCATGGAGATAGCCTACTTATTTGCCTTGCAGAAACACATCACTCAAGAAGAAAACATCAAAGACTGAGCTGTCATGTCTGATGCTTGGTTTTTTTGGTTATTGTTATTGTTCAGCTATTCAAGGCAACAAAGTCTTTGCTGTACTTCATGAAGGTAAACAATGCTAAGTTGGGACAATTTTCAAATTTAAGAAACATGGTACCCAAAAAATAACATTTTAAAAAGTTCCACATATAAAATGGATAGGTAATTGTAGCTGCAAGGTATTTAGCTTATATTTACCTTGTGTTTGATTACTCAATTATAGGCACTTAATTTTGATTGCAGTTTATTATGGCAGAAAAGCAAATGAGGTAGGAATTCAACTTATTCTCTCTGAGGTAGTTCCACAACGTGAATCAAAGCATGGTAAATAAAGATTTGCTTCAAAAGCCCTAAAAAGCTAAAGTAGATGCAGCCATTGTTGCTTAAAGGTTCACTGTAATTAAGCAGGAATAATTTTACAAAGAGAAGTATGCAACTGGGGACCTCGACAAGGGGCTCTGTAGTGTAACCTTGGATTATATGTTGATTAGCTAGGAAGTCAACAGATCCTGCTCCCACTGATGTAAAAAGGAGTCAGAGCAAAACCCAAAACATGCTAGGGTACTGCTGTTCAGTCAGGTTTTGAATTTTAGACTGTTAATGATGAATCCCAGATGGACACTCAGAGTTTTCTCTTGAAAAACTGGAGTAGTAAACACATTTTGTTTATTATCATTAATCTATTCTGGTATAAGCTCTATGTGACAGGCTAAAGACATCCTTCAGGACTGCAGAATGTTTTCTTTCTGCTGGCTAGGCTGGTGATG
Organism: Clamator glandarius; assembly: GCA_033459285.1. Lineage (NCBI taxonomy): Eukaryota > Metazoa > Chordata > Aves > Cuculiformes > Cuculidae > Clamator > Clamator glandarius. The sequence continues at coordinate 64,565 of JAUNZM010000238.1, forward strand.
TTAGGTTAATGTGATTCTGTCATTGAAGCTACCTGCCTGAATCTTTCTCCTGAAGTACTCATACTCTTCTGTCCACAAAAGCTGCCAGAGTTTGAAATATGTATGAAGTTCAGAAACAATTGATCTTTCAAATTCCAATTAAAATAACATGATTGAAAACATTTTAGCACTTTAAAACTAGCTAGTACAGCTTACAAAGAATCATATGAGCCTGTAAACAGACAGAACACAGAAGCCCCTCAAAAACGTTGTGTTATTTCAGTTGTTCTTACAGCAAATTTCTAAGAGGAACCAATCTAAAGGCAAAAAGGTTCTTCCTTCTTTTCATACCAGCAGAAATGGTACAGTTTTATTTTTCAGGCCTATAAAGCAGTATTGCTTTTGATGGATTATGATCTAGAGAAATGTTATTGTTATATTTTGAAATTAGATGTTTACATAGTAAAACAAAAAACACACTTCAGCAACTTATACTACAATGTAGTACTGAGATGGCTTTAGAAGTGTGTTTTTCTTCTTGTGTTAATCAATGCAAAAAAAAATTAAATTAGTTTCAGAATAACATGAAAATCATGTGAATGAATGACAATAGGGATTTGTTAGTTCTTGCTTTCTGTGAAGAGAGAAGTTTAGAAAACAACAAATAAAATTACCATTAATGGTGTTATCAAGGAAGAAAACCAACACAAAGAAAGTACGTAAGCTATATCTCAAAAATTCAGTAGCATAATTCACATATATTGATTTTCAAAAATTTGTTCCAATCAAAAATTTAAACCAAATTCTCTATCCCTATTAGCTTTAACTTCCATTTATTGTGACACTAAACAGATGTTTTGGAATTCAATCTTCTGTTTTTAATATTTCTCTTAATCTTTGAATATCACTACAGAAACCCTAAATGCTTCACAATCTTATCTTCTGCTTCCTTGCACTGACATCTCATAGTAAGAATTCTTTTGAGTTTTACTTGATGCTGATGGAAGAATCTTCTTCCTAACTGTCACTATAGATATGACAGCAGATATAACATTGGGAGCATGGTCTTCACAGCATCAATGATGATTGTGAAGCAAAACTTTTTAGTGGAGACACAGTCTCATTTTAAGCTCTGGTCATAATAAAAGACAAACATAAGAGTTGTTTCCTCACCAGGCAATCTGAGGGGAAGAGGTCAGTTCCATCATGTTTAAATAGATTTGTTGATTCATGGGTTCTAGCAAACATTAAATAGTTTCTAGAATGCTTTTACTTTCTTGAGACTTTTCTCTTATAGACTTCATTGGTTTTACTTGTATACAAAGTTTAAGATATGTAGTTCTACTAACAATATATTTTGAAGTCTTGAAAAAGGATTAGTAGAGATATCATCCTGACAAAAGTAGTAGCTGTTCCACCAGCAACGTGAGTAGCAAATAAATGCCTGTATTGTTCTGCAGCACTGAAATCACGAGGTTGATTGCCCATGGTGGCACACTCCAAGGGACAGAACAAAATCTATTGAAAGAGTAGATGTCCTTGTGACTCCTGCTTGCTCATGCCTGTCAGTAGTTAAGTGTTATGCATCAGCATGCTAAGGTCATGAAGAAAGTATATGGTTGTTCCAGAAATGTTTTCTTCTTAAAGAAGAGGTCTCCAATGACATAAATCAGAAAAAAAATAATCTGAAATTACTTGGACAGTATGCAATGAATACATTCCCTCTAAAAACAGTGACATTCAAATATTCTATAAGAAAAAACCCAAACTCAAGTCTTCTCTTGTCCTAGATCAATTCAACTAAAATGAACGCTTATTAAATCACAACGCTTTGCCTACCCGCTTCTTTCCTTACACTAATTTCACTATGGAGAAAGAAAATCCTAATGCAATTTTCTAAGCTCCATGAATAGAGAGCCACGTGCTTTTTAAAACTTTCCATTGCCATACACCCATGTCAATTTGCCTGTAATCCAGCTTATTTGAGAAGACAGTACTTGAGCTAATGTGGCCTAATTAATAACAGCCAGAATGATGTTAATTCTATGAATTCTTGCAAGGTTCTTTGAAGCACTGAGGAGAGCTTTGAATGGGGGGACTAGGAAAGAAGTAAAAAATGAAGCAGGCACATGGTTTTCATTTGGGGGGAGGGCGTCGGTTATGAAATTTACTTGGCTGCTATAGGCAATATTGGAGGATTAAATGGAAACTAGCTGAACCTTTGCTTCCAGTTTATAAAGAGCATTCACTCTATAAAGTTTCCTTACAGCACCTTTTTACATAATGAGCTTTAACTAAATTCTGTCAGCAAGGAAAGTGGTTTATATGGTTTAAGACGTGTCTTATTTCAGGAATTCAGAAGCTTTTCCTCTCAAAGGCAGAGAAGCAGCTTTAAAGGAGGGCTTGAGTCTTGAAGCAGTGAAAGATGTACCTTTCCCATGTCTCACGCTTTTAACTACAGACTTGACCAACTCTACAGCATGAAGTTGCTCTTGTCAGCTGCAATGATCTTTTACCTGATATGCCACTGTACATAACAGTCCTTTCTGTGAATTTTCTTGGTAGTACTATAACTGGTAAAAAAGTAGGAAGAACAAATATATAACTTGATGTAATTTATATTTAATTTTTGTAATTTTCAATTTGTTTTCTTTATTTCTGTTCTGGGCTCAGAGCAATTTTATCTATAATGGGCCTTTCTGAAGGCCCTTGACTCATCACCTTGACTCATCAGGGTGACTGTCTCTCCTTTTCTTTCCTGTTTTTCAACCTTCAAGAATTTCCAGCAGCCTCAATCTTGTGTAAGTACCACTAGATGTTATGAGGAAAAGAGCACAAGAACACCCACTATCAAGATTTATAGTGTCATACTCCTGCCTTTCTTTTATTGTTGCTGTTGATGAGTGAAATTCAGCTCCAGATTATTATAAACAACAATGATAAATGACATTTTGTACAGTTGTGCTTAGAGAAATACTAGAGTGTGTTGTTTCAGGCATTGTGCAACTACAAAAGCTCTGTTGCCATTCTAAGTAATCATGAAAGCTTTAGAGACTTAATTTTTCAAACACTTATAAGAACCTGAGTAGTATTATCTGTGAAATTTGTTCTTGGGAATTCAAAGTAGTAATGCTGTTCACATGTATAAACCATAGTTCAACCCAAAAGGGTAAAAAAGAATGATATCTGGGGTCAAATGAGATATTCATTTCAATTGGAAATGCAGTATTGATATATTCATGTCCTGATGAAATATGAATTAAATTGGTCTTAAAATGTTACTTTGAGATGAAGGAGCATAAAAGTTCTGAAGTGTCTCATTCAACATGGCTACAAGGAAATATAGTGCTTAATTTTTCTTTTTCAGATGAATCCATTTGAAGATTTACCCAACAGTTCAGGTTGAAAAACACCATCATCTGGCAAATCAACTATTCATCTGAACTTTTCAAAGGACTCTCCTTGTAAGTACTATCCACATGAAAACACTGAAATACTTTATAAAGGAAGGTACTTAATGTGCTTTATAAAGATTATGAATGTCTTTACAAGAGTAAGGAAATGTTATAATATGGTAGAATATGCAAGTTTGCAGATGGCACCAAGCTGAGTGGTCCAGTTGCCACACCGGATGGACAGGACACCATGCAGAGGGACCTGGACAGGCTGGAGAAGTGGGGCTATGAGAACCTCATGAAATTAAACAAGGCAAAGTGCAAGATCCTACACCAGGGGATCCTACACCTGGGTTGGGGCAATCAACAGTTTCAATACAGGATAGGGGATGATGTGCTTGAGAGCTGCCCTGCAGAGAAGGACTTAGGGGTGCCAGTTGATGAGAAGCTTGACATGAGCTGGCAATGCGCACTCACAGCCCAGAAGGCCAACTGTATCCCAGGCTGCATCAAAAGAAGTGTGGCCAGCAGGTCAAGGGAAGTGATTCTGCCTCTCTATTCCTCTCTTGTGAGACCCCACAACAGATGTGGGGTCCAGTTCCACAGATGGAAATGGATGATCTTTAAGGTCCCTTCCAAATCAAACCATTCTGTTAGTCTATGAATATAAACACGCATAATGCTAAATATGATTCATATTTAATCAATACAGAAGTCGGAATGCAGCAGAAATTAAAACTCCATTTGGACAAAGGGGCTGCAACATGCAAACAGGTGATAATGCACATGGAATCAGCTGAAGAACATTACAATGACACATGTATTCTTCTTTTGTTTGTTTGTAATTTTGCAGCCAGAATTATCTCCTTGAACTTTATTACACAGTTAAAAAAGTTTACGGCATACTAACTCAGCAAAGGAGGAAAAAATCAATTTTACAAGTGTAATACAGAATGTGATATTTATACTGTTTTCCAGTAGTAATCAGCACTGTCTGATGTGCAAGTAATTTGTTGAATGCCAAAGACACTCATGGCTGGCTAACAGTTGTTGGGTGATTTTGCTGAAAGCTGTGTGTCAGAAGAGGAATATGTTTGTGGTAAAATGGTTTGTGCAGGAAGGTGGGTAGCCTGCTTCCACATAATGCACTAATCATGCCTCTTCACAGCAACATTTTCCATTTTCCATCTCTGGTCTACAAAGTCTTAAAGTCTCCTCTGACAGAAGATAGGGGGAAGATGGTATGTCACCTCCTCAAAGTCTCAGTTCTCAAATTCATAAATTAACCAAAATGAAAACACTATTAAAATCACTCTCAGGTAAATTAATAATTGTTTATTTTAAGCAAACTAATAACCACACTTTGTCTTTCTTGTGCAAAGATCTCAATACTCTTCGCATTACATAAACAAGCCCCAGATAATGTATCACCTTTTCCAAATATTCCTACTGGGATATGAAACGACAGTGAAATGAAGGGATCTGAAAGAGAAGAGTGAGCTGCCTTGTGCTACTTTACAGAAACCTTGTGAAAGAGCTATGGCCCTAGCTGGATCACAGCTGCCTCCTGGGTGGTGGATCAGCATGCAGGATGGAAAAATAGCAAAAAAGAGCCTGACCTCTTCTCAGCTTAACTCCACCTACTGAACTCGAAAGAAGAAGAATACCACTCACACACCCACTAATCCCCCTCTCATCCCCTTTCCTCCAAAGCCAAGCCTATAACAGTGATGAAGGGAACAGTGATATAATCATTCTGGTAGAGCAGCTACTTTATACTCTGCAAGAATGCCCCTGGAGCACATTGCAATCCAGCCTTCAGCTGCATACTAGAGGCCACACAGGAACTGTATGGCACAAGCTGGAAATCACCCCAGGTTTCCCAGTAGAGAGACCTAAATCTTGATCATAAGACTATCCTTTCTTCTTCCTTACTCCTTTATTTTATTTTCAGTAATGTGACAGATTCTACTCCACAACCCCATTAGTGCTGCATGCCAGTCCCTTGCTCATCTGCAGCAGACCGCCCTGCAGTCCAGAAACCTCATCAGATGGCACTTTTTCAAGCCACGTTAATCAAAATGAAATATCTCTCAATTAATTATCCCTTTACAACCTGCATTCCAATCCCACTTCATAATTGACAATTACTTGCCCATTCTTTCTCACAAAGCCTGAAGTAAATTGGATAATTTCAGCATTTGTTTTATTTTGACTGTTCCTAAATTTAACGTGGGAAACTCTTTGCACCCACCACCCCTTCCTGTTTTGGTAAAACAAGTTAGTTGGAAACCATGTCTTTACAATTAAATTTTCAACAACACATCGAGAAGGTCACTGCCTCAGCTTTTTATTGATCTCATTACTACAAAAAGCATGCGGTTATTGCTATGTCTGGTCTTTTATCATACTTTTTTCATTATTTTAAAATGTACTAACCAACATATTCAAAATATCATATTCAATATAAAAATTATATATTATTGCCTCTTCTCCAGTTTCTTCCAGACAAACATGTTGCAAAATATTTCCCCGTTCATATTAAACACACATGAGAACATTTGCACTTATGATTAGGAATCAGCTCTTGACCTTCTAAACTTGTATTGTTCCCTGATGAACACTCTGGTTCTAATTCCCTAGAAGGCCATGACCTGCTGTTTATCCGAGGTCAATTAAAATGAAGTCCTTAAAGGTTTTTTGTATGAATTCTAACATGTTTTCTAAGAAATATAAGCTCAGATTTAACCCTCTGCTGCATAAGATTTTTCCAATATGAATTTCTAGTTATTTCAAGCAGCTGAGCATCCTGCATTTTCTATCATTCATTCCCTGCAGAAAACAGCCCTTCTGGCTTATCACCTTCCCCTTCATCACTCTCTCCTGGAATCACAAGAATCAGAAATGCTAGAAATCTGGTCAGCCATCAAAGCCATTCGCTTACTTAGGCCCATCTGTTTCTTACAAAGCTGTTCATGTTAAAGTTTTCCCAGTATCGTTTCTGTCTCCTACGGTTTTGTCGACACAGTAATGGGTGATAGGCAACAGTTCTTTTGGTATTCTATCTGCATTCTCCCTTTCAAAACCGACTGTCACAACCCATGATTTGACCACCTGTCATCTCACTTAATGCTGCTTCTGCCCAATGTAGTAGGATCCCTATTCACACAACAGAAGATGACAGATAATGGAGGACAAAGGAAGACAAAGAAAAGACAAAGAAGGCAAACTATGAAAAAGAAAAGACAGATAAGGCACTATAGAGTCTCTAGCTGTGTGACTTGTGATGATATCAAGGGAGAGGAAAAACATCCACAACCAGAATTCAGACCAGAATCAGCAAACACAGCCAAGAAGGGGCTGCCAGAACTGGTGTAAATGGCCCAGCTGGGAAACACACAGGTGATTAGAAAGGAAAAGAGTTAGAAGACTGTGGGAATGGGCTGTGAGTATTGAAGAGAGGCAGCTGGAGCCAAGAGCTGCAGAAAGAGGGTATGTAAGGTAGAGCTAGCAGACAGCAGTGAAGAGGTGACAGCTTGGATGATCCGTGTCAAATAGCAGGACAGTGGCATGACAAGAAAACAAACTCCACTAAGCATACATGTGGAACACTCATCCAGGTGAAGCTCAATTGAAAATGCTATTGACTCCATTTAACAAACTAGTGGACTGGAACAGAAGAGTTTTCCTTATCCTAGTGTGATTCAAAGGCAGAAACACTCTTAGATTACAACATGCTTGTAGAATAACAATGAAGAACATGGAACGGTAGCTCAACTAATACAGCTAGAAAACACAGACAAGCTCAAAAGCATGCAAAATCTTTTTCCTGATGTTATTTGAATTAACAGATCTTTTAATTGGTATATAACTATTTTAGTATAACTTTCATTCTATTATTTAAAAGAAGGCTCCTAGCTTGATATAAGCGTTATTTGACTCATCCTCTTTGTAGACTTTGGTTCACATTGTGGCTTTACAGAAACTAATCAGAAAGTGTCAAATACTTCAATGAGATTAAAACTTCACCCAGTGGTCTGATATATTTTTAAACCAAGTTTTCTATTTTTACATGGATTTTCCAGCTCACTCAGAGATATTTTTTTAAAAAACACCTTTTGAGTTAAGCTTATTCTGGGCTAAGTAATCATCCAGAAAAGCAGCCAGAACAGCTTTTCACAAAGTGAAATTGAGAGGATAAAGATGATAAGAAGAAACATTATACATTAATCAGTGTATTTAATACTGTATTTCACTTGTAGTGCATTTAAGTACCAGAGATTTTGTAAGCTAGGACCTCAAGTATTAGGATTAATGAGCTTTTTTTTAATCCATAAATTAATAACATGGGAGTAAAGAGAATCTTATTGTGCTATCACACTGCAGGTTTGTAACAAGTCAGGCTGGTAATAACACTCCTGATATGCAGGAATGTCTGTACATACTCAGCTGGCATGCAGGTGTTCAGCTAATAAAGCAGAAATAGAAATCTGACAGTTAGGCAGAAAGCTACCAGATGTTCCTAAGGAATAATTAGGAGAAGAAAGAAGAAAGATGCACTTATATAGGTAAAAAGAAACTCTTATCATCTTTGCTTGCCTGGTATTTTGAAAGTTCATATGGCAAGAAGTAGTCCTCTTTATATTTAAAAACCAAACAAGATACTGCATTTGCAACACATTGTACACAATTTTAGGTAAAAGAACGTAGAAGACCCTTACAAAATAAATTAAAAAACCGCTGAAGAACTGCAGCACTATATGGCAAGTAATTGTAAAGATGGCATTTGAGATGGAGGGAAGTTAATAGTTCAAATGTGCTCAGTAATGGAGACTTTAGTTGCTTTAGCTATTCAGCCGTGATAACCAGAAGACCAGTAGTGGTTAATTCATTTTTTTCATGGTAAATCAGATGTAAAAGTTTAATTACACCTGGGGCTGAAATCTGATCTTATTTACACTAACATATCACTGAAATAACACACCTGATGTCATCTCTGAACCCAAATCTGCTCAGAGTACAATTTGCAAGTATAGTATGCAAGCTCATAGTTTTTATGCAGTAGCTTCAGCAAGATGTGTATAGCTTATAACTATGGTCTCCCAAACACTTCTGTTGTTTAAATAACCTTGCCTTTATCAGTCTCATCAAAGCTGCTGTCCAGCATGAGGTTGATAGCAGCTATAATGAAGTGATGATGCTGTAGATTTCCTTATAGCTCAAGATTTTCCACTGCTAGGCAGGTGACTGCAATTTCCATCACATAAGGACAATTACTTTTAAGAACGGAAGGAACCTTCGCCCTCCCTCCTTTTCCTCTACCCCTCCCAGCTTAGGTTGCACACCATGATCCACAAGCTATCGGAGAGTACTTTGCTTGTGATTCTTAACATGACCGGTACTACAGGAAATTGAACTGCAAGACAGAAAAGTGTTCCTTAAAGGAAACTCCATTTGAAAACCTAAGCCTGGGAAACAGATCATGGAAAATACTGTGAATAAACTCTTGATTTTTACCTTTTGAACAGGGACATGAGATGACGTGTAGCAGTAAAATAGGTTTTCAGAAACAATCCTTAAAGCATGTAAAAAACTAGGGTTTCGTTTAATAAGAGAAAAAGATGAAAATTGATTTTAATTTGTGCACACTGCTAATCTCCAGAATACCACAATGATTTTATTCTTATGGCAAACTGGAAACATTCAGACCAATTCTCTTTTATATTGTGAACTCCCTAAGCAGAAACTTGAAAGAGTAAATCCATAACTGAAATAATTTCCCCTGTGAAAAAGAACATTAAATAGAACTGTGAAGGCATAGGAATCCAAACTCATGCCAGGCACACAAGTGTTCAGAATATCAGCTTTAACTATTGCCATATTTTTTTTTCTCTTTTAGTTGACCTATCGAACTACATCAAGACTTCAAGAATCTTAATTCTGGCTATCCAAGAATGGTTAGAACAAATATGGTGTCATTCATCTGCTCTGTTTTCATATCCTTTTTTAAAGAAAAATAATTACAACAGTTTACAGTAGCAAAAGGGATACATAAAGGGCAAAGTAACATGGCAAAATATGAACATTACTGCAAAAGCACTTACAGCTTCAATTAATTGCTGTCACTGCCTGTGACAATAAACATAAATAACTTACAGAATCATAGAGTAGTTTGGGTTGGAAGGAACCTGAAAGATCATCTAATTCCAAACCCTCCCACCATGGACAGGGATATCTCCCACTAGATCAAGCTGCCCAAGGCTCCATCCAACCTGGCCTTAAACACCTCCAGGGATGGGGCAGCCACAGCTTCCCTGGGCAACCCATTCCAGTGCCTCACCGCTCTCATGGTGAAGAAATTCCTCATGTCTAGTCTAACTCTGTTCCTCTCCAGTTTATAGCCATTGCCCCTAGTCTTATCACTACAAGCCTTTGTAAACAGTCCCTCTCCAGTTTTCCTGTATCCCCTTCAGGTACTGGAAGGTCGCTATAAGTTCTCCTTGGAACCTTCTCTTCCCCAGGATGAACAAGCCCACCTCTCTCAGCCTGTCCTTGTATGGGAGGTGCTCCAGCCCTCTGATCATCCTTATAGACCTCCTCTGGACCCATTCCAAGAACTCTATCAGATTAATACGCTAAATGCAACACCTACATTGCACAGCACATTAATCTGACATGAAAATATTATAAAATCTTCAAAATCAATATACATCTATGCTTTTCTCTGGAAGTCAAACTACAGCACAGTTAACTGACAGTAGGTTATCACTGAGGTAGGGGTAGAATCACTCGTACCTCAGCTGATGTGAGCACACATCCTATTAAGTAACTTGCAGAATAACTTAAGTCTTAGAACTTAGAAAAATAAACAGATACGTTCTCCCACTTAAATGAACAGCAAACAGAAGCCACTAAGTTTAAGCTAACTGTGACTGTAATGCAAGGCTGAGGTGAATGAGCACCAAGTGTCTACCTAATAATTGGCAAAAGCAATAATAGTCTCTGATTAATTACTAATGGCTGTCAACAACCCTCAGGAAAATAGACCATGCTAAAGCAATGGTAGATTAAGCTATCACAGCAGAAAGGCCAGGATCATAGGTAAGTATGCTGTCCTTGAGATGAGTTTCATTCCTACTTGCAAGCAAGCCCCATTGAAAATGTTTCTCATTTATTTGGCTGCTAAATCATGTTGTACGCAAACAGGGCCATTTTTTTCAAGCACTCTATCTTAGACTTTAAATTACTTATTCTGAAGAACAGCTAAGTATATGTGGCTTACAAGAAATTACTAACTGTCCTATTTTCTCTTGCCCTTTAATGTAAAACTCCACAGTATAATTAAATTTAAAAACTGACCAAACAGCTGGGAATACTGCTGGGCATTAGCAGAAAACTATTATCTTTGTTAACTGCAGTGTTCAAGTGATTCTTAGCAAACTGATTTAGCTCAGTGTTTTAGTAAAAGTAACTGGAGAACATGTATACACCTTACATTTCCAAAACTGATGTAGGGAGTTGAGATATCTAAAATGGGGTGCTCTAAAGGGATCTAATTTCCAGAAAGCAATTCTTCAGGATTTTCTTGGTACTTTTAACTAGAGTAGCCTGCAAAGAAGAGTATGATAACATGAATCATTATCATACTCCCATCTCCTTCTGTTTCTTTAAGAATTTTTATGCCTTCTTGAGAGTGTGAATTCCGTTACTTTTATGAGACAATTGAGGAGCATGAAATTGTAGAGAAATACATACACATATATACTACATACAGCATATGGTTCAGAAGTAACCAAGTTCACCCATTTTTGAAGGGGAAAACTCTCAAAATACAACAAGATCATGAAAAAATGATGACCTTTAACACTATTCTCAGAACAGATGCGACTTCTTTTTTCTATACATTAATCAAAAATCCTCAACAGAAACTCAGTGTATCTTCCTACCAACCATCGAGTCAATCCTGCTTGAATTTAAAACTGTAACTTTATAAACCTACATTTTTAAAACTGTGCAAAACTCTAGATCTTTGAAGTCAACAGCATAATCTCCAATTACTTCAATGAAGTCAGGTTTTCACCTTCATGTTTACTTAATACTATTACATGCTGCATCTCTTGAGGGTTGTACTTCTGATACACCTACTGAGACTGCTTTTTCAAATATACTTCACTTACTAATAAGGCTATTTGAAAAGCAGAAGTTTACTACATCTTGGATTGAAATTCTCCTTCTTGTTTTACGTCTAGTTTTGGTGCTTGTGTAGTTAGTGAATGCTTGAGCTATTTAGGAAGTTTTACTGCTAAACAGAGCGTATCAGCTCCTCTGACATTAGAAAGGAATAAAATGTTTCTTATTTATGTGGCCACTCTGTTTAATCCATTATGAATTGACTTTAAAAATTACTTGAATTCTGTTTTCCTGGAAAGTGATCAATCAGACTGTGTGACAGATTTTAAAACCAATGTTTGCCTACAGGCTGAAATGGAAGCAAAAGGCAGTACAGCTTTGCCTGCACCAAAAGAACATTTTAAAGTTGTTTTATTTTGTTTTGGTTTTTTATGAAGGTGGCAATGTTTGAACAATGGTTGGAGGACATTAATAGTGTCTTTTTTTTTTTTACAATGGAAATCCCACAGCTGTGAAGATTAAAATCATGTGAAGTAAAAGTCAAACAGGGACTGCTACAAAAATGAACACTGAAGCTGAAGCCAGTAAAAATATAAATCCTCAAAACTGGGAACCATTTTGAAGGCTGGCGACATGTGAAGTGATATTTTGGTAAATAAAAAATTCTCACTCCAAGAGTAATCCATTCCTTGAAGCACATATATGAGAAAGCAGACAAGAAAGACCCCTACCAGCACAAGCCAAAACAAGTTCTTTGGAAGATTCAAATCCATTTCCCCTGAAAGCCATAAGAAAATTTGCTATTGTATTAAGGTAGATAATGCTTACAGAGCTTGGTTCCCAGCTTTTACTTATTCAAGCACACTTCCAGTGAAGGTGATTATAAAGCACATGTGAGAAAATAACTCAGGTACTGACCTCAAACCTAACCTTTTGGAAAAATAATTCAGGATTCCTGACTCAGTGTAATGACAAAACAGTACTTGAATGGGATTCCAGTCCTACTCATTGTCCTTTCAGTTTTCAAACATGATGACAGAATTTAAAATACAATTTTAATCTGTGAGGAGTCTTTTTTATGCTGTGACACAACAATATTTTATAATGCTGGGAAAAAATTAATACAGCTTTTATATTTGTCCTAAAGTGGGTTATTCAACAGCAGAATAATAGTAGCACAATAAAATAATGTTTGTCATCATGCCTAATACTGCTATCAATTAAAAACATCTGTGGTCATAAAAATACAGATAATGAAAGATGCAAATTCCCTCACCTGGAATTGTCAACTCTTCATGTCACTAAACCTCTTCTCTGTTGCACACAGGGGTGGTGTAACACAGTAGTAGTAGTGAGGTGTTACCTTTGTACTAGATAATCATCAGCTGCCACGATGGGGATTACCAGATATAAAGCACAACTTGTACAAGAAGCTATAAGACACCAACTTTTACCAGCTCAGTTTTCTTCAATATATAGATGTGAGAGCAAAATTATAACACCAGTACAATATTGGTCCATCCAGTACAGTTTTCTGTGATTACAATGAAAATTCCAGTTGTCAACTGTTTTATTGATCAGAGAAAGCTACTACTGAAAGCCTGCTACATGAAGTTGATTAACGACTCACTGTCTGTTAGGGTTAAGTGAAACTCGGACTCTGAGCCAAACTTCCATACTTGTTGGTATTAGTAAACATGTGAACCCAGCACAAACTAAACTAAACAGCATTCTAAACACCAGGGGAAATCTGCAAGTACTTTTGTCAGGAATACAGGCTGAAGCAGAGATCAGGCTTTCTTGTCATTAACAGTTGTAAGAAACAATCTGAACCTGCACTTCAGCTGCATATATTATCAAATGCACTTCCTAAACAAAACTAAAGATTCTACCATAAGAAGAGAATTCATGAAGACAAAAGTGATTTCACAGACACTGAAAGACATACAACTGCAGCAGAAACACCAGCATCCATGAACTTAAATTCATCATACACAGACATTACAGGACAAAAGCAGAGCACAGGAGTAGGTTGCATACATCTTTAACCCATGTTTCTTGATAGTAAAGTGAACAAATTCATATAAAGTACAAATTCATATAAGCAGACAACTAGATAAATCAGCTGAAATACCGCATCTGAACATCTAAATTAGTCTCTGATGGGGTGGAAAATACTTAGAGAAAACTTTTCTGTAGTAAAAAGAACCACATCTGATGGCCATAACTGATGGAGCACTGCCAGAGGATGCCAAACTCCTATTCCTGGAGATACACATGCTCTGTTTATCCACAGAAAGGAAACCCACCCTGGATACACTGGTTCTAGCCAACTACCGCCCAATATCAAACTTCCCACAAGCTAGTTCATGGAGAAGATAGTCAAAGGTCAAGGACATTCTCATCTAATGGAAATTAACCTTTTAGACATAGCATAGCCTGGAGTCAAGCCAGGACACACAACTGACACCACCTAAGAGACTTATGTATATTCTCCACCCATCAGTGGGCAAAGGACAGACATCCGTTCCCATCATCTTGGCCCTCTGCAATGAGTAGTGCTCTGAAACTATTTGAGTCCTTCCTGGAGAGGTACGCCCAGTAAGTAGTGACAGGAAACTGTACCTCCATCACTGGACTCCTCGATCTGTGTTGGCAATTGCAGAAGCCAAGAACTGTGGAAATGACATTTATCCTAAATATCACGTTGTTCACACACATTTGTCTGATACCTCTACCCTGCCTGACCCCTGCTTTATTTGGACTATGAGGTCCTTGGCTACTGATGACCGATACCTCTTTGTTTATCCACCAGCCAGCACAATCAAAGACTTCCTTGGCAGTCCTTTGCATAACCTAACAAATACTCTCAGTAACAACAGTATTAGTGAGATTTCAAAAGTATCAGTTCTGGCTCGGTTTATTTTAAATAGCTTCTACAACAAGCTGAAACAGCACTCATTCAAGTCCCACCAATATGCAAACAATACACAACTTTATCTGTCCCTACCCACTTCTGTCATATAACCACCACCACAACAGACCAGCTCCTGCATGAGCAACAGCCCACTACACTGGAAGAAAGACAGAGGAAAAAAATCATGAGTCTGTAGAAACTTTATCATTTCCATGCATGTCAGTGGTTAGTCAGCGAGTACTGGAACAGTACACTTTATTTAAGCTGATGTCTGTTTTGAGCAGAATCACCAGCAATGTTCTGTCAGCCTGGATCATAATTACTGACAATGTCAGGGCCCTTTAACTCCTCAGCTCAAGTAACAGCAAGACACCTCCTATATGAGGACAGGCAGAGAGAGTTGGGGTTGTTCAGCCTGGAGAAAAGAAGGTTCCAAGGAGATCTTATAGTGACCTTCCAGTACCTGAAGAAGCTGTAAGAAAGCTGGGGAGGGACTATTTACAAAGGCTTGTAGGGATAGGACTAGAGGCAATGGCTATAAACTGGAGAGGAACAGAGTTAGACTAGACATAAGGGAGAATTTCTTCACCATGAGAGTGATGAGGCACTGGAATAGGTTGCCCAGGCAAGTTGTGGCTGCCCCATTCCTGGACGTGTTCAAGGTCAGGTTGGATGGGGCCTTGGGCAGCCTGATCTAGCGGGAGGTGCCCCGGCCATTGGAACTGGATGATCTTTCAGGTCCCTTCCAACCCAAACTATTCTATGATTCTATGAATATATTAGGATATTTCAGAGACTCAGAAATCCCAGCTGATGTAGACCATGGACTATCTCCTCAGAATCATTGCTGTTACAGTAGATTCCTACTTAATTTGAAATCAAGTTCAGATCTCATTTTTCTCTATTCAAGGCACTTGATAATCTGGGTCACTTCAGCACTTTCTTTAAAAAAAATGTTCTTCTGTTACATACATATGTGTATATACATATAAAAACATAGCTAAATGTATTATACTCTGAACGTATATCATTATATTATTGTTTAGATACCACACGTACTGATCTGTTGGTACAAGGCAACCATGAAGCTGAAGAGCACAGCGCAATAATTTACAGAAAAGAAAATACAGGCAGTGACAAGATTTTCCTCTATAATACAGTAGGATAGTATTCTACTAGTGTAAAATTTCCTTTCAGTATTGATCCACTAATTTACTTGCATTTCTTTAACCTATAATTTAGAAAAACGTCACACAGCTGTTTCCAAGTAAAATAATAATGCATTTTTCAGGTGACTTTTGATCACATCTCTGAATTTTTAAAACACTTAATTGTGTCTAGATTCATAATGGACTGCCTTTTATCACTTATTTGCAGGAAATGTCTCAGTTTATAAGCTCATTTCTAAACTATTCCATTGTTACTAGATGACCATGTAGGTATGTGGATCAGAATAAGAGTGTTCATATGAACACAAAAGAAGACAAAAGGACACAAAATCCCCTGACATTATAGAGTCTATATAGTCCTTGTATTACCTGAATACAAAAATATAATGCAGATCACTCTGGCTTTGTTTGCGATGTCTTTTATTTTCAGGAGATAGTGGAGAAAAAATGACCAAATATCATAAACTATATTAGAAGTTGTTGTGGTTGAATTATTTGAAACATTAGGTATATGTGTCTATTACGAGAGTACCCCAGCACTGGAGGAGAAATTAGCAAAGATTTAAACTCAGGGATTTTTTAGTGTGCTAGAGAGAACATTTAAATATTTATTTCATAAAGGTGACTTCTACAAATAAAGCATATATATTGGAATTTTATAACATCTAGAAACACCTCTTGAGAACAATACCTGACAGGAGGAGCTGCGATGCTGTCAGGGTTGGATGAACGTGTATGGGAATTTAAGAATTACTGGAGAACATATCTCACAGATACACATGTAATGATACTGACATCATGAATATAGCAAAGCTGTGTGAGTTCCTGAGGGATTTGGGCAGGTAAAAAGGTAATCTTACATGTGACACTGTTTGTTTGTAGTTCTCTGGAACTGCAAAGGAAGGAAGAAAAGGGGAGGGCTTTAAATGGATATACTGTCTTGATCAACCACCTGCAGATCTCTGCAACAGCTACCAATAGATTATACCAATCGGTGTCTATGCCTAATTTCCTAGCTTTTTGTCTTAGACACCATACAATCTGTAGACAACACAGTAGTAAGTGGTAAAAAATACTGTTTTCTTTTTTTAGGGTGCTGTATAGTGACAGACAACAAGTCTGGTGAGCCTTTGATGTGTCCACGACTAGAAGAAACACAATTTTCAACAGTGAGCTAAATTTAAAAAAATACAACAGATAACTAATGTGTCCCCATCTCAAGCATAGATACAAAGAGGTTTTATGCGATACCTGCACAATGAGGGCACAATCCTGTTCTTTGCCAAACACGAGAGGTCAACAAATACATACACCTGTGTTACAAGTGTGATGACAGATAAGACAGAACTGCATTCCTTCCACAGGGATACCCTATTGTGATCACTTCTGAAGGTGTACCTGAATGTATTCTGTGCAGGTCTGAAGGTAAGAAATGAAAATTCAATAACAAAATACTGTCAAACAGTAATAATGGCTGATTACCACAGATGCTTCAAAGTTACCTTCTATGACCGAGTGAGTAGACTCTTGGACGAGGGAAAGGCTGTGGATGTGGTCTTCCTGGACTTCAGTAAAGCCTTTGATACAGTTTCTCATAACATTCTGCTTCGGAAACTGTCGGCCTCTGGCCTGGACGGGCACACACTCTCCTGGGTGAAAAACTGGTTGAATGACCGGGCCCAGAGGGTGGTGGTAAACAGAGTTAAATCCAGCTGGAGGCCAGTAACAAGTGGGGTTCCCCAGGTCTCAATCCTGGGTCCAGTCCTGTTTAATGTCTTTACCAACGACCTGGATGAAGGCATTGAGTGCTCCCTTAGCAAGTTTGCAGATGACACCAAGCTGGGTGGAATTGTGGATCTGCTGGAGGGTTGGGAGGCTCTGCAAAGGGATCTGAACAGGCTGGACTGCTGGGCTGAGACCAACGGCATGAGGTTTAACAAGGCCAAATGCCGGGTCCTGCACTTGGGGCACAACAACCCTAAGCAGAGTTACAGACTAGGAGAAACCTGGCTGGAAAGCTGCCTGGAGGAGAAGGACCTGGGGGTGTTGGTTGACAGCCGACTGAATATGAGCCAGCAGTGTGCCCAGGTGGCCAAGAAGGCCAATGGCATTTTGGCTTGTATCAGGAACGGTGTGACCAGCAGGTCCAGGGAGGTTATTCTCCCTCTGTACTCGGCACTGGTGAGACCGCACTTCGAGCACTGTGTTCAGTTCTGGGCCTCTCACCACAAGAGGGATGTTGAGGCTCTGAAGTGAGTCCAGAGAAGAGCAACGAAGCTGGTGAACGGGCTGGAGAACAAATCTTATGAGGAGCGACTGAGAGAGCTGGGGCTGTTCAGCCTGGAGAAGAGGAGGCTGAGGGGAGACCTTATTACTCTCTACAACTACTGAAGGGAGGTTGTGGAGAGGAGGGAGCTGGCCTCTTCTCCCAAGTGACAGGGGACAAGTAGAGAGGGAATGGCCTCAAGCTCCGCCAGGGGAGATTTAGGCTTGAGATAAGGAATAAATTCTTCACGGAGAGGGTGGTTAGGCATTGGAACGGTCTGCCCAGGGAGTTGGTTGAGTCACCATCCCTGGAGGTGTTTAAGGTGAGGGTGGATGAGGTACTTAGGGGCATGATTTAGGGATTGGTGGGAATGGTTGGACTCAACGATCCGGTGGGTCTCTTCCAACCTGGTTATTCTGTGATTCTGTGAATAAACAGTTTAAGTCAATAAACTCCAGGCTGATGGGAAATGCAAGAGCAAACAATTAACCAGTCTGTCCAGACATACAAAAAATTTGGTAATGAGAAAAAAAAAAAACACGTACCAATAAGCAATATGAAACTTTGGTTCAGAGAGCTGTCCAAAATTTGGAATCATTTTGGGAGAGTAAGTGCAATCCAAGAAAGCCAAAATGCCTACTAAGTGACGGTGCCTTGAGAACTCTTCCCCAGGTGGACATTCTCAGGATGAAACGCATTTGTTTATTTTGTCTCTTGGTAACAGAAAATTCAATCCATCACTGGCCTCTGACTACAGACCCTGTTTCCAGTCCTCACAGTATCTGGTAAGCTATTGGGAAATTTTTTTCCTCTGCTCAAGAAAATAATTCTTTAAAATGTCAGTGTGATTAATAAGAGATTAATGGATGCAGCTCAGCACCTTGTCTACTCAGATGTCACCTTTTATGGTGTTGAGTGGTTCTCTTTTCCTGAAGGACACAGAAGGCGACAGTCTTGATCAGACAAGTGACGCCCAAGTGCATTTGTTGGCACATAAACACAGACACCAACAATTTGCAATTATGCGAGTTTGCCACAAAATCTGGTTTTATCCTTTCTGAAAGAATGTGTAACTCAAGCCTTTCAGTGTTTATGATGTTACATTTGGCTAAACACCATTAATTTGAATGATTGTAATAGTTGCATTTTGGCTGATTAAACATTTGTGTCAAAAGAAAGGCTTGTTAGTGTCATATGGAAGGGGCTCTTTCTTCCTGCTGAAACCTAAGCTTCATTAACCCTTCCTTTAAGTAAGGAGGACTTTATATATTAATGTCTGGGCAACGTGAAAATGTCATATTTCCTACACACTGCGTATGTTGAGCCATCAGTGTGCCTAGGCCTCAATTCTAATCTCATACCTGTTACCCAGAAAAATGCAGACAGTTATTAGCATTTCTTAGGTCAGAATTGTTTTGCAAAAGTTAGTATACATACACATGCCCTAGAAAAACAGCATGGCTGAACTTAATTACAACTGGAGGCTTTAATTCAAAACTCAGGTTATTTATACTGCATACAATCAGAATTTGTAGGATTTAATGGCATCATTATTTTAATTTGCGTAATTTTGAAGGAGGAGCAAGCCTACCACCACTCAAAGATGAAAGCCAAGAATAGTCAAAATGTTTGTTCTAATATGGTACATAAATCAAGAGGATTAAATGGATCTATTGATCTTTGGGGTTTATTCATATTGTTCTGAAATCAGTGGGGAAAAAAAATTAGAAACACGAGAAGAGATGACAATGCAGAGGACAGTCACATTCCACTCCAAATTTCAAGTTTTCATTACATTCTTCTATTCTATACCAGCATGAACACAAAATCTTTTGTGCACTTTTATCAAAATCACACTGCAGTCCGTTTCTGATTGAAATATGAGCTTTAAAATGAAAAAAAAGGAAAATGTGTGCTTCCCTCTGTGTTGCCTCAGAGAAGGGACTGTTATATAGCATATTTTTTAACGATGATGAATAAGTTGTGTGGCAAAAAGATCCAGACCCAAATTACCTTCTGCCTTACATAAAACATAATTTTCAATCTGAAAATTATAAATAATTATAAAAAGGTTTGATTGATTGCCAAAACAGATTGAAAGGGCCTAGCCATATTGCTCCAACTAAAATGGGACCTGTAATTCAGAGCAGATATAAAAGATGGGGTCTATGGTTGGAACTACTCTAAGAGGTTTTAATTAGTCTAATTATAATTTACATTTACATGATTTACACACTTATTTAGATTCATAATGGGATTGCTGGGGAAACTGTAATAGGAAAAAAACATGATAGCTAGCTTGAGGTTCACGAAGTTGCCTTCTCCTGTTGGAAAACTTTTGATTGCTGACATAAGCAACTGTTAACTGGTAAACAACAGTGAATATTTCTTAAATATGGAAAGCTATGGATGCAGTAAGTGACAGATGGAAGAAAACCAACAGAATCCACAGATTTAATCCTAAAATTTTAAAGCTTTGTTTCTTTGATGGGGGGTTAATTTTAATTATTTTTTTGCGTGTTGAATTTATAGAAGAAAAAGAATAAATTTCTTATCTCATTCCAGAGTGTGGTAATTACTCTTTTGGACAACCAAAAGTCTTTGCTAGACAGTGTCCTTTTTCCGACATGGGGAAATGAATTATTCTGTCATGTGAGGATTTCACCTTTATTATAGGCCAAGGGTTATGCCAGTAAGAGTGTTATTTTTTAAAATTAGCTTTTATGCTAAGATTCCTATGCAATATCTTTCTTTTTTTTTCCCTAAAAGAAGAGAGTTCTTAGAAAGACCATATAACTCTCACTAGGAAATGCAAGTTTCCAGGCTGACTGGAGACTTAAAACAGATATAAGAAATTAAGTATTCATCCAACTACCCCAGCCATTATCTCCCTTTAGACAACATTAGGTTTTCTGGGTACAGCACTTGCTAGTCAGGGCACATCTAATGCTTCAGCTCCAACACTCAAGTCTATGCTAGCTGTAGCTGGATTTTCAATCATTCAGTATGCTGAATTCAATAAAACAAGAAAAAAATGCAGCACAGAATGATGGAATATGTATTAGAGCAGTTCATGCCCTCCACCAAATACCCTTTTTACAATGAGTTGAATTTCACTCTCAGCACTATGGAATAAAAATAGCTTATATATTTCCCTCCTTGTTGCCAAATGTGAATAAAACAAATCCTATATAAAAATCACATTTTAACATTACTCAGACACTCAATAACACTGCTCTAAAATTTTGACCTCAGGGTTTTGGGGTCTTTTTCTTCCTTATCTATGTAAAACACCTATCAAATATCTATTCCTATCCAAATACCCTAAATTTAGGGTTTAATTCAGTTAAAGAAGTCAATACTTCTATCACGTGATTAGATTTCATTTGGTGAAACAAGCCATGTGAATGGTTTAAAACCTAAAAAATGGCAGTGGAGGATTGGAATCTGCTTTAAAGAACCTGTTTGCTTAAATATTAAAAATCATCTTTCTGTTGCAAGCTAAAGACAGAAAATATTCTGTTTACATGATGACCTTATAATGAGGACTTCTTCTCTCACTGAAGTTATCAGTTAAGGATTGTAGGGAGCAAATGCAAATTCTTAATTATTCTGATAAATTTTACATCAAGTCAGTAAGCATTGCTTTACTTGATTTACCTGTCAAGAGGAGAAGGAAGAAAACTGATGTCAAAAATATAAAGCCTTCCAATATCTGTGTTAGGCTACTTTAAGGACAGGCTATATTTTTATGGACTTTTATATTGTATTCCTGGGTAGATTAAAGGAGTTTTTCACTGTGTGAGGAACTGACCAGAGTTGTCACATAGTTCTCTGAAAAATTAGGTAATCCTCACTCCAGATTCAAAGAAAGCTCCTGTTTTTTCCCTGTTAAGTGATGTTCTTATGTCCTGCTCTGTTGTTGCACAGCATTGGCTAACAGTTTTTGTTCAGATCCAACACTCTAATTAATATGTAGAATTTTTTACCTCTCCTATTTATATATACACAGACACATACAAACGTATACAAGGTGCTCAGAATATTTGGCCTCTTACCAAAACCTTCTTCTCTCCAGGATTTCTAGGGCTATGTAGCTTTGACATTCAAGACAGTACTTACTAATGTAATGACTTAAAAATTAGTTTTTCATAAGTTAATTATAGGAAAAGGAATGGGGTATTTTGAGGGTACTGTATGAACTACAATCAACATATCCCTTCAGGAAGAATATGTTGTTTCCTTATGTGTTGACAAGATTGCTTAGAATGAGATACCATCTGACACTGTAAATCTGTATTTTACATACAAATTAGTCTGTTGACACTGGCCATTTTTTCAGCTACTGGAAAACGCCAACAGCCTCTGTGGAGGCAATAATTACATTTCTGCTTTTTTTCACTTTATTGCAATTGAAAGATAGATTATTTTTATGTATTTTTTTGCAGTTTAATACAAAGAAGACTTGAAATTATTTCTACTGTGAGACTATTAAGAACGACAAAACCATTGGAATGTGACCAAAATCTTTGCTAGCAGACAGTAATAGCCAATGGCATGGAACACTAGCATTCTCAATATGGCTTATGACAATCTATGTCAATGCCAGTGTTGTGCATTGTGCATCAGCAGCAACTTCCTATGGTGATCTGTCATTACTCTCTCTGCCAGCTGCAACCCCTGAAGACTAAGTACACTAATGAATATTTCAATAACAATTTAATTTCAATACAGGATGGGGGATGATGTGATTGAGAGCAGCCCTGCTGAGAAGAACTTGGAGATGCTGGTTGATGAGAAGCTCAACATGAGCTGGCAGTGTGCACTTGCGGCCCAGAAGGCCAAGCACATCCTGGGCTGCAGCAAAAGCAGTGTGGCCAGCAGATCAAGGGAAGTGATTCTGCCCCTCTGTTCCACTCTTGTGAGATTCCACCTGGAGCATGTATCCAGTTCTGGAATCCTCAACATAAGAAGGATATGGAGCTGTTGGAACAGGTCCAGAGGAGGATTGCAAAGATGATAAGAGGGCTAGAGCACCTCCCATACGAGGACAGACTAAGAGAGTTGGGCATGTTCAGCCTGGAGAAGAGAATGCTCTGAGGAGACCTTATAGCGACCTTCCAGTACCTGAAGGGGGCTACAAGAAAGCTGGGGAAGGACTTTTTAGAAAGGTTTGTAGTAATAGGACTAGGGGCAATGGCTATAAACTGAAGAGGGGCATATTTAGACTAGACATAAGGAGGAATTTCTTCACCATGAGAGTGGTGAGGCACTGGAATAGGTTACTCAGGGAAGCTGTGGCTGCCCCATCCCTGGAGGTGTTTAAGGCCAGGTTGGATGGAGCCTTGAGCAGCCTGATCTAGTGGGAGGTGTTCCTGTCCATGACAGGGGGGTTGGAACTGGATAATCTTTTAGGTCCTTTCCAACTCAAACCATTCTATGATTCTATGATATCCCATGAACATTCACCAGCATGAAATCAGTTTAAAATACAACTTCTTTGTGAGATGCACAGGGCGCAATGTCTATAACACATCACTGAGTATATAATACATCACTTTCTCTGATAATGAAGATGATGATAAATCTTCCCTTGCCAAATCTTTTGCCAAGACAGAAGCTCAGTTTGCCCAGAGTTATCCCTTGGCAATTACAGTTTTACAAATCTATAATCTGAAATTCTCAAGTATACTTCATATCGCTATACTGAGGTTATGCATCTATTCTGTGCATGGACAGAGTCCTGACCCTGCTTAAGAGCTACAATAAGACAACACAGATGATGTAAAAGACAAGTACTATGTCACAGTTATCTAACAAAACTAACACTTGGTCTCCAAATAAACTTCTCTTCCTTTGCCCCCCTCCCATTTACTGCCAATGATGACCACCAAAGTCTTAGGTCAATATAGTCAGCTGCAACAAAAAGCAAGCCCATTCCCAACACGCAGATGAAGACTGACAAAAGCTGAAGGGCAAAAGTCATCTTCCTCAAATTTAAGAAGACACTAGAATTTTTATAACAATCATTTTATAATGACTGTGTCCATTTCAGCAACAGTAGATTTCTTCCCTTCAGCGTAACTACATATACTAATCCCCTTCCTAAACCTAAATCTAGTTCTGATCAGTAACAATTTTTTTAAAAAATCTGCATGCTAGCAGGTGGTCTAAATCTTTACATCAGTCATAATAAAATAACAACTTATTCCAAGGATGTGATATCACCCTGTATCCAAAATTTGCTCTTACATTCTCTTTGAATAAGAGGATGTTGCTGAACCTTTTATCTGCTATCTTTCATTCTAGGGACATGGACAGCAGCTGTGTATTCCCATCTAGCTCCACACTGAAAGAGTGCTACAGAGAACACGAAAGAGCAAGATGTACCGAACAGCTGAGCAACTATCACATAAACTGACAGAAGTATGCTCTTTTACTGGAAAATCTACTACAAACGTAATTTAGAAAGGTAAGTAGTGCCAGAAAACAATACTGAAAATGTCAATACAGCCTTCCTGCATAGTCAGGTTTGCTAGACAGAAATTGTTTGAAGACTAAGGTAATGTTTAATTTAGATAAAACTTATCCATAATACAGTTCTTGTCCTAGTCATTGAAGAGATGCATATTAGTTTAAATGCTTGAGATTGATTCAATTTATTTTTTAATGCTGCTAACTATGGAGTGAGTGCGTGAACCAAAATTTATTGCTGTCTACAAGAATTGATAAGTTTTATCTGAGAGCTGTTTCAAAAGAAATACAAAGTTTATGTTCATATAAAAGCCTATATTTTTGATAAATCATTTCACCAGGGCAGAAGTGGCAGAACAGATTCATAGAATCATAGAAAGGTTTGGGCTGGAAGGGACCCTAAAGGTCATCCAGTCCAACCCTTCCCCACCATGGGCAGGTACACCCTCCACTAGATCAAGTGGGCCCTCAAAGCCTCTGCATCCACTTCCTGCCTCAGCTTCTCAAATAACAAAATTGTCTTTATTTTATTTCTGAAATCTACAATGTACACTACGGCTAGTAATCAAAGCAAATGATATGAGATTAGAAAGTACTGCTGCAGCACAGAATGGTAAAAGCACATAATAAACTCCTGCAACTAGGAAGGGCATTCAAGTGAGAACTAAAAAGTCCCACAATATTTTAATCATAATTACATTAAGACTTGTAACTTGAGACAAACCAACACTGTAGTTTCTGAGTACCTGAAACCAGGACACAGATCAAAAATTTGTACTCTTAAAAGCAATTTATGAATATCTGACAACTTGTTTTTGCTCCGAAACTCCTTCCTGTACCACAGACTATTAACTTTTTCTGTTAGCATATGCCCTTTCAAGATATCTGCGGATGTTTTAAAGCCTTTGAGAGTGTGTGCACGCATGCATGAACTTTCAGTATCTTCTGTAACATTTGGCCTGCATATGGAGAAACCTGTGATTTAAAACTAGCTAAAAATTACCAGACAGGCCTCAAAGCAACACACAGAAATATATGCACCAAGGGACAATTACTGGAAAAAGAGAAGAAGGCTTCTCACACTCAGTAATGCATATGCAGTTTATCACTAAAATAAGCGTATATTTATTTGGTTAGGAGACCCTTTTTTTTTTTTTTGCAACTTTAAGCACATAACTTGGTTATTTCTATTTTCTCATTGTGATCAAGTCAAATAAATTAAGAGAACATTTGTCAG
The DNA here is from genome assembly GCA_033459285.1 of Clamator glandarius. NCBI lineage: Eukaryota > Metazoa > Chordata > Aves > Cuculiformes > Cuculidae > Clamator > Clamator glandarius. Next base: position 90,132 of record JAUNZM010000238.1, read on the forward strand.
AAGTAACCAGGTACTTTGAACGCCTCCATTTTAAAGAGTCTCATTTTACAACGTCTATGTGATCAGCACTTAAAACAATTAGAAATAGTTTTGGAAGTAGGAAACAGCAAAAAAATTCCATTCACAGTCTGTGACATAGCATGAGCTGGCACTTTTGACTATGAATACACAATCTGAACTTCTAAACGACGCAGGGATTTGGCACACAATTAGGGGCTGAGCCATGAAGGTAGGATCCAAGGCCACTTGGATTAGATATCTACAGGATTTGAAAGCAGTTACACACTGCCCACAGCTTTTCTTTCTGAAAAAGTCCCCAAGATATTTCATGACTTGTATAAGGGGGTAGTGCTTTCAGTGTATAATGTGCTAGTTTTGAGAACACCTGAAAATGATTTACAAATTCAGGTTGAAATCAACAATAGTTCAGCTGAAAAAAAGCCCCCAAAACCCATGATCCCCCAAAATATATCACTTAAACAAATTCCGAAGTGACTGCTTCTACATTGTATTTCCATTTTGAAATTCATCTTTAAAGAGAAGGAAGTAAAAATCAATGTATTCTAAAACTCAAGGAAACATTTTGATTTGGGGTAACAGGGTTTTACTTAACTATTTCATTGAAAATGCAAAAAAATAAAATAAATAAATCAAGGCCACCAAACAATCCTCTCACTCTGGAAAGCAAGCTTCGTCCACCCTCACTAGGATTGTGCTTATTCCCAAATTCAACTGCCTATCCCCTTTTTTGAAATGCAAAAAGGACCAACTCCACCCTTCACTTCTGACCACATTTACTCCTCCACTCACTCTTTTTCTTCATTCTAATTGTCTTCCCCATCTGTCGATTTGCAGCAGCTGGATGTCATTGCTTTTCTGGGGCTGCTCTATTGATCTGGAAGGATCCTGAATCACTGAGTCACATCCTCTCCCTAAATCTTCTCTTTCTTGTTCTCTTTAGTTTATCTGTTTCATGGCTTTTTCACAATATGAGGACTACGTCAAAATTCCATGGTTCTCTAACTGCCTGTTTTGAGATAAAGCATTATATTCAAACTCAGGCAATGAATTCACAAACATTGTGGGGATTTTTTAAGGCACTGTTCTGAGAGTGGCGCTGCCTTGCCAGTTAGAACCGGCAACTGCAGTTGGCAAAAACACGTGCATTTCAAAAAGTCTTTAGCTTATATACACAAACTCACTGCCAGCATTGTTTTTCCTCATCGGACAAGTGCTGCAAAAAGTTTCAGAGAAATAAATACAGAAGAGTTCTTCAAAGCTGAAAAATGAACTCTCATAACACACATCAATTTATATAAACAAAGATTAAACCAGATTAAGCAGGACCTACATTTAAAAGCCTTCCTGTAGGTGTATGGCTTTCTTTTTTCTTTTCTGTTTTTTTTCTTTTTCCTTTTTGAGAAGCAAGTTTGTAATTACCTGTCAGAGAAAAACATAGCAACGGTGTCTGGAAAGAATGCATTATTTGGAGAGAGTGACTACTTAAGAAGGAAGCTTTCATCATAGGACATATTGCATGGAAACATGCAGTTTACCTTTTACCATGACATATTTCACAGCAATTTGACTTCTGTCTTGACACTCAATTTTCAACAAAAATAGCCAATGACTACCTGCCAAGCAAGCCTCCTTCAACAACAACCTCCACTCCTCCCAAAAAAAAACCCCAGAATCTCTGAATGAAATATTAAAACTATGAAAAATAAATATTTAAACTACTTTTTTTTAAATTTCCCTTGAATTAAACTATAAAACAAAGCTCACAACCAATGATTTCCCAATCACACCACATCATGAAAAAACTTACTCAACAAGATGGATTAACATTAACATGTATTTAGGAACCCCTCACTCCCAGGCATCATAATATAAAAGCACTTAATGTGTAACAATTACCATGGTATGAAGGTGTGAAGTATCAGTTTCCAATAACAGTTTCTTGAATAAAGAAGATCAATCAGAGAAAATTCCCATCAGCCTAAGTATCCACATTTTCCATTACAGAGGCATTGTTAACATAACTCAAACTGTTTGTCTTTCCACTTAATGTGGATACATGAGACTGAACTCTTAATTTCAGTGCAGTTGCTCAAGTGTATTAGGTCAGTCTCATTCTAAGCCATTTGAGGTACTGCAGTGAACAGCAAGAAGAGTTTCAAGGCCAGATCTGTTGCTTTTGTGAATCCTATCAGGCCAGACGCTCTCCTGTGCAGAGTTGTGCTTGGAGAAGGCAAGCTGGGGAACATTATCAGGAAGCCATTTATAGCTTCCTAATTCTGTGAGCACCTGGTTAAGCCACAGCAGAACACAGCTGCAGCGCACCCACACACCCTCCCCATTTTTGCCCCCAGTATGCGATTGAGGGGAGGGTGGGACAACTGTGCACAAAGGCAAAGAGCTCCATGCACCTAGGGGATTCTCGAGTGGTCAGGTACAAGCAGGCTGCAGGTCCATTCATTTGTTCACAGAAAGGGTGACTAGGGTGGCCTTAATGAATTCTGTGGATCTGAATGGGTGCATCTGAAGAAAGAGGACCAAATGCAATAAGAACATAAAGCTTCTTGAGAACACTTTCTGTTGATGTCACTGTTACAAATAGCACACAGGAAGTGATTAATCCTTGTACATTGCCATGGTACTATTACAAACATGAAGCTTCTAGCTTGAGGACTATATATGGAACACCTTGTTCCCCTTGCATTTAAAAATAGGGTATTTACACCATGTTAATAGCCATCTGTCTTACAGATTTTCCTTTTTTCTCTGCTTGTAGCATTGTAACCCACAATGTACCTTTTCCCTAACGCCATAAACAGACCTTCAGATTGTTCTTTACAAAAAAAAAGGCAAAAACTTGCCTCAACACCCTTCCTCCAAAAATACAGCAAAGCAGCTAAACAGCAGGTGGAGTAAGAAAAAAAAAAGCAAATTATTTCGTTTTTTTTTATTCACTCCACAATATTCCCCCAACACATCACAGGTGCGTACAAAATAATTCTGTTATGACAAGAGCTGTGTATCTTCGTAACAAGCGCTTCTCATAACGATGTGTGAACTAAATGCTAACTGGAATAAAATGGACAGAAGCCAAAATAAGTCCTAAGTGGCTATCATGTACAGAAGAGGGACTAAACCACGTGAGAGCAAAAGGTCATGTGGCTGATGGTCCAAAGGGAATCACCATTTCCCTTTATTTCTTAAATTTCTAAGGCTGTAAGAACAGTGTTTGCATAGTAGCTGGGTTTGAGCTCACAGTGCTGAGGGGACATTGGCTGGCATCACTATTGGTGTATCGTCGCAGTGATGGAAGGGACAACAGACAGCAATAAAGCTTCAAAGGCAGACTCTCAAAGACTGCAGCTAGCAAAGTTTATATCTTCATTACTTCCACTTCATAATAATAGCACCATGCCACAAACGATTAAAGGGTACGATCTGAGCAAGGAAGAAATTATCAGAAGAAATAATCACTAAAGTCTTCTTTCACCCTAGGTGTCCAAATCAAAGCCTTTGTACTTCAAGACCATAACCTGCTTCTTAACCCAATCTTAAACATACCAGGCTTAATGGTGCCTGGAATGATTGTGTTGCTACCGCTATGGGAATGTTCTATCTTAATTTTTAATCTAAATATAATTTTGAACAGTTTTATTATGCCTTTACTTGCAAAAATGCATCCTCCTATCAGAAAATTTCCCCTTTAATTTATATAGGGAGAAAAAATAATCTCTATATAGTGTGTTTTGTTAACTTAAACAAGACACATTCTTTATAAAGAGCATAGTTAACTAGGAAAATGGAGTGTAGCAGAAGCCAGAAAATCATAGAATTACAGAACAGTTTGAGTTGGAAGGGCCCTAAAAGATCATCCAGTTCCAACCCTCCTGCCATGGGCAGGGACACCTCCCACCAGACCAGGCTGCTCAAGGCCCCATCCAACATGGCCTTGAACACTTCTTAAGGAGTTAACTGTAACAGGAAAACAGATAACAGCACACAGCTAAAGGCTTACTTAGAACCTTAAAACAGGTGCTCTGGCTTCTAATCCACACTGAAGACAGCGCTACTATATTTTCATTGCTTGTCACTTGCTTTAGAGGAAAGCAGATAAGGGTACCCCTACTTAGATCTAACAGTCATACAGCTCTGGCAAAGCAGACATGAGAGAGGTTAAGGATATAGGATCACAGTACTTCTCCTTGGATACTCATAACATTTTGGCTAAGGCAACACAGAATTTGGAATAAGATTTCTTAGAGCCTGCTGTTTTACTCAGCCTCTAAGAAAACTTTGACTGGGGTATTAGAGGTACTGGGTAACTTAAATGTCTACAGTAACTTGTGCAGAACTGCTGTCCCAATGGGACCATAAGAACAAGAACACAGAATATCCTAATCAGCAGGCACATGATCAGAAATCACCTGTAAAATATATGTCAGTCTTCTTTTAAAAATGTACTTTAACATGATATTTTCAATTATGAATAAAATTTTGCCTATTCTCACCAGTTATGTGAAAAGAAGCTAATACAAATAATTTAATACAAACTTTTGATCTTTTGACTCTAGATAGATCTAACTTAAGATTTGCCACATAGTTACAGCACATAGATAAAAAAGGCAACTTCACTGAGTAACAGTTCACAGTACTCTACTTCAGCCATTATGACCTTTATCAGGAAGAAATCGTCTACCCTGTTGCCTTAAAGAGCTAAGGAAGTAAGTCCTACTTTAAATTCATTGGATTGTGAAGTATCTTCCTCTTTGACGACTAGTAAACCAGCATCTAGTCTCACCTAGATAGGTGGGATGAACTGCCATCTAGAGGTGCCCCTGCTCCTCTTCTCCTCACTGAAAATCTGCTTAGACTATGTGCTGAACTGACAGATAGCTAAAATTAAGAAAGACCACCCTTCCCAGGACCCTCATATTTATAAAGCACCCTTGCTTCAGGATTTTTTGGTGAAGTTTCTGCACTTACTTCTATGTTACTAGATTTGTATCTTTACTCACCTCCTGCTTCTCAAAGTAGCCTATTCACTGTATGCTGCAATGAACTGACAAGAACTTCTACAAAAAATCTTAGAATAACCTGATTATGGACAAAAGCTACATAGGAAGGGTCTTTCCTTTTGCCTACTTTGATTCCCTAACCTGTAAGCTCATCTACAGGCATGAACTGTGAAGTTCACTAAGTAGCGAACTGTGAAGGAATTGCACTCAATTTACAATTCAAACCTTGGACATATACCAGGAGTTATGAAGGGAGTTACACAGTCTTTCATTCTGAGAAGCTGTGTTGTGACCTTTACAAGAAAACTTAATGCCAAGACTGGTATATCAAGTTAACGCTACCAAGCAAAAATGTTCTAAGTAATCCCTTCTGCAAGAATCGTGTAATAATACCTTTCCACTGAATCAGCCCAGAACCTTATAACCTTCCTCATGAAAATTTTTCTATACATTAAGGTTGTTCCTTGACACTGACTCAGCTTTCTTGTTAATTTAAGAAAAGCTCAGACCTATACAGAAACTATTCCTTAACTCTGTTTTGCAAGATTTTCCATAGATTTCTTTAGAAATTAAAGTTTCTTGTTATGCTGGGGTTAAGGTGCAGTGAGAAGGGTGTGGGCAAATGAGGAAGGGAGATGACATTTTAAAATGCTTTATAAAACACCAGATGTTGCAGAACCAACAGAGTGGAACAATGTATTTACAATTATCAAAAGAAGAGAGTTGTTTGTCCACATTTTTAAAAACTCATGGGATACTTTTAAGTCACTTAGTTGTGGTCTTTCTGTGTGTGAAGAACGTAGCAAACGCCCTTATAGATTTGATATTTAATTGACATGCACAACAAGGGAACTGCTTGATGTGGTTCAGCATTTGCTCTTCTTACACTCTGTACTATGGTGTAAACGTTCTAGCTGTGCAAATAATATAAAAGCCATGCAAAAGCACTTTACCCTTCTTAGTGCATCTTTCTTGCGCATGTTCGATTTCTATAAAGTTGACATGGGCATACTGCAAGCCGATACGGGAAGCATACTACTGTATAGTTCCAATAACAGATGTGCACAGTTGACAACAAAATCCTACTTCCTAACTTGTGCTTACAGCTTCAGTTTCAAAAAAACTTGTAGCTGGAAGCCTAAGATGTATGTAGGTTTTCTATTCCATAGCATCTGTTCCTTCTAATCACTAAAGAAATGACCACATTCATTCATCAATACATTCCTGAACATTTAAAGAGCTGCTGAAGATATCTTATGCAACCTTACAGATATTTTTGTTTGGAAACAATTCTGCTGGTGCATTACATCACTTTTATAGCGCTTTAGAAATATTCTGTGGAGGCTAGGAGATACAGTTAGAAATCCTGAGCTCTGTGTTCACTCTGCCATTAACCAACTGTGCATCTTCAGACAAGTCATTTAATCTCTCTGTGCCTTCATTTTCCCATCTGTAAAAGGCAGCAGTTATAAATATTAAGCTGTCTGACAGAGGTGTTGTGACTGCCAAAATACAGTATAACTCTGAAAAGTGACTATGCAAAAAGGCATCTTCTGACTCAAAGAGCCTCTCCCTTGGTGAAATCCACACATGAATTCAGATGGCCCATACACTACACAAGCGCTATTTTGAGCACTTAGGGAGAACATTGCTGCACAGCAGGCTTGTGTAGAGTGATGGATTTCATTCCTCAGAGGATAATTAGCCACATGTGCTGACTTCAGTGGCAAAAAAATATATTTTTATTGATTTTTCTCCTGATGGTCAAGGAGTACCTAGCTGACATTGACGCAGCTGCAGATTCCATTCCACTCCATACTCCTTCGATACAAGTATTTACTGTTCTTTCACATAGCACAGTAACAGCAAGGCAACACTACTGAAAGTGTTGGAACTGCCTACAAATCTCCAAGGGAAAGAATCTGAAGACAGAGGAATAAAATGAGCCTTAAAGCAAATTGGACTGCATAGGTGTAAATAACTTAGTCAGCAGAATCTCTATAACTAGTAATGATGAGTATACTGGGAAGAATCCAGTCAGCTCTCAGAGCGAAGCCTCAGTTTGCAAGGAAAATCTTATTTTTAGTTTCAAGCAACAATGATTTGATCAAGAGTTACTGAGGACAACTAACATGGAAGATTTCAGCACCATTTCTGCAGCAGCCTTTCAAAAATCTTTAATGTATTAATAATTGAGGAGGACTGTAAAATCCTGAGATGAAAGACAATGCAGAATGTATTCTAATGCCTCTCCTTTGGGTTTTTTGGTCATTTACAGGAAAACAAATCTTTGCTTCTTAAGAATTCATCTGCTCCTTATATTCCCATTGTTTGTGTTTATGACAATCATTTCCACAGCAACTAATTATGAGAAATCAAGAACTATGGCCTGAGATGAGGCCTTTAAGAGCAAATGAAATTACACAAAGCACATCAGAGATTTCCTTAGTGGAATCTTCTATCTAGCTAAAAAACTGAAATGGGGAAGCCATAATATACTATGCAAGTTAATTTGTTTAAACTGGAGAGCAAATTTTCACCTAGGACAAGATTGTGTCTTTTATTCACTACTCATTTTCTTCTTGCATATGTAATGCACATTTGAAAAATAGGAATAGCTGCATCAAGTCAGACCAAAAGTCCATGCAGTTTGATGGCCAGCAGAAGAATGGTTGTAAAGAGGACAAATATGTGGAGATACTTTTCCAGCATACTCTCTCAGTAATTGTCAGCCAGGGACTTCCATCTGGAACTTCTTCAGTACAAGAATCGGCTCTACCTCATGAAATGCCCCCAAGCCAAAGCACACTAGAGTATTTCTTTGCTGACTCTCCTGGTGGCTTGAGATAAAGTGAGAGAAAGAGGTCCATTAATCTCTAATGTTCTTTGGCATGCTTTATTAGTCTTTGGCTAATATTATAGTAAATTGCTAAAAAAAAAGAAAAAAAAAGAAACAAACCTAAAATTATAAGTGTCTAGGCAAGGTTTAAATTAAAGCTATAGATTCTGTGGTTGGGAGGAAGAGCGCAGAATGGAGGCTAGAAGGAGCACTCAGGCAACTACCATCAATTTCAGTTCGGTTGCATCTAGGGATGTTGTTCATGGCAATTTTGGCCACCCAGAGGCCCATTTACCCATTAAGCAGAAGGTTGGGGAGGGATAATGACGCACATCAGTAAGGTGAAATTAGGACTAACTAAATTCTGCTTTACTATATTCTCTTAAAACCATTTTGCCTGTCCTCATAACAACCAACTACATTCCTCCAGAGCTACTAAGTAGCTCTCCTTCTCCCAGTCTCCAAGTCAAAGAGATATCATTATTTCCTATACTACCCTGTGTGTTCAACAAGTTTCAGGGCACTTAAAAATAAAAGGACTGTTAAGATGCATCAAAGCAGAGTTCTTCCTTCTTAAAGAGACAACTTGAATAACCAGCAAGGAAAATAGGGTACAGGGGATTAAGCAACGAATAAACCACCTTCTAAGTATAATCAGTTTGCAACGCACAGTACTTTCTTCTTCTTCCTGTCACCAGTACTCTTCTTTGGGGATCATAAGGAGTCCATGTTATGGGAATTCAAGAAATTATCTTTATTTTCCTCTCCAGATACACACATCTCCAGATGAACACACACAGCAAAAGCAAAGGGCATAATAAACTGGAGAGAGGCTCCTTGCCATTTATTATGTAGTGTTCGGCCCTTAGAGTTAGGTGAACATCATTGACAAAGATAAAACTTTACTGCACAGGCTCCATTTCTAAGGTTAAAGGGAGTTTTTATTAAAGTAAATTCAAAGTTTTGCTTACTCACTATAAACATTTCAAGGATACACTGTGTCAAACAGCTCCTTTTGTTAAATACAATATATGACACTGATGTTTTCCATTGTTTATCATCGATAGAACTGGAAGTGTAATAGCAATGGGTTTTAACTTTCTGGGCAGACAAAGTCATTTTGATAATGGTGGCCACCAGAGACAGGAAGAAGTCTAAACATTCTTGATCTTTGGGGTTAGTGGGAATTCAGATGAATGTGGAGGGACCACACATGTTCTCTTGGGAGCCTTGTGTAACACACAGTCCTTTTCTGGCTTACACACAAAGGAACAGGAGAATCAGCTCTAAGAAAGTTACACTTCTGGACAGATGCAAGTCATTGCAACTGTGCATACCATATGTGGGGAATGGTAAGGAAGGGACTGAATACAAAAAGTTAAAGAGGGAAAGTGACAGAGCCCTGGAAAGAAGGTTGCTCCAGAAGCAGCAAGTGGCTCTAAAAATCATATACCATGCCAAGCCTGCTCAGGGAACTTTCCCTGCTGCCAGCTGTACTCTCGGGCAGATGAAACAAAGAAAAAAAATTACAAAAGGACATTAACAATAAAAGGACAGGAGTTAGCGTAAGATCCAGTGAAATGAAGCCTTTTGTACGTCAGCCTGCTCTTGTTAACCTAACTTGAACTCCCCACATGACTACTCTGGGTCAGGAAATGGAGCAATTACAAGCAAAGAGCTTTTGCACCACACTAGTTTAGCAGTTTTCCTCTCTGCAGTAATGATCCACAGGGTTGGAAATGGGAGACCTGGTTCAGAAATATGCACCAAAGTGTTTCACGTTCAAGTGCACATCTACCACTGCGAAAGCTGCCTACTGAGCAATTAACAGATGGAGTGGTTTACTCTCTATCAAAACAGAAATACAATTAAGACATTCTTATTATAATGTGCCAAATCCCCAGATACAACAGGAAGGCTTAGATTCACCCATGTGGGCTGCAGCAGCATTTGCCAACCTGTATCTACCTACATTAGTCAGGTTCACAGAGAAAAATGGCCCATCCCTAACTGACTTGGCCTTGCTAGCAAAAGTAGATGCAGTTAAGCTATGAAATAAAATTCCACCTTTTTATTGGGGAAAAGCAGTATGGGCTATATCAACAAAACCCATAAACTGTGTTTCTCCAGGAGGATTTGCCAATACAGTTTGGCCAGGAAATACTTCTCAGTGTTAAAAAACTTGGGAAATGCCACAAGATATCGCACTATGTTAAGGGAAATAGGAAAACAATAAGTTGACTCTTACTCATTGTTTGGAGTTCTGTCACTAACTAATATGAAGTAGGTTTTCACCCATAAATCCACAATCAGTGCAGTAACTTTTATGATATAGGTAGTTACACACAGATATCCAGAAATACACACACACAATTGCACATGAAAAAAATGAATATATTTTGTACTATCCGTTCTACACATACATTGATGTGGTATATCTATAATAATTAACGTGCAATTGTGAGTACTTATTTTTTTGATCCTGTAACTCATTTAATATAGGTTTGTAGAGATTTTTAAATACACCATTGTTTTTATGATTAAAGAGATAAAAAAAAGATCCTGGATGTGAATTTCACAACTACTTAAGAACTACGTTATGAACTAATGAACCTCTCCCAGTGAAATCAATATTATCTTTGTCACTGATTGCTAAAGGAGCATATACTTGGTTTAGTGTACTGTAATCTCAAACCTAGTTGATCCTTCTCACATCACAGGTTACCTAAAACTTACTAGACCTTGCCAAAAGAAAAGAAAAAAAAGAAGGAAAGAGAAAGACCTGAACCATATTGAAATAATAAAAGTACCAGTTTAGAAAGGATTGTTAACAATTAAATGAAAGGTTAACAAAGGTTTAAAAACAGCTGAAGACTTCACAAATTTCAACACAGTATCCTAGCAAACCAAAATATCATTAAACTTGCCTCAAAAAAAAAGAAACCTCTAACATCAAACAGTACTAGGCATTTATCTTCACAGCAGTGCATTACAGGTGACCTCTATAGATTGGAAATAGGATTATATCAACAAACCTTTCACTTTCAAGTGGTGGATGGTGTGAGATGAAAGGATGCTCTCCCTAACATTTTGCAGTACTACTGGCTCAGGTTTAAAGGAAGTATGCAGCCAGGTATTCCCTGTCACATTCTAATCGGCAATACTGACATGGATGTGAAAACCAAAAGCCTTTGAAAATGATACTTTCATAGGACAAAAAAACCCTTAAGAACTATGTGCAAATGAGTGTGAGAAATGTGAAGGGACATACAGATAAGGAGATAAAGAGGAACCTTTACAATGAACATGGCCACATACTTATTCCATCAGCAATAACTCATGTCTGTAGCACTGCGGATTAGCATCAGACAAAGTGTTAAATTAGAGTTTGAGGCTTAAGCTTAATATCCATATTTGGTGTCACATTGTTTCTGTAAAGGTTTCAAATACTAGCTTTTTTTTTTTCACAGCAAAGCATAGGGTTACTTTCCTGGACTGTGTTTGACAAACAAAACAACTATGTATTCAAAAATTTAGCAAACAAAAAATAACAAAAAATTCAAAAGCACCTTCAATCCTAGTATTCCCTTCCAGGAATTGGAGGTCTCCTGGGTGTGTTGAGCTGGCTTGCACAGTCCATGTTTACTCAAGTCAGAAATTCCCATTTGCTTCATAGTTGGTATTTTTGTTCCACCACAAAAAACATAGGAACCACTGCCCTATACTGTTCCATAACTTAAGGGCTGTATTATAATAATTTATACCATATTCACAGGCCACTATATGAAACTGATGGTGAGGGTTTAGGGTCCTCTAAACCGTTCAGAGGACGCTGTCAATTTCCCAGCACTGCTTTTTAAGGGATTGATGCTTTCCCTGAGGAAGCATTTTGATTTGATAGATCTGAGCTGTGTCTACAGTGTCTAACAGGGATTCAGTTATGTCATAGTACACTTAAAACACTCATATAGCCCTACCTCAACAAGACATCATTTAGGAAATTAATAGAAACTGAGAGCCACCAGACTTCAGGTACTGACGTAGCACTCTAAAAGTTAAGCAGGAATATCTTAGAAAGCCTGAGCAATAAATTACCCAGTAAAGCATTTGGATAAATAAATACAATCCAAATAAGTTGTTTAACTCCCTGCAGCTAAATAACAGTTCCCCAGAACTAACATATAGTGAGCCATCAATCTCATTGTTCAAAAGAGAGACTGTAACAAAATGATCCACCATCCAGCACTGTCTAAAAGAGGTAGAGAATGAGTTAAACATATCCTCATAAAATCATCAGATATGCCTTACTGAAACAAAAAAAAAAGTTCTTAACAGTACTCTATGATATTGTCCCATATTTTTAAAGGCTTTACTACGCCCCCTTAGCTCCAGGTTTGGTGGTACAATGACTGAAAGCCGGTTGCTAGGTCTGTAAAAAGGAAGATATAACCCTCTGTTCACAGACACTTGCTTAATTCCTCATCATTTGAGTTTTGCTGGAAGAGATTTCAAATCTGACCACAACAGTTGAGGAAAAAAACTTGCACTCCACTATAAAATATACAAATCAGAAAATATATACAACTAACAAAAACAGTCTCAGTACTACTTGATGAGAGGTATTTGTTTTCCTTTCCAACATTCCAGTAATGTAAAACCAGTGTGTAAGGTAGAAAATCATTTTTCAATTTCAGGAAACATCATTACTAGCTGCCAAAAGTCTATCCATATAATAAGAACTATTTGCTAAAGCTGAACACCTGCAGTTTTATAGAAGGCCTCTGAGGACAGCTGTAAGTAAGTATTCCAGTCTACTGACACAGCAGCCAATCAAAACCTGAAGGTTTTGCCCCAGAAAACAACAGATTTTGCTAGCTAGGGCTACATGTGTGTATACAGATGTTTTATTTAGACAGGTAGATAGACACACAGATAGATAGATCTTCTGAATGTAATATAATGCCCCAATGCATAAGCCAAAGCTAATGAAGGAGGTCTTAGTCGGGTCATAAAAGTACAGTTTCCTGCTCCCAAAATGCTCTTGGAAGCAGTCCATAGTGCTGGAAGTTTGCATCATAGCAAACTGTAACACAAATACGTGTATTATTTGCCTTCCCAAATACAGGGCATCTGTTTTGAATAGATCACAGAAAATTATCCGAACAAATTAAACATCTTCCTCATAATCTGTATAAACAATACATCCACCCCACTAACTCTGCTAGCTTCTATGACTGAAAGTGCTGCTATCACTTCAGGTATTAAAAAGATGTCCTTTTTATTATTTGCTAAGTGACTTAATTAGCACAGCTTTGCTCTTGCTATTTAGTAACAGCCTGGCTGCTAAATGCAAAGGTTATGCTTTTTCAAGGGAACTTTAGCTACAAAATATTCAGTCCCCTATACTTTAAAGTAAGTGCATGCTTATGACCTGCCAAACTGTTCTTAATCAACCTCACGCGGATGAGGCGACTATGACAGAGCATAAGCGGAGTTTAAACACAAAGAAGCAGCAAGAAGTAGGACTCCCTTCTCACTGCAACAGTGCTAAAAAACATTTCCTACTACTCTGTTGCCATCCTCCTTGGCTGGTGCAGGTTTTGCCTTAGACCTCAGTCTGCTTTAACATGATAAGCATTTTGTACATATAGTGTACATTCACCTCAAGTAACCAACCCACAAATGAATAATACCTCCAGCAATGTTACAATAGAGATAAAGAGGCATCCAGATTAAGAAAATACTTCTTTCCTCTTAAATTTTTGTCCTGCTTTTTGGAGATGAACTGAAATGACAGATGCTCTTTAACCTGGAGTTTTGCTTCTCACCTCCTCCACAGGCAGAGGTTATTAGCTTTCCACTGAGCAGAGAAAGAAAATTATCTTTGAAAACATGTTTCTGAGCACACCCAGTTTTGCCGACTGCCAACAAGGCTCCATGTCACACAAAGTGCATGTAACATGAATTTTAGGGAAACTGGCATTCAGCCTGTATTCATACACCATGTAGAATCTCCTGCAAAGAGAAGGATCTGGAAGGCACATAAGTGCACGCTCTAAATAGTTTGAGATGGAAATAAATTTTTAAAAAGCCAAAGTATGAAACACTGAATGATTTCAACAGGTGTTTACAGTGTCAGAGGTAGTTTTCATTCCTGAATTAAAACCAGAAATTCTTTCCATTGTACCTCTATGTAAACGAGATCAGATCATCTCTTAAGGTAAGAAGAATGCATTATCGTCCAGACTTAAAGGCCGAAATGAATGCCCTGAAAAAATTAAATGTATTCCCTTGTTGAATGCGAAGTTAAAAATTCAGCCATTAAGCAGCTCTCCGTGGGGTCACTACACATTTTACACATAATGGAAAGATGTGAATGTGGAAACGGTTTCAAGGACAGTTTCAATAACTGCAAAACCTGACAGAACTTCTATCTATGCTGAGACTTGTCTCTCAGCCAGTGATGGCTCTCCAGAAGAGCCACTGTAAAACTGATTTGAACCATGTGCTTATCTTCCTATCAGAATGACTGGCTCCCCTTTCTTACAAAAAGGGGTTATGCCATTTAAGCTTAACTGTTTCATCAAGCCCAGTTCAAGCCATATAGGAAAGGGAGGTCTAAAAGCAACTGAGAAACCTTAAAAGAATACCCATTGAAACAATACCTATTCTTATTTCCTCAATGTGGGCCAAGAGCTGCATGCTTATCTGTAAAATCAAATTACATAAAACCACACAACCTGAATTTCAGAATAATTGTTCTGGGTGAAATCCTAGTCTCACTGAAGTCAGTCTCTACTGACTACTTTCCTGAGGCTAGATCTAACCCTTGGCATTTGGAGAAGCCCAAATTCTACACTGAGTATCTGAAGATACAAGCATAACAGAACAAATGACAAATAACGCAGTCTGTGTAAAATAATTTTACTGGCTTTTCTTTGGGTTTGGGGTGTTTTTTTGGGTTTTTTTAAGCCTACATTTCTAATGAGGTCTATTTTCTACTTGAAGACTGTTGCCCTCTCTTCATTCTGCTGAAATATAATGCTCATCTCTTTTCCCGTGTCCTAAACTACATCAACAAATACATTTCATTAGGACTATGAGAAAGATGCATAGAATATAAGAGAACCTATGTCAGTACTAAATAGGAATGTTGTCTGTGGTACCTATAAATATTTGTATTACCTACATTATCAGAATCCCATGGCACAGCAAGGCACTATACATAGAGAAAAATTACAATATCCAAAGAAATTGATATGGTAATTACTGGGCAATTTTTCTACTTTTTTATTTCAAGCAAGGAAATGCAATAACTATCCCCTTACTATACAGTCCTCTGCATTGCTTAAAATACAGGTTTGCAACCCTGCGGAGCAGACAGTCTTCCATGACAACTCATAATCTTTTTTACTCCGTAATTGTAAATTGTAAATATATACAGCTCATCATCATTCATTAACTCTGTTGCTGCTGATCATTTATTTTCGCCAGAAAAAGTAACAACCTATTTCTTGGGTCCAGGGTCAGTAAGAGCACAGTATGATGTTGTTATGAATAGAGATAGAAAGAAAATGCTTTAGAATGTGTACAGGTGAAAGTTGAATGTTACAGAGGCACCTGTGTTTTAAAGGTTAAGTTTAACAAATTATTCCTAATTATCTTTAAAAATGTTACAAACGTATCATTAACGAAACATTTCATTCCATAGTCCAATCACAGCGAAAGCAGGAAATTCAGAGTTGACATTCCCACAGCAACCTTAACTTTATCCCATTGTGTATGTTCATTTCAACTGAGTCTTTCTTTCTATGACCTCATAACATATGTGAAATGAAGGAAGGTGCTAGGAAAAAATCCTAAATGTCATATATATCAGAAGTATGCTAAGGTCCCTTACTGTAGCAGAAGCATTTGGGTAGGGATAGCATTCTCACTGAAAGATATATTTGTTGACTAGTCCATGCATTTGTTGAACGTTATTGCCAGTGAACGCACACGCTCTACCAATATTTTTGGTTGCTCACCAGTCACATTAGGATAATTACTTTATCTAAGTCTAGATGCAAGAGATCTGGAATCTGAAAGGTTCTGTTAGGTATAAGACTTCAGATAAATACTACTAAACTGCATCCAAAGTTGGCTCCTGGAGGTGAACAATCATTTGTGTTCCAGTCCAACACTTATAAACTGCCAATCCCAATCCAGTTCCATGCATACTAGATACTTTATTCTTCTTGAACTAAATACAAGTGTTCTTCGGCAAAGGTAGACGTTCATTGAACAGATGGAAGCTGTACATACATGAGAAGAGCTATTTCCTGGAAGTATTACAGGAATTGCTAAAAAAAAAATTAAGTGTGAATCATTAAAAAGTGGCTGATTTCTCTACCTATTCTAGCTACCATAAGGTTCTGACTTTTTAAAAACTATCAAATGCTGTACCAATACCTGTATAACACTATGGAAGCAAGAAGAAAGTAACATTTATATGTGAGGTATCCTGCATGCAGAACAGGTCCTCCAGAGAACCATAACAGTTTACCAACACAGAAAACTATTTCAAGCTGAAAGGAAAAGGATTCTGTTTGTTCTGCTTCCTTAAGATGAAACAAATCCAAAAATATTTTAAAACGGTTTGATTCCTCTTTCACATGATAGGAAGTTAACACAGAGAACATAGAACCATGGGTACTGGCTGTGTAAACACACATCTTTAAGTTGTGTAAAAGTACCAACACGAAAGTTATGTTCTAATTTTGATTGGGAAATGCAGCCAGCACAACATAAACCTCACCAGTATCTAACAGCACAATTGCATATAAAAGAATGTTTTACATATGTAACGTCAACAAGCATAATAAAAGTTGCTAATAATCTTCCATATAGCATTATAAATGTTTTTTTGGTAATACCAGAAAGTTTGTGTGGCACTTACTGAACCTATAGCACAGAAAATTCAAGCCTTTATTCAGTATTTCTTTACAGAATTAGTACAACTGAATAACAGCGTCAGACTGACCCAAAGGAAAAAAACAAACAAGTGTTAAGTTAGTTTCTCTGAATTCTGTAAAAAATGCCATAAAAAGATGAAAAAATGTTATGAAAGTTTAAGAAAATAATGGTCTTCTCAGATGTCTGCAGGACAAGGATTTGGTTGGACTTGATGATCCTGTGGGTCATTTCCAACCTAGTGATTCTGTGATAAGGAACAGCCAGATAGTATTATTGAGACTCATGTCCCTAGAACCAACACTGAGCAATAAAGACATTTGTCTTCATCTTTCCATTAAAATAAAAATGTTTGGAATAGGTTTCTAAAATGTCAAATAACACCCAGAAAAATACCGAAAGTTCGTTTCTATGTTCAACAGAACGTTTCTATGTGGCATCTTTGGGCATATGCATTCCCTATTCCTATGTTTTGAAGTGATTTTTTATCACTGTCCTGTAAAAACTAGTGCAATATACATTAAAAAATTATCTTTTAAGAGAGACCATATACCAAAAAACTTATGAAGCCAGCTGGAAAATTACTCCCCAAAAACAGTACATACAAAAGTAGTACCAACAGAATTCAATGCAGAAGTGACTGCATTTAGAGTTTGAAATCTAACCCAAACATATAGTAGTGACATTCTTTGCCAAAGCATAATAGTTTTGGCATGCAATATAAAGTATTTTTATTAAAATGGACACTCTTATGTGTCCTTTTAATAACTTATTAATTAATAACTCGTTTCCATTTCTTTTTCACAGAATCACAGAATCACCAGGTTGGAAGAGACCCACCGGATCATCGAATTCAACCACTCCTATCAAACACTAAACCATGCCCCTGAGCACCTCATCCACCCGTGCCTTAAACACCTCTAGGGAAGGTGACTCAAGCACTTCCCTGGGTAGCCTGGGCCAGTGCCTAATGACCCTTTCTGTGAAAAATTTTTTCCTAATGTCCAGCCTAAACCTCCTCTGGTGGAGCTTGAGGCCATTCCCTCTTGTCCTGTCCCCTGTCACTTGGGAGGAGAGGCCAGCACCCTCCTCTCCACAACCTCCTTTCAGGTAGTTGTAGCGAGCAAAGAGGTCTCCCCTCAGTCTCCTCTTCTCCAGGCTAAACAACCCCAGCTCTCTCAGTCGCTCCTAAGGCTTGTTCTCCAGCCTGTTCACCAGCTTCGTTGCTCTTCTCTGGACTCACTTCAGAGCCTCAACATCCTTCTTGTGGTGAGGGGCCTAGAACTGAACACAGGATTCAAGGAGCAGTCTCACCAGTGCCGAGTACAGAGGGAGAATAACCTCCCTGGACCTGCTGGTCACGCCATTTCGGATACAAGCCATGATGCCATTGGCCTTCTTGGCCACCTGGGCACACTGCTGGCTCATGTTCAGTCAGCTGTCAACCAACACCCCCAGGTCCTTCTCCTCCTGGCAGCTTTCCAGCCAGGCTTCTCTTAGTCTGTACCTCTGTTTAGGGTTGTTGTGCCCCAAGTGCAGGACCCGGCATTTGGCCGTGTTAAACCTCATGCCGTTGGTCTCAGCCCAGCAGTCCAGCCTGTTCAGGTCCCTTTGCAGAGCCTCCCTACTCTCCAGCAGATCCACACTCCACCCAGCTTAGCGTCATCCGCAAACTTGCTAAGGGTGCACTCAATGCCTTCATGTAGGTCATTGATAAAGACATTGAACAGGACTGGACCCAGGACTGAGCCCTGGGGAACCCCACTTGTAACTGGCCTCCAGCTGGATTTAACTCCATTTACCACCACTCTATTTTTGTCTCATAACATTCCTGTTAAGAGGTATAATAATACACTAAATACCTGGCTTGTCCTTCCTTTGGACTGCAGTGGTGAACCTAGCCCTTGGACTACAAAGTTATAACCACTTCACTCCTTTTTCTCAGATTTTTAAGAAGTTCAATTTACCAAGGGCTTAGAGATGTGCAAAAGAGAGAGCAAGGGGAGACGAAGAACTTCTTGCTTACCAATTGCTGTAACAAAACCAACTTACCAGTCTCCTAACAAAGAACACTTTGCACAACTTAAAAAAGAATATAATCCTTCCACTGGTAAAGTAAAAGCCTAAAGGCAGACAAAAGGTATTACTGTACATGATTTTCCTGGCCTTTTTACAGGGAAAGCCCATTTTCTAGAAACAGCTAATTAAAATGTCAAACTTAAGTTAGTATCTATCAACTGCATAACACTGTTAACACAAAAGGTTTAGCTATTTACGAAAAGCATTAGAAACTCCCTAATAAATACAAATACTCAGTAATAGTTAGGGTTTTCTATCTTCAAAAAATTGAAAGGCTTCTTCAGTCCAATAACGACCTTTAGTGTATGCAAAAGCATTAATATAAAACTAGATCAAAGTAAACTGCTTATGTAATTTTAGTATTAGTTTCTGCTGGTATCTAAGCATACCGTATATCCAAGCCTTGATGCAAACCTGACTTAGCTGCACAGCAATATAAAGGAAAAACATAAAACATGACAAGAATGGAGAATCCTTACAGTTCTTGCTATAGCATTCAGTATTCTTAACAGGAAAAATTTGTTCTCTCACCAGTGGACTCTGCAGCACAAGTACACAACAGTTTTGTATGAGTGAGTATCCTATCTTTCCAGAATTTATTAGATTCCCATGTTACGAACTGGTGATCACAGGTTTGCAACACCCTCAAACCATATGACTTTTAACAGTTATTTAAACACTGTGGTAAATCACATAATGGTCAGGATTGGAAGGGACCTCTGGAGATCACCTAGTCCAAACCCCTGCTAAAGAAGTGTCGTCTAGAACAGGTTGCACAGGAATGCATCCGAGTGGGTTTTGAATATCTCCAGAGAAGGAGACTTTCACAGGCCCAGCTAGACACCCACAAGTCTATGGGGCCGGATGGAGTCCACCCAAGAATTTTGAGGGAACTGGCGGATGTGCTGGCCAAACCCCTTTCCATCATCTTCCAACAGTCCTGGATGACTGGGGAGGTTCCGCTGGACTGGAGGCTGGCTGATGTCGTGCCCATCTATAAGAAGGGGCGCAGGGAGGATCCGGGGAACTACAGGCCTGTCAGTCTGACCTCGGTACCAGGGAAAGTCATGGAGCAGGTGATCTTGAGTGCTATCAAGAAGCACTTGCAAGAGAACTGGGTGATCAGGCCCAGTCAACACGGGTTCATGAAAGGCAGGTCTTGCCAGAGTAATCTGATCACCTTCTATGACCGAGTGTCTAAACTCTTGGACGAGGGAAAGGCTGTGGATGTGGTCGTCCTGGACTTTAGTAAAGCCTTTGACACAGTTTCTCATAGCATTCTGCTTCGGAAACTGTCGGCCTCTGGCCTGGACGGGCGCACACTCTCCTGGGTGGAAAACTGGTTGAATGACCAGGCCCAGAGGGTGGTGGTAAACGGAGTTAAATCCAGCTGGAGGCCAGTAACAAGTGGGGTTCCCCAGGGCTCAGTGTTGGGTCCAGTCCTGTTTAATGTCTTTATCAATGACCTGGATGAAGGCATCAAGGGCTCCCTTAGCAAGTTTGCAGATGACACTAAGCTGGGTGGAAGTGTGGATCTGCTGGAGGGTCGGGAGGCTCTGCAAAGGGATCTGAACAGGCTGGACTGCTAGGCTGAGACCAACGGCATGAGGTTTAACAAGGCCAAATGCCGGGTCCTGCACTTGGGGCACAACAACCCTAAACAGAGGTACAGACTAAGAGAAGCCTGGCTGGAAAGCTGCCAGGAGGAGAAGGACCTGGGGGTGTTGGTTGACAACCGACTGAACATGAGCCAGCAGTGTGCCCAGGTGGCCAAGAAGGCCAATGGCATCATGGCTTGTATCCGAAATGGCGTACCTGGTACAAGAAGGATGTTGTGGCTCTGGAGCGAGACCAGAGAAGAGCAACAAAGCTGGTGAAGGGGCTGGAGAACAAGCCTTAGGAAGGGCTGAGAGAGCTGGGGTTGTTTAGCCTGGAGAGGAGGAGGCTGAGGGGAGACCTTATTACTCTCTACAACTACCTGAAGGGAGGTTGTGGAGAGGAGGGTGCTAGCCTCTTCTGCCAAGTGACAGGGGACAAGTAGAGAGGGAATGGCCTCAAGCTCCGCCAGGGGAGATTTAGGCTTGAGATAAGGAAAAAATTCTTCACGGAGAGGGTGGTTAGGCATTGGAACAGTCTGCCCAGGGAGGTGGTTGAGTCACCATCCCTGGAGGTGTTTAAGGTGAGGGTGGATGAGGTACTTAGGGGCATGATTTAGGGATTGGTGGGAATGGTCGGACTCGACGATCCGGTGGGTCTCTTCCAACCTGGTTATTCTGTGTGATTCTGTGTGTGTGATTCTGGGCAGCCTGTTCTAATGCTCTTCCTTCACTCTCAAAGGAAACTTTTTTCTTCATGTTCAGAGTACAACTTCCTGTGTTTCTGTTTGTGCCCATCACCCTTGCTCTGTTGCTGGGCACCACCAAACAAAGTATGACTCTCTCCTCTTGACACCCACCCTTTAGATACTTATAAGCAATGATGAGATCCCCTCTTAGTCTTCTCTTCTCTAGGCTAAACAGATCCAGGTCTCAGCCTCTCCTTATAAGACAGATGCTCCAGTCTCCTAACCATCTTCATGGCCCTCTGCTGAATTCTCTCAAGTAGTTCCTTGTCTTTCTTAAGCTGGAAAGCTCAAAACTGGACATGGTAACCCACCTATGGCCTCACTAAGACAGAACAGAGGATAATCTCCCTTGACCTGCTAGCCACTCTATTCTTAATGTACCCCAGGACATCACTGGTCTTCTTGGCCATGAGCGTACATTGCTGACTCATGGTTAGCTTGCTGCCTACCAGAACTCCCAGGTCCTTCTCAACAGAGTTGGTCTTCAGAAGTTCAACCCTTAACCAGTATTGGTGCAGAGGCTTATTCCTCCTGATGTGCAGGACTCTATATTTGCCTCTGCTGAACTTCATTGGGTTCATCTCTACCCAGCTTTCCAGCCTGTCCAGATCTCACTGAATGGCAGCACAGCCACTCCTCCCAGTTTTGTGTCCTCAGGGGACTTGCTGAGGATGCACTGTCCCCTCATCCAGGTCATTGACGAATATGTTGAAGAAGACAAGGCCCAGTACCAGTCCCTGGGGAACGCCGCTGGCTAAAGGCTTCCAAAGTCACTGATCACAACCCTCTGAGCTCTGCCATCCAGATAGTTCTCAAACCACCTTACTGTTTACTCAAAAAATTATTTTTTTCTCTATAGAGGGTTGATTCTCAACAGATAGCAACAAGGGAGCTGCTTTGCCATGTACAGAAACCTGACACAGAATCAGGTCATCTGTGAATGATTTAGCACCAGATGCCCAATCAGCACTTGTTACATGACAGAGGAGTGGTGGCATCACATCTGTCCACCCTCTGGTCCTGACCATATGCAGCACTCCACACCAGATCTGCTCTGTCATAGAATCATACAATGGTTTGAGTTGGAAGGCACCCAAAAGATCATCTATATCCAATCCTCCTGCCATGGACAGGGACACTTTCCGCTATATCTGGTTGCTCAAAGCCTCATCCATGGGAATAAAATGAAAAAACCTACTCTAGTTCTTGCTTTCTTTAAAAGACACTTAACAAGAATGCTAGTGAGTAGCATCAAATAAATTGTGAGGACACAGATCTTTTTTTTCACCAAAAAAAACCCATAAAGCAAGCAGATGTATGAATGAAATGCAGTGTCAGCAGAAGGGAAACAAAAAAAAATAGCAAATGTATTCTGCAAATGAGAACTACAGAAGAAAAGGAGGTTAGCCACAGTAGGAAGTTATGTTTGCATAGATACTAACAATTCAAAGTGACTAGTTAGAGCTCAATTATGTGTTAGGCTTGGCAAATACACAAGTAAAAGAGCAGAACTATATATATATATGTCATCCATATATACTTTTATATGCTACGTATTACTATCAGAAATTTCTTAATATTACTAATTTCATATGAAAATGGAAAACGTACTTCAGCTCTTTCATTCAGTTCATTTTCTAAATATAGACTTACAGCATTTCAGTCAGCTCTGGTTACAAATTAAAATGAAGGGTTCTGGGACACAGTTTCAAAATACAATGAAATCATTTGAAACACAGAGAAAAGGAGCCTTTTAAAATCTTTAAATACACTTTTCTAAGTCGTTTGTACAATGATGGGCCTCCATGACCATAGCCATCTTCACCAACTCAGAATATAGTCTGTTGCATCTACTGCTGGTCAAATACTCATAGGTTGTGCTATTTAAAATACTATTTTAAAATACTACATTTAAGAGTAGAATATGCAAAATAGTTAGCGATAGCATCAGAAAAGAGTCTGGCAAAGGCTTCACTAGTGGCAAATCACTTTAAAGCACCTCAGTGGGCAAATGCTAATGAGGATGCCACTTAGAGCTGGATCATGAGGCCAGGCATCAATCACATGGTTATCCTCTACAGGCAACACCACAACAATTAAAGAGGGTGAAAAGAACTGTAAAAACTCATAGAAAAAGGAGGCTGGAACTGAGTGAGGGCTTCCACTTCACCCAGGTGTGGATAATCATCAAAAGCAAGAGGAAAAGCCATAGATGAGGAGGATTTTAGGAAAAACAACCTGTATTTGGAAAGAACGCCAAAACCTACAGTAAGAATTTACATATGAGTATATGTGAAGTAAAGCAGATCCTATTAAAGATAGCATGCTAACTAAATGAGTCTGTACGTATGCACAGGGGAAGAAAGGAATTAAAAGCAATGGCAACAGGCACATGATCCAAATGAGGATGGGGATTCCATTACAACTTCTTCCTGCATATGCCAGCAATGAGACAAGGATGACAACCCACCACACTCCTGCTAGGATTGATCAGAATTTGTTTTCAGAAGTGATGCAAAATACAGTAAAATTCCAAATCAAATTAATTGATACATGGAAACCAAAAGTAAATAAAAGGTGACATGCCTTAAGTTAACACAGTGCCAATCTCCCATAAAATTCCTTAAAAGCTTGATAAGGTAAAAAGTAATAACCTGTCTGGGACAGATTGGAATATAAATAGATAAATAAATAAAGCATTATAGAAATAGAAAGAGAATTTAGTTAGAATCCATATATTACTCAGAGTAGCAAGCACACAGAGAAAGCTAACAAGTGAAATCAAAGTAAATTATATAAATGAATTTAAAAGACATTTGGACATTTTTTTTTTTGTGAGAGAGAAAGAAAAAAGGGGATTGAACAATACAGTAGATATAAACCAGGCAGGAGGGTATGTAATGCACTCTCTTGTTCAAAAATAAAAAATAAAAAATTGAAATATTGTTAGGCTGGCAAATTGAAGCATACGACTGACAACAATTTTATTCTTAATCACCTTTGTTTCAAGTTGGTTCTCATTACAGTATTAAGCCTGACAGCCCTAAAATCTGAAAACTTCTGTTCATCCCAGAATATCAGCAATAAAATCTTAACTTACTACTCTGTCTTGCCTCTAACCATCAGGCACGTTCTGGAGGAATCACTGTCAGCCAAAAGTTCAGTATTCAGACTTCAGAACTATCCAAATACCCACCTTTCATCCTTCAGACTGTGAACCAAATGTGTCCATAATGCAGATGGTTAATGGGAGATCACCAGCAGTGGTCACCAGGTCAGTACTTCCAAATTCTTGTGTTTTTTGTAAAACAGCATGGTTTCCCAAAGCAAAAACAATCATGCCTTCCCCAGGGCTCCAAGACTCCAGTTGCTACTTTTGCAGTGACAATCAACAGTAAAGTATTTTATTTTAAACCTAGAGGAAATACATTTTAACTTGCAATGTTGCCCTTCCAATACCCCCACACAAAAAGTCTTGAACCTCCAGGAGGTTTTATTAACAGGAGATGCTATGATGTAACAGGGAAATGATCATTCTTTATACACCTGTCACTTTTACTTCCTGCCTAAACAATGTCCCACTGATCATTCATGAAAACAGAATATTAGCTTAAATGAGTCTTCAGTTTGACCTAGGTGTGTCTGATGGTAATCATATTTTCTGTGTTACACTGAAAGACCTGGAGATTAAAAAGTCACAAATGATTCTTGCCACACCATACATAACACTATCTAACCTGATAAAAACCTATGTAGTGTAATTGTGTGACAACACACAGAAAAGGCATTTAAAAGGGCTGCTCATGCATTACTCATTGTAAAATACTGCATTTTGGGAAGATTTGGTTATATTCTTACATTGTACAAAAACTTGAAAAGATTTTCAGAAGTCACTCGTTCTCTCTGTTCTATGAAAGACAATCATACAGAAAACCTTGGGTTATGCAAGTGAAAACATTATGCATTGAGTACAAAAATCTAAGCTTCAAATAGCCAGTCTGCTCTCATTGCAACTTGCACATTTCTAACCACTCTTTCTCAAAAAAATTCATTCAACATATGGCTAAGTACATACATTCTGCAAACAGTGATGGACACAATTAACTTCATTTACATAGAGGCCCACACACTTCAATGACCTACTAGTGTAAATATTAGATCGATGCTCACTCCCTTGTATTGTGCTTCAGTATCTCATGAGTTCCAAGTGTAAGGAAGACTTCTGCATGAACAAACAGCACAATTGCATGGCACATACTTAGCTTGTATATGAATTCTCAGACTACTTTTAGGTTTTGAAACTTCTAATTTCAGATTTGGTCACTTCTTCCCTATTTATTCCTCTTTATCACCACCATTCATCCTAGAAGATGGTAAATTAATCAAAAAAACACAGATCAATAATTTAAAACCAGAATCCTTTTCTGTTCAGTGTCATCACTTACTGAACAATTTCTACAGGCAACCTAGGAATAATACAGAAAAATAGCAAATCTGATAGTGGTATTTGAGATGGGCTATTGACTTTATACCAGGTACAGATATCGCATGATGTTGTGTCAGTTCCCCGATCTCTGAAGTATAATTCTTACTGCCTCACATACTAAAGGACATTCACTTCTTCAGGCTTCATTACCCAGAGACACTCTCCTAGAGCCACATTTGTAAGATGTCACTGGACGACTGCAAGAAGGGGAGCAAAAAGCTTCGCCCTTTCCACCCAGCTGTGTAAAGGCTTCTCGCAATAACTTGTTTTCAGAAACACAAGGCCTATTTATTCCTGGATTTCCAACCTCAGAAATCTTAAAAGAAAGTAGGCCTGTTTTCTACCTGCCCTCTGGATTAGCATACAGAACCAGAAAATAAATTTGCAAGTATACTGCACAAGTACTTCACTCACCCACTTGTACCCATTGCAGCACTAATGGACTGATCTCTCTGGTTTTTACCACTTTATTCTCTTAATGTTCTCTATTAGAATAAATATTCCTGCTAGCCAAGTCATTTTGTAGAGTCTCCCATGAACACAAGCATTATAGGGCCAAATTAAACCAGTACTTTTCATTTCTCTTTCTCCTTAGCTTTTAGCTTTCACCTGAAACAGAGTAACAATAAACCTGAAGTTACCCAAGCAATTTCATTTTCAGTGGTTGAAGTGGATGACAAAAGAAAGGGGGAAGGAATAGGGTAGTGAAAGAAAAGTAGACAGAAGAATGCAAGTCTCCATTTTAAAGACTGTCCCAGATCATGTAAAGCTGGCAGTGCATTTGGTTAGTCTGTCTAGTACTTCAGTGGAAAATCACAGCAGGCAGCTGGATACAACATCCAAGGCTGCCCTTTCTTGTGTTTTTTCCATTTCTGGCAGCATACTGTCATACATGCAGCATCTGTCCATTTCCACAGGCTGTGGCTGTATATTCAATTGAACTAAAACAGTTAAAGGAAAAAGCAAAAGCAAAGGTTCAAAGAGCAATGAACAGCAAGGGCTCTCGGAATTCTAGAGGTGTGGGACTTCCAGTCCTGATTAGCTAGGCCTGCTGCAGAAATCACTAAAATTACTTACAGAGTTTTTCTATCTGCCTACTTCTACTCGACTGTTATCCAAATCTCAAAAGTTTGATTATGCTTCTATCAAAGATTTTAAAAAGTCATTTGTGCAAACTGGCCTCTGACATTGCATTTTAAATATTGAAGGGAAAAAGAGGGGCAAATACCATTCAGGAAGAGGAACTATTATTAACACGGCAGTTTAAGTACCAGTAATGCAGACCTGCAATGCAGTTTTCAGGATTTATTTGTAAGGATAAGCACAATTTCCTTTTTCTATGACTGCTGTGTTTTTTCTCCAAGAAATATCTAAACATTACAAGTGTCACCTCAGTCAGAAATCTCTTTTCTCATATGATGGAGCTCTAAGGTACTTACAGATGTAACTCGGTATATTTTAGGGAAATCATATAGGGAGAAAATCATAGAGATTCATAAATCTTGTCCACTACTATACAGACTCTATGTTACTGCTATTTTTAAAAATAATTTTATCTGGTGGCTTCTACTGAGAGTAAATTTGAGCTTGGTACAGTTAAGATACTTAGAAATACAGAGCAAATTACTGCTCCAAAGAGCTCTAAATCTCAATAAATAAAATGGACAAAAAGTGGAAAAGGAACTAAGATTATCCCATTTTACACAGACAAAATGAAAGCCACAATTCTATGGTCATTAGTACTAGGTCATTAAAAAAAAAGAAAAAAAAAGAATATCAACCAGAAATAAGATCAGAATAAAGCATAAGCATTTTTTTCTTGAACCAGCTTCAGATGTGATAACAAAGTTACACTGGCTGTGCAAGGACAAGTAAAGTTTGATCTAACACAGAGATTTGCCTGACCACCACTTAAGAAGGATGACTGCCTTCCATGTCCCATTTCAGACGCTTTGCCACATAGCCATAAGATTCCCCTAATGCTTTTGCTTGTATTTCTTAAAGTCACTGAAAACAAAAGCATTCTGATGATGCTAAAGTAACAGTTTCTTCTGTCTTAAGAAAAAAATGCTTATTTTTAAGTGCTAAAGGTATAATAATGGAGGAAAAAACAGCAAGTCACGTAAGCATGGACAGAATAAAGTTTTGTACTCTACTTTGGTGTTTGTACAACAAAGGAAAGTAGCCCCAGGATGTCTTTTATACTGTAAAAATATCTTTGGAGTGAGTTACTCTGACTTATACATATTTGACAGGAAAATAAAAACAATTTTAAAAAGCATACTTCAAGTTTTGAAGTGCTTATTATAAATATTCATCAGGTTGATCAAGTGTTTACATAAATGATGAAATCAACTCAGATTAAAAGCAAAGTGTTTTAACAGTCTCTTGGTCAGCTGCAATATTCACAACCAACAGAGGCATAAAACAAACAGGCTCAGCAGAGAAAACACATTCTGCTCTTTCTGCCCAAAGCAGTTGGGTGAACATGTTTCTAAAAGCTTAAAACCTCAATAATTTTCAAAAGTTAGAAGAAAAACAAGTAATAGTTTTATTTACACAATGTTTATCTGCCAGTGGCATTTTAGGAGTTTCCTACAAAATAACACACATATTAAAGTGGCAAAAATAGAGACAAAATTGCACATGATTGAAAACAGAAAGCCCCTTAAAAACAGTCTGTGACTACACAATGCTAAAGAACTCAAAAAGATTTCAAAACCTCTTAAATTCCATCATTTTTCTTAGATAAAAAAAAAAAAACAGAACCCCAAAACCTAAGATTCGCACCTCGAGTACTGTGTACAGTTCTGGGCCCCTCACCACAAGAAGGATGTTGTGGGTCTGGAGCGAGTCCAGAGAAGAGCAACAAAGCTGGTGAATGGGCTGGAGAACAAATCTTATGAGGAGCGACTGAGAGAGCTGGGGCAGTCTGCCCAGGGAGGTGGTTGAGTCACTGTCCCTGGAGGTGTTTAAGGTGAGGGTGGATGAGGTACTTAGGGGCATGATTTAGGGATTGGTGGGAATGGTTGGACTCAACAATCCAGTGGGTCTCTTCCAACCTGGTGATTCTGTGATTCTGTGAAGATGCAACTGGACCCATCATGCTTCTAACTTGACTTAACACCAAGACAACTTTTCATCCCTCTGGCACTAACTGCTCTTCCTTCACTTGAAAATGAAAAAGAAATAGCTAGGTATTCCCATCCATTGCTAGCTGAGAAAGGTGGCTCTTCATTAGTCAAAGAGTTGCCAGTTCTAATTTAAAGGTCCACTTTCTTAGTAAATGCTGATCATATCCTCTGACAATAAATCAGTTTGTAAGAAACAAGCTTTTACTGTGCTTCACTATTGTTAGTTCTTCAGAGACAACTCTGTTACACATACATTTTTACACGGGTTCCACCCGGGACACTGATACCTAGGCTTATCTGCTTCACTTGGAAGCACATCCTTTTAGTTTTCGGTTAGCTTCCTTTACAATTGACTGAAGAACAACTCTGATAACAGGCTGTAAAAGGTGCACTCTGGAGCTTCTTTTTATCTGCACTATCAACACAACTTTTAATTAACAGACAAATACAAAATTGGTGTTTTCATTTATGTACACCATAAAGAGTGGGATTGTAGAAGTGCAGCTGCGGACAGAAAATAAAAATTCAGTGAAATCCTTAGTGGCTGAGAAGCAACAGAAGAGAAAAACATAGATTGCCACTAGATGCTGTTTTCTAACAGCTACCCAAGAGAAAAAAAATAATTACTCCTTTTACTTTTAAATGTATGTAATAATAAAAATAAATTTAATAAAATTTCATAATACTTCAATGTACTTTCTTTACTTTTCCATTAAGATCCACGCTATTGATATGGTTGGAAATAAAATCTAGGGTAAATCAGCATCTTGCTAAGCAAAAAAATACCTTTTCATGTAAAAATGTTCTGCTTGTATGGTATATTAAGTTTTAATCCTCTACACAATGAAATGCTTTGGAAAAGTTTCAGGTACACTTGAAGAACATATCTAATTTGAAGAGAATATGGAGGTTTTTTAAAGAAAAATATGTTGTAGTCACTTGTCTTTAAAGACTCATTGCATCTCATTCATCTTGGAATATTTTCATTTCCGAATCAGCACTGCAGTCCTTGGAACTATATATCCAGTGGGTGTTTTTTATCGGGTAAAAGGGAAACCAACCCCTTGCTCGAAACCTCAAGGTTTGTTTAAAAAAAAAAGATAGAGAGAGTCATTCTTACTCCACATGTTTAGAGCAATTAAAAGCCCATGGATTAGCTGATGTATTAGCTCTAGGTAGAAAATGATAAGATTTTACTCAGAAATAACCCTGGATAGTTGCCTTGAATAACCCAAGGCCTGTACAACACTATCTTTCCTACATTTGCAAAGCAATTTGATTTGTTTTAACTATTGAAAGTAAAATAAATATCACACTTAAGTTCAAGCACAAAGTGCAGAAACGTATCTACTTCATAAACTGGAAAATTATTTCCATATATGGTGGGGTTTGCCTGTCTGCATTGTGATTTCTATCCACATACATTACACCACAACAACGGAGTGAAATTTTGAAATTAAATTAAAAGCAATTTTTCTGAAGTTAGAAAAAGAAAAGTGATTTAAACCAGAGCAGAGGTTGAAAATGAAATACAGTAACTCTTCTAGTACTTGCTGACTCCCACAAAGACCTCTATGCAGTGAAGAAAATGCGTTCTAAGTATATATGAAAACAAGACAGGAAAACAAATAAGGAGAGGAAGAGCAAGACGGGATCAAGTTAGATGGCATGGTAGAGCTACATTATTGAAAACTGAGAATGAACTGGCTATTCTTGTCTACCACTATTCCATACTGAAAATGTATTCATTTAAAAGGTTCTGAACCGAAAAAAAAGCAAATCTTGCAAAAATCCAGAGCAAATCCTCAACCCAAACGCTTTCACCAGGTTGCTGTCACGGTCAAATACTCTGCAGCTCTCCCAGCAGAGCCAGGGCATCAGCCCTTTGACAGAAGCCTACTGCAGGAACTGGAATTTCCGTTTTTGGTAAAGGGACAGACAAGCAGTTGCCATAAGTAACTGAGAAGTAATAAAGTTACAATAAATATTTTGCCTGCTCTTTTGGTCTCTAGTGCATACTTCATGGAAGAACCATAGCTGGATTTAAAACCCGGATAGCTCATCCACCAGGCAGTGATATCCTCCGTAGGGGACTAAACGAGATTTCACCGTGAACAGGGAAAAATTTTATGGTTAATTTTTTTTAGAACTGTCAGCTGCATACATGCCACTAAGAATAAGTTCTTTTTTCACTACTGTAGCCCTTAAAAAGTAATGAGCCTACTCATATAGAGACTACTTTTTTGATAGAGAACTTTTAAATGAGTGCATCTATCACATGCAATAAATTACATGCATGTATACATACTCTATCCAGAGGACATTTGGGGGTATAAAAGCTCAAAATAGGATTAAAAGGAAGAAGAAGAGAAAGGATTTCAGTCCTAGAGTACAATCCACATCTCATTCAAGTGAACTAAAATCTTCACTTAGATTTGAAGATAAATTGCATTCCACTCAAAAGAAACTATAAGTCCCAGTTTTTATGCACACATGGAAAACTTCTCAGGAAAGTCTACTGTACACATCACAGTTGGCCAGTTTTGAGTTCATCTTATATTCCAAGACTTGTTTCAACCTCCTGAGTGCATTAGTGCTATATTGCATATAGGTAACATATACTTACATGAGAAATTCATATTGATTTAAATTTCAAGTGCAATATTTCTTTACATACAATTTTATAATGAACAGTGCAAACAGCCCTTCAAGCACACATTCATAGTTATTTCACTAGGACCAGCATTAGGTAACTGTAGCTGGTGGAACACTGGCAAGGTTGTCCAGATTGTTGGTAGAAGCCCCATCTCCGGAAAGTCAAATTGGACAGGACTCTAACCAGCCTGATTGAGTTGAAGATATCCCTGCTTATTGCAGAGAGTTGGACTAGATGACCTTTAAAGGTCCCTTCAAACCCAAATCATTCTATGATTCTATGAATTTAACCAAAATTCTTAATGCTGTAATTGCAGGAATACATCAACTCTATAATCAGTTGATAAATTTGTAAATGCATGTGTTTGGATTTCTGCCTCTGTAAAACTGCATATACACAGGTTCTAGATTTTGGAAATGAGGCCAAAATGTGCTCCAAATCGTAATTCATTGACCACCACAAAATGGTCACAAACAATTCAGTTTCTAACCTCCCCCTGCAATCTACAATAGTACACATAGTACAGATTAATCTGAAGGCTTCCGACATGCTGAATTACAAAGCTCCATCACAACATAATATCCAATAAGATAGATGACTGATGTGATAAGAAATTATGGATATTGCAGTGTAACTCACTCTGCTCTCCTTGGCGCTGGCATACATGAATTTACACTCGCATAAAAACTATTGCAAAACACACATAAAGCCATTACTTCATAAGCAAGCAAAAATAGTTTATCTATCCTCTAGATGAGGAGGAAATGCTATAAGCCAAGGAGTGGACAGAAATCAGGATGCCCTGAAGCCTTCCTGGAGTCCTACCAAAGAAACTTTGGTGTGGGGAAATTGGCCATCCAAAGCCAACCTTTTCCAGATCCCAGATCCTCTGGATTTGAATGAGAAACTTTAAATAAAACCTTAAAGTGCTTTGCTTTTTAAAAGACGGTGTTGGACGGAAACCTTAACAATAAAGACCAGCTCGTCTTCCTTTTAAATCAACAATTGCAACCAATTAAGAGGCACCAAAGGGGCACTGTGGTTTTCTTTTAAAGATTAAAGTAAGAGAAGGAGAGAATGAAATATATATCCTTATTTTCTTCAAATTGCTAGTACTTCATGAGCTTCCGAAGCACTGGCCTGATTTATTAAAATTGCCACTTGGTAGCATTATAGTGTTGCCAAAAAGTATTGCTCACTACAATGATTAAAAAGTTACTCTTTCTCTTAGGAAAGCTTTGAATTGTTTACTCTGTTTCCCCAACAGTAGCAAGCAAGCAAAGGGCATGTTTTTAAAAAATAAATTAAGACAAAAAGCTTAGCACAATGGAATTGGATCCCTGTCTTCTCGCAGAAAAAATATCTAATATCACATGTCTATTCAGAGTGGGAAGAAGGGATTTCCCCCCAGTAACCTCTATGAGAGCAAGAGAGAAGGGAATGCAATTGTTCCTCATCTCATTGTATGTGTTACTAAGCCATGATGCCAGCCACATGCTGATTATCTCTCGTGTTACATAAAGTGCTCTCCTGCGGTGCCAATTGCCTGTCGTGTTGTCTGTATCCTGTTACATAAAGTGTTATCCTGTACCACCATGCGCTGTGCCAAAGCGCTACTCTTTGCTACCATGCTCCCCATCTTTAGAATTCAAACACCCTTTGTTTCTATGCCTGCTTCTGCCCACATCGTAAAAGCCACCTAATGATTAAAACAAAACAAGAATACTTCTCAATAAACAGTGATTTTGCAGTTGCGCTGTAAAACGAGAAAGAACATAAAATAATTGTTGCTCGGGGATCCTGGAGGATGTGAGAGTTTTTCACGACAAGGTCCCATTAAAGACTGAGTCGCTGCATGATCCTCTGCAACTTGGGCATTGCATCTCATGTCATTCTGAGGACAGTATTTTATCTGTCTCAACATTTTTCTGAGACATTTCTGAGAGCAACTGTACTTCTAAAGATGAAAGCAGCCTCAGAGTAAAACGTGCGCAGAATAGCTGTCTCTCATGATGTGTTACAATAAAACATTGTCAAAGGCTCTGTTGCTCCAGCAATCTGTAAACATACTGTATCATCAAAACGGTGCAGAAGTGATGGTGTGTTATTGGAAAGATGGCAGTGGTATAGGAGAGGCACATCTAGAAGCAGAGTCCACCTGACTATGGGCTGACAGCCAATTCACACAGTACAGTATAACAGAAATTGCTCTTTTGGGTGGCTTAGCAGGAATTAAACTGCTAAATCACCTGCCCTGGCACTACTGTTTCTGGCAAGTCAAAATAGCAAGTCTTACATGTACAAAGATAAAGGTTAGGCAAAGGGTTTCCCAGCTGAGGAGAGACAAAAGAGAAAACGAATTATCAAATTTTTTTGAGGCCACAGAAAATAGAATCTCATCTCCCAGGACTCGTGGCTTTTTCCACAAGAGTGCTTTGTAAATAAGGACTGACAGTCAGCAATACTATATATATTCCTTTGGATTATTGTATGAAGTGAAGAGGTATTTTAGTATAAATCTTTCAATTTGTTATTTTCAGTGTTTTTAAAATACTTCTAAGATCTCAAAGAACCCTCTTTTGTGGTTGGTAATTTGTTCATCAAATATCAACGCAATCCATCTTCAGGAGGAAAGAAATCCCCCAACAAGAGCAAAAAAATAGTTCAGCTTAGTCTCACTTACAGAAGGGCCAAGATTAACTACGGGGATGAGATTTCAACTTTGCTGAATCGAACAGCCTCGGTCCCAGTCACATGATGAAGGTTGGGGAAGGAAGATGCATTACTTCATTTACATGAGCGCCTCTTGAGACTTTGCCATAAGTAAAGATATGACGCAAAGTCCTGATGCCAGACATAATGCCTGAAAGTAGGTTTGTTTGTATCAGATTGCATTGCAGTTCTACATCAGACCTCATACTACAGGACACAAACACCAAAATACAACAAAAAACATTACTGCCCAATACAAACTTTTGGCACTATTAGTTTTGGAAATTGCTATTGGTGCATTCTGGTTTTATGAAAACATGAATAATGCCTTGCAAAATTTGTCTTAAACAGGAAGTTTACAAGAAAATAATGGAAAGGCTCTGCTTGAAAAGGTTAAAAAACATCAAAAAAAAATTAAGATTCAAAAAGCATTAAGAAAATCCCAAAGCCTGTCAAATATCCTGTAGCTTATACAGAGGAACTAGCAGAGAAACAACATTATTGCCTTCATCCAAAACCTACAGCAGAGACTTTCCATTTGTTACCGCCAGCTACGGATTGGGACAAAATTGCTCAACTTTTGTGCTACATTGACCCTCTCCTGGAATCCTGCAAGGAAATGCAGTGCCTTTGAAGACAGTTTAACAGAAAAAAAAAAGGAAAATGATAAATCAATACTAGATAGTAGCCTCTTGGTGCATAAACACTACGGAAGTGATTTTTTATGTTAAAATAATACAATCAATATGCCTTTTCTAGATAAGCTTTCCACTGTAATGCTTCTTTTCTTGCACTGTATATTGTGTCATGCTGCACCATACATTCTTCATCCCCCTCTATTGCATCCCTAGGGTCAAAAGCAGAAGACAGAAAAAAATCCTGGAATAATATCCCCAATAAATTACTACTAACTCTTATAATTCAACATGGGC
Source organism: Clamator glandarius (assembly GCA_033459285.1). Classification (NCBI taxonomy): domain Eukaryota; kingdom Metazoa; phylum Chordata; class Aves; order Cuculiformes; family Cuculidae; genus Clamator; species Clamator glandarius. The sequence continues at coordinate 125,299 of JAUNZM010000238.1, forward strand.
ACATAAACGGCACTTTAAAGAAAATTGAATTTGTTGAAAATTAAAGCAAACCTGGTGTTACTTTGAACAAGAGGCTCACTGATTGTTTTCAGATTTCCACTATAAAATAGGCTTTTTTTGTTTTATGTGTTATATACCCTCTGAGGAAAGGAACTGTACCTCAAAACATATGGGTGTTCAGAATCCTTATTTTTAAATACAATGCTCCATACTCATAAAACTCTACTTGGAAGCCAAGGAATTTATAACAAGGTACATAACAAAAAACCTGAAAGAAGACTAAATATGAAGAAAAACAGAGCTTGTACTCGCTAATTAAAAATAAGTAAGAAGAGAGCATAGAAGTGAAAGTGACCTTAATTTGAGACAAATAGTTGCGGTTTAATTTAGTGTCATCTTCTCACTATCTGTGGGTGTACAGGCACTGAAATACACCAAAAGACAGACTAATGAACAGACATTTATTTTGTAGATCAGGCATATTGTTTTCAGTCTACTGCATGGTGCTTTCATTTTATTGCTGCAATATGTTACACTGAAAGCATGAAGAAGAGACTCTGCTATCTGCATTTTAAGGAATTTTTTCATGGACAGCTTTTCTACTAAACCACATGTTCTGTTAGAACAACAAGTTACACATCCTATTTTAAACTAAGTGCTATATAAACTGGCATGCTGTTAAATATTCTCTTTTAGACTAAGCGATGACTGAGTGTTCCTCGCTAAGATTCAGCGTACCTCTTGGGTGTGTTTCAGCCTTGTGTATTCAACCAAAAAAAAATGTAAACACTCGTTTTTTATTGGGTTTATGCAACACATCCTTCTAGTACAGAAAGTTATTTCCACTGAGGGGTAAGAGCATGGAATGGGGAAGGTTATCATCGTTCTTCATGTAGGTTGCCCCAAACCTTCTCTTTTCTGTTACCTAGTGGATTTATTTTCTCTCTCTCTGCCCTTAGTTGCAGAATTTTTACTACTTGTCTGTGGCTGTATTTGACGTTCACCCTTTCATTTAAAGCTGAGAGCAATATTCCAAAAAGGCTACGGAGTTGTAGCTTAGAAGGAAAATTCGACTAGACAAGAAGAAACAATTAAAAATATTGTCCCGTACGAAAGACACTTCCCGTCCTGTTCCACACATTAGAACGGGATAGGTAGTAGAGCAGGAATATCTCATTTCAAGCCATCAGGATTTCTCCCATGTGCACAAACTTAGTCTGACAGACATGAAACCTCTACTCTACATCACCAAGGTGAACCTTGCTGTGATTTTTCTAAAAAGACTCACTCAGACAGCCAGTGTGTGGTTTTGAACTGTCAAACTCCACATCCATAGTCTGATAATTTACATTTGAAAATGCTTTCCAGTATTTCAAATCAGTCAGTCCCTTCCTGATGATCCCTTAGAGCCTGGCAACCACCATCTTTCTTACAGGCCTAACAGCAAGTGGAAAACAGGATCTGGGAAACACTTCACTTCAAAGATATTCACATGGCATAAAGTGACCAGCAAGCCATAGTTTGCCTGCATGCACAAATGGCTAGTTTGTCTTTGCAAAATTGCACAGTTGAACTGCATGCACAGCACTTTTATGAACAATCCTGGACTTCACAAGTTTTGGAAGTTCAGCTCTGCAACTATAAAATTATACACTTGATATACATTAGTAAGTTACAGTAAATAGAGTATAATTAGAACAGAATACAATGTACCGTTTTTCACTGCTTTTTATTCTTAATTCCCTAGAGCTATAAAATGAGATTCTAATGAGCTTTGGGTAGTCGCATAAATAGAAAACCTAACGTTGCAATGCCTGATAGTGATCTAAACTGCTTAGATATGTTTTGTATTATACCACAAAACAGTGGTTTGTTCATGGAATGGAACAAAATTTCATGTGTTACTCATACTTTGGCCCTAGGCACGCATGTGTTGAAACCATAATCCCCAGCGTATTTCAGAGTATGTTTGGACAACCTAAGTTGCTCTGTGAAAATGACCCAAAAGGAAAACCCCCTATTCATTAAAAACACAAATTACTAAGACCTCAATGTTTAAGTGTAGCCTACAGCACACATAAAGAAAAATTTCCAATACACTGCTTGTTTTCCCAGTTAAAAAGAAAAAGGAAGAAGATGAGAAGGATGCATTCAGAAACTATATAGGAAAGCTGTAACCTAGCTTTATGGATAAATACTACACCATTCTGTCCAAAAGAAACAGAATATTCTATGCCACAACAGGAAAGCTCCCCACTAAAACTTATTCTAACATGAATGTCCAGATATACCATAACTTCAAATAGATGGGTTCTCCTCTAAGATTCACAACAGCCATTTTCTTTTTGCTCTTGCAGGGAGAATAACATGAAAAGCCAATGAAAAGTACTTTGTACGTGAAGAGTAAGTGGCACTACCCTCCCAGCATGTCTGTGAGACAGATGGATAAACAGACAGACAAATTCACAGACTGGTTTACAGAGACTAAGTGAATCACAAAAAAGCCAAACAAGGAATTTTCTGCAGTCGAGAAATAGATCTCCTAAGTTCTTGTCCACTGATTCAAATACAAGGATCTCTTCAAAAAGTGATACTTCTTTACCAGATAACTACTAATACATTAATACTGTTTCTAGCTGTTTATCACTTCATCTGAAAAACCTGACGCTTCAGTAAATTAATTTTATAGACCCCTGAGTGACTATTTTATGCAGATCGACAAGAACTGGAACTTAAAGAACAAATAGATTTGAGGAGATTTAGACATAGAAGTATACCTTTGTAGTTCTTAAAAAATATGGTTTTATGCATTACTATCCTGCCCCAGACTGGGAATCCATACAAAAAAGAGTCCAATTGATATCATACATTTGGATTAATATTTTGGTTTTACTTCTTCTAAGTAATTTGAGGAATAAGCAGCTTTTTTGCTATTCATATGAGCACTGCTATATAGATAACAAGAAAAAGTATTAACATTGGATTTGAAACTCACAGGGATAAAAAAAGGTCACTTGCTCATCATAAAAAATCTATTTAAGATGGTATACTGTACCGTAAAAATAAGCAGAACGCTACAGTGATTAACTCTATTGTATTTTTACAACAGGAAAAGGAAACAAAAAAGTGAACATATTCCCTTTAAATAAAAAATCCCTTTTGGGAAGGGCTGCATTTAAGTTTACATGAAGTACCATTTTACACAACATTGGCTGTGAAAAGGGATTTTCAGCTGCTCTTTAGAGGAATTTCTGCTAGTTTTAAGGCCTTTTGCATAGCTGGAGGATTGTAAGGAGCCTTGATGTAAATGAAAATCTGTTCTTTAATATGCACACTCCTCAAAGTAATAAAGATTTTATTATTTTAAAGTTACATACACCCACTGTGCAATATCAAATAGGCATGTTGTAAACACAGTGGACCAAGTTCAGACATGATGTAAGCATGTGTAACTTGACTGACATCAAAGGGACCACTTGTGAAACAGAATACTACTTAGAGCAGCTGTGGACTGCAGGATCCATGCTAAGTAGTCATGTTATTTTAAATAGATTTTTTTAAAGCACTATAGCATTACGCAACATCAGAAAGTAAAGCAGAACTGGGCTGTCAATAACCTATGGGATCAAGTATCAAAAGAATTGTTTCTGACTTCACGGAAGACAAAAAAAAATTCAAGTAGTCTGAAAAAAGCAGACACTGAAAATGCTGAGATGTCTTTTCAGAGCAAGAATGGCCACCATTGCTTTAGACAAGAAAAGGCTAGTAGTTAGCATGCAATATATAAGAAAATCATTTATTGTGCAGGCAATGGAGGGAGAAGAGGGCAAAGAAGAGGGCAAAGAGAGCAAAGAAGAGAGAGAAGAAGGAGAAGAGAGCAAAGAAGAGAGAAAGGAGAGCAAAGAAGAGAGGACAAGGAGCATGATCCCATAGCCTTGTGAGATGGAACCAAAACCAGGAAAACAACAAGACCAGCCAGGAGACTGGCACATGCATTAACAGAAAGCAGAAGCCCAAGCAGTAGATGGCATTGATCTTGTGTATTGTTTTACAGACCTGCATTCACTCTTACTGTTTTCAGCTTACATCTACTGCACTCCCTGGCTGTATTCTTAGCATTCAAAATGTTCTTGGAAAAAAAATAAAAATGGAGTTGTAGCTTGCAACATGGTAGAGACCAGTTACTTTATCTCTTCTTTTCTTTTTTCCTTTTTACAGAATAGCTAAGGCTTAAGATGTTTCACAACCATGAAGACGGTTCATCACGGTTCATCAATTTCCAAGCTAACGAGCTTGAACCAATAAAAGACGGGTGAAGAGTACTTTATAAAAATAATACATAGAACAAAGCTTCCGACTTTCTATGCAGATAAGCCTCATTCCCAGGTGCTGCCTTCTCAGCAGCAGGGGCAAAGGAAAACTTCACCTGGAAAAGCTACTGCAGTATTTGAGAAGAGGTTATTCTAACTTATAGGACAAATGTACATGGACTTTCCTCGTGGAAGTTGAACAAATTACTGTGTCCTTTCAAAATCACATCAAAATCACTGTTTTGCTCACAAAAACTCCAGAGGTATTTTAGTTAGTAAACTTAAAAGTTGCAAGAGTAGTCAAATTTCATGAAACTATAGGATTTCTTTCTTTTGAAGACGCTCTGGGAGACGCTGCAAGTGTTCTCACAACATGAGCCAATAGCTGACTTACTGTTCATTTTCTGTCAAAATATACGGTGGACAGGAATAATCTGAGACCTGGGTAAGAATGTGAAAAAGCAGCATTTGCAGCTGTTTTGCAACTCAAGTTTGAAAAAAAAAAATCAAAGATGTCTCCCTAATTTAATATCAGATATGAATCTCAAAGTAATGTTGAAAAGAACCATTAAAAATACCCATGTCAATATAAAAGCTATTTTTGAGATGCCAAACCTATTAATGTCAGAACAGCACTAAATGGTCACACTGCACTAGAATATACTCAGAGAAAGGACAACTCCCAAAAGTGTCAAATACCAATTCATTTTTAAATTCCATTTATTGGCCTCAAGAGGGATTTAGCTGATGTAGTATGTGAATTTTGCCCAGAGTACAACTCTTCTTGCTTGAGCACTCATTTGGTTCTCCTCATGCCTTGATGATATTTTTGCCCAGGGGAGGACTGCAGGGACATACAATGTACAATGGAGTAACGAAGCCACACTTCTAAACACTGATTCTGGGGACTGAGCAAACAAATGAAGATAGTTTTGACATGTTTTGTGCTTTGGGAGTGTGCCAGAGACCACCTTCTATTCACAATGAATACGTGTATTATTCATGAAAATTTGACACTGCTTAAATAACCCCCATATGAATAGTTCCCCAGAGACTAATATAGTGATCACTGTAAGTCTTTCACAGCAGTTAGTAGTGATATTTAAGGCTTGTCTTAAAAAACATCCACCTCTTCGAGACACTAAAGACATTATCCAATAACTGGCCCTAGAAAAAAGTGCTGTAACTACATGTATATACTTGGCCCTTACAAAATCAGACAGGAAATAAATATTCAACACTTTTTGTATTGTCACACTTACATGACAGTGGGTTTTTAAGTGTTTGGTTTTATAGAAAAAATGCCAAGGGCCAAGCCTCAAGCAGACACAGATCTGTGCTTCCAGACACCTCCAGTACCACAGAACGTTATTCAATAAATTAAATACACCCATATCCTTCAAGGTGAACACAGAGGGCTAAAATCATTCTGCGTATGCAGCTTTGGGGAGACCACAGCGAAGAAAGGAAGTGATCACAAATGAGTTGATAGTTAGGAGGCTGAAGCAGAGCAAATAAATTTTTATTTTAAATTCTGTATAATTTTCAGCTCGGGTATGTATTAAAATGTGAAGAAAAAGGCCTGTTGTAATGTCCAACCTTGATAATAGAATATCTACAAGTAAACATTAATATTAAAAACTCTGACTGGCTTTAAATGGCAAACTATTACCCCTGTGTATTCTAATATTCATCTATTTGCCAATGCATTATCATTTTTATCCTGCTCTTGTGCCTATACAAAAGCTTACCTGTGTATTTAAATGTCTCTGAAACAGCACAACATTGAATCCTACTAAAAGATATAAAAAGGTAGCCTATAAAGAGTAAGACGTTATTCCTCAATTTGTTACAAATCCAGAGTATCAAATTATTTTATGATGCTTTACTTTTTCTGCAGTCTTGCTTGGAATAAAGGTGTCAAAAGCATTCCTAGTTATTGAACAGTACATCACTGTTTGTGGTTTTACTTCTTAGCAGCAGAAAAAAACCCTAGCTTTATCCTACTGTGTAGAACATATCCAGGGTGGGGTGAGAAATACAATTTTAAAGACTGACTCCAAGACGAATTTTAATTATATGTTGCATTTAGCCTGATGATACAAGGGGGAAGCTGGGGGCTAGAAGTCAATTTGCGTTACTTGATGACCCAAAGCAACATGCAACATCGCAACTCTAAAGACAGAGTAGTTCCAAGGGATGCAGGGAGGTAAGTGGACAGGGCGGCAGGTCCCCTGGGGACCTGGCTGGGCTTAGAGTGGTGGGAAAAGCCCAGCAGGCAAAGCGAGGGCCCCAATCTTCTCCTCCACCGCAGCTCCTGGCAGGGAGGATACAGTCAGCTTCCAGGCCTCCCTGTCTGGGCAAAGCCATGATGGGGAAGGAGAGGGGATGGCAGCCAGACATGTGCAAGGTACCATCAGTCCTAATGCAGAGACGTGCTTCAGCTGCTTCCTTGCAATAGGAAATTTGCAGCCTGGGATTGAATACGGGAACGAATGATAACTCAACACGAGTGCACAGGTAAACCTTTGAAGCCTCTTGGAGGGAGGGAGGGAGGGATTCTTGTACCTGGTTCCTGGCCTGCTTGCCTCCCATCAGATTCTGGAAGAGTACCTTGAAAATCTGTTACACCTAGTACTGTGGCCTGCACCCACCAGACCATGGCGTCCAACCATTCCTATCATTCCTATCCTTTCAGATTCCAAGGAGAGAAATTTAGAAAGGGTACAATACCATAGTAAGGACATTGAAGTCATTATAAATGAGTTTATCACCAGGTTGGAAAAGACCCATTGGATCATCAAGTCCAACCATTCCTATCAAACACTAAACCATGCCCCTGAGCACCTTGTCCACCCGTCCCTGAAACACCTCCAGGGAAGGTGACTCAACCACCTCCCTGGGCAGCCTGTTCCAGTGCCCAATGACCCTTTCTGTGAGAATTTTTTTCCTAATGTTCAGCCTAAACCTCCCCTGGCAGAGCTTGTGGCCATTCCCTCTCGTCCTATCCCCTGTCACTTGGGAGAAGAGGCCATCACTCTCCTCTCCACAACCTCCTTTCAGGTCGTTGTAGAGAGCAAAGAGGTCTCCTCTCAGACTCCTCTTCTCCAGGCTAAACACCTCCAGCTCTTTCAGCCATTCCTCGTAAGGCTTGTTCTCCAGCCCTCTCACCAGCTTTGTTGCTCTTCTCTGGACTCGCTCCAGAGCCTCAACATCCTTCTTGGCCACCTGGGCACACTGCTGGCTCATGTTTAGTTGCTGTCAACCAACACCCCCAGGTCTTTCACCTCTAGGCAGCTTTCCAGCCAGGCTTCTCCTAGTCTGTAGCACTGCACAGGGTTGTTGTGCCACAAGTGCAGGACCTGGCACTTGGCCTTGTTAAACCTCATGCCATTGGACTCTGCCCAGCAGTCCAGCCTGTTCAGGTCCCTTTGCAGAGCCTCCCCACCCTCCAGCAGATCCACACTTCCACACAGCTTAGTGTCATCTGCACACTTGCTAAGGGAGCACTCGATGCCTTCATCCAGGTCATTGATAAAGACATTGAACAGGGCTGGACCCAACACTGAGCCCTGGGGAACCCCACTTGTCACTGGCCTCCAGCTGGATTTAACACCATTATCAGAAAGTAAATCAGGTTAAGAGACATAGGATATAATTCCTCTGGTCTGCCTTGTTCCTATAGCTATACCAAGAGGCCAAGGAGCTGTCCTTTGTTAGCTGTGTTAACCAGTTTTCCATCCAGGAGAGTGTTCGCCTGTCCAGACCAGAGGCCGACAGTTTCCTAAGCAGAATGCTGTGAGAAACTGTGTCAAAGGCTTTGCTGAGGTCCAGGAAGACACATCCACAGCCTTTCCCTCGTCCAGTAGTCGAGTCACTTTGTCATAGAAGGCGATCAGGTTAGTTTGGCAAGACCTGCCTTTCGAGAACCCGTGTTGACTGGGCCTGATCACCCGGTTCTCTTGCATGTGCTTCATGATAGCACTCAAGATCACCTGTTCCATGACTTTCCCTGGCACTCAGGTAGGACTGACAGGCCTGTAGTTCCCTGGATCCTCCCTGTGACCCTTCTTGTAGATGGGCACAACATCCCCCAGCCTCCAGTCCAGTGGAACTTCCCCAGTCTTCCAGGACTGTTGGAAGATGATGAAAGGGGTTTGGCCAGCACATCTGCCAGCTCCTTCAATAGCCTTGGGTGAATCCCATCTGGCCCCATAGACTTGTGGGTATACGCTGGGCAAGCAAGTCTCTAACCATCTCCTCTTGGACCATGGGAGCCTCATTTTTCTCCTCTAACTCCGAGGTTTGTACACAGAGGGAACAACTTTCTTTAGAATTAAAGACTGAGGCAAAGAAGGCATTAGGTACCTCAGCCTTTTCCTCATCCCCTGTCGCTGTTGTTCCTTCAGCATCCAAGGGGGAGTCCATATTCTCCCTAGTCCTCCTTTCATTGTTAATATATTTATAGAAATATTTTTTATTATCTTGCACAGACTTAGCCAATCTAATTTCTAGTTGGGCCTTAGCCCTCCTGATTTTTGTCCTGCATGATCTCACTTCCCCCCTGTAGTCCACCCAAGATGCCTGTCCCCTCTTCCAGAGCCCATAAACATTCCTCCTCTTCTTGATGTCACTCAAGATCTCTCTGTTCAACCAAGCTGGTTTTTTCGCCTGCCAGCTTTTTTTTTTGGAACATGGGGATGGCTTTCTCCTGAGCTGCTAGGATCTCCTTTTTGAAGAGCTCCCAGCCCTCATGGGCTCCCTTCCCCTTAAGCACTGTCTCCCATGAGACTTTGGCAACCAGCCTTCTGAAAAGTTCAAAGTCTGCCCTCTGGAAACTTGTAACAAGATTAATACTGCTCCTTTGCAGTTACAAAAGAAAGATAGTGAGAATATGATTGTATCACCTGATGATAAAGTTTGTACTAAACTCAGGTATTTTATCCTTCCACTGGCAATTTTTCCTTCACAAACAAAAATGAAGGGAATTTTTATAAGTCTTTCATTAGCAATGTGGGGAGGGAGTTAATGTTCTGCTTATACTCATTTTAAAAAAATTATTATGACTTGACTATTGCTCCACAGACTCTCAAAGCATTTCATTTGGGTACTTTTTCGGTGGTGGTGGAACTTTTTGATGATTGGTTTTGCCTCCCTCTTAGTTGAGTAACCATATGGATACATTTGGTTTGTATGATGGGTACATCTTATTTTCTACTTTACAAACAGTATTACTAAATCATTGATAAGAATATAGTGTGTATGTAGGAACATCAGTTTAAAATCTGTTTATGTTGAAAGGTCGGACTATGGAACAAGACAGACAAGTTATTTTCCACCTTTGGTTCAGGTTCAGAAAAAAACAAAGTTGTACTTTGTACTGCACGGTAATATTTATTTCAAGCAGGCACTTAACTGTATTCTAAAATGATGCAAACTTCAAGTAACTAAAAGTAAAGTCCATTGAGTAGAAAGTCAATAGAAAAACTTGACTGTAATATTAACAGGGCTAGAAGTTCACCCCTGACATCTATCCCTGAAGTTGTATTGCTTCAAGGAAACTAAAGATTACAACTTTACAATTATTTCAAACTGTCTTAGATGAAGATAATAAAGACAAAGGCTTTTACCTTCATTTTTTCTGGGATACTGATCGATCTCCACTTGCCCAGGTACCTAACAAACTCAGCACTGAAGTGCCAACATCCATTATTGAGGTGGTAATCTGTACAACTTGAGTTTCCAAAATCTCTGCCCAAACAGAATTATAGTTTCTATTTGTTCATGTTGGAAGGGTCCTTAAAGTTCACCTAGTTCCAACTTCCTTGCCACAGGCAGGGATATCGCACTAGGTAAGGCTGCTCAAGGCCCCATGCAACGTGGCCTTGAACACCTCCAGGGATGGGGGAGCTACAACTTCCCCGGGCAACCTGTTCCAGAGCCTCACCACGCTCATGGTGAAGAAATTCTTCCTTACGTAAAGCCTAAATCCACCCCTCACCAGCTTATACCCATTCCCCCTCGTCCTATAACCACAAACCTTCGTGAAACAGCCTACTTTGAGGTCTGTCATCTTCCACAAAGATCAAAGCATCTAAAACCCATGGTAATATTAAAGAGTCTACTTCAATACAGTATTATAACTGTGTAAGACCTCAACTAGAGGAACCACCATTTTGAATTGCAAGACTATAGCTCTTTCAAAGGAAGTGCTGTGTTCTTCTCCCTCTTGAATATTCATTATCAGTTTCTTTATGAGAACGATACCCAAATAGATTTGTTTAATTTCCTAAATATCCTGAAGTATACTGTATAATGTACTTATTTCAGGAGAGTTGCTGTGGAATGATCTTTTAAATGTATTGTAAGTAAAATCCTAAATTTTCCCATGAGTCAAAATAGAGGGGGTGGACAAAAAGCGTGGATCACATTAACTTATTTCAGAGAAATTATGTAAAAGCTCCAGGGCCTAAACAGATGCACGGAGGTTCTCTCATAAAGCCCCAAAACAGATTTGTGCTAGCAAGATTAAATTTCATACCTTGGGATGTTTGAGAGTTGATTTTGCATACCTCTATTGATATGAGTGGTCTCCTTGACTTCAGTGGGTCTAACTGCATGAGCAACACTAACTCTTGAACTTGAATATGTAAAAGAGACTTTATAGGGTATAATAAAATATGCCAAACCCTAATATATATTTAACAAGAGCCCTTGAGGAAATTAAGATCAGAAAGACTAGTACAGCAACTGAAGAGTAACAGAAATGAACCATAAAGTATTACGTTGGTGCAAAAATAACTGCCATATTTTGTTGTTGTAAACTGTGATACTTACTTTAGATTAAATTGTTATTTAACTATGTTCACCTAGTATACCATTTTAAAGCATGAAATCTGCGCTACTTATTTATGCTAATTATTTTATTTTCACTGGTAATTCTTTTTAATATTATGCTGTCAAATTAAAGATGGCAAAAAAAAAGCAAATTCGAGGGATTCCTTTGTATGAGTTCAGCAGAGGACATAAAGCAGTGGAAACTGCTACCAATATCAACCAAGCATTTGGCCAGGGGATTATCAGTGAATATACAGCTTGACATTGGTTCCAAAAATTTCATAACAGAAATTAAAGCCATGAAAATGGGAAGGGTTATGGTCCTTCAGCAACAGACAAAAACCAAATGAGGGTCAGTGCTGAAGCAGACCCATGTAAAACAACTCAAGAGTTTGCAGAAAGACTAGCTGTTGACTATTCAACAGTCGTTTAACATTTGCATCAAACTGGAAAATCAAAAAGGCCTGAAAATGGGTGCCACGTATGCTATACCAAAAGAAATAATAAACTCTTGTTGTGATGTCTGCTCTGCACTTTTGCCCCAGAAAATGATCCATTTCTTCATCACATTGTGACACATGACAAGAAATGGATTCTGTACTACAACTGATGGCCTTCTGACCAGTGGCTGGACCAAGGTGAAGCACCAAAACACTTCCCCCAACCAAGGCTGCATCAAAAGGCTGTGGTCACCAGAGGAATCACCTAATACAACTTCCTGAATCTTGGCAAAAGCATTAGAGCAGAGAAGTATTGTCAGGAAATAAAATGCACTAAGATCCGCAACATCTACATCCAACAATGGTCAAACAAAAAGAACCAGTTCTTCTCCATGACAATACCTGAGTGCAAGTCTTGCAAATGACTCTGCAAAAGCTGCACTAACTAAGCTACAAAACTCTACCTCACCCAGTTTACTCACCAGATCCCTCTCACAGAGATTACTACAATTTCAAGCACCTCAAAAACTTTCTGCAAGGGGTTTCTGACATCCGTGCAGCACCACAAAACCCCTTCAAAGTATTCATCAGTTCCTGGATTCCAGAGTTCTATGCTACCAGAATAGATTAGATTTGTTTCTTGTTGGCAAAAATGCATGGATTCTAATGATTCTTATTTTGATTAATAGATTTTATTCTAAGCTCATATACACTGCTTTAAAGTTAATGGTTAAAAACAGCAATTATTTTCGCCTCAACCTGAGAGAAGAATTTGCAAGTAGAAACGTTGAAAACAAAGTGATGGCTCATATGTTTGAAGAAAAACACTACGTCAACACAAAAATTGTGAGTTACACAAAGGGAGGGCTGGCTGTTATTTGATAAGACTAAATTATTTCCAGTCTCTGTGCAGAAAACTGTGGAAATTAACATATGTCTAACAAATTACGACAACCCTGAGATTAACACTTCAGCTTGAACACTGACAATGTCATGCCTCCAAAAGTGCCTAAAAATTATATAAACAGTGGTTTGTTTTGCAAAATCATCTGTCTAACTAAGAACTTTGACAGCAACTATCCTTTTTTCAAATGTTTTCGCTCTGCTGTGACAGAAAAAAAAGCCCCTCCCAGTTTTTGGTGAGCAAAGTAAAACCATCATTAAAAGAAAAAAGAAATATATATGTATTTCAAGAAGCAGATAAGGTCATCAAATGTAGTAGCATTACCAGGATAAAAAAATAACTGCTGCATTTCTCTCAGTGGCTAGTGGTATTTGCACAGTTGATTCTGATTGAAGGATTACAGTGTATTACTACCATCTCGGTGGAGTTAGGCTACATGCACACCTTTCTAACCAATGCCAGGATCTAGTCTTGAATCACTAATATATCTTAAAATCACCAAAATTCATATATATTACCAATGATAAATAATATTTTAATGAAAATAAATCATAACTAACTCCTATTTTGCAAGCTTGATTTGTACAGAATCATTTCTGAGGAGTTCAGCTTGTCTGGAAAGTAGTGGATAACAAAGATGCAAAAAAGATACCCAGGTGAGATAAAGAGCATAGCCTTTGAAATGCTGTGTTAAACCTACCAAACGAATAAGTTTACATTGTACTTCTAACTTGCATAGGCTATATATGCACAATGTATCTAAATCTGACAAAGACTGAAGTGAAATCTTGCAATGAGAACTTGAACATCTGTACTTCATACTATTTCTGTCACCACATGGTATACATGTCCTAAGAGAACCAAGGTACTACAGGGAACGAGCTGCCACCAACTACTCTGTAATCTTGCTAAAACAAAGACACAGAATATGATATGATAAAAGGAAGAAGCATGGGTATATTTTGTGAGAGTATTGGCATGAAATGTACATTTCTCCAAGATTGGCTGGATTAATGCATGCTTTGGAATGATGGAATGCTGCCTTCTCTGAACGTGGCATAGATGATTTCAGTTATTATGAAATCCAGATGGTCTTCATTACTTTTCATCCGCTCTGTGATGGGCCAAAACTTCCTCAAGACTTCAAGTGCTTTCTCTGTGACTGGCCTAAACCACGTCAATGAGAGACCTCACTGCTCTGTACAACTACCCAAAAGGAAATTGTGAAGAGGAGGGTGCTGGCCTCTTCTCCCAAGTGACAGGGGACAGAACAAGAGGGAATGGCCTCAAGCTCCACCCAGGGAGGTTTAGGCTGAACAAAAAGAAAAAAAAAATCATGGAAAGTGTCATTGGGCACTGGAACAGGCTGCCCAGGGAGGTGGTTGAGTCACCTTCCCTGGAGGTGTTTAAGGCATGGGTGGATGAGGCGCTGAGGGGCATGGTTTAGTATTTGATAGGAATGGTTGGACTCGATGATCCAATGGGTCTTATCCAACCTACTGATTCTGTGATTCTGCTCATCTGACCAGAAATTCCAGTTCTGAAGGCAGCTGGAGGTGTTCCAAGAAAGCTCAGTTTTTGTAAGGAATACTTTCAGATATCGTGATCTGGTTGTCATAATTATGACTAAAAGCATCAAATTCAGTGCAAGTTTCTGAGTAAAGTGTTCACAGTTATTTCAGGACTGGCTACCTCTAGGTTCACAAGCCACAGAAACCAACAAGTTTGCTGAAATCCAGCCTGTAAGCACAAAATCAAGACCTGCAGGCAGCTGCTGCCCATTAAGTTTACTTCCATTTAATGGTACCTCAGTGACTGGCTTCTGAGTGTCAGTTCAAGTACTCTCCTTTCTTACTCATTGTAGAATAAGGTAAGAAGAGAGGTAATTTGACTTCTTTTTTTTCAGCTTTCTGTTGGATGAGGTCTATAGGTTATTTCAAGTTGAAGAACAGAGAAAATGAACTGTATTTAAAGCATCCTTGGTTGATTTTCTACTAAATACCATGACCATTGCTAAACAGATGAATCATGTCTGCTACTGATCATTTGTTTGCTATTCACTCATGAAATCTTTCAACTATAGCAGATACTTAAGATGAACTTCTTTTTGTATATTTTCCTAAAGAACAGCATATGCATATTGCTTGTACTAGAACAGATATAATTTCAAGTCGGAAACAGTTTTAGCTTTCTTATGCCAGTATAGAAGTGTAGCGAATTATTTCAACATGAGAAGTAAAACTGTGACTGAGTTTCCAACTGGAACATTCTCATGCTGAAACACAAAGGACTATAGAGAAATATGTACTAAAATAATGAGTTTATAAATTAATAGTGATTGCTCTATGTCCTTTGATAGCATCTGAATCAACTGAAGCTGTTACAAAAAAAAAAAACGCAACTTTTACAGAAAACAGTATAAGTACTGCTAGTTACTACTGAAAATTCTGTCTAGCCACTCTGAAGTAAATTTGTTTACATTTAAAGGATTTTACTAGACTGGAGACATGAATCAATGCAAAAATTTCATAGTTAAAAAAGAAAAAGACTCCCTACATTCATTATTTATGTGGATTTCTTTGACTGCTTTCCCAGAGGCACATGCCTTACTCAGGCTGCAAAGGATGGTAGACTTTCTCAAATTAAAACAACATCAGAGTCTAGATGTTTCTGCTTATTTTCTCAAGCCCAAAGAAATTAATTCCCTTCATAGATGGCATTCTTCATGTTATTAGCTAAGTTGCAACCACACCTAAAGACTTGCCTCTTTGGCATCAAATTTTCATTTCCTGTTTGGTTTTGTGTTGGGATTTTTGGTGTGTTTTTCTGTTTTGGTCTGGGTTGTTCGGGTTGCTGTTTTGGGATTTATTTTTTTTTTAAAAAAGTACTACAAGATGTTTTAAGGACACTCAGTAAATGGGAATGCCTTGAGAGGATATACTAGATACTTGCTACATGTACACACTTCCTGTAAAATGCACCCCTACGCTAATTCACATCCATGTACTCACCTACACATATATTCATAACATTAATGCAGACAACATTACTGCTAGGAAAAGTCACCAACCATACTATAAATGGTTATTCCAATGTCTAGCTATTTCTTAGCTGCAAAATCCTTAATCCTCCCAGATGGACTACGGGGTAGGAAGCTACAGTGAGAGAGGAAAAAGGAGGAGGGGAAGAGGAAATTATGGGGAAATTGAGTCCCTCTAAAGAAACCAGCCCCACAAAGTCATAAACCGAGAAGATAGAAGTGTTTAATTCAACACAGAGACAATTTTTTCAAGTGAAAAAAAAAGCATCCCAGCAAGAAGCAAGTCCCTAGTGCTTCGATTTATCCCCAGAGAATAACCATCAGATCCTGAGCTACTTCTTATGAGCACAATTTCCTCATTGTTAGCAGCTGTTCATTGGTTAGCATTGCACAACTGGCCAGGTGCGTTATGAAGGGAATGAAGGAGAAGAGGGGGTTGTCTTCCTCTTAACCATCAGATAGACTAATAGCAGTCTCCAATACAGCAGTTACTGGCCCACATCCTAGGCTACATCAGAGTTTTACTGAATGTAAATAAATAGTGGAGGGAAAAGGACACCCATCATCCTGGACAAAGTTAGAAGTCATCTTCAGGTATGTGAGGGTGTTTCTACTCTCAGTTCCCCAGAAGCTGGAGACTGCAAGATTTTTTCCTCCCACTCCTAGCCTCCTAGAAATTCCCAGGAAAGCCTCAGAGACTCGACCAGTCCTTCACCAGCTGCTTTAGGGGCAGGCAACTGGCTGGGTCACATTCAGACTTGTCATGTTTACATTATATACTGGGGCGGCTGATATTAAAGCAGACAAATAGAAGTTATTCTGAAAGCTCGCGGAACAGACTGCTGTCAACTTATATTTTCATCTTTTTCATGTACTCTTTAAAATAATCCTTGATGTGATGAGTATTTATTTTCAGCAGTTTTTCCATATCAGTTCAAAAGCTACAATTATTTTTTCACTGCTATCACTGACATTCTACCATGACCTCATACAGAAATAATCAACGTATGCAAGCTCAGGCATGTCAATAGTAATTAGAACGACTGAACTACTTCAACTGAAAAAATACATTATCAGCAGCGTATCGGTCTTGATATCCTGTCTGAAAAGTGTCAGGCAAAACCATGACTAGCACTCAAGAAAAGAATAATAAAGATACTAATCTTGTATGTAAACATAAACATGTTACATTTAAAAACTTCTATCTAATGATTGAAATTCTAAAACAGGCCTCAAATATAAATACACATTTTTAATTTAAAACTAGCTGACTTTTAATATTATGACTACATCAAAATGGGAAAGATAAAACCCAAACAGACTGAAACACAGAACACTGTGAAGGAAGAGTCTGTAAAATAAAACACGTTTCAGTGATCTAGGATCTAATGTATAAGCCTAAATACCAATGAAACCAGAGCATGAAAAACCTATTTTAATCCCTTCTTTGATAGAGGATAATGTATCCTGCAGGATCATTTGTGCAAGTAACACAAGTGTATATGAAAACTCATTGTGTTTTCTCAGTGGTATACAATCTGTACAGACACACTATTTCATACCCAAAACAAGTGTTAAACATGGCAGTGACAGAAAGAACATGGAACACCACTTGCTATACATGATGTCCCATGCATGTCTTACTGATCTCTGACTACATGCATTCAGATGGTAAAGGTCATACCATGTTGAGGCTGCATATAACACATTTTAGATTGGCTTTATTGCTCTGATCACTGTGGAAAATAAAGAAGCCTATATAAAGATACCTACAGATTATCATGCAGTAAGGGAAAGCAAAAAGTTCAGTTAAAGTCCATCTTTATCACCATAAAAGGCTAACATACTTTTCTATTTCATCTCCAAAATCAAATGCAAATAATGGTATCTAAAGAATATCTAAACAAACTTCTACCAAAAAAAGGGAAACTGGAATTTATAGATTCTTACCTGGTAACCTGGACTTCAAAAGACTTTTGTTTATGACTTCAAATTATTTTCTCTTCCTGAATTTTCATCAGTTAGATTGTACTTTTTATTGGTTTCCTACATTCAAGAAATAGTTTGGCATTTTGCCTTTAATATCATTTAAATGTTTGTCTGAGATTTCCTATCTAAATACCTCCATCAGCACTTTAACTAAATATCTCAATTCTTGTTTGCAGTGCCTGATTGTGTCTTCTGAATAAAGCTGACAAATCACAACACCTATGTCACTGGATGCTAACCACATAAAATCACAATTTTTTGCTGTCCAATGATAAAAACTATTCCACTTAATGCTAGACATTTGACTCTAGAAAGCTTTTACTTAAAGATAAAATCTGATTTTTCATTTTACATTACATTTACAATACACTAGACAAGCCTTGATATGGTTGATTTCATCTAGTTGCAATTTAAATTAGATCCATCGTTTCCTTTCAGATCATGAGATATTTATCTCTGCCTGACCTATTTCTCCCAGTGGCCAAGGTGACTGTCCAGCATCCTAGGATTGAATGTTGACTAAACATTTCCCTTAAGCTCTAGGTTTCTCTAGAGATCTTACAGTTGGCACCTTTCCCTTCCAAGTAGGATTAGTAGGATGCTGTCACCCAGCTGCTCTAGATCTTGATAATACTGCCTCACTTTTCCGAGTTCATAAACATTTCTGCCAAGTTCCACTCATTCTGAACTCTCAGGTGGAGATGAGGAAACACAGCAAGTAAGCAAAGACTACCAACTTAGCAAAGGAATGTGCGTTAATCATTGACCTGCCCTGTCAACACTATTCATAGCCACAGAAATCTGAAAGGAAGAAATTTGTCCCCGCCCTTGTTGCCATTCAAGAACTATTGTTTCCCTGGATGAGCTCATCGGAGAAACCACTAAAGGAAGAAGTGCTAGATTGTGCTGATTTTTCATAAAAGGCATCATCCCAGAACAAATGTTTTAATCCAAAATAAAACTAAACAAAAAAATCCAGCACAAGCTTGATATGTATCTATTGAAGATACAGATTCATTGAAGACAGTCCAGGAAAGGAGAAGAGGCTGAGAATGCTACAACTGTTTAGTCTGGAGAAAAGAAGTGTCAAGAGAAATTTAATCATGTATACCTGAAGGGGGAGTGTAAAGAAGAGGGAGCCAGGCTCTTTTCAGTGGCTACCAGTGACTGGACAAGAGGCAATGGGCACAAACATGAGGTGCTCTCTGAACATCAGGAGACACTTTTTACTACGAGGGTGACTGGGTATTGGAACAGGTTGTGAAATCTCCCATCTTGGGTGGAAACATTCAAAAGGCAGCAGGACACTGTCCTGGGAAATTACCTCTAGTTCACCCTGCTTGAGTACAGGGGTTGGACCAGATGACCTCAAGAGGTCCCTTCCAACCTCAACTCTTCTATGATTCTATAATAAAATTTGCTGTGGAAGAGATTTCTTAGTGCTACTGTCAGAAAAATTCCCTTTTTCAGGCTTTGTGGAGAAAGGAAGCCTAACTGTGTAAGAAGAGGAGTGGATTAATTACAGATTTTTACTGTCATTATTCCCCTCTTAGATCACCAGATGGATTCTAGTTTATATCCAAAATATTTTTAAATCACTACCTTATTGGCTGTTCTGTTATCTGCAAGGAGTATGGTTTTAGTAATCACATATTAATGCATGCTCCATACTGCATAGGAATCAGTTGCAGAACTTTATTTAAAGTTCTAATTTTCCTACAATTTAAATAAAATAAAATCTTAATCCTCTAGTTTCCATGGAGTTTCCAATTAAAAAGTTGTGACACCACAATATTACATTACTTTTTATCTATAATACAAATGAACATGAGAAAGGAAACGCTAGCCCAGTTATTATCTTGGTCCTGAATATATGCAGAAAGTAATGATAAATAGAGGATGCTTTAAATACCCTTTTAAAGTCTGAACAGGTTCAAAAACATTTAAACAGACTAGTGGAATCTTTAAAACAGGATGTTATACTTAAGGTATAATGTAATGTGTTTGTCTTTCATAGGGCAATTAATCACTGAATGGAGGAGTTAAGACTCAATCAAAATGGAAAGGTGTTTATTGCTGCAGCTGGTCATTAAATTATTTCTATAAAGGTTAAACACTGGCTTTTATTGTTTTTATTACAGATCCGCTCCTATAAAAAATACATTTAAACTTCCCTTTTTAGATTCTGTGGTTTAGTTTCTTGTGCTTCTGTTAACCAAACATTTCTAGCGAAACACAAATATGTTTCCCCACCCAAAGAAAGGGTATGCTATTCTGTTATCAGTCAAATTATCACTGACAATATGAACCAGAACTCCAAGAAAACATCTCACCTTGAATTCTAAGACATGAACTTTGAATCTGTGGAAAAATTCAAAAATGGTGATAGTAACAAAACAATCATGATGTGAGGTTATTTTTTTCTTGGGTGGGAATTCCTTTCATTAAAGATAGTTAGTTGATTTAAAAAAAAATTATTGATATATGGAAGTACTTGAATAGATTTTCAATACTGTAAAGATACTGATTTGTACATCCTTTTAGCAATTCTTTTAGCAAAGCATTTGTCATTTTGGATGGACGCTTCGGTTAGTACGGAAGGAATAAAAGAAATTTCTCTACTCCATTTAACCTTTCAAATGACAATACTAAAGGAAATATTGTTGAGAAATATCCAAAGGACATCCATCCCCTTTACTGCAAATCAAAGGATTTGTTGTGGTGTTGGCTCAAATAACATCTTTTTAGCAGTTACAGGTCCTTTGTGCAATTATGTGTTTATACCAAGACAACAAGTGTAGATTCATGTCTTTGGTCTGAAGCAAAACCTATACACTTCCCCAAGAGAAAATCTGAATCTCAAATTTCATCACCCTTGGGGTGATTCCCATGATGAATGTCATAGTATTAGCACACTACGGCAAATCAAGCTATAACATGAGTAAGGTGACATCTTAGAAAAGCCAACCTGTAACAAGAATGTTTTCTAAAGAAAATGACTGGGCTACAAAGGGCATACTGAACCAATACTAACTGCTCAAAATAGCAGAGCTGACCCTTTCTGGCAACTGGGCATTGATAAAACAATATTTTGTGTACTGACTCAGAAATACTGAGACAAAAGCTGGCACACTTATCCTGGAGCAAAGCACAAAACTACCATAGTAAGTGCACAAGAATTTTACTAGCTAGAAATATTACAGTTTAACTATGTCACTGCAAACAAATAACGAACATGTACTCACTCCCTAAGAAGCACCAGCAAATGATAAGAGGGCTGGAGCACCTCTGCTATGAGAACAGGCTGAGAGAGTTGGACTTCTTCAGCCTGGAGGAGAGAAGGCTCCAAGGACACCATATAGCAGATTTCCAGTACTTCAAGGGGCTATTTAAAAGCTGGGGAGGTACCTTTTGCAAGGGCATGGAGTAATATGGTGAGGGGAAAAGGCTTTAAACTAGAAGGGGGAAGATTTAGATTAGGTATTAGGAAAAAATTCAACACAGTGGGGGTGTTGAGGCACTGGAACAGGTTGCCCGGGGAAGTTGTGGATGATCCCTCCCTGGAAGCATTCAAGGCCAGATTGGATGGGCCTTGAGTAGATGTCCCTGCCCATGGCAGGAGTGTTGGATGAACTTCAAGGTCCTTTCCAACCCAAAACATTCTATGATTCTATGATCAAGATTTATATAAGGTCCTTCTACTATCCTACCTGCTTCAACTTAGCACATCAATCAAGAAGAACGAATTCCTTTACTAGGGATGGGATATGCGTGTCTCCTAGAGGGGCTAAAGCCCTTGCTAAAAATCTAGCCAGGCTCATCAACAAAACTTTAAATTCGATGTGAAGGGGGAAGGGAGATGAGATCAGGCTAGACGGGAATGAGCCTTGAAGTGGGACACCAATGACTAGGAGCTGGTGTG
Source organism: Clamator glandarius (assembly GCA_033459285.1). Taxonomy (NCBI): domain Eukaryota; kingdom Metazoa; phylum Chordata; class Aves; order Cuculiformes; family Cuculidae; genus Clamator; species Clamator glandarius. Next base: position 146,741 of record JAUNZM010000238.1, read on the forward strand.
CTGGCGGGGACCACCAGTACATCACCACAGAACAAGTCAGGGCGATTGCACCTGATGACAGTAAAGAAGATAATGGCACTCTCCAGGCAATTGGGCGTTAGCTACTCCAACAACCAGCCCTATGTGAGGGCTGAGGGTTCACCAGCCCAGCTGAAGTGCATTTACACCAATGCACACAGCATGAGTAATAAGAAGAAGGAGCTGTCGTAGGGCAAGGAGCCTATGATGTTGTTGCCATCACAGAAACGTGGTGGGATGACTCATATAACTGGAGTTCACCTATGGTGGGGTACAAACTCTTCAGGTGGACAGGAAGGGCAGGAGAGGAGGCGGGGTACCCTCTATGTAAGGAAGGACTTGGACACCACTGAGATGGATTGTGGCAATGAGATTGAGTGCTTGTGGGTTAAAATCAGAGCAGCCCAAAAAAAGACAGATATTGTGATGCGAGTCTGTTATAGACCACACAGCCAAGAAGAAGCAGCTGATGAGCTCTACTATAAACAGCTGGGGATAGTATCTAGATCAATGCTTCTTGTTCTCGTGAGAGACTTCAATCTTCCAGATATCTGCTGGAAGTACAATACAGCAGAAAGGAAGGAGTCCAGGAGGCTCCAGGAGCACATGGAAGACAAATTCCTCACAGAACTGGTGAGTGAACTAACAAGGGACGGCGCCCTCCTGTACCTACTGTTTGTGAACAGAGAAGATCTTGTGGGGGATGTGGTGGTAGGAAGACACCTGGGACAAAGTGATCATGAGATGATAAGGTTTTCAGTTCTAGGTGAGGTGCAGAGGGTGGTTAGCAGGTCAGTAGCAATCTAAAAGTTGTAATCTTTAGTTTCCTTGAAGCAATACAACTTCAGAGATAGATGTCAGGGGTGAACTTCTAGCCCTGTTAATATTACAGTCAAGTTTTTCTATTGACTTTCTACTCAATGGACTTTATTTTCAGTTACTTGAAGTTTGCACCATTTTAGAATACAGTTAAGCACCTGCTCAAAATAAATATTACCCTGCAGTACAAAGTACAACTTTGTTTTTTTCTGAACCTGAACCAAAGGTGGAAAATAACTTGTCTGTCTTGTTCCATAGTCCAACCTTTCAACATAAATAGATTTTAAACTGATGTTCCTACATACACACTATATTCTTATCAATGATTTAGTAATACTGTTTGTAAAGTAGAAAATAAGATGTACCCATCATACAAACCAAATGTATCCAACTAAGAGGGAGGCAAAACCAATCATCAAAAAGTTCCACCACCACCGAAAAAGTACCCAAATGAAATGCTTTGAGAGTCTGTGGAGCAACAGTCAAGTCATAATAATTTTTTTAAAATGAGTATAAGCAGAACATTAACTCCCTCCCCACATTGCTAATGAAAGACTTATAAAAATTCCCTTCATTTTTGTTTGTGAAGGAAAAATTGCCAGTGGAAGGATAAAATACCTGAGTTTAGTACAAACTTTATCATCAGGTGATATAATCATATTCTCACTATCTTTCTTTTGTAACTGCAAAGGAGCAGTATTAATCTTGTGACAAGTTTCCAGAGGGCAGACTTTGAACTTTTCAGAAGGCTGGTTGCCAAAGTCTCATGGGAGACAGTGCTTAAGGGGAAGGGAGCCCATGAGGGCTGGGAGCTCTTCAAAAAGGAGATCCTAGCAGCTCAGGAGAAAGCCATCTCCATGTTCCAAAAAAAAAAAAAAGCTGGCAGGCGAAAAAAACAGCTTGGTTGAACAGAGAGATCTTGAGTGATATCAAGAAGAGGAGGAATGTTTATGGGCTCTGGAAGAGGGGACAGGCATCTTGGGTGGACTACAGGGGGGAAGTGAGATCATGCAGGACAAAAATCAGGAGGGCTAAGGCCCAACTAGAAATTAGATTGGCTAAGTCTGTGCAAGATAATAAAAAATATTTCTATAAATATATTAACAATGAAAGGAGGACTAGGGAGAATATGGACTCCCCCTTGGATGCTGAAGGAACAACAGCGACAGGGGATGAGGAAAAGGCTGAGGTACCTAATGCCTTCTTTGCCTCAGTCTTTAATTCTAAAGAAAGTTGTTCCCTCTGTGTACAAACCCCGGAGTTGGAGGAGCAAAATGAGGCTCCCATGGTCCAAGAGGAGGTGGTTAGAGACTTGCTTGCCCAGCGTATACCCACAAGTCTATGGGGCCAGATGGGATTCACCCAAGGCTATTGAAGGAGCTGGCAGATGTGCTGGCCAAACCCCTTTCATCATCTTCCAACAGTCCTGGAAGACTGGGGAAGTTCCACTGGACTGGAGGCTGGGGGATGTTGTGCCCATCTACAAGAAGGGTCACAGGGAGGATCCAGGGAACTACAGGCCTGTCAGTCTGACCTGAGTGCCAGGGAAAGTCATGGAACAGGTGATCTTGAGTGCTATCATGAAGCACATGTAAGAGAACCGGGTGATCAGGCCCAGTCAACACGGGTTCCCGAAAGGCAGGTCTTGCCAAACTAACCTGATCGCCTTCTATGACAAAGTGACTCGACTACTGGACGAGGGAAAGGCTGTGGATGTGTCTTCCTGGACCTCAGCAAAGCCTTTGACACAGTTTCTCACAGCATTCTGCTTAGGAAACTGTCGGCCTCTGGTCTGGACAGGCGAACACTCTCCTGGATGGAAAACTGGTTAACACAGCTAACAAAGGACAGCTCCTTGGCCTCTTGGTATAGCTATAGGAACAAGGCAGACCAGAGGAATTATATCCTATGTCTCTTAACCTGATTTACTTTCTGATAATGGTGTTAAATCCAGCTGGAGGCCAGTGACAAGTGGGGTTCCCCAGGGCTCAGTGTTGGGTCCAGCCCTGTTCAATGTCTTTATCAATGACCTGGATGAAGGCATCGAGTGCTCCCTTAGCAAGTGTGCAGATGACACTAAGCTGGGTGGAAGTGCAGATCTGCTGGAGGGTGGGGAGGCTCTGCAAAGGGATCTGAACAGGCTGGACTGCTGGGCAGAGTCCAATGGCATGAGGTTTAACAAGGCCAAGTGCCAGGTCCTGCACTTGTGGCACAACAACCCTGTGCAGTGCTACAGACTAGGAGAAGCCTGGCTGGAAAGCTGCCTAGAGGTGAAAGACCTGGGGGTGTTGGTTGACAGCAACTAAACATGAGCCAGCAGTGTGCCCAGGTGGCCAAGAAGGATGTTGAGGCTCTGGAGCGAGTCCAGAGAAGAGCAACAAAGCTGGTGAAGGGGCTGGAGAACAGGCCTTACGAGGAATGGCTGAAAGAGCTGGAGGTGTTTAGCCTGGAGAAGAGGAGTCTGAGAGGAGACCTCTTTGCTCTCTACAATGACCTGAAAGGAGGTTGTGGAGAGGAGAGTGATGGCCTCTTCTCCCAAGTGACAGGGGACAGGACGAGAGGGAATGGCCACAAGCTCTGCCAGGGGAGGTTTAGGCTGAATATTAGGAAAAAAATTCTCACAGAAAGGGTCATTGGGCACTGGAACAGGCTGCCCAGGGAGGTGGTTGAGTCACCTTCCCTGGAGGTGTTTCAGGGACGGGTGGACAAGGTGCTCAGGGGCATGGTTTAGTGTTTGATAGGAATGGTTGGACTTGATGATCCAATGGGTCTTTTCCAACCTGGTGATAAACTCATTTATAATGACTTCAATGTCCTTACTATGGTATTGTACCCTTTCTAAATTTCTCTCCTTGGAATCTCAATGTAATTTGTTCTTATTGTTACAGGTAGACTTTAGAAAAATAATAATCCTTGAGTATAAACCCTATAGAAATAGCTTTTTACTTTGGTTCATAATCAGATTTTAAGGGTACGGACTGATGTAGTTTACAATCTGAGATTTTAAGGAAAAAATACTGTCAGGCCATCAAATTTCAGAATGAAAAAGGATTCCAATCTAACTTCAGGAACAAAGAAATCAGCAATGCATTGCAAAACACATTACTTTAACCTTTTGGAAACATTATTTGTAGTATGAGGAGAAAGTTATATATTAGACATCATATTGCTTATATGAAAAATAGAGTGGATTAAGACACACCTAGCTGAAGAGGGAAAAACTGTATTTGAAAAGTCAGCAGAGCTCATTAGTACCTTGATACCAAATGATTCAAAGCTATCTTTGGCTTTAACTAAAGCTGTTGTCCTAAGCATGGCAACACAATGACAATTCAAAAAGCTTCACAGACTAGAAAATGACAGTGTCATCATTAATTATCAAACAAAAACTTGCTAAATAACCTTTAGATACTAGCACATTTTGGAGAATGAAAAAGAAACAGACTGTAAAAACCCAGTGGGAAATTAACTGTACCAGCCATTCATTACCTTTACTTTTGCAACCAAGAGTCAGTATTAGCAGAATAGTTTGTTCATTTGTATATGTAATTCTATCATTATATCACTGCAATCAGTTTTACTCAAAGTTCTTAAGAACAAAGTTGATTTTAAAAAAAAAAAAAAAAGCAGCATAAAACTTGCAATACATGAAGGCTCCCAAGCTGAGTCAAATCAAGCATAACTTGGGCCAAGACTTTGGTCAGCTTTATAGTAAGATAGCAATGGATTGCTAATTGACGCCTATGTACATTGTATATAACTCTACATAGCTACTCACTGGAATAGGTAATGAATGATAAAAGCTTTACAACACTAATCTCCTCTCTTCATCTTTTGCTTGAGCCCCATAGTACTACTAAGAGTAATATATGTGTTCACATGCTGTGTTCAGTCTAGTTATCCACTAGGTAAAGAGTGCAAAGGAAGAACACACATGAATGCCAAAGACCTAGAAATGGAAAATTTTACAGCTCAAGACTTTAATTTATATCACAAAAATCCACAGCTAACAAAGGACAGCTCCTTGGCCTCTTGGTATAGCTATAGGAACAAGGCAGACCAGAGGAATTATATCCTATGTCTCTTAAGCTGATTTACTTTCTGATAACCTCTTTATTACATTGTCTACATTGAAAAGCCCACAGACTACTTTAAAACCACTTTTTCTAGTTTTATTTACATTGAGTGTGCCTCTATTTGTAACAGAATTTAAAAACAAAAACTTAACTCGGCTGCCTAAATAATATTTGTAAATTATCACTAGAATAGTATTTTGAGACAGAAAATTGCTGTTAAGTTCCCATTTTACCATTAATTTCCTTTAAATATAAATTCTTTCTATACTTTCATTAATTTATTCCCATATTTTGAAAGAACAGACCTTAAACCTACTTAAGTCTACTGTGTGCTAAAGGTAAGCTACGAAATATACTAGTGAGAAGAAAATTAGCATGTCTCTAAGCCCGTTCTGTACCTCTTTGGGCATACACACTTTTAGTCAATTTGGCTTCTCAGAATCATACTCGTCCTGAAGGAGAGAGTTTTCTACAGTAAGAAAATACTGCCATGAACCTACATAAATTTATTTCAATCAACTGACTAATACCTAAAGTGATATTAAATAACCTATGTCTAGCAACGGCTGCTAAAGCTACGAAGCGTATGCAGGGTATTTGTCCCAAGTCATTTCTTTGAGACGCTGCAGAGGGTCTTGACTCATTTTTGATGGATCAATGTTCTTAAAACACTACCATTAATATATCACCCTCAGATTTTGTTGTTTGAATCTGTGTTCCAGTTTGGGGGTTATGGGGCATAACAAAGAACAAAGAAAGTACTGCCACTTCCCTCAATATAGGGTCTAAACCCAACAACTCTCTCTGTAGATTTTGTTCTTTCTGGAAAACGAGAGTTGCATGGGAAAATGCAGACATATATATTTCTTTGGTCCAATTGTATAATTTTTCTGTTTTCATTTTGAAAAAAAAAATGAGTTAAACAATACTAAGACATTTCATTCAGATTTACTCCTGGGAAGCCAGATATTTAACAAAGATAGTAAGTTGGCCAAGCTAAGGTCTGGCGTAATGCTAAACAGACTTAATTAACAGATTTCTGCCAAAACAAATTTTGAATGCTTTCTTCTGCACCTCATTGTGGTTTATCCTTGTAGACTCTGCCCGCTCTCATGGATCTAGCCAGAACTACCGTACTGGCCCAAATATAAGGTGACTTCAAATATGAGGCCACTCATTTTTCAAAGAATACATAGAAAAATCAGCAAAATTTATTTTAAAAATAATTCTTAAAAATCACTCCAGGCATTTCTTACACCATCTCCTCCAGCTTCAGCCTCCAAAGCCCTTCCTCTTCATGGTAAGACTTACTGCTGTTTGTCAGCACAGCTGTTAATTCAATGGCTTTTTAAACACAGGGTCTGCAATGATCACAGCAGTTGTACAGGTCCACAGTTAGATCTGGACTTGGGTGGGGAAGGGGGACAGATGGGCTGCTTTCCTGCAAGTCCTCCAAGCAACATGGCATATTATCATTATCCACTCTTCTTCAAAACCCTGAAGTGATTATATCTGGGCCATTGCCTGTATCAGGCTGGCAGATTCAGAAGGCTCATTGCTTAAATAGTGCTTTATAGGAGGCTACACAGTACATCTATGTCTTACAAATACAGGAGTAAGTGAGGTGGTTGAGTCACCATCCCTGGAAGTGTTTATAAAGCAGGTAGATGAGGTGCTTGAGGATATGATTTAGAAGTAGACTGGTACAGTTGGAGTTGACGATCTCTAAGGTCTTTTCCAACCTAATGATTCTATGAAGTTGTGTGGCTTTTTACCTCAGGGTTTGCCTTTCAAGCAAGCTTCATAAAAATGTAATGGAGTACTTCTACATTTTGCAAAGCAGCATAGGAAACATTTTTCCTTCTTTTTTTTCTTCTACTCCTCTCTCCCTCCTCCACCTCAGCAACATGTCGAAGTAAGTAGGGGGTTTTTACCTTTGTAATTTTTAATCTTTGAGTTAAGCCTATGATAATTCTTACATTAGTTACTGATTTGTTGTTTCCCTCATTTCCCTTCTGAGGTACAACTGTTCCTTAAACTTTCATAAAAGCTGTGACCATATCCTAGTGCTCAGGGAAAATGGCAACAATTCTGCACTTACTACCAAATGTAATAGCTGCCAAGATCAACAGACCCACATACAGTAACTGCAAGATCAAATCCTCCAACTTCAGAAATAACAGAAAGGTAGGACTTAGATTGGTATATATTAACCAAAACATATTAAAACCTCCTTATACTGCAACATTTACCTCCTTACTGCAGGTACCGACTAAACTATGTAGGCAAACTCAAGAGGTTGTATATGATTTCCACATACTTACAATTCAGTGCCTGGCTGTCAACTATCTTTCTGGTTATTGTGCCCTACTTCATTGGGATAATTAGCAGGAAACAGTAAAGCAGCTGCTAATTATTTTCTAGAGTAAACCTAATATCACTTCTTGCGACCAAAATTTGCTGGAACACATAACCAGAAGCAAGATAACTCCATTTTGGAAAATAAAAAACAGCCAATCTCTGAGAGATATTTGTGATTCAGAGGAAGCAATTCATTTTTTAGACAATGCTGTTTGCAGATAAAGAGGAAACTGCTTTTGGCAAAAAAAAAGACAAAGGCTGCTTGTTCATGACCCTCAATAAAGATTCTGATCATGCCAAAGCCAATTTCCCTTTACAGACAGGTGGGCTAACGCCTGGCAAACAGCAGGGGGGGAAAAACATTGTAGTCGTGGTGTATGAATAATGTCAGTGATTTCTCAGATAGTATCTCAGAAATTTAATGGCTACAGCGTGGCCCGGAAATGAGCCATAATGAACAGCATTGAATCATTTCATCTTTAAATATAGCAAGAACAAAGTCTAATAATTATCCACAGCAGCTTAAATTGAGATAACCACAAACGGATTTGCCATCCGAAAGGCAGGGAAAAGCCTAAGAAAAGTTGCAGCCAAATGCTGAAAGAGTCAATTTAGGTCTCTGAATGTCAGACTCTTGCTTTCTAAGCACTGGTTCAGACATTTCTGATTCAAGTAGATGGTAGAAAAGCCGACATGCTTCTATCAGACGTTAGTGTTTATAGAAGCAATACAAAACAGGATTTTGTTAAATGTGTATATTACACCAGATCAAACTCTAAATTGAAACATCTGTGTCCAAGTTAATCTCAGATACAGCAAGGAGATTATTTGAATTGTGTGTTTCCTTTTGTGACCTGTTTAGATGTGGCTTTGTTTGAAAGGGGGAAGGGATAATTTTCTTAAGTTTTTATTCCTAAGCAACAATGCCAATAGTCCAATATAACAGCAATATCTTTTAAAATTACCCAGCTGAATAGCAAAAAACCTTTAGTAATTTCCCAGTATTGTTACACAGGGAGCTCTAAAAAATAAACTCTAGTCATATAAACAGAGACATGTAGTTTTAAGCATGCTACAAGCCATTCATGACATAAGTATTCAATTAAAACTGCTTTTATGAGCAATAATCACATTCTGAAAAGTCAAACATGGACAGTTTGCAGATATAGCCATAATGCCTGCAAAATTAACTTTAAAAAAAACAGGTAAGCATAGTTCAGTCTCTGTGCTACTTAAAGATTTTAAAACTCTTTTGTTCCTGCCTCCAGCATACAAGGGACAGGAAGAAGAATTAAGGACTATTTTTTTATTGTTATTTAAAAAATATGGTAATTATTTGCCTTTATGCAGTTATATTATCATAAAATAATCTTAGTTTAACTGAAATAATGATTTCAAGACACAGTTAAAGAAGTAATAGAACAGAACAGCTGTAGTTTCCAATAGTATAAATCAGGCTAACTGGCAACAGTATAGCAGTTTAAAGAAGTAAGACAGAAACCTTTAGCTTTATAGGCCAACTCCACATTTACTCTTGAGATGCAAGTGGCCTATGATAAAGTTTTGCAGTAGCTGCCTCTACTCTAGAAGTATTTATTGTTTGAAGACTCACTCTTAAACCCACAGAATCCACTTCTATTTCACTGACATAAGAAATGCCAACAAAGTTTGCAGGGAATACCTCTTCCCCCATTCTCCTGACCCCCTCCTTTAATCCCTTTAGTCTTTTTGGTTTGAAAGCTATTTCTTTCTCAGCTCTTAACTCACTGCTGATCATGCAAACTTTCAGATTGCAGTCGGTAATTTGTCAGAAATAGAACAATATTAGGGCTGAGATGTGTTCCTGTAAAATAAAGATGATCAATATTTTATGAGACTGACCGGGAGGAGTAGTATTTGGTATTTCAGAAAATAACTTTTCTGGACTGCAATATAAACATACCTTACAATAATGCAATATATGTACATTATACAATATAAAACAGAAGTAATTCCTCTGAAATTCAGCTGCTTAAAGACAACCATGAAGGGCCATCTCCTCACCTGTTACAAGGCATTTTCCAGTTTATCACTAGAATTGCATGAGCTGTGATGTCACACCTGCCAGGAAAGTTACATTTATATTACTGCACTGTTAAAAACAGCGACTTTGAGGCCACCGACTATTAGCACCATATAGCATACTCCATAGCTTTGAATAACAAGGTGACTAGATTTTACTTTATCCCCAACTTTACTTCATAAATTCTTCACTGCTGAGACATAGAATCACAGTTTAAGGCACACACAAAAAATAAAAAAGTGTAAGCAGATCAACTGGAATTTTAACATTGACTCAAACAATGTGGGACAGAATTATATCCCATCTCCTTTCACCGATCTGCTGTTGACTTTGTGCAGGAGGGGTGATATAAAAACTATTAATCAGCACTATTTGAAGGGATTCTTGGCTTCTCATACCCAAGGGAATGGAGCATTAAAATCTATATTCTCTGATATACAACTTTTTAAATTCTCGGATTTTGGGGGAAAATTTTTAAATCTCCAAATGACTGGAAAATTTACTTGGAAAGTAGTGGGGGAGCTTATGAACTTCTGGCTGAAGTTTCTCATACTGATAAAATTTTTCATTAGAAAAAACTAAAAATCAATCAAAACCATATACTTTTCACTGACAAAACAGGTTTCAGTGAATAAGAGCAAACTAAAAGACAAATTAATAACAAAGTTTATCTCTTATGATCAGTTGGATTAAAAAAGTTTGACAGAAAGCTTTCAACCCTAAAATGAGTACTGCAAGAAGATCCATCAATGACATCACTGAACAATATGCAATGTTCACTTCACAGGGGTATCACAATAACACTTTGTTTGAAACTGTCTTACGTCTACAAAAATAATTTATACATGTTTGCTAATCAATCCCTATACACCAAACACCAAAATAAGCTTTCTGAGTGGATTTAACAATGTCAGATATAACAATGTTACATGACAGACCCACTGCAACCAATTAAAAAGTGGATGAGACTTCAGCACTTCATAAAAACTGCATTGGTATTTGGAGAAGAACAACCATCTCCAAACAGCTGGCTGTTGAGTCAACTACACAAATCATTATAATTTCTATCAGCCTAAGGCAGTATCTGAACAAGATTTTGAAGTATATTTATGCCACTTTTCCTAATTCTGTGTCTATAGCACAAAAGCCATGGGTTTCCATTGCTCTAGATTCTGTCAAGATCTATACCTGTATAGATACCTTGCATGAAGCAGCATTCAGCTTTACTCAGCCTGGAATTAATGTGGAGAGAATACACAAGAAAATTTGAGTTATAACTTGAAGGTTCTCTCTCTTCTCAAGTCTCTTCCTCAACAGAAGAGAAGATAAAGAACAAAAATCATGTGGCAGATGTTAATCACTTTGCTCCAGTATTGTCCTGGAAGGTCCTCAGTTTTGAAAAAAGGACGCTGAAGATTCTGCATACCACAAGAAAAAAATAAAATCCTGCTAAGACAGCACAGAGTCCAGCAGCCAACAAAGAAAGAGCTGATATCAGCATTCTTCAATGTCATTTCCAAAGTGTGAAAAACAATTCTCTCAATTTCTAAGAAATATTAATGGTATATGAATAATCTTAAGAAATATTCATAGCATATTTTTTTGTGATTGACATGCTTTTCCTCTGAATTCATGAAAGAAAATGGCTAATGGACTGCTAAAATGTTTTGTTTCCAAGTCTGTACTCATCTATGCAGAGGACTATATATCATAACTAATTTAACAGGATTTGCAGTTTTTACCTAGGAGCCTTAACACTTTAACAAAAGCTTATTATTTATGTGCATATAGTTCAGACAGTCCAGTTAGTGCTTTTCTGAGGCCTAGGATAACTTTTAAACTTATTTTTTTTAAATCTTATGTTCAACGGTGGTAGTCCATGTTCATCATTCCATCTTTCCTAGGCAATGTTAAAACTCAACATGAAAATTGGTTTCTCGATTTGTCAGAGTCCTTCCACATATAGAAGACAAGCTTATGGAATAAGAAATTGTCAGAAATTATTAGAGGAATGAAATTTTCTTTTCTTTAATAGATAATCAAGACCAAAGACAATAAAAATTCTGGGGATACTTCCTGTCCCCGCCTTTGTCTTTAGTCCTGAAATAAAGGAAATGTCAATGCAAGCTGACAGCATATCAGATGTTTCAGTTATCTATCCTGTTTTCTTACCCTGCACCTCACCTCTACTATTTCAGCACTTCAAAGTAAACATAGTCTTATGACATGTAGATGACAAGGTGTCCTTCACTGACATAGCTGGAGCCTTTGCCTGATTTACTTGGTCACCACCTATCACAAGTGCTACTGAAACACAAGTCAAGGCCACAGGTCACAAAACCTTCTGTGGTCAGATCTACACAATGACAAAAAAATATGAAATTAAAAATTTGTCCCAAGCAAAGCTGGTGTGCTAATGAAGATTAGAGAAAAAAAAGTCAGTTACTGGCAAAAAAAAAAGCTACTAATGAATAGTTGCTCCCTCTGTAGACTTCAAAACAATCCTTGAATCCTTGCTTCAAACAGTGCATCTTTATATTGTTTCACTTAATCACTTTGAAAGGGAAAACACAAAATGGCTGTCTTTGATAATAATGGCATCCACATGGCATGTTAGAATGAAATGCGCATCAAGCATTACTGTCACTTCTTTTGCCAACAGCTTTCTTGTCAGGAAAAAAAAATTCAATTCTTTTCACTCAAAATAGGATTTATAGCTCTATAATATCATTTCCCTCAAAAGGCTCAGAACACTTTGGGGTCCACAGAGGCTAAAAAGTAGAAGAGATGGCACAATCAAACTACAAACATTTCCTTAAAGAACACAGCAGTGAAAGCACAGGTAATGTTGGCTGAAGATGGAACAAAGCAAAGCACTGAACCCCCATCATTTCTTAGGTAGCATCTGTTGATAAATTAACAGGGTGGAAAGTGTGAAGGCTGTTCTGGCCTGCACAATGCACAGGGGAATGCAATAGCACCTATGCAACTTATCCTCCCACTGGCATAGGGCAGTTTGCATTCCCCTGGTGCCATAATTTGCTCCAATTCCTAGCTGTGTTTCAAAAGAACCAGGGTCCTGAAAGGAAAGAGAGAAAAAGGAAAGCAAAAATTCTCAGTCAAATCTCAATTTCTGTTGTTTCTAGAATTTCAGACTATCTAATCATTTTATTTCCCTTTCAAAAACAATGAGCATTTCCTGCTCCTAAAGAAAACAAGAAAGAGTATTCCCTGAATACTGTATGAATGGTTGCTACAGTGCAATCAGAAGAATAAAAGGTCAGAAACTTTATAAGAAGATACGTTTTGAAAGTATGGTTTTGCAGACTTCATAGAGTACAAACACTTCGGAAAAAGATCCAAACTTTTAACAGTAATAAAACAATAATACTTAAATTTTACAGTTTGAGGTTGAATAAAGACACTAGAGTATTCCAGAGAATACTAAGGAAGAAGGAACATGGTGATTCCCAGTTTTGATCTTGAGCATGAATCAGATAAAGTGAAATTTTACTAAGTATTTTTTAAGGGGTATTTCTGGGTTTCTTCATGTGAATCTACTGATAAATATAGTTTAGAGATTACTTGCCAGAACACAGATTATTTTGTCCAGTTTTGTGATTTGAACACTAGTTTGTGTGTATTTCTTTGTAGAGTTATATCATCTCAGTATTTTTCAGCTTTTGGAAATCTACATAGCCAACCTACAGTGCATGGAAAAGTGGAGAAAACAACCAACCAGATAACCTCCAGTCTTTCATGCATGCACCTAACATCCACATCCTATACAGTGATCTACATGTGCTTTCTCTCAGCTCTAACTGCATTATGCAAGCAACTCTCATGATTGTTACAATCCCAGTATCAGGACTGAGAAGTTGGAAGTGAGTCTGTGACCCAACTACCTTCACTACGTACAATTTAAAAAGTCACGTGCTCTCCTTTGGTGCCCTCAAAGCTCTGCAGGAGGGTGGAGAACACACTGCCACCATAGAGATACCCCACGTTTCCCACAATATAGTGGGCTTTTTAGCTTGTTAGATTGCTTAGACAAAGAGGCACGAATCCCTGTGGCTTAGTGGGTCTTGCACAGTTTGAAAGAGCCATATGACATGCAGATTATACACTGAGCAGGCAGAGGGACAACAAACAGGTTACCATGGTAGAAGAAGAAAGGAGGATTACATGGTCTTCATATGGGGAGGAGCAAGGATGGGAGGAAAGAAATCATGTTTCATTATATGCATGTTGTTCAGCTTAGACAAACTCTACCTTACACACTCAAACAATTACTTTTTGACATTGCCTTCTAAAACGAAGCACTTCTCTTTCATACTTCTCTATTTATGATACAAATGAGGATAGCTGGAGCTTTGGAGGAAAGAAAAAAAACTAAAAAAAAGGAAAGAAATCTTAACCAAAATGTGACCCTAGCAGATGTAATCCAATCTGATTTCCACTACATTAGCCTACAGATGCTTATGCAACTGCATAGCGCAGCAACTGAGAGACAAAACAATGGAAGTTTTAAAGCTTTATTTATTGCTCGTTCTCAAAACATTCAATTGCCATCATGCTTCAACTGCCAAATCTAAATTAGAGATTTTAAAAAAAAAAGTACTCTTCGGGGGAACATTAGAGCTCTATAGAAAGGTGTGAGCTCAAGGAGATGGAGCATCTGGCTAGAGACCAACTTGCCTATAAGTCCAGACCAAGTGGACCCATATGGATAGCTTTTACAAAATTGTAAGTGGTAACAAGTAGAAAAATCTCCTCCCTTCCATGTTCAGCCTCCTGTTTGGCATTAGTAATTAAACTGCACTTACTGCCATTAGCAGATTACAGAAACTTCCATCAGAATCTAAACAACTTCCATATAATCTAATCACTTCCTTATTTATTCATGTTTACCCACAATTTTCCTCCTCTTTCAGTTGGATTGCTATGTAATATTACAAAGCATAACAAAGGCTGTTTTGCTACTAATTAAGTGCACCGTAGCAGCAGATTAATCTCTTCTTCCAAAAGCACAAGGAAAATGCATCAACTCTCAGCCTAAGGGTTTAAAGCACATTAGAATTTGTAAAGTAAAAGGTCAAAAACATTATCACTGAAGTTTTCTTACATCCTACATCTACAGGCTGCTAGAGGCATTTAATCATTTACACTTTTGCTAACATACTACTTCTACACAATGTTCAGCAACTCAGTTATAAATCTATGTTGGTGATCAATAATACATTTATACTCATCTCTTGCATAAACTTGGCACAGGCCACACAATCACAATTTGCCCAGATTTTTTTTTCCTTCTGTTTTCTTAGTCAGCATGCAACTGTGCACTTCATCCTTCCTTTGGTATTACCCAACATGTGAACACATGCAGGACCCTACTCAAACTATTAATACTGATATGTCACAAAGTACCCTCCAGAAGTCTGGAAATACTGACAAATCCTTTGAATGGGAAATCACTCATTTACTTCCATTGTAAATTTGCTTTTCTCACATCAAAATTTAGCAAAGGAAATAAATTTGTGAATTAAATTATGTAAGTTCGTTACCTGTTCTGATATATCCTATTTTTGCATGGAATTAAAAGTAATGATTTTAATTTCTTAAAAACGTATGCTTCATGAATATGAAAAATGTAATAAAAAGAACAAGACAGTTGTTTCCTAAAAAAAAAAAAATCCACCAACCAACCCCCTCTCCAGAGAACTTAAGAGGCCTTCACATCAAGAAATTTATGCTTTTCTTCTCAGCCATGATTTTATACAAAATATTGAAAAAATATATATACTAAATATGCACATAAAAAATGTAAGTATAAATTGTAAAACCATAACTGAGTTATGAAGTACTGTACCTATTTTAAAAGTATTTTATAGAAGTTATTTATCTCTTTTTAAAAAAAATAATAGCTATGTTTTGATTCCTTACAAGTGGTAACAAACACATGAAAAACTTACATTGAAGACAAAGAAGCTTTTACCAAGCATGTTAATAATGTGAGCTAACCCCAGAATCATGTCCAGCATTTATCTTACATTTACTCCTGCCTCCAAACATGAAAAACTACAAAGTGCCTCTTCTTCAATTAGCATCTTATCATAAATTAAATTTACTATGTTCTTTCTTATGTTAACTAACACATCCTTTTACCTTTTGGGGTGCACTGCTAAGTGATTTTCCTAATACCAAACAGTACATCACCCTCAGAACCAAATTAGAACCCACAATATTCCCAGGCAGAATTATGCTTAATCCATCAGATCCCACAGTCCCCTAAATAGTATGCAGGAATAATCTCTCTATATTGCTAAGATAGAAAACAAATAGGGCAATCAAATCCCTGAAGAAAAAATGTGATAGCCCAGAGAAGAAAACGGAGCAGAACAAAAAGCCCATAGAAGCTAGACTATGATGGAGAATGAGGTACATTCTCCTCTCCTCCCACTAAAAGAGTGTTACTGATAAAAACACTGCACAGACAGACGTATGTATTAGGATAAAGCCCCAGTTATCATTTATGCAATGAGAACTATTTAACCATACAGGCAAAAGGAAAGAAACAAAAATAGAACAAAACAGGCCAACCCCCATGACACATCCTGATCACAATGGATGAACAATGAACTGAATATTTCCAGCTGGACAGGAGCGTCATCTCAGCATTATGCGATGTATTGGCCAAAAGCCAAGCACAGGTTTCTCATTTCAGTCCAGCGTTAGGCAGTCAACTCAACTCTTTAAGAAACTGGTTTTCACAGGGAAGCAGATTTGAAAGTCTCAATTCAAATACAGTAAAGGAATAAAATGAAATATAAAAAAAAAAATTTAAAAATCAGCAACTGCCTGACAGAGTTGTCATAACACACTCTCTGTCTTAATTTCCCTTATGACATCAACTGAGAACACAGAATTCTCTGCTGAATAGTTTTGATTCACTCGCATACTGCTTGCACTTTCTTTATACAACAAAAAGTATACCATAAAGTTGAGTGCAGTTCGGGTATTTGTATTCCCCAATCACTCTTTCTGCCAGTTTTTTCATACTCTCTTGTTTTGCTTCAAGCTTCAGATGTAAGAAAACTTCAAAATACATGGTAAAACCCAAATTGAAACCATCGCGCTTTACTACATGAACAACTAATTTCAGGGATACTTAGTTAAAACATCAGTTCACACTAGTTTGCCTTTGCCAGTTGAAGAACTGACCGGTTTGCAGACAGAAGAATAAAAATAATTTCAAATATTCTGTACCATCCCAGAATCCTAAAAGTGCACAAAAAATTTAGCAATATTCTCCTATAACACAGGCAATCCCATTTATTGTCCTGACAACCACGCACCTGATGCAAAATCTATCCTCAGCCTCAGTGCTTCCATTTCCTGAAAAGTTACATGGAGATACTGACACCTTTTTAGCAAAGAGCTTTGAAATGTGCAGATAAAAAGTGCTAGGGAATGGATAAATCATAATAGAGAGATGATTATTCCTGTTTAAATTATATGTTTATACCAAAAATAGGGGTCGAAACCGTAAAATGGGAAATCATGAACAAACATTTGCTAACAGAAAAAACAGTAGTACATTACGTATTCTCAACTTTGCCTTTGAAATTTTCTCCACTAATCACCGATATTTTTAGGTACTTCGCAATACTGTACATCTTCTAGATATGACTTCATATAAAAAGCTTTGGAAATTTGTTTTCTAGGTTCACAACATAGATCAAGAAAAAGATGTCCTTAAATTTCAGATTGACATGATTGCAGTATGAAGGAATGTTCCTTCTTTTTCTGTGACATTCCTTTGTGTATACTTTTCTGGGTACAAAGTCACAGATAGATCTCATGACTGCTTTTTGAAAACTGATGGCCTTCCAAAATTTTCTGTGTTGGGAGGTTATGTGAATTGCACAGTCAGTACTCATTGGTGGGGGAACACCACACAACCAACACTGCACACTGACATACTGAAATGTTTTCAACTGATGACAAGTTATTGCATATCAGATGCTTCTCAATTAGTCTTCTTCCATTGTCTTGGCCACAGTAAACATGATGCAAACCTAACTTTTATGCCAGTGAGTAAGGCACGTCACCTCACCTTTTCAGGAATCCCCATCCATAAGAAGAATATTGAATTGTTGGAATAGATCCAGAGCTGGGGGTCACAAAGATGATCAGAGGGCTGGATCACCTCTGCTATGAAGACAGGCTGAAAGAGTTGGGCTTCTTCAGCCTGGAGAAGAGAAGGCTCTAAAGACACCTCAGAATAGCCTTCCAGTAACTGAAGGGGCTACAAGAAAGCTGGGGAGGGATATTTTACAGGGACATGCAGTGAGAAGATGAGGGGGGATGGCTTTAAATTGCAAGGGGGAAGATTTTGATTAGACATTAGGAAGAAATTCTTCACAATGAGGGTGGTGAGGCACTGGCACAGGTTGCCTAGGGAAGTTGTGGATGCCTCATCCCTGGAGGTGTCCAAGGCCAGGCCGGATGGGTCCTTGAGCAGCCAAGTCTGGTGGGAGATGTCCCTGCCCATGGCAGGAACATTGGATGAACTTTAAGGCCCCTTACAACCCAAACCGTTCTATGATTCCATGATTCTTATCCATGCATTCAAAAAAGAAAACCTGGGCACATGAACTTAGGGTAGAACAGAAAGCAATCTGTGTCTGAGCCCTTAGTGGGAAAAGTCAGCTGCTGAGTACAATCCACTTGTTCTGCTCTCACCACCAACCGGGACTGCTGCACTTCCCAAGTAGTAAACGTTATCCAGCGGCATAGATCAACGTTAAAGATTTTGATGCTCTTTAGGAAGTGTAATCTAAACATCAACAAATGTAATTGAAATATTGGTTATTGTGAACATATCAAGAGCAGAAAAAATGAAATGTAGTGGGAACTGAATCTTTTTGGAACTGTGGTTACAAAGTATCCTGCTATGAAAGTACAATATTTCACTTTTCCCTCATTTTTCGGGTTTTTTTTTCCATTAACAAGGATCTTAAGGACAATGTGTTGCCTACAGGCCTTAGACTGTGAAGCATCTTAGACTGCCCTAAAGCATCTTTTCTCTGAATGTATCTCTCTTTTAATCTGCAACAATAAGGTCTCATTTTGAGAAACAGAACATTGTTGGCTTCTATTGATTTCAGCAGGGACTCAGGATTCATTTTCATTAAACGTTCTTCTAACTAACTTTATTAGGTGGTCTAATAAACCTACCACTTTTTCCAGTAAATCTCATCTCTGAAAACCAGGTGCTCACCTTCTTTCATCAAGATGCATTTGAACTAACTCAACTCATAGTGGACACTTCAATAAAATCTGCAAAATATGTAGCTCTTCAACAGACCACCTGAATCTCTAAACTTCAGGGACATATCTATACAAAGATTTATCTAGATTTATCTAGGACTGATAATGGTTCACATCTCCTCCTGCATACTATAACTTCTTGTTAATGCCCTTCTCCAGTTTGTCCAGAGACAGCCAGCAGTATTAATCACTAGTGGTAATATGCAGCCATGAAGGAGAATGTGAATGACTTCCACATTAGATTTTATTCTTTCTGGAAGGGTGACACAATAGTAATTTGTTTCACAAAGATCATTCAGGGCTTATTAGCACACTGTACATTCTCACACTAAACAGTAAAGGGAAAATAATTTTTCTGTTATAGCATAGTTAAAGTTCTAATAACAACTGACAAGTAGAGGAATCTGCTTTCATTTATATATGTACAGATATATGGGCATATTAATACAAACTTTATACACACACGCACACACACAAATGCATATATACTTACATAAAGTAAGCAAGCAGCAGTAAATGCTATTCCTAGGATGAATACAGGAAAAGAAAACTAAATATAAAAAGAAATAGAAATACCCAGCTTTCCCACAAAGATGTCTTTATATGGCTTTCACATTATCTAGATCCATCTGTCAAAGCAGATTCTGCAATAGGTTGTGTAACTGCACATCAAAAATTATGGCTCTGGTTCAGAAAAGATTTTGTCCATCCCTGTCCAGCTAAGCATTTAAGTATTTTAAGCACATGCTGAAAGTGCTGTCAGTTATGGATGTGCCCAAGCAGTATTCTTTAATGGGAAATGTTGACTTAGAGTGAAGCACACTTATTTTAGAGAATGAATGTCCTTCTTCATCTAACAAAAAGACTATGAATAACACACAAGACTGGGGATCAGTGATGACAATACAGCAAGTGTCAGAGGAAAACAGAGAGATTTATCTTGACAATCTGCAGGAAAACCCACATAACTCTAACTAGTGCCAAAAGTGACAGATGTAGGACTTCACAAGAATGCAACAGAAACTGGAGAACCTTAAGGTAACAATGACTTCAGCCTCTGAAATGTGAAAAAGTGACAAAGGGAATGCATATCCAGCTTGTAATGCAGCTGCAAGACGGCTAAACATATCCTATCTTTAAACTAGGTCAGGCAACAATGATACCTTACCAGGGCATATGTTGGCTGTATGACTTGTTAGCTTAAAGATAGGAACTGATGTGCACTACAGTTGCTTCCTCAAGCTGAAACACAAATAGTAGAGGGCAGGATGATACTCGGTTGCCAGCTGTAGGACTGTATTATGTATGACACCTATGTAAGGATGTGTCATAAAAGCAACTTCTTTCACATCTAAATTAGACTCCACTGCAGCACTGAAGTTTCATGAGGACCAAGTTGAATTTGAAAAAAAAAACTGTTTGAGTTACTCTTTGAAAGAAATATAGTACTTGTGAAGGAAAGGAAAAGAGAGCAGCAAAATAAGGCTTATTACACAGCTTGGAATCTGTGCCACTAAACTTCATTGAGAAGGAAGGTGGGGAAGAGTCACAGGATAAGCAGTGGCCCCTAAAAGATTCTGATACTGCAGCCTTGGACTTGCCCATGCCAAAGATGCCAGATTCACAAGAGAGTTCACAAGAGGGGAGAGGAAGACAAAAATTCACATTGGCACCTGGAAAACTGACTTCTTCCTGGAAACCATAAGTTAAGGAAAAGCATACAAGAATACAAGACTAATCTATAAGTAAATCCATCTCATAGACTTATAGCCAGATATCAAGCAGCTTCAGTATTTGTGAAAGAAAGGAAGCTTCCTTTCTTCAATGACTTCCAAAATTTCGTGAATGAAATTTTATCATTTATCAGTGTGAATTCTTGCAAACATACTAGTCAGGAAAGTTCTGGTTAGCAATTAGTGAGATGATGTGTAGTGGTCTACACAGATTAAAAGACAAAGAAATTCCCAAGAGGGACTAAAGATGTAATAAAACAGACATTACCAAAATCTAGAAGACAATGAAGGAGCCCTGTGTCCTTTCACGAGCATTTTATTACCTCAATCTGTATCCATATATGTAGATCAGATACTGCTCACAGCAGCATCAGAAGAACAGCCAGCTTTGAACAAAAGCAAGTTCAGCTGAGAAAGTTGAGCAAGAATGCTTCTCTAGAAAAGCTGTAGTTTACATTCTGCTTCACACCTAGCCTACAAAAAAATGTGCTCAAGGCAGAAACAAGTATGCTTTCTCCCGTTTTTTATCTTGTGAATGCTAGAGCATCAAGCATGACTCAAGTTCCCTAAAGCCAGAGAAAGTGGAAATAATACCCATGTCCCTGCTCCAGTACCCAATAAGAACCTAACAATGTGGAGTGCAGAATAGGGTCTGCTTTGCTGCTCTGCCACCAGAAGGCTCCACACAAGGGAGAAACCAGATTGAATTTCTGCCAGACAGTATATCCTCTTATGTCATTACCAGTTCTTCAAAGAGGGAAGAGGGTAAGGCACCAACAGAAAGCCTGTTGGTACCCTCCTGATTCAGTGGAATACAACAGTTCCTACAAAGTAAAGCAGTTCACTTGATTTTCATTCTTCAACATCATGCATTTTATGACCAGTCCAGCCAAGGCTGGTGCCTGATTCTGTATGCTGGCACAGTACATTGTGAAGGGTGGGGGCTGCATTTCTTCCATTATGAACTTCATTCTAAGTAAAAGCTACATTAAAATCCAAATACTTCTACGAGAAATGTTACCGTAGCTCCTCTATGCATATTATATGACACATATCTAAGTTTCGAACTCTGCTGGCTGGTGGGGAGAAAAAAATAATTGAAAACAGCTACATTTTCCAATTCTTCTACCAACCACGTTGTCCTCTAAGCCTGGCTGTGTTACTGCAGTCATGTTACCCTTACTGTGAATACGCCTAAGCATACACACATACATGCATGTTTGAATACATATACATACGTAAACATTATAATACATGTGTAGATTTCATTCTGTATTTACTCATTTGCTGCAAGCACCATTCCTAATGGAAAATAGACCATCTCCTTTTTAAGAAAATGATTAGGACCACATGTTTCACTGACTCTTATGTTGATGACCTAGCCAATACTTTAGAAACCAAATTACTAACAGCATACTAGACTTATTTCCCTGGTGGAAACCACTGGCTACTAACTTAGTGAATATGAATACTTTTGTCCCTAAACATGTGGGTAATCATCATTTAAAGCCAGAGGCCTAAAATGAGTAGGTATGGGGCAAATGAGAGTAAGGTTCATATGCAATAATAACATATTCTATAACTGAATTACTTTGTTTATCTGAGAAACCCAGTGTTACATCACTTTTCCTAAAGAGAATATAAACAGCACATTTTTGAAGAAACAGCTACTTAATGTGCAACTTGTCACCGCTATCAGCTTTAACATAATAAAATACATGTGAAAAATCCCTTGAAGCAAACCTTCTGCAAAGCAGATTCTTCCCTAGTCTGGGTCAGAGGGTGTGTATGTCTATGAAGGAAATGCTATCTCTCTCTTTCACACACCCACTCACTGTAGGTCATACAGCAGAGCTCACTGTTGTGATATGTCTGCTGTATACATGGCATCAGCTCCTTGAGGTAAAGAAATTACCATTGTTTCTTGGGAAGCATCTGTGCCTTGTAAAGAAAACCAACCAATCACATTTCAGCGTATTAAATAGTAGCAGGCATTGAAATTTCAACCAAGGATCTCTCAAGGACTTTACAGACAATGAATAAAGCATGTTTCAGCAAGGTAAATACTGCTCTCTGTATTTTGCAAATATGGAAATCACGGCACTACCTAGCTGAATAAGTTTAAACTAAAGTCACACTGAAAAACAGTGGAAGTGACAAGCTCCAGACTGTCATTTTGGAACCACCAGACTTCAATCACCAAGTCTGGATGAAAGATTGCAAAACCTTATCTGGCAAGGTACAAAGCATCTCTGGGCAGTAGATAACACCCTTCATTTCTTTTTGAATCAATGAGCAATACTGGTACTTATTTGCCAGAGGCAGGCAAGCTAGGTCAGTTTGCCCTAGATTGTTTTAAGAGGTTAAGGAAATTTTCTAGTGACTGGATCATACCTTGTATTTCGCACTAGGCTCCTAGGTAACTGCCAGGTAGGACCCTGAAGAACCACTCTTACACTAACCAAATTTTGCATAACTTAACAAACTTCAGCCCAGTCTGATAAACATTTCCTAGCACAGCTCTGTCAAGACTTTGACAACATAACTTTTATATTATAGTGTTGTCCTATGAGTAAAGGTTGATAATTTTTCCAGATTCTGAGATGCACAAGTAGTAAATATTAATGAGAAGGCAAACAGTAGACCCTTACTTCTTTTAAATTCATAGGTAAACTCAGACATCTGAATCAATAATTTAATCTTTAATTAGTATTTTAGCTCTTATGGTATCATAAATCCTGAAACTGTTCAAAATATTGTGTGCCACTCTAGTTCTCTCAAAGTTTGTGTCAGAAGCAGAATAACCTGTTCCATCTCATTAATCAAAGAAAGAAAAAGTATATAGCAGAATGGTACCAAAAGCAATAGATAAAATAGATGAGAGGGCTTACAGATATGTAAATTTGCCACTTGCATACAGCAAATAAGTAATTTAATGCCATTACAGAACGTCTGAGTCAACATTTCATTACTCAGAAGAATCTCTCTCAAAACTACTGAGAAAGAGAATTATAGGTGAGCAGCAGCAATGGGTTAATAAAAGATGGTATGTTATTAGATAAACGTTTTACAGGTTTGCATCTGAAAGTCATAACATAACCTTTTATTTCATGTGTCACTGTGACAGAAGGTTTTCAAGGCAGCGTTCTTGAAGCTGCAAGACGTTAAACAGATGTACTGTACACCCTTCCAGATTTAAATCATGAGAACTGCATTTGCAGCCTGTGTGTCATATCCCCATTTCTTTTCCTTATCATCTCTGGATGCTTTAAATAAATAAGTCTGGTTCATGCACTTCTTTCCCCTTTAACTTTTTTTTTTTTTTAATACAACAGACCCTAAAAATCACTTCCTCCCCCTTTTCCTTCTTTTTATTTTCTTCAGATTAGAAAAGATTATTCAAAAATATGTCTTTAATGCAGGGAACTCTCTCTCCTTATTTTGCAGGTGCTGGCAACACAATTTGTTAGCGTAAAAAAAAAATCCGTTGTAGAAATAGGCAGGAATAATAGCAGTAAAAAGAAATAAACAAAACAAGCCATTCTGAAACTTCAGCTGGAACATGCTTCTAAATTACTGAAATATTCATAATCCCCCTGCCTTTTCAGTTTCAACTGTTGCTTGCACTCTGACAAACCTCTATGTAGAAATGTTTGCATCGTCATACAATTTAGCTTGCATGCCTAGTCAGATGCCACCACTTGTGACTTTGAGACAATTAATGCAATTGTGCTTTAAATACATAGAGTAGTCTAGATCATCAGGGACCACTGGTAGGCTTCTGGCCCAAATCCCTTGTAAAGCAGGGCCAACTGTAAAGTCATATGAGGCTGCTCAGAGTCTGGTTCAGTCACATACTGACTGTCTCTAAGGTTGACGATTTCTGCATCTCTGATCCAAAGCCGAACCAACTCCTCTGGCAAAATTTTTCTTCCTTACTTCTAATCAGAATTTCCCTTGCTGTAACTTGTGTCCATTGCCATGATTTTACTAATTTGGTACAACTTGGAATTAGTATTTCTCACAAGGGCACAATGCTGACTCATGTTCCACTTGTTGTCCATGAAGATCTTTAAGTCTTCATCTGTGAAGCTGCATTTTATCCAGATTTTATCCAGTCAACCTCCAACTTGAACTGCTGCATGAGGCCATTCTTTCTCAGATGCAAGACTCCAGTAAGCTCCTGCTAGCTCATTTGTCCAATCTGTGAAGGTCTCCCTGAATGACAAACTTCTTAAGGTTCATTTGGTCATGCTGTCCAAGTCATTAATGAGTTTAAACAGTACTGGCCCCAGAGAAAAAGACTGCATGGTATATACCATTATGTACAGAAAGGTTAAACTCAGGTATTGTACTGTATGTTCCACAAAACACTGCATGAAATTGAAGTAATAAAAATATTTAATAAAAATAAAAATATTTAAATAAATAAAACTAATAAAAATATTTACATTCACTAAATTGAGCAAATAATTTTGTGGTTGTCAGCATAGTACAACAACTAGAACTTACACTATGACATAATGGCATTTATGCTTTTTTACATTGATGCACCTTTTAATTGACATTGCTAGTAATGCTCCTACATATCCAGTGCTACAGAGAAATGTGGCATTTAAGTTAATGGAGGAAGCACACTCCTCAATCCAAATTTTAAAGATCTCAATAAAACACACAAGAGAAAAAGACAGCATATCAGCCATCACACCAGAGAACTCTGTGAATGCATCTGGATCTGAAAATCGCAATTACTCCCCTGCCAAAAAAGAAAGCTCAAAGACTTTACATGGCATAAAGCAAGAACAGGAACAGACAGTATCTCCAGTAGAGAGAGAGAAAGACTAGGCATGTATGGATGACCATCATAGCAAACAATTCTGAAAAACAACGCAAAACAGCAAAACCACATAGCTTTTCATCCACACAGAACACAGGCAAATGAGGGGGCAGGCAGTTACAACAGAAACAAAAACATGGAAAGAAAACCCTTTACAGGAAGACTGATGTATGAAATTCAATAATGATATTGAAAATATTAAACATTGTAAAGTGTACACTAGTACAAAGTGAAAAAAAACCAGCGTAAGTAATCACTCTGCTGTGAATCCAATATTGCCCGAGAAGCATTCTGGTTGATGTATTGGGGTCGGAAATGCTCAGCACCTTTCAGATTCAAGTCCCTAGAGCCATTTGAGTTTAGGAAATTAGGAAAATAAGTACAATCATGTGGAGATCCCATCTTGCTCTGAAAAAAGAATACACATAAATTGTTTCTATTGTATCTATCTCTGTCTTGACACTTGCCCACTTGGAAACAAGAAAATATATTCTAAAGCCTTGTCATGCTAAACTATTCATAAAACTCACCTTGCAGAAGTTCCTGTTTTTCAGGTGCTCAGAAGCAAGGCAGTGCACAAATGGACAGACAACTCTTGCCATTGTTTGCAAAGCCATGAAGTGAGCCAAACTGCAGAAGATTTTAATCATCAACTTACCCAAGACAACCAACTTCACCCAATGTATGAAGATCTTTCAGCCTAAAAATTAATATAAATGAGACACATTTCCCCATTCTGCCTTCTTCTGGTATTCATCACTTGACTCGTCTTGATAAATGGCACAGTATAAAACAGCACCAATTTAAAAAACAGGGGTGCATTTTAAAATGTGTAATATTTAACTGAGTTCAAGTCAGCTGCAAAAATCCAAGTAACTACAACTGTTTCAAATGTCTATATTACTTCCACAATATAGAAAGCTGAATTATGAAGTCAAACTTTCTATCTGAAAGTCAAATTTAAATTTTCAAGTGTTTTAAAAGAAGCATTTTATTTAAAAATTCTAGAGCTTTCACACAAATCTTCCACAGAGCATGGAAAGTCAGAATGGTCATGAATATTTTTTGAGCAAAAACTGGACAAGATTTTATTGAAAAGATGAACTTTGTGTTTGGCATGAAGTTACAATTCAAGTTCCTAAACACCAGAACCACGTGAATAATTGCTAACCAATCTTAGACAATAAATTTGATTAGAATTAGAAGATGGGGCAAGGGGGTGGAGGCAGAACAAACAAACAAAAAAAACAATAGGAAAGATTTTTTTTCCTCCTCAGTATGAAGAAGAAAATATCTTGTTTGGACTGCACGAGATGTCCTAACTGAATGACAGACAACCATTTATATATCCTTCTAAATCACTTTAAGGCATCTTTCATAGACCCTCTCCCTGCTCTGCTTGTCCAAAGTAGCTGGTGGATATCTTACAGTTTTCAGCTGTTCAGGAGGCAGTTCATTAAACCAGAAAGAAAGGTGACTTGGATTAATTTAACATCAGTAGTGATATCATTCCTCTTTACAGGACAGAAGTTCCTTCTTAATATGATCGTAAATATTACTATGATACTGTATTAACATTATGTCAGTGATCATTCTGAAAAGAGGGAAGCATTTCTTCAGATCTCTCTCCTGATACAGGACACAGTATACTTAAAGAAAATGCTTCATCATCTCCCTACTAGCTTGTTCACATTTATACTTTTGATAATATTTAAAGCTCTTTTGTGAATTTGATACAAATTGCAAATAACTTTGTGGGTTCCAGAACCAAACTTCTAGTGAATAATCCACCAAAAAAAGTATTAGCCAAATTCTATTATGCATAATTGCTTAATAAAATAAAGATCAAAGCCTGAAAGAGGCTTACAAAAGAAAAAATAATGTGCTTTTAAGCTATATTTTCCTAGCACGAGAGTAAGTCAGGCCTACACATCGGCTTGTTCAAGGAAGCAGTAAAGAAATGTTTATCTGTTGAATACTGAAGGGTACACGTTAGTACAAGGCTACATACATAAGGAAAAATCCTTTGCTTTGGTAATAGAAAATACTGTTAGGTCAGCAAATACACTTAGTGTTTTATTTTCCTGAGAACAGCTGCAAGGCCTCCAGTACAGGAGAGTAAGCAGGAGAGGAGAGAACTTCATCATTTAACTAAACCAAGTAAAATACGTAGCCACTAAACAGAAAAAACATGATGGCCATTATAAACTACTGCAACCTCTCTATGCATACTACTACTTTCTGTAAGCTCTTCTGAGATTTTGAACATAAGCTAAAATTGGAAATTAACCAGGAATTTGGGACATAATAGCTCTGAGGAGATGATAACTTACTTCATTTAGCATAAGTAAATAGATGGAGGCTTCCTAAGCAAGCGCAAATTTCACGTTATCTTTCATTCTCTGTCATCATTTCAAGTATCTAGCCACAACATATTTTTCATGCAATTTTAGACTCTCTTAGAACTTTGGGTGAATGTGATCTTTTACTAAGTAATCACAAAGAACAGGGAGCAAGACTCCTCTGCAACAAGACTATGCTTTCATAGTCTATAATTGGTGAAGGAATTCCTAATTACACTTCATATATATAAATTTCAAGTCTGTAATAGCTATGTATAGATCTTATGCTTTAACATTTATTTCTTCCCATTTAATTATATAATGTGTACTAAAAGTTCCTGACAAAAAACTTGAAAAAATATTTCATTTTAAACTTCAGTTACTTCTGTTGTCAACTTGCTGAGTAGTCAACACTGAGTAATTAGCACTAAACTTTCTATGCCACCTCCAAAAAAATAACATCCTCTATATATGACTTGACAATCTAACATTAAATACTCACGTTTATTTCTATCTACCCAAAGGCTGGCCTACCTACTAGCAGTTTCATCAGGAAAAAGCAAGCAGTGAATTAACAAACCAAACTTATTGGCTATATATAAAGCGCTTGCACTGCTTTTTCTATCATACACTTTTTCTTTTGAACAACCACATTGCTCAGATGCTGATATTTTACATCAACTTTTAATTAAGCACATAGCTAGTACAAACTCTAATCACATATAACCAAATGCTTCATTTCAGTGGCACTCATCATCCTACTGAATTCTGAGATTATTTAGATGGTCAGTTAGAAAGCTACCTCAGCCGAGATTGCAGCACTGGTTTTTGACCAGTGTCAAATCAAAGGAGCAACTGATGCAAAGTTAATAATCTCAAAGCGAGTATCTACACACTAGGTACTGCTTGAAGAGAGTACGTACCTACAGTACAAAGAGTGCATCTACCATTCCTTTTGAAGCAGGTAAAGATTTGTATCCACAGAATTTTGTACATTAAAAACAAAAATTCACATAAAACTGCCAAGAAGGTAGAAAAAGTGCTTTCTTGTGAAATGTCAGTAACACTCCTTTCCTAGATTACTTGTAAAGATATAAACTATCTGCACATGCTTTCATTTCATGTTTATTTTTCAGTCACTCATCTAAAAAGAGAAGTAAAATGTACCTAGTGAAAGTGAATGCGTTTGCATTTTGCTCTAAGACAGGAAAAATGCCTCGATTGAAGGGTCTTCTACAATAGAAAACATCACGGGGAACCTTTAAACATGCCTGTAATATAGCATAGAGTTAGATATTTACTTGATTAGCAATTGTGCTGATCTTGTTCTGCCTTTAATTTCAATTAGAATAGCTGTTTGGCCAAGTAACATTTTAGGTTTTAGATTGTGAAAGCACATGTTCAGAGGATAAAGGCATTAAAGCATGTTATTTAGATTTCCAAATATTTTGAAATTTCACTGTGGAGACACTGAATGTCACCTTCATTTAAAAACATATTAATAAATGATGCTAGCTCTAGCGGCATATTTACTGGAGCTAGAGCTAATGTCAGAAAAAAGGCAAATAAAGAAAAATCAGTCTATATTAAGGACATATCTTCAGTGTTTCAAAAATGCTTAATGACTTAAAAATGCTCAAGTGTACATTCCTATTAACTGCATATTCTTACACCCTAAGAATAGGATGTAACAATTAAAAAAACAAGTTCTAATAATCAATAGCTCACTTTGCAAAGTATCTCTCTTTTCAAATATATCAGTTTAGGATGGAGAATAAGGAATACCAAAATACTGCATCAATATAAATTAAGCTCCTACTATACTACAGTACACAATAGGATAAGTTGTGTATACATACTATATTCAGAAAACACACACACTGTACAGTGTAACACAAATGCCAGATTTAACATTAAATTCACAAGGAAAATGTTAAAAACAAAGAATCCATAGTTTGAAGAAGTTTCTTAGCAATGAAAAGTAATGTCATGAAAGTAGTAGGAATAAAGCATCTGCATGCTGCATCCTGTCTGTACTTCTCAGTATCAAGGTACACATATAAAGGAAAACTAGAAAATGTGATTTGCTACTGCAGTTCTCAGCATGAAGAAATAACATATCCAAAACCAGCTCAAGAAAGTCATTAGAAGATGGCCAATTCCTACATTAAAAACATACATTAAAGGTCAGATAGCAAATATATATGGGAAGCTGTAAGCAGTAATAGAGACTCCTTCATCAAAATCACGATCTTGATGAAGATCAATAGCCAACAGTCAGGTTTATTTGCCAACTGCATCAATAGAAAGGAATATAATGATAATATGGTGATATCTTAACAATTTCATGGCCTGAAAGATGATGTCCCCTTCCTGATAATAATGACACCAATCTAAATCTTCCTTGTACCCTGTCCACAATAGCACCCAAAACAAAGGCAGCACCATGACATAGGAACTTGGGGGGCCGGGGGGTCACACTCCAGTTTTCAGTAAATATCCATCTCACTTGACTTCATGATTTCTCAGGATTAGGGGGAAGAGGAGGGAATTTTTACAAAATCTGTTATTATCTAACTCTTTTATTACAGGAATGCTTATTTAAATAGGTCATTACAGGCACATAAAAATATAAAATAGATTTTCCTCTTATGTGAGCTATGATGTATTGCAGGTGTCATTCTAGACAATTCAAACCCAACTGGGTCATCCAAAAAGCCCATCTGTAAATCTGATCAGAATTTGGTTTGCCTATTTTTTTTTAATAAATTATCAGCACACCTACATTGTCTTCAGAAAAGTTTTGAAGGCCACCTGAGATCACCAACAACATTAATCAAGATATAGATGTAATTCAAAATTTTACCTCTGAAACATATATTGCAGATTAAAAAAAACTTATGGTTTAAATTGCTATTATTAAATGCTAGAGCTGCTTAGTAGCCAATTGAAATTGTGCGGAGAAAATTTCAACATGTGGTTGGCTGATGAAGTGTTGACATCCAAATGCTGTAGCCATTTTTAAGCTTAAGATGAGTTCTTTAAGACAATAGTCACAATGTTCCTGGCCTCAGTGACCACACACAGCAAGGAAATACTTCCTGCTTCTTTACAAACTGTCTGCTTGAATCATACGAGAATCCTAAACAAAACCCATCAGAGAGGAGAAGGAAAATGGCAATGACAGAAAGCTTGCTTAATAATTAATATATTTTTGTGGTGGCTGGAAATCTCAATCTGCAAATATCCACTCCTACTAAGCCTACATACTTGCCTTTTCACAGCTCAAATATTCCTCCTTGTCAGTAAGAGACATAAAACTATAACAGTATATTTTTTAAAACTGCTGCCTTTTAAGTACAATGCAAAATTAACATGCCAGCATCTCATCTGAAAACACCACCTTTTTTTTCCAGCAGCGAGTATGAGTCCAAGATGAACTCACACTGAAGAAAATGTGAAAACTTGTAATTTGGGGATGATGGGCCAGGGTCACGGCTTGAGCTAAAACTTTTAAATTACATTGAGCACTCGGGAAAAGCAGTTGAAGATCAAACAACAACTAAAGCCTGACCTACAGTTTCTGCAATTTTTTTTGTTCTTGTTGGATTTTCTATTTTATTTTCTTGCTTGCTGGAATACATAAATGATCATCTGCAGCTACTACCATCTGAGAGATTCTGAAGCACAAGATGCCAAATATTTATTCTCTATAATATTATTAATATTTCCATACCTACCAAATACAACTCACATTACAAAGCTGCACCACACTACTTATATTGACTATTTAAAAGTGAACAAGACCTATGACAAAATCTAGGCCTTACAGTCTCTGAGGAAGAAAAAAAATATCCAGGCTATCTTCATATAAACTCCAAGAAGACAAGGCAGCAATAAGTACTGAAAACATAAAAATACAATAGGAAATTTTGAATCAATCCTTTGTTGGAGGGAGTTATTACTGAAGCATGTCTAAAATTTAGTCTGAAATCCAAGTGTTTCTTACTGATTCTTTTATGAATTTAGTTTAGGAAATAAACCCACATCTACTTAAGCAAAGTATTTTAAAACAAAAAAATAGTGTTGCTTACTTGATTTTGGTGTGGTCTTGCCAGTCTGGCAGCCAACAGGCATAGACAGTTTCACAATTTACATATTGCAGAAAAAGCAAAGAATTTACATTTTTAACTGACCATTGCTTTGTAATAATGGCGTGATGAATGCTTAGATGAAAAAAACCCAAGCAAACAAAAAAAACCTCCAGAAACAAAGTTCTAAAGAATCAGTTAAATCAATTGATTCATCATATAAACTCTTCAGCCTAAGAGACTCAATGAGATAGACATGTACATGTATTTCTCCCCTTCCCATACATAACAGGCTTCACACTCATCAAACTTTAGATAAACGCAACAACTGGGTTAATTAAAAACGCTTTTGACTCCACAGTCACACAGTTTACATGAACATAAGTGGGAGTTGGGCTCATGCTCTGTGAAGGATTTCTAAGAAAATACATACAGTACATCTTAAAGTTGGATGGCCTTATCCTGAGCGTACTCTGGTAGTGCAAAACACCAAATCCAAATTCTTTGAAAGCAACTGGTGTCACTCTGATGAGCTCCAAGGTTAGGGAATCAGTGTGTAACTCCTGCAAGAACAGAAACTAATCCAAAAGTTTGAGATGCAAGGGGCATGCATTACAGACTTCTAACAACGAGCCCTAACTAAGAATGCAAAATTTCAAAAATACATTCTTTTGCTATACTCATGACTTCAAAGCCTGAGTATCACTTTTTGATAGGTCTCCTTCTAGAAGGAAATTCCCAAAAAGACTAGGTACTTCTCGTACCTTTAAATGGCCATAATTGCAATGTAATTTTTAAACACAATCTAGTATTTTATGTGAACAGACCTCTAATGAGATGCTTTTGAGAACTTAATACACTCTGTAACCAACAAATACAGAATCCATACAAATGTGGAATGCATGTGCAAATAGTACGAGCTAAACACATACCATTTATGCATGCACGCGTTTAGAAGAAATTAATAGAAAACTTCAAAACTACTACCACTAAGAATCATCTGCTTGCCTGCACAAAAGAAATACAGTACAATCTTTAAGTGTTTGCTCGATTTTTCCCCATCAGTCTCCTCCTTCACTCAGTGAAGTAAAAGATATGAGAAATAAAACAACTTTCAGATAAGTAAGGTGTAGCTCCAGGCCTTATTATATCAATCAAGTCACACAATTAAAAAAAATAGTCAATTTTCCAGTGTTATTTCTCTGGTACTCTCACATTAGAAACTTGACGTTCTATATGCATAACTACTGCATCTTTACATTACTGCTTTTTAGATGAGTCCCAGTTTCATGGCTAAGAAACTAGAGTACAGAGAAAAGTAAGGATAAACCCTCCAGTTTCAGAATTTTCAACAATATTACACTTAAACATGACCAAATAAAAACCTGTTTCATTTACATCGACAAGAACTCGATGCTCCTTCACACTTAGTATATGGTATCACAAGGCAAGCACTCAAAATATGAGGTACATATGTTTAATGACCACCTTTCAACTTTCTGAATGAAATGACTTGCCCAAACCCACGTGTGAACTGTGTGGCAGATGCAGGAAGAGATATAAAAATGAAGCCATGTTTCAGCAATCTCTTACCTCTTTCACTACTTTTCATATTCTGAAAAAAAATAATTAAGTATCTATCAGACAACAAACTGGTTCATAAGGCAAACAAAACGCTCTGCTACTGATAAGTCAAGTCTCTCCTTTACAGGAAGAGGGTACAGCACAGAGATGTTATTTGATTTTAAAATATCACAGTGTTAATGATTTAGAGGTTCTTCTACAGTAAATAAAGTTGTTGGTGAATTTGCACGCTTACACTGTTCTTATTTATTCATTGTGACAATTTTAGAAATCAAAATTCAGGCACTGAAAAAGCATAACCATTGTACCTAGTGTAGTTACACAATTTCTAATAAATTCTTCTTTCCTTTCTCAAGAAAAGCTCATACCTTTGGGCTCACAAAATACTTAAAGGACCAGAATTTGTGGCATTAGATGAAAGAATATCTTTTGCATACTCTATCTGGTGCTCCATCCCACTTTATTCATAGTCAGCTTCTCTCGCCCACTCTTAAAAACATTGATAACATTGCAATCATCTTTCTGCTCGAGTCTCATTGCAAAACTACTAGTTCTCTAAAAAGTTCCCAGGCAAAAATCAGCTGTCATGGTAGACAATAGACTTCTGAAAACTTGTTACCAAACATAAGTGGATCATTCTATCAGACATTTACTGGTACTTCAGACTTATTCCATCCAACCAACACTGAAAATTTCAGATCAAACTCTGCAAAGTTATAGGCGAGGGAAAAAAAAAATTAGTAATTTAAGTATTGAATGACTTATTATTATTATCACCATCATCTAGACAATATATGTACATTAAATGTGGGTACAAGCAAAAGCCTTTCATTAATATAAACACACATTTTTATTTAGAACCCCCTCATACTTAAAGATGTCTCAGCTATAAGGTTTCTTTTAGCTAGAGCCAAAACTTAAAAAATATTCCTCATACCAAAATATAATCTATGTCTCATTTTGAGCCCTTCCTATAATACCTGGATATAGAACTATCTCATAATCCATATAAAGCCTGCAAAATTGTGTATACATGGGAATCACATATTACAAACAATCTTAGAACTGGATTTTCCATTTCACTTCTTCAAACTATTTCTATTCCTTAATGCTTTCCACTTTTAAACAGAATCTACTTCCCTAAAATTTCTACAGACCAAAAGCTTGAAAACATTTGTAACATGGTATAAAAGAACTACTTTTGATGAAATTAAAGGGTTGA
This sequence comes from Clamator glandarius, assembly GCA_033459285.1. Classification (NCBI taxonomy): domain Eukaryota; kingdom Metazoa; phylum Chordata; class Aves; order Cuculiformes; family Cuculidae; genus Clamator; species Clamator glandarius. Next base: position 181,219 of record JAUNZM010000238.1, read on the forward strand.
GCACGGTGGTTGGTGTGGGGGTTTTTCATTGCATAAAATTTAAAAATCTAAGCAAAAAGTTGGCTCAAAGCACCATATCAAAGCTAGGCAGTGCACATTTTCAACTTGGCAAGTCAGGCATAAATAGAGCTGAGTTTCAAAACAGAATTTCATTTTAGACACCTTTGTGTGGATCTTTCAATGAACTGGCATTTTTAAATGCAAACCATTCCATCGGAAAACTTCTAGCCAGTTTTAGTACTTAATAGACACATACAAAATTTAATTCCTCGCTTTCTCTCCTCTGTTAGGAATTACTTCCAGACACATTGTATTACCTCAGGCCTTCATCAACTGCTTTTCAGTTGCAGAAATCTCTATATGTAAAAAAAAACTTCCAGCAGTATTATGGACATGAATATAATTTCATTTGACTCAGACAGCCCTCAGTGGGCCACAAAAGTCTATTACAACGAGGAATAACAATTAAAATATGGCTAAACTGAAGAAAAACCCACACAGAAATGCAAAACCAAAACCAAACCAACAACTGCCATGCCTAAGGTGATTAAAAGAAAATACACAAACAAACAAACAAAAACAACAAGCAAAAAAATCCCAATACATTTTAGATCTTTTGCTGTTCTCTGTGTTCACAACACTGATTGCAGAAGCTTTTACCAGATGCTAGGAAATTTTTGCCAGGATATGTTCCAATGAAATTACATCCAAAATACGAGATGATCTGGAGGTTAATAAAAAACACCACCCTACCACCTTCACAGGTTCCCACAAATAATAAACTTAAAACATCAGATAAATTTCCAGCTATCAAGTATTTCAATACTTCAGTTTACTGTGGGTTTTTTTCTAAGGCATATTCCAAATGGCCTTCTGGGACAGGAAGACTAAGGTTTCTGTAAAAAATGTTAAATTAATTTTTATAGTGATGCAAAGTCAGGGAAGGGTTGTTAAGGGATGGCCTCTTGCCACAGGGTGGAGTTTTGTTTTGGTATCCTTTTAGAGTCTGCAGGTGTTTGGCAGCAGCTGAAATCACGGCCAGCTGTGATATTTCAGCTCTGATATTTCCCTCCCCATATTTCTCAGAAGTGATGCATCAGGGTGATGTCTTACACCTGATGTACTCGACTTGTGTGGTATGACTATAAGTGCTTTGAGAGAGGGGCAAAAAAAAAAGAAAAAGAAAAGGTACCACTGCATGGCTTTCGTTTTTATTTTCAGCTGGCAACATTCTTACAGTAAAATGGTAAAAGATCAGGTAACAAACAATTTATTAAACGAAGTTAGAACACTGCATAAGAACAGCAACATAAATTACACTGTGAAAAAGGGGAGGGTAAAGTTTTAAAGAAAAAAAAAAAAGTTTAGTCCCCTCAATTTACCAGAAAATATCTTTGTTCTTTCATACTTAGCTGCAGTACAGTGCGTACCTGTTTTTGTTTTGTTTTATCTTTTAGGAGAATTTGAGTAGTTTCCATTAAAAATGGTATTCTCTTTTAAGTTTGTTTTGTTTGGAAAACCTCAAACTGCATTCTATTTCATACACATGTTCCCCAGGGTATGTTAAATGGGACCATACTGAGGTCACTAGTAAGTTTTTAAAACGTTTTAAGAATTCCTTTAATGTTTGCACTATCTTAGCCTAGTTAAAAGAACACTTTTTTTTAAAAAAGTAGCCTGAATTTTTTCTCTAAAAAGATTGATTAAAATAGTCTATACTGTACTACTAAGAGTTTGTAAGAACTTTTACAAACATTGTTTCCTCCCTCTCATTTTTAAAAAAATTGTTCCCTGAACTAGTGAAACTGCTCCCCTTACTCTCAGCTTTTTCATCCATACATCCACAAGTACTAATATACTTCCATCCACAGACTGATTGACTTAGCAGTACAAATGCCTGTGGTATTCATTTTAACTTCGCAAATGCATAAAAGATTATAATCAGTGGGAAAAGTGGACATTTCACTCCATTCATGGAAAAAACAGTATCACCTGGCGCTCCAACTGAGTAAAAAATTTCATGGGTTTTGGCAGCTCACTTGGAGTATGATTGAAGCTGTTAATGTTATTAACAAAACACCCTGGGATTAAAAATGTGTTGTTTTATCTCATTTTATTGACAAATTATACAAACCACTGTTGGCCTTCAGAGTTCTGAGGTCTTTGCAGTTAAAATAAAATAAAATTTGAACATGTAACCCCCTTGTAACTGATTAAGTTCCATTAGACCATTTCAGTCATCTCCTTTACTACTTCTTCCTATCTCTTCAGACTTGTTTCCTTTCCTCCCTTGCATTATTTCACCCCTCACCCAAAATTTTTGTCTTCAGCTGGTACCAGCCCAGTCCACTCTCTGCAGGATTATTGACAGTCAAGCTGGCATATGCTTTGACAGTTGTTGAAATCCACACAGTACACCAGTGGTGTAAGTCTACATTTACAATAAATAATAGCTGCATTATGGATGTCAGAATCCATAGATCAAATAGGGCAATAAAATCAACTTAAATTAAATTGTGTTTGGATCCAATTTGGATTTCAAGAGCTCGGAGCTGCCGACGAGCACCCAAAGCACCCTGGGCGGGGGTGACACTGTTGTCCCCTCTCCCAGAGGGGATCCACCTGCTGAGCAGCTCTCTGCTCCCCCGGGGGTACCCTGAACCCCCTCTGCGGCACAGCCAGCGATCCGCAGCACCCATGGAACGAGTTTCCTCTGCTAAAAGCCAGGCTGGAAAATAAACCAGGAATAAAAATCCCCCCCTGTGGTCTCGCTAGGGCTGAAGCAGCCGCCCCGACCCCCGGGCAAGTCCAGACTCACTTATTGCTCTCTCCAGCTCCCTGAGAGGAGGTTGTGGAGAGGAGGGAGCTGGGCTCCTCTCCCAAGGGACAGGGGATAGGACGAGAGGGAATGGCCTCAAGCTCCTCCAGGGGAGGTTCAGGCTGGACATCAGGAAAAAGTTTTTCACAGAAAGGGTCACTGGTCCCTGGCAGAGGCTGCCCAGGGAGGGGGTTGAGTCACCTTCCCTGCAGGAGTTTAAGGGACGGGTAGACGAGGTGCTGATGGACATGGGTTAGTGATTGATGGGAATGGTTGGACTCGATGATCCAGTGGGTCTCTTCCAACCTGGTGATTCAAGGATTCTAGGATTCAATTCAGCTGGTAATGCCCAAAACAGAAAAACCTAGGTATTAACTATCAGAAGTAGATTAGAGTTTGTATATATTGAATGTCAGCAGGCTTGATGTTTTTCTGAGGACTTCAAAAAGGCTGAAAGCAAATACTATGAAAAGCAGATTACTGCACTATAATAAACTCTATTTATTTTACATTTTTATTACACTGTTTGTACTTGCTGTTATACGACATTAGCAAGTAAGGTTATTAAATACAAGCTGAGTGACATCTTTCCTAGAAATACATTTTCCGATTTAAAGTGAGACTGAAAAAAAACCCCACCATACTGTAATGGGAGCATTGCAGAGAATGATTACAAAGTTCTCATACTTAATGACTGGGTTGGAGCTTTACATAAGAAAAATCTCTCTATGATTACAGTGTATTGGTGGTGATAGGCGATGGTTTTTCCCTGTTACAACTGGGATTTCATGATGCAGAGGATACCTAGTTTACAAGTTGTCAAGCATTGCTAGACTTCTTTCTTAATCTTAGATATAGTCTTAAGACACTATCACGCTTTCTGAGGTTTCAGAAACCAAATTGTAGACTGGCTTATGAAAGAGCAAAGCTATACACAAGCATGTGTGTTTATCCCAGTCACATGCTGTCTATACAGGAGCAGAAGGATGAGCAGAAGGATGGAAACTGGGCAAGAAGCAATGGCAAAAACTACAGTTCGGAAAAACTGAGAAGGTGAAAAGCTTCGCTTGAACTGTCCCTAAGCCTTCAAATCCAAGCTCTGGATAATGATTCAGGGAAATGAAGCCACCTGTGAAGGACTGACATCTTCACTATCAAAATAAGAATTTGTGTAGAAATTAGAAAAATATACTTAAGAGGCTGAACATGCTGCTCTCAGAATTGCTGGTCTGCTGGAAGATCTTTCAGACATGTAAAGGTCAAGTGAGGAGCTTAATTTTATAGAAATGATGTAAAGTGAATATCTTGCCACAATTGCAATATCTCAAAACGTCAACACTTTTCCATATGTCAAGACAGAGGAAAGTACTGCAAAGTTCCCCACCACCACCACCCTTGAACAGAACGATAACTGTAAGAAAATGTTTAAGGAGGCAGGCAGCATCAGAAACGAAACAGATGTATAATATGCAGCACTGCTACAAAAGCGGAGATTTCACTTCCAATATTAATAAGAACACAGTGTCTGAGTGCCATTTATTTCAGAGAAGGGCATAAAAAAACCCCAACATTTGCATGCAGCTGCGTGAGAAAAAAAAAAAAGAATCAGTTTACCCTCTGTAAGTAAACACTTCGAAAAACCTGTCATATGGTGGTATCTGACTGCAAAGCACCGTGATATCTTTTACAGATAGGCTAATTTCTAACAAGAGCAAAGTAACCAGGCTAATTTCTTTTCAGTTTGGGAGGTAATGGCCAACTCAAGACACACTGTGTTTTATAAAGCTGTCTCTTTCAGACTAGACATGACTTCTTAAAATTCTCAGCATCAAAAGAAAAAAAATCAAAGAATCTTTTCCCAGTGTTGCTCCAAGTACCGCCAAGTCAACCACGTTCTGAGTAAAATAAAGACTCCTGCTGTACGTTCTTCAAAGCCCAACCTTAATCCCTAGGAAAGTTATGAAGTGAAAAAATTGGCCCATGCACACTTTACAGCATGGTACTACATCATTTTAAGAAGAAAGACCATATTTATTTAAGAAAAGAAAACCTTCTTTCCTTGCAGTAACTTAACAAATATTGTCTGGTACATCTAAAAGTATAACAAACGTAACAAACATGTTTTATAAACATATTCCATTATGACAGGGGTTGTTTTGATCATTCTTCTTTCCCAAAGACTGCAATTGTATTCACAATCCTGACAGACACTTCTTGACAGTAAACATGAACACATTCAAAATTAGCTGCTTTTTTTTTTCCTTTTCCAACGGCCAATCATTTTTTTGGTTACTCCCATTATTAGAAATAAAAGGAGATTCATCACAAAATGGAATAGCCATAAAATACTCCACTACACTATTCAAGACAGTATAATTCATTTTCTGTTGGATCCTTTAACCCATTATAAGCCAGGGGATGAGAGGAGGGGAAGGATCACGCAGGCATGATAACACCACCGATACTCAAAAGTAAGAATGTTGTTTATAATTAAGCATAGATGCAATTCAGTGAAAGACTTAAAATCTTAAATAAATAAGAAGTTGAAGAGTTTTCAGCCAGGGAAGCCCCCACAGGGTGAGAAAAGTTTGATCTTTCTGCATATGACTTTCGTGCTTAATTTTTCTGTTACCAGTGAAGTAGTTTGCCATTTTTTTGCTAACAGTATAGATTCTGGTTATCCATATTTCATACAGAAAACCAGGTGTTTCTGGACAGCAAGAAACATACTTTTCTGCATATTCATCTGATAAGATGCAATTACACATTATATTAAAGTTTCTTTCCCTGTTTTATCCGCCATTTTTGAAAGACAGACTTCATACAAGACATGGAACACCAACAGTTTCATGCATTATGGCAAAACCTGTTCCCAAGCATATAATTCATTTAAGGCTCTGTATTTATTTGCTATTATGCCACATTACTGCCCTAAACTCAATCTACTGTAACTCTTGATCCCATTTTGAAGTAGCTGAAATCAGCTCTGAGCAGCAGGAAGTGATCATTACTCATTATTTCTAAAACATGTATAATACCATACAGAAAAAACTTGGTGAGAACCAACCTGAGAATCCGAGAATACTTGCTGCATATTGTTGATTGGGCCAAATGGAACTTCACTACCTTCAAAGAGCCGCAACCACTCGATTGTTGTTTTTTCAGAAAACCTAAAAGCAAATAAGAAGCATATGGTTTCATCTCTGTGCTTTCAGATTCTGAAAAATGTATGGCATGTCTCCTCCCTCACTCACTGCTTCCATACTCTTCCCCACCAATTTCCTCCCAGGCAGTGAATAACATATCAAAAATGTATTACACATGTTCTTCAAAAATGCAAACCCCAAAGACACAGGGAGAAATGCATAGCTGAATCCAATCAGTACATACTGATCTCTGCTTCTATCTGATTATCTGAAGCAATCCAACAGTGATGCAAAGCTAAATTTTTCAGCAGTTTCAAATAAGGATCAGTGGGTTTCCTTCAGTCCTTAATTAAACTAATGTCCTTCACATTTGTTTTCTGTTATGTATGTATTTAACAACAGAAAGATAAATATAATCTGGGTATGACTCTAACATACACCACTCACTAAAAGCTGATGCAAAGCACCACAAAGTTTTTCCTCCATTAATACTGACATATGTTTTGGATGTAACAGACATTTTTTTTGTCAGATAACAACATTAATCACATATTTATTTGTTATTTGATTGTATAACCTATCCTAAGGACATCCAGTCCAGCATATAAACACTGTGCCTATGCTGGTGAACACAGAGCTCCATGTCCTGACATGTTCACATACAAGAAGCTCAGCTTATTTCTTTTTAAGCATCCAAGTCTGTAACTAGTAGCACAACTCTATTTCCCCTTTTTTTGCTGTACATATTCTCTTTCCTTCCTTGCCTGGTAGAACACCAGTCATTGAGAGACAGTATTTTCTGTAACCACCTGGGATTCGGATTCAAAGGTCAACTTATTTGGAGATCATATCTTAAATTTCATGAAGGTAAATTACAGAGGTTTACCAGATTATTAGAAAGGAAATGATACTTCATGATACATACAACATTGAAAAGAAATTAGGGATGATTTAAAGATCTGATGGAAATTAAATTATTAAAATGGAAACCTGGATAAGAGATGCTTAATTACAGGTATTCTGTAGCTCACCAGTTCAGAGTTCACTAAGCATTATCCAGAACAATGTCAGTGATATTCAGCTTTACTTGTAGCATGCTATTGTGCAAAAAACCCTTCAAAGTTTCTGACAGAAAGCTAACAGAAAGTAAGTCCAAAAGCACAAAACCCCCTGAATCAGTACAAACTTTGTGAACTCCTTTTCATATGTATGCAGAGACTGGCTGCAAAGTATTTCAAGCTACTTTTAGACAAATGAAAAAACACTACTGATTGCAACAAGTTAAGTTATATTAAGTATATGGCACAGGTATGGATCCAAGCTTCACAGTTAATGTCTTCCTCCTTGAGCAGGAAAGACTTCCCCAAGCTTTGAGAGAATCCTGACACCAAATATATTTTGCACTCTAAATAAATAGAAAAATGCACAAGTTTTGTTCTGCTCTTCCTCAGAAATAGAAGCCTTACTCCTGCTGAATACACACATGGTTAACAAATAATACTAGTAGAAATGGAAGGAGCAATAATACAGAAGAATCAGAGTAAAAGGCTTTAAAAGTGCAAACAAGGAGAAAAAAAAAAAGTAAAATGAAGCATCACTCCCAAGGAAATGAAGCATAACAAAGCCGCATTTCTAAAGAAAACAGGTACAAGACTACTGTTCAGTTCTACACTTCATTATTTATTAAAATTATTTCATGATAAAGATGTAGTCAGCCATAAAGATAATGCCACTCTTGGACACATCTATGGACCGTCTAATAGTACTCTGTTGCTGACCATACCTAGACCCAGGTATATTACATAAAACTGGGGGAAAAAGGTAACTCTGAGAGAGGTTGACAACCTTTCCTAAAATCTTAGAACCATAGAATAGTTTGGGTTGGAAGGGAGCTTAAAGATCATCCAGTTCCAACTCCTCTGCCATGAGCAGGGACATCCCACTAGATCAGGCTGCCCAAGGCCCCATCCAACCTGGCCCTGAACACCTCCAGGGATGGGGCAGCCACAGCTTCCTTGGGCAGCCTGTGCCAGTGCCTCACCACTCTCATCATGAAGATGCTCCTTATGTCTAGTCTAGATCTGCCTCTCTCCAGTTTATAGCCATCTTCCTCAGTGACTGCAGCCATTAGGAAAATATTATTTTAACCTAAAATATTATTTGTATTTCTCTTCAGTACCTTCTTTTTGGCAACAATTCTCATAATCCATATATTCTTACTATCTCTACCCTTCCGTTTACTAAGGTTTGAGGCTGAGACTACTAAACAGTGTAAACATGATCCACACACAAAAAAAAATTTCCCATCAGTTACTAGTGCTATTTATGCAAAACTACACCACTTCTCTTAGAGCAACTGAACCACTTCCTTCTTGAAATGCCTTACAATTTATGGCCCACTAACTCACATTTATAAATTAAAAGCTTTTTACAGCTACTACTTTTTCTGATACCCCAACCTCTACTAACATCTCATTGCTAACAAAAGACAGCACATCTACAAGGTGACTCTTAGACTTAGCATCACAACCTTGGTGCTGAAGATCATCACTAAGAAACTAATGTAATTCTTAACATTTGTATCATCATTCCCTTGATCTATCAGTAACGAATAAGTCCTGCTACATTATGGTCCTAGTACTTATTTTAAGAAAGAGTTCGAAAAATATCCTCCTATGTTTAGAAAAACAAATTTTAGATTTAAAGGACAGTCTGCAAATGAAGTCTTCTCAAGGGGAGCATCAATCTATACCTGCATAATTAGTATACTACTTCCTGACATCATGGTAAATCCAATTAATTTTCAAGATACACGTTCTTCTTCAATAAAAGTGACTCAATATACAGGGAAGTGAATGCACGTTTTGCAAAATTTCTAATAAGTGTATTCATTTCTGAAATTGTAGCTTCTACTTAGATTTTCTTTCCCATGTAACCAACAAAAGAAACCCACATAATTTTGTAGAAAACAAGTGATATTCTGTTTTTAAAAAATACTTGTTTTGAATGGACCTGACAACTGTCTTAATCTTACTTATTAATTTATTTGCTGATGGTTGGAGAGAATCCCTTAAAGCTTTTAACTCCATCAAAGATGTAAAATCCCAAATGCTCCCTCAAACAAGACACACAGGATTTTCTCTAGAAATTGGAGCTCTTGACCTAAACCTGATGTAGAATAGCTTCCTTTATTTGTAGTAAAAAGAGGCTGTTTAGAGCATACTGTTAAGCAAACTGTTTAAAAACAAGATGGAACATCACCACTGCCAATAAAGATCTATTATTCAGACTTTGAGAGCAACCGCATGCAACTACTTGGTTCATTTACTTGTGTTTTTTATATTGAAATATCTGTTGTGCAGCATTAAGGGAGAAATACTATTTCAAAATCTGATAAAATATAAGGTGTTGAATAAAAAAATGGCCAAGTTTATCTTTCTGATATCAACTGCACAAGCTGCATAAACTTTGAACTTTCAGGTTTTTTTGCTAGCCTGTATGTAACATTCTGTCCATTAAACATAATTTGTAATAGCACTTACACTAATAAATACCAAAAGCTTTCCTTACAGCAAAGGGCTGATGGTTAGGTTGCTACGTATCAACTGATACCATGCTCAGCAGTCCACAATACCAAGTAAAAAACTTCAATAAAAACTTCCAAGACAAGTATAAGACTGAAATTCTCTCCTGAAAATGAAACGGTCTATCAGCAGGAATTTACAAGGCCTGGCCAATCCTTTTCCATTTAACACTTTTTAAAAACATTTTTATATTCTTTGATACTGCCTTTAATAAATATCCCACTTAGTATATAATTTCCTCTCCTGAACTTAAAAATTTGCAATATCATCTGCCATCTTTCAGTGGGGAAAAAAAGTAATTTTTATATACATAAAGTCATTGATAGAAACATATACAGGGCTAAACGATAGTCCACCTTCCAAACTCAAAGTACTAAAAAACATTCAAGACTACAGCATCTGAACTCTGAAGCATGACACTTGCAAATAAATCTTTACCTGTCCTTGAAACCTCAAGGAGTCTCAGTGACTGCAGGAGAGCTCAATGATGTCATTCACACTATAGCTTCATTTATTTCCAGATTAAGCCCATTTCCCTCTAAAATACTCCATCTGTTAGATATAATCACATAAATGCCATTTAAGTTATCTACAATTGATTTGTAGAATCATTTTATATCTGTAGCTTAGCCCTCTACAATTATTTCCAGTACCTTAGAAGTTCAGAAGAACTTACTTTTTACTGTATTAGTTTGCAGTATGAAGCCTGGCTGCACTTGACTGTACAAGAAGGACGTGTACCTCAGTGAAATACACACCCATTGCTAAGCCCTTTAATGCAAGGCCTGTACTAAGGCTTGCCTAACTCGAAGAGGTAGTCATCTCTGTGATGTTTTATTTGTATTATTAGCAATACCCTAAGCCTCCTCTGCACTGAATTATACAACACTCACAAAGCTACTGAAGTTGCAACATTGAAATGAGGTATCAGATTCTGAAACATTTAATACTAAAGACATATCATGCTTTAAAGTATTTTAAGTATAGAAAGCCTAACATATTCATCCCATGAAATGGTATTTCATGGGATGAATTCCAACTAAATATATTTATCTCAATTGATAAATCTAGCAGGCATCATTAAGGAGAAGTTAAGTTTAAACTACACATTCAGTAAATTTATCAAAAAAAAATACAGCATGATATAAGAAATAGCCTCCAAAAGTCCAAAAATTAAATATCAAGTAAAAAGGGCTTACACCTTATCTCCTTACACAAATCCCAAGTGTAATTTGCTTCTTAAAAAGCAAGATCTAAATCCTCTTTTGCTTTCTAAAAAATTCTAATTGAAGAAAAAGGAGAATGGATCATTCATTGCAAAAAGAAAAAAAAAAGCATCTGCTTGACTTGCACAAATTGGATGAAATTATTTTAATGAGTTAAAGAAACATATTTGAGCACTATTAAAATGTAGTAAGTTTCTCAACCTGTTAATTATTCATCTATACTTCGTTCTTTTTTTAGCAAACATTTTATCTTTCAATGAACTAAAGACTTTCAAAGCATGAATGAACCCACTTTGTGTGCAATCTTTGCATATATCCCATTTTCCATGTTTCCTAGGAAACCTTCAATTTACATCATATGTGGAAAGGCATCCACATTTCTCTAATGGATAAAACCATCCGATTCCACACAAAGCAAGTTTAGAAGAACTAATGAAGCAAAATACTCCTCTTTTCTATAGGAAGCTTATGGCAATTAATTTAGAAAAGTTATTTGGACAGCTACCAAATGCAGATAGAACAGCATCTAGGATTAGTGATAACTTTTTACACGTGATCAATCACAAAAACCTTCTCTGTTCTTGCTAAAGTCTACAATACCATTCTTGTGTTCTCTAGCACAACCCAAGTTTGCATTATGTTTTTTCCATTGGTTTGTTCTATCAGCAGTCTACTCACTTTCAAATATCTATGATATTTTCAAACTTCGCTACTAATCGTTGCTCTAATGGTAGTTAATAAAATAGTTCATATAGTTTCTTACAGTAGCATCTATGGAAGACAATATACAAAATAAAAGTTATTAAATAAAATTATTTTGAAAACTCAAAAAATGGATCATTATCTCTTAGTGTACAGTAAATACACAATTAAGAGTTTTCAAAATGAATGCTACAGCATTTACTCAATAGTCTGTAAGCATCTCTGTGTTAGTGTCTAATTAGTCTCCTCCTGATTATTAATCACTCAGGAAACCACAATAGACACTTAAAATCTTTGGGATTAACATGTTTGTACTGACATATTTTTGTCAATTACTTGAAAGGTTCTCATGTACAGCAGATTGTAAGATGTAGCAACATAGAGTACAGTCCTGATATGTGTACATACTACAAATCCTCCCTGAAACTTGTTTTAATTTTCTGCATTTATTAAATATTAGTATTTCTATTACAAACAGATAACATTAATAAACCTTCACCTTTACGTGCAGAATTTGTGCTAGACATGAATGGACAGTCATGTTCCTTTATGAAGTCCTGCATGCTAACTGTTTTAAAACTATATATGATTTTTAAAGAATAACATACCAGAGAGACAAAATACATCAGTACTGTAAAACATGTTTGTTAGGGTTCATGAGTAGTAAAATCCAGCATGTTCCAGAACTAGGTTTTTTTGGATTCAGATGGTGTTAGGCTATATACATTAGAAATGTACCCCTTTTCCCAAGCCACCACCTGTTTTTCTCAAGTAAGCAAAAGGACCGTAACCTCTATAGTTATGACAAAGGAAGTGGAAATTAACTGAAAATTGGTTATATAAAAACACATCAATAAAATAACACTGAGAATAATGGTAAACTATATTGATTCTGTTGCTGTTCTTTTTTTAACTATGCAAGAAGAGTAGCTAACAAGGGTCAGTTCAAAAAAGCTCACCCAAAGATCAATGAAAAGATACCCCTTGATTTCAGCAGCCTTGTAGGTAGTAACATATGACACCAGAAAAAAAAGATAATGAGCTCAGGAAGGATTTTAAATTTCACACTTACGTATAAAAATGCTTAGAGACTTAAGTGGTGAGAAAACAATATAAAAAATACACATTAGTTTACCTAGCCCAAAAATCAGATGAGACATTCTGGATCTCTCTCAGTTGCACATACAGAAGTCAACATAAAAATAGTAACAATATAAAACAAATCATGTTAAAGTAAACTGTAGTAGTTCAGTAGCTTGGGCCCACACAGCTCAACTATCTATACACTGATGATGAGGCAGATGATTAGGGAAAGTAAACCTCACTAGCTGAGCCACACCAAACTCAATTTTCTTTCAAATATCAGATACCTGTCCCTCTGTAGCAGTAAAGAACCAGGTGATCCCTGTAATGTTATCAACAATGACTTCAGTCTGCAAGGCTCTTCTTTTAGAAAAAGAAATAGTAGAGATGGGGAGAAGATTTACAGAGACTGGTATATCTCAACAAGAGAGAATTAAATAGTACTTCTCATCAGGCAAATTAAACATTTAACAATACACTTTCCCCTTTAGATGCCCTCATCTTCTGTTACTAGGTGGAAACAATTTAGTGATGATCTCATTAACTGCGGATCCGGTTCCCCTGTGCTTCCTTCCTGCTTATTCCTTTTCTCCTCACACTTACATATGCAATACGCAGCTGTGAAAAATAGTCAAGAATAAGGGCTTTAAAATGTAAGTGGTAGGAATAGAAGTTGCACCCTGAACTGTTTTCAGCCCTAACAAGTCTACAGTAATTTACCTGTAGCTGCAGGACCACTAATCCTGGTGAATTTAGGTGTTCTTCATTATGGGATCCGCTTCACTTTAAAAGCTAAAGCGTGTTTATTATTCCCCTTACAGCAGCACTCATATAACCCTATATACTCTGTCCTGTTTACAGATTATTTTCATTAAGTACCCTGGATTACACATTTAGCTGTATTGTCTTAAAATGCGTCATACATTACTAAGGTGCAGGGTCAGGATTAACATTCAACTGTAATTGGAGAACTGCAGTTTTTTGGAGTAATTTGAAGAAGGAGGTCAACAGATTAAGCCCCCTTCCCCTGACCAGCTTCTCTTGAAACTGGTATTACACCAGGTTTTGCACAGATGCATCTCAAATTACATGCACACACTATATATGTGTGTCTTGGCATAAGTATGCACATATACGCCTCTGTATGTATATATACATATATACAATAATAATCTACATTGTTCTGAATGTAGAGGAAGCAAAAATAAAAGTGGGAGGGAGGTGAGGGAGAGAACAGAGCAACAATTAAAATTTGGTTCTCATGGACAGATGTACATCTAACTCACGAACCAGAGGTTTCCACTGGAAACTTAAAAACCAGAGTGCTCTATAGACTGTCAGTTCTCATATGAGCTGTGAGTCTCTGGGGCCTTTGTAGTAGCCATTGAACCTGACCTTCACCCAGGTAGGGTGATTTTAAATTTCACTCTTGGCACATAACCAAGAAAGGAAGGCATTTGGAGGCAATTTGCTTTTGTCAGAGTTCTGCTCAGTTTTCATTTGGGGAAAATGTCACCTAAATAAAGAAGAAGATAGAAAAGGCACCAAAACTTCCTTTTTTTGTAAAGCATCCATAGTAGATGTGCAAATGTCAGCAGTGGCAGGAGAAAGAGGAAATAAGTAGCCGGGGGAGCAATAGGAAGCAGAGGAAGATGATGGGGACAGAAGAAAAAAGGCTTAGCAGGAAGAAGACCAGAGATGGGAAAGGGCTAACACTACCAGTAGGAAAGCAAGTACAAATTACTGCACATGCATATATTCTTCTTCCTTGTAAATATCATTTGTTCCTGTGGCCCTTGCAGCATTGTACTCATTTCCCCATCGAAGATGGAACTGAAAAACACACTCCCTCCCAATATGACTGGGACTGGTTTCTGTAATTCCCCCAGTGTGAGAGCTGCACCTCTCGGAAGCAGCACACCACTCCAGTGTGGTCTACCTTCAGTCCCTTTTATTGAGATCTTACAGTCTCTATGGATACATGAATTTATCCTGCCCAACCTGCTCTCCCGCTCTCTCTTTCATGTCTACACTACAGAGAAAGTTCAGATGTCATAAGCAGACAGAAATCTGAGGTGAAAAGCTAAGGACAGATGTGCTTCACTCTTCATTTCTGTTGGGTAAGCCAGAGGATGAGAAAATTCTTCCTGAAATGAATGTAGTGATTCACACCTCTTGTAGCTGTTGTTTCAAGCTACATTTATGTCTCAAGCTATATCCATCTCCATCTTATATTCTCACTCAGCTCAAGGCATCTGACTGTGATGAAAAGGTCATTTCACACCTCCCTGAAAAGTCTTCTGTTCAAAGGTCAATTTCTTTTAAGTGCTGTATAATCCCTATGCTTATCTAACTGCCTTGAAATCCTGCACGGTTACTGCAGGTGGTGAGTAGAATTATTGATCCAAATTAGAAGTCAAGTCAAAAATTCCCGAGATATAGACTTCTAAAAAAAAAACAGCATTCCTTAACATTGACCAATTGTACCAATATTTCCTTTGTGCATACATCTAGAATAAAACTGTGGCCAAAGAGTCTCAATTGCTTAACATTTACCCTAGCAAATGAAAAGCATTGACTGTCACTTTGGTATTCAGAGTTCAGATGTTTTTAAAATTTTCAGCTGCACACACACAGCAAAATAAATGCTCAAGACTTTAGGGAGTTCCTGACCCTTTGAGTAGGCCTGTACATCTTCTATTCCTAAACAAAACCTGGGAAATCTTTTTTCTTAAGAGGAGGACATTAAGAATCCTTCTTCCTGCACTTACTAAGTGCTCAGAAGGTAGACATTAATTGCAGTTAGTTCACTTTGAAAATTATTAAAAATTTGAATACAAAAGGTAATTTGTAGCTCTGGAACTAATTCAAAAGAGATGGGAAGATGGGGATGGGTTAGACAGGTCAATAGAAGCCTATTGTAGGCCCTGGTGGGACCTTAGCTTAACAATATTATAAAAGCATCAATAGCTTGGAAAAAAGCTATGTATACACATACTATACAACAGCAGTGATTCATGCAGGCAACTGAAACCAAGTATCTGCCATACAAATGGTGCTTAAAATACCAACAACTTAGTGGAATGGGAAGGATGTATAAACTGAAAATGGCAGCAAAAGAGGCTGGGGAAAGGGAAGGAAACACAACTCTATGTTTCCTCTCATGTGTCACTGTAACTACTGTTGAGATGCTCAGACACAGATCATACCCATGAACCTTTTAACTGGCCTAATCAGAAGCAACACTCTCAGAGGATTCCACTACAGGACCATAATTCCCATTTATGTTTCCAAATGTGTACAAAAGAGAAAGGACATTTAGGAACCACCAGATTCCTATACATAGATGCAATTTTTTACCTGCTTTTTACTGCTCAGCCTGGCACACCAAACAAGTTTGCTGACTTTTTCCATTGCAACATGACTGGAAAAAAGCTGCTTTGCCTCAAGTTGTATGTAACCTGCCTGGCACAGCATCAAAAGGAGACATAGATAAATGGCCTAACTAAATCCTTAAAGGACTCCATGTTCTTTTTTGCCTTCCACCACACAAAGGAGGGGCTCATCTCAACAAAAGTAATGGTAGTAGAACCCATGTCAAAAAGATAACAACTCATCTAAGCTGTTCTAGTTCATGTCTCCATAAATTCACTGTGAGGTGGACAGCAGTGTACATACAGTGAGTGAATGGGAGGGTCTGCAGGTGTTTCTTTCCAACTAATGCACCTTAGGTTTATATTTTCCATATGCTGGAAGCTGCAATACTATCAAGCAATCAGTGACTTAATTAAGGTATTTTTGAGTGAAATTCTACCATTATTATTTTGTCATTTCCCTTCATTTCTCAAGGGTTGACATTTTTCAGCACTGAGCAACTATTCATTTAATTCTCTAAGTAACTTAAAAAATGAACCACATATAATTTTACAAGCAACTGTGCATTAGTGAATAAAAAAAAGTTACCATGGAATGCATATGAACATGTATTCAATCTCCATACAATGCCAAAGGTGTTTATTATGGCCTGTGATATAAAATTGAATGCCAGATGAATTCACAATAATATGACACAACAGGATACTATTGGAAATGCCTACTCCAAAAGTGCGTATACAGTCACATACTTGCATATAAATTACATGGAAATTCAGCCTAGATGATGCTCATAAAACAGAACATAAACTCTGACAAAAAAGACATAAAGCAGTAACTGAAAGAGCAATGAGGTAATCTGATGAACTAATAGCTACAGATATAAAAACAAATTAGAATTCTGGCAATTCATTTGAAGAACAGCTGTTCCTTGAACTTTATCTTCTTATTCAGATATTGCCATAAAGAAACCACTGCTTTCAAAATTAACATAAGCAACAAGCTATTCAGTAATTGATCTGTGGATGGCAGAAAAGCATTCTGATAAGATACTAGACTACATCATATAAATGCCATATTAAATGAAGTAATAAGTTGACATGAACCAACTTTGAAACTAAGATTAAGTGTCAAGGATGCAAGAGCTCAAAAGTAGGTCCCATTCAAAGACTTAAAACTTATAGGAAGAGCAGGTTCATCTGTGCTATCACAATACATTTGTTATAGGAAGGCAAGTAAAAGATGAGCTCCAAAAATTTGGCATAAACAGTCTTTAATGAAAGATGGTTCTCAATATCCAAAAAATGTGTGGGGTTGAGAGGAGGAGAGGTGTGCTACTGAAACTCTTTCCTCAGATGGAATGACAAGGGGAAGCATCTGACTTAATTCTTACATATTTGTTGACAAAGATTTATACAAGCCAAGTGTCAAACCGATACCATTACTTTTCTCAAATTATTGATAACAGTAGATATACTGCCTCTTCTGATCATCCCCCAAAGTATTAAGTGTTCCTGAAGCCACCTTTGGGTAGCTTTACAAAGATCTGTTTTTTTCTTACGTTACATAAATTTATCATCCTCTCCATTAAACAGAAGAGCACTCCACAGAAATAAGGTCTTCTCAAACATAATGCAGAAGATAACTAAGCTATTTTTATCTCCCAAATATAAGGTTCCTGAGTTTCCTCTTAATTAATTTTTTAAGAATGTAATAGGATAATTTCCATGCAGACTACTAAACACATATCCTTTTGATTTCAAAACAATTTACTTGGGAAGAATTTGGGGCACAAAGTACCATAATACAGAACTAGCAGTGAGGGAGTAGCATCAAATGGAACTCCCTTGGATACACCAAGTCTCAGTGAAAATTTTAAAATCACAATCACAACAAAACATGCTCCAAGCATTTTATTTCCAAGAGTTACATTCGTCCAGGAAAGCAGAAAGAACCAGTTGTTACAATAAAATTCAAGTTAACTGTTAAAAATAAGTTAAAATGGTTTCTGAAAACTTAAATCTCTAGTTTGGCTTCTTGCTAGACTACACCATATTATGTGTGCCTAAGGCTGTAATCAGTAATCAGCAAGTGTTCACAGTACTTTTATTTTCTAAAAAAGCATTTCAAAAGAATAAAGTAAAATTTTCACATGATGAGAGATGTTTATACGTGAGGATTTGCATTAACAGATTAAATGCTACTTCTTCACTTTTAAACTTACCGGGATGACAATACGTCAGTAAGTTCTTTTCTGTTCTGGACTCTGAGATTATTAGTTTTGTATCTGGAATCCTTACTAACTTCAGGCAAATTCAGTATCTAAGTAGAAATAAATGTGAGTAAGAAAAGTGCTTGGCAGGAGGTATATATATATAGCTAAGCAATTCATTACCCATTGAAGATAGCTTTCCAAAAATCTCTACTACTCAATAACCTTTTAATATAGATTAGGAAATAAGAAAGTAAGTAAAGTCTTCCAGTTAATGTTACATAACAAGTATAGAAAGGAACAGAAATTAAACTGAAGATTTGAATCTCAGTTGAGTAGGCTTCACCATTAGCTAGGATAAATTCTAACTGTACAACGATAAAAAGTTTGTAAGTCATTATCATGAGGCTGAAGAGATCTGTGGGATTATCCTGCACTATGTAATATGGGACGCACTTCATGCATGACACTGAGAAAACCTATGTCCAAGAATATTTCTACTTCAATAATTTCCATGCAAAAAGTAAAAAACAAATGAAAAGGTTGTTTTCTATCCAAATGTCATGGGTTTTCTTTATGATTTCTTCCAAAAGAGTTAATAAAGAAAATTGGTGGTATAATCTTACTTTCATCAAAGAAGGGGAAATATATATCCTATATGTAATTCCACTTGGCACATTAGAAATTTAATCATCATGCAAAGACAACATGAATTATACTATAAAGGGAATTAAATGTGGAGAATGAGTCTTAGAATTTTGTAGAGGCATTTATGAGACAGAGTAGTCATGTGGACAATCAATACCTACTATGTAATTTATCTGTTCATGCCATAATGTATTTCTATTGAATATAAACAAACAGAATGAGTTGTGCCTTCCAAATTTATCTTAAAAATATCCCTGTAACATCAGCTACAGAGGAAGGCAGAATAGAAGCTTACAAAGAAAGAGGCTGTCATGTATTCTTCATGTATTTCTACCCACTAACACTTATTCAAGATTAATTTTACTTATGATGAGACTTATAATGACTCCAAACTTGCTACATTTTTTACAGGGCTATTTCCCAAATGGCTTACAAAAAAAAAAAAAAAATAGTACTGGCTCAAATCTGAAGTCCTTGTAGCACGTTATCCTATCCCTGCCTAGTGCTGAGTGCTGATGCTTGGAAGAGCTTAAGAACAGGGCCAGTACATATGATAACACACATACAAATTTCTGCCATCTTTAGATTTCTGAATTGAAGCTGTTTTACATATATTTAGTGATCCTCAATGGATTTTTGGTTTACTAACATATTCAGTCACTCCTTGAATCCATATGTACCACCCCATGTTAAGTGATACAGAGACTGCTGACAATCTCTCTGATATTTGCCTTAAACATAAAATTCTGCTAAATTCTCTGAGATTGGCTCAGACCAAGGCCACTTTCATTTAGTAATTCCTCACTTTCCTGGAGTGAATAACAATATGGTTTCCCTTCCAAGTGAATAGCTGTTGATGACTTACAACCATTGATAAAATAGGTATTCTTTCAACCAATACTTAGAGACATTCAAAACAGACCTGTCTGTCACCTCGAGTGACAAAATTAAGCATGGAAACCAAGGTAACATTAAGTTATGTTAGAATAATAACTCTATTAAAAAACTTTTCCACAGATTTTTATCTGCAAGGTAACATAAAACATCAATATACCATCTTCCTCCAACATAATTCAGAGCATATTTTCCTTTCCATCTATGTTTACACAACTCAGTTTTTGAAAACCATAACATAGCACAATCTAGCTTTGGAAAATATTCTTTTTTTTCCTGTCTGGAAGTTTAACAATAATATTGGTACTCCTTTAAAGTTATCTCCTCTTCTTAATACTTCTATTTTTGAGTTACAAATTATTGCTTTAGAGAAAAAAATCATAAACTTGTTCAAAGTAAGTGGTAGCAAATACTTACTTCTGAGAGCTTACAAAACCAAGAAATTAATCAGAAAACTGTTTCCATTTGATGAGTTAAACTAAAAATGATCATATGGAGTTGCTGACTCTACCATTTTAATTAATGTTCCTGACTTTAGCTTTAACTTAATGTCCGTCTGTTGTCAAGCTGCATGTCTATATATGTCCTTCTCAATTTTTCTGTGACTAACAAATGCACATTTGAGAAGTTATTCAGTAGCATGCCACTCATCTTTCTGTATCATGATGCCAGTGTTATTTTCTTTATACTGTGACCACTGGAATGAAATTGCTGTTTTCTGTTTCTATGCCTCCTTCAATATCTTAGATGAAACATCCAGAATTTACACGCTGAGTGTTGGCCTCTAACACCAACAAACATTTTTATACTCTCCTTTGCTGTATGCAAAAGCTCAGTCATCTGAAGACTCCTGCTCAATATTCCTATTTAGACTAAAACAGCCACACATTAGGATGTGCTTTTGTAACAGCTGATCACTACCAAATACACTTCCGTCAGCAGAGCTATAAAGCTTTTCTCAATTATTCAAATCTCCAAAGAAGCCACAGATAGTTACCATTGATTTTGAAAATATCACAGAGAATTATTCCAGGTTATTTTTCTTTCTGCTTGACTGAAAAGATATGGTTGAAGGAGAACGTTTGCAATTGTTTACAGCTTGAGCCAGCTGTTACATCTCTAGAGTGTATTATCTTCAGGGCAACAGCTTCCATACAGCCCATACTTTTAGCACCAACTCATCTGAGAAAGATTCTCTGATAGCAATTCCAATGTTTATATTAGTGGTCTCTCTATTTAGTAAAGGTTCGCTAGGGTGTTATGGACCTTCCTGTACTAAAGTCCTTTTCCTTTATTGGCTCTCCCACATCATAGTGTTTTATGTTCCAAATCACCTTCGGCTTAACACAGAGCATACTTCTAATGGGTTTCACAGCATTCCACTGACTTCCATATCATTCCTTGTCTGGGCAATTTAATAGTCCAAATCCATACCAACAATAACTCAGTAAGGGTAAAGAGACTGTTCTTTTTAAATACAAATGATAACCACTTTACAGAAAAACCTAACCGTTATCCAAAACTTGAATTATTTTTTCCTGTTTTTTAATCTCTTTGAAATATGAACAATTATCATTTTTCCATGTTCTGTACCTTCTACTTTCAATTTTATAAATACCAGAACACCTTTATAAGGATGAAACAAAAAAAAATCAGCCTGTAGACCAGGGCATATATTCATCTCACTTAGTTTTGAAGAAAGGAGTATGTGAAAAATCCAAAACTATTTTACAATTTTCCAAGCCATGCTCTGTTGAAAGAGAATCAGCAGTCGTGTTCCTTCAGTTCAAAATAGTGAAGATACCAGATTTTGAACACCGCATGCTTGTTTTAAGATTCATCCTTCAATGTCATATCTCTGCCCCACTTCAAAATCAGCCCATGGTCATGTAATATTACTTTTCTTAGAAGTCCACAAGATTCTCTGTAAGTACTGACCATAGTTGTGTTTGGAAAGGACTATGCAGTCAGCTACTGATTAAGGTGGCACAAGAACCATCCGTCCTTTCTCTTTGCTTTGTTAATAGCTGTGCCTGTGTATTTGATGGAGACAGTGTCACATTTGTTCTTGAAAAAGGCACCAGTGTAAATTCCATGACATTCACCATTCCAAAATTGGAAGACTGTTACCTTGTTCATTTTTCAGCTGCACAGACTTCAAAAGGGGTTCAGCACTCACAAGCCTGGAAATTGGGGTGTTCTGAACACAGAGGCAAAGCACATCAGTCCCCTAAACTACCAGCCAAGATCTCAAGCTTAGAATTTATACTTATTACTTATTTTCACAAGAAGGGGAATTAAGAAGCAATCAGTAATTATTTTCCTAGTCAGAATGGAAACTATTACACACATCTGTACTGTCGCCTAACACAACATTACCTTACACACAGTGACAAACTGCTGATCATTTCCAGCTCCCACCACAATGTAGCCATCCTTGGTCTTAAAAGCCTGGAAGAACAAAAGGAGGTGCTAAGCTCTAACAAAACTATAAAATATTAGCACATCTTTGAAGTGAAAACTTTGTAAATAATGTTCAAATTACTTCCTTAAACATTTCCATTCAGTTCCAAGCTCTAGTCTTATACAAGTGCCTCAAAGTCATCTACAAGCACACACTTCTTCCAGAGTTTTCCTAGAGTTGAGAATTATCTCGATCAATAGTTTGTTTGCTGAAAATCTCTCTTGAGGCATCCTCAAACTTTTCGCATGTGTCCCATACTCACACAGACTGAGAAAGATTTACCAGGATAACTGGCATTTGACTTCAGTGCAATAGGCCAGCACAGGCTGGTGCACTAATGGTGAGAAGGCCTTGTGATACTTTCTGGCAGAGAGGAAAACTCATCTTCCATTCTCAGAAATCATTTTTTGTTATAAGCTATCATAGAACCATAGAATAGCTTGGGTTGGAAGGGACCTTAAAGATCATCTAGTTCCAAACTCCCTGCCATGGAGATCAGGCCACTAGATCAGGCTGCCCAAGACCCCATTCAACCTGACCTTGAACACCTTCAGGGATGGGGCATCCACAACTTCCCAGGGGAACCTGTTCCAGTGTCTCACCGCTCTCATGGTGAAGAAATTCTTCCTAATGTCTAGTCTAAATCTGCCCCTCTCCAGCTTATACCCATTGTCCCTCCTCCTATCACCACAATGAATAGTCCCTCTCCAGCTTTCCAGTAGGCCCCTTTCAGGTTCCTATAAGACCTCCTTGGAGCCTTCTCTTCTCCAGGCTAAACAAGCCCAATTCTCTCAGCCTGTCCTCATATGAAAGGTGCTCCAGCCCTCAGCTCATACTTGTAGCCCTCCTCTGGACCCATTCCAAAGGTTCCACATCCTTCTTACGCTGAGGATTCCTGATCCAATGGTATGAAATTTTACTATAAATTTTGGTAAAATAAGACACAAATGTAAGCAATCATGTGGGAAAGCTTCAATAATAAAAATCTTCTTATTCTACTGTGACCTATTCTTCTTCACAAATAGGAATATATTATTCTAACTCGCATTTTTTCATATAGATACAACCATATACAAACTAAGACTCTTTTTACCATCTGTTGTAGTCAAAGCTTTAAAAC
This sequence comes from Clamator glandarius, assembly GCA_033459285.1. Classification (NCBI taxonomy): domain Eukaryota; kingdom Metazoa; phylum Chordata; class Aves; order Cuculiformes; family Cuculidae; genus Clamator; species Clamator glandarius. The sequence goes on from JAUNZM010000238.1 coordinate 204,488, forward strand.
TATATGTGGAAAATTATGTCCACTGAAATGCAAGTAATTGTACATCATAGTAAGGATATGACTTGTTTCGTCTCTCTGCATTTCCTGTCCTGCTAGATAGTATTGGTCAGTGATAAAGTTTAGCAATTTATTTTTCAGGCATTTTATTAAGTACTTCAGTCTAAGATTCTTAGCAAAGATGAAATTCAGCAAACATTTAGTTCCAAGCATGCAAAACCCAGCCCCACTGACTTGGCCCCAGTACAATAAATATCTAGAAGCATGCATAATATAAAGGTACTGCATACTCACACTGAGGAATGCAATGAGCACAGGAAAAAATTGTGCAAAAGAATACAGAAGAGAAAGTTGTATATGAATGCAGAATTTTTTAGATATATCTGTTCATGCAGATTTCTTTGTAAAAAAATCACGATAGATCCTGTTTTAGGAATATGTAAGACACTTCTTGCCGCATTCCCAATAAATGGCTTTTAGTAGGAATACCTATGAACTAAAACTGTCAGTATAAACTTATTACCTTTAGTTACAGGCAAGATCAGCTTTCTGAACACAGTAGCCAAACCCTGACTTGTCTTTGCTGACATTGAGTTCTAAAATCAGCCACACGCATTTCACACAAATTAGGAGTAAACACTACACATATCTGTGTACATATGTAACACAGTATAGTTTTTATTGGTGCGACCACCTACTATTTCCACTAAACACAAATTAGAAATTCTTTTAGGGATTCTTTTAAACTTCTAGTCGGGTTGCCTGTTGCAGACTGCAAAGCCCACAATACATCAGATGTACTCATACACAGATCCCCTTCCTCCACACTCCAAAACATATTTAATTGGTAGTACGGGCAAATCTTAAAGAGTTCACTACTTATCAGCAACTTCTTTTGAGACTTACATCTCTGTAAGAAAACTGGTCACGCCATAGCTGCATACCACTATGGAACTGCATCTGTACCTGTGGGTTGCCTGTGCAGCAGCAGTAGTCACTCTACATTTGAGGGCCTGGTTATTAGAATCTGTGCTTCAGTTGCTTTGTGGAATGTGTGGGAAAACTGATTATTCTTAATTGCATCGTATGTCTAAAAAGCTAAAACAACAATCATGTCATCCCTACACAACAAATACGATATCAGAATAAATGCATCAGTGTCTTTTTCCATGAAGCTTAACTCAAATGTCTTCAGCTGCTATTTTAAGCTTCCCATTACAAAACAGCTGAGTATTTGCCAGTCACTGCTGCTGATAAAGCAGAAACTTCCAAATGTTATTAGCACAATATTGATGCCAAAATTTAAGTGTGATAACAATGGTTTTATTCATCACCCACAAATGTGTGCACACTACAGGTTACCACAGGTTACCGTCTGTTCACAGAAAGCTTCACAATCTTATTATACAAAGGGCAAAGTGCAAATAGATTTTAATGAGATTTTGTTTTGATAAACTGCTGTCCATCACATCAAATCATTTCACATTAGCGCAATAAAGGGCACTAAACACACAAGGCAAAAGTCTTATTTCCCTTCCCCTTTTTCTGAAGAATGAGGTCTTCCGATAACATTCTTGAGAACACAAGCATGATTTAACCTGCTGCTCTCACATGGCATCCTGAGCAATAGGACATCATTTGATGAAGACAAGAAAAAAAAAAAAGAACAGAGAAAAAAAATTAATCCACACCTTATTTATGGGAAAGGCAGAGACTGAACATGTAGCATCTAAACGCACAGCTTTTTAGTATGGTGTAAAAAGTTTGGGGTTTCTGAAATGATCTATAAATTCACATCAAATTATACGTATTACACGACATCAATATATGCATGTTCAAAGTCAGATCTCAAGATCCAGTGTGCATGCATAAATATTTCACACTGACTAATGGATGTTACAGGACCTCATTGAGACTCAGCACTTTCCAAATTTGATCCTAGAACACTGTGTTTACCTGAGATACTTTGTGTCCTGAAACATTTTAACCTCCTTAAACACATGAAATATAAATTCTATCCATTTTCTGAAATGTTCTAAGTGGTTTACAGGCATTCTCCAAAAAGGCTAAGTAAAGACACGGGCCAAATTTAACCTTAGTTTATTATCAATGCAAACAAAGACTTGCTGAAACACTCTGAGGCCAAATGAGCCAGTCTTTGCACTGCTCTAAGCCTTTCAAAATATGCCAGCTTTGATCGTGTTAATGAAAGACTGTCAATCTCTTGTATTTATTGCCTGCTTTATGAATTTTAAGCCTATAAAAGCTATGGCAATCATCAAGCATACATAAATATCTTTGCATATGTTTCAATTTGCATGTTGAGTCCACAAACAAAACATTAAAATGTAAGGGACCAATTAAAACATATGCCAATTCCAATAAAATGATCAAAAGTCCAGGTCAGTTTTCATTATCTGATTCCAAAACACAGAAATCAGAACAACCAGAACATCTGTTGCTGCATATGGTGATGCTTTACTTCCCTCCATCAGGTATTCATACATATTTGTAAGACCTCCTCCAGCCTCCTCTGCAATCCTCCAGGATAAACAGTCACAGCTCTCAACCCCTCTTCATATGAGAGATGTTTTAAGCCTTTAATCATTTTCATGACCCTTTGCTGGACCTGTTTGAGTATGAGCATGTCCTTGTTCTAAAAACCCCAGAAGTGGACTCAGTTGCGGACCCATGATTGGATCCATTGGTTATTCGTCCTTGCCAATGCTGAGCAGAGGGAAATGATCATCTCTTGACCTGCTGACAATACTCCTTCTACTACAGCCCAGGATGCTCTCTTTGTCACAGAGGCACACTGATGGCTCATGTTCCCTTTTCTGTCCACCAGGACATCTGGGTCCTTTTCTGCAAAGCTGCTTTCCAGTCAGTCAGCCCTCAGTTTGTACCAATGCATGAGTTTACGCCCTACCATGTGCAGGACTTCATAATTCCCTTTGTTGAATTTCATTAAGTTCCTGTCAGCCCATTTTTCTAGCCTGTCAAGGTCCCTCTGAGTAGCAGCACAACCACCTGGTGCATCAGCCACTCTTCTGTGTTCTGCAAACTGGCTGAGAGCGCATGTTAAACAGCACCAGCCCAGTGCACCCCTGGGGATGCCAGTAGCGACTGGCCTCCAGCTGGCATTCATGCTACTGACCACAACCTTTGAGTATGATAGGTCAGGAAGTTTTCATTCCACCTCAAAAATCTAAGTCTAAATTACCATTGTTGAGGGAGGGCACAGTGAGGGTACTTCATGGTTTAGTCTCAAAAGCTACTAGCAGATCAAATGCAGCACACAACAAAATATAGCCTCCAGCCATCACCATCAGTAGGTATCTTCTCTATGTCACAAGGACTGCCAAGGTCAAATGTAAAGGATGCAAGTGCCATCCAGGCTGAAACTAGATGTCAATTCTTTAGAGATTTCTCAGGAAGTAGAATTTGGAGACCAAACTATACTTGGTGAGACCAACAGAACAAAGCATTGGGTTTTTTAAATTGGAAGATTATTGCGTATTTAGGAGGAGTTAACAGCTTTAATTATCTCAACAAGCTACTGATTATTTTCATTACCAGTTACCGTATTGGACCCTTACTGATAATGGCAGTCAACAGCCAAAATATTTTAAAGCTTCCAGACCCTCCCCTTGGAAAAAGATTTGCACTACATCAGGTATGGTAAGAGAGATGTATTACTTGTCTTTATGAGCCTTCTTATCTGATGTTCCTATTTGAATAACAGTTGGGATCTGTAAAGATACCTACATTTCCTTCTCACTGGGAATAGTTGTTAGATAACCTCACTTTGAAGCATCTTGCTAGACAGCATTGCCTTTGGATTCATGAAGTTGAATAGCAGCATCTATAAAAGCATCCAGTCATGGAATGTGAAGGGAACAGCTGAGGGCTTGCAGATAGCCACTACGTATTAGTGAGTTCTAGAGAAGATTTACAGGTTAGTAACTTCTACCTGCCTTCTAACTGCTGTTGGTTTTACAGAGCAACAGGCTGGTTACTCCAACTGGCATGATAAAATAGATTGCTTAAGATGTTGGAAAGATTCTAGCCCTAGAGATCTAGCCCTCCTTTTATGAGGTCTAGATACAGTATTTCTGCAAGGTGTGTGCTTGTCAGCACAACAGGGAGTGCTCTGAGATGGCATTAAGGGAGAATGCTCCTCTGAGCTCCTTCCCAAGGTTGGCACAGGAGCAAGCAGTTCTGTGTAAAGGCTGAATGATTCTTTGGGACCAGTTGGGGACAGTGCAGAGCAAAGACACCTACTTGAGAAGTCCATAGGCATAAAACCAGAAAAAAAGCTAAGCCAATATTTTCAAACAAATCTTTGAGACACATCATCAGCATTTTTAAAAAGAAATTAATTTTCATATGCCATTCCTTCCTCTCCCCTCCACCTTCCTATTTACAACAATGTCTTCACTCACTCACAATATCAGTGACTATTCACTCAGTGAAATACTACGTGACCATACTTAGGTCTCCGTTTATGTGCTTGAAATACCTCCCTCATATTAATGACTATGCTCAAAGAGTAATGCTAGTCTTTCACAGGCTTGGAACCACAGGAAAAATACAATGCGTACTTTTAATTTTTGCATAATTTGTCTTCAATTACACTTTAAAATTTCAGTGTGATATTTGATTCAATGCAAGGTCATTCAAGGACAAACATTTTTAATGTAGATTGAAGGCTGCATTGAAGAAGGTAATGTATTCAGGATGTAACTGACCTGTACACAGGCTCTCTTCTCCTGCCAACCAAATGTTCCTACAGCATGTTGATTTTTTTCCCTCTCCAACCCTATCAAACTCCACTTTCCAAATTCACTAAGGGGTAGGAGACTCCCAGTTTTGCTTTGGATCAGAATGGTCACGTTCATTCCAGATTGGATAAACGTGGCACATTGTTTCTCTACCTTTACATATAGGTTTGAATAAAACATCAGCTGTTCCACAGAATCATGGAACAACCACATTCTTTCTTTCCTTCAAGGGAAGGGTACAATTCTTTCATAAAAACTTAATATTTAATTACTGTAACAAATGGGAACAAGACCAAGAAGTTTGGTCAGTGGTAGTTCTGAGCAATACGTATAAATCATAAAGACCTCACACTTTGAAACTATTTGCCTACTTTCTCTTCCAGTGAAAGCAAACAGTAAAATAAAAAAAATGTAAATTTTATGGACTAGATTAATGTATGCTGAATGCTCTCACTGAGCAAACTAAAGAAGTGCATTCCACTCAAAGATTTCACTTTTTCCTTCTGGCCTTCTCAACCCCCACTACCTGTCTGTCTCTTCACTGCCAAGTTGCAAGATGCATTATCCTGCAACATCACAGCTATTGCAGTCTACCAGACAGATCAGTATTAAGAATATTTGCACTAATTCTCTTGCAGAGAAGTCTGACTGGAATCTATGAGCTTGTGAGAAAGGTGTTTATGGTAGGATTACTGGGAATGATTACTTTGGTCTCTAAAATGAGGCAGAACACCTGCAGTTATTTCAAGGAAAGCACACCACAGACAACCAACTAGGGATACCACTCATGTCTACAGAACTCACAATTCACTAGACACCTTTTCTGATAAGCCTTCAAGTTCCATATATGTTTGAATGCCAAAAAAACTACTTTGCCTAACTGATCCAGGAGCAAAGCAGATGAGAACAATTACACATGCTCTGAATGCACTTTACTGAAAGGGGTAGCAAACTTAACACAAAATCACAACATCAAACAGGAATATCTACATATGGCATCATAGCGTGTCACCCTCAACATAGTTCCACTCTCCAGACCACGTCATGTTTTTATCCAGTTGTTGCCTAATGTGAGACATATAAACTGCTGGGAACAGACTGCAACCAAGTCCTCTCTAATCCCAGTTCACTCTCCTAAGAAACAGGTTGGAGACAGGATCCCTCTCTCACTCTTCTTCTGGTCATATGATATTTGCGCTGTTCTTCTCCCAGCTGACTAGATGCAATACATAGATTTGCAATCTAAGAGTATCGGTTGGGCATACTATCTACTAAAAAAGACTTTCATAGCTGTTACTTCATATTCAATAGTGCACTGCTTTGGATTGCATATCCTTATTTTTAGAGGTGACACTTTTCTCCCAGTCATCTCACAAAATAAATGTTGCAAGGAAATGCAACCATTTTCTTTGTTTTCTAACATGAATGCAATATATGTCTAGCCTCGCCACCCAAAAAGCCATTTAAAAACTCCTGGAAGAGCAGTGAACAGCCTTAAAGTGGTAAACTTGTCACTTTCCCAAATTTCTAAAATTTTAAATACCTAAACTATACCTCAATTAAAATTCAATTCTTTGATCATGTAAACCAGCATTAAAACCATTCCTTGCTGTTGAAAAATAACATATCAGGCACAGAATCACATTCTCCATTGCCACATTAGTTTTCCATTAGTTTTTCAACAATGAAATTACACACACACAGACAGGCACACACAAAATAAATAAACTTTAATCACAGTATCACACTGGAGCCAGTGTAATTAACGTTGTGTCAGCATTTCCATTTATGCCACTATTTTCAAGAGGTTTATAGCACAACCATAAAAATTCAGTTAGGTTGAAATTAAGCAAACAGGGTCTTATACAGCAAGCAACATTTAAGTATATATACAGACAGCAGCCAGTTACTACTTATATGGGAATTAAAATAGACGCTTACTGATTTTAAAAGGCACTGCAGAGCTATTTTTTTTAAACAATATTTTTCTCAGCTTTTCTAATAATCTCTCAAAAGTCTGAATCCAAGCTATGTTTCCTTGCCCCTTTTTCTTCTCACACAATAGTTCACACAATTTCTTCCAATTTTGGGATTGTAAGCATTGGGGTTTTGTTTCACTTTCAAAGTAAAAGAATGCAATGAGAATGTTTCTTTTGAAAAACAACACACGTGACCACAGTCTGATCCTGATACAGGCCTCCAGGCATTAGTGAAGCAGAAATGACAAATAGTTCTTACACCTTCCAAAAATCATAAGATACAGCAGTCTGGAAAATCTGAGTATTCAAATACAAAGTTTTAAGAGTGTTATTTAGAATTTAATTCTAAATAAGGTCCTATTTCTGTTTTCAGTAGAAATCACCAGAGCAGGATTTGCCTCATTATTTCTGTCCCTTTTGCCTCTCTACCCTTTGGCTTTAAGTGATGCAGTGGTATAATTTCCAAAGGCGAGCTTTGTAATACAGATAACCTTTCCCGTAATTCATACTGAGACAATCAGCCTGACATTTTAAACTGCCCACAGATGATCAAGTGCAAGCAAACAAGATCTGAGCTGGGGCAGGCAGTGTTATTAACTTAAATATCCTAATAACTTAATGTCCTGCTATAAAGAAGGCCCTTAAAAAGCCAAGCTGAATCATTTGTGAGTTTCTCTAACCAGCAGCCAACTCAGAAGAGCAAGGGATCAAATTAGCAATGGCACTGACAAAAATGAGCAAAAACATCAATGAGGACATAACCATTACAGGGGTGCAAAATCAGCTGCATTTCACAATTTGGCACTTTCACTACTTAACAGGAACAGCACTTATATATGTCGTCTGCCATTTAGCTACAGAACAGGATGGACAAGGGCAGGAGAAACTCCACTTCATCCTACCAATATGCCCTATTTTGGAGAATTTTTGCAGTTCATGTATCTCTCAAACAGTACGTGATCCTATGTGCTACTCAGTAGAGACAGCATAGTGGACTAAGGATGGATTCCAATTATTTCAATCTTGACTCTTCAAAATCCTTGATTTGTAGTTTTAAGTCAGTCTTATAACCCATGGCTGGTGTATACTACAGGCCACATGATCAAGGAGAGCCAACTGATGAAGTCTTCTTCCTCCAGCTACAGGAGGCTTCATGCCTGCAAGTTCTCATCCTACTTGGGAAATTCAACCACCCCGACATATGCAGGAAAAGTAGCACGGCAAGCTGCAGGCAACCCAGGAGCCTCCTAGAGCACACTGAAGATATTTCTTAGTCCAGCTAATAGAGATCCCCACTCGAGGGGATGTAAGACTGGACCTGACAGTCACTAATACGAGTGAACTCATCAGTGACATTAGGATCAGAGGCAGCCTGGGATACAGTGATTACACACTGGTGGAGTTCAAAGTCCTGAGGGGTAAGGAGTGAGTGAGAAGTTTAGTCAGAACCCTAAATTTAAGGAAAGCAGACTTCCAGCTTTTCAAGAAGTTACTTGGTAGGATCCTCTGGGATGTGGTCCTCAGGGGCAAGGGAGCAGAACAGAGCTGGCAAATATTTAAGGATGCTTTCCATAAAGCAGAAAAGCGCTCAGTCCCTAGATACAGGAAATCAGGCAGCAAAGGGAAGAGACCAGCATGGCTGAGTCAAGGACTGTTGTTCAAACTAAAGAACAAAAGGGAACTGCACAGGCAAGTAAGGACAGGTAACCTGGGACACGTATAGAGACACTGCCCAGTTATGTAGGAATGAGGTCAGGGAGGTCAAGGTGCAGCTGGAGCTGAACTTGGCAAGGGAAGTGAAGACCAGCAAGAAGGGCTTCTACAGGTACGTCAACCAAAACAGGAAGGCCAAAGAGAACATACCTCACTGATGGTTGAAAATGGTGACCTCATATCAATAGACGAGGAAAAGGCTGAGGTACCTAACAACTTTTTTGCCTCAGTCTTCACTGACAACCATTCTCCTCACCCCTCCTGGGTCATAGGACAGCAAGATGGTGACCAGGGGGGTAAATCCTCTCCCACACTAGAGGAGGATCAGGTTCACGACCACCTGAGGAACTTGAACATATTTAAGTCTATGGGACCTGGTGAGATGCATCCCAGAGTCCTGAGGGAATTGGCAGATGTGGTTGCCAAGCCACTCTCCATGATATTTGAAAAGTCATGGCAATCAGGAGAAGTCCCTGGTGACTGGAAGAAAGGTAACTTTGTGCCCATTTTTAAAAAAGGGTAGAAAAGACGACCTTGGGAACTACCGACCTGTCAGCCTCACCTCTGTGCCTGGGAAGATCATGGAACAGATCCTCCTAGAAGCTATGCTAAAGCACATGAAGGGCATGGAGGTGATTAATGGCAGCCTCTCTAATTCTCTCTTGTGAGACCCCATCTGGAGTATTGTGTCCAGTTCTGGAATCCTCAACATACATAGGATATTGAACTGTTGGAACAGCCCCAGAGGAGGGCTACAAAGATGATCCGAGGGCTGAAGAACCTTCCAAATGAGGACAGGCTGAGAGAGCTGAGCTTGTTCAGCTTGGAGAAGAGAAGGCTCCGAGGAGATCTTAGAGCAACCTTCCAGTACCTGAAAGGGGCCTACAAGAAAGCTACAGAGAGACCGTTTAGAAAGGCTTGCAATTATTCATATAATTCATAAACCTTTATGATTCATAAAGGTTTATTCCATGTAGTTAGTTTTGTTTTAAAACATTACTTTACCTCTAATCAGGATTTTAAAATTGAACTGGCCAGACATCCTGGATGTACCTTATTTAAAGTCTTGAATTTAAGCCAAAAAAAACCCCAAAAAACAAAAAAACCACTGCCAGGCCATAGTAATAATGCTAGTGAGATCTAGTTTTTTTAAAAAAAAACCTAAAAAATAACACCCAATAGTGGAACAGATATATGTCTAAGAATTATTTTTCCTCTTCACTTTCCTGTGAATTTCTGCTAGGTTTCCTTAAAACTATAAAAGTCAGGCTTCCATTTTTCTCTAATATTCTTGTTTATCATTTCCTTTTAGTCTGAGAAATATTGAAATATAATATCACATTACTGCAATTGCAATCTTTTATCTACCTTAAATTTAGCATTATTCCAATTATTAATGTTCGAAAGTATAAAAATCATCTCCTTGTACCTCTCACCTCTCACCAAGACTATATTCTCTTCTGCTGAATGCTGTCACATCAAGAAAAGTACAAAAATTACTGCATTTTGGCCACAGATAACTTCCATAAGTTGATACTGAACACTGTAACAGCACCTCAATTAAATTAGAAGTCATTACATGTAGTCAAACTAGTCTAAATCTACCCAGCTACTGCTATCCATATACCATAGCACAGTCATGTTAGAGTCTACACGCTAACAGTAAAGATTTCCAGTAAGAGTGAATATCTCATAAAAAGCAGATGATCCTTGTTATAGAAAGGATCCCAGCTACTGAGGGACCCAGTCTGGCTTCAGCTTGAGGGATGGTGTCAGCAAGCCTGGAGGAGCAGACTGGCACCTGGCCTTCATCATGCTCTTGTCTCCCTCTTTGTTGAGCCAGTGCAGTCAAAGGGCTGATCTCCTAATGACCCAGATGGCCTTCTGGTTACACTGGGGTTGGCAACAAATGGGCAGCAGTAAGCCCAGCACACAGACCTGTCCTTGCGCTGGGAGAGACTAAAATGGGCTGCTTGTAGCAGCTTGGCTTGTTCTTCCACCCTTGACAAGAGCCTGAAGTGTTGCCTGCCCACTGTTCTCCAGAGTTGACTATGAAATGGCCTTCACAGAAACAAGGTTCTTGTCCCTCAGTTATATGAAGCTGATTATCTGATTGCCTCACTTGGGGAGGATGAAGAAAGAGGAAATGGGGAGAAGAGGGAGAAGATTTGTAAGGGCATTCTTCCTCCCCTTGGGGTGCTGATGAAAGCTTTAGGATGTTTTACAGCTTCAGTTATAACAGTAACAGAAAATAATTCATAAAAAGGAGGAACAAAACACATTTGAATGAGTATATTAATTAAGATGAACAGAGAGAGCTTTCAGTAATGGTGGGATATTAGTACATTTAATTTCTTTGCAATGTACATTTACTTTCACAGTTACAAATCTTGGACATTTTATTAGACATTGACAAAGCTAACTGGGAAAGCTCACTCGTGAAATTTATGCAGGGAGCCAGACCAGTTTTCACATTAAGTTATGTACCAAAGCATAAGGCTCTAGACAAGGAATACATTTCTCCAACTACTTGATTTGTCTTTTTCTTTTCAAACTCTGCACAAGTTGAAACAAAACATACCAAGTGAGCAAACAAAGCAACTTCAAACTGCCACAAAGAACATAAAATCAACTGAAATGAGTGAGACATATGGTTGTACGCTGGACTTCAGCTTCCAAATGAAAATGAAGGTCCTATAGAATCAGATTTGTATTCTACTCACATACAGAGAAAACCCAGATTTTCAAATGCATAAATCAGAAAGTCAGCCTTTCTCTTTCCCAGCAGAGTGTAAAGACCACTCAAAATCACTTTTGTCTTAAAACGTGACAGAACAGGAAAAGTAATAGGAAGTCTATGGTGGTATGTGATTGCCTACCCTGAGTGTTTTGGTATTTCAAGGTTTAAACTAGACAATTAGTGTTCCTCTATAACAGACTCTGCAGAAGTACCGAGGCCAGCTTAGGTTAACTTCCTTCACATTTGTCCTGGCTTACAATGGATTGCAGAGTCCTATCTTCCTGAGGGCCCTTCTTTAGCAGCTACTACTGCAATGATACTTATAAAACGCAATACAATGATTGCACCCCTCATAGCACCCAGGCAGGGACCTAGGGGTATTTCAATAATACCTACTTGGACACAGGCATGCATCTTTTTGTACAGTAGTGGTCATCTCCTGAAAACCTCACACTGCTAGTCTGCTGTTTGCATCACAAATCATTAACTTAGAAAGCAAGCAGAAAGCAATAAAGGAAATTGAGAATTCCAGTGATCATTATTACATTTACACTGTTAAAATGCCACCTTCAAAATAAGTTTTCAGAAAATCAGAGAGCTTCAAGAGGCAAAGATAGATTTTCTATTTTTCCCTTCTTACATCGGTGAGCAGAATGTAAACTTGCAGATCAGCAAGTAATTATGTCACAACTGTCTGTTAAAACAAGCATCGCATATGAGGTATGTCAAGAGAAGGGAAAGAAAAACTATTATTATTATTATTATGTACCTGGAATCATGTTTGCTCCTATCCAGACAACAGAAGTAGTCAATAGCAAAAGTAAGAGGGCTTGAACATTTTCCTGGAGATCTCTTCTATCTTAACCACATGGAAGGAAAGAAAGAAGTAAGAAAGAAAGGAAAGGAGAAAAGAAGGGAAATGAAGAGGGAGGGAAGGAATTTCATGAACCCTAATGACCACAGCTGCCAGTCATTCTACCAACTGGTCCACAGGCTGGGCTTTTCATGCAAGGTCCACAACCAGATGTCCAAGAAGGGGGTTTGGCAGAAAAGTATTTTGTGGATATGGCCAGCATCAGCTTGAATAATGACAGATGTAGAAGTTCCTAAACCTTGTTACATTCATAGAAATGAGCAAATACCTAGTTCAAAAAGGGTGTACTCATTCTAAATGTGACACGTGTTACAAGAGTTAGACCTAGACGTCTTGAAAGAAAAATGGAAAGGACTTATTTGGTGAAAAAAAAAAGTGTGCAGTAATTTAGATGAAACTCTCAACCTAGGAGAAAGTAATCTGATGAACTGTTGGTTTAAGTTCTGAAGAACTGTAATAGTATTCGCTGTTCTGAAAATTATTATTGTGTTTTAAAGCATCCAATGGTTTTCCTCCTGCTGGAACCAATTGCAACAGCTGTAGAATTAGTGCCAGCAATGACTTACAGAACATTTTAATCCACTGAATGCTAATAGACTTAGCTTAAAGAAAAATTAGATAGTCACTGCATAGAGCACATCAATAGCCTAAAAATCATCTACAGATAGATCATTGCCATCATTCCATGTTAAATCATCAAATCAAAAAACATGTAACTAATTCTGACTGGTACACCCATTCTAACACTGCGTATCTTTAATTTTCCCAAGTAAAAACACCATGCCTGATTCTCCACAGAGAAACCATCTCCATGTGCTTTTCATGTTGTTCTGTACTCTGCTGGCTGAAACAGATGAATATGGAGATAACAGAAAAGAGCTAAGGAACCAGAGCTCTTAAAACGCAGAATAAAATGTGAATCAAGGCCTAGAAGAAAGATGATTGTCCTTGTGAAGAATGCAAGTGCAATTGTTGTCTAGAGTCGCACAGGGTTGACAGTTACCAAACAGGAGCACAGGAAGAAGTATATCACCATTGCAGAGTTGAATGTGGCCCTAAACATAAACTTGGATAAAAGGTTTTGATAAGTGTTTGGGAGATCAGTTTGCTTTCTTGGCCCATCTGGCATTTAAAATGAAATAAAACAGAAGCTCCAACACTGCTTGGTTTTTAGTATGGATATGTTCATAAACAGCCCATAGCCAGCTTACAGGCACCAATCTATCTCTAATGAAACCCACCACTGTTCCCCCTCAGACATATCACAAAGATTGCATGTTTCAAAAGCAATTATATACTGCTATATTTCCTCCATATATGAGGGAGGAATAAAGCAACCTGCTGGATAAACTGAAAACCAAAAAAAAAAAAAAAAGAAAAAAAAGAGATGAGATCTCCAGAGTACATTTCACATTCTTCCCCCATATCACCATTCATGGACCTTTTACCTGGATGACCTCAGCCTGCATAACAGGCAAATATTATCCTTGCTGGATGAAGGCTGGGCAAATTTGTGGCTCAACAGACCTCTCACACTTCCTTTCAAAAAATCCCAGATGTTATTTCAAGGATATCAACATTTTTCAGCCCTTCAGCTTTGAAGCAGTCACTGAAATACACAACTCCACATTTGCTGGTCATCAGTAAAGGTCTGGGCAGAAAAACAAATCACAGTAAAACAGCAGTAAAGGACTGAGGCAAGTATAACTATTGGTAAGTACCCCTCTCATCTGCAAGTTCTAGTTATGCACAGGCACAGCAAGCTCTTTACAAAGCTCTAAGGAGTCCATGTAGTAGCAGAAGCCATGCCAGCTGTGAAAGAAGACACATAGGGATTCTGCAGCTATTCAACCTATACCAGCTGTCTCCATATCTACAAATCTACGCAAGAGACCTGGCAAAACATGCTGCTGAATTCTTAGGGCAACAAGCTAGTCTTGAAATGCATTTGTGCTGCATTTCATGCCCAGAATTTTCTGCTCTTCCTAAAATGATAGTTGCATTCATGCCAACAGATGGAAAACATTATCATGTAAAGCTGGGTTCGTGCCTTGCTACTGGCTGGAACAAAAGCCATGGAAGTACTTTAGCTAGTTAAGTTAAAAACATTTTTGTATAGTGGTCTGTGGATGAAATGTTTTCCCACAATACACTGCAGAAAAATTCAAAAAGTGAGGTATCTCAGTGAACTACATGTAGAACTTTCTGTGCTTTAACCCAGTTCCAGTGTAGACACAGTGCTCTGATCTGACTTGCATATGGATTTGCAAGTACATGCTCCACAATAAAAAAAAGTTTAAAGCATCTATGCCAAAAAATCCCAAAACCAAACAAAAGAGAACAACACAAAAAAACCCACAAACCAATTCCCTCAGAATCCTCAACAGATGGAGAAACTGAAAAAAAGATACCATCAGGTTGAAGAGAAGAGAAGAGAAGAGAAGAGAAGAGAAGAGAAGAGAAGAGAAGAGAAGAGAAGAGAAGAGAAGAGAAGAGAAGAGAAGAGAAGAGAAGAGAAGAGAAGAGAAGAGAAGAGAAGAGAAGAGAAGAGAAGAGAAGAGAAGAGAAGAGAAGAGAAGAGAAGAGAAGAGAAGAGAAGAGAAGAGAAGAGAAGAGAAGAGAAGAGAAGAGAAGAGAAGAGAAGAGAATGAAGGGAAGGAAAATCCCTGGTCCTGCAACTTGCAGCCTCATGGACAGAGAGGGGAAATCAAAGGAATCAGAGGATGGGCACCAAGATGGGAAAGGGGAAAGCTTCCCTTTGCTAAGAGACAATCCCAAGCAATGCTTCACTAAAATATCACAGGAAAACTAGAATAAAGCAGGGGCTGCCACATGAAACATCACCATTCAGGAATTCTCTGAATGAGCATGGTTGAACTGTACTGTGGGTCTGCCACGGTACTATCATCCTACATAGCTATTATCCATTCTGTTCTAAGTAGCATTACCATTTATATTCACAAAGCATTTTTCTTTCTCCCTCTGTCTCCAGACTTTTTCATGTGTAAATCTTTTTTAGTGATACACTCAGTTATACTGAAGAGCAAAAGATTTATCATCGAACACTTCAGCTCTCTTGTCTCATGGGCAGTAATTTTTCGGACTGTGGGTCAGGGACCTTTCCATTTCACTGCAACACCCAAGGGACTAGTTTATCTGCAATGTGAATTTCCCATACCTTCAATAATTTCTACTCAAGAGAAAATCTAAACTACCATTCAAAACTATCTCGAGCTCCATCTGTTGCAAAAAAGTTGCATTACTTTAGACTCCCGTCTCTTCAGCTCTCATCTACTGCACCATTCCAAATGTCAAATGAAGACAGAAAGGGTGCAAGTGACTTGGACTCTGCTGAGGTTTCTTCCTACCAGTGAAGAACCAAAATACCTCTGAGAAAATTACAACCATCCTTCTCTCAAGTCAGCCACACCTTACCAAATACTAGATTTTACTGTTTGACTTTTTGGCAGGTCATCTCTGGCTTTTAAAGTGCTAAGGGCCTTTTTTTCTGACTTAACTGGTGATTGCTAAAGAATTTGTGATCTTTGAGATCCCTGTAAGCAATGTTCTTAGGTTAAAATTACAAGACAAAATTTGATGTCATTGCTGCATTTTGCGTCCACAGTCTGGCATCCTATGAAGCACAGTTCTGCTCCCCTCACTACAATTTCTAAGAATCAGGGGAAATAAAACCTTTGAAAAAAAGTAGGATAGAAATTCAATTAATTGCAGATACTTTAAAAACTCTGTAATACTTTAATTATTCTGTGTTAACAGTGCTATTAACTACTTCCTTCACCATTAAAGTGTTTTGGGATTTGGAGGGTTTTTTCAATCAAGCTTCTGCAGATTACAGCCATTATAACTTACCACAATTTTTTTAATGTTCCTGAAATCCAAGCAAGACATTGGCTTCTCTTTACAGTTTCCCATTTGCATTTGAACAGAATGTCATGTAGCAGAGTTTTAAGGATAACTCTTGAATAAAATACTATTTATTACGGATTGGTTTTATTTCAGTTGGCAGGAAATCATAAGAAAACAATTACAACTGTTCCAAAAAGTCTATTCACCAAACAAAGGCAAGCATTAAAATAAAATTATTTTTCTGCTTTCAGTTGCTAAGAGCAATGTAACTCATCATTCAGGATCAAACCACCAATGTCTACTCTTAACAGGGTACAGTTACGTAAAATTAAGGCTGGCACTGCATTGTGCCCAGATACTTGAGGCTTGGATTCTTAACTATGAATTTCCTTCCCTTTATGATCTTCAGCCAGAGAACAATAGCTGTCTTAATCTTGCCTTTTGTGAATGTTCTTTGTCTTTTCTTTCAAGCTTTACATACAATGATACAGCCCTGAGTGATGACACAAAGTAACATATCATCCAAATCTAGCTGTTTACCATATATGCTATGATATTATTCAAGGTTGAACAAATAAATTATTTTCCCGTAGAATGATAATGGAGTCATAACAAAGAAGTGGATTTTTTTTAATGGCATTCACCCCTGTCTGCATCAGATGGCAAGCTTATGATTAAAGGCTACAAGATTATGACTCCTCAAGCTTATTCTAAATTATTTTCAAATGGAAAGAGAAGATATCTGGAAAGAGACTTCATCAGCATTACCAAGGTCCTTTGGTTTTCTCATTTTATAAAGACTACATGACTGGAATTCTGCACCAGATTCTCTCCAGCCATTGCAAACTTGTTTGACTTTGCTGCAGTCAACAAACAGTAAAACGAAATCATTCATGAACAAAACCAATTTGCACAAGCTAATTATATCCTCAATCTCATATATTCTTTTCTTTTTACAATACTACGTAAAATGTAGGTGCATTAAAAAGAAAATTATTATGATGATTAATAAAGATAAATTCATCATTTATTAGTGAGAAATTCTATAATACAGAAGGGTTTAGAACTTCATGTTTTCAAGAGGAACTTGAACAAAACTGTTAACTTTTATTAAATAAGACAGGAGAGCTTTTTTGCCAGTTGGGCAGGAAGACCCAAACAATCCCCTTCAAGCATGTCTAGTCTCAGAGAGACAAATGAGCATATTTCACCTTCCCATTAAATACACTGGATCTGCCTCTCTTTCTATGGTAAATGTAAGCACTATTCACATTTCCTTAATTTTGTCAATGTCTTACAGATTCAGAACTAAGAAGCAAGCTGGAGCTTTTCAAAGCATGCACTCTCCCTACCTTATCTTACAGCTATAACTTCATTAACAGCACGTACTGCAGGAATCCAGATTAAAATAGCTTTTGGCCAGTTATGACACCCCAGTATAAACACAGTAGCATCTTAATCCTCAAAATTTCATTTAAGACTATACCTTCTACAATATAAATAAGAGTAGCACAACCAGACTGTTTGCTTAGACTGTCATTCCTTTGTTTAGCAGCCAGGTAAACCTCTAGATGCATAGTTTCCATTCCTGTAAATTTTTTAAACAGAAGACAGCAGTATCCATTTGTTGCACCCATTTTTGTGGCACGCACAAAGAAATACAACATTCTTGTTACTCAATGAATATAAAATCTGTAATATACTAGAGGCACCCATAGTGTTAGTATTCCCAAAAAGCAAGTGAGTTGCAGTGTGTATTTTCTGTTCCCCTCTTTCAGGAGGAAGGGAAGCTCCACTCTGTTCTGCAAGCTCCAGAGTTACATAGGATGAAATTCAGATCACACACAATCAATAAATCCATATTGCATTATCACCATTAATCCCAAGATCAAACTGAGATTTGAGAGACTGCCTGCACAGACAATCCCCTGCAGAGCTAGACAGCTTGCTCTGGGGCATGCAGGACTTCAGCAACAGAATCAAATATACAGGGGAGCTTAATGTAGCTCTGGGTGCACCTACCAAAAACAACAGATGATTTATATGGATGTGAGGTATACTCAGCGCTTCACAAAACGATGTATAAAAAATAGCTCGCTTAGTTTTTTTAATGTGGTTGAAATTTTCCTGATATAATATGCACTTAACAACACACAGGGATTACAGCCATTCTCTTTCATAGGTTTTGTCTCTGAGAGGTAACACCTATCTGCTGGAAGGACCACAGAGGACACTCAGTCTAAGGCAGAACCGACTCCTCTGCAGCTACTTGATACACTGCCACATGATAACCTTACATTTTCAGAAGACTACATTTTCTCTTGGTTTGCCACTTTGGGATTTCACTTGATTTCACTACTGTTTTCTGATTATCCACAGGATCCGTATAGATGCCAAAGATTTGCATATTCCTAATACTGGAACTATCAAAGCTTTTTAAAACATTCAAAAAACAAGATGGAAAAAGGAAATGTCTAAACTTTAAATAAATTAAAAAAATTAAGACTTGAAAGATTTTTTTCCTACCCGTGAGTAATTTTTATTTATTACTCTCAATATATTACTCTTGATTCCAAAAGTTTAAAATAAAAAGGTAAACACCCAACAGAGAAAATAGTAAAAAATTAATACATCACTGCTGCACAGAATATACGTATTGTCTTTAAATATGTAAGTCTCATAAATTAATAATGCTGGAGGTTAAGATGTAAAATAATCCTCATAACAAATTTCTACTGTATTTACATTCTTCACAAAAAAACAGACCTTCTAATCAGAATAAATATGATGCCCTTGTCTAAAAAATACTTATCGTGCCTGCAACTTTCTTTTCAATACACAAAAGAATACATTCATACCGGTTTGCTTTCCATAATGCATAATATTATTGTGCTGTGTGAAACACAATCTTTCTATTTTATTTAAAGTTTATTATGAAGGAAGCTAAACCTAGCATTAACTTTAAAGTGTGCTTTCTGCTCATAGACAGGCCTTCAGAACCATAATGCTTTCCCACACAGATTTGCCACAGTCAATCTACCTCTGGAGATAACAAGAGGTATAAAGCTGTCCTGTTCCAGGACAGAGTTATAAATCTGTTCTCCTTGGCAACCCTACTGTCAGGATACTAATGGCCACAGAGATGCATGCAATCTCATTGTTTAGGAACCTTGCTGAAAAACTACCCTTTTTTTTTTACATATAGACATTAGTTCTTAATCTGAAGTAATAATAGCTGTGGGATGGTAGCAACTGACCCAACTTGAATGGCAAAGACTGATTTAAGGTTGAATGTTCTACCAACTTTCTGGTTTTGTCTTATTTACATGAAGGTTCATACGAATGTAAGATGTTAACACTTTATTTTAATAAATAAATGTTTTTGTTATTTCAATTGTTTCAACCAACCTTTCAAACTATATTAATCAAAAGACGTTTAAACAAATGGTTGATCAGCAGCTAAGCAAAAAGAATTTTAATCTAACACAGCTCCTCTCATCTGCTTCAGGATAAACTTTGTACAGTCTCCTTTTTTTTTTTAATAAGTGCAATCAACAGTTTATGTGGTGATCCAAATTGGCTAGAATTATTTCTTTTTATTAAGATGAATGAAGCTATGAGCACTTAGTGTTCAAGATGACAAGAAAAATCTAGAGCAAAACTCACTTCAAAATTCTTTTAAAATAAGTTTCTGCTAAAACTTTCAGATTTTGTACAAGAATATACACCTTAGTTAAAAGGTGTATAATAATAATTTAAAGAATAACCTATCCTCAAATGACTAAAGGTTACATTACACTTAATGTTTCTTTTTTGAAAAGAATATCTTGCTCCCGTTTAGACTGTGAATCCCTATCCCTTTTTGGCAGATGCTGTCTGTTATCCGTGTATGGGATGAGATTCCAGCACTGCCACTGAAAAAAATCCATTTGTTCTCTTGTTCTGTGTTCCCTCAGATGCCCAGCAAACTACGTATAACCTAACACTTCTACCTACAACTTAAGAAAATAATCCAAGATCGTCCCAACAGTGGAGCTATGGCAAACCTATGCAGGCAGTTTTCCTGGTGGGAACAGCCTACACTCTCGGGAAGGTTATGTTGCTAGTATAGCCCATCTGAGTTCCCAAAATAGTTACGTGCCAGGAAAGTAACCCCACTTCCAGGACGACTGTTTACAGCAGAGCTTCTGCCAACACGGCTACGTCAGCTGAATTGTGATTTTTCCCACACATCTAACCAATGTAACTACACCGGCAAGACTTTCAAGTATAGCCAAGCTTAGTGTATGAAGCAATTGCAAAAATCATCTTTTTCCATGTCTCCATGTGATATGAGTTTTATGTGAGATAGAAAGGTTATTAAAAATCCGTCAACCCAAATGCCCTGTTAGTCAACTGGAAAAAACCACCACAAAAGATACACAGAACAATAGTCAAAGGAAAATATTGCTGCATTTTCATTTCATATGAAGGAGCATTAGGGGGTATGCAGTTTTGGGTCTGATTTTTTTTTAAATTAACAGTGTCTTGGCTTGCATTAATTACAAGAAACATTTGAGTCAGCTGTCCCTGGCTTGGATTAATTTCATGATTCAAATTATCTTGAATTTACAACACATTTGTGTGTGTTTCATATTGGGATAGTTTTAATCCTAGTAAATTAAGAGCTGCAATCTGTTTCATTTGATTGTAGTCCATTACACTGTCTTCTCATATAACTACCCTTCAGAATTGAAAACATTTATAATTTTGAGCTGCAGTCAAAAATAAGAAAGACTGACTTCAGTAAGGAGCGATACAGAGCTGGATTTTCTGATCGTTTTTATTCATGAAGGAAGTAGCAGCATCAACCTTGAAAAAATGTTCTGAACGTTTTTTTCCCCTAAGATTTGGAAGATATGAAAAAGCATGAGTTGTTTGACATAAAAATAAAAGAGAACAGTTCTATGCAGCTGTAGTCGGCAATGAATATAGAAAAGTAACAGACTAGCAAAATCTACTAGTGAAATGTATCTATGTGCATGGATCTTTCCTGTGGTACATCCACTGGCTTCACACACATGCTGCTCCCATGGATCCCAGTAACATGGCGATTACAAAATAGTTTCATGACTGGGTTTCAAGAGAAAGGCAGGCCTTCTTTTAGGCTTGTTCTTGTATCACTGGAGAAAATCCAGTAGTAAACTTAATCAAATGAAATCTGTCAGAATAAAATTTTATAGTTCTTAACTAAACAAAAGTCTAGACATACAAATCTGAGTTTGAAAAGCCCAGTACAAATTCCTTTCTCATTATTTGCTCTGGAAAACAAATCAGTTCATTCACTATGGGTCAGATGTCCAGCAGCTCACACAATCAGAACATAATAAAATTCATAAGTAAGACCCAGAACTGCCACAGAACCCAAGTTGTTTCACATTTTGAGTTATTTTTAGATTTGTAGATTATCATCAAATCTTGATGATATATACTTATACAACAGTGATTTTTGTACAGCAGTCAAAAGTATTGAGAAGACTCAAATGCTTTTTTGGAATACAATTAGGCCACTGGATCAAGGGAAGACATTTACATACTCATGAGCTTAATAAAAGTTTACCTGTCACATTTAATAATGAATTCACTTTGATACACACATTTAATGAATTATAAAAGTATCTACACCATTTTTTTAATTCCTTCCTGCATCATGAAGCACGGTTTATGACTGTAACTTCAGCATGGACTGGAAATATATATGCATACTCTTCCCATGAGGCTGAAAAGAGTATCACAAATTATTTCACCACTGTATACTCCTCCCTTGGTAGAACATAAAGCTGGCTTTGAGATTAAAAGGTCAGACTTGATTGCCTGTCTAAAACGATTCAACCAAGACTGTGACAACATGTTCTGGTTTTGGCTGTGAAAGAGTTAATTTGCTTCATAGTCGCCAGTATGGGGCTACATTTTGGATTTGTGCGGGGAGCAGTGCTGATAACACAGGGATGTTTTAGTCACTGCTGAGCAGTACTTACACAGAGTCAAGGCCTTTTCTGCTTCTCACCTCGCCCCACCGGCTGGCAGGCTGCAGGTGCACAAGATGCTGGGCGGGGACACAGCTGGGACAGCTGTCCCCAACCGACCAAAGTGATATCCCACACCATGATGTCCTACTCAGCAGTAAAAGCTGGGGGAAGAATGAACTGGTGGACGTTTGGAGTGACAGTGTTTGTCTTCCCAAATACCCAACAGGCGTGATGGAACCCTGTTTTCCTGAAGATGGCTGAACATCTACCTGTTGATGATGGGAAGTAGCGCATGAGTTCCTTATTTTGCTTTGGTTGTACATGCAGCTTTTGCCTTACCTATTAAACTGTCTTTATCTCAACTCATGAACATCTGCATGGTCCTTAGTCACCAGCTGGAGATAAACCACAACACCATGACATTTCAGTTTCAGAGATGAACATTTGTTTATGAGTTATACCTAAAGGTTTACCGGGATACTGAGAATACAAATACACGATAAGGTGTATTTTTATAAAAGCATGTTCTCCTACATAAGCAATCAGAAATCCACTGCAGTAGTCACTCCTATGCACTACTAAGACTGTAAGCTTTAGTGTTCTGCATTATCATTTTAGAGAAAACACTTTCCAGTATTTTCAGTGTACAGAATTATTCTACGCTATTTATGTAAAAACAGTTCTAAGGACCTGGATGACCCCTCTGCAGTCCTTAAGATTTTACAGTACAACAATATGATTCTCTCCCACAAAATATTACTCTCTGAAGAGCCTGATAAATGTTTATCTTTGGCTTTTTCCCTTCCTGTTCAAACAGTATAGTTTCTATACTCTTTAATAAATATTCTGGTTTAAATTCAATGTTTTCATACCCAAGCTTCTAACATTTCTACACTTTTGAATTTCATTCTGTCGTCTGCCATAACTACACAGATGTCATGAGACAAGATTGTTGGCTTGACTAATTAAAACTTTAGCTGTTCCTAAAACACCTAAGCCATGCAACTCTGTCAAATAAATTCAAAGTTCCTATTTTATTTCATCTTGCAATACAGTATCTTTAACAAATTGTACTGGGCTGCATAGTCCGGATAAAGTCTACATGCAGTATTTTTTTTCAAACTGACAGGTTCTATTTTATTTATGAGAGTGCAAAACTTGCATGGGACTTTTTAATTTTTGACAGAAGGACTTTAATGATGCTTGGCTCATCCACATCTTTGCATTTTCTGCCAGGTCAGCAGCTGAAGGCCTTGCACTTTTGTACAAAATCTAATAAAATTATGGAAAATGACAGCAAAGAGAAAATTAATGCCTCTTAAATGTATTTTAAAACATTATACTGTCCAAAAGGGAAAAACTAAAATGAGAAAAATGTACGTAAGAAAAAGGGCTAGCTACAAGGAAGAAGAAAAGATACTCTACTAGAAATAAGAAAGTATATTGAGAAAAAAGCAAACAAGCTACACGGAAAGAAGAGATAACTGCTTTGAGAACAATCACTTCTTAGGCTGTAGCTTTATACAGTCACCCCTAACTGACTGAAAAGTTTATGTCCAATATGATGTCTCCAGAGGTAGCCTGTGGTAGTCTCACCTTAGCCCCCTAGAAGACAGTAGTCCTCAACATTAAAACTGCATACAGTTCAGAAAATTGTCCTCTCTTTGCTCAAGGAAATCTAAGACATGAGCTGTTTGGGAACTGAACTTCTCATCCCAAAGTGGGTGTGTCTTGTTGAACACCAGTGAATCAATACTGACAATTTCTAGAGTTTATCAGATTTTTTTTTAAAAAATGGACTTATGCTTTCAAGCTCTACCCTCTTTCTTTTCCACAAATATTTATCATATCTATTCAGAAACTGGATCTATAGTAGCAGAGTTCTATGGCTATTCTGTTTGAAATACAGTAAGCTAAGCTAGAAAAGCCAGTTACACTTGTAAAATGGTACTTAAATTAAAAAAGAAAACACTTTTGAACATACGAGGTACCAAGCTAAGAGAAAGATGCATACTGCTGCAATAGCTGAAGATTAGCTGAACTCAGTACTTTCTCAAACATTGTTATCAGGAGCTATGTTGATCCTGTTGGGTACTTCTTTTCCTGCTAATCCTAGTTTATTCCCCATTTCTACACATAAACTTAGGGGTCCAGCAGCTGTCATCTGATACAGATATTCAAAAGTAAAAGCACCAGGAATTCCTAGGACTGAATGGTTTTTTCCTACAGAAAATATTTATTCATTAACAGCCGAACTCACTATAACAGATAATATCAAAGAGCAAGATAAGGTTAAAATGAAAATTGAAAACAAAAGTTGTGGTAATTTAAAACCATTTGTTATTTTGACTTTTTCAGCACTAAATGTTTTCATTTCGAAATAAACTTCCATTTTTATTTCCTTTACATTTTATGGCAAAATACGTTATACAACGGGAAAAGCAGAATTAAAGTGAAACATTAATTCACGAGTTTTAGCTTGGGGAAAATAATATTTTGTTTGGTGGCAGGAGGCATGGAAATAGGATAAGAGACAGGTCTTTGCTGTGCTGAGACAAAAGAAATTTGGAAATCACAGGAGACTCACCACATGAAAGGACTTGTTTTCCATACAACTGCATACGTTAAGGGATAAAGTGCTACAGAAAGAACACTGAAATGATCAAACCTGGCACATAACCAGCATAACGCTAAAGCAAAGCACATAAGAGAGCCTGAGAAAGTACCACCTTCCAAGAAACTGAACGCTGGGTCAGCATGCAGCCTCATAACAACCTGTTTGTGACAGTGACAGTGCTATTTGCAACTCTCTTCTCTGTGCTCCACCATGCTTCCCTGCTTGCAGTTTAAAGCTATCAAAAAATAGAGCTCTATAACATACAAACTGCAGCATTACATTGAACAGCCTTTTCTCATTGAAGAGTAGAAGCACAGCAGGTCTGCAGCATCCGCCTCTGCCATACTAATGGCTTTCACACCATTGTATGCTGAGCCAAGATGCACAACTAAATCACAACTATGCTGGAGCAAGGGTCTGGCTCACACCTCAAGTAACTCCTGATCTTTATTGCACCTTTTTTCCAAAGAGCTGGAGTCACATTCTTATTTCCCATTTGTTCCCTATAAAGTTTCTATTCAAAAATGTATTACTGAAGCATTGTCATGGAAACAGTAAAGGCTAAAACTTTAAAAACAAACTTGAAAAGTTTTAGGCAGTTTTTCTCAGACCACAGTTGCTATACGTTTTCAGGCAGAGCCATAACTGGTGATTAAAGACAATCTCCAAACATTTTTTTTGTACATGTATGGTGACCATCTTTACATTGCAGAAGGGTGGGGAGTCTCATGACTTCTTTTCCCCATTTGTCCAATATTTCCTCCTGCTTTTCCCTTATAGCAACTCCTTTGATGATGCACATCATTTTGGTGCCTTTCCTACTCAGCACCAATATGTAAAACATCACTACTATCAGCTAACGCCACTGGCATTGCCTTCCCTATAAAATGATATGCTGAGAATTATCACAGGGCTTGCTCTGCAGTGATTATTCCCATCTCCTGTTGTTTCATCTGGCAACCGAACTAAGGACCAGGGGGCATTTTATTGATCTGCAACTCTGATCACAGGATCATTGGATAAGTCAGGTCGGAAGGGACTTATCCTCCTGCAGGGTCACCTGTGAGATCGGCATGGGTTACTCGTAGGTTTTATTGAATCAGTTTTAAAAAGCCTTCAAGTGAGAAGGCTGCACAACCTCTCCAGGCAACCTCTTTCACTGACTGTCCCCATGGTGAAAACATCACTGCATTTTAATATTTGCTTACTGGAACATACCCTTAGGCTAAGCAATCCCCATAGTAAACATAAGGAATATAAACTTATTCTTTAAATATCATGCAGTTGAATTCACCAAATGAGATGTACTATTGCCTAGTGGAGAAAAGCATAAAATAGACTGGTGATTTTTGGGTACTTCCAACAGGACTTTTGCTAGCCTGGTGACTGACTTCAGACAACTTAATTTCTGTCTCATCTTCTTCATTCACATAGAAAGAATACTTATATTGACTTACTCTGCGGAACTTTTTAATATTGAGTAAAAAAAAAAAGAGAAAAAATATAAGTTTAATAATGATGCTGCTACTATTGATAAAATACTTATCATATCTTATCACATATATCATAGATATAATAATTATTATTGCAAAGTATCTAAATATACATATATGTGTACATCTACATTTGTGTACACATATGTAAATCATAGCATAGCTATTGCCATCCCTAAAAATAACTGCCTCTGAATTAACCTCATCCAGGTAGGTAATATCTAAATCCTATAAATGTATAACACACAAATACATGCACGTATACATGTATGAATGCATATACATGTATATATAAGCTATATAGAAATTTATTCTGATTTGGATATGTGTGTGTATCTTCTAACTTAACCTTTAAACTGTGACAGTTCTAGGAATTAAGTTACTTATCTATAAGATAGAAATCAAATTCCTTTACATACTACATTTCCAGAGAAGAAAAAAAATTCTACAATTGCTGTTCTTTTTTGTTTCCAAGGCCACTGACAATACAGAAACCAAGCATTTTGATCAGAATTCGACAGCACTACTCTACCCTTAAAGTTGTGTGTTGCACAGATCTTTTATATTCACCCTATGAAAGAACTTTATAGACAAATATGGTAAAATATCAGACAAACTAAGCCTTCAGAAGGATGAACGTTTAAAGCTCATGGGAAGTTTTTATACCATAAGGGGTTAAACAGAGGATGATTTGAAGAAAACATTAGTTGCTTTGCAGCCTGTACAGAAAACATTTGCTTCCCTACAACAAGGTTTCAGTAGGAAGCCAAATGAAGCAGACAGTTTATTAATTGATGGAACAGCACGGATGAAACACTAATTCAACCAGCAGTACAGAACCACGGTACAAGATGTTACAAAGGCCGTGTTAAGTACTGCTCCTTCACTTAAAAGCACTGCTTTATAAGGTCACCATTGAAAGCGAGCTTATATATTCTGGCTACAAGATCCAGTTAAGCACATGGTACAGTTTTCTTGCCAATTTTGCTACATAGGCCTTATTATACTACAAAATTATTCCACCCATCATCAACAAATATTAGACATGCTGTACCATACTAATGATACGTATTCGTGCTGAATTTTCCTTAAAGAAGTGATCACACAGTTAAGCATTAATTTACAGATGAAACTAGATGCTGGACATCTACCTCTTACCAACCTCTTGGCCAAGAGATAAACAGTATTTTCTGCTGTCTAACTGGAAAGACAGGGAAAATACAGTAAGAACAGATAATTCATCTATCAGTGTAGACTTAACAGAGAGTGAGCGAGTGTGTGTGTGTGTGCGCGCGCCTGCTTAGTGACTAAATTTCAACATTTTCTTAAAGGTTATTGCTTCATTGCTACAGGGATAAAAATTTCTCCAATGTCCATGCCACCATTTCTCAGTACTGAAGGAAAATAAAAGAAGAAAGAAGCAATATCCACTCAATTTTTTTTCCACTTTCCCAAATATACATAGTACCCAATGAGATGGATTCACAGGAGAAGACAAGCAGCTGCAGGAGGATGAAAAGAGATGGCAGCCCACTTCCAGATCTTCACCCCTCTCTGCTCAAGCAGACAGAGTCTGCAGGTAGCACTGACTCACCTTGGGACAGGCATGGGAGAAAAGGAGCTCTGATCTGAAATCAGAAAGTAAAGCAGGAGAACAACAAGTGGAAAAGGGTCCAAAAGTAGTGCCACAGGTTTCATAATAGCTGGATGAGTGACAGGATCTAAAAAGTTTGGGGTTTATTACAGTTTATAACATGACACTATTAGTCAGGTAGCAAAGTACACAACACTAATGTTTATTTTTTAAAAGGGGTAGAAACCATAACCCTGGGAACTAGCAACCTGTCAGCCTCACCTCAGTGCCTGGGAAGATCATAGAACAGATCCTCCTAGAAGCTAAGCTACAGCACATGGAGGTGACTCGAGACAGCCAGCATGGCTCCATCAAGGACAGGTCCTGCCTTTCCAATCTAGTAGCTTCCTATGATGGGGTAACCATACCAGTGGACCCGGAAAAAGCAATAGATGTAATCTATCTGGACTTCTTTAAAGCCTTTGACGTGGTCCCCCACAACATCCTTCTCTCTAGATTGAAGAGATATTGATTTGATGGGTGGACTGTTGGGTGGATAAGGAATTGGTTGGATGGTCACATTCAGAGAGCAGTGGTCAATGGCTTGATGTCCAGATGGAGATCCATGCCCCTCTAATCCTCTCTTGTGAGACTTCATCTGGGGTATTGTGTCCAGTTCTGGAATCCTCAACATACAAAAGATATCAAACTGTTGGAATGGGTCCAGAGAAGGGCTACAAAGGTGAGACTGTAGCACCTCTACTATGAAGACAGGCTGGGAGAGCTGGGGTTGTTCAGCATGGAGAAAAAAAGGCTCTGGGAAGACCTGAGGGCGACCTTCCAGTACCTGAAGCAGGGCTACAAGAAAGTTAGGGATGGACTTTTTACAAGGGCATGGAGTGATAGGATGAGGTGGAATGGCTTTAAATTGGAAGGGAGGAGATTTAGACTAGACATAAGGAGAAGATTCTTCACGATGAGGGTGGTGAGGCATTGGAACAGGTTGCCCAGGGAAGCTGTGGATGCCCCATCCCTGGAGATCCAACATCCACGTTGGATGGGGCCTTGGGCAGCCTGATCGAGTAGGAAGCATCCCTGCTCATGGCAGGGGGGTTGGAACTAAATGATCTTTAAGTCCCTTCCATCCCAAACCATTCGATGATATAAGATGAGATGCTTGGATCGAGACAGCAGAATAACTAAACACCAGATGGAAATTACAAGAATATGTTCATAAGACAAATAGAAATTGAGCCTGACATTTCCAAAGAGAAGTTGGACACCTAATTAAAATATTTTCATTACTATGACCTCTTTGCATCCACACTGTTCCCAATGTCAGTGGGAGCAGCAGGTACCAAGAGCCTGGGAATTCCAAGCCATTTTTACTGCAGTCTTGAAAACAGCACTCCTATTTGAAAAGCTTGATATGGACTTCCATTGGAATGATTAGTTTGATTAAGTAGACAGATTTTGGACAAGTGAGAACATTTTGATGAATGTTTCCCGAAAGGAACGTGGGGATGAAGAGGGAGTGTAAGGGAAGTTGTGAGAGAAACTCAGAATGAAATGGAAGGGGAGAGGAAGGACACCGGGCCCCAGCCAAGCCCTAGCTGCTGCTTTTAACATGTGCCTGGAACTGTATATATGTGAGTATAAGAGGGAAATGAGCCAGAACAAATAAAATTGCAAAGCAAATGCTAAACAAGTTTTTCTTCCCCATCTCATGGGAGAATAAATATTTTATCCTGCTACAGTTCTATTATTTATCTTCTTCATACCACATCCAATTGGGAAGTGAAACTGTTAAGACTTGATGTCAAGGTTTAAGGGAACTGTTTCATTTTGAGTTCAAATGCTTCAGTTTGGCAGTAGAACATCTGCTTCAAATGTTTCAAAGGCTCTTGACATTTACTACACTATGCCCAAAAAAATTCAAGTAACTGAAAGCATCACTGTGTACATTGTAAAACTGAACATTCTTTGCAGTGTGTCCCTCGTATACTGTATGTCATCTCAGTGCAGAAAATAATGTGCCATTCTGCACTAAGAAATTTATTTCAACAATGCAGTAATAACACACTTTTTATTAGAGTGATAAAAATATCACTCATTTCTTAGTATAAATAAAGATGACAGGTTATACAAAAGGGAGAAGGAAAATAGGAAAAAAATTAAAAAGGTTTACAAGAACCACAATCTGCTTTTCGGAATCACCCTACAGCACTTTCTTTGTGTGTCACTACTTGACTGGAGTTCAGAGTTGTCATTTTGTTCTCAGTGAACACCAGCTAAAAAAGAATTAAGAATAATGTCTTTTCATACATCTTATGGGTGTTTCTTAAGATTAAAAAAAATATATCATTTTCTCATTGCATTTTTCTTTATTTGCTAGCAAGTGACCTTAGAACACATAAATTTAAAAACTGCAGAAATACATTTTAATTGAATCTTTCACACAGTAAAAAGTAGCCAAAGACTTTCAGCATCAAAAGCAGGCAATGTCAACTTCAAGTTTGAGTTTGGTTACACTAAGTAATGAAAAACATAGCGTGCAAATCCTTTGTCTTTGAAGGATAACAAATGCCAATCACAAGTCAAAATGATAACTAAACCCAATCCCCTCCTTGACATAACACAATCAGTAAAAGAATGTAGGTGTCCTCAAATTTACATGTCCCACATACACCAATTCCAGGGGTATAATTTATTTCATGCTGCAGAGAGTGCACAGAGTAAAGTTGAACAGCATCTGTGGGCTGCTCAGTGGTCCCAGTAACTATCTACATTCAGGAGGGACTGATACAAAATAGCAAAATTCTAAGTCCTACTTAATTTATACTTATCCATCAACGCACATGAAATTTCTCAATCCAAACCAATATTCCACACTAAGAAATAATGTAAAAAATTTTCTGAGCTATTCATCATTTGTAGACAAATCTTCCTTCAAGTCACAGTGAGAAGGAAAATACACATATGTGAACGTTGTCTTCGGCTTAGCTTACTACAACGTGTCCTTTCTGGATCAAAAAGCCAATCAATGGAAGTGCTAGAAAGATCTTATCTTAAAAGCAGGCATCTCTTCCTGACAGAATGGCACCAGGTTGCTTTAAGGGTGCAGAGTAAGGAAGATGCAAAGGTGCTGGGGGAAAATGCTTCCATTGCCTATAGAATTGTGCCCTGAGTTTAATTATAATGGCATTTATACATTATCACCAGAGTAAGAGTTGCTGCAAAAGACTGTAAAATTGATACCTGGCCTAGGCTTTAGCTTTTCAGGAAGAAAAACAAGCCAAAAAGGGCTACACGTAGAAAGTTCAAATCAATACTAAATTTGGACTCACGTTATGCAAACAAATAAAACAGGATATTTTTCATACATTCAAGCAAATGTTATAGGAGGGAAAAGAGATGCTGACCAAGGTGTGAATGAAGCCAAGTCATTCTTCCAGAGAACTCTCCAAAAACAACTTTGTAAGACAGATTCCAGTTTTCAAACGCAGCAATTACCAAAAGAGGCTAAAAAAATGAGTTAAATGAGTTGATCTAAAGGAAGCTCCATAGGCTAAGCACCCTGCCAGTGTACTCAAAGTATTTCAGCATGACAAATACATCTTTGCCTCTTCTCGTGTTCATACACAGGGGTGTTTTGAACTCTGCTGCCTATATACCTATTCTGTGAGATGATGGCATGATTCCTGGGGTGGGACAGGGGTCATCAGTTATTAGGTAATAAAGACAAATACAAAGTACTAATGACAATTTATGTCTCTACAAATCAGAATGAACTATAGAAACGCGTTTGCATTCAAATTCAGAGACACTGTTCAGCCAGTAATTCCATCTGTACAAAAACCTGAAAGTGTAATCTAAAAAAGACTTTATTTGACCTAACAATTTTTTGACTTTGAAAAATGCCAAATTTAAGTAAAACCCACAATAACTTTTCTCACTAATTACTCAAGTTGTCATTGTGGGTACATGTCAACCTATTAAACTCCAGATACCACATCTAAACAAGATGGGACATTTTTCATATACTTAAGCAAACAACAGAGCATAAGAAAGAGATGTTGACCAGATTGTAAATGAAGCTGAGTCATCCTTCCAGAGAACTCTCCAAACACACCTTTGCAAGTCTAACTGCTTCAACAACTTCAACATAAACTATGTTCTATTTGAAATAAGAATCTCAAAAACGTATCACAAGATCAGACTGGCTTTCTACAAGGGATGGATATACAGCAGCTAAGAAAGAAGATTTAGAAGTAAAAGGAGAGCAGCTTGCCACAGGTATTTCTTAGGAGGAAACAGGTATGTTATGGTTACCACAGCAAAAACGGGAATCTCCATTCATTTAGGTCTAAATTTAATTTGTCCTTCTTCCTGTAATTAAAAAACTATAACTGGGGGAAATGAAAGATACTGTAATTACAGAACAAACTGGAGATTAAGTACAAAAAAACTGAGCTAGCTTTCAGCACAAATAGTCTAGCTGCCCCTACATAAACATTCCCTAATGCTACAGCGATACCAACAATTAGAGTAATTTGTCTTAAAAAAATCTGAAAAACATGAGCCTCTTGATCCTACAGACAGAAAGCAAAATCTCTTTGGCCTAAGAAACAAGGGTTATTTCTTTGTGGATAAGTATCATTCAACTTTATGAAGATATTTATTTCACATTTCTATTTAATGATATTGGAACATTTTAAGGTGAATCCATTAGAAGAAACCATTTCCAGAGCTTTGGAAGTTTTTGATTAATGCAGTTGGATACTGTGATACTGATTCATATTTTAAGTATTCATGTTGCATTTGGAAGAAAGTGTGCCTGCTTTGCTTTTAAGAATCTCTTTAAAGATACTTCTTTAGATCTTTACTGAATTCTGATGCATTTTATCTGTCTTAATAAATGAGTATGAATCCTACCCCCTTATCTGTGGTTTAAAAAGCACTTAAATATATTCTTAGATCTACTTCAGTTCTGTGTGATACTTAAACCAGTGCAGGTCTGTTCCATCTGAAAAATTCTGTTCTATTTTAAGTCTCATTATCTTCAGTAAGAATTTACGTGAATTAAATTAACCATGCCCTGAAGTTCATCTGAATAAGGATACATTTCTGCATTAGGGTTGAAATGTTACCACTTTCAATTCTACTTGATTGCAAGAACATCTTCCTTTATATCTTGACACCATCAGATTTTCTAATGTCTTTGTTCACTGAGTGCAAGGACATGCAGTCCTTTGGTCCTTTATACATAGAGTGACTTAGGAAAAGAGGTCAGAAGTTATTTTCTCTGTCCATAAACTTTAAACTAAGCAATTCTTCTTAGTTACTCATTTTCAGGCTTGCAATCAGCAGATAGGAAATAGGTGCACCCAAAACAATGATTTGTAGCTCTTCAGAACGTACTCTTACTAAGAGCAGCACTACTAGAAGTACTTATAAAAGCACACAAACTAATTCCAGCAGATGAAAAAGTACATCTCTCTGTCAGTGTTACACTCAACTTTTGCTAACCAAGCAAACATACACTCGTGGACAGCCTTATCCACATGTTCAAACTTCCCAGCATTAAGGCAGTACACCACAACAAGCGTAAGCGTAAGAATATGAACACGGCCATAGGGGTTAGAGGAGCAAAATGACACTCCCATGATCCAAGAGGAGGTGGTTAGAGTCTTGCTTGCCCAGCGTATACCCACAGGTCTATGGGGCCGGATGGAGTCCATCCAAGAGTATTGAAGGAGCTGGCAGATGTGCTGGCCAAACCCCTTTCCATCATCTTCCAACAGTCCTGGAAGACTGGGGAAGTTCCACTGGACTGGAGGCTGGCTGATGTTGTGCCCATCTACAAGAAGGGTCGCAGGGAGGATCCAGGGAACTAGAGGCCTGTCAGTCTGACCTGAGTGCCAGGGAAAGTCATGGAACAGGTGATCTTGAGTGCTATCATGAAGCACATGCAAGAGTGTGTTGGTTGACAGCTGACTGAACATGAGCCAGCAGTGTGCCCAGGTGGCCAAGAAGGCTAATGGCATCCTGGCTTGTATCAGAAACGGCGTAACCAGCAGGTCCAGGGAGGTTATTCTCCCCCTATACTTGGCACTGGTGAGACCGCACCTCGAGTACTGTGTTCAGTTCTGGGCCCCTCAACACAGGAAGGATGTTGAGGCTCTGGAGCGAGTCCAGAGAAGAGCAACGAAGCTGGTGAAGGGGCTGGAGAACAAATCTTACAAGGAGCAGATGAGGGACTGGGGTTGTTTAGCCTGAAGAAGAGGAGGCTGAGGGAAGACCTTATCACTCTCTACAACTACCTGAAAGGAGGTTGTAGAGAGGAGGGTGCTGGCCTCTTCTCCCAGGTGACAGGGGACAGGACAAGAGGGAATGGCCTCAAACTCCACCATGGGAGGTTCAGGCTTGACATTGGGAAAAACTATTTCATGGAAAGGGTCATTGGACACTGGAACAGGTTGAGTCACCTTCCCTGGAGGTGTTTAAGGGACAGGTGGATGAGGTGCTATGGGGCATTGTTTAGTGATTGATAGGAATGGTTGGATTCAATGATCCAGTGGGTTCTTTCCAACCTAGTGATTCTATGATTCTATGATGGTGATAACCAACATATTCACATTCCAGGATTGATACACCATCCAGACGTCCAGAAAATAGGCAAAGGGCCTTCAGAAAAGTTTATACTTTGGACTAAGGCAGCCTGGCTTAAGGACCTAGTAGTATCTAAACAACCCAGCGTCAAGGCACTTTTTGTTTAGCACTGTTCTTAGACAAAGAAATTGGAATTGGAATTTGATTTTAAATTTTAAAATGCTATGAAACATTAATCAAAAACCTAGGAATTGTATGTTTTTCAATTATCTTTTGGTCTATGTCACTTCCATGCAAGACACTTCTTTTTATTAACCAAACACACATACAGATATTATGTCTTAGAAAAAACTCCATTATCACTGCCTTGAACATCTTCAATAACCTCACTTCAAAAGTCATTTTTCATAAGTCTGTAATTCAGCTATTAAAAAAAATAAACTTCAGACTGAAATCCCATATTCATAGTTTCAAACTGAAAGAATGATTGCAGACTAATTTGGATTAGTTTAGATCTTTTCCAGTTATAAAATGTCAAAAAAAAGCTCTATGGTTTTACTTTTTAGAAAAATGTTCCTGCTACTCAAAAATAGCTTTGTATTTCCCTACTCTATTTGATTTTCAAGTGAATGAATATAACTACATTCGATGTGGTATTTTATGTTACTTTATCCTACAAGCACTCTCAGTGAAATGAAACCAGGCGACAAGTCAATGACAAATGCTATCTAAAGATATATGTAGGTTATGAAATCAATACTGTTGAACATATATATGTGCTACTTTTCTATAAAGATGTTCAGCATTGTTCAGTGTGTATAGATATAGTATTCAAACATTTATGGTTTTTTTTAAGCTTTGTATATTTCAATTCTTCACCTCAGCAATCTCCTCCATTTTTTGCTCCAATTTCAACGAACAGTAGTTCTTGTTGCCCTGACATAACTTCCATGTACCACTCTGTCACAGTGTATGTGGACAATCAACAAGTCCACCACAGAAATTCAATGTCTGAAACCACTGTGTTACCTTACTTTGAAGATCAAATGAACTTGGAGCCCCAGTTTCCCATGTACCCACTGGAAGGACAGTATGTCATCCAGAGGGACCTGGAGAAGCGAGCCTGTGAGAATCTCATGAAGTTCAACAAGGCCAAGTGCAAGGTCCTACACCTGTGTCAGGGCAATCCACTGTTTCAACACAGGATGGGGGATGATGTAATTGAGAGCTGCTCTGCAGAGAAGGACTTGGGAGTGCTGACTGATGAGAAGCTCAACACGAGCTGGTAATGTGCGCTCACAGCCCAGAAGGCCAACAGTACCCTGGGCTGCATCAAAAGAAGCGTGGCCAGCGGGTTGAGGGAGGTGATTCTGCCCCTCTATTCCTCTCTTGTGAGACCCCACCTGGAGTATTGTGTCCAGTTCTGGAATCCCCAGCAGAAGAAGGATATCAAACTGTTAGTAGAGGTCCAGAGGAGGGCTGCAAGGATGATCAGAGGGCTGGAGAACTTTTGCTATGAGGACAGACTAAGAGAACTGGGGTTGTTCAGCATGGAGAAAAGAAGGCTCTGGGAAGATCTTCACGCAACCTTCCAGTACCTGAACGGGGCCTACAAGAAAGCTGAAAGCTGGGAAGAGACTTTTTACAAGGGCATGTAGTGATAAGATGAGGTGGAATGGCTTTAAATTGGAAGGGAGGAGATTTAGACTAGACATAAGGAGAAGATTCTTCACGATGGTGCCTCACGAGGGTGGTGAGGCACTGGAACATGTTGCCCAGGAAGTTGTGGATGCCTCTTCCCTGGAGGTGTTCCAAGGCCATATTGGACGGGGCCAATAGTAGGTGTCCCTGCTCATAGCAGAGGGGTTGGAACTAGACTATCTTTAAGGTCCCTTCCAACTCAAACTATTCTATGATTCTACAATTCCACCTAGAAAAAGAATGTTCTACAATTATTATATAACAGGTAATACAAGTGTTACACCTGAAACTAGAAAAGTTGTTAATCTGTATTTGACACACAGGTCTGGCTAAGCAGCCGAGGTTTACAGTGACGAATGCTCCAGCTGGCACATGCTAAAATGCTTTATAGCATTAGTCAATGAGTCACTTCATTCTGCCAGTTAAAAAAAATCATATGTACTCTACATCACACAAACACGAACTCTTCCTTCAAAAATCTCTTATGGCTGGGAATCTAGCTACACTAATTAACTTCAACTGCTCTTCTGCATGTAT
Source organism: Clamator glandarius (assembly GCA_033459285.1). Taxonomy (NCBI): domain Eukaryota; kingdom Metazoa; phylum Chordata; class Aves; order Cuculiformes; family Cuculidae; genus Clamator; species Clamator glandarius. The sequence goes on from JAUNZM010000238.1 coordinate 240,983, forward strand.
AACAGGTATGGTTAATAAAACTTGTGGAAGCACCTGTTTTCAAAGGGATCTATCTAATACACTATTTTTTTATTCCTGGCACTAGGAGAAAAGCTCCTGGGGCAGTTTCATAGCCCCAGAAGAATTACAGTTTTCTTCCCACTGGGATATGCATCATAATTCAGAACCACTTAAATTACTACTTACAAGAAAAACTGAAAGCTAGAAAACAAAAGTCACATAGCAAAAACATGACTCAAGAGACTCTTCATGTATTGAAGGACTTCTTATTATGTGTATGAGTTTGTTCTTACTAATACAGTATTAAAAGTGATACTGTTGTCATTTAGATTTGCCTACTTCTTCTTTCTTTTTCTCTCTTTCTGCCTATTTCTTTCCTTTATTCTCTGCATATCCAAAAAATTAAGTGTTATAAAACGTGCTCAGAAAGAGGAAGTGATTTATTTGCTCACATCTTCTAGAAGAGAAATATGGCTCCCTTTAAGTTTTCCCACTGCAAGCAAGAACTATTTATCAAGGAATCATAGAATGGTTTGAGTTGGAAGGGATCTAAAAGTATCACCAACACTTTTTATAATTTCACTTGTACCTCAGTATTTTCCTGTAATTAGGCTTGCGCCAGTTCAGCTCTGGATTTAGGAATATGAGGAAGAAACCCATTTCCACCAACTTTCATGTCACTGCAAATCCAGGAGAAATTAGCCTAACTTAGCGTTGCTCCTCAAGGAGCCTACAAGGCCAGGCAGATTTTCTCCACATAGAAATTTGGTCTATGCATCACTATAAATAGTCAACAACATGGATTTATGAGTATCTTAAATGGGCAATTGGCAAGCTTCGTACCACAGTTCATTCCTTTAACAAGACAGTGTTGGTCCTACACAGTATCACTGAATATCTTATATGAAGGCTATAACAGCATATAATATAATACATTACTAAATTTGTCTCAAGAAGACTTCAAAAGCAGGGAGATGGCAATCACCTGAAATGGAATAGGGTATTAAAAAGGTAGGGCAAGGAAAAAACAAATTTTCCTGGTTTAAAGTCTCATCCATATATGCAATTAGCAGCTTTAAATATTTTATAATCACATAGAATCATAGAATAACCAGGTTGGAAGAGACTCACCGGATCGAGTCCAACAATTCCTATCAAACACTAAACCATGCCCCTTAACACCTCGTCCACCTGTGTCTTAAACACCTCCAGGGAAGGTGAATCAACCACCTCCCTGGGCAGCCTGTTCCAGTGCCCAATGATCCTTTCCGTGAAATAGTTTTTCCCAATGTCAAGCCTGAACCTCCCATGGTGGAGTTTGAGGCCATTCCCTCTCATCCTGTCTCCTGTCACTTGGGAGACGAGGCCAGCTCCCTCCTCTCTACAACCTCCTTTCAGGTAGTTGTAGAGAGCAATGAGGTCTCCCCTCAGCCTCCTCCAGGCTGAACAACCCCAGCTCTCTCAGCCACTCCTCATAAGGCCTGTTCTCCAGCCCCTTCACCAGCTTCGTTGCTCTTCTCTGGACTCGCTCCAGAGCCTCAACATCCTTCTTGTGTTGAGGGGCCCAGAACTGAACACAGTACTCGAGGAGCGGTCTCACCAGTGCCGAGTATAGGGGGAGAATAACCTCCCTGGACCTGCTGGTTACGCCGTTTCTGATACAAGCCAGGATGCCATTGGCCTTCTTGGCCACCTGGGCACACTGCTGGCTCGTGTTCAGTCGGCTGACAACCAACAACCCCAGGTCCTTCTCCAGGCAGCTTTCTAGCCAGGCTTCTCCTAGTCTGTAGCCCTGCACAGGGTTTTGTGCCCCAAGTGCAGGACCCGGCATTTGGCCTTGTTAAACCTCATGCCATTGGACTCACCCCAGCAGTTCCAGCCTGTTCAGATCCCTTTGCAGAGCCTCCCGACCCTCCAGCAGATCAACACTTCCACTCAGCTTAGTGTCGTCTGTAAACTTGCTAAGGGCGCACTCGATGCCTTCATCCAGGTCATTGATAAAGACATTGAACAGGGCTGCACCCAGAACTGAGCCCTGGGGAACCCCACTTGTAACTGGCCTCCAGTTGGATTTAACTCCATTTACCACCACTCTCTGGGCCCGGCCATCCAACCTGTTCTCCACCCAGGAGAGTGTGCGCCTCTCCAGACCAGTGGCCGACAGTTTCCGCAGCAGAATGCTGTGAGAAACTGGGTCAAAGGCTTTACTGAGGTCCAGAAAGACCACATCCACAGCCTTTCCCTCATCCAGCATCCAAGTCACTTGGTCATAGAAGGCGATCAGGTTTATTTGGCAAGACCTGCCTTTTGGGAACCCATGTTGACTGGGCCTGATCACTCGGTTCTCTTGCATGTGCTTCATGATAGCACTCAAGATCACCTGTTCCATGACTTTCCCTGGCACTCAGGTCAGACTGACAGGCCTCTAGTTCCCTGGATCCTCCCTGCGACCCTTCTTGTAGATGGGCACAACATCAGCCAGCCTCCAGTCCAGTGGAACTTTCCCAGTCTTCCACGACTGTTGGAAGATGAAGGAAAGGGGTTTGGCCAGCACATCCTCCAGCTCCTTCAATACCCTCGGGTGAATCCCTGCTTCAAGATTCTAACAGGCTTCATATCATATTCTCACTAACCACCTCTTAATCTTGCCTCACTACATCAATGGGATAATACAATCAATTTCCAATCAGTTACTTCAGTTTGTCCTAGTTATGTAGAGGCTTCTGACAAAATATTTTGGCTGTACCTGAAAAAGTGTAAATGTCTTGTTTATAGTAACCAATAAAATTGATTGTTTTCTACTCATTTGCTTTTATTTCTCACAAAAAAATACAGCTGCTTAATTATATGTCCATTGTGCACCTCCATAGCATCCTGTCTGGTTATTTTTTGGCAGTGCAAAAGGCAGTAAGATGAAAAAAGCTGAAGTAATAAGATTTATCATACGTACTTTATCTAGATCAGATATGTAAACTTCATCCCTTTTCTATTCATTTGCTCCTTCCTGTACACCTGAGTCACATTCTCTTCATTAACAGAAAAAAAAAAACATCCAGCTATATGTTCCCATTATCCAATAAATAGAAATGGAAGTGCCAAATTCTTCAGTTTGATGACATCAGAGGCCAGCTGACAAACTGGATATACTCACTTCCACCGACAGATCTTTCTTGCTTTGTACTTCTGGTTTTTAGCATAACAAAAAACCCTAATGCCTTTCACACAGCCAACATTTATTATTGTTTCCTAAGCCTGCTCTGTTCAGCTTTAATCAATGCTACTACGATAAGTTCTCAAAAGCAGTGGACAGAATTCCAAGTCCTCCATTTTCCTGTTTTTTAAAAATATCCAGATTTTTGCAGGATGCCATAGAAACCTGGCAAATCACAGCAATACAATTTACCATTTTAAAACTTATCCATGATGATTAAAGAAATCATACATTTAGTCAAGTGCCTGAAAAGGCATTTTAGTCTGAAGGGAGGAAAAATAGGCACTGAAAGTCCAGATGCTAGAATCCCATAACAAGAAATCCCATAACAAGAAATCCCATAACTGCAATGCAGTTCTTTAAGTACTGAAATAAATAAAACTTAAATGATTACTTCTGATATACTGCAGTAATACCAGATACTTGATAGCAATTTGCTGAGAAGAAGCCAGAATGTACTGAAACAAGAAACAGAAGAATAAGTCAAGTTTAATTTAAAAAAGGGCTAATCTGTTCAAAGCTATGAAAACATCTCTATTTTGACTGGATATAGGAGTATGAACTTCTTTTTGTAGGATAAAAAGTGATTCCGATTCTGACAGCACATCAATGACTATGAATGACAGTTTAATTTAGTTTTATTATTCATCAGTTCTTTTATTTTGATACAAACCAACTTGACTCAGCAAAAACACATCCTCTTGCACATCAGGACGAAAGCCTAGGTTTTTCAAGCTACAATAATGTCCTTACTGCAAACCCTTGCCTAAAATGATGCTCCAATTTCAAATCACAAGTGATCTGAGCTGTCAGTTCTTATCTACTCTCTGCTACATGTTCCCATGTTTCTTTCTCGGCAAGACTTACCCTTCAGAATACTATCACATTGCACCCAAAACAAATCTGTTTCACACTGATTGCTAAGCCTTCGTGTAAAATACTTGAAGAAAATTTTGAGGTAGAATTATCTAATGCAGTACACCCTTAAAACACAAAATCCCTTACAAGCATACATGGTTAAGAAAACTCTTCAAATGAGAAAATCTTTATGTCTCTTGATGCAAATGGGTCATGGTATGTACTATGCCTGTAAATCAAATTAGCAAATTTAACAAACAACAGTTGGTAGGAAATCTACAGTACCCCTGCCCCTGGGCTGCTGTCCTGTAAAATAAAGCAATGATTTATTAAATACATTTAACCTACATAAGAACAGTCATAACAGCCCTCCACAGGTTCAGTCCACTTTCCTTAAGAGCTTGTTTGCTCTTTGAGTACAAAGTACTGCCCACAGAAGATGAATACAAAACTACCCAATTACTAACCCTTGATATTTTTATTAAGGAACAGAATTAACCCTTTCAAATCTACTATTTAAAAAAACAAAGCAATCAAAGAACATCTACAGTGCAGGTTATACTTGCTAGTTCTGTCACAACCGTTCTATTAAAATAGTCACTATTGCGTCGTTTTACCAAGTGACTTAAGCAGAGGTCTAATTTAAAGAGCATGAATTATCCCCTGAAGTCAAATGACTACTCACTCAACTGAAGTTAGACATATGCTTAAGTATCTTGATGAACTGAAGCCTGTAATTGCCTGCAGTTGTTTCTGCCAATTTTGTTTCAAGTAAAATAAAATGGTGTTTTGCCAGTGAAAATGTGTTACCATAATGCTTTTATCACTACAGAAACTAATTTTATTTAAACTTTTTTTTCTTTCAGGTTTTACACCTGTAATTCTAGGCCATGAGGTCATCAAAGTAGATACAATAAGGAAAAATACATTTTAAATGTAAAATAAAGCTGAAGGTTTGGTTTCTTTTTCATTCATGTACAGAAATTCTTTCCTGAAGTGTAAAACTTGGAAAAGACTCACTACTTCAAGTAGCTGATACTGAATTTATTGTGCAGCCTCATAAAGTGAAAAAGCATGATGATGGATGGAATGAATACAAAAAGAAGCTTCATTAAGAAGAGTTTTCCAAGATAGGAAGCTCTGCAGTGCTTGCAAGAATTAGAGTCCTGAGCGGTCCTGAGCTTACTGCAGCACCCTGTGATCTACAGGAAGATTTACATCCAGTCTTGAGAGGTGGATTGAACTGCTACTTCTCACAAAATATACTCCTGTTTGGAAGAAGCCATATACTTGGCAATACCTGCTAAAAGTTGTTATTTTTTAATGGTTCCTAAAAAACAGGATAAGAAATAAAAGGCAAAGGGAAGGAATATAAAAAGTAATATCACTCTTTATAAAACGAATAAAATCCTTGTAAAGTATGATCCTCAGATCTATTAAGACCTTTATAAACCTAGTATTAAAAACACAGCAACTCTAAACTCTAACATCACTATTCACAGCCTTCCTCTCTGATCTAAAGCTAAGGCATAAGGCAGAAAATGGCTGCTGTTCTATGGCTACACTTTAAATAATTTGCACAAGAAAGATACAATTATCAGTAGCCAAAAGGTGCGAACCAAACATGGGGGTTTATCTCATCTAAGTCAGTATTCAAGAATCTGCCAGGAACAGATTTTGCTATCAGAACAATACTACTGGTGATATGGAACTCCATAGATAAATTGTTAAAAATGCCCATAAAGAATAAATAAAAAAGCATAATCTTAGAAGAGTTTGAGGGATTCTGGTCCCTTATTTTCTAGAAAATATCCTTAAATAACACCTATGCTAGACTCATGCCTGTAAACTACGAACATGCATAGCAGTGCTAGCCTAAAAATTTCTTCCCTCAACTGAAGCTTTTGATTAAGACAATTGTAAAAGCTTTTCAACTCTTCATAACAAATTATTCGGACAGATGCTTTTTCTTTTTCTCCTTGTGAGTCCTAACATTCCCTTACATAAATACAAACTGGGTATAGCTGAAATGTGCCTATAAGGCTTTAAAACATGTAAAATATACCCAGAAGTTAACCAGAATTTCTTTTGGAATTAGATCCAAGGGTCCTAAATAAAATTCATGGTTTTGTATAAACCATGCATCCTGCTCTCACTTAAAAAATAATAGAAATAGCTACAAAAATCACACAATAAAGCACTGAAAAAATTGTTCAAAAGGGGAAAATAAGGTTAACCTGGCCTTATATATGAAAAGGAATGGCTACTACTTCTTTCAAAACAGCGTCCCAAGAATTCACTGTCAGAATTCAAGCCCCACTCTTGAATAACCCAGGAGAAATGGTAACATGCGATGGGAGTTCTCAGGAATACATACTTATAAAATGAATACAATAGCAGAAAAAGGGGGTTGGGGAGACCTGTTCTGTAGTAGCTTAACCTGCTTACCCCTCCAAGGCTACCTAGCAGAGGCAAATATGTTATTAATCTAACACAAGAATGACTTCACCAAGCGTACATTTCAAACTATATTCCATGCTCCTGAGAATACCCTTCCACTGCAAGTCCTCCTACGTGTAGCTATGTAACACACAAAGTATTTCTCACTGCAACTACACTCACTTAATAATTACCATTTTGGGTTAACATTCCTAAAATATCTTTTAGAATGCTTACTGAATAAATCTATTCCACCAGATTAAAAATCTACAAATAACTATCATTTCATTGTTACTATATAAACTCACAGTTTCCTCTTGAGAAAACAAATGAGGAAACTAACTCGATTTTCCACTTTGAACTATGTTCTCTGAGCAACTTTAGTGTTAAAATTTCTGCTAAGACAATCATTGCTTCCAATTTTCCCCTGAAGCTACAACCGTTCATGACCGCATTTTTTTAGAATGATATACTGAACTTTTAACTTTTAAGAAAGCACCACAAACAAATCCAAATAAAGTAAGCGTGCACCTGCTTCCATGCTTAATTCTCCTCTACATTCAGTGAGTTTGTTAAGTCCTCTTCTTAAATAATAGTCTGAATCACATCCTGGATTTAAAAAAAAAAAAATATCCACAAATAGTTCCTCAAAAATCTCTGAGTTTTTATTTCTAAAGTTTTCTAACTAAACCGGGTTCAGCACTTGCAATAACTCTACAGATTGTATCCACCCACACAAAAAAAAATCCCAAACTACTTACTGTACAATTTATACCCAAAATGTGTTACGCTATTTTCCAACTGAAAACAAAATCAACAGTGTGAAGAAGTGTAGAGTTCATACTAACTCTAGAGAAAACAAAGTCCAATATATCTTGTTCAAACAGTAAGTGAAATCAGAAAACCTCACAAGGAGCAGGAGGGGAAGTTCAACCTTTAACTGAACTATTACAAATGGCAAAAGTAAATTTAGGGCCTTGAGAGGGTGAGAGAAGAGAAGGATGTGAGGGTTGAAATCCTGCAGCATTTTTACAATAGCTTTTTACAATTCATACATTCCCAGATAACAAAGAGCAACTTTGCAGACAAGGCAAGAGAACCTGAAGAAGAATACACAGATTACCTCACTACAAATTTGTCATCTTTTCTTACACCTATTAATGAAATTCAGAGAAAGAGTGAGAACATGTAAAGGAAAAAAAAATCAAGCATTTTAAAAACTCTCACGCAAGCTCATCTATGATGAGACAGAAAATCTCCCATTGAGTACATGTTTTCCTTTATTCTAAAATATTTTCATTAACACATTGAGTTCCAGGATCTACACTATTGCTGCACACCCCCACATCCACACAAACAAAGCCCCAAGCAAATAATTACTTTTCCTGTTTACATAAAATAATTATGCAGGATTTCCTGACAACATGATTTTCAAATTAGGGACAAACCAAACTGAAGAGTCTCTGTTTCCTTTACCACAGGAAATGTAGTGGATTTGGTTTTAAACTCAATTTATATATCAATTAAAAAGCTGGAAGTTCTTATCTGTGACTGAGTTGTGGCAACTTTTGAAAGTTGGGGAAAACAATGCTCTAACAAGTATTTAGCTGTTGAAAATACCTTTTAGAAATGTTAAATTTAATAGCTCTCTTGAGAATGTCTGGGATTTCTTTGTAATCTTCTTGAGGATTGCGTAATATTTTGGCAAAATCCCAGACCTGCTCAGTCAGTGGTAGTAGAGAAAAGGCAAGGCTATAAAGTGAATTTGTTGTCTCTTTTTTTTATTAGTTTTAGAAACTTTAAACATAAAAGAAATCTTGCTTTACATTAACCTCACCCTGTTGCTGCATTCCAGAAATGTAGTGCAGATTTGCATGTGTTCCACATGTATCTTTCCGTATCTGCCCTACCTGGCCTAAGCAATTCCTGTGCATGTGCTGACCAGCTGTGAAGAAAGAGGGAGGGGGAAGGGGAAAGGGGAAACAACTGAGCTTTGGACTTGGAAAGCAGAGAGTTGGATTTCCTGGCTTACCCTGTGGCCCACTTAATGTCTTCAGTCAGGTGACCAAAAGAGGCAAGTAAATTACGCAGGAGCAGGCACTGGATGTCAAACAACAGATTATAGCCACACAATATTCCAATTTCCTTTTCTGATCACTGTAGCATCGATGTGCACGAGCTACATCTAGCTAGGTAAAATTTTATGATTGCTTCTCCACACATCGCTTCTTCCTAGGAAACCGAGTATGAAGCTGCAGTCCATAAATTCCTTTTCATTTTAGGAACTTAGTATTCTTAATTTTATTGACTAATTATTCCAAAAGGGCAATATTGGCCTCAGAATGTTTCCATTACTACCTCCCTGTGATGTAAGGTGATACAGCACAACACATTATGATGACAATTGACAAAATCACATTACATGCAATTGCACGAACAATGATAAAGAATTTGATTTCTCATAAATTACACTTTCTACGTACTGAAAAGAGGATTTTAGAATCAATCTACTAGTTTTTAACACTCAACCTGCATTTGCAGCAAGAAATGATCTGTAAGCAAATAACAAATATTGACCTCATGGACCTAAATAAGTAAAGAAAAATATATATAATTTGCCTCTGAGTTTATTCTTAGGTTTTAGTACACATATTGGGAAAAAACAGAACTAGAATGATGAAAGAAATTAACTTCTACTCCTCAAATTATCACTTTGAACATCCTTTTTACTTTAATACATTTTTCTAGTTTTACCTTCTATTGTGGTTGATATTCATAAAGTATGTACACAATTTCATTGAAAATAAACTGTTACAACACAAATTGCTGGTAAGCAGGAAAGCCTTGTTCTAATGGCATGCAGATATTCTTGGTTCCTATTCTTTTTCTGTTTTCTTGTCCAAAGGGCATAGCTCTCACCTGGTGTCTTTAAAGTCCTATCACATGCATTGGCAGTGTTGTAATTTCAGATTTGATGCTTCCCAGCTACAGTAGATATTTAGCTCATCAGATCAAAAGAAGCAGCTGTCTGCAATATGGGTTCATCTATTCTCCTAGTCTTTTCTACTTCAAATATTCTTTTAAAAAAATTGTGCTAATCCCTCAACAGTAAAAATCAGCACTATATTAATTCACATGTGGCAAACACAGCATCTTCCCTGTCTGAGCTGAAACTCCCATCATATTATTACTCAATCACCAAGTGTTGCCAGTTCCACTGCAACCACTTTCATAATGGTTCTGGAGACAATCAGTCTGCGGTATTTCTAATTCTCATTACAACTCTTTTACATATATGCTTTAAGACATTCTTAAGTGCAGCATCAGAACAACTACAATGGATCTGAACAGCATTTTAAATATAGCAGATATGAGGTTTGTCTCTAATGGCTATTCAGACATGCTTATCCACTGGAATGCATGAGCGCAAGGCTTGGAAAAAGGGCAATCAGAAATTATTTTGACGTATGGATGTCAAGTGGAGTATCTCTCGCTGGAATTACAGCAGATGGTACAGTGAATGATTACATTATATCACGGCACATACTCAAAATCACTCATCTCCCAAAAACATTGGCTTACAAAAGCCATAAGATGCTCTACGACAAAAACTATCAGTATTTTTCTCTTTCAGGATTTTTGGAGCTTCAGGGAGAAGCAGCCTTCCCGTCCAAGTCCTGATGAGTTGATACACTACTGATGACCCTGGTGAGTCTGATGTACATTACTGAAAAAGTACCATTTACATCCAGATAGAAAAGTCTCACTAAATGAATAACAGGGCCTTGATTCCCTCAAGGAGTTGAAATCAAAGATGCAAAAAAACAAATAACTGAGTAGGTTTTTATTAAAATGGCAGGCAGGAAAACACAAAGCCTAGCATGCTGCCAAGTCAACTTGGGTGATTATGTGGAGTCAGTCGTCTTCCTTCTTTTTCCACTAAAGCAGTTTTTGGAACACATAATATAGGGGAAAAAAGGCAGGGGAAGAGAATCAAAAGACTGGTAAATGAACACAAAAGACATCAGTTTTTTATTAATATTATTATTATTATGCCACTATCATGACTTTCAGGACCTGATACCCTAATTTAATGCTAATTTAATTCTCGCCAAGGAGATAATTGGTACACCTGTCAATATTTATATTTTGGAAACTCATTTCCACAAAGTTCCTATTTCATAGTAAACATGCTGCCTATTCAGTGTTTCCTTACTTAAATTTATCACATTATTGATCAGTATTTTCCATAAAACATGGAACTGGCACATTCCTCAAGAGGGTATTGTTTTAACTTCTATTTCCAAGTGAAATTCATAAAACCTAGTACAGAAGCTACTCAACAGGTCTCACATATCCTTGAAGTCATACTTAACTTCTGCTTTTAAAGGATTAAATTGGATTTGAGTGATTAAGCCTTCTGAAGATGCTCAGCATAGTAATCAATGCCATCTGAAAGTAACCCATGATCTTCTTGATTCCTATGAACATTCACCAAAAGCACACCTCACCTGCCTAGCTACTGTTTACAATAAGCAGTGTATCACTATTATAATTGATCATTATTTGCATGAAAATAATACCTACTGACTCTATTATGCACTACAAACATATAAGGTCTAACACAAAAAAAAACCAGGGCTGTGCCTGTCACTCTTTTTACTTAATAAATTAAAAAGATCAACTACAATCACCTTCAAAATAGTTCCCTTCTGAGTTGACACAGAGCTGCATGCAATGTTGTAAATGTTCAAAGCAATCCTGCAGATCGTTTTTCTGAAAGACTGTCAAGGATCTCCATCACTTTTGCTTTCATATCATCTACTGACACAAAATGGAATCCTTTGAGTACTGACTTGATCGCTCTTCACCATAATCCTCAGTCTATAATAGAAAAGTTTCCCTCACAGATTTCTTCTGTTTCACAAGAAACTGTTGACTCTTGCACACCAACCAAGGGTAAGAAAACGTTTATATTTGAACATGCATCCATTCATACTGAGTGAAGCAATCAAGCTGAGCTTTGTCTCTCTGTCACAGGTTGGAGCATGTTTTATAACCTCTTTGTCTCTCACCTCCCAGTTTTGGTTCCTAAGCTATAGGGAAAGTGTCTTTTTTTGTGTGTTAGACCTTGTATACACAGGGAATTCATTAGCAAAGGCACAGTAGCACACCAGTGTGGCAATATACAGGGGAAACTTGCTCTAGATTATGAAAAAGCCATGTTGAGAGCATACTTCTGAAAATCCAGTGTTTTCAAGTGTCATGAGCTGCTAAAAATTCTTTTAGAATCCTTGCAGAAGAGTCTGAGGAAGCTGCACACCAGCAGTGTAGAGACAAATGTGAGATAGTAGAGCTTAGAAACGTGCAAGTACAGTGACTGGATTAAAAATTAAAATCAAGCAAATTATACATCAGCACTTACCTCCCAGACAGGCACACTTACATCCCCTCAAAGCAGCAAGAGAGTGGGTAACAATGACTTGCAAAGTACAAACACATTGACTTAGATGTTTGTCTTGGCTTACCATACTATCATGAAGGGCAGTATCATCTTAAATAATGACGTATGAGAAACAGGGTTACCAATTGGTTGAATATCATTCAAATGAGTTACAAACTCTTTGTCAACATCAAAGAATAATATCAACTATTCATAGATCATTTAAATAATCTCATTAATACATCAGATACTTGGAGAAGAAACTGTATACATCAAACTGGAAGATACCAACAAAACCAGAATGCATTGCAAGTGCTGGACTGATGAAAATGTTTCCACCTAACTGGGAGATGAAGTCTGAAAGCAAGAGGGTGAAATTCAATGAGGAAAATCAACTGGGATTAGAATTAGTCATGAGTAATTTACTCACACAAATAATTTGCATACACAAGAAAAGGATCAAGAATTTACATGTTTCATGAATTGAATATGAAAGGCACCTTTGCTGCAGCAGGGTAACATTAAAGCAGCATTTTAGAACATCAGCAGAACCCACAAGATTCATAAAATAATCTTTCTGTTGTACTTCAAGATGATAAAACTGGAGCTGGAGTAATGTACATCGGTACACTGTAATGCATTTGGTTCCAGATGCCACAAGAACTATGTATTCCAAAAAGAAAGTACAGAAAATAGTACTGAGTTCTGGAAAGCCTGATCTCAGAGGAAAGACTAAGCAAACTAAGAATGTTAAGCCTAGAGAAAACTGAGACATATCAGTCTGTAAGGTCATAAAAGACTAATGAAGACAGGAAGGAATCTAGTTTCCCTGTTAGAAAGCTCTTTTAATGCCTGATCTGTCTCTTCCTAGCTGCAATTTAAACACTCCTTGCCTTGTGCACCACAGAGATAATGAATAGAGAAGAACTAAAACGAACTGTGTGGTGGGTTGTGGAGTTTCAGAACAGGTCAGCCAAACATCTCTGGAGAGCAACACTGTTAAAGATGATCTTACATGGAGAAGGGATAGCCTCACCCAAGACTGTTCTCCTATCATTGTTCTTTGTTTCCAGCACTGAAACTAGCTCACATATTTTGACATGACACTGTTTGATGCCATGCAGTTAAACCCTGAAAGACATGAACTATCTCTTTTGAACCCCTTATGAACAGCTTATTTAAATAGAGACCAAACAGAAGAAAAGTAGAAGAGGTCAGTTGTTTTACAGACAGAGGAGGGGCACACAAAAATGGACTATTCAAATCACAACAGCAGGAGTTAAATCTCGAAGTATAGACAGAAATGTGATAAGAAACACAGCAGCAGAAATTCTGTAAGTAACCATCACTCCATTAGTTGCTGCAACCTGGAAATGGTGATACCAAGAAACTGCTATACCTTGCATTAAAAATGGATTGGAGCTCTAATCCAAAAGAAAGCATTACATTAAATGAGATTGCAACAAGTACCCAAACCGGAAATAATATAGCTATTTTTCAAGCGAAGGTAGAGCTACATTTCTGAGCTACATTTGTGGTCCAATCTCTGGACCACAAATCATTTATATTATCTTTTTAAATCTGACTAAGGCTTATATGGTGAATGTTTGAAGAAGCTCGCACAAGATACACAAGAAACTCCTATAAAAACCACCAATATTCTCAGTTGCTTTCAGCACCTGGTACTTGAGAAAAGAAACCATTTAACTGTTTTCTCATCATTATTACTCAAAACTGCTAAATGGCAGGAAATAAAATTACTTAAGAACCTCTGAGGAGTTTGAAAAGGTAACAGTGAAAAGACAGCATAATTATGCATGAGTGCTAAAAGGTAGCTCTTAAATGAGCTACTTGATCAGATTCTTAATACACGGAACTTTGTTCCCGCCCAAGGCTCTCTTCCTCGTTCATGGATTAAATACATCAGTAAATGCTATATGTATTAAACAAATATCAGATTCTCTTATGGTCCCAATAGTCACGCAATGGTCATTTTTACTTCTTATCCTCCCACTCTGATTAATTGGTGGATGTAAACTGGGTACATAAAAATGGGTAACATCAGGAAAATCAAGTGAAATCCTAGAAGTACTTCCACACATTCACTTCTACATTTAAAACCCTCAAATAAAAGATAATACTGTAAGCTCATACACAAAATAGGAAATTATTTGTGATTTTGTGGAAGCACTAAAATAATTCTCAGGTTCCATTGTTCTAAGCCTCATGCTAAATTAAAATGCAGTCTCTGCCCCAATGAGTTAATAACTTCTGTGTACTTCAAAAGGCTTTGTTGCACTGTTACAACCTTTATTCATGGTCAGATCTCTCAGGCCTCTATTATAACCACATATGCCAAGGATAAATTTAACAAGGTCAGAAAACTGTCTCTGATTACAATAGACATTATCATACAGACTATCAATGATATTTTTAATATTTTATATTCCTTGCCCTATGTTACATTTTAAATGTGTTATCTGCTCTAAGTCGCATCAACTTCCTATTTGTTTTATATTATGGCCATCCCACATAACAATGGATTATTCCAATGCAGAATCACAACTAGTATTAAATGACTGCATATCAGCAGGACAGCAAATTAAAGATTAATCTTGTGTCTGTTTTTTAATTTTATCTAGTGAAGAACAGACTTTTTATTGAGATAATTTAATTTCTACTCTTTACCCTGGTAGCTATTTCAAATATAAAATATAGAAAATGTAAGATACAAAAAATGAAATACAAGTTGGTCTTCCATACCCTTACAAGACACATTTTCAAAATCTCAAACTTCACCTACCTAGAAACACCTGGACAAAGAAAGATGATTAATGATGTAAAACTAACAAGCAAATTTTCAAAAGGTCATTAAACCCACACATGGACATACTCTTTCCAAATTCGAGTGCCCTAACTTTGCTGTTGCTGACGTGAACCAAAATCACAAATGGACAATTGCTTTGGCTGCTGCTATGTTAGTTTCAGAGGTGACTCATAGCACTGAGGGACCTGCAGGTTTCACTGGATTGGGAGTCATCAGTGAATCTATTCTGTAAAATGTTCAATGGTGAAACAAAGCAAAAATCTCAGAATACAGACAAAAGAATCCCAAGAACTTCTTAACAGCAATTCAAACTGAAGTTGTAGCAAATTCAGGAAAATTTAGGCATAGAGCTATGTGCTGTTCTCCTACCCTGGCAGCTGAACACAAGAAGAAGGAGATACAGCAATGTGATGCTGTTAAAAAACAACAGCAAATTATTCTCAGGTGTCTTAGCAGCTTGTGAAAGCACTTCAAGTTACTCAGAAATATGTAGCATTCACCTAAGCCACTCACCAGATCTGGACACACCACTTCAAGAGGTGAAAGAAATGGAAATCTGACCAGAGAGAAAAAACAAAAAAAAAAAAAAAATACTAGAGATTTATAACATTTAACCTTGAGGAAAACATGAATGAGCTGCCTCACAAAAACCGGGAAAGAGAATATCGTAGATGAGCTCTATGTATATTTTATACATGTAAAAACTTCCTATAGACAGTACAGTAATCAACTGCCATAAAGCATCACTATATAGACAAAACCACCTTCCTAAATCCAGAGTCTATCTTCCTTATTGAAAATGGAATTATTTCTTTTCCTTCTTTCAATGGGCATGGAGAACTAACTAAGCAAGACTGTAGCAAGTATTTCAAAACTTCTGGTGAAGAGAAATTGGGAGAAATATCTGTCAAAATAATCCTAGATATATGAGAACAAAGGTGAAGGCGTAGACTAGATACAATTGGT
Organism: Clamator glandarius; assembly: GCA_033459285.1. Lineage (NCBI taxonomy): Eukaryota > Metazoa > Chordata > Aves > Cuculiformes > Cuculidae > Clamator > Clamator glandarius. The sequence continues at coordinate 256,727 of JAUNZM010000238.1, forward strand.
TGAGATTCCCTTGGGAAGGCAGATTTCAATTCCTCTAGTTTCATTTGTACTAAAAGAGTAAATTCCAGATAGCAAATATTGTGTAGTTTAGGTGATGGTCATGAGTATCGTTTCGTCAAAATAGAGAACTACTACTTTTAAAAGATTTACCTCTCACCTTCCCCCTTATCATTCTCAATACAAATGAATTCAAGTCTTGTAGCAAAAGTCCTGCTTATCTTAAAAAGTAAGTAAAGCAAAATAATTTTAGTAATAATAGGGGCTTAATAATAGACAAAACCTTGGATTACAATTTTTCTTTCCTTTTACCATCAAGTTTTATCAGCAACAGTATTGGTTAAAATACCTGTTTTAGTATCATGCAACATTATATTTGCCCATAGCAAAGGGCACAAAAAACATTAAGAAGCACTGCAATTTAAAGCTTATTTTCATAAGTAGATTTTGTGTTTAAAAATTCAACACTCTAGTAAGGCAATGGGATCGAGACTTCTTAAATGCATATGTCACTTTTGAAAACAGAAGGGAAACTCTCTTAAAAATGTCACCCTTCCAATTAAATGCCTAGAAGCTGCCTGTGTGCTGGAGGACCACAGTTGTTAATCCAGTGAGCTAAGCTCAGTGTAGCAGTAACGCAATACTTCCAGAGGAAACAATATAGCCCCTGCCAAATTCGTTAGTATGCATCAGTATTGGAAATTAACTTAATGACCAAATTTGCATGACATGTCAGCTTACCATGAAAAGAAAGGGTCATCCTGCAAAGCAGCAATCAGGTTCTACGCTAAATTTTTATTAAGTGGTACTTAATACCAAATACATCTAGAGATGTTAAACAAGCACCATAAACTCCACTCACACATCAACCCACCGTTGTAAACTATCGCATAAAAAAAAAAATAAAGAGAATAGATGTGATTTATATGGCCAGTCTATTCATTAAACTAGCTCTGGATAGTCACGTTAAAGTATTTCATGGCAAAAAAAGCTTAGAACTCAAACAGATGCATTAAATGTTAGCAAAATCTCATGATGAGCGAAGGGAGAATTTTGCAATAAGATGTGGGGAACAAGCATTTTTCCAGGCAAGTAAATGCTATGTAGAAGTAAGTGGTTTACATTCTTGAGGACAATCTGTAAAAGAGTGAAACCGTTTTGAACACCATTACGTTTCTGATGGCAGATGGTTCCCTTTTGGCTGAACAGTGGTAAAGGTTCCTAATCAGGTCTATAAGTACAGTGAACCTTCACATTGCTTAAAGAGAAGCATCACTCCATTAAAAGCAAATTCATAAGCAAGTGTTAATCCCCATGCAATGTAGCATTTATCATTTTTCATGCAAGTGCTCATTCCAAGAGGATTATCACTTCCCCATCCTGCCCTCTGGCTGACTATATAGGGCAGAGAAATTCTTTATTCCACATGCAAGGTGAGAAGGAGGTTGAAGGAAGCTGTGATTCTCCAGCTTCTAGTCTTGCTGTAGCTACTCCAAGCTGCAAGTGGGAGAGAGCCCGGGCCAATGCTGCAGCAGTTACTCTTCACTGAGAGTATAGATACAGGTTCCCAGAAGCTGTCTAGCAATTAGTAACACACGTCATACTGCAAAGACAGGGGGAAATAGGCAAGGGGTGCGAGCACTTTTTGCTATTTTCTGTACAGGTCCTATCAACCTACCTGACTGAAAGATCAGAAGCACTTTTGATTTGTCTGCACACAGAGTATTTAATTTGAGCTTGATTAAAGTGACTCTATTTGAAATGCCTCAGATATTAATAAAGTGACCCAAACCAAGTAATATAAGCACAGTTCTACGGCTAAAATCTGGAAGCATATAAATCCACTTGTGTAAGTTTATGAACTCAGAGCCGCCTTTCCTAATTAGATATGCATTTTCCCAAAGAATTGCCCTCTGAGGTGTAAAGAGCATAGAAAAGAACATATTTCAGGTGGAATAATACCAGTTATAGGATACTTTACCTTTCCTTTGGGGCACAATGTCCTTACCTCTATAATCACACCTCTCCTTGAAGAACAGTTACAGACTATCTACAGCTTACCTGAGTGCTTTTATATAACAGATTTACTCATTGAACAACATAATTGTAGGCAAAAAACATGTAAAGACAGAAGTTCTAGATTAAATGGTATGTCAAACTCATCACAGAGACAATGTGAATACTATTTGGTAACATGCCACAAATGTAAAGTCAAAAGCACTGCATATACAAAACCAGCTAATAATGTTGACAGTTTTTACCTGCCATCCCACATAGCTCCTTAGAAATCAACTTTGTAACAAAAACTAGATTACGTGAATGACATCTAGTGGACATAACCTTCCATAACAACTGGCATTCTCGAAGCAAAGCTGTCTCAAGTTTCACACAGTAAAAGCAAGCACCTGAACATCAATTAAACAATGATAAGAAATTTCCTGTATTTATTCTTTTTTCTGTCTTTAGAAAGCTAGTAGCACCATGTGGACGTGCCTTAATCTCTCCCATGCCCCAAGAGTGAATATGATTCACCATAAATCACCAGATCCTCAAACTCTAAAGCAAATACAGCTTTAAATATTGTGAACACTGCCAAAGTCCTTACTCATTTCAGTCATTTAAAGCAATTCCTTTGAGTTTCATTCTCCATGACTGACCAGAAAGAGATGGTTTGTCCTGCTTGTACAATACTTTGCACAAGGGATTTGTTGTCTTATTAAGGTTTATAGCTACAATCACAATACAAATAGCTACACAGGATGATTGTGTAGGAGTCATTGGGTAATACTGCTGCACACAGATTTCTGAGTTCTCTTTCTGACTGTGGCTGCACTGTATAGTTAAACAACAAGCATGAAACATATTTTCAGAAAAGGAAAGTTTATTCTTGTGCCCTGGGTCTGATAGGTAGATTAGAGGAAAGCAGTGATCCAGTTGTAGTCCATATCTCCTCTACAGGCCCACAGCTACAGTCTGAAGAGCAATCTACTAATCAGGGCTCTGTTACAATCCCCTTCCTAGGAATTACAACTTGACATGTATATACAAAGCTATAATGTTCAGTAACCTGCAACACATTTGGAGGCTAACCACGTTTCTGTAAGTAAGTAATAAAAACTAGATCATTCAATCCAGAAATGGATGAATATGGAGAAAAATGAACAGTGCACATACAAAAATATGTTCACTAAATGACCCTGAACATCACTACACTTGTATTCTGATCCTAGCTTCATTACAGTTCTTCTCATGTGACCACAGACAAGTGACAGACTAATATTCTTAATGTGCATCTAGTTTAAATAAGCATATCAGCCCAAACACATATATAAGAATGTTTTATGATGGACACAAAATAGTCTCCAACATTTTCCATCAGGAGATCAAAAGTGAGATAATCTCAATTATCAGCTAACATTCTTTACCAAAAATTATTATTGGATACATTTGTTTTGCAAATTTAAACTATAAGATACATGAAAAAAATATCTTGCAGGCATTGCTTAAAGTAGAAAGGTGCAGGAGGGTTTTTTTCAGTAAAAAAAAAAATCATGTTTTAAGTTTAAAAATGCATTTCATTTCCAGCTGGAAAAGTTCCTGCACGCAGGTAAGAAGCTGTGAATACAGGGTAAGCTTCTTTAAAGACCTGTCCCTGTGACAGGATAGGATATATATGAATGAACTTATAACAACATTTCAATTTTAATGCGATGACAATGCACAGTCTAGTTAACAGAAGAGATAATTGGTTAAAATAAAAATGTGCAGAAAGGTTGTGCCTTTTGCATATTATGAAAATATACGCAAGTAGAGTTGAGAAGAGAGACCCTGTGAGTTTCTGAACCAAACTTGGAACAGTAATAATATCGTATTCAAGAGAGGAAGGGAACATCTATTAGAGCTAATTTTCTCAGTTTTTAAAGAGACTTGCATCATTATGACTGGAGGCACAACATCCCTATGCCTTTTGCTGAAATTTTGCCTCTGAAAGTGCTGCCCAGGCATCTAGGTGTCTGATGCAGGGTGATAAGCTGCCATAGAAAACATCCTTAGAACAAATAGATTACAATAGACTTTCTCAGGAGACTGAATACTCATTGTGAATGGGCCTATTGGAGAATGAAAAAGTGAATGTCTAGATCACACATGTGGCACAGGCGAGACAGCTACATTACTGAAACTACACGAATGCGGGAAGACCTTATCATCCCAAACAAAAGACAGTAATACAACTTTACTTTTCAGCATAATTATGTAAACTGGATGCTTTTAAGTCCCTGCTTTCCTCTGGATAATAATGGAGCAGCTGTGGTTAAACAAAGTGTCTCATTATAGAAACTCGTTTAAAAAAACAGCGATTACATTTAAGATACAGTCTAGAATTAAAGGTATCTGATTTACACTTGAATCAAAGACAGTGGAGATCTGATTACTTGCACATTACCTCATTGCTCTCTATAACTACCTGAGGGGAGGTTGTAGAGAGGAGGGAGCTGGCCTCTTCTCCCAAGTGACAGGGGACAGGACGAGAGGGAATGGCCACAAGCTCCGCCGGAGGAGATTTAGGCTGGACATCAGGAAAAAAAATTTCACAGAAGGTGTCATTGGGCACTGGCAGAGGCTGCCCAGGGAGGTGGTTGAGTCACCTTCCCTGGAGGTGTTTAAAGCACAGGTGGACGAGGTGCTAAGGGGCATGGTTTAGTGTTTGATAGGAATGGTTGGACTCGATGATCCGGTGGGTCACTTCCAACCTGGTTATTCTATGATTCTATGATTTTATCACAAGAGTGACCTATTCAAACTGCATTGCTCTGATTAACAACTATATATGCTCAAAGTAGAAAATTTCTTATGAATGATTCAGCAGATTTCCGACTTCTAATTCATTAGAATCTAGATTTCTTAATCTTGGCACATTGTGAAGTTCACCTTCATTACCTTCACTGAAAACCTACAGCAAACCTTTATGGACAGCTTTATAGGAACTCTGAAAGACATTATATGCTCAAAAGAAGTTTAAATCCTTTCCTTTTGTTTCTGGTGATGAGCACACAGAACTGAAAACTGACGTTTCAGATCATGCCATGAAGGCAGCGCATTATTAGCAAATGAGAGAAACCTTAGAAGAGTATTAAAGTCCTTGCACACTGAACTTTACACCTCTTTTGTTAAGAGTTTGTTGCTCAGATCAGAAATACATTTTCAAAGATGCTGTACAACTTGGTAGCTTCAGCAGCTCATTAATGCTCAATTTTTAAGTTTTCAAATACAAAGAAAAAGCAAGAAAGGTCATTCTAGAGAACATATTCAGGGACAAATTAAGCTGCTAGGTTTTCAGTCAAGAAGCAACAGGAAATTCAGTGAAACTGGAGAAATAATCAAAGCTAAATTTTGCCTTGTAAATAATGAAAAGTAGAAACATTTGCAAAGATATTCTGAACAAAACTGTTCAACTGAAGCTCGATGGAGTAAAAGCTACAATAAAATTCAGTGTACACTACTGAATGTGTTAAATTGAACACTAGAATACTTACTACAACAAAAAACTACTATTTATGTACATAACTAAGATGCTTTCAACACATTTTTTATTAAATTCTGGTCAGTACGTAGCATAACTCTGACCAGACTTCTGTCACACAAAATTATGAGAAATTATTTATATTTTCCTTTTTAATAGCTATAAAAGGATCTCTCGTGTTTATCCAATCTCCCATGATTTAACACAGTCTGACACTTTTTAGACGACAGTGAATCACTTCAAAGTTGCAATTTACTACCTGTGTGAAAGGTAGTGTCTACTCAAAATACAGCAGATGAAAACAAAATAAAGCTGACAATACACGAAAAAAAACAATTGAACAATTTGCTACCCCACTTATTTGTAAAAATTAGCCCCGTGATAGTCACATTAGTTTAACAAGCAAGAAAGTATATTCAATAACTAGGATGAGAGATGAAAGTCAGATCTCAGAGTTCTGTTCCAAACTAAATTACAAATGAGCTTTGGAAGCAACTATCAAAGTAGTACAATCACAACTGTGAGGGTTAATTCAAGTTTCTGAAAAGCTCTGCAGTCTAAGTGTAGCTTATGTTAGTAAAGCAAAAAAGAAACTCTAGAAAGCCTAAAATAGTTACAATCCAAATTATAACCATGCTAGCTGATGAAATGTTAAAGACAAGCCATAAACACACACACAACTCCACCCATAGTAAATCCACTCTAGTTGCTGGTTATGAACAAGAAAATTCAGATTTAAATTGTTTACAATATTAAGGAAATATTTCTAGTATCTACTACAGAAACAATATACAGAAACACAGGAACTATAGTTCGGGCAGGATTTTTTTAAAAAATTATTTAAATATTGACTAATCTAGATCAATCCAGAAGACAGCTAAAACCAACCCCTTGAGTTTTGAATATGAAGAAAGCTATCTATGTAAAAAAGAAACAATGGATACCCAATGCATGCTTTTCTTTGCATTTTGACTGTGGAAAAACAAAGGCAAAAGCAGATAAAAGTTTCATTTATTCAGCCAAACAAAGTACAATGAAGATAAAATATTTTGGTTAGTCAGGTTTTTAGTTTTGCTTATACAAACTTCAGACACTTCATATCTATTTTGTACTTTCAATATACCAAAGTTCAAAAAGGGTTGCACCAAAAGGTCACATTACAGAAACGAACCAGAATACAACTATTTTGTATAGTGGATGCCTGGTTACATTGAGTCATGCAGAGCTGGTTCCAGAAAATATGGCCATACTGCTACACTGTGCCAACCAGAGAATAGCACAGCCACACCTGTGCCGCACAACCACCTGAGATGAGAATACTGCAAGACAAAACCTGTCATTGCAGAAGCAGCTGCAACATCTCCCCATCAGATAATCTGCAAGCTGTTCTAGCTAACCCACAGCAAGACAGTTGACCATCGCTGTTAAGTACTGGAAAAAGTCTCCTAGCTCCCATAGCCATAGCTCTTCAAAACCAACCATTTTGGGTTTATAGATGGGAGGCCTGGTTGTAACACTAGACAGTGACAGTGTTCAGTGTAATGATGTAAGATTTCTGTTTCAGAGTTTCTGTGGACACAAGCAGTAGATGTTATTTTATCTCTTAATGTTATCATCACCACCACCTTCACTACTGGGAAGACGAGAATACATCACGTTTCCCTCACTTTCTCTAAAAAGAAAAGAGATGGTAATGAAAGTGAGTGGTATTTAGGTGCAGTTCTCCCAGACAAACTCAGGGAACTGTCCCTCTCAGAATTTAAAGGACTCCTGCCTGAAATTAAGAAACCCAGATTCTGCTCAGCTAGTTGCAAACTTGACTATTTGATAAGAAGTGTCAAAAACTATGAGAGATAGAATAGATTCTTTTAAATTAAGTACATGTCCAAGTCTCCATAAGTTAGCATGATCTCTGTGAAGAACATGAAACAATCAGCTAGATAAGAACAAAATTTTCTTTGTTTACTGCAAGTTTCCCATACTAGCCAGAAGTAAGATAAAACATTTTTTTTCCTGTGCTTGCTTACATGATGAACGTCATTTTTTTAAAGAATTTCAGCTCTTCAGTAGATGTAGTAGACTGTGAATTGGGCTGTGGAGATCTGAAGTCTTGTTAATTCCTTTCATCAACCTGTTGTGTTACTGAGCAACAGTGATTTGTAGCAACATCAATGGTAAATGACAAATACATAGAACTCCCAGATCATTGTGGCCATTTAGATTGTTCTTGTAAACTCACAAGATAAAACCACCAAAATTCAGAAGCAAAAGATTTCAGTTTACAACCGCTATGGAAGTCAGGTAACCCTTTAAAAAAAGGTTTCTCTGTCAGAAGAAAAGCAATCAAGTCATCATGCAAGCTTTAAAGTGATCCAATTTCAGCAAACACCTTTGATCTACTTAGTGTTCTGTTACTAATCTACTGCTGATGAAGAAATATGCAAAATGCAGAAAGACAATGAACAACAGACCCTTGTCCTATCTGGACACAAATTACAGACCACAGCAGGTCATGGGAAAAGCAAGTCAGTACTCAATCTCATAACACACAAAATCATGAATTCCAAGAGCCAAAAACTCTAATGTTTTCCGCTTACCTGATATGGAACAATACTCCCATGAGCAGTACCCCAGCGTTTTGCTTCAGTTTTGCAGTTAAGGTAATTAGCTGCTACATGAGTGAGACATGCAACCTGAAAATGGAGAAAAAGTAAAATAGTCAGGAAAGATGAAACTTCATTGACAATTTCACTGAGATTTCTGTATATTTCAATGTGCTTGAGATACATAAGTTAAAATACTTATGTCTCAAAAGTATCCCTTATATACTACATACTAGGTAAACTTTTTCCATATGAAAAAATTTAGACTGCATCTATATCACGGAAGTGCTTGTAGAAGTACAACTCAATAAACTAAAAAAAATAATGTGTCCTGCAACACTAGTAATGCTAGACAAACCTAGCAGTAAACTACCCTAAGAGATAAAACAGTATTACCCTAAATGTTTTGCAGCACGGTCAACTATAGCAAAGAAAAAAATCAGTGTCTTGTCCAAAGTCTAGTGGGAAGCATGATGGATTTGTGGGATAGAACTTACTATTTCCTGAACCTCAATCCTATGCTTAACTTGCAAAGGCTTTCTCTCAGTTATAAGATTATCTTTCTGGTTTTTCCTATGCTTCTCATTTTACAAGCCCAAGCTATGGAAAATACTGCTGAATTCTTCAGCTCCACACATGCTCTGTAATATTAATTAAGTGGTAGGCCTTGACAAATCATCTGCCATCAGAAGATAAGGATAGATTTATCAAGTTATTAGTCAGACATACAAAACTGGAAAAAGATTAATTTTGTGAAAAAATATGGCATGATAATTTAGTAACCATAATTCGAGAGGATAAATATATACTCTGTAGGTGCAAATACATCTTAGGAAATAGTAGTGAACATTCATGATGCAGTTATGTCTGAAAATCAGTTGTTCTGTTATAATTGATAGCAGATTCTTTATTTTCACTTCAAGAGATTATGCTGTGTGACTATATCTGAAGCCATGTAGCACAAAAAAGCATTAGAGTTAGCATGCAAGGTTATCACTAATTCACCAGAGACAAAATATTTGCCTTAGACAGTTAACTATTTGTGCGAGTAAGTGCAAATGCTTGCCTGAACAACAGAACATTTTTTTCCAAAATATTATTTTCTTCACATTTCTCCCCTAGATGGAAGAAACTGCTACTATTCAAGTTTTTCAGCTATTCTGAGCCTACTAATCGGTCTAATCTACATCAAAACATGCAGTAATTAACTCAGAGTCCACCATTCACATTCCAATATGTGAATTATATCAGAATTTCTGGAAAAGGAATGTCATTTCATTTTGTCTTACTTTCTCCACATATGCTGAAAAGACACATCACTCATGTTTAAAGCAAATATTTAACTCTAAACCATGGATACAGTTATTTAGTTCAGCAGAAAGCCTATGAAAATATACAGCATATATACAACATGTAACTGTTGTCAAACACCATATCCATATACATTAACTAAAACTACAATGCCTTGTTCTTGAGTACTGTTGGAAACACTTTGTAGTTGGATTTCAGCTGCAGCTTATTAGATCCCAGAGTCACTTCATTCAGCTAAAAAGCTGAACAATGTCTAGTCTGTCCTGCAGTCCCCGGGAAAATCTCAGCAGTTAAGGAAACAGATCTGGGAAGTACATGGAAAGGACTTTTTCTTCTGGTTTGCAACTTTCCTCAGCAACACACAATGAAACATTCTGTTGTTACAGAGAAAGTTTAACAAGTCATAACAAGTGTGTTACTTATTAATAACACATACCCTAGACCCATTGTTCCTGTTATTTTTCTTTTTGGGGTATCATTCCATAGTGATGCATTTTCTACTAGAGCAAATGGCTATGCAATGATTATGAAATATTAATCTTTAGACATCCTTCTCTATTTGTGTGTAACACTACAGAGTTGCTCTATCCCACACAAATTTCACTGACTGGTGAGATGCATCCACTACAATAGGCTTTTATCTTTAAACATAAAAGAATGCCCCCTGTGATACATGTATCTAACTTTTCACTCTTATGCAAAGTAACACTATACCAAGCTTAACTCAGGGAAGGAGATAGTGAATTAAAACCTATGAGTCTCACACAAAATTAACAAGAAAACTTCTACCCTTAAAAAAAAATATTTTTAACACAGTGTTGCAAATTGCTTCAGCTTTCTCAATAAGCTATCAGGGCCTCAGTTCAACATGATACTTAGTCTGAAGAATAAGTCCATTCCAGTCAATGTATCTATCACATATGCCTATGTATCCTGACAAAATTGGTTTACTTTTTTTTTTTTCCTTCAATAAATCACGAAGGAAGAAGGCTTTTGGTGCCCCTTGACTTCCTTTGCTGAGCTGGATACTGTGTTCCACGTCATATCACAGCACCATCATCATCCAAATAAACTTATATTGACCACACCAAAGTAAATACTTGAGTGCTTTGTGTTTTACCTATGAACATACTCAGCTGAGTGAACCCCGTGGCCTTTTGCCCCTTTCATAATAACTCTCTGTTGAATGCAGCAGACATAAAAGACAATCCTATTTTGACTGTCGCATGAAACTGCCATAGACAGTGCCAGGACTACCATGCTTTTTCCTTTCCTCTCTTCCTGGCTCAGTTCATTCCTTTTGGTCTCTTACTCTCACTAAAAAGGCACTATGCAGAAAAATCTTTCAGCACATAGATTTTATGTCCTTAATAAAGAACACAAAGAATTTACCTGCCTATATCTTATAGCTGTTAAACAAACTGCTGAAACATAAGCATAAAAAAATACATCCCAACTGCACATTTCAACATGCATTATATGCCCTAGAAAAAAATGGTTTTAACAAAATAAGTTTATCTCTAAAATTCTGCTGTAATTCAAGACTCACTCCTAGAGAAACTTGTTGCAGTAGGAATAGCTATAGTACAATCAATCTCTCAAAATTAAGTTTGGGTACATCTGTATTATATATTCAGTGAAGTATTTTTAAATCTATAGTTAAAACTGCTTTCATAAAACCTTATAGACACATTTCTGTTCTTCTTTAATTAAGAACTAATCCTTAAAAATAACCTTTGGACTTGAAACATTAAAGCAGACTAACACAATGATGCAGACATCTCTATATTCATTTGCTTGCAGAGACAGATCCATGCACTGTAAGTATGCATTATCAAATATCCATAGATAAGCATTTCTTTATTTCACATCAATAAAGAGAACACACACTTCAACGTTCTTTTTTATGTTACTGTTGATGGCAAAATCACATATTGGCATTACATACTCAACCTAGAACAAAAAGAGAGTGCATTAAGATCTGAAGAGTTATGCTCAGATTATGGTGGAAACAGACAGATGGGAAACAAGATATTAAAAGCCACAAGGTGAGCAGACAAAGAAAAGAGACAGAATTTCAAAAGATTTTTTTTCAAGATAGCACACCAAGTATAGTTTATTACAATGAGTTTACCAAGTCAATCAATCATTTACACACAAGTTTAACAAGTATATATGAATAACAAAAAAAAAAAAGTATAAGTAACTGGAAAGAGGAGAAAATACCATTTTAATTATATTCCTTCCTTTCTTCTTCCTCCAATTTTGTGTCTACTTTCCTGCCACATAGCTTAAGAAGGTTTTGACTTTTAGCCAAGTCAATTTTTTTTTCTCATTCTTTGTTTACTTTTTCTTTTCTTCAAGTGGGCACATAGACTGTCTTTTAGGAACTTGGAGAGACAGGCATTTTTCCACAGCACAGATAAGTTATTTTACACAATATCATGGAACTAATAACCCAAATATTAATTTAGAACTTTGAAGAAAAAGTCATCCTGGAAAATGTTAGTGTCTTCTATTGTGCAAAGTCCAATAATCTTCCACTTACACCTTTTCCAGACTCCTGAGGACATGGAACAAAGATCTTTACATGAGTAAAATTTGAACATAAGACTACAATACTCATTTAGTATACACTGACAAAGGTCTCTTAAAATCACTGATCCCATGCTGTTATTTACCTGATGACTCTTCTTACTGCTGTACATGTTTCCCCCGTTCCATGTTGCGATTAATATTTCGACACTAATAAATCAACATTCAAGTCTGATTAATTTTGCTTTTGCAGTTAACCTGATACCTTTCTCATTTTTGTATTTGTGCTGAAGCTGCTTCCACAGACATGTACATGGGGCGACCCTCAGCTCTCGCTTCTTGAAGCCTAAGTCCGTTTAGCCACAAGGCTTAATAAGAATAGAAATACTAGTCTGCAATCACCTCACTGATGCTATAAACAGCGCACATATGTTTTACATTACGCCCTACCTATTGACCCAACTGGTTCAGACATGGAACAGCACCACAAGGAGCTGAAAACAAACATCACTTCCTGTCCGGGCATGTAAGAGAGTCTTACCTAGCCTAGTGTTGAGAGTTCTGCAGAAGACTAAAAAATCAGCTCAAGAGTGCCACACACCCATAGACCAGGCAGACCTCCCCATCCTCAAGTACACAGCAAAGCCACTGTCTGCAAAGGAGCAAGATTTTACAAATCCATCAGTGGTGTCCCTGTATCCATGCAAGGCAGCAGATCTGACCTTCTCCTGAATTCATAATTGTTGTACCACAAGCTCTCTCCACATATTTTCTTCCTCCCCCTCAAAAGTCAGTAGTACTGTAGCTGTTTTCAGCTATTGTTTTGCAGACCAGAAAGTTCCATTAATTACTTCAGAGGTCTGCAAAAGCTGATGAAAAAAAGCAAGACTACTATCACATAAGCCAACACTTACTATTAAAGAGTCTACATCCCCTTTAGAAAATGTCTTTGGTCACGTTATGAACACTGTGCTCTCAATAAAAAGTGTTTTCTTCTCAGTGATACTGGTTTTTTCTAATGTGATCCTTCAGGAAGTGATCCTGAATTCACCTATCACAAAATAAAACTCTTGGTGTTGAAGTATCAGCAAAAGGCATAAAGAAAAAAAATCAAATCTTTACTGACAAACAACTACAGTTTTAGAACAGATCTCATATTTGGACGTGGCTTAAAGCCTTCCAGCCAGAAGCTGAAGCGAGTATCCAATCCTGTGCCAGTAATTACAGGCGGCTTGTGGGACTTGCTGATTAAAGTTAGCCACTTGATCAATTAGTCATTATTCAGATGACAGCACACAGAAAATCACACAGTCACAGAAATGGTGAGCTAGGAGGTGCTTAATGAACCAGAAACTATGAAAAATACATGCAATGACGAAAAACAAAGATAATGTATTTGAATACCCTCTCTTGAACGTGGATACTCGGAGGGGAAGAAAGCTAAAGAGTGAAACAGACTTCAGCATACACTATTGTGGAGATACTTTTTCAGTGTGAAAATGATGGCTGAAAACCACTTCTGTTTTATATAAAAATAATAAAGTTTAGACTACATAAATACAGAGAAACTGAAGCCTCATCAAAAACAAAAGGCATTTGCGAAGCAGAGAACTGCTGAGTTCAGTGAAATGGAACACAAAAACTGATCTAGAAATTATTTCTAGTGAGCTATTTAAGGCTTATAAAAGAACAGACGATCTCTTGATTATGATTAAATTAGTATTAACAATAGCAAAGATTTAATGCAATTAACAGATGTACGATTTGAAATTTCACATATTACTCAGCACACAGTTTCAAGAGAAACTAAATGTCAAATGTTCTTCCTTAGTCTTCAAATTAAAAACACAAAACAAAACACCAAAAACTGCACACATTCAGATAAATTTTAGGTTAAGGATCAGAAACAAAATCCTCACCACAGAATCTACTAGACAGCACTAGCATGGAAGAGCATTCTGTTTAAATGAGCTCCGGTTGAAGAAAGCAACATTTTAAAATGAAGAATAAATTACATTTTCATAATAGAAATAATACATTAATAAGCTTTTTTTAAAGTGTAAGAAGTGTAATGCTATAACCACTAAAAAAAATCCTGTTTCAGCTTCATAATAACATAGGAACAGCTATAAGGAATCCATCATTTTTTTTTAAAATCTATTAAAGATATTCAGGTTAAAATAAACCCCAAGAATTCCAAAATTAGTTTATACACCCCATGCAAGATCTTGGTGCACTTATATACAAGCCTTAATCATATGGTCCTATACTATTTTTCTATCAAACTTCTGTCTCAATTAATTAGCAGATACTTATTAAATATCTGCTTTTAACTTATTTGGGAATACACAGCCCCAGGACTCCATCAAATCTCCTAGGAAGTCCCTATCAGCCTTTATGCACATCACAAGTTGTACACGTTGCACCTTCTGCCACTCCGAGCTACTTTCAAAAGACGCCTGAAACGAGTGTGATTCATCTGCAAAATTTCAAGTTTCCACTGCAAAGAAGGAAGACACTGAGTTTCTCAGGCAGGAAAAAAAAAAAAAAGCCCATCAACATATTTTCCCATAACATGGTCCTGGAAACAGATGAATCATTTTAACAGTAACTTTGAAAAACAAATCACTTTTTGGCAATTCCATGACATGGAAAATTCAGCCAAAACAGTTAAAATTTTGGCAAAGTTATAAAAAAATAAAACCAGACTCTGATAACAGATGTATGAGACAACCTTAATTATAAATGACAGTTCTGCAAGCATTTCCTCAATTCTTCATCTTCTCTAAGGAATATATATGAATTAATATATACCCCTTCAATATTAAATGCATTACACTCTGCATTTTCATGCACCTTTACTAAGTACAGGCAAAAATCAAGCTTGTTCTGCTACATTTTACATTTTTTTTAATATTGTAAAGCATTTTCTTACATTATTCCTTAATTACAGCCTTTCTGATATGCATTCAATATGAATTACAATTTATCTGTCATTTAACTCTTCATATTGATGCCTGTTTGTATTTCATTGATTGTTTAGAAAATAGCAGAGATAAAGTTCTTAGAGTGGCTTCTATTTATTCAAAGAACTGCAAGCATACTTGGAAAATACAGAAAAAATTGAGTTTAAAAACCATGGCTAAATTTGATAGCTAAGAATGAATAGAGCAAGAACATATAAATAAAATCCAGACAAACAGATTCTGCCTGTGAGGACAGTCATCAGAATAACTATAGCAATTTTTCTTTAATTTATAAAAAATTAGTATCCAGAGGCTCCAATTTGGACACAACATAAACTTCATAAAGGATTCTATTGTTTTATTTAATGAGTAATAAGGATGAGTTTCTACACAAAGCTACTGACTTCCAAATGAAGCTTTTCATTTTTGATCTTACAACTAGAAACAGTACCATTTACAATAAAAATATGCATGCGTCTAATGATTTACAGCACTCATCTTTTTGTCTCCACATTTATCAGCATTAATACTTGCACAGAAAAAAAAAAAAAATTAAGTATGTTTGCCTCCTCCTGACAATGTCCTGACAAAGAACCGTCTCTCCACAAAAATATTACTAATTTCAACAGTTTGTCCTGCAGCAGTGCAAGCAGGTAGATTTCTAGATTTTTTTATTTGATACATAGAAGGCACGTATGGAAATGCGCCACAGTTACTCAGTTGGGTGAAAAATGTGCAAATATTCCATCACTACTATCACAGCCAAATCTCCTCTGGTCCTAACAGTATTATCTCAGTAGAACACTGGCATGAGTTGTAATACTGAAAGATGTCTGGACATGGCCCATCAAATACTTACATGCTAATGCGCCACAGGGATGACACAAGAAACAAAGCCATGTAATTGAATGAAATGTTTGAAATAGGTTGTTTTATTTACAATACATGAGATTTAAGCTGCAGAGGCACAGAAATTCAGTGAACACCCACCATTCGGTCATCCACAACGGGTTTTTTGAGCACTTTAATGCTGTCCACAATGGAGACGAAGTTCATCTACTTAACTGTTAAACAGCTTAGAAGTTAGAAACATGGTCCAAAGCTCCACTTGATTTGAGAAATAAATGGCTTGATATTACCAATGAGTCTGGAGTCAAAATAAAGCACTTCTGCCTGATAACAGATTTTGAACTGTGACAACAGATTTGTAAGTGATTCTCTGAAGAAGGAATAGATCTACAAAAATATTTAAATAGTACCAAAAAACACTCACCAAAATGTCATATTACAGAATAAGTTTGAATGAAGTTACAAAGTAATTTCACACAATTTTTTATCAGAGACTTCTACTAAAAATATTAATTGCAAAGAAGGCAAAGCTTTTTTACAAATACCTGGACTCTGATTTTTAAATTGAGTTTAATGGATACCTGTTTTTGAAGTCCTATAACAGAGTCTCAACACTTTCTTTTTATAGCTTTCACCATAATATACATACCTAATGAATTATGACTTCCACCCTAATCAGATGTCACTACTCTAAATAAAGTTCACAATTTAATTGATGAGTCATAGCAGTCATGGAGAAACATGGCAGCAGAACTCCACCAGACCAAAAAGAAGTCACTAGGCCAAAATCACTTCAGCATCACCCTTTAATTTACCTTTTTATACATTATAATCTACAGAGAAATTCCAAAT
Organism: Clamator glandarius; assembly: GCA_033459285.1. Lineage (NCBI taxonomy): Eukaryota > Metazoa > Chordata > Aves > Cuculiformes > Cuculidae > Clamator > Clamator glandarius. Next base: position 273,361 of record JAUNZM010000238.1, read on the forward strand.
CAGAGCTATCCGAGGTGATCAAACCAAGCAGTGATAAAACGTTAGCTAGTGTTCCATCAGCATATCCAAAAATGACATATTTGTTAAGGTATATTAGATTCCCAGAAGTTCAACAGCACATAGAAAGCAATTGTTTCGCTAACTTAAAATTTTCCACGACATAAAACTGAAATGTCTTCCATCAAGTTACAGCCCTTTCCTTTGCTGTGTACATAAATAAATAGCACATAAGGTGTTGAAAGACCTTATCCAAATATTACCAATTTACAGAATCCCTTCTGTAGTCTTCCATGACCTTAGTAGGAGAGGTAAGCTTTTGGGGTACATTAAGAGTGCTTATTCTGCAATAATATTTTAAATTATTAAATAGTTCTTTAAATCATTCCCATCTTTTGAACTACCCATGTAATCCTTCTCCTAATACTCAGCATGATTCTGAAATGTGATCTGCTGGTAAGAAACTAAAACAAACATCTTGATTACATTTCCAGAATTACACCCTTATTAAAAAAAAAAAAATCTAAATAATAAATTCATTAAAAGAAATTTCTTCCTTTGTCTTCAAACTCTCCAAACTCTCCCCCTCCAGAGAGCCATTTTTATTTTTTCTGCGTATTAAGAGGGCATACTTTTCCTGTGTCCTTCCTAGTCTTTCTCTAATTGATGACAGAGGTAGGTCAACACGGGAAAATGAAGCTGCAACACATTCAGGCTTAGTTTCACTATTACAAGAACAACAGTAGTTAATACAAAAAGGCAGAGAATTTACTGCCAGATAGCAGCTAAAGAAGGATTCCTTTGTAATCTTGGTACTTATCCTGTTTACAGAGTAAAGAAAGCCACTAAATAAATTGAAAATTCAGTTAAAGTATGATCTACCACCAATTTTTAGCATAACCAATCATTAGAAATGACAACACACATTCTACAAAGGCCAATATTAAATTGAATTACTGTCACGCTAGTATGGTCTTCTGGTCTATTCAATAAAATTCTGGCTACTTAAAAACCCAAGGGATAAGTTCTGTTCTTAGTTATACTGATGTCCTCAATGGAAATAATCAAGAACAGTAGCCAAGAGAAGTGTTTAATACACAGTATATATTTAAAGAAATGTTCACATTAAATCAGATTTTATTATCTTTCCATATCACAACTATGCAGTGAAAAAGACGTCATCTCTATACAATACATACACAATTTCTTATCATGAGAGAGATTAAGAATACAAAGGTTTGCAAAGATGATGCTTTATAAGCCTGTAAAAAAGAACTGTTTATTCAAACCATACCCAAAACAAGAGAAGTAGCTGGCCTCCAAAATCACCAGCAGCAATGACGTCTAAAAAAGCAGCTTTTCTTTCTGTATTTAATCAGCTTTCAACTCTGCCACCAAGCAGAGAAGCAACAAGACACAGTCAAGATACCTGAAGGGTATTTGAGTTCCAAGATTGCTATTGCTCAGACAACTGACTGTTCAGGGGTCCTGTGATGCCTGCCATACATAATCTACAAGCAGGATGTAATTGTTACCAGTTTCACCTACACTTCATCATTTGTAAATGACATGTCATTAAAGTCCTGAATAGACAGCACTGAAAGCACCTTAAATACATAAGACTTAAACACAATCACCTTGGGGAAAATTGATCCCAAAACAAAAACCAATAGTTGCTAAGCCTCACGATTATCTCCGTAAACTAACCACCAAACTAAAGCACGCAGATGTAAGACAGAAAATAATTTATACCGATTTTCTAGGTTTTGCAAGAGTCAGATTAAAAATTTGAGAAGATTAAGAGTTTGTTATGGCAAATACAAACTGAACTATAGTAATCAGAAGCAAAGAAGCATCTGACGAACAATCAGATAATACAAACAATATTAACCATACTATCCTGCCTGTGGAATCTGGGGAAAAAATAAACTCCAAAACTGCAGAAATGTTAAATGTAAAATACAGCTTGCAGATTTTCGATCCAACAGAAACCAACTTATTACAGTATTTGTTGGAGCCTGGTTGTAATTAAATACAGGAAGGATATTAAAACTTCCAAGAGATTTTGGGGGTTTTTTAAGCCACAACAGAGAAAAGGCACAATTGCATAATTGGAACCAAATCCAAAACCCACTTCCTTCTTATTTACTAGCATCATCTAAAGGACGCTATTTAAGATGCTGACGCTGAAAAGTCTGGAGCTGACAACTGTAAATCATCTAAAATTCAAAAATTTCAAAGGAATTGTATGACATGGGTTAAAAGTTTATAGATGAGAGATACAGAAAGTTATTGCTCACTGCAAAACCACATCCTACTGGTCAGTCATCTCTCTCTTGTCAATAAAGTCCTAGAATCCTGTTTTATTGGAGGGGAAAGCTTCTTTGGAAGCAATAAGTCACTAAAAAGCTATAGGTCAAAAAAGTTTGATATACATAATTTGAAAGAAAGATTTCTATTTTTTATAAGATACGCTAAAAATAACATTTCTTTAAAGAACAGGGCTTCAATTATCATTTGGTTCTACACAGACCAGTTAAATACTGAATAAACTTGCCAGTCAGTGAGGCATTTCCCTAAAAAGTTCCAGATCATTTTTCTTGACAGTTGAGTTCAGTTCAAGCTCTTTGTCATCAGCATATCTGTGCAGGAAATTAATATAAAAGGTATCTTCCCCCACTCCCTCCAATAAAAAAAAAATCCTCTTGCATTTCTTTAAGGCATGCAGAGAAGTGCTAGCCCAGGCATAGATGGACATGTGGACATGCTATGGAATTGATATAAAATAAATCAGGCATTTTTTTCAGGCATTTCCAATTATTGTAGCCTCTTAATCCCTTTTTTTCTCTTCTTTCTGATGTAGTCAAAGTCATCAACACAGCTCAACAAAGATTTATATATAGACCAGCTTCACAATTCTCAGCTTAGATGAAGGGCCGTACAAAAGATGCAAGTATTATATTATTTTATATTAGCTCAGTGCATGAAATATTGACAAAGGTCAGAAGTTTCATACACGTCTCTACCATTGTAACACTATTTATAGGAGGACAGTTAGTTCAGTAGTGCCTTTGTTTTAGATATATTAAAAATTATTCTTTCTCATTTTTCACAGAAAGGATCATTGGGCACTGGAACAGGCTGCCCAGGGAGGTGGTTGATTCACCTTCCCTCGAGGTGTTTAAGGCACTGGTGGACGAGGTGCTAAGGGGCATGGTTTAGTGTTTGATAGGAATGGTTGGACTTGATGATCTGGTGGGTCTCTTCCAACCTGGTTATTCTATGATTCATTAAAAATCACTACACTCCAGTGAAACTTGCACTGACGGAAAAGTTATTATGATACATCTGTTTGACCCTCTAGATCCCACCATTAATCAACTGCAACAAGAATCTTAAAGTACAAGCCTACAGCTTTAGATTCCTTATTCTTTTCGGCAGCATCTGTGAGAGTCTTCAAAAGGCCATTCTTTTTAAACATTCATCACATGAGGAAGAACTAGCTTTAGATATCTCAGCCTGGTACGTAATCCCTTTGAAAGCACTGATCTTTCAAGGACCTGATCACATCACAGTAATAATTTACTTTCCTTTAAAAAAAATTACCACCAGAACTACTGCAAGCACATTTTCTTATTTTACATTTTTAGATTTGTGCTGCTCTTTCTTAGTACACTCACCATTAAAGACTTACAAGTAGCCACCAGTTTTGCAAAAAGAAAGAAAATGGACCATAAAAACTAGATGTTCTCAGAGAGACTCAGCTGTAGTTATGTTTTTCTTAATTCATTTTGACACATTTTTTAATGTGATCACCTAGGGTTTATTTTGGTACCCCAGTCCCTCCTGTATAAATACTTTTTCCAGTTTAATGAATGCTCTCATTACAGACCTAGGCCAACACCCTAAAGTTAATTTGGATAGAAGCAATAACGCTACCTAAAACAAAACAGTTGTTTGCTGAATGACAGTTTATGCTCATATTGTATTTTAAAATCCCAACTTATTTCAGTTTAATTTACCCAACACTGAAGTGAGTAAAACCACTTATTTTGCAAAAGAAGAGTTTGCAATTACTCCTTAATAACTTTTAGATAACTATAATTTGATCAAAAGCATAGACTAAGCAGACGTTTAAAAGAATCATTACAATGTCCCATCACCATTTCTACTTCTTCATCTAAGCATGTAAAAGTCAAATAGCACATATCATGCTTTGTTCACTAACATTTTTGCAAGTCTTCATTTTGTTTCTTGCATATGCCAGCAAGTGGCTAAAGGATGATGATGTGGAAATTCAGATAGAAATTTTGCAATATGAGAACACTTTTGTGCATAATCAAAGCTATCCAAGCCAAGGAAAAAAGATACTAAAGACAAATGAGGTGACAAAGTAAGCTGAATTAAAAGTGGCAAAGTAAGCTGAATAAAAAGAGTTACAGCAAAACCTAACTTCAAGTCTTCCTCCTTTCAGCTTTTTATAAAATATCAAATAATAATCCAGAAGACTCCATTAGAAAAAGCAAAAAAACATGGAACAAGGAATCAAAAAACAGAATTACTCTGCAAATTAATAGAAATTATTGGAAGTCCTTTTCATAGAATTAGAAATTTAAAAGATCAAGGAGAAGCTTCCATTATATAAAGCACTATGATACCTTAAATAAAAAAAAAATCTTCCATATATATACAAAATATTTAATAAGAGTTTAACACACATTTAAAATATTTTCCTAAACTGCTTATTACATTTTTCAAATACAGACACAAGATTTACAAATATATATAAGTATGATGAAGAGTTCAGTCCTTACTAATATTTCTTAAAAAAATGAAAAATTCTTTGTTGATTTAAGCAAGGATTTCCTCTCCTTTCTAGATCTGCTTTCATACATATTTAAACAAGGGCAGTATGTACTAAAACAAGAGCAATCTCACTAATCTCAATCATTATTATCATGAAATTATACAGATGGGAAGGAACCTTTGGAGGTCAACTAGTCACCCTCCTGCTCACACCAGGGCCAGCTTGTTGCACAAAGGGTGCTCTATCAACTCTCAACCTGTATTGACAGGTATAATGTGAAGAAAAAAGTAAATAAAAGACAAAAATAGCAGAGCACCGTAGAAGCTTTGATTAGTACTGCACACAGTTTGGATGTGCTTTTGAAAACACATACAAAAATTGCTATGCCACATACTCCCAGCTGCTACCACCAGATATCAAGATCAGCAAGACAATGTATCATCCTATCATACGCAGCTTATACCAACATCACTTTTTGTGAATGGTAAATCGTTACAACAATAGTGCTTAAATGTTCAAAGATATTTTGAAGTTGTCGTTATTCATGGTATACCTTTCAATATCAAAAATCTTTGTCTTTACAATTTTGATGAGATTTCTTTTTAATATGCCTGGAAGAAAGTGTTGTATCTTCAAACTTACTTTATTCTTTAATTCCCAGAGACAAAAGGCAGACCTCCTGTACTACATCATGTTGACCCTTGAGCGATACTTGATTAGTGTGGGTGATTTTGCAGAAGTTTTTCAGTCATTCTGGTAGTAATATTACCAAGCGCCAAGGCCTCCCTTCCAATGGTGGTTTCACCATTGATGCTTGTCTATCTCAAATTATCTACTACTACCGTTACTTACAATCTCAGAAATATTAGAAACCTTGATTAACCCCTGTTTTCAAAGAACATAGAGGTCCTTTGTAAAAAGTGAAAACAAAACATACTGCAGTAGTAACTATAACCATGTCATAAAATGTTCACTACCAGAGTTGCAGAATAAGAAAACCATCACTAAATACCATTAGTGGCATTATTATTGTTGTTATTAGTTGTACTAACTGATTTACATTAACTTATTTCAAAAGGGTATTCATAGGTTCCAGCATCTACTCAGGTAAAAACAATTTTTTTTAAAAACTCCTACCTGAGATGACAAGAGATTGCAGTCGATGTGCAGTCCTTTCCCCGTCTTATACCTCTGAAGTAAACCAGCCATAATTGCTCCACATGTATACAACCCAGTAGCAAGATCTGTCATGGCTACTCCTGGTCTAACTGGCTCACCATCCTGAAGAAAAACAAGAAAACACATGCATGTCTGTTCAAAAGGCAGAACCATATTGTTGTGCTCTTTTCACTCTTTTTCTCCCTCCTCTTCTGGCCCTCCCCCAACCAAACCTCAGGTTTGTATTCTCCAGTACACACGCTCCGTGGTTCCAGTGGGAAAAGAAAAGCAACTTTGTCTTGTTTACACATGTGCACAGTAAACTCACAAACAAGGAAATTCTTGACCTTCTGACCAATAATCACTGGAAAGTTGTTGGTTCAAATATCCTTTTTCAGTATGTCATCTCTTTTTCTGGCATCAAGGAAAGAATCTTCATTTTATATCATGTGTTGCAGAACTTCCCTAATTGTCAGCAGGAAACACAGCCCCTCTGGAATCAATGGCAAAATGAATTTCTAACTTCAGTCAATGTAAGCTTTTATTATAGAAGCTTAAAAGTGCTTCTTCTAAGACATTCACCACTTCCTACTCTGAAATGTTCGAGGACAGATACTCAGATTCTGACAGCATTTGCTAGCCCTGAAGTGCAGTCCACAAATAGCAGTGCAAAGCTAGTGCGACTGCTTCAGAGTTTCAGCACATCAGTAAGCCTGTCATTAGCCAACTTAAAATCAGTATAATTGATAAATAATAATTTGATAAAGCTACCATAAATTCCTTTAAACTAATTCAGCACAAAATAAACAAAACTGAATTTGAAGAATTACTTTAACTCATCACGTCTAAACTGCTAAATGTAATGTTACTTTATGATTGCCAGAGAATCATGTTTACCGGTAACTATTTACAAAGGCTTGTAGCAATAGGACTAGGGGCAATGGGTATAAACTGGAGAGGGGCAGAGTTAGACTAGACACAAGGAATAAGTTCTTCATCGTGAGAGTGGTGAGACACTGCCACAGGTTGCCCAGGGAAGCTGTGACCGTCCCATCCCTGGAGGTGTTCAAGGCCAGGTTGGATGAGACTTTGGGCAGCCTGGTCTGGTGGGAGGTGTCCCTGTCCATCGCAGCACGTAGGAACTATATGATCTTTAAGGTCTCTTCCAACCCAAACTATTCAATGATTCTATTTTTACAAGTGTGTCTTGGCTTCACAAAAAAATTTAAAACCTGTCTTTCCCATGTTTTTGTTCTTTTGCACTCCAACAGGATTTACGTAAGTCATATAAAAGTTAAAATTATTGTAACAAAATGATATCATGTTGTATTATCAACTGCATTATTAGGACAATTTTGGAATAAAAGAAGGAATAAAAGGTCAACACTGACTTAGGAAATACTGGTTTTTTGAAGAACATCTTATTTCTTCCTTTACCACACTCTACGCTAAGCTACTTCAGTTTCTCAACGGAAAGGAAAGCTCCAAGCTTGCATCCATTTATGACTCTCCTTGTACCCAGCTCTGAGGGAAAACAGGAAAGAAGCTCCTTATTCTTATACACTTTGGCCTACTGAGAAAACTAATTGGCAGGTGTGAAGGTTTTTGCCCCTCAGAACTACCACTGAGAAATGTAAACTGGAAAAAGATTTCCCACATTATCTGCTCTAAGTTAGTTAAACTGTACTTTTTTCATTACAGCCAAAGTGCTGCGGTGAGAAGAAACTCGAAAGACTTAAGATTCTAGACACAGATGTGCAGCAACAATCTTAGCTTAAAAAAACTTCCCATTGTTTTCAAAGTGTCATTTCTGTCAACCTTGATGGAAAAACACTACACTTAGAAGCTACAGCAGTACTTTTGTGTAGCTAATGTTACACTAGCTACCTGAGCAAAGTAAAGATCTCTACAGTAGTAGCTTTTATTCAAGAAAAGCATTTTAAAATAACAAACAAGTGATATTACTGTTCTGGTAGAAAGACAAAATGTAACCCTTCAAGGACAAAGTGCTTTAAGCAAACAAAGCCTCCATCCAGACTGAAGTGCTGGGTTGAGCCATAATGAGGGGCAGCAACAGGACATGACATCTGCTTATCTGGAAAGATGAAGATACACTCCAGTAAAACAGTCCTCTTCTTCCACTACTGTGCTTTGCTATTGCTCAATCTTACCACTAGTTCACACTTTTACTCCCAAGTTTTGCTGTTTACTAAATTTCTTACAATTTGTCAACACATTCTGGTCCAGGACACGTTCTGGAAGCTTCCATTCCTGAATCTCTTTTTTGCCCTTTGACATAATTTCTCTTCCCAAATTTATATCAGCATTATAAAAATGATATATTAGAAGTGGAAATTCTTCTGAAATGACATGATTAATAAACGTATTCTAAGTTCAGTAGTCTTTATGGTTGGGAAATAGCTGCTGAAGCTAATATGAACCAGCAACTGGTATATTTTTCAACAGCTGCAATATATATGCCGTGTCTACTCTTCTGTTGCAGTTTGTTTGGTTTTAAGCTGAAAAATGGCCCCTCTGCTGCTGCAGATCCCAATCATGTCTTGTTGTCTCATGTTCAGTAAAACCGGAATATTTCTTCAGTAAGAAAGAATGCTTACTGAATAGACTGTACCATCACAAATATACCTGGAATATCAAAAATTGTGTGCAATACTCTATTTGGAGATTGAAGGGGAATTGTATCCAAATTATTAATTCTCATCAAAGAAGTATTCATCTGTCACTGATGTATCTGAAAATATTAAGTAAAAGCTTTTTGTTCATCAAATATGAAACCTGAATGCAGTGTTTAACCAGGATACATCTATAAATTATGTTGTCCAGGATAATAAAAGCATCAATGTAAATCCTGCCCTTTTAGCATATTTTACATAAAGAATACATAAAGAAAAACTGAATGTGGCCCAAAGCATCTGTTTTCATTCAAAATGAATGTGTAGTACAGACTTACACAAAACAGATTCCCCACTATTGCTTGTAAATTTTCATAAACACACTAGAACTTCCAATTTCACAGGTGTCATACATTTCTAATACAGAGGTAATCAAATGCATGTGTAACAGCTTAAATTCCATGCAGGTTTCTGCACATGAAAACATGGTTTAGAGAATGCATTGAACTGTAGACTGAATGTGTTTGTTTTCATACAATCAGCAAAAAACAACACTAGCACAAATGCAGTTGTTTGCACCTGTAACTTTGCAGTATTGTAGAACTTATATTTTGATTTCAAGGTTCAGACTTTGCTCAGAACATTTCAAACAAATCACCATTCAGCCATTTTGGTAACAACTAGCAAAATAAAGAGGAGCAAGTCATTCGGAATTTCTTTATGCAGAAATCTTCTCTCAGATCTTAAAAATCAGACATATAAAGCATACAATCTTGTCTCCCCTTTCAAGGGGTTTAAACTTTGTGCCAAATTCAATATTATTCTGAATCTTTGGTGCATTCCACGTTTGTATTACACTATCTTTATCTTCTTAATTAGAAGATAACTTGGATAAAATAGACATATTTTTGTCAGAAACTCATGTCTTCTACTGTGATCTCTTTATTGCCTTAAAAACTGTAGCATTACACAAAATATGAAGTCTTGAAGAAAATAAATGCTACATATGTAACAGACTTAAAGGTTTAAGTTTTCTCAAAATCCTGTGCTAGTAATGCATTGATTTCATGGCTTAATATTAAGACTTGACTGACTGATGGCCTCAATACCCGATAAAGTTATGTGATCTGCAACAGTAAACTGCTGAGACATGCAATCAGCAGCCAGGTGGTTGAAACACACTAAAATTCACAACACGTAATTTGTCCAGGATAAACAGGAATATACATTGCTATTAATTTTATCCATTTTACAAATGTCAGATACAGGACATAGTTTTAGTATCCTATTATTAAAATCCTTCGTGAGGAGATGTAAGTATGTAATAACATAATTCAAAATTAAGCACCTCAGTGATGTACATAGATGTTTTGTTGTTGCTGCTCAAATTCATTATAATTTGTTTACTGCATCAGCTCATACCTCTAAGACCATCCTGCAAGCACAGTCAGTGGCTTGTTAACTGAAGGGAAGTCTCCACAGAGCACTGTTATACCAATGTTATGCTGATTATATAGAGCTACCATAAGACAATATAAAACCAACATCTTCTATTATAACTTTTTTTTTCCTTTCTAGTTCACAAGACTGGCATTTTCAATGTTATTTAAGAAACAAACATACTCTAGTTCACTAGGGAAAGCTTCAAATGATCATGTTACTTTTAGTATATGAATTCCATGTTATCTGGTCAACAAATAATTCAAGGTTTTTCATACCGTTTTTCTCTATTAAAATGAGTAAATTTTTTTTCTTCTTTATTTTGGCCACTTTTCTACATGCTGTGTGAAATAAGGTTTTATACTTTCTTCAAAGCTAGTTTTGTGGAATTCTAAACACAGCCCAGTCATAAATGTAACATAGAGAACATAAATGTAGAACATGGAAGATACGACTATTAATAACAATTTGTTATTTTAAAGTAGCTTTCAAACAAGCATACAATAAGATTTTTAAAGCCACTTGAGTACATTTGCTCAACAACAACAAAAAGCACTTTTGCTTCTTTGGAGTCACTGACCACTTAGGTCTGAAACAAAACTGTCTCTATATACATCAGAAAATCATTTTGAGACACTGATGAAATGTATTACCAACTCCAAATAAAGAAAAATGAGAAGAAAGTTTTAGTATGTTTATTTTAATCATGCAAGAGAACTACTAAGTTTGAATGAGTGGTTAAAAGCCTCCAGAGAATAGACAGAACTGTTACTAACAATGATTAAATGATTCCTATGAATACACTGCCCCAAGTCCTGGTGAGGTGATGTGAGCATCTGGATTTCCAGTGTAGATCTTAACACAATCGTTTAATAAAATCCATCTTCATAATGGCCACTGAGGAATATAACTCTCGTAATACAACTTACATGCAATTATTCAGTATAACACTTGTACTTTCTGCCACTTACATACCACTGAAAAGCTTTACGAAAGTCCTGGCTTTTAAAATTTTCAACATACTTTCATGTGGCACTAACATTTGCCCCTTTCCAACAGTTTATACTTCCATTTAATTTTGTTTGGTTTACTTTGAGGTGTGCCTGATGTTTCTGACACAGTATTGAAAGTACTAGTCTTCATTTACGTTCTGACCCTGGTATACGAAGAAATTACACTACAGTCACTAGGATCAGTCATTTCTTAGTGTATATGTGCATAACTGAAAAGAAGTACCTGTAAGGACTGGACTCAAATTCGTATCTTCTCATGTTCTAAGATGGATATCCCATGAGTATATATCATTAATATGGCAGCAATGGACACAGTCTTAGGACACTAGACATGAGATTTCTCAGCTTCCTCAGTCAAACAATGATTGATTTTTTTTTTTTTTTTTTTTTTTTTTTTTTACAGACTGGTAACAATCATTGCCACAAGCATGGAGTTACGATGTTTAAAATTGTTCTTAGCAGAAAACAACTCCATTGGCAGAACATCAATCCTATAGTAGAGTTATGTCCAGATCATGCATAGATAGCTTTCAACAGCCTACTTAAACATGAATATCTGACACTAAGTACAGAAACTTGATGAACTCTTTGTTTATCTAAGGCATGCTAGTGTCATACTCTGAAGATCTGCACTACTGCTTCCAGAGTATCAGGACCACCACCACAGAAGACTACTGATGCACAGAACAGACTTGTAATACCACATGACGCGGGAAGTGACGTGTGGAGACCATGTTCCCTGCAACTGCAGATGATTTGAGACAGTTTAAGTAAATGCCTATTTGACCAGCATTTTTCTGAGGTGAAGACACATTCTACGTATCTCTCAAATCCAGATAACTAAACCACCTCTGCAGTGCTTCCTGCACTACTAGACACTCCCAAACATCTTGGATATCAGTAAAAATAGGAGCACATTGAGCTTTTCCAAAATGAATAGTGGCATCTCTCTTCTTTTCAGATGACATGTTTGAAAATAATTTGTCTGTTATGTGGATGGCTTCATAACTCCCTCTTTTAAAGAAAGAATATTGATATCAAAGCATGAGTGAGATTTCCCATGCATAGTTATGATTCTATCATCCAGCTGTTGACAATGTGTCTATTACAGTTCTTGGAGTGACTATAAGTGTCCATTAAGAGGTTAGAATAATTTATCAATTTATTCACCAGAGATTTAGAATACCATTTTTCTTCCATTTCCTGTTTCTCAAGCATTGGCATTACAATCCTGGAGTAAGATACTTGAAGGATGCAAGCACTATCATTTTCCTAGATTCCTAGAGATAAGTCCTCTGGTTGGACTCAAGAGGGCATGCATAACAGCTGTGGGCTAACTCGCTCCATGCAGTATTGAGTTTTAGTACACTGCACAGAGATTCTATTAAATTTATGACTTATGCACCATACCTCATGCCCAGTGATATGCATGAGACCAGAAACAGCAGCTGCAATGGAGTCATATCCACCTCTCTGAGCCATTGGACCAGTCTGACCATAGCCTAAAATAAAAAAAAGAACAATTATTACTTCAGTCAAGGACAAGTACAACATCAATGCATATCATTTTGGTACAAAAAGGAACCAACTAGTATTTCCCATCAGCTTTTTTTCACAAGTTGTCCAGATAGTACAACCAATGAATGCTATTGTATTCTGCTTATTCCTGAATATTTTTAAGAGTAAACAGCTCAATTTATCATATGTGGGTTAATGGCGTTTTTGATCTTAATCCTAGACAGATTCCTGGCCCTGCTATGTTTCATTCACTTTGGACAGAGGTGGGCTTGAGATGTCATATCAGAGGGTCTGTGGTACCTTTAAATGCCTCCAGCTGCTGTCCCAACAGGGCGCATGCTGCCTGTGTTATATCTCCACTCTGCCATAAAGACATTTTGAATACCACAAAACTGATACTAAAATCATTGCACTATGGTTTAGACTCATTAATTGTTCTCCTTTAACTTCTCTTCTTTATTTCACATCTAAACAGAGCTATACTTAAAATAAAACATTGTTAACATCTCATGGCAAAGCTGGCCCTTTAGCAAGCATACACAATCTAAAAGTTTGCCATAAGTTAGCAATAATAAAATGCAAAGTACAAAAAACTTCTATGCCTCTACATAAATACAGTTTTGTTCAGCTATAAAATTAACAGTTGTAGCCAGAAAGATGCTCTCTTGTTTTCCTGTGCTTTAACTCATCATGCTATTCTAACAACAGCCTCAAAATATTCCAGTTGAGGAGGTCTTGGAGGATCAACTGAGAGATTACAAATCCAAATATCAATCCTGTTACACTGCTAGGGATTACTGTCTGTCAGTCACTGGAGACAGTTAATGTACTGGGTCTGAACAGTCCAATGACCTTAAGTGGTCAAGGAGCAAAGCCTGGTTTTCTTTTAATGGAACCAATGACCATTAACTCAGAGGGGGGAAGTCAACAGAGAAGCGAAGTGTTTGATTGTTATTATTACAACTAATAATAACTACCACAGCCCTTAAGAATCAGTGTCTCTCCTCCTCAAAGAAGTAGCAAATTGAAAAGCTATTCTCTTGGCTGTGAGGACAGTATTAAAAATAAAACTATATCAACATATACTGCAAGATAAAACTTCCTGAATCTCCTAAATTCTTATTAATTATTCTCCCAGAATAATATTCTCTACGTACAGACAGTTCATTTGGTAGACATGACAGTCTAAACACCATTGATTACAGCAAACAATTAAAAAACATTAATCAATGGGGGAATCATCTTCAGTTCTTCCACTTAGACCAATGTTACTGTGTACAAGATTCATAAACTACTTCTGATGTACAGTGTAAGAGAACAATGATCAGTTTTTCCAATTAATATTCAGTAAATCATACCAAGCAAAACAATATCCACTAGCCATACCAGTTTCCCCTTTGCACCACGAACTATGTTAACTACCTGACATTTTTCAGGAGACATCATATCTATGTTGTGCAAAGCTGAGGAGCAACTCAACTTTCACATTCAGTGTCACAGGGAATATCAAGATACTATAGTTAGCAGATTGACTTTGTCAATGCGGCCTTAGAACAAACATTTTGGAAGAAAGGATTTGACACTTATGGTCCCATCTGTATCTTACTGACTTCACTACTCACAAGAGAAGAAAAAAAACGTACCAGTTTACCCAGTTTTATTCAAAATCAAGTCTCTGACAATAGCCAACTGTGAGACCCTAAAGAGCAAATGGCGAAGCTTCTTTCCATATTTACACACAAATTTACAGATAATAGTGTTTTCGTTTTCAAACATAACATGTCTAGTAAATAAAATACCACGGATCCACCCAAAAATGCTCCAAAGAGCTGTAACTAGGCATATACTATAATCTCATTAGAATGAGCTGTAACATTAAAACCATTTAAATGTGTGGGGCCACTTCAAAAATAAAATCTTGCTCGGTAAAAATAAAATCCTCAGAACAACTTTAATTGAATAGTGAAAAGCATATTGAACTAAGTGAGAAATTATGTACTGGCTTCAGTTATTAACAAAGACAGACATCTCAACACATCTGCTCACACAAATGTTTTCATAAACAGAAAACATCTGAAAATTAAGCATTTAGTGTGTAGGCATCTCTAAAACACTTTGCAATGCTCTTCTGGTAAGGACAAACACCCATTCTTCAAACACTATGTTCATTACAGGTGACAGGCAACAAGCCATGCATTTTTCTAGTGGTATTTTAGAAGTACAATATTAAAGTCCTTTTCACATGTTTTAAGAAAAAATATATAATTCTGCTTTTGATCTGGATTCTGAATTGACAAAACTAATGTGGGGGAAAAAAATCTGTTGTCATCAGAAATAGTGTTCCCCAGGAACTACTATGGACATATAAAGTGCCTAGGAGAAGAGGTAGCCATCGAAGTGTAAGACTTAAGACTTATTCAGACAAAAATAAAAGATCAAACATTATTCTAGTAAACTACACAGGTCAGTGGAGCAACCCAGTGCAGATGTTTTGTGTCTGTTATCTCTAACATACAATTCTACATAGTTATTTCTAAAAAAGTTGGAAGGAGACCATAAAATCACACTGAAAACGTTTTCAGCCTAGTACAGAGATCTCACCATAACTGCAACACACACAAAGACATGTTTGTTCATGTGTGTGTATATATATAGAAATATATAGAAAAAGTTCTTGAAAATATAAAAATGCCACCCAAAGTTTATTTGTCAATATACCCTGCACTTTCTCACACTTGAATTTAGCATGCAAAACTGTAGATTTGCAATCACACACAGTTAACCACAAGTACAGTTTCCTGCTTAGTATAATGCAGTTAGTGGCTTATCGAGTCTAGATACAACACAGACTACCTTAGGCTAAAAAGATAATCCCTGTCGTATGGAAAGAATAGACTTTTCAGCAACAGTCTCTGGAGATGAACAAAGCAACTGATCACACTCATACTCAGAACTGCCCTCTAGTGGATTTTACTTCTTCAGGCTACAGCCCATATTTAAATAGTCTCTCTGCCAGCAGAGAATTTATTTTACTCCCTTAAGTCCAGTGAATATATTTTTATTTTGAGGAACATATTTTGGAGGAGAGAAAAAAGAATTTAAAACAATTTAATAAAACTAAGTTTTCTAAGTCATCTCAGTTGGAATGCGAGCTGCAGAGATGCCAAATCTCATGTAAAGCTTTCAAATTGTGTAAAACAAATTCTGGAAAGAACAAAATAAAGATGCACCTCTCCTAAATCCCTATGCAACTCCCAAAATCCCTATTCTACACCTTGCACTAGGAAAGCACAATTTATTCTGATACCTGCCAGATCCTCATATAACTAGATCTCAAAATTGTTGCAGTATGAGCTGTTTTGCTCTACTGCAAAATGTATATAATTTTCACAGAGTGGTTACAGGACACAATAACCCCCATCCATATCTTCAAGTGCTTCCTAAAGATTAACATTGTCAAAGCATTATTTAACCTGCATAGCAAGCATTTGAAACCACCAGAAACACGAACTCTAGTTGTCTACTAAAGCACTATTTGCTTATTCATTGTAGTCACTTACACTTAAATCTTCCTGACTCTGCAGCTAAGCCTGTCTTCTACAGAAGCAAGACTGCCTTTATCTTTTCATGAGCCAGAAAGATTAACAAGGTATACTAACAGTATGACAGAACAGCTTCAAGGAAACACTGGCCTTTATGATACGCATTTAGAGAGTGAATGTCACAGCTTTCCACCAACATTCCTCTATCCCCCAAAATTTCCACCAGCAATTCTGTATTCTTACCTCAGACAAGAATGAAAAAAATAGCTATAGTTACCACCTCCTGTTTCTCAGAACTTTTAGAGCAGTTAGGTTAAAGAAATATTCTTCCAAAATTTTCAAGTTTTGCTGCAAATATTCTTAATTAAGATCTCTACCACCTTACTGTTAGCCTGTGACTATTCAAAATGAGACATGGTTAATGTGACATAAAAATAACTCAATATACCGCTGCTTCTGTAACTTAATTTTTTTATATCTATTTTGGGCAATATGACAAAGTTTCATAATATAAGGCCACTAAAATGGAACCATGCAGCTCACAGCTGTTCTAAAAAAGCCTCCAGTTGCTTGATGGCCAAATCTTTGGTACAGAGCAACAAGAGAAGATTGACAATGCCTAAAAATATTTATCTAGCAAAGCTGAAAGATAATCATGCCAAGCTAAACAGTAAATTATAATAGCAGTAAGAACCTGGTCACTAGTTGGGGACATAACAGAAGTAACTTTGTGCAAGACACTAATTGCAGCTAATTGCAAAGACTCATTTGGTAAAAATAATTGAAACAAATAAATTTCCAGTAAATATTAGCAATATATATCCGTTCCCATTAAAACTAAGGGCGAGACTGCTGCTATTATACAATTAGATTACAATGTTATGAATACATCACAATTCCTGACAAAGGAAAGGGCTGAAAGTATTTCTTTCCCCCAGATTTTTCTAGTTGGAGCAGAGATACCTAATAAAATAAAGACACTTTTCAATGGGAAATCAATCTTAGCTAATTCTCTAGGCCTGGTGTGACATTTCTGGTCTGATGAAATGGGGGCAATTAGTCCAAAAGGCAGAAGTTGAATCTGACACAATGAAGCTAGTCATTGCTGTGCTTGGTGTACAAGTGTCATGTGATGGCACTCAAGCTGTGGAACATACCACAGGGAAAAAGAAAATATCTGCAGGCATCATATGGGACAAAAGTTTGGGAAAAAATAACATGTCATAACAAACTACTGCTAGCTTACCCACTTTAAAGCGGTCAATATATTTATCACGAGAGACACACTTTGCTTTGGAATCCATCCTAAATGGATTTCTGTTCTGAGAGACAGAAATAAATATTATGAAGTGAGAAAGGTCAGGCGGAAGATTAGGAAAAATGTAATAACAGTAAAAGCTGTTAGACTGCACAAAAGTGTTATTACTGAAGCTGCCAAATGCCAGATACTAAAAAATGTTGCACTAAATTTAAAAATCCTAGCAAAAACTGTTTCCAGAAAGAATTCTGTTAGAAAAACAGACTAATGTCTTTCCAGGTTTAGCTTCATAATATCATGTCAGCTACAACATAGCTTTATTTTATATTTGCCAGATGACAGTGGGATTTTTAGCTACATTTATGTCAGGCATTCTTCACAAATTTTAAGAAAGTAGGCAAACCAAATAAACAACTTTGTCCCAGACCAAGTTCCACATGTCTGCAGATCCTATGCTATTCCAAGACATGTACTGAACACACATTTGCACAGTCCCTTTGCTTGCTTAGGAGTTATGATGACAGGATTCCTAACATGTATAAAAACAACTCATTTCAGCTAGGAGCTGCCTGAAAGCATCTGGAATAAACACTGTGTTGCAATATCATCACTTACAGGACAATCAAACTAAACCTGATATTTTTATCTAGGTTACCTGAAATTCATTTGGAAATTTTACAAAGATTAACAAAAATGCTACTTCATTTCTCAGGCTGCTGTATATTTGATTTGTATTTGATGAAATTTAACATTTTCCCCAGGATAGTGAGTCACAAACACAGTTTACATCTTCTACAAAACACAAAGTAGTAAATCTTTAAAAAAATAATTAAAAGTGCAGGAACTGGCAGGTAGACAGAAGAACTCATGCAACACCTGAAATTATTACTCGTTTCCTCAACACAATTTGCTTTCGAGCTAAGGATGGCCTTGTAATTAACTGCTACAGAAAAGTTATGATTTTCTGTATCATAAAAACAAAGGTCAGCATTTCTTATTATGACCTCTGTCCAAAATATTTGTATCACATGCTAGAGAAAACCAAAAGCCATCATTTCTGCACTTCTTCATGATTTGATAGCATGATAAAACTTTACAAGACAAAATATAAAACACATTGTACTAAAAGGAGAGGAAAAACCAACACAGAGACATGCTGTCAACACAGACCAATTCCCTGTAGCTCAATTCCCACACAACAAATGACATTATTAAGTCAGCCTGTATATGATAGCCTGAGCACAACATAGAAAAATATGTTCAACATAGCCATTTCTACAAATAGGGACTAAACATTGTCACAAATTCAATCCAGATAGATGGCTATCCCTGCTGAATAACAAATTAATGAGAAACACCTTTTGACTTGTCCTATTGCCAAAAGAAAACTTTCAATTAAAGACAGCTTACATCTTTATTTAATAAAGATTAATGAAACAAGCAGAAGAACACAAGCAATTCCCTGTGAAGAGAAAAGCCAAAATCTAACAGACACATTATATGAAACTTTGCAATGTCAGAGCTGCCAAATACGTTAGAAAAACAAGTATGACTTTTGGAAAATGCTTGCCATGTGTTGGTCAGAAGTAAAGGAAGTACAACTTCCTGGGTAGGCAAGCTTACAGGAGATGGGAACCGATACGAAAAAGGTGAAGTCAGAGCAAACTGTCAAGAGAGATGAAAGGAATTTTTTAAAAAGCCAACCTTAAGTCAGCAGGCATAAAATTGGACCAACAATCTGACAAATACATTTCATTTCCCAACTGTTGATTGTGAATGTATTGTGTAAGGTGTATCAGTTACATCGTTGCTTTTACACATGCTGATTGAGACATTTCAACTCTGCGTTTTAAACAAAATAAGGTTTCATAAATTGGAAGACAAAGATAAAATAAAATTCTTAATTAAATGAAAAACTTTCTGCTAATATTTAGCTACTGAAAGACTAGAAGGGGACAAAGAACAGCTCCTGCCAGTTGTCCAGCACCATTCAATTTTTATGTTAACTGGGTACCCAGCCTCACACAATTCCTCTGAAAACACCAACCACACTTCTGGGCCACAGCCATAGACCATTTCAAACAATACAAGGCTGGTTTTCCACAAGCTTTTAATCAGGTCTGAAAACTTCTGGGCCATACTTTCTAGCTATTTAACAAGCCAAATATAAGTTACAAGAAAACAGTTCTTCCCTCCATACCCTAAGCTGTAACTACCTGAGAGATGTTATTATCACCCTCTTTTGCTAAGATAGCTAAAATTTAACTTGGCACTTTCTGAATTTCAAGGCAGAAGTGGCTTCCTCATCTAAGTGGATGCATTCTACGTGATCTCAAATCAAATGCAACTTAGTGACCATTTGCTGAAAACCAATTTTCAACAAAAAGCCTAGCTTTTAGATGACACACAGATTAAGTACTCAAGCCTCCCCCCACACCTTGTAAGAAGGCTGAGACATCCCCAAATTCCTCACCATTGTTTTGGGTTTATACAAGTATTCCTCCCTATATATTCTGAAAGCGACATCTCACTTATTGTACCCTGCTTGGTACAGTCACAGCCAATCTTATAACTCCAAATACTTGCATTGTAAAAGCTCATCTTAAAACTGTGAAGTCAATTACTCCTAGCAGTAGAATTCCCTCAGAATCCATCTGGATATCAAAACTTACAAAGAAACCAGGTGAATACTGAGGTGAGCTACCTGTACTAACTTCTGTGTTCGCACCCATTTTGCTAGAACTTCTCCATCCACCTCTGCCATGCTACTCTGTTAGCACCTGACTAATGCTGGGAATCAGCCACGAGTCAAATGAAAGATATCAGCCTCCAGCACAGATACTGAAAATCTTGCTATTTCTGTAGTGAAAAAAAAAAAGTGTGTAAAATTAAGGAAAGCCTGCAAGATGCATTTTCTACCAGTATTTATTTTGCTACAGTCAAGCATTATAGTCTCAGGATGGCCTCAGAGAGGTCTCAGCTCTGAAGCCACAGAGACATAGTAGCCTCTGGTAAGGACACGATTATCCTATGACAGAAATCTAAAGTAACTACTTAATTACACAATTACTTCTCATCTGAAGTAGCAAACTTCCACTCTAGTGTGGGTACAACCTGAACGCACCTTCCTTTGCTGCAACCGTATCCAGTTATGTTGACAGAAAATTCTGTCATTTCCTCAAAAATTTCCCAAACAGATCTGTAACCTTTAATTCCCAAACAGGAGTAAATTGTTTGGAACACAATACATTCTTAACAGTCCAGGCTATCCTTTCAACCCAATAATTTTACTGACATTTTTTAAGCCTGATTATAGTTCCTTTTCGTTTATACACAGTAAACAGCTCAACCCTTACTCAGCTCAAAGAATGATCATGCATTGACCTCCTATTTCTGAAACCATGAGCTGTAACATGAATTTCATTTGCAGTGCTGATATAACATTAATCTTCTATGCGAATTAATGAAGGTGTAAAATTCCAACTGGACGTTTAAATAAACTGCTGTTGCAGATCAGACAGAAGTGGGAAGTTGCAGTAACATATCAGTACTTTAGAGACTAAGTGAACAAAGAAAAGTTGAAAGAGCCTTTTCTTGGAAATATATATGAAAGTGACATTGAATATTCTTAACATTAGCAGGTTCACTGATTATGCAATGCATAGTTAAATATCAATAGTCGCTGATCATTTACAGGAATTTAGTATGTGGAATGATAAAAAGTATATGCATCTGGTTGCTTCAAACAGCTGAATCTAATAATTACTTTATTTAATGTATTGCCTAACTTGAATATTTGTCTACTAAGAGTTTTTGTCAATTGGCTCCTTAGGAAGGCTCATATGTGAATCTTTGCCCTCACAAAAAGAATCATCTGCAGTGGACATAATGGATATTTCACATACTTGAGGTGCTTTCCCCTTCTATAAGATTTTCCTAACCGCCTCTAATCAAATTCCCTGTCTTATACATCATTGATGATAAGTACCTTGCAAATAAATAAACATAATACAAAAATAGAAGAAGATACTGACTCTTCAGTCTGAACTACTGAACAAACTTTTGATTGGACAGAGTACTATAAACATCTTGGGACACTGCTTTGTGATGGTTTTCAGAACTGCAACAAAGTTAATAGCTAGTAATAGCAAAGGAGATGGTATCTTTATTTCCAGACCATGTATTATACTACATTTAAGTTTTCCAGTTTGAATATTAAAAGAAGTCAGGATTCATTGTCATATTCACTCCCATATATCTTAAGATCACGGCTTTAATTTGACAGAAATAAGAAACTGACAAAGAATCATATATTATACACCCTGAGCAGGTACATGATAAATAATGCCCCTTCTTATTGTACAAAGAATATTATTTTATACAAGTAGGCACCTTATAGTCACAGTACCATAAAACTATTTTGAAAGATATACTCTTTTAAAAAAGGTTACAAAATTCTGGCTTCCCAATCTCCTCTTGGAAAGGTGGTCAAGGTTCACTGAAAGACATGATCACAATAGCAATGCGCTCCTATCCTGACTTCGCAATATCTACAAGAATACTACTGGACAAAGTCATCCTATCTATTAGAAAGCTTTTCTTTGTGTAGAATATTTTTTGCTGAAATTTTAGTATGTATCACAAATGGATTATTCTCTTCTCTTTACAAAAACTTTTACATATCAGAAGGCTGTTATCCACAAGCCTATTCTCACTACAACCTTATTTTGCAGTAACATCTACAACTTCCAATGACAAAGTTTTCCCTACAAGAGAATTTGCAGATCAGTGGGTTTCAGCCAACTCTGACACAAACACCGGGATACAGAACGCTTTTAATGTTCAAGTACATGGAAAAGTGCCATATGCTGCCACCATTTTGGTTTCTAAAAATGACAAAATACAGGCTACTTTTCTATAGTTTGTCTTCTACACCCAAAACAGTTTGGTTGTGGGTTTTTTGTTAGCTACTGACAAAGTGTTATATTTTATCACAGCATTTTAAAAATAAAAGTAACAAAGACCATATGCTTACTGGGAAACATTTTCAGGTCAATACCAACTACTTACAGGCTTCTCACCAATCTAACAACATCTACAGAAAACACCGTGAACAGGCACAACAAAAACACTGGATGTTTGCACCATTTTAATAAGTCATATTGATTTCTTTGGTGAAATCTCAAAACATTACCATTTTTAACAGTAAGACAAACAAAAGAAAAATATCCTGCAGGTTTCATATGAAATAAGTCCATTAGGCAAGGCAAAAGGTTTAATAAAACAATCTAAAGCAGAAAGGGCAGATACAGGACAGGAGATTCCCTGAAAAATATTTCCTTTGGAAACCTGCAGAGAAATCTTTAGTAACAACAAATAAAATGTTCGGTGATCTTTTCTTGGGTCTTCTGTTTAGACTATTAGAACTCAAACACAATAAATACTGCTTTACAAAAACCTACTGCAAGGCTTCTGAAGCTGTCCAAAATATTCCAACTTTATTTCTGTTAACTTAGCTAGGCACTAGTCCAAGCATAATAGCTACTGAAAAATAAACATTAAATAATCAGTAAGTGTCTCCATAATTGTACTGTGTTGCTATGCTGTTCATATCCAGGATTTCGGTGCCTAATCTGGTTTCATTCATTCACTGTAAACTAAACCAGCATCAAATCTTACGATTCACAGGCTGTCTGCTATGGTAATCTTCATTAGGACAGAGTCCAAGACCCTCTGGCTTCAGATTTTATGCAAAATACAGCTAATTTCAGGGTGCTATTTAGAGGAAAGAACAAGGAATTTGCATGGAGTCATAAGAAAAATATTTCTTCCATGAACAGCTGAAAGTCAATACTTGATGTTAAAGCAAGGAAGAATTATGACCTGTTCTTTAAACTTCGTATATGCTTCATATTGGACAAGGAATGGGAACACAGTGTTTCAGAACAGCACTCATTTTCAACTGTTCCTTATTCCTAAACTCACAGTATTTTGGACATTCCGGCTATGTATGACTGAAGGAATAATAGCGGAAAATCAGCCAAGCCTTCCTGCTAGGATGCTTAATGCCAGCGCAAAAGGCTAGCTCAATCACTTAAAGAAAAAAAAAAACATAGCTGCTGCTGGTATGCTGATGACAGAAACAGCACAAACTGGAAGATTTAGTGTTGCTCAGCTAAAAAGCCCACCTTCTTGGACGCACACAGCAGATCTGAATCATATAAGGACATCAGTCTACTAAGAGAGAAAGGGTCCTGTCAGCTCCCATCTGTTTCTTAGCAACCTCTGTTTCAACACACCTCCTTTCAGTTTCCACCCTTTTCATACTCATTTGGATTACAGATGCATTTTAGAAGCTTGGTCAGTGTGGATGCCAGAGCCTTTTCATACCCAAAGGTAACAGAACACCATATACTGGCAAAAGACTGCAAATATAGGGGAAATATAGCCTTCCAGGCCAACTTACATAGTACAACACACAAACTTACAAATAGTAACATATAAAACCATTTACAGGGACACATCTCTGAGCAGACCAATTTTACCAGCAGAAGAAATTTTTTGTCTATAGAATAACATATTTATTAATGGCTTCTGCCAAAACAGCTAAACCAGTCAGTGTTCACATCTCTTCACAGCCCTGACTGGCACAGCTGTGATGACAGAAGCCTGTTTTATAGAAAACAGCCTCATGCTCAGTTCCAAAGAGTTTGTCAACCAGCAGAATTTTACAGAAGCCTCCTCTTCTGAATAGGCCTGTCTGGGATCCCAGTATGCTGTCTGCAAGCAGCAGAGAAAAACATATAAGCCCACCAGCAATAAGAATTTGTTTTAAGAAGAAAAAAAATTCTTTGGTTCTGCATCTTGACAGAGCATAACAGCGTTAGTCCTATACAAGGAGGTATCTTTAAAGTTTGGTTTTATTTCGAAACACCCTACAAATACGCCTCTGTGATACTTGTATTTCAAATCAGTCCTGAACTGAATACACACTTTTGGTGTACAATATGGGTTAAAAAGCATAGTTGCCATCACCACTAGCAAAACTTAAAGACTCTGAAAGCCAAATCCATTTTTGTTTCTTCTCCAGATAAGGGCTACCAAGCTAAATTGCTCTGCAACAAAGCACCATCAACCCTGAATGGTTTGTTTTCCTCTGTGACCTTGGGGAAACTCATGATTTCCAAATGGGTTGTCAAGGTGTATTTAAGGCGATTTAGTCCTGCAATTTGTATTTGGGCAACAGTTCTATTGATAACACTTTGAAGGGACTGGAGCACAGCAAATATGTCCTCGTGTCGTCCAAGCTGTACAAATGGATGTAAAAGTTTCACTGGTGCCAGACAGGCCTAGAGTAGCAGAGGAAAACAGATGCATTAGATCAGACTGAAGGCCCAGCTAGCCACATACTCCATCTCCAGAAATGGAGAGAAACAGATGCCAGTACGAACAGGATAAGCTTATCTAATATTTTTCTTGACTACTCTCCCAGCTTCTAACAGTTTGCAGCTGACAGTTTTCCTGAATAAGTAGATATGGCTTTAAGTTCAGGGGGTTTGTTGGGGTTTGGAAGGTTTTATTTGTTTGCTTTGCACTGTTCATCTTCAAAACATGATAGATTTCAAAAGTAAGGTTATGTGGCATTTTCCAAATCAACTGTTTGGAGATAAGACACACAGAAATCCTTTGAAGTTTCAGGTGCTTAGACTAAGCAGTTAGTTTCAACTTAATCACAGCATAACCAAGAACAAATAAACAAATCTGTGAGGATTTTGAACATTACAGTTTTTAACAAGCGATCCAAAAAAATTAAATCCTACTATTCAAGCTTCTAAAATCCATGACCCTTAAAAAGAAGTATTAAAAGACATGAACAATAAAGTAGAAGTAATTCAAAGTAATCCCATTATTTGTTTTCTGTTTGCAAGTCTGATTGACTGTGGAGTCATTGTTTCCCAGCCTTCCACAGAATTATAAGGCACTTTTTTTTTCAGTTACAATAAACATTACCCCAAAATAACCTAACTCTGTACTGATTAAAAACACCAAATACATCACTAAGCCCAGTACGGGAAAAAAAAAAAGTATTGGGTGTAACACACACACATAATGTGTTTCACTTTTGTCCAGAAAAGCAAAAGAGGTAAACATCTGCCGGCATATGGATCACCTATGACACCAGGAAAGACTTAGGATGCTAGCAAAAATTAGTCAAGTTCCTTGTAAAGCAACAGAAAAAACACCCTGCTGGTGCAGCTTTGCTTAAGTAGGACAGTAACTGGCACCATGGGCTGGGACGAGAAATTAAGAGCTCTCAGTGGTCCTCATCATTTATTTCCGAATAAAGCAGTCAGCTGCTGGAAGGTTGTAACAATATTTGCTTTATTTTATATATAAATAACAGTAACAAAAATCCAATTGCATATGGTTAGGATTGCAGTTTCACAGAATCACAGAATAACCAGGCTGGAAGAGACCCACCGGATCGTCGAGTCCAACCATTCCCACCCGTCCCTAAACCATGCCCCTAATTACTTCATCCACCCTCACCTTAAACACCGCCAGAAGGGGAGACCAGGACTCATGCAGATGCAGCAAAAAAAAGACAAGCTTACGTGGACTGCTTAAATATTTAACCTTAAAAATGGAATTAGAGCCTGGTTCTGCATTGGTGCAGCTGGAAGCTGGCGTAGGAGATTCCTCCTCCAATGTGCTTGCCTCAGCCCTCTGCTCCCACCTTTTGCTGTCCCAGCCACGAGGGCAGTATCTCCACCTTGGAGGCTGGATGCACAGAACCTTTTATGGGACTAACCAACACAGTAAAGCTGCCATATGAAAAGAGCCACGAGCAGATGGTGTCATGCATTTATATGTATGTGCTTGCATTTTTCCCTTCCACCAGGAAAGCTCTTAAACATCTTGATCCCTCCTGAAGAATGTTTGTTGACTCCTCCTTTAAAGGTCCATACTTGCAAGGACACAGGAAGGAACAGAAAGCTTTGCAATGTGAGGATGAGGCAGAAATGAGCTCCTGCCATTGGTACATGAAGTAGTGGATGGAGTTTCTACTCCATATACTAAGTATTTTATACTGGGGAGAAATATTAACTAAAAAGTGCCAATCCTAAGGCAGCAGACACTGTCCTGGAACACGTCTTGTGCCAAGCAAAAGAAGGTTTGGGGACTTTACAGGTGACTTTCTACCAGACAGAGTGAAGTAGAGGCACAATATTATCTTAACATTTACTGCCAAAATGAAGCAATTCCTTAGAACGTGACAGTCCCTAAGTATGTGAGGGCAATTTTCACAAACTGCAGCTACAGTACTATCTCCCTGAAAAATCAATGGATTTTTCAGAGTCTCCTTCCTGAAATTTTGCATTTATAGAAATCATCTTTTGGTTCTAAAGAAGTATCAGGAGTTCATCAACAGCACATACTGCTACACCATGAAAAATGACTCAAACAATTAGGACACAAAAGAAGTGCAGCTGTAATATCCTAGGGCAAATTTACCAGGCTGGTTTAGAGGCAGCTCCATTTTTTTTCATACACAACACTATCAAGTGATGTAAATGTATTCTGACTGAACTAAAATATTCACTTTGGTAAAGGAAAGAAGCTACATAAACAGATCAAAGATGTTCTCTTGGGAAATTTACCCACAGAACTATGTAAAAAGTATACACCACAGATACACCATTGCACTGTCGTGGCAATCAGCTGCTTTATCCCTAGAAAACAAAAAAACCCTGTTCATTCACAGAAACAAATTATTTTTTCCCTATACTATGATGAAAAAAATACTTTTTTTTACATCATTGAAGTACTATTTGGACATCTGCATTTCTGC
The DNA here is from genome assembly GCA_033459285.1 of Clamator glandarius. NCBI lineage: Eukaryota > Metazoa > Chordata > Aves > Cuculiformes > Cuculidae > Clamator > Clamator glandarius. The sequence continues at coordinate 300,580 of JAUNZM010000238.1, forward strand.
CAATTAATTTCTTCATGTAAGCAAATTCTTTGCCTTTTTACATTAAATTTTTATGGCTTGATGGCTCAGCCAAAAGGATACTCAAATGACATAAGACTAGAAGTTTTCAGGGTAAGGTACAAATCTGTTTAGATGTCTAGAAAGAAATCAGGTATCCTTTACTCATGTAAAACAAAATTCTGCCTCTTTCATATTTGTTTTCTCCGAATATTAAATTGTAAAACTCTGCTTACAAGCACAGTATAATACAAACAGAGATCAAAGTTGTCACATCAGATTCTTTAGCTACTTTAGTCATATGGTGAACACAAGAAGTAAGGAGTGATACTTTTAAAAAATGTTCTTTACTGCAAAAAGAACCAGCTACCAATATGTGCAAACATATAGTTTCCACTGAATTACAAAGCAGCAAAATCAGCACAGGGCAGAAAAGTACTTAAGTGTTCCATTAATTTCTCTCTGTATTTAAATCAGCAAGGTTATACTGCAGCCTACCCTCCTCAAATAATACTACCATTAAGTTTCACTATTAAACTTCTTTCACATATTGATTTTGGGGCATGCAACAAACAACTGACACCACTTGTTTCAGTTTGAAGAAGTCAGTAGTTACCTGCTTGCTTGTTCCAAGCCCCCTGAGTGTTTATAGAATCATAGAATAATCAGGTTGGAAGAGACCCACCGGATGACTGAGTCCAACCATTCCTATTAAACACTAAACCTATATTACTGTCTACTCCATTATTTTGAACTCTACTAGCATCTTGCTCTTAAGAACTTAACACAGCAAACTCTACAGAATATTAAGAGACAAAAGTTTCTCTCCAATGCACATTTCAACTATCCAGTCTTCCAGCTACATCGGATGCCTTTATTTACTACTTAAGAAAGAAAATGGCTGATAATATCATTTATTACTTTGTATGCTACTTTTGTATTCCCAGTTACTTAATTCTCTTGCCTCTTTTGACTTACTGTCTCTGACAGGGCAGTATCTTCTATTATTAAAACACAATAACTCTATGACAAACTCTCTATGAACATCTTTTAATGAAGACCGTTACCAAGACATCAACACTCTTTTGCTGTTTCCAGCTTCCTTAATTACCTCATTCTCCAAATTGTTCATGCTTTTGATATATTTAAGAGACTTTTGTAACTCTTTACATTCTCAGTTAATTCTCCTAATTTCCATTTCATTCTGCACATCTTCCTGCTTCTGCTGGCTATTTGGCCTCTTTTGCTCAACCAGTCTACATACTTTGCTATGCAGGCTTTTTTTTGCCTTTGCTTTTCCCCTCCTCCAATTTGTAAGTCCTAGTTTTAGGATCACTTTGCTGTTCTTGTACTTACAAAAAAAAATTCCACTATTTAGTAATTCTGGGTGACAAGTTTTAATAACTTTTGAACAGACTAACGATCGAGATAATTTCTATATTTGCTATTATTTAATGACAATTGCAACCATTGCTTGAGCTAGATTCTTAATACAACTTAGTCTTTTACTTTTCTTCTATCAATACATAATTTACAGCATCAAGAAATTATTTTGCCAAATTGTATCATATTCTTAAATTCACACCAATTTTTCAAGTGGAGTTATTTTATTGGCAGGTAATCTATCAGTTTTTACTAGGTATTTATACCCAGAATACAACCATCTAGAAACCATGAGAACATCAATAGTCAGAGGAAGGACTGAGCATGAAGAACACAGGCACAAGTTATCTATAATTTTACAGGCCAGAATCATCTGTAAAGAGGGAGTCTACAAAACTGTACCTAATCCAAGGCAATTCCACATTTTACCACAGTTAGTTCACAAATTAAAGGATCTCAATAACACTTGGGCTAGCCTTTGCCCAGCAAAATACTCTTGTGGTTGGCTTTTCTTTCCTGTTGTGCAAATACTCGTGGCAAAGTAGAATATGCATCAAAAACATAACATTACATCATCTTCTGAGTAGCTCCTATAAATTATCAACACAAAACATGATATACTGGGAAGTACCACATGTTGGATCTTTTCAGTTGATAATAACTTGTGTAGATGGGTGTAGTACTATTTTGTTTCTCAAATTAATCAGTCACTCAAGACTTACTTATCTTTGCAGTAAAGTGTTCATTAATGGATCTTAAGGACCTTATATACATTAAGTAAAAGCTACATATACAATAATTCCACACTCAGACCCATATGAAACTCAGATGGCACAACACCTCTTCTATAAACCTTTTGCCACATTGTCCACCTATTTTTTTGCTTTTCTATAACACTGTTTGCCAACAAACAAACTGACAATTTAGTACAGTTAAAGTTCTTTGGGGTTGAGACTGCAAAACCCCCAAAAATGTAATATGTTCCAGTGATACAGAGTTAATCATAGAATCACATAATAGTTTGGGTTGGAAGGGACCTCAAAGATCATCTAGTCACAATCTCCCCACCATGGACAGGGACATCCCACTAGACCAGGCTGCCCAAGGCCCCATCCAACCTGGTCTTGAACACCTCCAGGGATGGGGCATCCACAGCTTCCCTGGGCAACCTGTGCCAGCACCTCACCACTCTCACGGTGAAGAAGAAATTCTTCCTTATGTCTAGTCTAAATGTGCCCCTCTCCAGTTTATACCCATCGCCTCTAGTCATATCACCACAAGCCTTTGTAAATAGTCCCTCCTCAGCTTTCTTGCAGCCCCTTCAGGTACTGGAAGGTCTCTATAACGTCACCTCGGAGCCTTCTCTTCTCCAGGCTGAACAACCACAACTCTTTCAGCCTGTCCTCAAATGGAAGGTGCTCCAGCCCTCGGATCATCCTTGTAGCCCTCCTCTGGACCCATTACAACAGCTCCATATCCTTATTTATTTTAATAAAAATACCAATCCCAAAAATCTTACCTTCACAGTTTTTGGTTGAACTAAGAATATTTTTAAGATTTGCTGTGATTATATTTATGTATTGGGTTGCTTTCATACAGGAATACACCAAAACATCTTTCAAGGACTAAACTCTCTTTAAAAGACAGAAAACTAAGCATAACATCCCTATTCTAAGAAATTAAACAACTGAAAATAAAATATCAAAGCAAGGTTTTGTAATGCCAAAAGCAACATACAAAGCAGCATATGATACAGAGTATTACATCATAGAAAAGGAGAAAGAAAGGGAGGAGAGAAAGAACCACGGAAGATTCTTTGCCAAAACCTGCCCATAGGAGACAACTGAGAAAATTCACTTAAATTAGCAGAGCAAGAGGACAGAGCAGAGAACCCAAGGTGTAAGTTTCATCATTCACAATCAAAACTGCAAAAATCTTTTAAAACATGTTGGCTTCAGAGGCCTTAAAGGGAAAAGGAAAACAGTCCTGCGAGTTGAAAACAAGGTTGTCCTTTTAAACAGTGCCCCCTCCTGTTCAGAAATAAACTACCATTTGAAGCACTGCACAGACCATCCCGATAGCAACAAATGGTCACTCCCTTGTGACCTGTACATGATTTACTTTAACCAGCCAATTTTCAAAAACTTAAACCAATCTCAACGACAGAACTGTCAAAATATATTATATTTAAACTGGTTCCAAGATTACTCTCATCAGCAAAGCCAGCTTGAGAGTGAGAACAGACAAGCTGGAGCTCAAGAACACTCAAAACAGCAGAAAGACTGGGGAGCATCCCGGAAATCCTCACAGTCCTGCAACAGCCACTGCAGCGCTGGATGCATTCAATCAGAGCTGTTTGGATAAGAAACTCAGTTTGCTAATCACAGCTTCCAAAACGCCATAAAGGAGACAGCATCTGGTTTACCTATGTCTAAACTCTTCACCTACACATGACCCTGGACTCTCTGAAAAATTACACTGTATTTCATTTTATTATCACTAACAATTTGCAGCAGTCCAAAATTTAGAAAGAAGCAATTCCAAACAAACATTTTTCCTTTATTTAAGAAAAATTGCTCTGTTCTGGATGTCATAAAGTATCTGCCGACTTCCAAGAAGCAAGTGTTCCAGGTTTTACATGCTGCTACAATACACGCCTATTCAGCTGAACCAGTCACCTCCACGTATCTTCCACTAATGAAAATAATTTTATGTAAGGGTCCAATCTTGATCTTTAAGCTGTATAGGAATGAGAATTTTGAATATTTTCAGAATTTCTCAGAGAACATTTCTGCTGTTCTTATTCACAAAGCCTGAGAGGGAATCATGTTTGTTTTGCTATATTAGAGAGAAGAAAAAAAAACAAAACAAAACAAAAAAACCAGATCCATCCGCTTAAAAACAAGAATTTCTGTTCCTTAGAGTAAAGACTTGAAAGAATGTGAGACTTTTTTGTCATGGCTATGTTGCTATGTTTTTTTTATTAGTGTTGTTACATTTTTGTGCTTCCACTAGGAAATCTTCAGATCCAGCTTTCATGTATCATAGGGGCTGGGAAATTCATATTCTCCAGGGAAATATTTGTAGTGTTTCAAGGATAAAATCTCCAAAGATTCAGTCCATGAAGTGCATGATACATCGTATCATACATCCAGCAGTTTCTTCTCACAAACGTACATACACTGTCCCCACAGACCAACTGAGCATGCTCTAGCCCAGTTTTATATTTATATTTACTGCTTACAGTAGTAGTGGTTTCTTCTGAGGGGCTGCAGCTCTTCATGAAGTGCTCCAGCACACGTCTCCACACAGTCACAAGCCCTGCCAGCAAACCTGCTCCACCCTGCGCTCCTCTCTCCAGTGGCTGTTTCTCTTGCCCAGGGGTTCCTTTTTCCCTTCTTAAATGCTATCCCAGATGCATTACCACCATTACCGACAGGCTCAGCCTTGGGCAGCAGCAGGTCTGTCTTGGAGTTGGCTGGCACTGGCTTTATCAGACACAGGGGAAGCTTCTGTTATCTTCTCACAGAAACCACTCCCATAGCACACACACACCTCTAAAACCTTGCCATGCAAACCCATTCAGAAGGGGAAATAAGTTTAACAGGAGGTATACAGGTGCCATTATCTTACAGATGGCACATACAAACCATTCATGACATGACCAATGCAATATACTCCTAAGACAGAGCAGCTCCACCTGGCTCAACTTCAAGCTGTATGAAACAGAACTCCCTGTGCAACAGAGCACACAAGAACAGTAAAGGAGTGCAGTCATCCAACATCTAAACAACCCCAAGAATCTAGCAAATAACCTATACAGATAACTGTGACTACCACCATAACCACAAACACAAAATGCAGTCAGTAGGTGCTGAACCAGACAGTGACTGGGATAAAAATGTTCTAGAAAGTCAGTCCTTAAGAAAAGGCTATCAGTTAGTGCTGACTACCCATTAGCAACTCTGAGGTCTGAAGACAAATGCAAAACCCACATTTTCACACAAATCTCGTCACAAATAGTCTTCCAAAGCGTTAACAACCATGGTAACAGTAAGAAGGCCAACTATTTAGCACACTCTCTCTGGAGTAGTAAGAGGAAAGATGCAGTACTATCTAGAGTCAGAAAATTACTTTCAACATTTCTGGATGGCCTCTAGAATTAAGGGTTTCAATACCCATTTTTATTTATTTATACTTGCATTCAATAATTGAATGAGACTTAATTAAAAACAAGAAACATGAAGACATCTTGATCACAGCTGCTAGACAAGTTATGCTGTAGGGTGAAACTGATTTCTTCAAATTACTTGTTTATTGATTGCATTCCATAGCTATGAAGTTTAAGCTTGCAAAGTAATATGGTTCCAAAAATAAGAAGCCAAAACATTCCAGATTATATCCAGTCTCATTAATGAGTTAACTAAATGGATAAGGGAAGTAGTGTCCAGTAACTATTTGTAATTTATTACATCAGCTCTAATGTCTTCAGCATGTATACTGACTAATAGGGAAAAAAAACCCAAGAAAAATAAGAAATTGAAGTTAGAAAAACACACTGATTCTGACACACTGGACATATTTATTTCTCGGTTACTTATTATCAGATGTTATGCCAAAATGTCTGTCTCTACATATTCGCACATCTAAAACATTAAACAGTTCATGACAGTCATCAACTATGATTAAAATAATTCTGTATGTTAACAACAGTTATGATACATAAAAATAAACCCTTAAAAAAGCATAGTCAAAACTGGCTGAGTTTTGAATCCACATAAACCATTCCAACCCTCTGCAGCATAAACTGTAATCAACATAAACCATTGCAATCCTCCATTCAAAGGCTTCAGAACATAATTCATGTTACATTATGTATCTGTTACCCTTCATAAGACTAGCAAGCCAGAATGGTCTTGAGAACTAACATATTTCTATTATCTCTTGTACAGCCTGCAAGATGCCAAATGATGGATGAAATCCCACTGTTTAGATGTAAAAGAGGTTGCTGTAACCAAGATAATTTGTCTCAACAATTTTCAACATTTGGGAAGACAAGTAATCCATTTAATTCTACGTTCTAGGCCAGTACATCTCTTGCATCTGACAAACAATACTCCTCTTTGGATATTCCTTAACTCATATTTTTCATATCCCTAGCAAGGCATTTTATATACACATAACTTCCTATTGCGTTACAGAAAAAAATGGAAATTGTGTTCTCAGCCTCTTTCTATCTGAAATATTATAGCTGAGCTCTCAGCAACCTTATATATTCAGCATGTTTCAGTTAATTCCACCTAATACCAATCCTTACCGTCTTATATGGTCACAAGCATAGCTGTAGCCTTTAGCTGGGGGAACTGAGCACTTCTTGACAGCCTTTCAGAATGCAGTTACCTGCTTTCTGCACCAGCCTCTCCCAAAACCAGCCATTCAACTTGGATGCCTCAACTTACATAAACCTTTTGGAGGGGATCAAACGTTGCAATACTCAGAAGTAAAACATCCAAGACATCACTTCGAGACAAATTTCTGCACACAGAGGCCCACTACTTTTATTTACTAGGCCTCTACATTCAAGAACCCAGAAGAAAAAGAAAAGCATTTGAACACCATGAATAGCAAGCAACACACGTGAGAGCTGCCTTGCAAAAGCAAAGGATTGCCAATTAGGTCCACTGTTTGCTAAAGGAAAGTGAATCAATTCCTATGTTTACACAAACAGCTAAACACATTCAGTTCCTTTTGTGTGTGTGCATTTTCACTAGCAAAGTTATGACATATCTTAATAACAGCACAGGATCAGACTGAAATTTCACCTTATAATCACAGATATAATGTGATTTATAAATATTCATTTACCAGTTTGTTCTAAAAGCCTTTGTTAATCTGTGTATCCAATACAAAAGTTTCTCAAATTGATCCCTCGCAGAAAGTGGCTAAAGTATGAAAACTCCCTAACCTTCCTATAATGAAGAAGCGTACATAAGTTAACTGCCATAAAGTTAACAAAAGTCTTAATGCTTTTACCGTCCTCCTTCCTTTGTTGTTTGCCTAGTCTCCTTTATGGTGGAAAAAACAAATAAAACCTTCTCTTGGTCTCTTTCCACAGGCATTCATGTTTTAATCTGAGCTGAATGTAGTACAGTCAGCACAAAACAGGTTTGAATTGTAGTATCTAGCATCAGGCCAGAGCTTTTAGAAATAAATTAGGAATTTTTTCTTCCCATATCAATATTCTGCCTGACTGTACCAAAAAAAAAATCTTACTGCTTAAGTATCACCAGGATGCCCTCTCTGAGAGATGTACATGGTGCCCTAATCTGTCTGCTTCTTTATATATGCTTAGATTGAGGTTTTGCTACTTCTTACCTTGATTTAATTGATTTCTAAGCTTTATTTTTTTTAAGGATACCAGAGATTTTATTCCTAGAAGATACGTTGTTCTTAAACAGATGTTCCTTGTCACCTGTAAACATCCAAGACGTTACCAACCATAATTTAAGATCTGAAGTTTTATCGTGCCTGACAAACACCGCTTAGCCCTTACCTCCCAAACACCTTCAATCTCAAAAGATCATAATGCATGAAAGAAAAAAATTATTATGCATTTATGTATTTTTAAAGTCTTTTCTATTATGAGTAACATAATTGTAAACTATGTATTATACATAGAGCTTTGCAGAGCAAAATTAGTCTTTGTCCAACTTGCATTGACAGTAAGATGGAAGTACGCAAGAGATGGAAGCAGAGGCAAGTGACCTAAAGGGGTATAGAGCTGCTGTTTTATTGTGCAAGGATATGGCTAGGAAAACCAACGTTGACCTGGAGTTGAATTTAAGAAAAGACGTGAAGAACAACAGGAAAGGATTCTACAAGCAGCAGAGACACTAGGGAAGATACAAGCCTACTGCTGAATAGCGCAGGGAAAATGGTGACAAAGGATACAGAAAAAGCAGAGCTACTGAATGCCTTCCTTGCCTCAGTATTTACCAGGAAACATGGCCCTCATGAGTCCTAGGTTTCTGAGACAAGAGGGAAAGTCTGCAGCAAAGAAGATTTACTATCAGTGGAGGAATTAGGAAGCACTTAAACAGGGCATATAAAAACATGCATCCTTTTAGTCAACAGTATTCTGCAATGCATTAGGAGGGAGGAGGGTCAGCAGCAGCAGGTTGAGGGACAGGATCCTTCCCCTCTACTGAGCACTGCTGAAGCCACATCTGGAGTAGCATGTCCAGTTCTGGGCTTCCCAGTACAAGACAGATATGGGCTTGCTGAACCAAGTCTAGCATAGGGCTAGAAAGATGATTAAGATACTGGAGCATCTGACACATGATGAGAGGGCAAGATGGGTAGGACTCTTCAGCGTAAACAACAGAAACCTCGAGGGGGTCTTTGCAATCTATACACACACACACGTGTGTGTATATATATACATATATAAAATGTCTGAACGGAACTTTTTTTTTTACTGTAAGCGTGGTCATAAACCAGAACAGGTGGGTCAGAGCAGGTATGGAATCAGTCAAAACGCAGCTGGGCACAGTCCTGGAAAACCTTGCTGTAGTTGGCCCTGCTCAAGCAGGGCAGTTGGGACTAGGTGTTCGCAGGAGGTTCCTTCCCTAAACAACTCTGTGATTCTGTGAAATTAAATAATGTCTTTCTTTAGGCCCTCACAGCAAGTAAGAGTTTTGTCTATTATCAGTAAAACATCACAGCACTCAAAAGCCAGAACACAGTGTGAACGGAGAAACAATTTACCAAATGAAAGGTCAAGGTACCCCACATAAATTGTGGTTTGGATATAATTTTTTTATTCTTTCATCAATTATGGGTATGATAACTAAACAAAAAAGCACAAAACCAAACCACTTGACAAATTCCAATTGTGAGATTACATGCACAAGCAAATCTGGAAAACAATGTGGTAACCAACCATTGACCAACTTAAAAAAGCCCTGAATATAGTTGCCTTTATGCTCTTGTCTTGTCAGACATTTGCCATACTAGTAGTCACAACAGACTAAAAAGCTACTGAGCTGCTGTTAAATTAAACTCAAGGAGTCCAGCCAATCCTGGCTCCTCTGAAGCTGATAGGAGCATGCCAAGCTGGCATGTAACACCACTGCAGAACAACTTAAAAGCTGTTAACATGGTTGCTGGCTTCTAATTTTTCTATTCTGTTATTGAATTGAACAGTCAAAATAATTTTCCATTTATCTTAACTGACATCAAAATAATATACTTCTATATGACTAATGACTTTATATAACAAGTTCACAGGAATAAAGGAAATAATGAACACAAGTAATAGAAATTAAAATACCTGTTATTGAACAGTACACTATGTGAGGAGCAATCTTCTTTATATCTTCATAACCCAGACCCATTTCAGCCAGTTTCCCAGGGATGTAGTTTTCCACGAAAACATCAGACACAGCTGCAAGCTTTAGAAAAAGGATGAGTAAGATTTATTAATGACATAAGTTCAATAAATTCTCTAGTCTTTGAGAAAATAAGGCATAAAAACCTAGAGATATTTTTTTGGCCGGTTAGACTGTGCATTGCTGCAAACCGGAAATTAGAGATGCTGCGTATCTAGAAAGACAACTGCCAAAATCCTAAAGTGACTAAACAAAATACTAAATACTTTTTCTACCTTAGAAATTTTATAAATTGTTTCTCATTTTAAAATCATTGATTACAATTACTGTAACAGTGGCCATATATCTCACTTCCTGTATGTAGCAGCAGAATATGGAGGCCCAAAGTTTTATTGGGTCAAAATAAACATCTTAAAGTCACCTCAATTATAGTAGAGCTGTCAAGCTCTGCAATGTGACTTTCTCCGTCACATCTAAATTAATGACCTAGTCCAAAAATCTTCTGAAGTTCAAGATCAACATATAAACTTGACAGGCTTGAAGTTACATCCTTTCTTTACCTTATGAAACTTATAAATAGAAATACATATACAGATTTCAATAAGAAACATTAAGACCTCTTTCATTAAGACCTCCTGAAGACAGAGCACTACACATTAGAAGAAAGATATATGCCTCTAGGAAATTGTACAGTTTTTTGCTTAGGGTTTGGCTTCCTATCCCCACAAGTTGAAGAAGCTGTTCCTTGACAGGTACACATTTGCACACATTTGTAAGCCAAATCTAAAACTTCTAGTTTATTAATGGTATTTGCAGCCAATAGTCATGTTCACTGTAACAATCATATAGCCGTCTTATTAACATATACAGTATATTAGACCAACTACTATAATCTAGTGTCATCATAACAGCAACCACAGGCTTTTTTGTTCTAGCATGTAGGCTATCTAGTTGAATTTCACAGAATCACTGGGTTAGAAAAGACCTCCAGGATCATCAAGTCCAACCATTCCTATCTACCACTAAACCATGTCCCTGAGCACCACATCCAATCGTCTTTTAAACACTTCCAGCGATGGTGACTCAACCACCTCCCTCGGCAGCCTGTTCCAGTGTCCATTGCCCCTTTCTGTGAAAAATATTTTTCTGATGTCCAGCCTAAACCTCCCCTGGTGGAGCTTGAGGCCATTCCCTCTTGTCCTGTCCCCTGTCACTTGGGAGAAGAGGCCAGCACCCTCCTCTCCACAACCTCCTTTCAGGTAGTTATAGAGAGCAATGAGGTCTCCTCTCAGCCTCCTCTTCTCCAGGCTGAACAACCCCAGCTCTCTCAGCCGCTCCTCATAAGGCCTGTTCTCCAGCCCCTTCACCAGCTTCGTTGCTCTTCTCTGGACTCGCTCCAGAGCCTCAACATCCTTCTTGTGGTGAGGGGCCCAGAAATGAACACAGTACTCGAGGTGCGGTCTCTCCAGTGCCGAGTACAGAGGGAGAATAACCTCCCTGGACCTGCTGGTCACACAGTTTCTGATACAAGCCAAGATGCCATTGGCCTTCTTGGCCACCTGGGCACACTGCTGGCTCATGTTCAGTCGGCTGTCAACCAACACCCCCAGGTCCTTTTCCTCCTGGCAGCTTACTAGCCACTCTTCTACTCTGTAGCTCTGCACAGGGTTGTTGTGCCCCACGTGCAGGACCCGGCATTTGGCCTTGTTAAACCTCATGCCGTTGGTCTCAGCCCAGCAGTCCAGCCTGTTCAGATCCCTTTGCAGAGCCTCCCTACCCCCCAGCAGATCGACACTTCCACCCAGCTTAGTGTCATCCACAAACTTCCTTAGGGTGCATTCAATATCCCCCTACGCCTCAAGAAAGAAAAAAGGCATCGTGCATGCCAAAGCAGTCATTAATTGACTAAAAATAACAAATGATAATAACTTGATGAAGAAAACTATCCATATGTTTTGTTTGGGAGGTTTGCAGGGGAGGGATGTGGTTGCTTTACTACACAGAGGAGAGTGTGTATACTCACACATATAAACATCTATACTCACATATATATATTTATATGTGTATATGTGTGAATAGTTTGCTTTATCAAGTGAGTGCAGAGCACGCACAAGACATGCTGACCAATCAGAAAACGGTAATGGAAGGGAAGGAGTGCCATAAGCTCCCAGCCAACTAAATCTTCCCAAGTTCTTAATGAATAAATAGAAAAAGGTTGATCACTCAAGGCTAAACAACGTCTCATCACTTCAGTCCACAATGTTACTATATCACATACAAGGATGCCATTGATGTAAGAAACAGAAAGCTGTAGTGGTTTTGAAGGCAATTTTAATAAAGGATAGAAACTATAAGAAACAACTTGGCAATGAAACTGTCTTGTCCTCATTTGTAGGTCAGTACTGCAAATCTTGCAGTTACTTTCAGTTTTTCATTAGTTAGGTTTGGGAAAGAACTTTGGCACAGGAGATCTCTTCATTGGTAAATATTTAACAGAGTTCTCTCACTGGAAATTCCATAACATCAGATCTTACAAAATAATTATTAAACATGCTTGATTATTTCAGTGACATCAAGCTAAGGGAAAAATTAATATGGTCACTGACAGGAACCGTTTGTCTGCATCTCTAAGTACTCCTACTGCCAGCTATCCTATCTTTAGCATTGTGATAGCTCTACATTACAGCGGTACAAGAAATCTTACCAGTATGAAAAGGTTGGTAATTCCAGCATTGAGCTGAGGGGATGTTGCTCTTGCATGATAAATGAGGGGAAGTAAGATCCTGCTTTGATTTAAAAATTATGTGGGATTTAATCTCAACCAGGCACCAGAGTCTAAAGCACAAAGGTTATGTTGCAAATTCTTAAGTCCCCAGACATTCAACTCCACAGACCATAAAAAGGTTCTCCACACTGCAAGCAGAAAGTTATACATTTAAAACCAGAATCAAGCAGTTATCTTCCCGTACAAACGTCAAGGTGAGAAAAGGGGAACTTCCTAACCACAAATAGTGGCAGGCACACAAGAAGCTTAGGCTGAAGCTATCTTTTCTCCAGCTCACCCTGACCCAATGCCCCAGCTGCCCTTAAATCTTCAAAGAGGTCCAGCACACACACGTGGAATCAGTGGAAATTATGCACAGTTTTTCTTTCAACATTTTTAAAGGTCAACTAACAAGCCAGTCATCTTATGAGAGGAACATTTTTTTAGCCCTTATTTAGAACGTGACTAGTTTATCCAAAAACACATCTGTGTTACACCATGCAAAATTATTCCAAACGACAGTGGCTGTTTTCAGAATTTTTAGAAGATAAACATACGGCTTCATAACAAATCAAATTGTTCTGGTCTGCAAAGAGAAAAGGCACTGCAGAATCCTTGACTTACAAACTCAAAAAAATTCCATAGGAAATATATTTTACATAACTGACACCAAAGAAAGAAAAGCCAAAAGTATCAGGCAATTTAATCTATTTCCATTTCATGCAATACTCCCCCAAAAAAAAATTACTAGCATATATTATCGCAGAACATATAAAGTTTCACTGTGGAATAAGTGATTGGAATTGATATCGAAACAAACAGTAACAGAAGCCAGCTCACCCTGTCAGATGTGTTAATACTGCAGGACTTAAAACACAGCACTAGCAAGCAGCAGGTCTTATGTTTCTCAGTAAATAAAAAAAAGGATGACAAAGCACAAGTTTCATAAGTGAAACAGGATGCTTTTATTTATTTTTCAATGGAAAAATGGATCTCTCTTAAAAGACTATTACACTGTGCACTCAAATACTAGGGGGGGAAAGTAAGTTTGACCTACAGGACAGTATTTCTCAGAAAGATGTGTAGCAAATTAGGTCACACATGCACTGTAACATCCAAAAAACTACAAATACTCCTACAAAACCTACAAATCTCCTCTTTGGAAATTGCTTACCAACTTCATCAGACTAGTTCAGCTTGAAGCTAGTGAAGTAGCATAGCAAGATCAAATACAGCAACAGTAAAAGGAAAGCAGTAGACTGTTAGACCTTTTCCTCGCAATACTTCATTTGAAGCTTCTGATGGAGGTTTTCATGTAAGTTTTATATCTAAAATCATCAAAAATTACACTGAACATTAAGTCCAAAAGCACAGAGTACAGAGGTTATATAGAGTGATTCACCAAGTTTAGTACACACATACAAATTTTAATTATCAGATATCAAATTAATACTTGAAATACAGAGTTGATTGCTCGGCATCAAACCAATACAAAGCAGCCAGAGTTCTCATGCTATCAATACCTACCTCTCTAATTAGCTTTGCTCCTTTTGAGTCCTTCATGTTGATTGCTATACTCTGAGAATAAAAAAAAAAAATACAATAGTAATTTATGTGAAAGCTCTTCTGGTGATTACTAGCCTCTTCTAAACATAATCAGCAGTCAAGTTTCACACTACAGCTAAATCAAACAAGTAAATTTAAACACATATCCCATCATCTCCTGCAAAAAAACTTCTGCTGGTACAGCAAGCTGAACTGTCACATCAATGGATCAGGCAAGCACAACCACAAGCCTGACAATGTGCAGCTGCGGGTTAGACTGCAGCCAGTCCACTGTGTGTTTGCACAGTACTCCTGCAAGTATGCATGGAGACACCAGAAACATTTGTTTCAACAGCAACAAGCCATTAAACAGCTCAGGTATGTCATGAAACCAATTTAATCCTCAAGTTTCACAAGCTACTCTTAGACAAACTAACTTTGGTGTGATGCTTCCTCTCCTCCAGCTGCAGCATGTCAACTGAACTGATGCACCTGAAAAAAACAATCCTTCAAATAAATAACCCTTACTTTCAAGCAGCATTCATTTTCAGTCAATTTGCACCAAAAACTGAGGACTGGCAGGACCACTGTTGCTTTTTGAATTTGCCTCAGCTGACCACAGCAGTACATCCAATACATCAAAGGCCTGCAGCCTTTTTTGTTCAGAACTCTGTTTTTCTCCTGAAATTTATCCATCGTAACTTAAGGTTGATATAACTACTGCTCCATTACACACGTTAAAAATCAAACAAAGGAGAAGTGTTATGTCATCAGTTGTCATTACAGTAAATAGACAAATGTTCAGCATCTCGCTCTACTTACCTTTTTATTTCTATTGACACTGAGGAAATAAACACTTTCTTTTCCAGCAAAAGGTGGGCCCCAGGCTCTTGTATCATCACCAGCTCCTGAAAGAAATACCAACATATTTTCATAGTTGTCCAATATCACACTGCCAACAATAAAAAGTCTTCCTCCAACACCATACTAAATCACATAAGGTTTACCCAGCAGGCAGGAGAAAATTCATCCAATATCTAAATTTTAAGATGTTTATGTCAAAAAAAAACCCACCTAAAAATGAACATGATTGATTGAAGTGAATATAGTGTTTGCTAGTATTGAGATTACTTTTAGGCTTCAAAATATTAACGTACAGCCACATGCACCCAAACTATTTTGGGGAAGGAGGGCAGAGGGAGGTTGCTTGATTTTGTTTGTTATTGATTGGTTTTGGTGGTGTTGGTTGGAGATTTTTTTTAAGGGAAGG
Source organism: Clamator glandarius (assembly GCA_033459285.1). Classification (NCBI taxonomy): domain Eukaryota; kingdom Metazoa; phylum Chordata; class Aves; order Cuculiformes; family Cuculidae; genus Clamator; species Clamator glandarius. Next base: position 315,929 of record JAUNZM010000238.1, read on the forward strand.
GATCAGTTGTTTTGTGTTGGTTTTCATTTTGGAAGTATTTTTGTTGTTTTGTTTAACTTAAGAACAGAGTTAGAATGTCGTTCTTTAAGGCAGTCCAGAAGAATGGAGCAGAAGCTCTTGCTTTGCACTGAGTCACACAGTGCACACTGTCAATAAGCCATTCCTGAAACACTCTGGACACAACGTCAAGATACCACTGACAAGTAACAAGCTGCATGCTGCAGGAATACACGCAAAAATAAACGGCCCTTCCAGAAATTCTTCTGTCTTATAGAAGGGCAAGATGGCATTAAAACTGTTGCAGACACTAATGTCACTGTAGCATTTAAGCTTAACTTCCAATTTTAAACTTTTCTTATATGTCAAAGACTGGCAATCTATTTTAATTAGAATTAAAGTTAAATTTAAGTTCAGATACAATCATCATCCCAAATGCTAGCAAGCATGCACATTCCTGTATGTGTTTCACTATCTACTCCTTATCCTTTATCTACTTGTTAACTTCATGCAAGTGAAAACTGTCCTTAGTGCGGCAACGCAGAAGACCGATACTACAGCATAGATACGTAAACAAGCTGAAGGACCTTTGGTCTTACACAGTATACCTTAATTACAACAGTAGCTATATACTACAGTAACACAGTCTACAGCCATTTAAGATCAACTGTGGTAAAAGTTATACAAATATGTAAATTAGTCATCAACATGTGTACTGTTCAGTGTCTCAAAGAACTATTTTGGTTCAAGTGGGAAGCTGGGGAAGAGGGAATCTCTCTTCCATATGTTACCACTTTAAGACATTAACAAAAAAACCCACAATCAGTAGTATTTTCCAGTGTGGCTACTCTCCTTTACAGATTAATACTTCTGTGAAAGTAGACAACCTCTCACAGAAAAAGCCAACAACTCTGATTCTAAAATGTTTGAAATTCAGAATTAGTCTCATCTGAGAGTACAAAATTGATGCAGCTTCTGACCTGTCAGAAAAGTGGAAATGTTTGAAACAATGGTCAGTGATTAAGGATGACCCAAAAGATGATGTGACAATACTTCTGTTAGACATTCAGTGTTTTGTTCAATGTTCAAATATTCAATATTTCATATTTAAAATAAAAAACAGGGAATGTAATTTGGCTTATTATCTCAAGTGTATAATCATCTCTTTTCAAAACTATTAATATCAAAAGAAATTAAGTTAAAAAATGGAAACTTAAAGAAGAAAAAAATTACAGGGCAGTGTGCAGCTGCTAAGGCATAATTACATGCCTCAAATGTGTAATGATGCATGATGCAAACACAGGAAATATTCCTAAAAAAAGAACCAAATGCCATGCAATTTGCTACTCTTCTCCTATGGTTTTATGAACTAAAAGGTGTAGCTATTCCATAAGAACGAAGCAGTTTTGACCATAACCCAGCCCTCAACAACTCTTTTAAGAGGTGCATGTGCTAAGTGAAAAAAGAAAACCATTGTGTTAAGCTAAAATACATAAAAATAAAATTAAGTCTCTTTATGAAGCTAATTACCCAGAGTTCATACAGACTCAGGAGCTACACAAGTTTCTGCAGCTGAAAACACATGCTTGATGCTTGTTAACCTTTGACACTTTCAGCACTAGCATGAAAATGCAAATACAGAAATTTCCCATGTTCAACCAGCTCCCATCTCTACCTACACAGGGATATCAGATCCTGGACTTGAAAAGATACAGCTACCTCATGCAGAAAATAACTTTTGTTTACCTCGCACAATTCCAAAGAAAGATTGGTAATTTTTAATTAACAACCTGAAACTGTACCAGCATATTAAAGTTATCCTCAGGAGAAAGCTGATATAACATGCCAACTCACCTTATATCCTACCAGTCAAAACATTTGCCACCCCATAATAGTAGTATAATATGACACAAAAGCAGTGCTAACAAACTATCTATTTTTTTAAATGCTTATATTAAATTTCTCCCTTATACTAGTAAATATTCAAGCAGGAAGAAGAGCCACTGTTTCTAAAATTAAAGTGCCTGTTATTTTACCAGTACTGTCATCCTGAGAATTAAGATGCATTCCTATTTAAAATTATCTAAGACATTTTCACTCAGAGGGAACTGAGCTGTAGATTCCAAATTCCCAAATGCTGGAAATATTTCTATGTTTATCAGATTTTACATGTCAAATATTACATTTCAAACCCTGTTCTACACTCTCACAAAAAAAGCCACCATACATCTAAGCATTCACAAGCCCAATATAAAATCTAAGCAGAGTTCAAACAATTCAAACAAGATCAATGTAGCTTTGAGTACATGCGTATGCTTCTGATCAAAACACACAGAGCACAGTGTTAAACTCCTAGCAAACAGATAATATATGTATAAGCAAGCATACTAATAACTACCTCTCTAGGACACCAGATATAGTACGAGGATGTAAAACGCTCCCAAAACTTGAAAACTGATTGCTTAAAAAAATACACAAATTTCTATGAAACTAATTTCTTAGCACAATACCATACACAGCGTCACCAAAAAACAAATAAATACAGTATTGTCTCTCTAAGTGTTTCCAAAAGTTTTTAACCTTGCATTCTCAGTCAGCTATTACTTAAAATACATAAACAAATAATTGTTAAACCTTCCCACATTCTTATTACATTTTAAATAGATAAACATTTTACCTGGTCTTTCCACTTTGATAACTTCAGCCCCTAGATCTCCTAAATTCATTGTTGCAAAGGGCCCTGCAAGCACCCTGTAATCATAATAAAAGAAATAATCTTCTCAGTTTTTCCCATAAGAATATTTGCATCTAGGCAGACTGTTCCAGATTACAGACAAAACACAAACCTTGTTAAATCAAGTATTTTCACACCATCCAATGGCTTTACATTACCAGCACCTGACAAGAAAGATATAACAATAACTTAAAAAAAATAATCAAGAGTAAGATATCTTCCTTATTGGTAGCTAGAAACACAGTTTTTTTGGACACTGTCCCAATACCCACCCTCATCTGCCTCCACAACTTTCAAGGGCACTAGCACCTGCAAGACAGCTATTAGGAAAACATAATGCTTTCTGTCCTTTCCTTCAGCCTTTTCAAGGTGACTGGGTCTAAGAAACAACAGCAGCAGCAATAAGCATCACAGACAGAGTAAGCAATGCCATAGTCTAGACCACAGATTTTCCAGCTATCACCTATTATCTTCTATTCAGTGTATTTAATTACAGGCTACGGATGCAAACACTTTATCACCCCAAGCGGATAATAATTCATTATTATTACTGGTTTTATTAATTATTTCAAAGGTCACCTCATAACACACACAAAAAAAAAAAAAGCTGCACCTGGCTGACAGTGCCACAAAAAATTACACAATATTACAATATTAACTTGTAGTAAGCATCTCTTTTACATCTTTCTCTTACCTGTACAAGCACCCAAAACGTTTTTGGAGGGGAACAAAAACCAACCAATTAATTCAAGCACAGACTGGCTTACAAAACAAGAAGGAGAGAAAGACCACAGTCCCACAAAGGGTGCAGAGTAATGGGGCGCATCTCACAGGTTACGCAGCACTGAATGCCTGTGTTACCTGCTCCATCCTCCCTCCAGCGGACCTGAGCAACCCTTTGGTCACCCCTATAATCCTCCCTCTTACCTCACTGTATATATGGTAAGAAGGAGATGGAGATATAGAGAGAATTAAAAACTACAGAGACACAAAACAGCATTTCAAGATTTATGCTAAAATGTTTTCATTCAGTGTGCTGCTCTCAATGACAGCAATTGCATCTGATTCTTCAAGGCATTTTCCTCAATTATTACCAATTATTCCAGAGGAATTAAATAAGTTTGGGGTTTTAATACAACATGCAGAGCAAGCAGTGTGTTGCAAAGGTGCTTATCTATGAGTGGCCATGTATTTTGCACATTTCAAAGCCTTCAGGAAAACTCAGGCTGCCAACTGGATCCAATGCTGCACATTTCATCGAGAGTTCCAGGTGTTGGAAAATACTTGTGCTAGTGCCAGGTAAACACCACAGACCCTCCAGTATAACTTCAATTTTATCAATTTGGCTCTAGTTGAGCCAACAAGTAAGCATATGCTTGTTTACTAAGGAACCGAGTGCACCATTCGCTTCACAGTGGCATCATTCTATTTTTACAGAGAATACATAAACAAAAGCTTTACTGAAAAACAAAAATCATTTAAGTTAACAAAAAGGGTTCATCTTCCTATATTCTTTCCACATCTTTTCTTACCAAATGGCTCACTTACTCTCTTCCTGAGCCAGCATTCTATGTTACATTTCTCCCAGATACACTACCAGAGCAGCAGCTTTTCAGAGCCAGCAGGTTCTCTACCTGTGGCTAATTCCAGGAATTCATCAAGGTATTTCTTAAAGAGGCCTATAAAGTGTTAAGATTAGTCTGTAAATATGCACTTATGCATAACTCAGACTGATAAATCCTTACTTATTATCATATTGCTCACATTATGGTAACATCTAACACTCCATTCAAGGATTAGGACTCCTCTATAATTGTTATTTCAGAGACAAACAAATAATAGTGATTTTTCTTTAATGCAAATAAATGACACTGATGTCCACAATGATTAGCAAATAAAAGAATAAACAAAAGCTTGCTTTTGAAAATCTTAAGAAAAATGCACCTGTTAGTCTCATCAAACTAGAAGAGCACAGATATTCAAAAAGGAAAACTTACATGACTTGGATTTGCATTCCAGCAAGTCACTAATTTGCTGAAACAATTAGAATAGAAAGCCTTTTGACTATGAGAGAAACAGCAGTTCTGGTACACTGGTCCCAAGCAGCAGAGTGCTACCAACCCTTTATTCCAGGAATAAACAGAAACAGAAACACAATACAAATAAACAGAAGAGTTCAGAATTGATGAGCATTGACCAGGCGCAACTCCTGGGTTTTCTTCCTTCCCCTTGCTAGCCTCCTATTAAGAACATAAGATAAACTTTTCCTACAGTGTGCTTTTTGCTGGAATTCTGGCTCAATAGCCTAAGTTCTCTAAAATGCAAACTAACATTTTCTTTTGTACTTTTGCTTTTAATTATTCTAGTCACTTGATGACTGAAAGACAAATTCACTCTCCCAGCTCTAACTACATCCTATTGGCAAACTTTCTATTCCCGTGATTTACTCCAAATTAAGTAGCCATGGGTTATAAGTGGCTTTGATGAAAAAACCACTTTTGAAGCACTCACTCCAAATACATTTTAAACTTCTTCATTAAGCTCATTAACATCGTCAGAATGTTGGGTCTAACATAGCAAAATAAGTGAGCAGCCAATGGAGATATCATTCTGTGAAACAGTAGTTAATTTTCAAGCCATATTCCTAAAAAAACCTGTCCTTTATACTTGTGACAGAAGAGAGCATTGAGAAGATAGATGATTCGCACATCTAAAATTTTTTGCACCAATGCAAATTAACAGTAAGTAAACAGATTCCACTCCAATTAGAACACATCCAGCTCCAAGGGAGATCGTTCCTTAGGTCTATTGTCTCTACTTTGATTGCGCAATCAATATTTTTTAATTCATACACCCAGAAACTTACAATCAAATCCATCACCGCTGTGGATTAATTCACTATCAGCAAATACATTCCAAGCAGGGACACACACCATGTTTATCTTGAGAAACAGAACTCCAAACTTCCTCTGATTCCAATGCAATCAATGCAATCGTTAGTATTTTCCTATGTTAGTCAATAAAAGAAACTTAAAAGCCAGAGGAAAATTTAAATTACTTTGCTGAGAAAACTGAAGCCTCTAAGTGGACACTCCCCTTATCCTCAGCCACAGCTCCCAGATGTGCCAAGTCCACTGCGGTTCACTAAACCAGGGCAGCCACCAGCGGGGCAGGGATGGCACTGAAAATGCCAGAAACTAAACTCTAAGACTCGTTTTGGTGTTTCAAAAAGCAAGCATCCTTTATGAGATCTGGGCAACATGATGGAGATCACTCCATCATGTGCAGCCAGATGAGAACTGGAGACAGGATGTATTCCCCACTTACGTGCATATGGATGAACTCTCCCAGAAACCTTACGCGTGTTCTATTACTTTCCAAGGACTAAGTTTAATGTTATTACGAACCTCACAACAGCCAAATCTCTCGCTAATCTGGAGGTTTGGAGCCAGCTCTGCCCGACCTCACCTTCGAGATGGGAAAGAGACTGCGAACAGAAGTAATTGCAGAAGACATTCTGTTCAGCAGGGATCAGACCACACACAAGATGCTGTCATCTCCCAAAATTAACAGTGTCTGGAAAGATACTGCTCGAAAGAAAACACTGTATCAGAGGAGTCTAACTTCGAAAGAATACAACTACTTAGATGAAACTTAACTCCACTTCGGCTTAAAGCAAAGATATTGCACTTCTTGTAACAGTGCCCACTTCTCGCGCCGGGACAGGCACCAGCGGACAGAGCAGCAAGGCAACCCTCTTCTCCCACCACGATCTCGCCTGCTCTCTCCCTGCGAGAAGCCTCTAAGCCTCTCCCAGGTGCTCGCCCCACCTCCCACCCCTCGAAGGCTCATCCAGGCGGGACGCGGAGAGACGGAGGAGGAGGAAGAGGAGGAGGAGAAGGCGGCACGGCTACCTGCCGGGGCAGCGCCTCCGCCCCGCTCCCCGCCGCCGGGGCAGGGCCACACCGAGCTCAGGGCTCCGGGGCAGCCGGTAGCGCCGGGGCACGGTCTCCTCCACCTCCCACCGCCGCCAAAACAGCGTCTCCTTCTTCCCAGCCCGGCGCGCAGCATCCCCGAGACTCCCCGCAAAAGTGCGCGCCCCGCGCAAGCGCTGCTAGCCACCGCCCCCTTCCTCCCCATTCCTCCTCCTCCTCCTCCTCCTCCTCCTCCTCCTCCGGCACCGCCCCCGGGTTGTCCTGCCGCGGGTTTGGAGTCGAGAGTCGCGTCGCTGCTCCTGCAGCAGCCGGGAGGCTCCTCTCCGTTGGCAGGAGTCGCTAGGGCTGCTCTAAGAAGGGACAGTGGTGACGGAGAGGTCGCAGCTCCACGTGGTCCCACGGATGGCCCCCAGGGTAACCGAGTTAAATCTCTGTCTCACTGGGAATTACGGCTGCGAAGGAAGAAATGATCTGTTGCAAGTTGCTAACCTATTATATATTTCAATATTACATATCGGTTTTCTGCTTTTAGACCTGAAATATAGGATTAGCTTGAATAATAACTTTTTTGCTAGCCTCTGCCTGGATACTTTGGCTATGTAAGCATCCCAAACCAAATAATCCAGTTCCTGGAGTTATGTAAGGATCTGGGGTGTACCATGAGAACAGCAGTCTTCCTACTCTCGTACCTCCCAGCAATGATACTCCAGTGAAAAGGTCTCCACCTTCCAAAGCACAGCATTTCCCTTGAAGTTCAGCATGAGCCTTTTTCGTTTGTGTACTGCTGCCTAAAGCTCCATCCAGCCTGGCCTTGAACACCTCCAGGGATGGGACAGCCGCAACTCCTCTGAGCAACATGGGCCAGTGCCTCACCACTCTCAAAGTGAAGAAATTCCTCCTTATGTCTAGTCTAAATCTGCACCTTTCCAGTTTATAAACATTCCCCTAGTCCTACCCCTTCAAGCCTTTGTAACAGCCACTCCTCAGCTTTCTTATAGGCCTTAAAATAAGAAATTTTAACATGGCTGCAGTTAGAATCATAGAATAACTAGGTTGGAAGAGACCCACCAGATCATCGTGTCCAACCATTACTATCAAACACTAAACCATGCCCCTTAGCATCTCATCCACCCGTGCCTTAAACACCTCCAGGGAAGGTGAATCAACCACCTCCCTGGGCAGCCTGTTCCAGTGCCCAATGATCCTTTCTGCGAAAATTTTTTTCCTAATGTCCAGCCTAAACCTCTCCTGGCGGAGCTTGAGGCCATTCCCTCTTGTCCTGTCCCCTGTCACTTGGCAGAAGAGGCCAACATCCTCCTCTCCACAACCTCCTTTCAGGTAGTTATAGAGAGCGATGAGGTCTCCTCTCAGCCTCCTCTAGTCCAGGCAAAACAACCCCAGCTCTCTCAGCCGTTCCTCATAAGGCCTGTTCTCCAGCCCCTTCACCAGCTTTGTTGCTCTTCTCTGGACTCGCTCCAGAGCCTCAACATCCTTCTTGTGGTGAGGGGCCCAGAACTGAACACAGGATTCGAGGTGCAGTCTCACCAGTGCCAGTCCAGAGGGAGAATAACCTCCCTGGACCTGCTGGTCACACAGTTTCTGATACAAGCCAAGATGCCATTGGCCTTCTTGGCCACCTGGGCACACTGCTGGCTCATGTTCAGTCGGTTGTCAACCAACACCCCCAGGTCCTTCTCCTCCTGGCAGCTTTCCAGCCAGGCTTCTCCTAGTCTGTAACACTGCACAGGGTTGTTGTGCCCCAAGTGCAGGACCCGGCATTTGGCCGTGTTAAACCTCGTGCTGTTGGACTCTGCCCAGCAGTCCAGCCTGTTCAGATCCCTTTGCAGAGCCTCCCGACCCTCCAGCAGATCCACACTTCCACTCAGCTTAGTGTCATCCACAAAATTCCTAAGGGTACACTCACTGCCTTCATCCCGGTCATTGATAAAGACATTGAACAGGGCTGGACCCAGGACTGAGCCCTGGGGAACCCCACATGTAACTGGCCTCCAGCTGGATTTAACACCATTTACCACCACTCCCTGGGCCCGGCCATCCAACCAGTTTTCCACCCAGGAGAGTGTGCGCCTGTCCAGTCCAGAGGCCGACAGTTTCCGAAGCAGAATGCTATGAGACTACAATGACTAAATATGCCATTGTCTGTGTTTTCAGTTGGGATTGCTATAACATATGTAGTATTTGCTGGCTCATATATGAAAAGACTACACAAGAAAGGAGAAAAAATTAGTATATATAAAGTTCCACAAAATGTGAGGCCAATATTTCTTTGCTTTACAGAGACTGATTTTGTTGATTTTTATCAGCTGCAGAACCATGGGCATTCACTTACATCTACAGAGAGATCAGAAATACCAGGGTTTATCATTCTGCCCAACAGTTTATCAGGCACAGCTGCTACACATCTCTAAGTCTGCCTGAATTCAGATTATTAAAAGGAGGCTACAGGAAAGCTGAGGATGGGCTCTTTATCAGGGATTGCAGGGACAGGATGAGGGGTAACGGTTTTAAGCTGAAAGAAGGGAGATTTAGATCAGATATTAAGAAGTGGTGAGGCACTAGAAGCAGTTGCCCAGAGACATTGTGGATGCCTCATCCCTGGAGGCGTTCAAGGCCAAGTTGGATGGGTCTTTGAGTGGCTGGATCCAGTGGAAGGTGTCCCTTGCCATGGCGGGGGGGGCAGACCTGGATGATCTATAAGGGCTCTCCCAACCCAAACTATTCTATGATTCTTTGATAAACATGCAGCAAACACCCCTTTCCCTTGTGCGTACCTCCCTTGGATCAGTTTTCTTTAGCACAGTGCTGAAGTGCTGTGTGATTTTACTTTGCCTTTGTTGTCTTACATTGTGGAAGCTGCCCTATCCACACACAGCTTTCTGGGACATAAGTAGGGAAAAGGAGTGCTCTACTAAGAAGAATTAAGCTGAAGCTCCTTTAAGCAGAAATGAGAGCATCCATTTGAAGTCTTTGCAGTGCAGTGAAGGCTTTAAGTTGTATAAAGTAGTTTTCCGAGGAGCTGTCAACAACAGGTTCTGTGAGTTATGTTTCTTTCAGGTTGTTAACTTGGGGTATGTGAGTAGCAGGTCAGGTAAGGATGGCGGTTCTTGAGATGCTACTGCTTTTATGTAGGTAGCTGGTTTTATACAATGTAAGAGAATCCTTAACAGTGTTACATGACACATGCAGTGCAGACAGGAATAGAGTCTCTCCCCTTCTAAAATGCAAGGTCGAACAGAGAGCTGGGGCCAGCTCCGAATTAGCAAGAGTTTTGGCTGTTGTGAATAGTAACATTGAAACAAGTCCTTGGAAAGTAAGAGAATATGCATGAGACTGATGGGAAAATTTACACACGTGCATGTAAGTGGGGAATACATCCTATCCCAGCTCTTGTCTTGCCACACACGATGGATGGAGATCACTGCCTTGTGTTGCCCTGGCTTGATAAAAGATGCTTGCTTTCTAAACCAATCTTGGAGCATTTAGCTGTCGGCATTTTTGGTATCGACATTACAATTGGTCCTTGGAAAGTAATATAACATGCATAAGATTTCTGGGAGAATTTATCCATATGCATGTAAGTGGGGAATACATCCTTCCTCAGCTCTTGTCTCGCTGTGATGGATGGAGATCACTGCCCAGACCTGATGACGGGTGCTTGCTTTCTGAAAGTCCAAAACTCCTTCTCCCGAGTGACAGGCGATAGGACGAGAGGGAACGGCCTCGAGCTGCACCAGGGCAGGTTCAGGCTGGACGTCACAAAAAATGCCTTCACTGAAGGGTTCTCGGCACTGGCACGGCTGCCCCGGGAGGCGGTGGAGTCCCCATCCCTGCAGCTGTTTAAAAGACGGGCAGGTGAAGCGCTCAGGGATACGATTGTGGACAGGTGCGGCTGGGCTCGATGACCCGCAAAGTCTTTTCCAACCCAGCGCTTCCACCATTTCCCGGAGCTCTCGCCGCCGCCCCGGTCCGGAACCTTTAGCTGTCGGAACTCCGTGGCCGGGGGAGGGAGGGAGTGGGACCCGCGCGCTACCCGGAAGCGCCGAGGTGCTGGCGGCGGCTGCGCAGGCCTTGTCGCCGCCCGCCATCGCCCGGTCGGGCCCGCAGCCATGTACCGGCCAGGCCCGCGCCCCTCGCCGCCTCCGTACGCGGGCGGCGGGTTCCGGAGCTCTCCCTCCGGCGGGGGCCCCGCGCCGGTCTCCCCAAGGGGCTTCGGCAGCCCGCGCCTCACGCCGCCCTTCGCCCACCGGCCGGGCCCCTACGGCGGCGGCCCCTCGCCCCGCGGGCGGCTCGGCGGCGCCTCGCCGGGGGGGCAGACCCCGCGCCGCCCGCAGGGCGCCAGCCCGCGATACCCGCCTCCCTACGGTGGCGATTCCCCGGCCGGGGCTGCCCCCAACCCGATGCTGCACAGGCGCTCGCCTGGGGGCTTCCAGAGGCACTACCAGGTACGGGACGAGGCAGGGCTGCGGTTCCGTTCGGCAGGCCGGGAGGGAGGGAGGAAAGGAGAGAGGGAGGGAGGAAGGGAGCTCCGTGTTCGGGATAAATTCTCCCAGAAATCTTATGCGTACTCTGTTACTTCCTAAGTTTAGTCATAGAATCTATAGGTTGGAAAAGACCTTCGAGATCATCGAGTACAACCGTTCCAATCTGCCACTAAACCACATCCTTAAGTACCTCGTGTACCCATCTTTTAAACATCTCTAGGGATGGTGACTCTACCGCCTCCCTGGGCAGCCTGTTCCAGTGCTTGATGACCCTTTTGGTGCAAAATTTTTTCTTAATGTCCAGTCTGAACCTCCCCTGGTGCAGCTTGAGGCCATTCACCCTTGTTCTATTGCCTGTTGCTTTGGAGAAAAGACCAGCACCCACCTCTCCACAACCTCCTTTCAGGTAGTTGTAGGCAGTGATAAAGTCTCCCCTCAGCCTTCTTTTCCCTAGGCTAAACAACTCCAGTTCCCTCAGCAGCTCCTCCTAAAACTTGTTCTCCAGCCTCTTTACCAGCTTTGTTGCTCTTCTCTGGTCATGCTTCAGAACCTCAAACAACCTTCTTGTAGTGAGGGGCCCAGAATTGAACAATATTATGAATTTCACAGTAGTCAAAACTCTTGCTAATTTGGAGCTAGCTCTCTGTCTGACCTTGCATTTGAGATAGGGAAAGGCTGCAAACAGGTGATTACAGAAGGCGCAGCATCCATTCCTTCTGCCACCATTTTCAGGGGAGAGCAAGACTTACGCTGCACTGGGCAACATATGTCTTCCCCTCCCTCTGCCCCTGTAGAGAGGACAGAGTGACCCCCCACTCAGTTCAGGAAAGGGAAGAGGGTCTCTGGCCTGGCAGAGGCTCATTGTGAAGACGCAAAGACTCATCAGTTCAGTGTAGCAATCCTCCCTTTTATGTTCTGGCTTGTGATGGTAGAGACAGAACTGAGCACTGTCCAAGGAGGTGTCCCTTGCCATGGCGGGGGGGGCAGACCTGGATGATCTATAAGGGCCCTCCCAACCCAAACTATTCTATGATTCTTTGATAAACATGCAGCAAACACCCCTTTCCCTTGTGCGTACCTCCCTTGGATCAGTTTTCTTTAGCACAGTGCTGAAGTGCTGTGTGATTTTACTTTGCCTTTGTTGTCTTACATTGTGGAAGCTGCCCTATCCACACACAGCTTTCTGGGACATAAGTAGGGAAAAGGAGTGCTCTACTAAGAAGAATTAAGCTGAAGCTCCTTTAAGCAGAAATGAGAGCATCTGTTGGGAGAAGAGAGCATCCATTTGAAGTCTTTGCAGTGCAGTGAAGGCTTTAAGTTGTATAAAGTAGTTTTCCGAGGAGCTGTCAACAACAGGTTCTGCGAGTTATGTTTCTTTCAGGTTGTTAACTTGGAGTGTGTGACTTAACAGTGCAAGTATGGATGGCAGTTCTTGAGATGATACCACTTTATATACATAGGTGGCTTTATGCAATAGTAGGAAAACATTAAAAGTGTTACATGACACACACAGTGCAGTCGATAAAATTTTCGGGTGCTCTTGCTGACAGTTTAAGGATTAAAGTGTAATAGAAATGAAATCTTAGTAGAGATGAGTAAAATCTTAATGTGTCTGCACTGTGTAGTCACCTTTCCATTAAAAATAGTCTTTGTTTACTTTTTTACAATGTAGATGACTATTCTTACAGGAGTCTTGTAGTTAGTGGTATGAACTCTGTGTATCTTCTATGACATGACAGCAAGGGCTCTCCCAATGTGGAAGCCTTACAGATTGCTTAACTTCTGTACATGTTGAAGATGTAAAGGATGTAGGGTCTCTGCTGCACCTTCTGGAGGGATGGTTTATGTCTCCGATGTCTAGACAAATCAACATACTCAATTAAGATTGTTCTTTTTAAAGCCTGCCTTAAATAAACTGTGCAGAAGAATACAGAGGGGTCCTTTTGCCTCTAGTATTAGTAAGAACTGTTTCATGTCAGGACGTGTGGGCAGGAAAAGCCTCGGAGATTTCATCCTTAGTGTTAAGTAAAAAAACTGACATAAAGTATAGGTTTGAATCCAGTCATAGGCTGTCACAACCTTTTTCTTCTCCCCTTTCCTTCTTGCAGATCTTGCGAATAGTTTAGGAGCACTGATTTGATGGTGCTTTCTAAGACTATGTCTGTAGCTTTGCCTAGGACTGTGGTAATGTGCATGTCTGTACTTTACGTGTATACGCATGGGTTGTTTTGCCTGGGAGGGCAAGAGAGGCAGTCACAGAGGAGGCGTCATAAACCGTGAGTCTCCATTCTCTTTGACTTGGGCACAAGAATGGTGGGACGTGAGGCCATGAGTAGATTCAGGTAGAGTGATTTTTTTTTCATTTTCTAAACATTGAATCTCTTGTGAGGTAAATGGCTTATTCCCTTCTCTTGCATAGATGCTGTGGTTAAAAGACTACAGTGATTTTGATATTTATGATGCTATGGTCACCTTTGAGCTGACAATATTAAGTGAAAATATTAATCTCATCAGGAAGTCCAAAAGACAGTTTGTGCTCACTTTAGTATCCTATTAATGATGTTATCAGTGTTCTATGCTGAGACTTTCATTTTTTGAAATGAAAGAAAACTTTAAGAAAATATTAGGCTTGATTTTTCCAAAATGGCTGTCTTGAACTTTATGTGGCCAGTACCTTAAAGAGCTTTCCACTTTTTTCCAGAGCTGCCTTTGCTTTATTGTATATCTTGAATATCTCCTCTTAGAATTCATTTAGGTGTAGTGTTTCCCTTTCCTCAACAAGAGTTAGTGAACTAGCTAGTAGCAGTAGCTAGTAAGGGATGATAGGTTGAAAACTATTACAAAAAGAAAAAAACCTATCTTGTGAAATAGAATAAGTGTGATTTCTGTGTTTCTGTGCATCTGCCAGCAGGTAAGATTACATCAAGTGAAAAAAGCTGATAAAGGGAGTGATTGTCCTCATTTCAAGGCAGTGTTATTACTTTCAGTAACATATTGATAGCACCAAAAGATGGGGCTTTTTTCTATCGTAGAGAGATTTGTTTTCTTAAAAAAAAAAGTATTGAGCAAAGATTGACTGTTCTTTAAGGAAAGCTCAGTGAGAAAAGGCTTCTAGCACCAGTGACAGTAAAATATATAATTTTTTTTAAGGTATCTTTGGAACAAAGCGGTTTCTCTCTCACAGAATGGTTTCACTGGCATAGGCATGACTGTTTTCCTATTGCACAGGCTTATAACAGGAATAATCACATTTTGATTTTTTTAACGCTTATAGAAAGGTCTCAATTTTGTATTACATAATAATACATTCCTAGATTTCAAAAGTGCAAGAATGCTGTTACTGGTGGTCTGCATTATACTGTAGTGAAATTTAATCTTATAAAAGAAATCCATTTGAAAGAGTCTTACCATTGAATTATTTTATTCTGTCACCGGATACCACGGATCGTTGTGTCAGTTGAATTTTCTTTTGAGTGTTGCAGACTAGATACAATGTTAAATAACTCCATGCTCAAATTGTTTTCATTGTCAAAGTTACAGAGTCTCCATTTTACCTGGTGTTTTAAAGAGTTGTTTGGATTCTTTTTATTTTGAAGATAGAATGCACTGTATACTACTGCTCTACTACAAATGCTTTGTAAGAAAGACATGGATGTTCCCACATTTGATTGCGTATCTGTTATTGTCAAGCTTCAGGAGTTCTACAAAAGCATTGAGACTGCCCAAGCAGGCTCCTGCCACAGAAGACTTTCAGAAATAGTTTCAAGACTCCACAGTTTTCAGTGGAATCTGTTCTGGCTAAGTGTAGGAGCCTTCATCGTGTGGCACCATTTCTCATTTTTATCCAGAAATTTTTCTATGTGATCTATTTAGGGAGATTCTATAGGGCTTATTAGTCAAATTCAAGTACCTTCCCTGCTGGTCCAAAAAGTCAGGGGAAGGGGAAAGCAACCCTTAATCAGTGCTTTTGTGCTCCTTTACAATGTCAGAGGCTGTTAATCAGCCGCAAGTATTCCAGTTCTTCTAATCATACAGAATGCAACAAATGTGTTCAGAGACCTAACTACTGTGTATCTGTAATACAGGTTGTTTAACTTGGGCTGAGGCAAATGATTTTTAACAAATACAGTTTTAGACAAAACCTTACTCTTTAGGGAAGTGAATATCAGGAAAAGAACAATGGATAATGCTAACAGGAGAAAAAGGTTGTGGCAATTTCCTTTGTGTCATAGCTTGCTTTTATAGTTGCAGACTTGTAGCTGGTTTGCAGAAACAATTATGGTGATCCTTGATTTTTTTTTTTTTTTAAATATCAAAAGCTCCATGCAAAAGATTTTTCTTTTATGCAATATCTATTTAACCACTTGTTACCATCCTGATGATATATCAAATAAAGTAATCTGTTCTCAAATTTCACAGAACACTAGTTTGGCTAAAAAAGGGTTGTTTTTCCAGTTAGTTCCTTGGGTTGCTTGTATCTATTCATTTTATACAATGCTGTATTAAGTGTCTGAGTACCTAATATCTGACTTCTACTCTTGTAAACATAATCAACTCTTTCTCAGCCTCTAACTCCTTGTTCTGTTGAGAGTTAGATGTGTTGCTGATTTAGGCATCGTATAAAAAAGGGCACAAGGAGCTTCTCTGTAGTTATGTGCCAGAGTGACGTAAACGAGTATTTTGGACATGGTTTTTTTTCTTACTCTACTCAATTATCAGGAAGATGCAGGTGAGGAGTAGAAATTATCATTAATAATAAGCTTCAAATCTCTGCTACATTAGAAGGAAACTACTTTTGGGTTTTTTTGAGTTTTAATTAGTCTATTAAATGTTTCCTTACCTGATGATTTTCTTCCAAAGGGATCATCCAGGACATCTACTCCATTTGGTACAGCGCATGGCAGAGAGAAAAGAGTGTCTAATGATGTGGAAAACTATTACAGACCTTCAATGCTTGAGGACCCATGGGCTGGCCTAGAGCCAGTTTCTGTTACAGACATAAACCAACAATACAGCAGTGAGCAAACAACATATACTGGTAAAAAAGGGAGGTATTTCAGCTAACACTTTTAAAGGCCAAATAACTCCATCTTGTCAGGAAAACTTTGGGACAAAATCTGTACAGTTATGCAAGATGAACAGTAATCAAGACCTTAGATAATGCTTTTATTTGATCACATCTCCACCTTTTTATCCTACTTTTTTATTGCATTGGATATTTTTATGTGTGAGAGGGAATGGTAGGAAAGCTTACATTTCTGGCTACAGGGAAGTGCCTACCAGCTTTGAAGAACAAAATGTTCTTTAATCACCAGCGACTGATTTCTGACTGTTAAAACAAGTTTCCATATATGTACCTCTTCCATGCCAGATTGTTAGCTTTTTATTGTAATCTCCTTTAGGAAATGGTATTTTTTTATGTTTCAGCATTTTTAGAATGAAGTAACTTGGAAATAAAATAAAGTTTTGTAAATCCTTGTTTTGTAATGTGTAAAGATTATTTTAGGACTTCTGTTAAGGTGTACACATTAACACCAATCGTACTAGTGAAATTAGGTGACTTCTGTAAATGTATTTGTATGCTGTAGTTAAGCTCTGATTTTGTGCATAGTAGTTTTTGTTAATTGTATTGTAAAATGAAATTGAAACATGAGTTTTGGCCATCTCAGGAAACAAATGTATTGTCTTTGGAAACTTTTATTTGTTGAACCAGTTCTTGAATCGTAAACATAATTCTGTAATAACTTCTGTATTTTTTTTAAAAAATCTTATTTGGAACAAAATTAGACATCTCTGGATTATAACAAGTCTGTTCAATGGCAATTTAAGTCTAAGGAACATATAAAACATCAAGATTAAATAATGGTAAATGCACTTGCTGGATCCATCTGTTAGAATAGCATCAAGTGAATGCAAGTTTGTTATACAGTTGATGATAGTACATGCATTGCATTTTTTTTTTATTCTCTAGAAGATTTTTCAAGTTTCTTAAAATATGTTTTTTATTTTTACCTATGTCAGGTGTATTTGCCCAGAGGAGTCTTGGTTTGTCTGCGTGCATGCCATATTTTTACACTGAAGAGGAAAACAGTGATGTTTTTTAGAGCTTGTCTATGCCTGGAAGATTCATTCTTAAATCAAGTAGGAAATATTGTAATCAAGAATAAATAAGAAATAATTCCAGCTGCAGGCATGTTAAGCCTGCAGTGGATATCCAAATTTTTGTTGAGCTTACTGTTATTTGTTTGTTGATCTTGGCTTTTTAAATAGTAGGTAGAGAATGAAAACTTAGTTAAAAATAAATAAATAAAAGCATTAGTTCAGATTTCAAAACATATGTTTTGTTTTAAAGCTTTGTACATACTTCACAGGAAACATATTTTTGTTGTCCTGAAGCATGGTTAGGTAGAAAAGCACAGGAAATCACATTAGACTGTTGTTAGTAACTTGTCTTTTACTGAGGTAGAGTAGTCCTATGTTCTCCTTTATCTCTTTCAACCTAAAGTGTCTTGGTTTAACACCACCCTCAGAAACAACTTCAAACTGGAAGAGGGGTTAACATGTTGAAATGTGCTAGCTGACAGTCTTGACGTTTGTGACCATAATCTAAAGTTTGTCGCTTGTCTTTCCGCAGTTGATCTAATTGTTTTAGTATTACACCCAGAAAGGCTCTTTGGTGAACCGAGAACATGATGCCTACTTGATATCATTAAATCCATATTGAGTGGTTAAATCTTCATCCCAGAATCAAGCCCACGCCTTAAAGGCAGCTATCAGTATTATCTGTTAACATATACCAGCAAAACTGAGATGACTTGACAAGTTTTAGATAGAATATATAAATCAGTTAATCGATATCTTTGCAAAAAGATATACATTTTTCTTTTAAATCACCCATGTCAGGTGCTTTAAAGCTCACAAAGAAGGTTACAGGGTGCTTAGCCCAGTCATCTTTTTTGTTACTATTTTCTCTGTAATACAATGCAGTTTACTTTGCGCAATGTTTAGTGATTTTGGGGAAAGATACGACGTTATTTAAGAGACTAAAGTTTTGATGTGTTCCCAGTTAGACGTGAAGAAACGGTTTGGAAAAGAGAAAGGAAAGGAAAAGGATTCATGACAGAAGAGAGACTCTTAGAGGTGGGACTGCCTATACTGTAGCCAATATCAGCTCCCCTTACGCATTGCAAGGACGCATTTTTCCATTTTGGCTTTGCAGTTGACCCAGGGATCAAAGCCATCTCCTCTGGTAATAACTGTTAACTCCTGGAACCAGGTGTCAGACATCAACGAAGGTAAATGTTCCAGAAAGAGAATTGAGGAAATAATCTTGAAGCGTTGTTTAATTGATACAGGCCTTCCACAATGCCATCTGTTAAACTGCTGCTCCAGTGCACTTCAAGATATGACCCAAGAGTTATAAGTACATCATACTGCTAAAGCCTCCAATACCTTGGTCAAGAATCAGCAAGGAATTAAAATGTAGATGTCATAAATGTGCTAACCTCGTCATGCTGCACCGAAAACTTAAAAGTGATTCACCTTTCTGGCTTTTTTACAATTATATTAAAATTTCAAAATGTTGTTGTTGAATAGCTGTAAAATGCATGAACACATGTTCAGAACTATAAATATAATCTACTTCAAGCAAATTTAAGCTTTGCCTCTTCTGCTAAGATATCCAGGAAGTTTAAGCACTTCCTTCCTCTCTGATTTTTCTCCTTCCCATATGGTGAACATTTTTTCCCCTCACATGTTTTTAATGGAGCTAGGATGTCATTTCCTCATTTGTTAATGAAGCCACTTCACAGTAACAGTATGGCTTTAGAAATAGCATTTGATGATTAAAAAGTACAGCACAAATACATCCTTTCCTTATGAGCCAATGAAACAATAGTGTCTGTGTCTTGTTAACAAAGGGATTCTGTAATGAACACACTAAGAATACAGGCACCGTTCAGCAGACTTCTTAGGCTTAAAGGTAAGTCATTTAACTCCCTTTTTCAGAAGTTTGTATTGATATTTTTTTCCCATTACATTTTGTTTGTTTTGTGTTTGTGTGTGAAGTCTGTCTGACTTTCCCTTAAGTTGTTGTAAAGGAGAGTAACTCATAACTAACTCTTCTAGCAAAAGTTCAGTTTCAGTTGTTGCTGTTTGCTGCTGTGTTTAACGGCAAGCTGCATCGCTGCTACCTTGTGCTAATATCACAGATATCTTATGTCCTCGGGGTACTGTTCTTTTTAACATGGCAACACACTGGGTGGGAAATTACCCCACACTGTATACGGTATAATAATTCAAAGATAGTTCATGTTTGGGTTTTCAATGCACTTTTATGGTGCAGAATATTCTTCTCTGGCACTTTGGAGACACTATTCCACGTTGAAATTGTGAAACAACTTAGAATGTTAAAATTTCAATTAAAATAGGATTTTAAAAATTCATGTCAAACTTAGCAATAAGGAATTGAGATGCAGCATTTTTCTAATGTCAAAAATAGCGATGCTCTGCAGGGGAAATGGTCAACAGAATGGGTAACTACTTTTACAGTCAGGTTGTTTTTCTTGTTATTATGTGCTCTTCACTTTATTAAATGTGTTAATTAGATGGCTGAGGGGAAGCATTTGAAATATGCATTATATAGGAAGTCTACAAATAGCTGTTCAACTCCTTTCTAAAGAAGAGTATAGTCTGGATTTCAGGCTGTGCTTGTAACTAATCTTACTGGTGTCAGGATTTTCGCATGCAACCAAGATACATAAGTTTTTAGTGTTACAGTCTGAAAATTGTAACATCCCTTTGTCAGTGCTTTTTACCAACTCTGCAATAAACTGCTCTGTTCAGCAATTGCTCTGGATTCAAACTCATACATGTGCTTTGATGCCTAAGCCAAGACCGTCTCACAGTGAATTGAAGTTGGTTTTACAACATTATCTTGAATTGTCAAGACTAACAGTTTTGTTCTCCTTTCCCCAAGTCTTGGCACCTACCTGCCCCTCATTTTCCTTGTACTAGAACAGAAAAGAGAGGGTTGTATATCCCAGTTGATGAAGAATGATGCAATGATTTTCATGTGTTGGGCTTTTAGAAGCTCATGTACTGATTTACATAGGTAACTACATAAACTTTTATATCATTTGAGATGGCTCAAACAACTTCATACACTAGAAGAAAGGAAAGAAGTTGTGTTAACGCATAACAGTAGTATAGTTCCAGCATTCAGCAGTTAGTTCACAGTTAATATTTTTGTCTACACTAACTTTTCATCTGAGTGTCTCACTAAGAACAAATTGAATCGGTTTCGTTTTCTGTGAATTTTCACTATACTACGTACTTTGCTGACTCAGAGTTCAAGAACACTTCCTCAACCTGGACTTAACGAGTTTTAACCAACCTAGCTGCTGCGTGTTATACCTCAATTATAGGCCTTCCCTTTGAAGCATTTGGCTGAAAGAGCTTTATCTCATCCTCATTACTTCCTGATGATGCTAAGAAACCTTTTCCTAGCCCAGTAGTCACAGTTGGGACCACAACAGGATCATCAAACTACCCTTCCTCTCCAGGAGGTTACTCATAGTTTCTTGTCATTCCAGTGCAGTGGAGCACCGGAGGTGTTTTGAGCCAAATACTCATCTATTTCATTTCACCAGCTTTATTTGGGTTGCAGCATTTTAAATCATATCAGTGGTTTGCAAAGGGCACATCCTGGATTTTATATCTTTTCAGTGTTACAGATTCTGTTTTGTAATTTAACTCCTAAAACTGTTGTACATTCTCTTCTTTTGCAGCAGAACCACAGGTGAATTCTACTGCCCTTTGTTCACTGATCTGTGGCTGGTGCACATTCTTTTTCTGAACTATAAATTAAACATTTGTGTACAAGAAAGTAGTTTCTGGCTAAAAGGCTCAGAGTGGAATTTTTGATACTAGTGCCATTAAAATAAATGATTCTCTGTCCCCTTTTAACAAGACAAAAGTGAAGCAAAAACTTAAGCAGTTGAGATGCCGATGTGGAAATTGTGGTCTGTGCAGTGTGAGATGGACTGTACAAGTAGGGATATCATTACTATTCAGTGCATCCTCTATTAACCTGTTTCCAGATTACAAGTAGAATAGGTTTTTAACAGTGAGCTGAAAAAATGCTGTCCCATGCCCTAATAAGACACAAAAAAGTTTTTCTCAAAATATACCTTATACAGAGAAGAAAAACTCTGGTGCAGTCTCAAAATTCTTACACAGCCTCACAAACTATGAGACCAGTCTTGTTCTTATTTTTATTCTGGGAAGTTCTGACTTCTTACTGATAACTTCAGGGCTTCTCGTGACATGAACTTCAGTTAAAGTCATCAAATCACCATTTAATCTGTTCTCTGACAAGAGTGAAAAGTCTGTTTTACATAGAATATTGGACATAATACAATTTCACAAAACAGTAGGCTGTAGGCTGTACTGTTTGCTGGATTTAGAAAGATTTTGTTACTAGATTAATGTATATTCATTTCTTAAATTTTTAGAGTAAAGTATTCCTGCATTTTGATTTCAAATGTCAGTATTTTTTGGCGGCAAAAATATGCATTGAAGTTCTCCCATGGGATTAATTCTCCAGTATTAAAATTTGTTCCTGGGTTTGCCTGTTTCTGAGTACTCATTTTTTCCAGGTAACAGTGACAGGATTAATTTTTTTTTTCCATCCCCCCTCCCCAAAAAAAGAAAAGTTTAATTAATTTCATTTAAATTTCATTGTTAATTGAAGTAGCAATGGTGGTTCCATAGTATTGTACAAAAGAATCTGAGACTCTTTCCTTTCATACTTGAAAAAGGATACATTTCCCAGAACCAGCAAATGCAGCTAGCTCAGTTCAGCATGCAGGGTCAGAGCTTTTACAATTGAGATGCTGGGATGGAAATCATGGTCTGCGCAATGCCAGATGGGCTATGTGAGGAGGGACATCATTGCAACTTGGTATAACCTGAATTAGCCCGTTTCCAGATTGCAGCTAGAATGGGATTTTAATAAGGACAAAACAACTAAGACCCCTTCCCTCCCACGTACATGCAAACATGCCTCAAGGAGTTTTTCTGAGGTTCTGGTGAGCCACTATGTCATTGAGGTCAAGGATAAGAGAATTTAAATTGTTCTTTCATATGTTCAATAGTGACAGCATCTTAAGAGCCAAAGAAGTTGACATCACATCTAGCTGAAATTTTTAAAACACTTTTTTTAAATGGGCTGGGCCAAAAATCTACATGAACTGCTCTGATTTTATGGGCAGTGGTAGTGCGGCTAGATGCGGTGTTAAAATAACACTTAAACCTTCTGGTATCCACATGTATTTTGCCACAATATAATTGCTATGTAGTCAAGATAGTTAAAAGCTGTTAGTGTTGGGTCAACAAGTGTTTGCTGTGGATTTTTTAAGTCTTTGTAGTTTGCATGAGGAAATTCCTAGGGGTTCAAACTGCTGAACATGATGTTGGGGCAACTATTAGTATAAATACTAAAAAATGGAAGCACAAAACCTCTGATGCCAATGCAAATCATTCCTTTTTCAAGCATCACACAAGCTAATGATGAAACAGGGAAGAATAATCCAGCTAATTGACAACTTCTGTGGGTGACTATACTACATAAACCACAAGTAACAAAGCAAACATAAGCTTTAAAAAAACGCTGATTTCCAACTGGGAAGTAGTATCAACAGTAATTGGATTGTAAGCAGGAGTTGCACAGAACTTTTAAAGTGAAACCACTTCTTCCTGTGGCTTAATGAAGATTTTTAGGTTAATGTAAAATAAGACTTTGAGCTGTGTTCCCTTTACAGATGTTTGGAATATATGTGTTACTATTTCTACAGTTGAGTTTGCAGAAGAGAATAAGTATCTTTACCACTTGTCTGTGAAGTCTAACATCTTTGCGTACGTCTCATTTCATCAGTCTTTTTTCAAGCTGAGGTAAAACACTGCATGTGAAAGTCTCAGGGACCTTCAAGATAGAAGAATTAATGCCTGCAAGTGGTCTAAGTGTACAACTGGGTTGGTAACTCTAAGAAGGCACCAAGGGTCCATCTATCAATTACTTGCCATTCCACTTTCCTAAAGTTATTTCCCTCATTTTAATAGCCTCTTGATTGCTCTGGCAATTAAATTACAGCAAGGAAGGTTATTTGATTGTTCATTTCCAGATGTTAAGAAAGCAGCATGTACACAATGGGGAACAGGTTGAGAAACTGCTGTAACTGCTCTCAAATTAATGAACTGCCAAATTGTGTCCCTGTTGAAACTGAAGACAGCTCTCACTACCAGCAGTGTTCCTGTACTTAGAATAGCTTCTAAAATAAAGTTCCATGTACGTAGTAAGGTTGCGCAAAGAACCTTTATGTCTCCGTTTTCAGGGTATCTGTTGCATCTGGTTGCATTTTTCTGACGCTATTTAATTTCCTCTCAGAATAATTGGTGGATGTTTTATACATTGACTCTCCTGTCGCCTGTCATCCTCACTACTGTGAGGACAGGGAAGAAATAGTTACTGTCTCTCAAACAACTGGTAATAGCTTGGTTTAATTTCTCTCTGCTATTAAATATCCCCAGTAAGCAAGTGACAAAGCACTCTTTTCATTAACCAAATCTCTGTCATTTTTCTTCTTACAGTTTCAAAATAATTTATTCTAATACATCAATAAACACATCCACAAGGCTTTGTGTACTTTATATCTTGGGCAAACAGTTTAGAGAGACTTACCAAAAGTGGGTAGAGGTTTTTTTTATACGCTATCGAAAGAAGATTATTTGTGGAGTCTTATCGTAATTTCTTCTGTCTGGTGAGTCTTATTGTCTCATTTTCCCTCTCCTTGTTTTTTTCTCAGAGTTGTCTGTACACCAGTTATATGTTAACACTTTTCTGCTTAGGTTTTCCATGGAAATAAGCCTGCCTTTCCTGCCTCTTCCATTGGAATAAGCTTGATCCACCCTTCAGGGCTCTACTACCAGTAATTGTCTGCTGGAGGGCTTGGTAGAATCAGTGCTCCTCTACCACCTAACATACCCAATGCACTAAAGGACCTGTTTGGGCACTAGAACAGGCTGCCCAGGGAGGTGGTTGAGTCACCTTCCCTGGAGGTGTTTAAAGGACGGGTGGATGAGGTGCTGAGGGACATGGTTTAGTGATTGATAGGAATGGTTGGACTTGATGATCCAGTGGGTCCTTTCCAACCTAGTGATTCTATGATATTGCTGGAAGTGATGGAACTAAGTCAACAAGTAAAGTGCACAGGCATCCTCCAGGCTCATCTAACAGCCTGTGTAGGTTGAGTTGTGGGCTTGATTGTCAGATGTGCAAGGCAGACATGCCTCTGCTGTAGCAGCCAACTGTTTCTAGATTAGGAAAAAGTTCACTTCTGAACATGCAGATAAGTGGTGCTCAAATCTGTGCTGAACATTGCAAAGAGGCAAAGTTACTCTTGAGAAGACAACAGAAAAAATGTGTAGGAAAAGCATGTGGGAAGGTACTGTCATGTTGATCCCAGTTCTTGGTAGCTCCCCAACACAACTATCTCTTAAATACTCGTATTTCCACTCAACATATCCTTGTTGGTAGTAAACCAAGTTGGAAGGAGGAAAAGTTCCTCATAAAAGCATAAAATCAGGTACTCTCAGCAGCCACAGAACATTAGCATTTTTAAATCCATGAATGACAAGAAAGCAGATATGCGTTTCAGAGAGAAGTGAGTTATATGAGCAGCAAAATATAAAAAGTCTCTGCACAGAGACCTTTCCTATTCAGTGTATTTTTAATCATTTACTGTCACTTAACAAAAAGGTAGTTCAGTTTCAGTCGAATCCCAGTTACTTCACTGCTAAATTCTCCTTCAGAATCTTTTAAACAGCCAAAAGATGTGCAGAGTAGCTGTTCTCCATTTACAATTGTAATCTTTCCAATGGATAGAAGGGAAAAGCAAGGGAAAGAGGCTAACTCAGTATATCAGAGAAAAAGAGCAGAAACATATCTAATCAAAGTATATTCCTTTACCACAAGTAGTGTGTTGCTGTGTAAAGCATCCTGAACCAAATAGTCCGGTTCCTGGAGTTACTTAAGGATCTGGGGTGTACCATGAGAACAGCAGTCTTCCTACTCTCGTACCTCCCAGCAATGATACTTCAGTGAAAAGGTCTCCACCTTCCAAAGCACAGCATTTCCCTTGAAGTTCAGCATGAGCCTTTTTCAGTTGTGTATGGTATCACAAAGCAGCAGCACAGAACACAGGCAGGAGTCTAGAATCATAGAATTGCAGAATGGTTTGGGTTGGAAGGGACCTTAAAGATCATCCAGTTCCAACCCCCCTGCCATGGGCAGGGACACCTCCCACCAGCCCAGGCTGCCTGAGGCCCCATCCAGCCTGGCCTTGAACACCTCCAGGGATGGGGCAGCCACAGCTTCCCTGGGCAGCCTGTGCCAGGGCCTCACCACCCTCATGGTGAAGATGAGCCTCCTTATGTCTAAATCTGCCCCTCTCCAGTTTATACCCATGCCCCTAGTCCTATCACCACAAGCTCCTGCAAAACGTTGCTCCTCAGCCTTCTTGTAGGCGCCCTTCAGGTACTGAAAGGAATGTGCTACAAGGAATGTGGATGGAGGAAGGAGGTGGAAGGAAGGAAGGAAGGAACGTGGAAGAATGTGCTACGAGCCCCCTCCCCCCCACTTCCTTAAGTGACACAAAAAAGTAGACAGCTCAAGAAAGATACTAAGATCTGCATTCATTTCTTTTTTTCTGTTTCTTCACAAGCCCAAAAACATTCTTTGTGGCTGGGGCTTCACTGGACTCTTTCTCCACTGACTATGCCGTATTCTTTCTCCATTTGAACCAGATACTTCTCTCTTCCAAGATTTCCTCTTAAGCCATCCATAACTTATCTTCTTCAGTGCTATCTGTATCACAAGAAGATTTTTCCATCCTGAATTAACTCCTAATATTTAAATATTTCAGGTGGCAAACACTCCCAACATCTGTCAAATGAAGTTGGAATCAAGGCTAACTGCTGTCACTCAAAAAGCTGCTTTCTATGTAGTGTTGCTTTGTCTATTGTTAGTGTCCATCAATGGATTAGGTTTTACGTTTTTATATTGTATTAGAGTCATGTATCAAATTTCTCTTCAAGGGAGGCAATCAAATAACATTTGAACATTCTCTGCAACAATTAAATATAGCCATTAAAGTCACATCAGGGCTGTTTCTCTCTATTTTCTGAAGCTTTTCTAGTAAGGTAAAGTAATGTTTTACTTTAAAATCATTAAAATTACATACTAGAATCCTGCTGATTAGTATTCCTCTGCTTTTGTATCATATTAACCCTTATGTTGCTGGAAGGTAGCAGTCCTTTTCACTGTCATCTCATTCCAGCATTTAGTGTCTCATAAATACGACTGATTTCATTGGTCTCTTATGTGCAATCTTGCATTTCACTGCATTAAAAGATTAAGGTGCATGCTCCATGTTCCTCTTCATTCCCTCATCTCTTAGTGCAATGGTTAAAATAGCACCTAAATGAAAAATTCCTTGACTACCCCAAGTATAATCACTGTAACACTCCACATACTAACATTCCCAGGTTTTAATTGTTAGCTACCACATCTCTGATGTCTTTGCATTTGCATTTGTTGTCCCACTAGCAGAAAGATTTAAATCAACTCACCACTTTTTCTTGGTATTTCCCTCTCCTCTCGCAAGCAAGGCAGGCCAGGACTATTCTGGCCTCACGTAATTGTAGAAATCTGCTTGCTGTTGCTTTGTCCTTCCTTTAAACTTATAAGAATACAAAGCATCCCCCAGTGGGATCAGGCCAGTTACCATCTAGCCAGGCACTCGTCTCTCCAGAGGTAGATGCTGCTTTTATATGTCTGTCGTAGCAGATTTGATAGCATATTTTCTTACAAGACCTCACCTGTTTCCCATGCGATCTTGGTGCCTATGGTAGCATTCTGAGCAACTAGCTGGCAAGACTACGCCCCTCTTGGATAGTAAAAGGTGTTCTCTCTCTTCATCCAGTGTAAGTTTTGTTAGATAGTCATAATAAGGCTGATCAATGAGAGGAGAAGGCTTTTTATTTAGTCATTTTTTGGACAGCTAGAACCTGTCATCATCTAGTCCAGTGCTCATCTACCCCAGAGGCAGATGCTGTTGAGAGAGAGCATCTCCCAGGCCACTTTCCACTGGCCCTTCACATTCCAAGGCATCCCAGGGCACAGATGTCTGTCTACTCTTTGTTAATACTCTTTCATGGCCCTGTTGACTATCTGTTTGTATAATTCTTCTTTGAAGCCAATGATACAAGCCATTCTTTTAGATCATAGTACCAAACACAATTTAACTGTCTGATAAAAAATTACCAATTAAGTCCAAATTTTCGAAACCGGAATCAGCTAAGCATGAATGGGAAATGTGAAGCACAACAAACATTTATGGCATGAGGACCGTTCAACTGAAGTTCAAGAAAGTGTGGTATTTTGGTAGATATTACAACTCTACATCTCCTGTGTTTCTATTCAATGCAAATGACTCCTTTTTATCAGATTTAGGAATCAGGCCTCATCTCTAATTATCTTGCCTCCCTGCTGCTCCAGACAGGCCAGTGTGAAAGATCTGAGCAAACAGGAGACCAATAGTGCACATTTTTAGAAACAGCTTTAATCCCTATATTCCTTTAAACAGAAATTTACTTTACAAATATGGATGTTGCTTTTAACATAAAGTTAAACCAATGCATTAATTACATTTAATTAAGCATCACATCAGCCTTTAGAGAGGCTGGCACTATTATTCCACCATTTTGCAAACAGGAGCATTAAAGAACAGCAAGAGAAGGTGTCTTGGTTAAGCCTCAGTACAACTAAAAGACAGAAGAGGACCCAGAGTTTTGCATCTCCCCCACTCCATTCCTTAAAGCTGATTAGTCAATAAAGATTTCAAAGCAAGTTTCAAATTCATCACCTTCCTGGGAGGAGGGATGCCAGCAGAAAGGCAGCTATGCTTTCCAACACATACCAACACTAAATATTAGCTGTTTAATTTTGTGGGCATTAATCTCTGTGCCACAGCTATTCATTAAATGGTCCGGATTCTGATATATCTGCCAAATCACTTTTATTTTCCTGACCATTTTTCAGCTTTGCTGTAAATAATACAAACAGACTCAGAAGCATTGCTTTTAACAAAAGTAATCCACTTCTTTCATTGTTAGGACACAAGGACTTGGAACAATTGAGAATCTCCATAATTTCTTCAGTAATCCACACATCTGTGAGCTTCATTGCCCTTAAGGAGAGTTGCATTTTATGTCTTCCTTGGCCAAAATGAGTATGCCAAATTGTACTTTTTTTTTAAATTGAAGGTAGTTTTATCAAAACCAAAAAAGGGTAAAATTGTATTCAAAAGCAAATTCTGTCACTGGAGAATTAAATGGAAATCCCTGCTGAAGCTAACAGGGGTTTGGATTCCATCCTTTTTCTGACCTAAAATCTGCAATGACAGCAGGAACAATTTCAAACTAAGGTAACAGTGTGAAGTTCTCATGCACAGCACTATAGCAGTGGAGGTCACAGACTCCTAAGAAATAGAGAGGGATACTTGTACTATTGAATTTCAGTGCATATGGAAGCGGTTTATGCTGTAATCAAAAGTGTAGCCCCTTCCAGTGGAGGATTCTCAAGCAATTATCACAGACTAAACTAGTCTTCAGCTCTGCTAGCCAGTAATTTAATGAGGCACATTTTTTATGACCAGTTTCTTCATAATGGAAAGATGCCTGATCTGGCAAAGCACCTGCTCACTCTTCTCGTGGAGACAAATGTGGTTCAGCTTTTCAGATTAATGAATGAGAAAGCTACACATGACGGTGTTCTAAAGTACCTAGTAATAAATGTTCTGTCCTTCAAACCAGAAAAGAAGAATTCATAATTTCGCTTTCAGAGTTGAGGTTTCTGTTCTTCAAGATTTTTTGTTGGTTTGGCTTTTTTTTTTGACAGAAACTTTAAGTGGCACAATCTCTTTCTAGAGCATAAAACTGTTATCATAATAATTCAGTGCTTAATGGATCTTATTTTTACAAAGCTACAGAAAAATCAGACCTAAAATTGTTAATGCGCCTCTAGTCACGTTCAATCTGTTGAAGCACTGAATTTAATATTCCAACAATATGCAATATATTGTATGATGTTGATGGTGTGTTGCAGAACACAGGGTTTAAAACAAGCACTACAAATATGTTTTCTTGCTTCTTCTGACTAACTAAAGAGCATTTAATGCTGACTTGAGCTTTTTCATTCCCACTTACAAGCAGTTTTAGAACTGCTCTGAGGAAGAATAGGAGCTGCCAATTTTTCCAGCAGAGTTTATAGTACCCACTGTACAAATGAACTACCAAGAAGAGATCTAATCCAGTTTGCTGGGTCTGTTTATATGCTTATGAATTTCATAAGGTTATGACATGTGTTATCTCTCCTGTCCTGTGAAATCCTCCAGTGGAGTCACACAACTTGTCAAACGTTGTGCAACCCATTGCTAACCTTTTGGAAGAGGTTGAGCCAGTGTCCTATACAACAGTCTCTGCACAGCAAAGCTCATGCTTCTGTGTTCTTTGTGATCATTTTGTCTTGTCAAACTGTTGTCTCAGCTTTGTGTATTACATTGCTCAGTTATCCCCTTTTCCTACAGCAGAAGTTGGTTTGAATCTTGATGGCACTTAAAACAACTAGAAATAGAGCCCTTCAAATGGAGTGGCAGTGAAGCATCTGCAGTTGATGTTCTTTCTATTCTGCGTGTGTAATCCTGACCTTTTCCTGTTATCTGCAGCCTCTCCTGTTGTCAGTAAAGTTTTAGGCATTTTCACTTAGGCAATATAACTGATCCCTCTCGTTCCCATTACATTTTTCTTCCCGCTTCTACAGAGGCAAATGATGATCTTTCTTACCTCGTATTTAAGCTACAAGCATTCTTGTTTTATTACAGACTGCAGTGACTCTGTTTAATTCTGCTGGATGCTGGTTACTCCTCGTCAGCCCTTGGTACCACGAATATGTCATACACTTGAAATATTTAGACAGAAACGTTTTTAACCAAGACAGGGAAAATGTCTCACATTGGGACTGTATCTCAAGTCATCATCTGGTTTTAGAATTTGATGGAAATACATATTCAAGAAAAGAAATTGTTTAGGTAGTCATGCCAGTTTCACCAAAAGATTTGGTGAAAATTATGTTTTCTTTAAAATGTTGACATTTTCTCAAACATTTTTTCCATTCATCACTTCAAATAGAATAACAGATGCTTTTAAACAAATGTTGCCTCAAAAAAAGTCATTGAAAAGAATCATTTATTTTATGAACTACCTGCTGTTACAAGATATGGCTCCTTTTACTTTTTTTCCATATGAATTTAATGCATACAAATCCACATTTAAATGCATTGTATGTAATTATGATTTCATATAAATTGCATACCCATGTGCCCATACTCCAAGCATACTAAAATAATAGGACTTATAGTTAAAACTAATTTCCTGTCACAGACTTCATATTAGTGTATCCTTCATGCATTTCACATTTATCTTTTCTGCAAAGTCAAGAGCACCTTGTTTTCATCACACTGTAACTATCTGCATTTTAAATAAACCCAGAGAGCACTGGATTTCAAATGCAGAGTTGTGCTTTGATTTACTGCTTCCCATATTGAAGGACATAATAAAAATATGGTTAGAATAGGAAAGTTCCGTGGCGCTGAAACCAAGTAAGATATGAGAAATAAAAAGGAAGAGCCAAGAGGCTGCGAGGTGCCAACAAATGACACGCGCTTCGATAAAGCATGCGGAAGGTTTCCCTGGATGTCAGTGAAGAGTTTACATTCTTACAGTTAAGACTTAATTTTGTACTTAAAGAGAAAAGAAATAAATAAAAAACCGAACCAAACCAAAACACAGAATAACCCAACCCCAAACTGGAGCCTCCCAGGAGATTAGTTGAAAACAGCAGGTGTCTCCGGTTTATCTGATGCTAGAAGCTGAAATCAAGTTGAATTTCTCATAGAACACATCTGCAAAATTCTGTGGGATCTGGTTGGGTTTTTTTTTGTCATTGTTCCCAAGAGGCAATATTGTCATTGCAAGTACAGTGTGCAAATAAAAATTACTACTAGTGCCTGCATGTCTTTCACTGTCTTGCATAATTGTGCTTGCTTGGAAGTCTCAGAGCAGGATCTGCAATCCATAATGACATAGAATCTGGGGAGAAAAATGTACAGAGCTTCTAATAAAGTCTGCCTGGTTTACAGTAATACATTCCTGATGTGGAATCACCTGACCATCTGCAGATAAGTTTTTAACTATTATTTACTACCCCACTTCTCATATACATAATTAATAGATTTCCATTCATTTCCTATGTCATCTGTAGTTCTTGGTCTATTTTTACCCCTGCAATGAACAATATTCACCAAAAAAAAAGGAAAACAAATGGTCACAATTAATCTTTCTTCTGCAATAGCTGGGTAGCAGGCAGGAAGGTGCCTGGACAATCAGGCAGCCCACTGTGTTTCTTATATTGAGGGCAAGGACTCCAGCCCAGAGATGACATGAGTTTCCAGGAGTATTTGAGGGTGAGGGAAGGTTGCAGGGCTGCACAGGGGTGACTTCAGCTGCTGGGTTTGTGCACTGCACACAGCATCCTTCATTTTCCAGTATAAGGATGTGTTTTCATTTGAAACTCTAGTGCAGGAAAGCAGGGGGAATGACCCTCTCCTGTAACACCCACATATTTTTTGCCATGAGGCCAGCTGCACAGCAGAAGTCGATTTCTCCATCATACACGGCTTTGCAGGACTGTAGGTCAGAAAGTCCTTAGGTGAAGGAAGTTCAGCATTTTTCTAATGGTCCTTTAGCACTTACTAGCACCTTTGCAAAAATCAGGCAATGCTTTTGTTCTGATGTCAGTCCTGAGGGACAGAGTACAACTATTTAGCCGTAATTTATGGGCAAGCAATGAGGCACAAAGAGGCTAAGCAACTCGTCCAGGATAGAACAAGGAACAATTACCTCTAACCTAAGTGTTGGTGCTCTGCCTTGTATTTTGGAAACCATCAACATCCACTGGCCTGGTGATGGAAAATGGGCAACAGCAAATGCTGGAGCATCCAAAAAACACTTTTCCCAGAAAAAAATTTTAAAAAGTGACATAACAAAAGGTAACATCAGCAATGCTGTCATTAAAGGTGTTAGACAGCAGTATTTGGGGCTTTTACGCTGTAATCTAAACTTTCTGTGAGAATAGCAATATCATTGGAAAAGCACTTCGGAACTTCCTCCAGTTTCTCAGAGCAGAGGACCTCTGGTTTACTGGAGCTTGCAATTTAAAGACAGACTGGTGTGGCAGTACAACCCCTGGACCACCTGTGTGCTCATCTTTGCGCTCACTGCTGTAACCCAGGCAGAACAAAGAAGAGACCCATGTTCTGCTCCTGACTTCACTGCAGACACCCTGCACAACCTCAGACAAGCCTTTCTCTCCCAGATTCCCATGTGAAAATCAACAGCGTTCTTCTAAACGTCCTCCTCTCCAACGTAATGTGAAAAGAAGGGTCATGATGGGCATGGAGGGGTCAGCCCCCACAGCCTTGAGCCACTGAGAACAGCTGCAGGATAAAACACAGAGATGAACGAAACAGCTGCACTGTGCTTGGGTTTTGTCATTTCATAGGTAGGTGTCCATACCCCAAAAAAAACCTGCTACAGAGACTTAACAGCATTTTTATGCCCTGTAATGTGCGCGTTCCATAATGGGTCACAGCCCATGGCGGCAGCGCCTGGAAGGAGGGAGGTACTGGGGACAGCAGGGACCACGGAGGATTCTTGTACCCTCAGCTTGCCCTCTCCTGTAGCAAGGTAGAAGCAGCACTGCTGATGGAAATGTGAAGACACTTTGTAGCCCACGTGAATCCCATTTCCACTTTGTTTCAAATTCTCATCTATTGATTTTCTCACATTGAAATACAAGATTTATTAAAAAAATGAGAGAGGTGGTTGTTGGATGAAGTCCCAGATGTGGTGCTTTGTCTGTGTAGAGGCTGAAGTGTGTCACAGTGGAAAATGTGTGGAAAAAATGCTGCTAAACAATGCTGGCCACCTTCGGGCAAATGCATGGGGAATCTTTGGCTTTGTAAGCATGGGAGGAAGGCACTGCCCTTACACTTTACCAGAGAGACACACTGAGCTTTCCACAATTTATATTCCCCAGCTAGAAATAAAAGTGGATTCTGACAGTGAACGCATTGCCCAGGAAAGCCAAGTTCAGCCGGACAGGTGAGGCTCTTTTCTTACCTGTACAAATCAAATGCTGACTGCAGAAACCAGTTAATCCCTCTGTGCTCCCCTAAGGGCAGCACACAGCGGTCAGATCTGCTTGCGAGTACCAGAAGCTCCCAGGCTGGTTTCAGTAATGGTCACTCTCAAGTACTCTCTTTTCTACCCAGCTATGGTTCTGCTACACTGTATTTTTCTAAGATGGAAAAAACACCCTCTTCACAAAACCTCTTTGCAAGAAGTCCTATTAAAGACACATTCATCACGTTGTGGCAACTTGCGATATCAATAGTACGGCTAAAGTACCCACAGGGGAATTATTGAAGCGGAATCGAAGCTGTGCTGTGAAAAGCAATCCGACAATTGCCTATTAGCAAGGGCTGCAATACCTGGAGAAAAACATCACTGTAGGCTCGGACTCAAAAGTTCCTTCCGAGTTCAATCACACTGATGGGAAATTTTCTTCATGGGCAATAAAAAGCCCCAAATAAGCAGCCATAATGAGCAAGCGGCTTTAAAAGCAAACCCCTCAAGCTCCGTAGAAGTGCACACAGTTGACTGGGAAAAGAAACAGTTCCTCTCATTTGTCAAATGAAGGTCTTTCTTTCCTTGTTTGTGGCCACTGCCAAGAGCTCTGACTCGCATTTCCTTCCACGTAACGGGGGAGTTCGGTGGCTGTAATCCACTTCATCCGGATAGCCTGTCAGAGCTTACAGGCATTGCTTAAAAATAGAAGCAACCTAATCCTGCTTCAGCTAATTTAATACAAGTCTTTGCAAAATTACAAGGTTCTTCCAAACCTAACAGGCAATAAGTTATAGCTCTGACGCAAAATGTTTTGCTTCCTCTCTTGCCACCAATTTCACAGATGCATTCCTTGCTCTGTGTTGATACAGGCTGTTCCGCTGTTATCTGCATCCCCTCTTTCACTTGATGCTGATGTATTTACAGCCGAGGATGCCAATTCACATGCAGATCCGATTGGAAATATTACTGGTACGTTTTGTTTCTGCATAGCTTGGTGGCAGTATGGCTCTAACAGAGGAATGAATGGGACGCAGCACTGTTCTCAAACCATTACAGGTCCATACCTCATCATAAAACAGAGTCAATTTCATGTTACTAGCTGCAACAGCAGCCTTCATAAGAAAAACTGAGCAAACAATTAGGAATTATTTCATGCATCTGTTCTGTCTGCTATGCGCAAGTCAAGATCCTACATAATACAGCCTGAACTGGTCACGGGAATAAAATTCTATGCTTTCATTGCAGCTGCCACCCAAGCATTGTCTCCAAAGTGCAAACGCTTTGGGCTACAGCTACACATCCCACCAGTTCTGTGTTGAAGGACAACAACATAAGTGGTGCTGGCCTGAGGGCCTTCCTCTTGCTCCTCCACCACTGACTTTATCAATGACAAGTTCTTGAAGCACTGACAGCAGCAGAGAACTGAAGCCATTTGCAAGTGGCTTATGTTTGGATGGAAGCATAGATACAGCAACGACCTTGCAGTGGGAGGTGTCTCTGCCATGGCAGGAGGGTTGGAACTGGATTATCTTTAAGGTCCCTTCCAACCCAACCCACTCTATCATTCAATGATACGAAAAGCAGAGAAGGCTCAGGCATTCCAAGCACAGTCGCCACACTCAATCCACATTGCTTCACCTGCAGCGTGCAGATGTAGCCAGACACTGAAAACACCAGGCTCTTTGAGTTTGACTTCCCATTGCATCTAACACACCCATACTGCACTCTTTAAAGAGCCAGTGGTGGGAATAAATTGCACCTCTGCTTGGACAGCAATAAGAGAAAGTTGAATTACCCCTAACCCACCACCCTGAAAAGTTCAAAGGTGCTGGGAGCAGCGGCACTGGAGGGGCCCAGCTCCCTTAGCTGTGCCCCAGCACCCTGCCTGCTTCTCCTCCACGACGCTGCACCTCGGCTCCTGGCACTCACACTGCCTGGTGCTGCAGTTTTCCTCTGAATAAGTACTGGTGCAGTAAATATGGTATCTTTTTAATAAATTTGAGAATTTTAACACACTGAAAATTATATTCATTTGGCTACCAAGAGAAATAAATCTGTTTAACTCAACTTTATTTCAAAATGTCACTTGATAACCAGAGAGGGAACACAATGAAAGACTAAGTTTTTCATGTATTTTATTTACAGGCCGCACAATACATTTTATATACAAATGGCTTAAAATAACAAAGAGTAAGCAAGCTGTAGCATAACAGTTTGATTATTTTAAATTAGGTTGTCTTGAAGTAACTCCTGCAATAAAGTATTCTTCACCCTGATAAGCAAAAGTTAGTTCAATTTTAAGTCAACCCAAGGTCATTTCATTTTTAAATACAGAATTCAAATCAAGTTTCTGGCGATTTCTTAATCTCATGACACACTTCTGCATATATAAAACATCCCAAAACTATCAAGAAGGGAAACAGCTAAAATCTTCCCATGTAAAAAGCTGTGTAACAGAACGGACTAGAGAAACATTGTATGTAACACACTTGAGTGCTTTATTAGAAGAATGCAAGAAATGCATCTGATATTTTTTCTCTTGGAAACAGAATTCATGTTCTGAGATCTAATTTGCCTGCAGATAAGAGGTATTCTATGTTATTTCTGGTTTTTTACTGCACAATCGTCTATTAAAAATACTTACCCAACTGTAAAACTTCACCAAAACTGAAACTGCCTCCTGCACCAAGCAAAAGGAGAAGAGCACTCCAAACCAATGTAAGAACTTACATCACAGCATCTATTGCTTCTGCTTCTAGGAAGCACTTTACACTACCACGGTACAGAGACACTTTGACATAGACCATGATATATGGAAACATTAAAAAAAAAATATAAGAGAAGCTTGCCATTTAAAAAGTATTTTTCCAAGAAATAATATTAACATTTAAGGATACATGTATTTTTATGCTTCTTCCCCAACACTGTTCCTTCTGCTCAAGATAAAAACTGATCCACGATAAAAGCTGTTTCCTTTTCCTTTGGCAGATTTTAAGCACTGTAATAGTCTAAGTGTTTTAAGTCACGGTCACAGCAGTCCAGTCGTGCTTGCTTTTCTTCCTCTCCGTATGGCTAAAGACCACTTAATATAAATAATGAAGTACTTGCTACTTGATAGTCCATGATTACAGTATTTTGCTATGTTTATTCAGAAATACAAATACACACCACTTACTTTTTGATGTAGCATCCAGGTCTCTGCAGCACAGAAAATGTAAACCCAAAGGAATGGGGGGAAAGAGGGAGTAACAAAAGCCACAGCTCCACAGAAAAATAGTATGATTTCCAGCATGTCTACTGCATCAAAAATGCAACAGCCACGTGATGTAAAATGCCAAACTAGTACAGACTCGCTCTGCTGAGTGAAATTTGTTTAAAAGGGTAAAATTCCAAACTGAAACAAGCACCCGGACATGTGATTTGTTTCAAAAGAAATTTTGATAAATACCACACAGGCCTGGTACAAAATTACTGTGGACCCACAGTCCTTAGATCCAGCCAGTTCCCTGGCTGCTAAGCTGCCCAGACACAATTCCCAGGCCAGGGGAGTGCAGCTGCAGGTAAAAATCCTCCTGCTATGCAATCCTTTGGCAAAGGGAGAACAGAGCTCCTTATCCACCCACAGTCTCTGCCCATCAAGGAGAGGAGGCTGTCAGTGAGAGTAAAGTAGATCCCCAGGGGTTGCAGACAGGACAATCTCTTCAACCATGTATGGAAACGTGTCAACTTTCCCCCCAAATTACACCAATGCTGTCATCCCAGGCATAAAAGTGTTCAAAGTCACTGGCTAATAATTCTCACACTGAACTGGGGAGAAAAAAGTCATTGTGCAGTGCATATCTGCCACAACATGCCTCAAGTTTTATTTCTAATTCATCTGGAAGTCAACTGTCTACTACATCTCCTTCTCTCTCTTCATAGACAGGATTATTCCTGCCGGTTTGTTGTTTTTTTTTTTCATGGCTGAAGACTGAAATCCCTTTTGGCAGGATGATGCAACATCAAAAGTACTGCTAGTCCACAAGGACACTGCACTGTTGTTCACACACAGGGAGGGAACTCACTTCCCTGCATTAATTGAGGCGAACCAAATGACTTGAAAATTTACTTCCAGGAGGGAAGCAAATGGAGACACGGTGTCTTCCTTGCATTTCTGTATTGGAAGTCAAATCATTTAGACCTCTGAGATCTACATTTCATTTTAACTTATCTGCTTTTTAGTAAACTGGCACCTGCAGCTACATTTGAAGTACAGAGGAATAACATCAGACTGCACATTTTTAGTGAAAATAACTGCCTAAGAGCTCTGAAAGTCCTTTGCCTGATTCTGAAAAAAAAGCAGTCAGTGTGCATTGCTGTGGGATTGGTTCTTTCTAAAAGTAGTAAATAAAAAGCCTTAGCTGACACTGTTAGCACCTAATTGATTTTTGCCTTTAACATTTTACTAGGAGGAAAATGCTATAGGCGTGTCCTTACCCAAGGAAAACTATCCAATGTGCTGTCATTCACACATGAAGCTTTTTTTTTTTCTTAAGCACAAGCTGTTCAGGTCATAAGTGTTTGTTTCTGACTAGGCCACTTTTATTTTCCATTCGCAGGATTTTCTACCGTGTCTAAATGAAGGCAACTGTTAGGCTTACACAGACATTATGAGCAGCATGACACTCTCCATTTCTCATTTGCCAGATCTTCAAATGCTACCTAGTTTAGCGAAATGAGTTTCTCCATGGTCTACAACGTATTAGTTAGCCATATCAAACCAGGATCATCAACTAAAACAAACACACCAAGAAACTTTGGCTTCTATTCTGAAAATCCAAAAAGTCACTGACAAGACTACATTTTTAATAGTGTAAGTAGAAATTTTACTTTTTAAAAAGTAATAATTAAACACTCAGTTACACAAGGTACCGATTTGTCAACTGGATAATCAGTTGGGAAAATGTTTCCAATATGGGCTTTAAAACATTCTTTTACGTACATGCAGAATATAACCACACCTCCTCTCTGCAGGAGAGAGACCTCTTGTTGCCAAAGGAAAAAAAAAACCAATCAAACATGCTGGAAGCTGAAATTAATATGAGGAATGGCTCTTGGTAAGAGTTTTAACTAGTCATTTTATCAGTTGCTCAGAGAGACTCAATTCCAATATTAAAATGTTCCGTGGAATAGCAGATAAAGAATTGGCACAACCACAAATTTACAGAGCATTAAAACTAGCATCAAATGTTTTGCTGTTGCTTTAAATACTGGTCATTTTTCCTTTGGTTACTTCCTATAATGCAGTAGTTGTGGTAAAGAGAAGACAGCATCAGCTTTTCACAAAAAGTAAAGTGATTACTTGCTGTTGACATTTAAGAGGAAAAAAAACTTATTTCATCACTTGGTAAGGACATATAAGGTATAGTTCATTCAGCAGAGGAACTAAAACACCTACTACAACTCCAAGAGTGAGCCGAGGAAAAACTGCACTCTTCGTTCTTCTCCTCACTTTCATTGTTTCTCATGAAGTTCGATTTGGAAATTACCATTTTGTCAAGATGAGATTAGATTTCTAAATAACTGGCCCACCTGAAGTAAACAGCACAAGGTTATGACCTATTTGAGTCACTATTATTATCTGAATTTTCCTGTTAACTACCTAGGTTTAGGTGTTATTTTCATATTGATCTATAAAGTACTTCCCAATTTTTGCAGACCTTAAGCTTACATGTTAAGGCACTTACCATTCAAGTAACACAGTTTTTACATAAACAAGCTTGGGAGATGGAGAGAACATTTTATCAGAATATCCATTCTTTTTTTTTCCCTTGAAAGAAAAAAAAATAACATTGACCAAATATTTATAAAATTTTGCATCAAGAGAAAGGACGTGTTTTATTATCTGAAATGAGCATGAAGTACACCTTCCACAATAACACTGAGAGCAGTGCAAAGACTGACAGTGACCTTTGACTAAAGGTAGTTCAGTAAAAATAAAAATACCAAATAAATCAGTGCCCTGCTTTGATTGTTGTAAAATCTCTTTTTTGTACATAAAAGTTGGTCCAAACTTACAAAAAAGCACAAATGTGCATAGTTCAGAAGATCTCTGAAAGAGTGCCATAAAAAGCTGATGTCCCTAAATTTAGCATCCACTTAAAACTGCCAAAATACAAAATAAAATTCAACTAGTTTGTGAACATGTACAATCAATTAATCTAGTTTTCAGACAGCATGGATTTTAAGCATTTTTAATTTTTCCTACTGTATGCAAGACCCTTTTCCACATAAAAATAAAGCTGTTGAATTAACATTATTCAAGTCTGTTGAAGTGCTGCTTTAAACTGCAGCTAGGAAAACAGAAGAAGTTTTTCCAGATAAAAACAATGTGCCTGAGGAAAAACAGATACTCAATATGGTAATCCTCTGCCTCGACCTCTCACTCCAGATGTGCTAATGTGTCCCCTGTATCCTTGGGAATATCCCGGTCCTTGGGCAGGAGACCAAGTCTGTCCATGCAGGTGACTGATGCCACTGGGATTTTCCTGTAAGTTACTCCCATAGCTATAGTTGTGCATCTTTGTGGGTAAAGAGTGCGTACTCTCTGGCCCTGTGGAAGCATCACTGTTGCTCCCCAGAACCGGGATTGGGCCGTGGCTGTATTCAAACCTGTGGTCTTTATCTCCACTAAATAGCATGGGGCCAGTGTTGAGGTAAATGTCTCTATAACCAGTAACTGAGCTGGGAAAGGATTCCGAAAAGGCCGATGGAGGAGGGGCACCACCAGAGTGAGATGAAACAGTACTGTAGTTATCCAAAGACTGAATATCTGAGTTTCCAAGGAAGCTCCTCCTTTCTAATGCTCCTGATGATCCGCTTCCTATTCCATCGCTACTGCCGTAACGGGCAGATGAGAAGGAAGATGATCTAAAGTTATCCTTGTAGTCAGGGCCTGTTACGTAGGAGTCTCTAGGCTGATAATCCACGCTCGTTTGTACTGGCTCCTCTGTTGTCGCCTGAGCTTGATGCTGAGCAAGCAGCTGCAGAAGAGCTGCTTTCACTCCTGCATGAGGATCTGTTCCTGAAGAGTTAGTTATAGGCAAACGCTGGTTCTCTGTCCGATAATCAAGGTCTTCGTCAGTGAGAGGCGGAGGCTCCGGTGGCTCTGGAGGACGCTGGTCTGGAGGCAAGATCCGAGGGGGCTCTTGTTCAGGTGTTCGATTTAGAAGCCTCACCTCAGACTGCCTAACCAAATCTTCTTGACCTAAGCAGATGAAAAAAAGAAAAGCTATGGAATAAAAACATGCAACAAAAATACCAGAAAGGAAAGGACTCTTTCCTGGAACAACAGATGTTTGTTACTTCAATTTGTGTTAACTTATTAGTTAAATTTATTGGTAGTTGGACAGATTGCTCTAGATAAAGTAACAGGTCAGTTGCCTCAAGAGGACAATGCAGGTTTCTCCTGAAAGGAAATTACCAAGCAAGTAAGTAAGAAAAACAGTACAAGTTCCTTGAAAAAAAAAACCCAAACTCACTCAAAACAAAACTCAAGCAACACAAAATATCTAGAAAATTCAAAGAGACATCAGAACAGATTTGCAAACAGGAATAAAAGTCCAGAAGGATAAAAGGCTATGAAGGAACAGTAAAACTTAAGGTTAAGAAAGTGAAGTGAGCAAAAAGAAAACCCACCACCTAAAATACCCTGAAACAGCCCCGAACTGTTTCAGAGTATTTCTTTCAACACCTGAAATCACTGCAGAGCAATTTGTAGGCCATCATCTAATAAAACAAAAAGAGCAATCAAAAAAAATACAACAGAGCCCTGAACTTTGAGAAGGCTAAGGAAACCACTATCATACCCCAACAGAAACATTCAACTGTGTTTGTTAGTAACAGCCATGGGTAGCCATATACAAAACCTTACACTAAGAAATTGCTGTAGCCAAACCCAAAATACCCTCCCCTACAAATTGGTGTTACCTAGACACACAATTAAGACAGGCAAACTCCATCTATGAGTTCACTACAGATGACTGTCTTCACCATAAACATCCCTAAGAAAAAAAACAGCCCCAAGAATAATGATCAGTGTTAACAGTTTCATCAGGAATACTACCAGCACTTGTGCAGCTCTTAAGAGTAGGAACCATCTTTTGCTCTGTGTGCATGGCCTGTTACAGTAGGACACGTTCTACAAAGCAGACTCAAGATGTGACAAAATCAATTTAACCATCTGTCTTGTACTCACAGAGAATCATAAGATTAACATGTTAACTCTTATCCCCAAACTACTATGTCTCCACTGCTCAAAGTACCTGCAGGCGTATATAACGACTTGATCAGATGTGGGTAGCCGGGTGCTGGAGATTCCACGTCGTCCCGGCTGACAGACACAGGAGTGCTGGGCTCTGGAGGCTGCCTGAGTTGTAATGACATTTCATTTCCTGATCCGTTTTCCTTCTCCTCCAACACAAAATCTTTTTGTTTTGTTTGCTGAGCCTTTATTAACTGAGACAACAGAACAGCAAATGCACTCTGCACAGCTGCCTGGGCAGCATCAGTCTCAACTTTAGGCTGACTCAGCTGAACAGGTGGTACAGGAGGCTGGGTGACAGTCGGCTGTTTTAGAGGCTCCTGTTCTGTTGGTGGTGGTGGTGGCGGCGGCGGCTGCTGCTGCTGCTGCTGTTCTGACTGTTTTTCACCTGCTGACAAAATTCCAGCAGGAAGATTTATTTTATTTAGTTGCTGCTGAGTCTCTGGATTTACCTTAATATTCAACACTTGGGCAAACTGTGCCAAACTAACACTTGTTTTAGACTGTAGCAGGTTTAGCAGGATTGCCACTTCATTCTGGTTTAACTGCTGTCCAGTGCTTGTTTTTGCTAAAGACAAAAAAG
Source organism: Clamator glandarius (assembly GCA_033459285.1). NCBI lineage: Eukaryota > Metazoa > Chordata > Aves > Cuculiformes > Cuculidae > Clamator > Clamator glandarius. The sequence goes on from JAUNZM010000238.1 coordinate 358,347, forward strand.
GTGGTTTTAAGTATTATTTAGAACTGGTATATTTCAGAAACTCAAAAGTACGGCTAATCTAGCATGGCTGACAACTGGCAAAGCATGGATTTGGATGACACAGGAACAGAATGCTTGGGGCTCATCTATAGGAAAGGGAACAGTAAGATCCAATGTAAAGGGAGTTACTTTGAAGGGGTGCACACACGCACTTGGACAGATGAGAAACATCAAGCTGAAGCTCAATTTTCCACAACATAACTAAGCTGGGGCTTAAGGCCTCCAGCTTTAGGTAGCTGTAAGACTTCCAGTTCCCGCAGAGGTTCCTATCTTTGACATATCGCATCCCTCTGTTAAAAAGTGGCCACCTGCAAAACTCATTTCCAGTCATATTCTGGCCCATTCTAATTCAGCATCTGGATTCTAACACCTGCTCAAGTGACCAGGCTCTAGATGACCCGGAAGCTTGTGGTATAAATGCAAAAGCAAGTGCTGAGTTTGAAGGACAAGAAGCCAGTCACTAAGTAGCAAGAAAATACTAGTTTGCGATGATTATATAATATCTTGAATTAAATGGAGTTTGCCACAAAGAAGAGCTCATGATGATACAGGGGAATATGAATAAGGAAGTCAGAATATCAAATTAGTTTTAGTTTCAAACATCCACTGCGATAGTTTATTTTGAAAGAAGGGAAGCAGAATGGATTTCAACATGCCTTGTGAGTAGATGACTGGGGGAAGAAAGTAGTTCAAAATTAAATAATAAGAATGTGACTGTGCTAGCAAAGCCCTGAATTTTTTTAACCCAAATCAACATAAACACACTAACCTCTTCTCTCTGCCATTCTGCTAATTTACCAGTATAGTAATTCATAGCAGATTCAAAGCCATGCCTGAAAAAATAGTCTCACAAAAAAAATTGCGATGCAAATACTTAATAAGAGTAGCACAGTTGGAAAGTGCTGCAAAACCCACACACTACATTATTTCTGGATGTGCACCAGGATACAAGCACTTGGAAACTACTCATGTAGGATTCAGAAACTTCTACAGTTTTGTATGTTAATATAAATATAAAAATAAAATAATTCTTTTATCTGGCAGTAGAGGAAAAAAAAAAACCTTCACTTCTAATGCCTTGTACTGCTGGCTGATGTCATGCTTAACAGCTGATTTTTTAACATCTGAGGATGGTAAGCTCAACACTCAACTCAGACTCCCAGCGAAAATTCAGCAGAAAAATGTCAAATAGGAAAACTAATCTACCTATGCTATACTTCTTGGTTAGTTTCCAGTCCATTCCAAAAATGAGCTATATGCTGGAAAATTGGTCAGTTATCTACCAGAACAGAATTACTGAGTTCTACATAGCTCCTGTTAAGTTGCTAGTCTTATTCATGGATCTGAACACTAGCAGCTGATCTAAGGTTTTTTAAGCTCTTTGGTGCGCTCAGAAACAAATCCAAGTTTTGTTTAAAGCCTGCATTTGTACATGGAGTTCTTTAGTGTGCCTTAGCAATGATATCTAAGGTGCCTTGTGGCTTCCAAGAGTGTTTTGCTTAATGCAGAAAATAGCTCTGTGCTGAACCACTTAAGCTCCACTGAAAACTAAATTGTCTTTTCTAGCTAGATATATTTTTCTGTATACATAAGGGTAAACAGCAATTAAGGTCTTAGATTCCTTCTCCATTTTAGTTTATTTTGCATGGGTGGTATTAATGACTAAACAGTATTCTTGCATCAGGCTACCTGTTATATAAGCAGAAAGAAAATAACTACTATCTTTTGGACTCCAAACCTTTATAGTTTTCATTTGCAGGGAAGAAAAACTAAGGGCTACAGAAAGTCATGCTTGAAAATGCAGCCAAAACTTCAGCCTAAACATACAGAGTGGCAGAAGCTCACTTACAGCAAGGAACAGGGTGAATAGGAGCAAGAGACAATAGATTGCAATAAAATATGGTCAAAAAACTATTTTCTATGAATCTTTGCAAAGAGTATTTGGACCTCTGCTCTACTGTATAAGTGAAGAGTTGATTCAAGACCATTAGTACTAAAGAATTTCCAGGTCCTCTGAAGGCACTTACTGTTTTTCTTCAACTAAACTCTTCTATCAGAGCCTTCGGATTTATGGTCACTTTGTACAAGTAAAAATTGTCTAAATTAAACTTATCAGGTATCCATTTGGTATTGCTACTCTGCATATTTCTACATATAATGAGGGAACTATCACCGAACTGCTGAGTACCTCAAATGGTGCCCACACAGGAAATCATTACTTTTCATATTACACCCATAAAATTGGTCTCCAAGCAAGATACTTTGGTTAAGTTTCAGAATTAATGGCTATGCAATCTATAGAGGTAGCTATTTCTTGTTATACCAGGTTTTGGGGGGAGGTGGGTTTGGTATTTAGTTTTTGGGTTTTTTTACAAGTTGGTTCACCCCCAACAACTTGGAACACTGAAGATTAACGTAATAACATGCAGAGGTAATCTGTTTCATTTGAAATGATCACTGTTCCAAAGTCTGTCTTCTGATCAGTTTATCAATACCAATAATGCTCCGCCAATCTACAGAGACTGTGAGGAACTTAGGGCAGCAGCTGGCTTGTGGCATTATGGAGAAATTACAGATGGGCAAGAGATAAAATCCCCTCAAAATACAGAGCAACATAGTTACTCTGATCAGACTGAAAAATTAAGTAAAACTTAAAAAAAATAACATCTAAAATTTCTAGAGGTGCAATCCAAGTAGCAGGTTATTATAAGAACCGAAAATATTACTGACCAAGTGCTACACTAGAGTTGCCCTGAGTTTTGAGTTGGGAAGAAGTTTGCATGCCTTGTGGGGTGTTGGTTCTGCTCTCATCCATGCCTAGAGACAGATCCTTCCTAGGGACTTTAGCTGCTGTTGAGTCATCGGTCATGCCCATCTGCTTCTGTCTTCTGCGTTTCTTACTCCACAGCTCGTGGCAGTCCTGCCACAAAGGAAGGCTGCAAAGAATAATTAGAGATCATCAGTTTTATCCCAGATTTTTTTTTTTTTAAAACAGACAAGTAAAACAAATGCTCGAATTATACATAATGTAATGTAGATGAACCAACTGGAGCTCAGCAACGCATCAGAAAACACTGAAAGCCAGCAAAACCTCAGATCTGCTTTTTAGGGCTGTAACCTTTTAATTGATTGCCTGTTTCAGAAGGACAGGTCCCTCTGGGAGAAAAGGGGAACGTGTATCTTAAAATGATAATCAATGTTGCTTCCCTGCATTATTACTTATGAAAAGTCTAATAAATTGTGTGATCCACTACTTCAAAATCAATGCTGAATACTGGCTACAAATCAGAAATTCCAGAGTAACAGAGAACAGAGTTATTAATATGAAAGCATTTGTTCAGAGTCCAGGTGACCAATTTCTTTTGTTTGCTTATAAAAGTACTTCTACCTAAAGAGTTCAAATATTTGTCCATAGCAACAGACATAGCTATCTGGTGTTTATGGTTGTAAAGCACAGAAAACCAAGAAAGCAGGAAAATAAAAAAACTCACAGAATAAAGAGTTGCAGGAATAAACAGCCCTTGACACTACCAAAGTTACGATACTAAGAAGAAAAAGGGGTATCCCAGTCCTTTAAGACATATAAAAGAAGAGGCAAGAGTCTCAAGAGGAGGTGATCTGCCACAGTTCTGTCCTTCTACTACTGTTTCCTACAGGCATCCCAGTTCAGATTTCCCAAGGAACACAAGGGATCCATCCCATAGATAAAAGAAATAATAAGTTAGGCAGTAATAATAGTGCCTTCTGTTCTATTACATATTAGTAACTGTCTGAGCAGTTCCCTCACCCAGAAACATAGAAAAACTAGGTGATGGATGACAAGAGCCACTAGAAAGGCAATTACAACAACTACTTCCTTCCCCCCCACTTCCGCATACCAGGTCAAAGACCTGACAGCCATTTAGTCAAGAAGAACTGGGAGCAAGTAAGAACTCATTGTGAGGAGTATCCTACAGCCCTCGCAGTCGGCACCATCGCTTTCTTTAAATGAAAAGCTGTTTCTTCCCAAAGCAGAACTTCAGTCTTTTAAGAGAACAGTCAACGCTTTCCTGTGTGCACACTGTCAAAAGTGTTGTTCCTCTTAATTTTTTAGAGCACCAATGACTCATTTTTTTTGAATTTCCATATCTTACCTTCTAGAAAGGATGCACTACCGAGCCCCTGAAAAACCCCAAATTATCTCCCCTTCACTAACTTGAAAATGCATACAAGCAATGTGCTGTACAAAGCGGTTCTGAGATATTAGTGAATAGACTATGATTGATGATTACAGATACTCAGACAGTGATACCTATGGTCACATTCAGGCAGGGAAATCTCTCGGCCTCATCCATCAGGAGCATTAGGAAGACCCATGTGTATCTAACAGACAACTCTCAAAAGATTTTTAATAAAATTCTTAAGATAAAACTCAAACATTTTTCCCAGGTGGCAAGTGATTAAAAAGAAGTTAGTGCAGGCTGCCTTGATGGTATAATTTAATCAAACGATATTAGATGTTCTATGTTCTGACAGCCACCCTTGAGGGAAGATTGAAACCTACAGATTTTATAATACATTTTCATTGTCTTCCTCAGGGCCTGTTCAGACAGGATTTGTCCTGATTAACGTGACAATTAAGTCACTGCAAAAATCCTACTGGACATTGCAATACAGTTCCTTGCAGAGAAACCAACAGGAAAAACCCTGCACAAAGTATTTCACTTCTGCCCCCTCTAAAACCAAGACTTTTAGCTGGCACAGGAAACTGCTTATGGTATTTCACCTTAACTCTCAGGTACCTTTGCAAAATTCTATATCCATTGACATCCTAACATCAAAGGAGGTAATTCAGATTCACGAGGGACCTCAAAACCCTTGGAAAAAGTAGACACTGATAAGCAGAGATAAAAGGGAAATGATGGGTTTTCAACATCAGAAACATGCATAAGTATATTTTTTAAAGTTATAAATCAGTAACTAGTTCTAGGAATAACAAATGAAGCAGTTCTCAAATCTTCAAAACCACTGCTATCATGGTATAAGAGTCACTCAGTTACACAACTATTTTAGTGCAGAATCACCATCAAACAACTGCATACACCAAATGCTTTTTGTTCTGCCACCATCTGCTTTAACTGAAACACAAGCTTAATGAAATCAGTGCATGTTCACATTTTGTGAAGGTAAGGACCATTACAAAGGAAACTACTTACTCTGGAGGAGGCATTTTAGATGGTTCCACATCTCGCAAAAACTCACACTGAAGAGCTTGTTCAGCTGTGCAGCGCTTGCTGGGATCCAGAGCAAGCATATAATCGAATAAATCTAATGCAGCTGGAGGGATGCTACAAAGAGCAAAATGGAGAAAAAAATCACATTTTTATTTTGAATCACACACTTCTGTGCTAAATGTTAACAAACATCCCTTCCAAAACAACTGATCATTAAGCCCTTAGATAAGTTACATCCTAAGAAAATCCACTCAAAACTTGAGCTTGGTAGTAAAGGCAGAGATAAATTTTACCTCTTATTACCTGTACAAGCATATAATCCAATGTTTCTTTGCTTTGTTTAATTGCTTGAAACACTGTCCTTACAAAAAACCCCACATCTATTTAAGCCAAGACTACACTGTTACTTTACATGTTGGAATTTAGCACCTGGAGAGCTGTAGTTTTGATTGGTCCATAGAAAAAAAGCTGTATTGCTATAAAGACAGAAGTCTTATTAGTATGAATAGGATGACACATTTCTCCTAAACCCACAGTAACTGAAGGAGGGGAATGAACCCTTGAAAATAAGCTTACAGCTGTTTTCTGTAACTTTCACATGTGATGTTCACACAGAACTAGTCCAGTGGTAGTACTTCAGAATAATAGTTCAGATAACTCCTCTGTGTTTAATGAATGTATGATCCAAAGGACTGTAATGGTAACCAGATCACATATTTAGCTGTAGCCAGTTGTCCTAATGAAAAACAATTAAGTACTTTGAGGTCTTTTTTGGACAACAAGCAGTTGTATCAATCATGGAAAACATATTTCCTTAGGTGAAAGCTGACAGGTGGTTCAAGTTTTAGGCACTTCTTCCCCTTTCTTGAAGCTCCTATTAAGTAAGGGTTAATACAAGCTCTGTGGGTATCATCGGAAGGTTAAAAACCTAAAGCCATTTTTCTTTATACTTAATCTATGTTATTCTCCACAAAAATAGTGGAGTTCATAAAGTCTCCAGGAGAACTTAATGCTATCACAGTTGACTAAACTAATTCTTCATCCTTACAAAGCAAACTCTTCTCTCAGTTTTCGACGATACTGCTTCTTTGGTTTCATTGTGTTGAAATAAGCTAATTTTATAACATCAGGCCACACCGCTGGACAAGGACTCCCGCAAATTCGGCTGTACCAAAAAGAAGGGAAAAGAAAGGGCATGAGATCCAAAACCACAAGTGAGCACAGCTGTCATTTTATTCTTGCACAGACAGTCAATACAAAAATATTTTTTTTTAATTTTAACGTTCGGGTTCTTTTAGCTAAGATTTCTCTATGGTGCAGTGCCCAACACTGTAATAATGATGAACTGCCTACAAAAAGCCATCACCTTGCACAGGCTAAACTTAAAGTAGTCCGCTGTTTGTCTCATCCCACCCCAGAATTCTTCCACAGAAATATTGTGAAAAACTTAATCAACTGTGTCTAGACAGGTATATGACTTGGAGAACTGGGTATCTCAGTTTTAGAGTGCTGCTCAACTTTTTGATCTTAGCTCTCAATGCAAGTAAAGAACGTGATATCAAATGGCTGAAAAAGCACTTTTCACCAACAAATTTAAGACTTAAGAGAATTTAGTTGACACTGAAGACAAGAGGGGTGAAGTGGACCCACATTAAAGCTTAATGGCAGAAGCAAGATCTGACTCCCTAGGAAACATACATATTTTTTTCCTTTGGTTACAAGTTTTAAATCTCAAGACTCATCTGTCTCCACCAATGGGAGTTGTGCAGTCTCATTGCTCCCTCTTCAACCTCACCATTTTTGTCCGATCAAGGAGAACTAAGTACATGTTGACCCAGACCACACTTCTGAGCAGAAGATCTGAAGAGGCAATTTACCATATTTACAAGGCTTAAAGTGTTGCAAGACATCTTGCAAATACATTTCCCTACACCCCTCCTTCCATTTAGCTGATATAAATAGTTACTTAAGAGATCTAGCGATATAGGAATTACACCCCAAATACTACGCAAGCCACTCTGACTATATTTGTTGAGATATGCAACTTTGGGACAAGGTTGGGGAATTTCTTTTTTCCCACTAGAATTTACTTCAGCTCTATCTTTGAATGTTAAAGTTGGAAAGAATAAATGTAGTGCTCTTGACTGCAACATGATGGTGCTAGAAATGTTGATAAAAATTGACATATTGCCTTTAAGCAGCCAAAATTGCATAGTATCAGAAAACAGGAAGAATGAGTTACAAAAGGTAGCTGCTAGCCTCCTTCCAGTAGGAGGAAACAGCAAAATTTTAATTCACTGTACTAGAGGTACAACATAAAGACAAAACTTCAAATGACTGCACTGTGATGTGCTTTGATGCCATCTAGCGCTCAAAACCAAAAATTCCCAAATCATGAGTTTAGTTCTCCTGAACACTGAGGATGGCTGCTGCTAAGCTTCACGCCTCTCAAAAACTTCACTTTTCCAGGCCAGCTAATAAGATGTTACACAAAGTCTACTGTTTACTCCCTTTTGAGAAACACCTCAATAAATAATTTTGTAATCTACTTTAAAAATTAATAAAAAATGTCGACCACTTATAGTTCACCTTCTAAGATCTACAGGCCTCACCCTCTTTTTCCCTCCATAAAGTGTCAGCCAGTTTGTAAGGGAACAGAAATATTCCCACAAAACTAATAAAGCCTAGATGTGTATGTAGAAGGCTTGAAACAAGAACTCAAGGCTAGTAGTATGCAAAGTACCTGTTCCTCCCAAATCCCACTGACTTGTCCTTATTACTGGCCATGTTTCCTTACTATTGTCCATGTTTTCATTTTGATTTGCTGAAAGGAAGTCATCTTAAAAAATAATGGGGATTTTGACTACTCTCCATTTACAACTTCAGTAACATGCAACTCCAGCTGCTCTACAAAACGCCCTCTTACAATTCAGCTGTACATTGCTAGGGTCACAGAACAGTCCCAAAAACCCCCTCTCTCTGTCCAAGCAAAAGTCACTTGCTTTATGGGCCCCTCAAAACCAGTAACATCTCACTCAAGGTGATGACTGGGTACTTGTAAATGTTTGCTGTGCACTATCTCCGCTTCTAACATTAACAAAAAAAAAAAACCCTGGACAGGTTTGAGGCACCTATGATGTAGCAGTGTTTGAAAGTTACCTTATAAGTTCCAGTTGAGCAAGTTCTTGATTTGCTTGAAATATTGGCTTTTTGGTAAAAAGCTCTCCCAGGATGCAGCTGTAAAACAGTTTTTCACAATTCCATCACTATAACTTTCAATATAGACTGATAAACATTCAAGGTTTATTTTTGGCTTGTTTTTATGCTTGCTACACTTCTGTACTGAGCTCTTACCCACAGCTCCAGACATCGATAGCTGGCGTGTATCTTTCTTCTCCAAGCAGAAGTTCAGGAGGCCGATACCATAGTGTAATAACTTTGTTGGTATATGGTCGGCTGTCAGGGGGGAGGAAAAAGAGAGAACTATCATTTTACTATGATCTCATTTCTGAAAAAGTGATAGTTTGAGGACTTCACTTCTGCAGCGCTGTTTAAGAACAGTACAATCTTCCCCTCTCTTTTTCTAATTTTACCCTACAATGCTGCCACTGCACAAAATAAAACACCATTGACTGACCAAGGACTGATGGAAGATATAAATAATAATCACATCGCCATCTCAATGTAAATCAGATAGGCAATACGGTATGTTTATTAGATTGCTAGTAATTTCAGGAGAAGGACTTGCTTGGATAAAAACGGTAATCTCTGGGAAACTGTTGATTATTAGAACATTGAATACAGGGCCTCTACAAGTGTTCTGAAAAGATGAAAGAAAAGGCAATTTCCCTTCTCCAAGCAGGAGCAAAAGAGACAAAGCCTTTTCCTTGAATGACGTACGTCAAACAATTTTCATTCTGAAGCCTGGAACACTTCTAATATCTTCCTATATTTCACGTCATCTTTAAATACCTACAGCTCTAACCAGCAGTTTTGGTCACTGGGAATGCTCCTTTCCATCCTCACATTAAGGTAAGGATTTCCACTCTTAGACACACTTTTTGTGGACAGGCTGAGATACAGTTCAGAAAAGAAGGCAGAAAACAGATGTTAGGCTTTGGGGTTTTTTTTGCAAAGCAAAGAATCTTAAAAGTGAATCCAATATTCTTTCAGTTTCAATAATTCACTCTTACCAACAACATTAGGCAACTCCAAACAGAAAGCGGAGTAACATTAATAGCAGCGTGTGTGCAAACATGGCAGAAAGTCTAACTAGTTCTCATAACAAAATCAGTGGTACAGGTATCATTTCTGCCAAATCACCCAAGTCTTTTTTTTTTTATTTTTATTAAGAAACTCTCCAGTTCATTTTTAAAATGTAATGTGTTTTTGGAAACAATCCCATCATTTATCATATTTCTCTCTGAAGTAAGCATTCCTCTATGAAATGTTTATGTGGTATATGGACTTTCACTACAGATACAACACTCATATATTAGAATACAGTGCTTTTTATTTGAACAGATTTTTCTTACACAACCTATTGTACCTCCTACTCCAGACATATTAAATCCATCAAAATAACATTTAAAGGAGCACATCTACAACAAAAAATGGGAAATTTATTTCCTTTCCATTATGCTTCTACTAAATTCTGCACCCTTTTGAAAAGTACAGGATTCTAAACAACAGTAAACCAATTGTGAAGTACATGAATTTAAGAGAGCAGCTATTATATGCTTGCCAGTATATATTATGTCTGTTACTGCAGGTCAGCAGCTACTCAGAAGTAAAATGAATGAAAAACTGAATTGTCAAAAATCTACTAATGATATTCTAATTACCCTCCTCCCACGTTCAACTCACAATTCTATTACTGTAATTACATTTAAAGCTTGGTTCCATTTACGTATAATGATATGATACTGTTGTTTGATGTATGGCAATACCTGTTATCTGCACTGTAAGGACACTGAACTTTCAAGCATTCAATTCTTTACAGAAAATTTAAATTAAAAACATACATTTAAAAAACCCACGGTAAGCCAGAAAAAAAAAATTAAATCATTTTGGTGCACTTGAAAATAAGAAGGTAGAATGGCACCAATTCCTTTTATTGTTAAGTACATCCAAAACAAACATTAATTACTCAGCAGCCAGTTAAGACCCTGCTACTATAATCAACAGTTCTCATAACTGTACTTAAGCATATGTTCCTGAAATATTAGCTCAGAAAACAGAGGAACTGTTCAGTAAGGTTCAGTAACAAGCTCAGTGCTCTGTGAGAAAACAAAAAACTCACAAATAAATCAATAATATGAATAGTGATATTATTTCCCAAAGTAGGCATACAGAAATCAAGCAAAGCCTAGGTAGCTAATGCTCTCTGTATTGAACCATTCGATGTACATACTAGTATAATAAGCATTCAGTCTGAATTTTGAAAATTCACCTGCATATGGTAAATACACTATTTTACAATATAAATATTGAAGCTCTTAATCATAAAAACTGTACACCTGTTTTCTGGAACACAAGCATAACGAAGACAAGAACAACAGAAGCACAAGTCACAAGAAGTTTCAGAACAACTTTTATTTAAACTTGTATCTCTGTTTCCAGCAGATTCAAGGGCACTGACTGCCTAAAGAATACAATGAACCTTTTCAAATGTTAGGTTAAATCTTATACAAAAGTAATGCTTTTTGAAAAGAAATCATACACTAATTTGTGTCAGAGAAAAATTTTGCTTTCTCTAAATGACCTTTCCCTAGGTGTACCGAGAGAAAGAATATACTTTAGGGTTACAGGACCAGAAAATAATATTAATTAAAAAAAAAAATCGACATATTGATGCAACCTACTTAGGATGGCAACTTTTCATTTGCAATCAATATGACTGCTCTCTACAGTTATTTATATAGAGCACCTGGAAAAGCAATAAACTTGCACAAGCAATACACTTGCACAGATTTGTGGTTTTATGCAATGCAAGACAACACGTACTACTTTCCATTTCCTACATAATTACTTGTATTACAGTACAATAACACCCCCTCTCAACAAAACAGTCTTCTGGCCCTTGTAATACTTGAGAATTATGCAAGAAGCCCTGAATGCTTTTTCACAGTATAGTTATATCTTACCTTTCCTCTGAGTTGTAGAGCCGAGCAAGCCCAAAATCTGCAAGCTTTATCTGCCCTCTGGTGGAAAAAGCAAAGTATTATTCAGTGGTTAATCCTGTTAGATTTCCTCCCCCAAAAACAGGTGAAGTCTGAGATTTTGCAACAGCTGCAACTGAATTTCACCAAACCTCATTAATGAGCAGGCAATGCCTTACAATCTATGCATCTCTTCAGTAAACAAATACACTAATTTACTGAATAGCAAAGACACACAAGCAAAATTAGGAATGTTCATCAAATGGCATTTACACCACCAGGTGTTAGTGAAAACTCATGTGTATACTGTAAAGTATTCAAATCAGTAACTGCAGCAAAGAAGAGAGTGAGGAAACTGCTATTTTCTCATGCCTTACTGCTAGCACAAGCATTTGTACAACAAACAACTATTAGCAGTCATACTTCCTTCTAGGAAGCCATCAAAACCCTGTTCTGCTCTTGTAAAGTTTAAATACGGCCTTTAAATCAGGGTGACCAACCAGATAAGGGCTTCTATTTTTGCCATCAGCCAGTTCACTGAATGATATAACTCCTAACCCCTTCTTGAGTTTTTCTATACATGAGGGGAAGAGTAGAAGATATAGAGCTCTTGCCTGGCAGCTTCCACAGCTTAAATGCACTGCTCAGTGACCAGAAGCCCCCACCATCTGTAAAGCCTGGATGACTTAAGCAGAAAGCTCTCTGCAAGCTTCTCTAACACATGAAACGAATGTTGGGATGTTATATGGTTTGTTTTTCCAGTACTTACAAGCTTTTAAAACTCTCATCACTATCAATTACACGCAAGTGCCACTTTCAAAAGGTATTTTATCAAATTAGGGAAAGACTCGCTGATGTGTGCAAGAATGACGATTTTGTAATAATAGAATACATAGGTTACAGTTTCCATTCCATTCTTTCCCCTCAGATGTGTGTCTGCAATTGCTGTAACGCTTGGAGAAGCCCCATAATGTTCCCCTCATTTACATGCTTATTCCTCAGCATATTCATGGAAGATCAATGAATTTTTGAGGAAAGATATTTAAGTTGCATATCTAAAAGAAACATAATCCACATGTTAGGCTCCAGGCTGTAACTGGTAAAGGGATTTTGGAAACACTGGCTCAGAATTATTCTGATAATCTATGAACATTTTCTTTTTCCAATGGAAGCACCTAAGGATGCTGAAGAATATCCTAGAGGAAAAAACTCTGTATCCCAGATTGGAGAAAGAACTGTACAACAGAAAACTCCACCTCTACACACTCTTCTCCCATGTCAGGCTGCACCTGAGCTTCCGAGTTCTCAAAGGTGCACAAGCACAAACCCAACACTGGGGATTAGCAGGCAAGCGAGGACACAGCGAGTGATACGGAGGCATGTGTACAACTGTTGAGAGTCAGTATCAGAATCTGGCAAGACTAGTGGGATCAGAGCTGAAATAGTCTGTTAGTCTGTTGTAAGAAAAACAGAAGGAAAAAAATGGAACATTTTATTTGGACAAACTGGGACAAGACCAAGGCCCTACCAAAAGAAAACTTTGATCCACTTTGTCCAGGATTTCCTCTACAGCAACTAAGTAGATTTTTAGGGAGAACATGTGAACATGCTCATTTTGGGGCTTATCTTCCTTCAGTTTTATTAAGGATTGTTAACATTGTGTTAAAGATGCCAAAACAGGTACTCCTGTCTACTGCCTTCAGCAGTAGTTAGTTTCCTGTCCATGAGTGCATCTCATTCCTTTTTGTATCTCTTGACAGAACACTGAAAAACTCCTGTGACATCGAATCCCAGAAGGTGCCTGCCTGGTCTGTAAAGATGCTCTTTCTTTACTGTTATAAACTTTGCTCTTACAGTTGTTCCTAATACTGCTGGATTTAATGAACAACAGTTCTGCACAGAAGTTATCCACTACCTTCACACACTATTTGCTGCTGTCATACACTGAACAAAATTATGTTTATTAATGATTTGTAATTACAAGCAGTTTAAATAAGAAATATACTCTTTGCTCTATTTGACTATGGCTAGAACTGTAAGCCAAAACATGTCTGAACACATCTGATTGAATACTCTTCTAAAGCATTATCCTGACTTATGAAGATGATGACCTCACAACTGCGTCACAAAGAACCAGCCTAGCCAAACTTCAGATTACAAAAAAGATTGAGATTACAAACAGAATACATGTCAAGTGCTTATTTCCTAAACTTCTGTTTTAATATACTTGAACTTAAGATAATCTTCCTCTATACTCTGACCTAAAAGATTCAAGTTTTTATGCTGCTGTTTTAACGCAGGCAAGTTCTGGCAAACAATTTCAAGGTCCAGTGTTAGGCAACAAAATTACTAGATTATAGTATTTTACAATTTATTTTAAAGGAACTAGGCAATCTAGAAAAAAAGTTTTGCTAATGAGTTAAAGCTGGCAAACTACGAAGATTAAAAGAAAGACTTAAAGATGTTGTTAACATACAATCTTTTTACATACTTGAAGTTATATCCATACCTATTATTTAGCAGAATATTTGAACATTTGATATCTCTGTGCAAAAAGTTCTTCTTATGGCAATAGGCCAAGCCCTCCATCAGCTGCCTCATAAATGATTTAATATGATTTTCATTAAAATGAACCAAACCAGATTCCAGCAGTCCCATCAAATCATGATCCATATATTCAAACACCAGGTAAAATGCACCTAGGAAAAAGAAAGGGAGAGGGTAAGAAAAGCAGAGAGAAAAACTGATTTAATAGTGGTCCAAAGCATCGCAGCTCCCTACTTTTGAAAGTTAGAAGTACCTTTCACAGAACCGTGCAATATTTACAGCTGTGCCTTACCCAAACAGCAATGAAACACAGTGCAGTGAAATTTTTTCATAAAACCTTTTCCGTGTAAACAATTATATTGGTCAAATGTTTGTGAGAACAAATATAATTCCACCACATGGCATTTTAATCTAGTTACACAGGTACTCTCTTCCTTATGGCTCTCAATCTCCATCCATTCTATTTATGGAAGAATTAATTGGATTAATATTCCCCGATGTAAAGTTCGGGGAGAAATCTAGAAACAAAATACATATAGCAAAGGTTCATCTGTCAAGATTTTTTTTTTTTTAGCTTTCCGTGTGGAACTGGGTTAGAAATAAGCCTGCCCTTCTCAGACTAAAAGCAACCGTAAGACAAGTAAAATGACAAACCAGAACTAACCTACTAGCAACAGTAGCTCTGCAAAAATGGAGTTCACATCCCACTTTGCCACATACATACATTAAGCATAATAGAATCTACCTTTACCTCACATTAGCCTCTGTAATTCCACAAATAAAACCATTAAAGTCATGGCTCTTTGACATATATAAGTATTCTCAAAGAGGGGAAGTACCGAGTGCTTCAGAAGCAGCAATAACCCATCTTCACCAAAAACACTCCCCACACAATCTACTTTATTACTTAATTCTTATACTTCTTAATCATGCAGCAGAGAAGGCAATGCAGTCCTTGCAGAGCACAGATGGCAATACAGAAACCATATTCAAGTGGGCCTATCTTCCATCTTCAAAAGCCCCCCCCCGACATTTCAAAGCCACCACAAAAAGTACAAATAGCTTCTGCCCAACAAGAACTCATTACAGGTTCTAGTTCCTGACTAGTTTCAATTCAGAAGCCAGTGAAAAGTCTTGTGCAGTATGAAGTCAGCTTGCCAGAACATGTACACACACATACATACACACACGGCCAAATTCTAACAGAAAGACTTGTTCTCTTGCATAGTAGCTGAAAAGGGAAGAAAGAGTGCTAAATTCATGTCCTATTTAACAAACAGAAAAAAGATTACTCATACAGTTAAGTGTTAAGCTTGGAACAAAGATCAGCTTGGACCGGTTAAACCACAGGCCATTGCATAAGACTCGGGGTTCATTGCCTTTAATGTAAGTCCTTTTTTCCTGCTGTGTGTTATACAGAGGAAGCAAAATACCGATCAAAAAACACTCCTGTTGTTATGCACAGAGCAGGTGGTGAATAAGGTAGGTACAACTCAATCCTACCACTTGAAAAGGAAAGGAGGAAGCATTAAGAGTCTTACAGAAGCAAAGTCTGCCGTGTTAATATTTGCATAACTGAGTTCACCAATGCAATTTACCAGTTAAGAATGGTAAAAACACAGAGGCCCTGGTCTTTTAATACAAGACAGCTGGCAATCTGGACTACTTGCAAAGTATGAACCATGACATAATTTAAAATGCCTTGAAACAAAACACCTGATATTAATACTGCAGTTCCAGAATAAGACCTTCACAGGACATCAGCTCAACAAAACTGAACGTTAATAATCTTTGTATCCTCTTGCTCTGCAATACAAAGGAAAATTAACTGTCATGGCAGCAGGCTACACTCTGTGTACATGACACAGAAAGAGCCTGGGAAGGGTCAGTGGGATTGCAGACCTGTTTGATGAGACTAGCTGAACATAGTCATCTTGTTTATACACAAAGTAGGCTCCATGCCTTGAGCAATTTCCTGCTCTGCCTACTATCTCCTGAGATTTTTCACCCCTATTTATAACCAGCAATCACATATAACCAGCAATCACAACTGGTAACTCCATCCAAGAAGGAAAACTAACAACAATGGAGAAAATTAATAAATAAAAAATGGCACCTGGAAGATGACATCCAATTATTTATATTCTCTGCAATTCTCATTAAGAAACCTACACAAGAACAGTATATGCTAACTGTTCCTTCCATATCAGAACAAAGGTAAACCCACGGAGTTATTATGTTTGTGCATTACTACATATTTCCCACCTACACATTATACAATGTTGCTTTCAAAACAAAAACTGTCAAAGCTTAATGATCTTCACTGCTTATGAGAAACTATAAAATTAGTCTACCACCCTTGGTAGTGTAATCATCAAAACCTGGTTTTCAGTATTACTCAAACTATATTTGGAAGCCATTGGAGCTGCAATAAAAAGGTATTGAACAAACTGAAGTGAAACTTCTGTCAATTTATTTCTAGACAAGCATGGTGCCCTTTTATGATAGAGGTGTACAGTTTCAGTGTACAGTTTCTTTGTTGTAGACCTGCACTTCCCAATAAGCACTTGCGAAGTCGGAAGCAGTCTGCAGTCCATTTCTGCATGCTGCAACCGAGCACCAACAGCGAGTTTGTCCCTGGAGTGCCTGTCCCGGTTTCAGCTGGCAGAGTTCATTTTCCTCCCAATAGTTGCTGCATTTTGGTTTTAGCAGGAGAGTAATTTTGACAACATACTGTTCTAGTTGTTGCCAGGTAACGTTTATGTTTGCTAGGGTAGACCCAGCTTTCTTCCCAGCAGCTGCTGGGTTTTTTGTATTTAGTATGGAAAGAACGTTATAACAGTGAAGTTTTTAGTTGTTGCTACGAAATCACACAATTCTGGGTTCCCATGTTCTGCTAGCATACAGGTGCAGAGCCAGGACAGCTGACCCAAACTGACCAAAGGGATATCCTGTACCATATCACAGAATAATCAGGTTGGAAGAGACCCACTGGATCGTCGAGTCCAACCATTCCCACCAATCCCTATATCACGCTCCTAAGCACCTCGTCTACCCTAACCTTAAACACCTCCAGGGACAGTGACTCAACCACCTCCCTTGGCAGACCGTTCCAATGCCTAACCACCCTCTCCGTGAAGAACTTTTTCCTAATCTCAAGCCTAAATCTCCCCTGGTGGAGCTTGAGGCCATTCCCTCTCGTCCTGTCCCCTGTCACTTGGGAGAAGAGGCCAGCTCCCTCCTCTCCACAACCTCCCTTCAGGTAGTTGTAGAGAGTAATAAGGTCTCCCCTCAGCCTCCTCTTCTCCAGGCTGAACAGCCCCAGCTCTCTCAGCTGCTCCTCATAAGATTTGTTCTCCAGTCCCTTCACCAGCTTTGTTGCTCTTCTCTGGACTTGCTCCAGAGCCACAACATCCCTCTTGTGGTGAGGGGCCCAGAACTGTACACAGTACTCGAGGTGCGGTCTCATCAGTGCCGAGTACAGAGGGAGAATAACCTCCCTGGACCTGCTGGTTACACCGTTCCTGATACAAGCCAAGATGCCATTGGCCTTCTTGGCCACCTGGGCACACTGCTGGCTCATGTTCAGTCGGTTGTCAACCAGCATCCCCAGGTCCTTCTCCTCCTGGCAGCTTTCCAGCCAGGTTTCTCCTAGTTTGTACCTCTGCTTAGGGTTGTTGTGCCCCAAGTGCAGGACCCGGCATTTGGCCTTGTTAAACCTCATGCCGTTGGTCTCAGCCCAGCAGCCCAGCCTGTTCAGGTCCCTTTCCAGAGCCTCCCGATCCTCCAGCAGATCGAAACTTCCTCCCAGCTTGGTGTCATCTGCAAACTTGCTAAGGGAGGACTCAATGCCTTCATCCAGGTCATTGATAAAGACATTAAACAGGACTGGACCCAGGACTGAGCCCTGGGGAACCCCACTTGTAACAGGCCTCCAGCTGGATTTAACTCCATTTACCACCACTCTCTGGGCCCGGTCATTCAACCAGTTTTTCACCCAGGAGAGTGTGCGCCCGTCCAGGCCAGAGGCCGACAGTTTCCGAAGCAGAATGCTGTGAGAAACTGTATCAAAGGCTTTACTAAAGTCCAGGACGACCACATCCACAGCCTTTCCCTCGTCCAAGAGTTCAGTCACTTGGTCATAGAAGGTGATCAGATTACTCTGGCAAGACCTGCCTTTCATGAACCTGTGTTGACTGGGCCTGATCACCCGGTTCTCTTGCAAGTGCTTCATGATTGCACTCAAGATCACCCGCTCCATGACTTTCCCCGGTACCGAGGTCAGGCTGACAGGCCTGTAGTTCCCCGGATCCTCCCTGCACCCCTTCTTATAGATGGGCACGACATCAGCCAGCCTCCAGTCCAGCGGAACCTCCCCAGTCATCCAGGACTGCTGGAAGATGATGGAAAGGGGTTTGGCCAGCACATCCACCAGTTCCCTCAAAACTCTTGGGTGGACCCCATCCGGCCCCATAGACTTGTGGGCATCTAGCTGGGCAAGCAAGTCTCTAACCACCTCCTCTTGGACCTTGGGAATCTCATACTTCTCATCCAACCCTTGGGGAGTTGCACAGAGGGAACAATTTTCCTTACTGTTAAAGATTGAGGCAAAGTAGGCATTGAGCACTTCAGCCTCGTCTTCGTCCCCTGTTATTGTTGTTCCCTCTGTATCTACTAGGGACTGGAGGTTCTCCCTAGCCCTCCTTTTGCTGTTGATGTATTTGTAGAAAGACTTTTTGTTGTCGTTCACAGTTTTGGCCAATCGCATTTCTAGTTGGGCCTTAGCCCTCCTGATTTTTTCCCTGCACGTTCTCACTTCCCCCCTATAGTTCACCCAGGATGCCTGCCCATTCCTCCAAAGGTCGTAGGCCCTCCTCTTCCTATTGATGTCTCTTAGGACCTCCCTACTCAACCACGCTGGTTTCTTACCCCGCCAGCTACTTTTCTGGAACTTGGGGACGGCTTTCTCCTGAGCTGCTAGGAGTTCCTTCTTGAAGAGCGCCCAGCCCTCATGGACACCTTTGCCCTCAAGGAGCACCTCCCATGGGACTTTTCCGACCAGCCTTCTGAACAGCCCAAAGTCTGCTCTCTGAAAGTTGAGGGCGACTGTTCTGCTAACCTCCTTCTTCATTTCACCCCGCACCGAGAACTCTATCATCTCATGATCGCTTTGCCCCAAGCGTCCTCCAACCTTCACATCCCCCACCAGTCCTTCTCTGTTCACCAACAGCAGGTCCAGGAGGGCACCGTCCCTTGTCGGTTCGCTCACCAGCTGTGTGAGGAAGTTGTCTTCCACACACTCCAGGAACCTCCGGGACTGCTTCCTTTCTGCTGTATTATACTCCCAGCCTGTATCTGGGAAATTGAAGTCTCCCACAAGGACTAGAGGTAGCGATTTTGAGACTACACTAAGTTGTTTGTAGAAGAGCTCATCAGCTGCTTCTTCTTGGCTGGGTGGTCTATAGCAGACTCCCATCACAATCCCTTCCTGCCCATGGACTCTTCTGATTTTCACCCACAGGCACTCAGTCCCATCCTGACCGTAGTCCAGTTCGAGGGTATCAAAGCCCTCTCTAACATAGAGGGCTACCCCACTTCCTCTTCTGCCCTTCCTGTCCTTCCTAAAGAGTTTATACCCCACCGTGGGGACGCTCCAGTTGTACGAGTCATCCCACCACGTCTCCGCAATGGCAACGACATCGTAGTCTCCTTGCCCTACCACAGCTTCCAGCTCCTCCTGCTTATTTCCCGTGCTGCGTGCATTGGTGTAAATGCACTTCAGCTGGGCAGGCGAAGCTTCAGCCTTTGTAATAGAGCTTCTCCCCAACTGAGCAGTCCTTGACTTAACTAAGGCCACAGTGCCAGTTTGCTGCCTACCATCCCCAGGTGCACTCACTCCCTCTTCCTTAGTGGTGATATATAGGCAGGCATTGCCAGCACACCACCCCTTTGCCACTGAAGTCTCACCTCCAGGCTCACTCCCATCCTGCCTGGCCTCCATCCCCTCCCCTCTTACATCTAGTTTAAAGCTCGATTTATGAGCTTAACTAGTTTTTTGGTGAGGGCTTTTGTCCCCCTAGCAGACAGGCGTGTCCCATCCCTGGTAAGAAAGCCTGGGGGTGCACGGGCCTCCCCATGGTTAAAGAACCCAAAGCCCCTCTTCTCACACCAGTCCCTAAGCCATTTATTAACCAGTTTCTTATTCCTCATTTCCTGCTCCTGGTTCCTTAGTATTGGGATGGAGTTGAATATTACCTGTGCCCCAGAGCCCTTGATCATTCTCCCAAGTGCCTTGAAGTCCCTTTTGGTGGCTTTAGGCCTTCTACGTTCTATTTCCTCATTACCAATTTGAAAAACTAGGAGCGGGTAGTAGTCGGTGTCTTTGACCAGGGAAGGGAGCTTTCTAGTAATGTCCCTCACTGATGCTCCCGGCAAGCAGCAGACCTCCCTATGGAGCGGGTCCAGCCTACAGATGGGACCCTCCATTCCTTTGAGAAGGGAATCCCCCAAGACAATCACCCTCCTCTTCTTTTTAGCCGAGGATGTTTTTAAGGCTGTGGGAGGTTGATGGGGTTTCGGAAACATTTCTAGGCTGTGGGTGCAGCCCTCTTTGTCTTTAGGGCTAGGATGCACCCTCAGCAACTCATATTTGTTCCCCAGAGAGATCTGGGGGTTAATTGCCTGGGTGGGGGGAGCAGGTTTCCTTCTCCGGGCAGGAACCTGCTGCCATTCCCCCTCTCTGTCTCTCCCGTCCTTGCAGCTTACTGGTGGGTGGTGCTCAGCTTCACTAGCTGCGGCAGCCTGTGAGAGGGTCCTGCTCCACTCATCTATCTCCCTCTCACATTCCCTGATGGCCCTCAGCCTAGCCACTTCTTTCCTCAGCTTTTCCACCATATGAAGCAGTTCCCCTACCCGAACACAGCTTCCACAGGTGGAGCCAGTGCCAGAGGCGTGAGCCACTATGGGAGGGGGGCACTGCCTGCAGCCCAGGGTCTGGGTAGCTGCATGTACCCACCGGGGCTCCATCTGGGTGGCAGCCTCCAGCACGCTTGATGCAGCCTTAGTCTTTCGTCGGGTATCCACCATTTTCCTCAATCCCTTCCGACCGTGCTCCAGCCCTTCCCTGCTCGCCCTGCCTGCTTGAACTGCCGCTCAAACTGCCTTGTTTAATGAGCCTTGTTTAATGAGCTCCGCACCTCTTTGCCCCGCTCCGGTCGCTGTGCTCCCTAAGGGCCCTTTAAATCCCCCACGGGAGTACTGGGACCACCCCCTCCCGTCAGACACCGCACGGGAACGGCTGTTGAGCCTGGAGCCCAGCACTGATTTTCTGATGGAGTTTTTTTAGGGTTTTTCCCCGTTCGGGAAGCACCCAGTCGCCTATGGCTACCCCAAGAAGCAGAACTCACTCACCGTCCTGTCGCTGGATGCAGCTGAATAAGCTGCTGATGAATATGAATGAATATGAATATGATATCATGCTCAGCAATACAAGCTGGGGGAAGAAGAAGGAGGCAGGACAGGACACATTCAGAGCTTTGGAGTTTTGTCTTTACAGTAATTCTTACATGTGATGGAGCCCTGCTTTCTTGGAGATGGCTGAACACCTGCCTGCTGATGGGAAGTAGTGAATGAATTCCTTGTTTTGCGTTGCTTGTATTCATGGCTTTTGCTTTACCTATTAAACTGTCACTATCTCAACCCGGGAGTTGTCTCATTTTTACTGTTCCAATTCTCTCTCCCATCCCATCAAGGGGGAGTGAATGAGCAGCTGCGTGAGGCACAGTTGCTGACTGGGGTCAAGCCACGACAGTGCCCCATTTCCTTTGCTAATACCACACAGCTCATCTCGATTCCTTCCTCTACTGAAATAGTAAGAAAACCTAATGCCACTGTATGTCCACAAAGCAGCAACTGGAACAGATAAACAGCAGTAACATTGCCTACTTCTGAATATGGAATAAGAGACAGCAACTGTTAGGATGTACACAGTAAATAAAGGAGACTCGCATGGATGGAAACAACCCTCGCATCAGTCCTTTTGTTTGCCCTTAGAAAAATTTATCTTTTTGATCATTTTCTCAGTTAAGATTGGTAAGGGTTACAAAGTAAGATACTGGTTTAAAGTAATTAAAGGATTAACACATCTCCTCCTCCTGTTCATATATTTCAAGTTGTGCAGCTCCATCAGTAGTAGATTTCTTAACCAAAACACAGAATGAGCTGGGGTATAATGCTGTAAAGCTATGCATACAAAATGCACAAGTAAATATAACATGGCACTGATGACCTGTAATACACAAAGGATTTTCTGAGGGGCCATAAAACCTGACAAAATAACTTTGCATTTTTGTGGCACAGGCAGGCTCTGGATTACTTTTTGGACTAGCATCAAATCACACAGATCCAAAGCAGGACATCAACTTACCCATTTGTTCCCAAAGATACAAGTGCTTTGGGCTGGGCAAGGTGGGGGAAGGTGGGAAGAGCAGAGGAAAATGATCTAAAACCCTACACAGATGACAGCTTTTGAGCAACCATTTTCAAAACGTCATTTCATAGGGAAAGCATTTCCGGTTTCTCAAAATATCTAATATGATTAGATACAGACCAGAGGTGCCTTATTTTGTGCAAATTTTAATTCAGTCCTTGTATATATGGATTACAAAAGTAACTTGAAAAACAAAAAAGCTTAGGGAAAAAAGATCCCTGCCTCATTCAGTGCTTGGTATGTACAATGTGAGCTGTCAAATGGGTTTTCAATATTTTGTTCCGTACTCACTGTTCAGAATGAGGCTCATTCAGATTTTAATTTTGCTAATAAGCGTCCTCGGCTTCTTCTATTCAGTACATGTACATATATATTTTTCCCCTTGATTGATTAGAGGTAATTGGATTGTTGTTACTGTTCCATTTCTTTAACATGCCTCTTCCAGTACTCATGATACACTGTATACCAGAAGAGTTTTAAACACAATTTTATCAGAGCTTGAAAACTAAACAAGAAATTGTCTAGCAATTCCTTAAAGTGTCTTATATTTAAAGTCCCTTCAACAGCCATTCATCTTTTATTTTCACTCACATTTTACAAACCTATTTTCTAATTTGAGAAACACCAAATAAAGGCATAGTCACTGATATAATCACCTTAGGATTAAAGAAAGAATCACTGCTATAATAATTTTTCAATTTAGATTTAAAAAACTTCCTACTGAATACAAATTTAGTCTAATAAATGCAGAACAACATTTTCACCCAAGTTCAATTGCATTCCCTCTTGGAAAAAATCCAACCCAAACTGTATGTACATGGAAACATGTTCTGAAATAGGTGTACCAGGCACGCTGATGCCCTGGGTGTGAATACCATCCCTGTTTCATCATGTAGTACAGAGAAATAAGAAACTGAATAAAAAACCTGAAGTGGAGGAAAAGTAAACCAAACATATCAGAAATCTTTGGTTAATAACCAGGCATTCTTTTCATTTTGCCACAACATGGATCAAATTGAAAAGACATGCAATCAGGTCTGCACTCATTCTAGGCTGGAGTCCAGTGCAGCACACACAAACAGTAAACAGCACTCGAGCAGTTACTCTTCCTG
The DNA here is from genome assembly GCA_033459285.1 of Clamator glandarius. Taxonomy (NCBI): domain Eukaryota; kingdom Metazoa; phylum Chordata; class Aves; order Cuculiformes; family Cuculidae; genus Clamator; species Clamator glandarius. The sequence goes on from JAUNZM010000238.1 coordinate 381,907, forward strand.
ATAACTTAGCTATAGCATGAAAACTATTTGGGTAAGAAGTTTCTATTACTAGTTCAGAGCAGCAAAGCACACTGTAGATCACTAGAGTTTTCTGAAATTCAAATCAGTTTGGTTTTAGTCAGCTTCCCAGGAAACCCAGATAAAACCAGCTGGGATATAAGGAGAGAGAAGCCTGTAGTGAAATACACCCTGATGACTGTGTGATCACTATCACAGACTCCTTCCAAATGACAAGCTTTCAGACAAAGTTCTCCTCGATGGCTATAAGAGAATAGCCTGCTAAATCATACGACAACATATAGAATCAGTGTTCTTCTGACACGGGTACTACAGTACTGCCAAGGTAAATACCAACTTCATGCCTAAAAAGGTTTGTTAATTTGTACAGTAAATCAATCCAAACATTAATTTATCTAAAATACACTTAAACCTTAAAAGGAATTTTAAAAACACATATAATTCAGAGAGATTATTCACGCACAGGGAAAAAAACCCAAGAAGCTGCAATATTAACCAGATTTTTTTTTTCAGTAGAGTTTCCCCATGCAAACTTTTACATCATCCCCTGGATTTGCAATTGAAAATGCCTCTTCCAGTCGAAAGGAGGAAGAGTTGTCAGTCAGTACAAGTACTGGTTTTACATTCACAGCAACTACATCTAAGCCAGGCACTCAACATGTGTTTAGCAAACAGAGATCATGGTAGTCCCAGAGCTACACTGTCGACCACCAGCAAACAGCTTCTACATGATAAAGAGGCAACTGAGAAAAAGGACCATATCAGGTGCCCAAAAAAAAGAGACACATCCCAGTCTTATTAAAAGACATGACTCCCTGAGAAAATAAACCAGAGCTGACAAAAGCTCAATGTAAGAAGGGGTTTTTTTCCCAATGATTCACTTAACTGATAATGTGGCTCAAATAACTTCACTTACGAGGTATATAGATTCAAACATACCTAGGACATAACTCTTTGTTTTCTACTTCTGTTTTAAATCTGGAGCGAGTACAGAGAAGAGCAACGAAGCTGGTGAAGGGGCTGGAGAACAGGCCTTATGAGGAATGGCTGAGAGAGCTGGGGTTGTTTAGCCTGGAGAAAAGGAGGCTGAGGGGCGTCCTCATTGCTCTCTACAACTACCTGAGAGGAGGTTGTAGAGAGGAGGGAGCTGGCCTCTTCTCCCAATCGACAGGGAACAGGACAAGAGGAAATGGCCTCAAGCTCCACCAGGGGAGATTTAGGCTGGACATTAGGAAAAATTTTTTTTACAGAAAGGGTCATTGGGCACTGGAACAGGCTGCCCAGGGAGGTGGTTGATTCACCTTCCCTAGAGGTGTTTAAGGCACGGGTGTATGAGGTGCTGAGGGGCATGGTTTAGTGTTTGATTGGAATGGTTGGACTCGATGATCCAGTGGGTCTCTTCCAACCTGGTTATTCTGTGATTCTGTGAAATCCTGTTTTCTTCAATTACTGTGGCACAGGGAACATCACACAAGCTTTCTCAGATAAAAAAAATGCTGAGAAGATTAAAAGATTCTGCCAAATACAATCCTCCTGCTCCACACTCTGGTCCAAAAGGACATGAACTGAATTTCATGAACATGAACTCAAATTAAAACTCAAATGAATTTGAACTACCATCAAGCAAACAAAAAAAGAAAATTCGAGAAGTTTAGTTGCCAGCAGGCTTGGGCACTAACAATATCAAGGCTGCTTCTACTACTGTTGAAGACTGAAACCCACAAATTGCTGCTGCACTAGCTCACTAGAAGAACATGTTTTCAACAAAAATAACCAGAGTTTTGAGGTTTTAGGAAAATATTGAATGGAAACTATAGCTTATCAGTGCTACCAAGTCAAATGAGGGTTTATGTCCCAAGAGAAGAGGCTTTTTTTAAGAACAACAAACAAAAAGTCAAACTGAACATACTGTTAAGTCAGCTGTTATGCAGATAAACACACAAGACTGAATACAAACTATGAGTTACTATGAGTTACGTTCTCATCCCTAACTTTGTGTGTTCACCTCTCTCCCTCTAAATGACAGATCGGGGAGAAAAGCCTACACAAGAAACATACAAAATGGATATCCCTTCTTGCCACACCCCAATATACTTTTTCACTTAGCGGGTAATCATAACATTACATTCCAAATAGTAATCAGTAATGTTTTTTTAAATGGCTGGTCTACAAAGAATAAAAACAATCCTACCTATTAACGCTGTTCCTACTGTTAAACTTACAACCCAAGCTGGCCAGGATAAAACAGAAGTACTTTTCTTCCATTTTCTTTAAAAGTAATATGCTGCTGAAAATATTGAGACAAATCTGATAATCCTGTGTCTTCCGAACTTTTGAGTATGTCACTTAAAAATGTGTAACAATTCAAAGCTGACAAACCAAGCCACAGCAGGTTTGCAGGAGAACGTTAGTATCTTTAAGAGCACTCTTAAAACAAATACTGTACAAAGTGTGCCCAATATGTAAGTAATTGTCATAAAACTAAATGAGCCGCATTTTAAATTACTGAGCTCCAACAAAAAAACCCCATTAGAACAAACAAGCAAACAACTTAAGTGAATAAGCAGACAAGCAATAGGTCAGGCTATGATAGTCAGCCTTAGGCACAAAATTAACTTTACCCATTTTAAGAAGAAGAACACGCGCTGGCAGAAATTTCCCACTTTTACAAACAGGACATCATCAGGGTTTTGAAAGAGTTCTGTTCCAAAGCTAAGATAAGCACACAGCGTACACTAAGCACAAGCATGCTCATCAGAAGGCAGAACACTTTGCTTCTACATAAGCTCTGCCCGAGTAAGATTTCATTCCCACTTTTATAATGGCTCCTCCTGACGCCAAGCAGCCTCCTTTGATGTTCGCAATGTTTTACTGTGAAGAAGACCAAACTCCCTTCGCATTTGCATTTGTTCCCTGCATAGACTACAATTTGGGAATTTATAGCTAAAACATTATGACCATCTCACAATGTACTACTCACTAGTGAACTACAGAATGCAGTGCCTGAAAAACACCACCAGCTTCCCTCTTTACACAAAAAAAATCATAACAGCAGTGTCATTATCATGCTAATGCATTCAAGAGACTATCAGAACCTAATTTTATTCTAGCATCTCCAGAGAAGCCCCTTTCCTTGCACATTTTCTAAAAACGCAGTTGTTTTAGTAAGCTGTTAAATAAGAATGAGAAAATAAATTGAAAGCAATATCAAAAGCACAAATACAGAGTTGGACAAAAAAATTTAAATCAATGAGATCTAGTTTGAGGTATACAAAAAAAAAATTAACAATTTGGTCTTAAACATGGGACCCAACAGGAAGAGAGAAAATTAGTGAATGAGTCATTAAGTATTTGTCAAGGCTCAGTGTGGTCTCATTAGCCAAGGAGGTTGGACCTAATTAAAACTCAGTACAAGAGTCAGATGAAAAGCCCAAAGAGCCTGCTGCAGACTGTCAGGACTCAGAATAGGTACTGACCACTGAACCTGCACAGGCTGCCTATTTTTAAATGCGTCAGTGCTGTACACCCTTCAAGGTATTACACTTTCTAAAGATGCTAGGAAAAAAACCTGACTAATTCCTGTTTAGTTTTGACAGGCATCATCAGACTCACCACATCGCCTGGTATTTCTGCTGGCTATGCAGCACACACAGTGCTGGTAGAAACTTGGGGAAGAAGAGCAGGGAAGAAGCACAGGTACCACATTCCAAACACCTTCCTCAGAAAAACCATGCATAAAATTGCCCACAGGACAACAAAATATCCCAAAATAATAGGCATCTAAGACTTGGACCTGAAAGCAAGTGACATCCCCAAGACAAAACGACCACTGCGTGACTTCCACTCTTCTTGATTCTCTAGGCTAAGGAGGCGGTAATAACTCAAGCCAGATTTAACACTGAAGGAACAAAAAGAATGAAAGTCTGCATGTCTTCTATTTGCAGAAACACATCACCACCACACAAATACTGCTTTTCATTATCTTCCTTCCAGCCTTCAAGCCACACATGTCCAACTACAGAAAAGGTAACTAAAGACCCAATACGAATAAAACCAAGGCTACAGCAAAAAGCATCTCTTCAGCACTGAGCCTGCAATATACTAAATTATATAAAAAAATACTATAAGGAAAATAAAAGACTAAAAAAAAAGTCTCACAATTAAGCACTTCCTGTTGTTGCTGGCCTCCTTAATCTGTAAGTGTCAAGGAGTCAAACATCTGTTCCTCTCCAGCAAAACTGGAATCAGTACATTTCACAAAACATATTCAAAAATATTTCTATGAACAAAAGGCATAGCTTAGTTAATTCAAGGACTTCAAGTAGTAATTATATCAAAATTAAAACTCCTTGTCAAACATCACTATTTGTAAACGTATTTTTTTAATGATGTTTAACTTAAAATCCAGCATGGCAGATTGTCTTATTAAGAAGATGACCAGAAAGCATTACCCCTATGTTAGTGTACATACCTTTGTCCTTCTTGAAGTCCAAAGCATCTTCCTTATCTGTCACTATTTCCTTCATGTTGATAATGCTTTGGTGATTAAGCTGTCGAAGAATCTTAATCTCCCGAATAGCTGTAATTGGAAACCCTTCTTTTTCATTATCCAGACGTACTTTCTTTAGTGCCACCATTTCCCCTAAAAGAAAATTGAAATGGAAGCATTAAGATTAGCAATCAAACTATGGAATTTAGTATGAGGTTTGTTCATTTGTTTTTAAAACCTCTTCCATTTGTTAAAATTCCTAATAGACTAAACAGTGAACATTTTAATGCTTGCACCAAACACTACGCTGAACAGAAACAGAATTAACCACTGTTGGGAAACATCACATGAACAACTGAGATTTTTTCAGCTACCCACTGTCAGGTCTGTCTTCTTCCTCCTGCGTACCCCACCCACCTGCACCCTGATATTCCACACCATGTCTATTGACAGGAACTATCAACAGCAGCTTTAGAGACAAGAGACCTATGTCTGCTCTGGCAGAACACCTTGAACTACATAGTTCAAGATATAAGGCAGGTGACTTTATAAAGAGTTCTCAAATTCATCAGGATACTTACTGCAAGCAAAAGTGTCATTCAAGTTTACAGTGAGGAGGAATTTTCCTTTTTATTTTACTGCAGGCTGGGTTGGATGAAATTAGATTCTGCAAAATGGCAGGAGTATGAACTACTTCTGATGGAGGATATCTGACGACTATATGCCAGCTCAACCACTCTGTTAGTTTGTCGCTGTGCCTCAGAAGTTCATCCACAACACAGTTACTTTTGTATGGCTCTAAAAAGGACTATTTCTACATCAGTGTATGAGATAGATACACAATAGATGTATGTATTACCATATGACACAAATACACTTGCTTTGAAAGCCCATTGCACAGCTTGTTATAAGGCATCTCAAAGGCAATAATGCCACTCTTCACACAGGACTTGCGTTCAAAGCTAATGGAAGCTCTGTCCTAACTGTACAGACCCATTCAATACAGACAGTGGCAACTTCTACTGGAAGTTAAAAAATATAATTACTCTGCTCATTCTTCTGGGAGTCAGAAAGAAGGAACTGAGTCTGGTACATTAGCCTACGTGATTCAGTTACTGCTGAAGTAGAAGATTACCGAGCATTCAAAGCATGCACAAATAAGCCATAAAGACAAGCAGTCACAGAAAGAACTAACTGAACATAAAATGATCAAGCAACAGACAGCACATATCAGAACTGATTTCAATACATTACTTGCTTAGAGGTAGTAACATTTTTATGTATCACAGTGGTGACTGCTCACTCATCTATCATAGAATCATAGAATAATCAGGTTGGAAGTGACCCCCCGGATCATCAAGTCCAACCATCTGAGCAATAGTTTAACATGAAACTTTTAAATTAGCTTCTTTCACTTACACCCCTTTACAAACTCCATTATTCTTTGTCAACCTGTCTAGGGTGTGACTTTTTTTCACCAGAATATTTGCCCTCTTTTCACCTTCCCTAGCTCAACTACATACAGCATCAAAACTCAAGAAATAAGCATTAGAAACTGACTATGCAGCTTTTTTTCAGCCACAACGACACAAATAAATGATTTTCCAAGGCAGAAAAAGATAATTTCTGACTTAGGCAAGTGCTGTATTTTAAACTAACAAAATAACAACTAAAGTTTCCACAAATTGGAGGACAGAATACCACAAATCTTACTTTGTATAAAAACAAAATACCCTTTAGAAACGCAGGATTACATTTACTTTTTTGAACTCACCTGTGTCTTTATCCCTGGCTTTGTACACTTGCCCGTAAGTGCCTTCACCGATAATACCAATGATATCGAATTTATCCACACAGCGCTTTCCCCAGTCTATTTCTTTTTCTTTTGTTTCACCATGTCGTGGTCCACATATTCTAGAAAACAACAAACATTTCTAGTAATACAGCTAACATCTAAGAATTGCCTTAACCTTGAAAAAAAACCCTCAACAGTAAAGACTGATAAGATTTTATTAGATAACAAGTTTCCTACCATTAAGTAGCAATAAACCATGCTAATATTAAAAAGTCATTACAAAGCAGAATTCTCTTGAAAACAATAGATTTTAAAGAAACTATTAACACTTCTACTGCTTGATAGGCTTTAAAAAAAGTCTAATAAACATACTTTGGTCTTCTTTTGCTGTGTAACTGAACTGCTGGTTTCTTTTCTTCGGGACTTTTGGATACATCAGCTCCTCCAGGCAACTCAGGTGGAAGTGGCAAGTCTGCAAGCAGATGGCGAAGTTTCTTCTCCGCTTCTTTAACTGACTTCACTGAAAGATTCTCTCGCAAACTAACAGAAAAGACACAATCTTGCTAATAAGTTGGACACAGCAGAATTACATTAACATATATAACAGAAAATCTATTGGAATTATTTTTTTTAAAACACAGTCTAGGCTGGTGATGCATCAACATTTGATATCTCTGCTCTTAGAATCTGCAGGACTTGGATTTGCGCTTTACTAATGGATCACTAATAGCCATGCATCTTCTAGAGACCTAACTATCAAAATTCTGCAGAAACTATGAAATGAGATCTTTGTAGTGAAAACTGAGATTAGATTAAAAGGCCAGATGACTTCTGCCACACAAGCTTCTTCTTAAGCTTATGGTCTAGACCACTAAGAATATTTACAGTCCGCGTGCTGCCAGACATCAGAAGTGCAGTGGTAGTCTGAAGTGGAAGTGTAGCCTAACTGGCTTCTCTTAGAAAAGAAAAGATTATCCTAATCCAGTTCCTTGTAAAGTTGGTCTCCAGAGACACTAAGCTTTGCTGTTACAGTAACACTGCAGGGCATTACCGGACAAGTCCACACCACCTCATTTACAGATTCCAATCTCATACATTTCCTCAAACACTCCAGATTCAGCTTGCTTCTAGTGATCAGCATGCAACTCAAGTGAAAATACACAAACAACCCATCACATTTTTTAAAAACAGTTCCATTTTACCAGGACTTCCTTTAGTTTAGCTAGATTTGTGCAGCTATTATATAGCCAGCAATTTTAAAGCCAAAACCATCTCTAAACTTTGTAATTACACAACTGTTTCTCTCCCACAGGACTCTCATATAATATTCTTTCTTTAAATTTCAAACTATCATTGTATGAAGAAAACTTTCTGTCATGCTTCGAGGGGATGCTATCCAGGACAGTTGTGTTTGCCAAACTGCACTATTCTACTGTCAGCATCCTCCTCTGGGAACCTTTTCTGGAAGTTCTTCTGCAACTTCTTACCTACTCAGTCTCATAGACAAAGCAGGAACTTCTGTAAATGGAAAGCACTTGCTGCCTTCCATCACAGCGAATGCGTATATTCTTTCTTACATTAATTGCAATTAGCAACCCTTACTTAAATAACACATTCCAGTGTTTTGCATGGCTATGCCTTCCCGTGAAAACAGAACACTTAAATGTCTTCTACCACTTCTCAAGGTGCAGCTGCCTGAATTCAAAGAAGCACCTCAAGGAAGCATATACTGCCCTCATCACAAATATAATGGTAAGCATGCTATAAGGAATAAACCACCTCTGGACAGTGCACGTAATTATCATAGTAAAGAAAAACTCTTAATTTTGAAGTTCATGTATTTGTATTTCTCTCACAATTTCGCCCCTAGACTTTCAGTATTAGTGAAAGTACAACGTATGAAGTTCACAAATGAATTTCAGAAGTGGTATATGAAAACAGAGGCAGCTAAGATCAGCTTTTTTTCAGGTCTCTTAAACCACACAGCATTGACCACTAGAAGTTTTTGCTTTTATTTGTGGGTTTTCAGATTTTTACTGATCTACACAACTGACACAACATCAGGAACCAGATAGTTCTGCATAGCAATAAGCTTTCTTTGTTGGTACAATTTCCCCATCGTAACTCTGAGCCCAAGGCAAACCTTTGCCCTCCTCCTTCCTAAAAAACATTGCTCATTTTAATTTGATGACTTAAGCCTCACCACGAGTTGTAATCATAACCATTCTGATATTAAATTTATAACATCCTACAGGCAGAACTAAGCAAAGCATAAACACCATTGTTACTCGTCATTTATCTTTCTAATGCAGCTCTTTACAAGCATTAGGCTTTTTCTAAAAGAAGAATGAGCTCAGTGCTGATAGAACCGCTTAATTGTAGCTTAGCTCCTCTCAAATAAGTGTCAGAAATCCTATTTACCTAGAGAGGATAGTTTTGTCATAAATTTAAACACAACCATACATTCACCATACAGATGCGATTCTGAACAAGTACAATGACATTTGCTAGAGTGCTGAAGGGCAAGAAACAAGATTTCTTTTACTACTACTACTACTACTATCAAAAACAGAAATCTAATGCCTTGTTAGGTTGTATTTATTTTTGAGGGCCTCCCATGCATTTAACACTGCATTAAATTACTGGCAAACACAAGGGAAACATCTACAACTCTGGTTATAACTACTTTTACTAATCAAAGAAACATTACACACTTCTCAAAGAACAGGAGAAGGTAGGCTAATTTCCCATATATGCAACATAAATAAAAGCACTTCATATTGTTTGGAATTTTTCTTTTAAAACTTTTTTTTTTACGAAGATAAAGCACGCTTTCATTGGTTTTTACTCCAATGCTAATACATTTTAGTTTTACTTGTTGTGAGAAGTTGATTTCTCATATAGACAAGAGGCATGTTACGCTGAGTAAAAACAAAAGTAACTTCTCAATTTCATCACCAAAGCCAAAAGAAAAACAGTAAATTATCACTCAACAGTATAATTTTCCAATACAAATCACAGTGCATATTCTCCATTAGGACTATGAAGAGACTTAACACAGTCTAAACCCAGACTACACCTGGGACTAGAGACATGAATTTCTTCACTACAGATAACTTCTGAAGTGTAAAAATTGAACACAAATGACAAGACATGAGCCTCACTTCCATTTTAAAGATGCAAAACGATACTGATAGCAGAGAAATTATACTAAAATAAGGTGCAGCCATCAAAGCAATTCCCTTCCGAAGAGGAGAGAATATTTAGCTCAAACCCCAGTTAATAGAAGATTTTTCACATACTGCTACTGAATTAAACTTTTCCACAGAAGTATGTACTCGTTGCCACCAAACCTGAAATCTTGAATCTTTGAATGCATCCTACACTAGTCCCAAAACTATTATGTACCAGCAATTTAAAATTGCCTCTTTAGTGAACTTTTTATTGAAAGATTCCTCCTAGACTAAATCCTCCTCTTTTCAAGAACCAGTTAAATTAATTTTTAAGATCAAATTCCTTCAGTTCACTAATAATTGCCATGTTAAACAACTGAATAGCACAAACAACCTAATGTATCAGCCTGATCTAGTAAACAGGATTAATATTATTTCCCATAATACCTGTAATAATAAAAGTAAACAATAAACACTGACAACAACAACAACAACAGACATTAACAACTATAATAAAAAGGAAGAGACAATCCCAAAAAGCAAATCTGTGCTACAACTCACCTATCAGATTCCTTATCTTCAGGCAGCGTTGGAGGCAAAGGCAAGGGTGGCAGTGTAGAGGTTGGCAGTGCAACAATTCGATCCTTCTCCTTGGTTACTACACTTGGTGTACTTGGTTTGCTTTTCTCTTTTACAGCGACAGGTGGTGGTTTTGCAACAATCACTTTGTTCTCTTTTACTGCTGTAGGTTTCTGCTTAGTAACTTTGTCTGCAATTAAATTATTTTCCCCTTTAGTTTCAGGAAGTGAGACTTTTGCTTTTGCTTTGTCATTTTTTAAATTTGCGCTGCTTGTAGGAGAAGGCGTAGGCTCAGTTTTTATTTTCTTCAGGTCCTTTACACTGTTCACTTGAGGTGCACCTGCAGCAGCATCGGTGTTTCCCTTAGTAGGTGTTGAAGTATTGGAAGCTTTTGCACTGGCTTTGGCTGCCTCAGCAGCTCTTGCTTTTTTGTTCTTGTTCAGCTCAGCAGCCAGGCTACTCTTCAGAGTCAACGTACTAGGAGAAATACTCGAGTGACGACTTCTGGATCTAGATAATCTGTGTCTGCTACGAGACCTTGAGTGCCTTGATGAATATGGACTTCTGCTTCGAGATTTTGCTGATCTCCTGTTTCAAAAAAGTTAAGATTTACCCAGTTAAGAATTACTCTGGCTGTTTTCTCAGTCTAGCTGCCTTTTTGACAAACCAGTTTTTTAAAAAAATCAACCAACCTCACCATGCTTACAGAATAAATAAAATCTATGAAATAGGAGACACCATGGCTTAAAAAAATAGAATTAATAAATAAAGATTTTACATCTAAGCAGGTTGTTAGAAAATGTTAAAGCTTACTTAGATGTAGTTTTTCCCATTAAAGAACTACAAAATACAAGTATACCTATAGGATGGATATGTTCCTTTTTCCTCACTACTCATCACATATCTTTCTCCTTTAAATAAAATCTGAGGCTATGCAACTTGTGCAAACACCATCCGTGTATGCAGTACTCCAGAAAAAGCCAGCTGGCTGCATAACCAGAACTCAACAAAATTAAATTAATGTTACAGCAGGGCAGGAAAAATCTAAACACAACACCTAAGCAGTAACTGTAGCAATTAAAGTGTAACTTCCACAGTTGTCACAAAAATAAGTAGGCAAAAAAATACTGACTACTAAAGGCTGCAACGTAACCAACTCGAAAGCTGACAATAAACCTTAGCTTTTCTTTTTTGATACTTTTCCCTAAAAGAACACAGGTACCTGATATTTGTTATAGCTACTGATAAGCACACAATCCACAAGTAGGCCTATGCTATGCCAGTATCAGAATAAAGAGACTAACAGAAAAAGAAATAATCTAAGTCATCTAGAAAATCACAGCAGGAAAGCAACCTAGATTGAAGGTGGGGTGGAAATCCTAACAGTCAGAAAAGCAAACTTTTACTGTGCAAACCCACTACTTAAATGGTTTATTTTTCATTCAAAGGGATATCCTAATTTGCCTTGTAGTTTTGATTCAATTCTTTATTAAAAAGGAGGGGGACAGGGATTGTAATTGAGGTGGAGGGCATGAGAACAAGTAAAACAGCCTAATCCACTGCTACTACACAGAAACATGAAATAAATGAAATTAAAAGTGAGCACTCCAATCCATTTTACCATGCTAAGAACAGCAAGGGTATTCACCGTATTTGCAAGCATTCATTTCACTTAAGTTTAATGGAAATCTATTTTTTTCTCGTGTATATCATTTAAAGTGGAGGAAAAAGTAAAATCAGGATTAAAAAAGCATTCAGCAGCTGACAAAGAAAAGAGGACCAAGCAGTGGCAATAATAAGACTTCTGTGAGATATAAGAACTTCAGAATTCAAAAGAAAGCACCAGTGTGTGGAGGCTGCCAAAACTTTGACAAAAAGACAATAGCCACCTGCAATCACTATGGTCAGGACTATCCACCTCTATGTCAAATTTAATTTTAGTAACAATTAAAATAACTCCGTTTTAATTATCAGCACAAGAAATTATATTCAATGCTTCAACTGAACAAATATTTAATATAGTACAGCACTGTTTCTACTTTGTGTGTAATATTTACTAATTTCCAAAGTTACAGTTTTCCTGCATTATAAAATGTCTTCTTTCTAAAGCAACAAAAATTCATCAAAATTAAGTCAAGCTTATGTAGGAGTGATTCAAACCAACATGTGGATACGCACACTATAGCACAAGCTTCAAAATTGTACAGGCAAAACCAAAATTGATCCAAATGGCAAGAAACCCTTGAAAGCAAGGGCACGTGTGGAATCAAACCCCACACGAGGGCAGGTCTTGGAAAGTAACACAATTCAATTCTATACCAGGCAGCAGGATGCTAACAATAACACTAATAATAATAATTTTACACTTTTCATTATTATTTTGAAATCAAAATACCAAATCCCACAGAGGCTGTGCCAAACTGGAGAAAAAGCTAAAAAATGCCAAGTTCCATAATACAGTTATCATGGGGTAGCAGAAAAAAAAAAGGAGGGCTGACACTATCCAGACAACACATACACTTAAAATTCTAGGTCAGAGCTCTCACCGCACTGTTAACTCACTTTCTGAGAGGAATTATTATCTCAAACAGAGTTAGACTGCTACAGATCTGTACTGGCTGTAGGATCAGTATAACTACATTTCTCCAGCATCAAGCACAAGCTAATAAGCCCTCATTAGTCCTAAAGAGACTTCTATAAATGTCATATAATTTGCGAGGATGTCATTGACCTGTCTCAGAAAACATCTGTTCCTACAATCAGCCATATTAAATTGACACTTGCTCCAGTTACCTGTAGAGCACAACCTCCATTCCAAGGGCGTCACTGCAACCTGCCTTACCTGTATTATTTTTTTATAATATGCCTTGAAGGTCTCAAAACCAGATATATTTCTTTCATAAGTAAAATTTCTGGGGGTTTTGGTTTTTTTTTTTTTTGAAAGGTGCTTGATATATATGTCAGAAACAGAAATATGGACATAGTAATACCACATGCGCTAAAAAACAGCAGTAGCAGCTTAAAACACTACAGTTGCTGAGACACCATGCCCGTTCTCAAGACTGTTTCTGTTCTACTTTGGTTCAAAATAGAACAGTTTCATTTATATCACTACACTGAAAATGTAATGAGAAAATCTGTTCAAATTAGTGACTGCAAATGCTTACTTGATCAGCTACCGTAACTTGGTAGGGAAGAGGCATTTTTGAAAAGCTGTGGCAAAAATAAACTAATTCTTTGTACTTTCTTCAGAAAACAAACATAGAATCGCTTAAATCATAGAATCACTAGGTTGGAAAAGACCTTTGAGATCATCAAGCCCAACCATGAAGGAAGAGACACGTAAAGAAGGCAAGCACTGGCAATGGTTTGGTATTTTGCCCACATTAGTCAGGAGACTCCCATATGTGGACACAGATTTCTGCCAGCTTAGCAAAACCCCACCATTCTCCAAACCCAGTTTCAACACCACGAATGACAACAGTACAACCTTCTGAGGTCAGAACTGCATCCATGTGGGAGACTGCAAATATCCAGGCACAAGGATGTTTCAGTTCCAGTAAATACTATAGCCCTTAACAGGCTTAACACATTTCATAGCTAGGCCAAGTGTAATATCTGCACTGGTTTAATTTTTCCAAAGTTTTTTCATAATTTAATTTACTGTAAGAAAAAAAATGTTGCATTACATAGTGCAAAATTGTGCTAATAATGAACTAGAACTTCTTTTGGCATCCCAAAAACCTCACCAAGAATCCCTTGCTGTACCACATGCACTGGGCTGGATCCAAGGAAGTCAGAGCAAAAACATTAATGCTTTCATCTAAATAATTCTGAATATTAAGTAAAAGGTAGCTTTGTCAAAATGCTAGTTATTCAAGTTACAATGATAATATCTGATGTTTTCATACACCAAATGTTCTTTTGAAATATTCAACTACCACTTTCATCAGCATTGGCGTAAAAGGTCCCAAGAGAACTTTCCTCCACACTAGACAAAACTTACATACAAGTTTCCAGCTATAAAAATGGCACAAACCCAAAACTATGGACATTTACAAGCCTTCCCTCAGAAGCATATACAGAACTCAGAGTGGATAAATACTGCCTTATACACGACAAAACCAGTCAACTCACTGTTCTCAGAACTAACATTCATTTGCCATAGAAGATTAAGGCACACAGCAACACAGAAATGGGCTCACACAATAGCTCGTGCTTGCCGTTTAACAGGACAGTAACTTTTTATTGTAACCCTGAAAAAGCCAGTAGGAAACATCTGAAATACAGTGTTCTCCAAATCTTCCAATAGATTTCTATTAAATGTGTGTGCATGCATGCATACAGCCGTACATAAAATGCCCTATCTGACATTCATTTGCCACCAAGGAGTTTGGTTTTATCCTAGAACAAAAGAACAGTGGCCACAACCACACAGAACTGCATTGCAAACAGCAAAAAAATCCAACAAAACAATCCAGAGGAGATCAGAAAGCTTACTAACCTCAAGGACTACACCAGACCTCCCAAACCAAAAGCACCAGCACCTGCTGGTAAAATACACAGGGAGAAACTACTCAGAAGCCCTTGTTTGAGTTTCTTCTGAGGCTTCTTCCTATTTGCACTCAGAAGTTCTGCCTCATTTACAAGTACCTTTGTTACAAGTACCTTTGTCAAGAATATCCACTGACAGTCTTCTACAAGCACCTTGCATTCATGTCACACAGGTCTATATCCCTACAGAGACAATAATTGCCAGATTTCATGGCATTTGTGAAATCACTTCTGAGCCATGTACAGATTTCAGTATGGTTTTTTTATATGGGGGATGGGAAGAAAAAAACGTTAAAAAATTTGCCTAAAAAACTTAAGTATCAGTAGGTCCAGCCTGCATTAGAACTAATAAGTTCTTTACATAAAGCTGCTTTTTTGTTTCCCTAAAGACAGCAACAAAGGAGACCAGGAGCACAACTAGATTAGCTGCAAAGAGAAATTGAAGTAATTACATAATATTATGTCTAGCTATAAGACGAAGTCAGGAAAAAAAGGTTCAAGACATCTACAAAACAGGTATGACAAGAGGCAGATTTTAAGAAACTGACAGACAAAGAAACCACTAGGAAGAAAGTCACCTCAAAACCACAACTCAGCACTGCTTTCCTCCATTTGTCAGAGAAACAAAAAAACTAGCCTTTCCTCCAAAGAAATAAATAAAAAGAGTGTTGGTTTAGGTATCATAGTTTTTTAATATTTCTTCCTGGCACCTTCAATTTTATAAAACCAGAGTTTGTTTTTTCTCTGCTTTACTAATACTATACGATTATTCACTGTGTAAAATCCTACTTAATATATCAAAGTGCAATTAGTTACAAATTTTGAAACTGTTCTGATGTTCCTCCTCACAAGGCAACATCCCGTTATACTTCATTGGTTAACTTATCAACTGCCAAACAGTAGGCTTATTAATGGACTTAAGTCTATTGATGTAACATCACTTAGATTCTCAAACACAGAAGGAAAGAATTCCAAATAGTGACTTAAAGTGTTATATTTGACTCTTGATATTTGAAAAGAGAGGTAGAATAGTTAAGTGTTACACGTCAGCTTTCCAGGAATACAGGTCTCGCTCAGCTTACACAATTTTTAATCTCCATTCTACTTTTCTAGGTGTTTCTTTTTCCTATTCCAATCCTCAATTTATTCTAACACAAAAAGCATATATTTTACTGACAGATCAGAACAGTCATGTGTTGTCTTCCCCATGTTTGTAAATTTGAAAACCTCTTTTCTTCTTAACCGCTTTAAGAGCAAGATAAATCCTTCATGCCTAGTAGCAAGCTACACGTGCTACCCAAGCACAAACACTACCATGCTCTGAAGGTATCAGCACCTACAGGGTCAAAACAAGGGAACTGATTTTTGTCAGTAACTTTCTGACAAGACACCATGCTCTCTTCATGGGAGTAAGAGTGGAAAAACAAGAAACTGAACAGACTGAAGGACATTAAAGAACCCACAGCAGCTGAACTCCTTCATTACATACCTGTGAATGCTGCACTACTGACTAAGCATTGCCATCTTCCCCCTCACAGCAAGGCCACAGTGTATTTGAAGAGGGAGACTTAAATTTTCATCAATTGGCTTCACCACAGATCTTCTAAGACACCTATAATATCTCAGTAACATAAACCACCTTGACAAAACATTTCAGTTCATAGTACAGCTCTGCCACATTGCACTAGCAGGCAAACATATAATTAATTTCTTTAAGCCATAACAGTAATACTGCTCTCTCACTCGATACCTTTTATCAATTAATTTTATTTTCTCTCAGTTGCTTTGTGCGTGGACACTACATAACTTGCCTTACTAATTCAAAGCATAAATCTTCAAAAGGGTCTCCAATACATACAACAAATACAAAAAAATTCTGAACGTCAGTTTTATTTTTCTTAAATCTGCTTTATAATCACATATTTTCAGAGAACAACTCTGCCTACAAAGAAATCAAACAGCAAAAAGTTAAGCCAACTCAAATGCTGTGCTCTAAACACATTAAATGTCAGTTTTTTTCAAATTAAGGCACATCCCTCCTTAAGTTAAAAAAGCAGCGTAACAAGGAAAGGCACATCGGCATGGCTGGGCAAAAGGCAAAGTCCACTGCCAAGTAATGAAACAAATCTTAATAAATTCAGAATATGTATTAGAGTGAAAGCCTCAATATGCACTGGAAAAATTAGCTACTCCAAGCAGCAAAAACCTACTGTTTCACATTTTAAATTCTGCAAAATATAGTTTAAAAAAAAAAACAAGATTAGAGCTTTATGTAAAAAAAAATCTGTTTTCACCAAACATTGGAAAAAAGGTCTGAAAAATCTCTCCTACTCCTTTAAGTCCAAAAGCAGCAGAATTACTGGATTTAAAGTTATTTTCGTATCAGTGTATGAAACCATGTCTTCTCCATGAAGAAGGCATTTACTAGCTGAATATGTATTTTACCATTTTCCCCATACTTGTTTTGGTTTTGCACATAAATGAACCATATTTTGTAGACAGAGCCTTACTGCTACAGATCAGCTGCAGTTAGAGAATTAGATGGCTCTGTTGTACCAGTTAGGAAAGAAATCTTATATTTTTCCCCGTAAGCAACATCCACACACACAGTAGTACTAGGCTCGTAGTGCCCCACTCACTCACTTTTATCTAGGCAGACGGGTAGGTGTACCCAAATTTGGAAAGATGTGATTACTCATCTATACAGCTAACTGAATTAAATGTGTGATCGCATAGCATATGACCTGACTGAAGTTATGAAAACCATTTCTCCTCTTCCTACAATTCCATCTTAAACCAGTACCCAAAGAGAGACTGTGTCTGCTTATTTTGTCAACCATAAGGATTTCAGGGTATTTTTTCTGTCTCTTCTTTCTTGAGGATTTTTTTTTGTTTTTATTAAATCCAGTCAGCTTTTCAGAAGAAAAACCTCTTACTTTCAGCATTATGGAAGAATTTCCATGGTGAAAACATGCATGTGCTACTTTAGAACAGCTGTGTTGCTATCCACAAGAAAATAGAGCAATACAAACCCACCAGCAGCAAATAAAGTTTTGTCCAACATGTGGAAACAGCTCAAACAACCAGTTCACCCAGAACACAGACATTTACTGTTATTATAATGGAAAAGACAAACAGTCTACCATTCAAAAAGAATTTTTTGAGCATGGAACGCCTATCTATCATCTACTTCTCTTCAGAACCCACATCCAGGCAACATCACTGAAAGACAGTAGAGTCATTACTGCTATTCAAATCTCCTAACTCACAGCAACCGTACTGTTGCTGTGGCTTGAGAAAACGAGGGATTTAGATGAGAGAAGCTGACCTCTATTGCTTCTCTCCAACCATTTACTAGAAGTTTCTCCTTAAGCAGCTCAGAGACCTAGATGAAAAAAAAACGGCACTCTAGACACATGAGTTTTCCAAGTGTGCTAGAACCATTAAATCCTCATTTTCTGATTACCAAAATAACTAGATAATTTACATAACACTGCAGAAGACACATACATGAGATACAGAATGAAAGAGCAAAAAGATCGGCAGCTTGGAATGCTCAGTCACATACGAAATTCCTAGTGTCTTGACATCATTACAGCTGGATACAAGCCCAGAATTAAGTCTTTAAATCATCTAGATGAAGACAACAGGTGCTGTAAGAAGCTACTGCCTTCACGAAATTGTAATATTCTATCAAGTCTAAGGTCACTACACCATTACCTAAACAGCACAGCAAAAGTTTTCAGAGTTTTGGGTGCAGTACCACAGACCCAAGCCAAAAAAAAAAAAAGTGATTATGACAGTTTTGCATGGCTAAAACAACTGTAAACCTTTCATGTTTATTTCCCCATGCCACTGCAATACACATAGTGCATAATAGCTGTATGGGAGCAAAGAAAAAACTAGCTTGCATTTCTCCACAACAGGCAAACATTATGAGCAGCTGGGCTTATCTTCACACTTTTGGTTTCTGCCCAAATGACATTTTTACAATGAATGCCACAATAGGACAGACTGCCCTTGCTTTCTACATATAGCAACCTCTTTTCTCTCAGCCATTCCTCTCCAGTAAACCAGACAACCTAACATTTGTTAAGTAATTTATCTGTATATAATTGAAGATGGGATGTAAATTACAGTTTAACTGGAGGAAGGCAGGCCCGAAGTCAGACAGCTAACTCCTGGAAAATTCCTGTAGCTCACGACATAAAGATTGGGAGATTTAAGCTCTCTTGCTTCGAATCACAGACCCACTACCATAAGAAAAAAAAAAAAGAAACAAAACAGTCCTAGAAGTTTCGTTCTGCAACTCTCCCCTATACAAGATTTCCTTCTACTACATCTGTCCCTATCAGTCAGGGTATAAGGTTCCTACTTTACCTGGACTGTCAATCTGACTAACACAGATAGTATTAAGTGCAAACCTAGCATACATAATTTTGCTTGCCATTCTTATCTTTCTTATTGCAGGATATACACATCTATAGAAAATAATCTGATTCCAAAACTGTTAAAGTCAAACTGTGCACATATTTACATTATTCTTTACTCAATCTCAACAGAGTATCCTTAACTACTTGTTACAGGCTCTTGTGGAACAACTGGAACTACAAGGTTGAGGTGCTGTTTTTCAGAGCACCCAATGTTTTCTGCTGGAAACATCCCATTGTTTACAAACCTATTCTATACAACCGTAACTTAAAATAATCACTGTTTTTTTCCAAAGGCACCTTTGTTCTATCCCTCTGAACAAAGTAGGGCACAGGTTTGCTACTTTGCTCTTTAAACACTTTTTGACACACACCCAAGACAGCAGACTCTACTGAGAGCCAGGAATGGCTTCAGCATTCTCAGTGGATGTACTTTGAGGGACACAAACAGTAACCAGTGCCAAATGGTCACCAAAAACAACAGAGAACAGTCGCAAACAATCCACTAGGTAATGCCTTGTGAACAAAACTCTTGCTAGTAGAGCAGCAAATCTACCGATACATTTAAAACTCAAGCCCAGATGTAAGCAAGCCTGTAAACAATGAGGTAATAGCAAGATTCCAATCCAGAAGGTAAAAATCTTCAGTTACAAATACATATTAAGCAGATATTTTAAATACCCAGTGGTTTTGCTGCAAACTGATCTATTATGAAAAGCTTTAATTCCACAGAACTGTGTGTATCTGAATGGACAGATACCATCCATGTTTCCTCTGAATATAAAATTCAAAGCGTCAGAGGACTTTACATTCTGAGTTCCCACTAACTAACAGTAAAAAAAAGATCCGTAAATACTCATAAAATATATATGTAAATTGGCTGGGAAAAGAGCTTACATACGTTTCCAGGTTGTGTAAAGCAGAAAAGACAATGTAGAACTTGATATTGACCGCTTTTCCTAATGAAACAGAAAGCCCAAGTCTCTCTATAGACCTCTGAAAAGATCACTTCTAACACATGTTGCCTCCCAACGGTTTGCTCTTAAACGAAAGTATTTGCGTTACACCAAACAAATACGTTCAAGGCACATCCTTCCATACAGGAAAGCATAAAATCAGGATGCATAAAATCCTTCCAATCAGAATACATAAAAAAGTACCTGCCTATCTCCATACTTTAAGACCGAAAAGTCAAAATCAGTCCTCAAAAAATCCCAACCTCCAAGAAGTGTCTTCATTCAGTGGTTCATCTGAAAACGTTCTTGTGCCCTTCAAGATTTAAAAAGCCTTATTCCAGCTAGATGGTCTCTCCCACAAAGAGAAAGTGGCTGCACAAGCATCAGGGACAGCTGTGTCTCCCTTTCTCCCAAAGACGGGACTGGAGGATCTTTGTACTGCCCTGCTCCTCTTCCCCCCGCCGCAGCTTTCCAAGGGGCGAGAGGGCAAGCGGGAAGGCTTTGGTGGCTAGACGCGAGCTTCCCACCCCTTTCCCCCCCCCGGGGCCCGGACTCACCGGATAACGGGACTGTAGGGGCTCCGCGACCGCCGCCAGCTGCCGTAGGGGCTGGGCGACACATCCCCGCCGCGCTCGTAGGAGCTGTGCCGGCTGTAGCTGGGGGAGCGGCGGCGGCTGTAGGGGCTGAGGGGTGAGCGGCCGCCCGCGGGACTGAGCGACTTGCGGCTCCGCTGGCTCTGCGAGGAGCGGTGCGGCGGGGGGCTGTCGTCCCGGCTGGGGCTGGGGGACGAGCGCTGCCGCCGGTAGGCCCTGGGCTCGGGCTTGTCGTCTCGGTAGGCCTTCGGCGGGTCTCTGTAGGCCGACGGCGGCTCTTTGGCCGCTTTAGTCCGGCCGCGGCGCGCTTTGCCCTCCCGCTCCTTCCTGCTGCCGCCGCCGGGCGAGGCGAGGGAGCCCTTCCTGCGGCCGTCGCTGCCGCCGCCGCCCTTGAGTCCCTCCCGGTCCGGGCCCCCGGCGCGGTCGTGGCGACTGCGGGACTTGGAGGAGGAGGACGAGGCGGCCTCGGCGGCCGCGCGGCCCGCCGCCCCCTCCTGCTGCGCCTTGTCCTCCCCCCGCCGGCGGTGCTCGCGGTGCCGCTCCTTGGAGCGGCGGCTGCCGCTGCGGTGCTCCCGACGGGACCGGCCGCCGCGCTCCGCCTCGCTCCGCTGGCGCCCCGGCGAGGAGCCCGGGCTGCCGGGGCCGCTGCCCGCGCCCCCCGCGCCGCCGCCGCCGCCGCCCACCAGCCCCTCGGACTGCGAGCTCACGTCGTCGTACTCCTCCACCAGCGCGCCCAGCGCCGCGCTCCCGCGCCGCTTCTCCGCCTCAGCCGCCGCGCTGCCCGCCCCGCCGCCGCCGCCGCGGCCCCGCCGCCGCTTGTGCCGGGAGCCCGAGCGCCGCTTGCCCCGCGGCCGCTTCCGCTCCCCCCCGTCCCCGCAGCAGGAGGAGGCGCCGGTGGCCGCCAGGAAGAGCAGGGACTGCGGCGGCAGCGGCGGCTGCAGGAGCGGCGGCTGCAAGAGTGGCGGCTGCAGGAGCGGGAAGAGCAGCGGGTGCGGGGCCGGCGGCGGCGGCTGCGGCTGGGCCGCGAAGCGCTTCCGCCGCCGGTGATGCAGCCGCTTCTTGTCGGCGGCCGCCGCCTCCGCCGCCGCGCTCCCCCAGCCCCGGCCGCCCCCGCTCCCGCCGGCCGCCGCCTCCGAGGTGCTCGGCATCGAGCTCACTCACGGACGAGGAATCCGAGCCCTCGGGGAAGCCGCCTCATGGAGTGGGGGGAAGGTGGGCGGGGATGAGGGGGGTCGCCGGGGCCTCGATCGCTGCTTCGCCGGCGGGGGGCGGCCAGAGGCTCGCGCCGCCCCGCGACGCGGAAGGGCCGCGGCCTCCTCACTCCATCCCCGCCCGGCGCCGCGGGGGGCGGGAGGAAGGGAGGGAAAGGCGGGGTCGGCGTCAGGCCAGATCCGCGCCGCTTTTATCTCCTCGCCCTCCCTTCTCCCGTCCTCTTCTCTCCGCACTCGGCGCCGGGACCGGGCGGGACGCGCGCGGGCACACACGCACCGGGAGCGCGCGGCGCGTGCGCGGCGGGGGGGGGGAACACAGCGCCGCTCCCCGCCAATCGCGCCCGGAGCCGGCAGAGCCCGGCCTTACTCTCGCGAGACTTAGTCCCTCCCTGCGAGGCACCCGAGCGGCGGCTCTCGCGAGACTTCGTCGAGAGCGTGGGCCTTGTCCCCACGGATCTCGCGAGACTTCGTCGTGGGTGTGTTTCACCCCCACTCGACTGTCGCGAGATTTCGCTCCCCGCGCCCCATCTCCCGCGAAACTTCGTCCCTCCCGCGAGATCTCTAACCTCTCGCGAGATCTCCCCCTCACACGGGGCCAAAGGGCACTTCCGGCAGCGCACGGGGAGCCGGCGCTGTTTTTCTTCGGAGGGACCGCGAGGCGGGCGGTGCCCGCTCCCGGACACTCAAGCCTAGGGTCTTGCCATCCCCCTGCCTTGCTTGTGTTCGGGGAGCACTGGCGCCGTGCGGGCGCTGCTGCCGGGTGCAGGGGGTATCGCTGGTGCCTGTCAGAGATCATGGAATGGGTTGGGTTTTAGGGACCTGAAAGATCATCCAGTTCCAACCCGCCTGCCATGGGCAGGGACACCTTCCACCAGACCAGGCTGCCCAAGGCCCCATCCAGCCTGGCCTTGAACACCTCCAGGGATGAGGCATCCACAGCTTCCCTGGGCAAGCCAGGCTGGTACCTCACCACTCTCACAGTGAAGAAGTTCCTCCTTATGTCTAGTCTAAATCTGACCCTCTCCAGTTTATATCCATTGATCCTTGTTCTATCACTAGAAGCCTTTGTGAACAGCCCCTTTCATGTAGGCCCCCTTCAGGTACGGGAAGGTCGCTATAAGATCTCTGATCCTTCTCCAGGCTGAACAACTCCAGTGAAGTACTTCCTTGTGGCCCTATGCCTGCCCCATTCAGATCACCTGCCTGAGCAATGTAGCAGGTATTTCATTCTGCTTACCCATGTGAAGTGTGTTGATGTTTTCATAGTGGCTTTCAATGAAAAATGCTGTAGTAGAATGTAAATGACCTGTAGAAACTTAGAAAGTGGTAGGGGAAAAACCCACAAGCCTATGCTTTGCACCTTCTCCCAGTTTGCAGTCTTACTAGCCTAAGAGCATTGCATGGATGAAATTGGTATTACAGGCATGAAAGCCTGTAAAGCTCTAAGAGTTGGCACTCTGTTTTGGAAAAGCTGTGAACAAGATGCCATGGTGGACAGAACGTCAAATTTGCAGGGGCTTTATTCATTTTTTGTAGAAGTGAGAACAACTGTGGTTTTGAATGTTTTTACGAGAGACACTTAAGGGTTTTGTATGTATTTCTACACTGAAAGGTGTAACACAAGCATTTGAAATTTTGTCACCTGAGAAGACAAAATTCAGCAGAAGAGAGCTGTGGAGATTTTCTATGAAGTGAATTCAAAGTGAAAGATTCGTTTCAGCTACAAATGCATAGAAAGGCCTGATAAGAAGATGTCTAAACTCTGTCCAATAAGTGATTTTCATATGAAGAATGTAACTTAATAACTAAGTTTTAGTTCCATTTGGTAGCAAGTCTGTTTTCTTCTGGTCAAGGTCAACATGAGCAAGAATCAAACTGGTGCCCACCTTACCTTACAGGATACCATACAGTGATAACAGGTTTCTCTGAGGCCTCAGATGAAGTCTGGGGCAAGCAGGAATGTACAGCATTTTGAGATCTGCAGGTTAAGAAGTGATGGATGAAGACATCCATGGAGATGAGCCAAAGTACTCACCTGCTGGCTTGTGTAAGCATAATGAGACCACTAAAATGTCATATACTAATTTCTCCCTTAAGGGAAATCAGCTGAAAGTTTGGTATTTATAATATTCTAATAAAGAAACATAACTCAAGCAATACATTTGGAATTTTCAGTTGAGCCAATTTGTGTATAGGCTGTTAGCTCACCAGAATTTATGGCATGGCTAAGTGAGACGAAAGAACAACTAAGTTTTCTGTTTTCCGGCCCCCCTCTCAAATGTTTGTAGTCTGAAAGGGAAGCAAAACCCCCCTCCAAATTCACAGGTGAAGGAAAAAATTATTTTTCTCTTAGACAAAGGCAGTAGGTTAAATTCAAGGTTTAGTGATGCGTGTGAGAAGCTGTAAACAGACTGCAAAGAAAGGTTTCGTTCCAGCTAAGAAAGTCCTTGATCGTTGCTATCTTTTAATGATCAGCAGGGTCGCTAAAGAGATATTTAATAGTGAGCAGGTATTGGAGTGTTTTGGTTTCTCAGCAATTCAGTTGAGAGCAGTGATCAGAGGAGACCTAATAAAATACTTGTGAGGTACGAAGTTTGCTACTGTTGTGCACAACTGTCGCACAACCCTGCCATAAATCTAAGACAATGTAAGTGCTGGTGCGTGGTATCACTAAAGCCATTCAGACTGAGAACATCCTCAGTCTGATTTCTGTTAATGGCAAGAGGCATAAGGCAGATTTAGGGTTACCATTCCTTTGTCCTTTGTTTTGCTTTTTAAAGTCAATATAAAGCAGAGTATCTCACATGACCAGGTTTCCTATCTGCGCTGCTTTGTTCCATACCAGTAATTTCTTCACAAAATTAAGAATTTGCGTGGTTGCGAATTGGGTAAAACTAAACAGTATCCTTCACATAACATAATAAAAGCCTTTTATTTTTCTTAAGCAAGATCATTGGAGTTACACCCTTTGCTAATTTACAGTATTCATATGAAGTGGCCTGGTCACTTTAGGGGAAGTGATGCCCCTCATCCTTCCTGGTTTACTCATTATACTAAATACCATTAGTTCCCAGTCATCAAAGCAAATCCAGTGAATAGATCATGATCATAATTGACACTGTATTCAAAAGAGGTGATTTCTGTACTGTGAACTATGGAACTTTATTTCTATGTGGGCAATGCTCTTCTCCAGACTGACAGCGGAACCAGGAACAGGATAAAATCAGTTTCTCCACCCAATCAGCATTAGCTGAACTGCTCAGGATATTGTACAGTAATAAAGCGATTCCTTCCTGAAACAGCCTATAGACTAGGAGAGATGCTGGAGAGTTAATCCAAGCCTTAGCATTGATCCTAAGGAACAGTTTTAACATTAATCTTATTTTGTTTCCTCTTTCTTAACCCTGCAAAGGAGAGCGGTACCCTGGCTTCCCCAGCCTCAGCACGGGGCCGTACAACACTTTGCTTTCCTTATGGCGGTTCTTTGACTGCTCATCATCAGCTGTGAGAGTGGAGAATGGTCACGCAAGACATTAGCAGTTCAGTCACACTTACTATGTCTCCTGTGAAAATGAACTTGTGCTAAATTTTTCTGATGTTTAATAATACTCAGGACACAGGCTATTTTGATTTGCTTTAGTCAGATTAGTTGCTGGGGGGGAAAAACATGCACAATGTGATCAAGGAATGATAGCCAGGCCAACTGAAAAGGGAGCTCCAGAAGGCCGTGTAGAAAAGCCTATGGCCAGGTAATTTTTCCTGGTTTTATTTTGTGTAGGCACTAATTATTAACCTAGTGGTGTAAGAATGCTTGTTGAACTAGCATCTCGGAGGAGATCACTCCTGTTACAAAGCATACTTAACTCTGATCAGGAAAACAATTTCATTGGTTCCTGTAAAACAGATTTTGGCAGTCTTACGCTATTGAAACAAACTTCAGTTTAGGGTATTTAAAGTTTTCTTCCAAAGTTAAGGCTCTAATGGAGTCTCAAGCTCCTTCTTCCCTTTTTTCTACCCTCTCTACCTTCTGTGTTTTTGTGATTTTACTGAATTCCATGATGGGAGCTGCCACTGTGCTGCCTGTACTTCTGCTGAGCTTCTTGAACTTGTTTTAATTCATTAAGTATGTCTGCCATGCCATCTTTAATGTCACTCCTAGTGCTTCAAAAGTAGAATTTGTTGTTTACCCTTAGGCAGTTAATAGTCTTCTGGCTACCGTGCGTTTACCAACCTACTAATTATTTTCTATGTAAAACGTGACTTAAAAGTAAACAAAACACTTCACCTCTTTTCCACTCTTGTATTTCAATACCTTGAATCCCTCCAATCATTTCCTCTTTTTCTTTTTTCCTAAAGCCAAGCAAAAGTATTCCTTCTGTCCAGGTCCTGTACATTATCCACTTCCAGTAAGCCTCTTTTTGCAAGTTTGTTATTTTACTCCACCCTTCATCTCTCTAGTCCAACTCACATTTCATATAGACATTGTCATCAAAGCATTTGTTACGTACTTTTCTAATTATGCGCACATACACATACGCACTTTCCTTCGGGTTTCCTGATGTGTGTCATGCAGAAAACAACCACGTTCATTTTTTGTCTTCTTTAATGATGTTCCATAGAATGGTGAAGGAAAGCCTGGTGAGCTGGCCCACCTTCCATTTCAGGAGAGAAAGTCACCATCCAAGAAGGATTACTCTGACCTAGACAATGATGCATTTATACTTTGTGAAACTGTGTTTATTTATGATCACACTGCACTTAGGGGTCAGTAGCAACATACCTCATATCTTCCCCATTGTGCAAAGCGCTGTACTTCCCAGACCTCATCTGTGGCTATTGTGGAATACCTTATCTTTGTACAGTGGCCTGGAGGACATTCTCAGCTTTGCTGATATCCTTTGCTGCTCATTGTGTACGTGAACATTGTGTGACAGTAAAGAGGTTCTCCCGTGCATGTTGCCAACAACCCTGCATCATAGAGACAGTTGTAGAGACTGTGGATAATTACATAGCACAGATCTGGACAACTCAACATAGGCTGCAATTTCCAATTGACTCCCAAGCATTCACTAGAATTTCAGGAGCAAGATTATATTATTTGAAGGAGTTGTGTGATTAGCAGTAGAGCGCTGGTGTTTTTGCATGTGGAGAGAGCCTTGTGACTTGTCAGAGAAGATTCTTGACTGGAAGCCAAGATGCTAATTGCACCAAGTTTACTCAGCCTGGAAATTGTCTACGCTAGGTTGTAGAACAATTTGCCAACAGCAGTCATGTCAGTGTTGGCAGCTCTCAGCCATCAGGCAATGGTGGCATAGGATTTGACAGTGAAAACCTGCAGAAATTCATAGGTTCCTGACATAACAAAGCAGATGTGAAGCAGATTCCTTTCAGAGAACGAAATCCTTCAGAAGTGTTGGAGGCATTGATGACATAGTGCTAACTGGATTCCTAAAGAGCCAGAAAATTTGAGATGTATTACAACTCATTTCTATCAGGCTTAGTGGGAAAGAGTAAATAAGAGGAAGAAGAGGGCAAGATTAGGTTAGAAGATACATTTTGGCAGTGGTATCCGTGGTGGTGTGACAACCAGTGGTCTGAAGAGGTCGAGTCTTATTTGTTCCATAGCAAGCTGAAACCTTATGCCATAGGAATGGTGCTTGCAGGTATCTCGTCTGGCAAGGTGTCATTGTATGGTCAGCATATGAACACAGTGGTAAACACTGGATGAAAACACACTTGAAAAGGTGCAGCCAAAATACTGTCAGCTCCAAAAACACTGAGGTGCCAGCTCTAGAAAATGAGGACTTCCCTGGCAGCCATCCCACGGAGGGGACTTGGGCTAACACTTAGGTAATTTAATTTAAAACAAAACAAAACCAACACCCAAGTTATGGATTGTTTTTCCCTCAAGTACTTTGTTGGATCTACAAGAGTGCATTAAGGCTCCCAAGAGCCTGTTCGGAGCAACTGACCACCAGCTTTGATGTCATACAATTGATGCAAATAGTTGCTGAGCGAGTCACCAGGAAGGAGGAGGCTGTGCTACATGCTTTATGGGCAACGTTATCACTTCTTTTTTTGGTAAGGTTCTCCTTGTACTTTATTCCTTCCTTTTTAAAAGTGTCTGTGTCCTGTCTTTGTCACCATGATGTGTAAGGTCCTTAGCAACATCCTTCTGGTGCAGGACACGCTGTAAAGCCATCAAAATAGAGGTAGGAGGAGTTTTCACTAGTTTGAGGACTTTTTCAGCAGAATCCCTTGTAGCTTGTTTGCTGACCTGGTAGGGATTTTTTTTTTTTTTTTAATTACATTATCTATTTCTTTTCCCCCAGTGTTTACCAATGTGTTCATATGCTGACCATACACTGACACCTTGCCAGATAAGACATAACTGCAAACACCATTCCTATAGCATAAGGTTTTAGCATTTTTTGTTGTTGTTGTTATTTTTGGGGGGGGGAGAGGGGGAGGAAGTTGTCTGCCTTTTTTCTCCTAAGCAGTAACACTTAGTTAGCGTTCTTGCAAGTTTCATTTCCAGTCTTACAGTATCAACCTGCTTTTTCCTCTTATAAAAAATATAACTCCCCAAAGCACAGAGAGCTAGACAATAACATTTCTGTGGCGTCTCTAATTTCTGGCCTGAATTTGATTGTCTCAGTATCCTAGGGGGCTTGGATGGGTGTGGTTTTTTTGTGGGTTTTTTTTTTTTTTTGGTTAATCATGGAAGTCTTAAAAGATAATCTTTTTTTTTTTACTCTCTGAAATACAGCATGCCTTCACTCATCTTCTAACCATTTTACAAAAGCAGTCCAAGGTCTACACATACTATCTTTTATTGAGTTGTTTTTGTTGGGCACGTTGGGTTTTTTTTGTTACTACCTCTGCCATTTATTGATTGCAGTTGTATTTGTGTCTTTCCCTAAGATTGTCTGATGACTGAAGTGCTGTCATTTGTGTTTCCCTAGGTGCTGTGGAAAAGCTGGCAAGATTAAACACGTCAATGTTTGTTCTTCCTAACCAGAAGAATGTTTCTATGAACTGGGAATTTGGCTGATAGGGGAAAAAATGAAAAAAAAAAAGAAGAATAAAGACCTGTATATTGGCTCACCAGGAGACAAGTGGATTTACCAGAAAAACAGCAGATGCAACCCATATACTATAAAAGAGTTGAGAGAGATAAATGCTGTCTTTAAGTCACTGTTAGATAATTGAGAAGGTGTCTGTTCTGGTTATGCTTAGAGAAAGATGAATTCACAATAGGAATAGAAAAGGCTATGGACACCATCAGTGAAACAAAGATCTTAATTTAAGGGGTGACAGCAGAGCATGGTGAGTCAAGCAGGACAAAGGCAAGGAGGAAATCAGTGTTCTGCAAATCTAGCTCGAAGCTAGGAAAGGAGATAAACACCTAGAAAGAACAACTGTTTACACAGAGTTAGTGCAAGCAGCTATAAACAAACTGTCAATAACACCGCCTAGAAATGTACGGGTTTTATTTATTAAAAGAATGGAGGTTTGGAGTCATCTGCTGGTAGGAGAAACTGAACTGAAATCCAGCAGGGGATGGAGTTTGACCAGTTTATGAAATGGATTTCATTGTTTATGAAAGTGCTGTAGCTGCCTGTGATAGTTGGACCCTGAATTTAGTGAAAAGGTAGAGCCTTTTCCATTGTGTGCCTTCACCGCCAAAACCTGAACAGTAATGAATTAGCTTTTACATTTGTTTACCATATGAACACTTCCACACTGAGATAGTGTTCAGATCTTCTGCATGAGAAAAAAAATGAAGTAGAACCCTGAGGTGGACTACTTGAGAGAGAATAAATTCACTGCTCTAGAATGGTCATCATTAGCTTTTGTGTCTGCAAGAAGAATGTTCCTAGTCCACAACTCTCAGCAAGTTTCCCCTGATGGAATATCAGGAGAAAAAGAAACAAAATCTTCCAAAGTTTTTCCTAGGGAATATGCTTGTCTCAACATGTCCTCTCTTCCTTTAAACAATACTTCCAAAGCAACAAAAAGTTCTCTTCCACGCCTTCAGACTTCCATTTCCTTTTTTTGGACTTAATTGCTAACTAGCATCAAACTAAGCAGAGCTTTCTGGCTTTTCAGCCCGTGAAACGTCCCTTCTGAAACAGACTCATGGCCTGCTGATGGGAGGCACTTGCACAGTCATTATTCAGCCCAGCTCCTTTGGAAAAGCAATGTTTTCTTCCCAAAACTGTCAGGCTGGAACTTAAACATTGAATACCAACTTCATCCATTGCTGAAGCAGTCTTAACAATGGATGAAAAAGTACATGCTGCCTTCCACAAACTCAGAGCACATAGTCCTTTCAATGCCACTTCACAAATATTCAGAGCAATCACCCCATTTCCTAACCCGGTATGCATTTCCTCTGCCAATGGAGCCCTGCTTGGATGTACTAAGATGTCGTGGTTTAACCCGGCAGGCAGCTAAACACTACACAGCCGTTCACTCACTCCTCCCCCAGTGGGACCGGGAAAGGATTTGAAAGAAAAAAAACAATAAACACACCATAGAACTTGTGGATTGAGATAAAGACAGCTTAGCAGGACAGAAAATGAAGACATAATAATGCTAAAAGAATATACAAAAGAAGTGATGCGCAGCACAGTTTTTTACCACCTGCTGACCCATGCTCAGCCAGTCTTCCAAGCAGCAGCTGCCAACCCTTTAGCCAACTCCCCCCATTTTTATTCAGCATGACATCATATGGTATGGGGTATCCCTTTGGCCAGTTTGGGTCATCAGCTGTTCTGGGAGTGCGTGTGCCCTCCTGGCTTCTTGTGCACCTCCGGCCTCCTTGCTGGCAGGGCAGTGGGAGAGGCTGAAAAGTCCTTGACTTAGTGTAAGCATTGCTCAGCAACAGCTAAAACAAGTGTGTTATCAACAGTATTGTCATGCCAAATCCAAAGCACAGCACTACCCCACCTGCTAGGAAGAATATTAACTCTATCCCAGCCAAAACCAGGTCACAAGACCTTGACTCAGTCAAGCTTGCTGGAACCAGCTGAGGAAGCAGCAGGCAGCATATACCTTCAACATGAAGGTCTGCTTTGCATTTGACACCAAGCACCTGCTTCCTAGAATAAGAAGGGCAGTATGTGGTTTGAAGCCATTGTAGCTTCCTATACGAATGGCAAATTGTGTTGCAAGAAAGTTTCCCTAGAGGTCAGCATAGCAAAGAACACAAAAACAGAGACAGAATTTGCTGCTGCTGCAAGAAATATTCTGTCATCCTCCAAGAGCCCTCGCGGACATTGCCTCCGAGCTGCAGCTCTTGGGACAGTTCCCATTTCTAAAATGGAAACAAAAAATATTCATGCCATTGCCCACCCAAACTGAAGGGCTGAAAGCTAACGTTATTAATAAATGCTGCTGTCTGGGAAGGTGATAGGATGATCCTACAAATAAAGTGAAATATTCTGCCTCAGACGACATTATGCATATTATCTTGGTCTTCTGGAAAGAGGGACCGCTTGGCCTGTGTTCCTACTGCTTCTTTCTGCAGCTGTGTGACCTTCCTTTGACAGACTGCAAGGGATCTTTATTCAATTTAAAGTGAAGAACACACCAGCCTGCTCCTGACTACGCATGCACATTGCATTAATGCTTGTGAGCATCAGCTCTGAAACAGAGGCAGAAAAATAAAATTTAATCCTTTTTCTACTTGCAAGCTTTGTGTCATATGTCCTTGAAAGTGTTTTTGGAGCTTTGAAACCCCTAGCATTTCAGGCAAATAACGATCTTATTGTTTTTCAATTATAGTGAACACAAGGAATACCGTAGAACAGAACAGTTATGCTGTGCGATGCCTGGAGTTCTAAACAACAAGCTCTGACCTAGGTCTGAGGGCTCCATCCAGGAGAGCAACTCTCTGCAGTGTGGGTCCCAGGCTCATCTAGGAGACAGGGGCAGAGATGGACACCCCTACAACATCGCTTAGGGAAGAACTGAAGGCTCCATGCTGAGCTGAGACACAATGTCCCCCGGCCCCTTGGCAGGAGATGGTCTGGTGGTGGGGGTCCCAGCGAAGGCCGTTCTGAAAAGTGAGTGTAAGGAGGAAAAAAAAAACTCCACAAGAAATAAACAAGTATTGCTCTCTTCCAAAAGACTTGCAACCTTTCAGTTGAGGAACACATCCTGCTTCAGACAGGCCTTGATCTTTGAGCCTCACTAATGTCAGAGATGCGGGGGTCTGCCATCCTGTGGAGCCCCATCTCAACTGGATGAACATGGGTGGCTTTCAAAACTGCACATCACACTGTTTCTGAAAAATTGTGCAGGTGGTCAAAGAAATGAATAACAAAGGCAACTGTCAGGAACAACTAACTTTGTGATTTTGTCTTGCCACTTCTTTCCTGATTTTGCTTAAAAAATAACAAATGCCAACTGTGATAAGTATTTCTGAGTGTACTAGTGACAATCTACTTATAGTGTGAAGGGTCAAAATACTTGTGGTTTTAATCTCCTTTTATCACACAGGAGTAGCAAGATCTGAACATCAAAATGAAATATACAGTAAATGAAAAACATGCAACATTTTCTTCTACACTCCATAGTCATAAAATACACCTTATAGGAAGGCGTTTGCTCTACGTCACTTCTTCTGCCTGTCAATATGGTAGCAATCAGAAGCAGCACTTAATGGACCAGCTGCAACATCCCATTTAGATTTTCACATTGCCCTAGTGACAAGTTCAGCCATTCCTGAAGTAGGGTGCAGTATGGCCTGATCTCTTTTTGATGCAAAAAATCTGGTATCGCAAGATCAGCTCTGCAGTAGTCTCTGTGGATCACTGCCCTCCATGTAGGACCATGCGGGCCTGTTTGTTAGCACCCACGCTGTAGGTGCTTTATCTATAGATATGGATAATCAGTCACGAAGCTTTTAGGAAGTCAACGAAAAATATCCGTGTTGCATTGCAGATTTAAATAACCCTGCAAAAGCCAAAGCGGTGGCACACTCTTATTATCATCTCCTTTGCCTTATGAATAAAAAAAAATTACTCCTCATCCATCAGCATAAGGGCAGTCAAGTTCTCCAAGCTTCCCTCATGTTAGATGCAGCATAAGTCTGTCACAAGCAGCTCAGGGCACCTAGCACCTACCTCCTCATGTCAGTTCTGACAGAGGAGTTACAACCACCTGCGGCAAACCCTGCTATCCATAGAGATAGTGTATTATTTTTAACCACTCTTTTGACACTTCCCAAGGATATTTCAGTAGGCATTTTGGCAGTTACCAGATAAAACAGGAAGCTTACTTTTAGGCTCATTCTTTAGGGATGACTATTATTTAATGCATTATTCTGGCAGCATTTCAGCCAACAGTTCTCCTACCTTTTTTTTTTTTGCATTGAGCCCCCCCCCCAATAGGTTGTACTTCACAAAATTAGCAAAAAGTAGGAATAACTATAACAGAAGCATTCCAGGTGTGCTGATCTCAGTTGAAGGCAAACACCATTTCATTACTTCCAGGACAGCAGTTAGCATCTAAAATGTAACATGCAAACTGCTGGTTACCATCATGCCTCTGCATGACATCCATTAGCCTGGACATCCATAAGTCACAAGCTCCATCTTACCAAGACACCCCTCCTTTGCGCCTGGGATATGGACAATCAACAAGCCATCACAACATCGATCAACAAGAAGGTGAAAAATAGATGACTTCCAGCCTTCTGCACTCATAAGAAGCATGGAAAAAAGAATAACTCCGTTTTACCTCGAGCTTCCAGAACTTCTTCCAGAACTTCACAGAAAAGGAGTGCATCACTGCTGTCACAGCTGCTATAGTCTGTCCCTGAGACTTCTCCCAGCTTGTCTCCAACCTCTTTTTTACTCTATGCTCACAGCACAAGCACAGGAGGCAGTATTAACATCATCAGTGGCTCACAGTCTGCAGTTATTTATTGCCCACCCACTTTCAGTGAGGAAAGAGACAGTTCTGTGAAGGCAGACAAGAAAACACAGGCCCAATACTACTGCTGGTGCTGCCTCTTAATAAAGTAAATACCTGGAAATCAGTAGTCATATTGCCACAAAAAGTAAATGGAGACTGCTCATGTGCGTTGCAGCTTGCCCCTGGCAGCAGGAGCATGCCAGAGCTTTGTTCCCATCCCTGGCATGCAGAGTTTTGGTTCCTGCTCCTCATCTTAGCTCCTAAAGCATTGCAAAGCCCTTCTGAACTTTCACCTGGGTTCCAGCCACTTCCTAGTTTCTCCCTTTGCCCTCCACATGCTTCCTCAGCTGCCCATGTATGATGGCTGCTTCCCATCAGGTCTCCATGCTCTCCTGCCTAAATACCATAAAACCCAAAGAGAAATGGATGAGGAAAAAAAATGTGATGTCTACCAAGTTCAGTAAGTGTATGTAGATACATATTTCTAAATCAATGTTCCAGCATGTCTTCCTCCCCTATATCCAGCATAGCAAACTGGTTCCTAGAGAATCTGTAATTAACCTCCAAATGATGCTCCAAGTCATGTATCCAGACACCCAGGTGTGCCACCCATGGTTACCTTGGTAGATGGATGTAGTTCTACTTACCCTGATGCAGCTGCAGCCACCTTTCTAACAGACCTGATGCAGCAAAAGCTGCCTCACTCTCTTTATCAAATGACAGCTTTTGTTCCCAGACCTGCAAGCCTCCTACTGTTCCCCTGGCTCACCTATCTCCATCCATAAATGTTGATAGGCCACTATTCTCTGCATGTGTTTTGAAATCAGCACTGTGTTGTCAGTTTATTATGAAAAAACCCCACACTTTTCTCAAAATGTCAGTTAAGGAAAATTAAGCCTGCAATTAACACCAAATCACTTAGGAACTGGTATTTCTGAAACCACAAATTCCAGTATGAGGCATACAAAAGTGACTGAAAGTGTAACATCCCATCTGCCACAGACTTGTATTTTATCCGAGAATATTTCCAAAGTGGTTCTCATAAAAAAAAACCTTAAGTGATATGTTCCTAAACACGTATCCTCACCCTCACCTCTGTTCAGCTAAGAGCAAAGGAAACAACTGAGCAATGAAGTATTTCCCAGGTTTTTGACACCTTTACGAGCATTCTGGAGTCTGCTCACCTTTAGTACAGTTAGAAGTTGGGAAAATACCCTTCCCTCCATTCCTCATTTTGAAAGACCATGTCCTATTAATAAAGCTGAAAACGGGCAAATGTTTCTATTCTTATGGAACAAGCTTACCTCCGTTTGTTTGCCTGTTTTCTGATAGTCTTTGTTATAGCAGGAAGGGATGAATTAGCTCTGGATAAAAGGTAGCACTCTGAGCTCTTACAAAATAGCTTTTTATCAAACTAATTAGCTTTAATGTACAGTTTGTTCACACACAAAACAAGAGGCTACTGGAATATTTAAGGTTTTACTGCTTGACAACTGGCACCAGCTAGAGCAAAGTTTAACACTAATATTGTTATTGATTAACACTGCACAAGTGTTTTTTAAAAAATGGAAGTTTATTCATAATCCTTCAATGGCTCAAATAGCAAATAAAGGACAGGATAAGGCATCAGCCAAGAGAAGTTTCACATGTCTGATGGCTTCATAACACCTCAGTCCCCAGTACACAGGTTCCAAAGCAAAGTCAAAATGTTAGTGGTTAGACTCCCTGGCTAAATAGACCCAAATGAGTACACAGTAAGACGAAGACTGGCTCATTTGCCATAGTTACATGAGTAACTTTAATTCTGCACTTGGCAGCCTACTAAATGCACATACAAAATTCCTATTGATAAATATTTAACACGACAAATATAACTTCTAAGACTTGAGTCCCTAAAATGTTTGTTAGCATGAAAGTTAAATATTTGTTACCTAGTTTGCTTGAGCACATTTTAAACTGTCAGTTATAGGCTTACACATGTATAAAAAGTATAACAGTTTGTGAAATTGATCTAGCCTGCCTTACCCCAGAGGAGTTCAAAACCCTCAAACATTCTGGTATATTTTTAGCTAAGATGCAGCATACTAACCGTGTGCTAGTGTTCTTGCTGTTCTGAAGCAACAGAAGCAGCACATTTTACTTGGGGATTTTGGATGCATATGGTAAATATTTTCTGTATTGCAAAGCACGTTTGATTGCTTAATATCAACATTAACTAGAAAAAAAATGGCTACAGTGTTCCCCATTTGAAAATCAACATAAACTGAACGGTAAAAAAACCAAAGAGCTTCAGCATAACACACCATGTTCTCGTAGCTGAGTATTAGGAACACAAAAGAAATTAACTGATGACACCAGAATTTCCCAGACAACATCTTAACTCAAAACATATTAGCATTAGTGAATCAGTTCCACTCCACCCAACTCCAGGGAATTAAAACCCAAGGAACAGCTAAACAAAAAATCTACTTGCAAAAGGAAAGTTTCAAGGTACCAGTGCATTAAGTTTTAAACAACTATTCCACACTTAGATGTGCCATAGGCTTATGACTTCTGCCTTTTATGTATTCTGACTTTTTACCTTTAAGATACCGTATTGTTTACCAAGTTACAGATGACAGAATATGCTCTGTATTATTCAAAATACCAGGGTATTGCACACATTTAAAGAACAGACACTGCTAGCAGACAGTTAGCAAAATCATTCACGTGACCACACTCTGCAGAGAGGGCAGTCTTGCACTGATGCGCAGGGACAGTCTCCATGCAACAAAGTTAAAAATACACCCTTGATTAAGCAACCTGCTATGTTGAGATTTTAAAATTAAGGCATATTCAAATGTTTCCATGTAAAAGATTACATCACTCTTCCAGGTTAATCAGGTAATGCAGAACCATATATAATTTTCCCCAATGTAACTGTTCACATATATGTTATTCTTTTCTAATTTGCATAACTCCATGGCAAAACAGCTGCATACCGCTTTGTTAGGTATCACATACACAATTGTAATTTTCAAGGCAACAAAGACAAGATGAATTGACAATTACCAGTGATAAAAAAGTATGCTTTACAAGAACCCACAAAGTGATACTTCCCCTCCACCCTGTTCACTACTAAAGAAAAGATTCCCTATGAAACACTACATTCAGAAGAAATGTGAGAAGGTAGGCAATTATGAAATGGACTGAACTTTGCTTCTCTTGAAGCCACATCATTTTTTTTCAGTGAATTTGACTTTCAGTGCAGCTCCAATTCATGCTTTTAGTGGTACATTACAATTTCCAACATGTTAGAATAATTTCAGTCACTTAAGCCTTCAATGGCATGCTTATAAATTATGGTTTTAATTAGCACGGTCAAGGTAGGAAAGGACTTCAGGGTTTTGATTATAAAATGCAACATCTTTCTCTGATCCTCTTAGCTAGGCTTTTTCTTTTCTTCTTCCCATTCTTTTCTTTGCTGTCTTCCATTTTCCTGGCTCTAATTTCTCTCATTAAATCGAAAAACACCTAAAAAAAAGATGCAAGAACATAAATGCAAAACCAATCACAGACATACAACTTAAAGCAAGCTATCACTGATTATATTCATTCCAGCTGTTAAGAATAAAGTAACTACATGCAACCAGTTTGAGCAAACATATTAATCCAACAAATCTTTCACTGGTTTTGAAGACCTAGTTCATATGATACAACTCTGCTTATTTCATGGTACTATAACATCCCCTTGTCCTTCTCATATTTGCTTATGAATCCTATCAGATAATTTTTCACAAGGATTGAAGAGTCACACTAAAAAAATCTGGCTGGTGATGAATTATCTACATCTTACTGAGGAGACTCAAAGAAATCAGTTTGTTTGATGTATTTTCAGTGATGAGTTGTAAAGGCTGAAACACTGAACATTTCATGATCTGCACTTTCCCATGATGCAGGTCTAAACACAAAGTGACTACGAGAAAGAAGAATCAGCATTTCCCTTAAAGCAAATCAATCGTACATCTACATACACAATTCTTTAGATCAGGCAATCTCAACTACCATATTACAATCTCAAAGCACATGTATACTTCATTTTCATCAAGTGGTTTAGTAGGAAACAAAAAACACGAAGCTGGAGATGCACCAATGACTTGTTTAAGAAAGATCCTGCTGTCAGTTAAGGCTTTATGACTGGACTGCTTAAAGCTACTTCATTCACTTGAGAAGCAGATCTTGACTTGACTTACAGGAAGATACAATGAACAATCATTCCATCTCTATAATTTTATTGTAGGAAATCAGTTCAGCAATTCTAAGACTTTTCTCTCTCAGAAGATGTTCTCTAGATATGTGTCAGGGGACTTCATCCTTTTTTGTGAAACACTGACAGTGCAGGGGCCAAAAAGCTCCTCTGTAGAGCTCAGTAGATTATTTGCAATGACACTAATCTTTTATTGACTGCAGCAAAAGCATCAACCTTCATTACCTGGGATACAAAGAATACCAACATAACTAAATATTACCATCAAGAAATAGGATTTTCTCTAGATTACTAAGTTTGCCTTAAGCTACTTGCTTGTAGTATTCGTGCTAAGGGTAAGATGCAACTGTCAACTTGTTTCAGCACTGATACTGTAACTACAGTATTTAGCTGCCTGGGGTATGTAATTTTCTAAGAAAATGCTCAGTGGGTCACCTTTGCCAAAGTGACTGGAAGCCTATTGTTTTCCCCAACCCAGCAAACCCACTATTCTGGAATTCAGAGAAGCCAAGTTTCTTAAAGAATAGTAACGTCAGTTCACATAACAAATCCTGTCACTTTGGATGCTCCACAGTTAAGAATACCTGGTATTTGCTAGTGTCAACAAAGCCTCACATATGCATGTTGAGCCCTGATTCTATACGATATGTGATAATCTGGATTCATAACGCCACCAGCTCCAAAAAGAAAGTTAGTGCTCTCAGCAGCTCACATGTGTGCAAAAGCTATTGATTAGTGAGCTATTAAAAAAAAAAAATATATATATATACACACACACACACTTTTCCCCCCAGCTGCTAAATGATAGCAAAGTGGATTTTGAAGAGCTGGGAATTCCTGAATGATGATAACACGTAGATGTTGACTGCAATCATGCACCAAATCTAAAAGATATACTATTTTTTTTTAATAACAGCAACAAAATCAGAGCTGTATTCAATGAGACTGTGTTCTGCTACATTTAATTGACTTAATTTTCTCCACAGAACACCTTAAAGTTCTTACTGTAGCACTGAACAATCAGTTTCTTCACAAGGACAACTGACAGGAGACAAAAGTCAAGTTTAAGTTATTGCAAAAGAGAACTCACATTACAGCTGTTGTTTAAGTAAGGATTTACATTACTGAATTCTTCAGTGTGCGATCAAGTCTGTCATTAGCTCCAAAAGGAAAGGTTGGCACACTGAACTAAACTTATTTCTTTTGCCACACATCTGCTACTCTTGTAGTCTACACGACTGAGTGCTACTCTGAATTCTGTATTCCAAGAAGTCCTGTCTTTTAGACTTACAGCTGAAATACTTGCAACTGTTCAATAACGGATCTCCTTGGAGACAAAGATTTTCCATCTCCTATCTCATGACCTTCTAAAATATGTTTTATCCCCAGAAACTCATAAGGCACTTCTAGGCTATTCAAAGCTTAAAAGAGTTCATCCATTTTTCATCGAAGCAACATACAACCAGGCATCTGATTAGATGAGGGAAGAGAGGGCTCCAATCCCTCCCTTACCTGTTTTTGTAAGCTGTTTTATTCTAGCTGATGATCAGATAGCATTCCTCGCTGTTCAGAAGCAGATTGTTTACTAGTTATAGAAAACACAGTAAAAAGTCTAGGTCAAAGTAACTGAAATAAGGTATCCGTGTCTCCTGCCAGTTTAGGATGCAATAAACTTGTTATGCCTAACATTTTCACTGATCCTAATGGCTACAAACTGAAGAGGGGCAGATTTAGACTAGACACAAGGAACAATTTCTTCACGATGAAGGTGGTGAGGAACTGGCACAGGTTGCCCAGGGAAGCTGTGGATGCCTCATCCCTGGATGTGTTCAAGGCCAGGCTGGATGGGACCTTGGGCAGCCTGATCTAGTGGGACGTGTCCCTGCCCATTTCAAGGGGAGTTAGAACTGGATGATCTTTAAGGTCCCTTCCAACTCAAACCATTCCAGGATTCTATGATCCACACAAAGTTACCTAGTCATGCACTTCTCACAAGCTAAGAAAGAGAAGCTCTTGATTCTAATTTCACAAACATAATTGCTAATATAATGAACAAAGTACAACCACAGAAAACAAGTAGAAAGTAAAAACTGATGGAGAGAGTCTTTGTATTGAGTCCAGTTATTACCTTGTCAACATTAGCTCGTGTTTTTGCAGATGTTTCCACATAGTTAACATTCCACTGATCGGCTCTGTTTTTTGCTTCCTCTACAGAAACTTGCCTTTTATCTTCCAAATCCGATTTATTACCAACTAGCAAAAAAGGAACATTCTCATCTTCTTTTACTCTTAAGATCTGCTCCCTGGCATAAAATAAAAAGATAAACAAAAGAAAATTAAGCTTTGCATGGAGTACTATTCTTCGAACACAATAACTCTTCCATCTTACAGTGCAAACCCACTTATTGCTTTTTACGAAGCTTATGTAACAGTAAAATCTTAAACCTCGTTATGACATTATATAAAGTATAGACAGAGACAGCCTCCTTCAGGAGGAAGAAGGAGGTGAGTCAGGAAGAAACAAAAAAGGTAGAATGAGATTGGTTTAAGTGAGAATTTATATTAATAAGGCATTTCTTTTAATAAAGGTGTTACTTGAGAGAATTTACCACTGTCTTTATATTACCATGTGACTATCATTTTTAAGCTACCCAAACTCCAGGTTTACACTTGTTTTTTTTCCTAATAACATGCATCTGATATTTTTAATGCTGATAAAATGGTCTATAGTACACCAAACCAAAATCTCTTCCTTCTAGGAACCTTAAGTAAATTATATGCAGTGTCTGCAGAGATCTTCACTCAGTTCTAAGCCAGTATACACATACAAATTGTACATGCACTAGATTTTCCAGGACAGATCCTTCTATTTGAAACTAGGATGAAGGATTTTAAGTTTTAAGTGAAACTCAGTACCATAAATGGTTTGATACATAAGTCTTCAATAGTTAAAAAAAACCCAACCAAAAAACAAACAAACTCAAACCTTTTTCTCTTAATTGGAAATGCATTAAAAGTACCAGGAAAAACAGTTTTCCCTGAAGACCGATATTCTCTATTCTGTTTCAAAAAGAAGTATAATGTTCATAGTGAAACACAGCCCTCTATCATTGAGTAATTTCTGAAATATTGACAAAAACCACAGAGAAACAAATTCCTTGTGCTGGCTGAAGTGAAACCTATTGCCAGATTTAATGCTGAATGGAGAAAAGCTGAAGAGAGTTAATTAACTGATATTCTATATGGCCTTGATTTGGTGTATGCCAGGATCCTCCTGTTACAGAAAGCTCTGACTAGCATGCAGTCTTGTGGAGGAAGTCTACTCAGAGCTAGGAAACTGCAGACAGCCAGTACTTTTTTTTAAGGCAACAAATATGTACTTAAGTCAGCTTGCAAAACCACATTTCTCTGAGAAGTTGCTAAAGCAACATTCCTCTCTCCTCGACAAATATCAGTGCAAGTATTTTAGCAGGGTCCACAGCTACCCAAGTTAGTTAGAATAGTCAGTGGATTAGGAAGGGCGGCCAGAAGAAAACTCTGTGCACCACTACAGTATCCATGTAAACAAGACCTCTGATAAAAACCAGTAGCTCTCAACACTAATTATTCAGGCAATGCTGATTTCGCCTCGTAAAGAGTTAATCTAGCAGCAGTCCAGATGACATTCTCCCTCAAGCCCTCTCTGAAGGCTGATATTGCCTAAACAAGAAATGCCTAATTCAGGATATTCTAGCTAGAAATCTAGAACTTAAAATAAAAAAATCATTACAGCCAGACCATTTTTACTCAATGAAAGATCACATTTTATCAAACTACCTTTCAAATATTTAAAAGCTTAGTCATTGCAGGTCTGCCTTCTACTAAAAAAGAGACTTGCAGCAATAGTTTTTCAAAGCACACTAGGAACACCATTGAAAATATTGAATAGCAGAAAACAGCTCTCCTGTTGGAGTTCTGCCATTCCAGCAGAAAAAAAATCTCATGAAAACAATCAAACAACCAAATTGTTCTTGTTACTTTCTTTCCTAAATGTCTCTTAAGCAGCATTCCCTCAGGCTGCTCAACAATGCCAAAGGTATTTTAACTGACCTTCATCAGATACTGGTTACTCTGACACAGAGAAGAAACACTGTAATTTTTCTGAGCCACATCTTAGCATTTAGCCTTCCACAGTTTCAAAGGCAACTTGTAAGTTGCTTTCAAATTTGGATTGAGGAGAGTTTTAATCTCTTCACTGAAAGGATCTTTTTTCTCCCATTTTTTCTGTATCAGCATGTACATTGTCAACACTCACCCTTGATGGAAGAAGCAGGAGTTTTTCCACAGCCACAGCCTATGGTGTATTTTGAAGTATTAATTGAATAGGTCATTTTGCACTCTAGAGGAACTCAACTACGCTGAACCGTCTTTCACTGTTGACAATACCTAGCATAAGCCTGTAAACCAATCAAAGCCTGCCTCTCCCTCCCAAAATATATAAACACACACACATAGAAATACAAATAAAACTAAAACCAAAGAACACTAGAAGAGGAAAACCTCACTTTCTCCCCTCTCCACACATCTTCCTCCTCCCTTAGACATAATATTAAGCATACTTAGTGCTAATTAAGTTGAAATGTGACTATCTCTGAGAAGTCTTATCTTAGTGGGATGTGGATAATGTCTTTCTACATTACTTCCCTTGCTTTTCCCTCAAATGTTCTCTCCGTTTCATTATAGCTCAGACTGGTAAAAAATAAATAAACATCTGGTCTCTTTTGTCTATTTTGAATATAATTACAAGCAATTTAAACAGGCTTTCTCTCTCAACCAAAATTAAACACCTGTAATATACTGCTGGTCTGTTACTATGACATTGGCTTTAATAAGCTATATGCCTAAAAATCATCTTAGAAAACCCTATCTTGTTAAATCTTTATTACATCAGAAAGATCCAGTTCCAAATTTTGTTTTGACCATGTTGCTCCCTATTAAGTAAAATACTGACTTTAATGGGAAGAGTGAATGCTATGCAGAACTCTAAGCAGGACTTATAAATCCAAAAATATACATCAGTATCTTCTACAGAGAAAAAAAATCCATCCAAGCAGAACTAAAGAGACAGGTTTAAAGCAAGCCATTACACAAAATGCGTAGCTAGTACAGCCTATTCAAAGATACTTCTCATCTCTGTTTCTCACAAAATCATCAAGAGGTGGAAAGACTTGTGTTGTTGATACTGTTTTTCACTTTCTCAGAAAACAATGTGCATACTTCACATTGCCTAAGACTTTTCAGACAGACCTCACCAGCACCACATTCTTCCATGCAGGTTTCAGTGGGAATTTGGTCGCATCATCTTTATAACTATGAATTATTTTAGTACAACAGCTGGACATGCTGCTACAGCTGCTGTTTTATTCCAGGTGGTGCTTCACACATTAAGAGAATAATCCTCTATATGAAGCAAGAACTGAAAATGACAACTATGGGGAATATATGGTATTGTACATACAACCACACAGTCTATAAGTCAATTTTCTCACATCTGTTACTTTGCATAGCAGTATGCCTACTCACAAACACTGCTTCTAAGCACAAGTGCCAAGCAACCTTGGTTAACAAAGGGCAGAAGCCTTCCAAATGTTGCTATGTATCTGTTCTGCGGTAATCGCCTTTTTGGTGTTCAGAAAGACAGCAGTAAAGACGTATCTGAAGTAGTACAGATAGCAAAGGCATCTCTTCAAAAGATTATGCAACTACAGTAAGAGCTGTCAGCCGATCCAGACTATCATAAGGATACTAAAAAAAACCCCAAACAAACAAATCACTTGCAATTACCTCACTATAATTTGAATAATTACCTTGCCTTGAAACTTACCTGAAGTCTGCAGTTGCTGCAAAAGATTCTAACTCTGTAATGGAGAAGACGCAAAGAAAGCCTTCTCCACTTCGGAAGTAGTTGTCTCTAATTGCAGCATAGTCTTCCTGCCCTGCTGTGTCCAATATATCAATTTGGACTTCTTCCCCATCAAGAACCACCTTTTTCCTGTAGCTGTCTGCTTTGGTGGGCTCATAATCTTCAACGAACTAGAAAAAAAACCCAACCCTTCGTGATACAAACCCATGCCTGCATAAGGCAAATGCCTCTATTTGCATATAAGGATACAACAAACTTCTTATATGTTTATAGAAACTAATAAATAAGCATATGTATTTATGCTATAAGGAGTACTCAAATGATTTGTAGTTAAA
The DNA here is from genome assembly GCA_033459285.1 of Clamator glandarius. Taxonomy (NCBI): domain Eukaryota; kingdom Metazoa; phylum Chordata; class Aves; order Cuculiformes; family Cuculidae; genus Clamator; species Clamator glandarius. The sequence continues at coordinate 426,116 of JAUNZM010000238.1, forward strand.
GCAGGCTTTCTATCAGCCCAAATAGTTTACAGCTTTTTGCTTTCTTCTGCCATTACAAGGAAACTTTGGAGGTAACTGCAAAACCTCAATGTCTGTGCACTACACAAGTCTCTGCTTCTGGTCAAGCACATCAACCTGGCTGAATTCCATTATGCTATCAGGCAGCCCTGGCTGAATATATTTAGTATCACTTCTTAAAGGATACTGAAGCCATAACTTCTGCCTGTTAATCTTAAGAATGACTTTCACAAGAAAAAAAGTAAGGAAACAAGTAATAGATTTTCTTGCCTCTCTTCAACAGTAGCATAAAAAAAAGGGAAAAAAATGGTCAGCATTTCAGGTACGGTGCAACTCACGTAAGTGAAGAAGCTTTGAGCTATAATACCTAAATAAGTTCTAATGAGAAAATGTACTATATAACAGACCATCTAGTTGCTCAGAAGTTTGAAAAATGCCAAATTACTCCTTCACAGCTATCTCTAGAGGGCAAATGGCTAATCTTAAAAAATACTTTTGTCCAATTTAATTGCTGACTTTTATACCACATCAAATACATTTAGGCCTTTTCAGATAATAAGTGTACTAATGAATGCTTAAATAACACTATGTAGCAGACATTTCCCGAGATACTTTCTAGAGCAGATTCTTACCTCATCGTACATAAACTGTAGTGTTAAAGCAGATTTTCCTACACCACCGCTTCCCACCATGATGACTTTGTGTAAAGCCAATGAATTCTGTCCTTTGGGCTTATTTGCAGCCATCTTTGGATTGCAGAAAATTCACAAGTATAAAATGAAAAAATCTAGAAGAAAAACATTGCTTCATTAGTTTTCTCTTCGTTCTCCCACATGCACTGTTTAAATCCCCACATATCTATGGGCTTAATTTCAGTACTGCTATATTCAGTGAAAGCTTTTTCACAGGAAGCCATTCCACAAATTACAGCCCGCTTATCTTTTTTTGTTTGTAGCAAAGGCAAAAGAAAGCCTTCACAATTTGGAAAGGGCACAAATGGTTTCACAGCATCAAGTGCAATTAAGGGAAAAGATTTACATTTTGGTATGCAGTGTTTTCTTTTAGAGACAACAGTATTTATCAAAAATTCTCGTTAGTTTACTACGCAAAAATTAAAAAGAGGAAGATACAGTGAGCCAATACCATATAAAAAACCATGAGATATGACAGCTGCAGCAGAAAGAAAACAGACATTTGAATGAATTGCCAGCTTAAATAGCAAGCACCAAAACACAGCAGCAGCAGTAAGGATTAACTTCTGTACTTCTTCAGACAAAAGCAAGCCAATGTGTCACTTACAGACTAAAAATACCCAGTTTCAAGAAGTCAATCAGGAACTGAAAGAGTAATCTAGTTTATGCAGAGTGGAAAGGTTTGACTTGCTCTCCTAGGCTACAAATGCATTTATTCCATATATTTAGAACAGTTGCCTCAGTCCCACAACCGCTTGCTCAAAAAACTCTCTGCACCTCACCAGTACCTAGGAGCTCTATGACAGTTAATTCATACAGTCAAATGTGCTCATGCACAGGTACAAAATGTAACAGTTTCATTAGCTTTTCTTAACAAATCACATTATCCTTTGAGCAGATGTCCAACTATCTTCCCACACCTTCATTTCTTTCCCTACCTATCCCCACAGTAATAGAACAGTATTTGTGTTATATGAAGATGGAGTATTTTGTTTGATTGTGCAGTTCTTAAGACACAGGAAAGTCCCCGCAGTGACAGAATGTACCCGCTACCAGAGATTTAGCAAGCAGAGATTTAACAAGCTCTGATGTCCAAACCCACGACATCTACAGAAGACTTAAATACAAGAGACATCTACGATAACAATTAAGAACCCCATGTAACTTCAGATCTTGTTAACTGGAAAGCTCAAAAAGAGCACATTTACATAGCAACATAGTTTAGCTACACACAGAACTATCAGATAAGACAGCACAGTAACAAGACACCACTACATCACTACCTTTACCCATCATGATCATTTGACAATCTCACACTAAAATGATACCCTTCTGCATAATGCATCACCCTTGTGTGCAGCTTAATCAGAATGCAAAGCATGACAATTTTTCTAAAACTTATATGAAAATCCCTAATTGAGGATGTACACTTAACATTCTGTTAGCAGGAAGGCAGTTACGTGTAAAAGCAGGTTGACTGAAGCTTTATTAGAGATTAAGCCAATCCTTCAGGGAATTTAAAAAACAAAATGAAACCCCACAAAACTCAAATCAAATCACAAACAAAAACCCCCAAATGGTGTACTGGTTTTGGCTAGGATAGAGTTAATTTGCTTCAGAATAGCTCATGTAGTGCCACATTTTGGATTTGTGTTGAAAACAACGATAACATATAGATGTTTTTGCTATGACTGAACAGTGCTTACCCAGAGTCAAGGCCTTTTCTAGTTCTCATGCTGCTGTGCTGGAGCGTAGGCTGGGGGTAGACAAGCAGTTGGGAAGGACACGGCTGGGACAGCTGATCCAAGGGATATCTCATGCCATGGCTTAGCAATAAAAGCTGGCAGGGAATTCAGCCAGGGCTGCCATTGCTCTGGGACTGGCTGGACATTGGTCAGTCAGTGGTGAGCAATTATTTAATTTATTTTTATTAATCACTTGTGGGTTTTATTTGTTTGGTTTAAAACTTATTAAATTGTCATTCTCTCAGTGCATGAGTTTACTTACTTTTATCCTTTCAATTTTCTCCCCATCCCACTGGCAGGGGGGCTGTAAGCAAGCGGCTATGCGGTGCTGAGCTGCCTACCAAGGTTAACCCAAAATCCATGTGAAAACACTCTCTGGATCATATTAGTAATAGTGCCCATTCTGCTGTCAAAGAATTCTGAAAATACAATTGAAAGTTGCTTACATTGTTTTCCTCAGAAAGATTATCTAAGTGAAATAAGCATAAGTAAGCTGCTGCACTAATTATAGAGTGGAGAAGGATAATTAACATTATGTTACATTTTCTTTTAAAAAGGAGATGTATGACAACAAAAAATAAAATATTTCTGTTTTGGCCGTAGTAACTTAAGAAGAACCATTGCTTTCTTTTTACTGAAGAGGGAGTATGAGAACATGAAAATAGCCCCAAGCCATGCATACATTTTCAACCTACTACACTGCATTTTTAAATACTCCACATAGTTTTGCCCTTGCACTTTTCTTTTAAAAGGAAAAACGTAACCTGAAAGTCATGCTTGTTTTTAGTATGTATTTCAGACAAGTCATATAATTCCTTTGAACTCCACTCATGAACTGACAACAGATCAGCTTGTCAAATTTAGATTACAATACATACTCTTAGAAGCACCAGCATACCTGAATATGGCCTGTACTAACCTTACTAAGGAATAAAACAGACTATTCTCCTGTAAGTATTTCAATACCAAAACATATCCAAATGAATTCAGCAGGGCCTGTGGCAGATGAGTTTGCACAAAATCAATACTTTATCTGAAAAAAAAAAAATATCAAACACACAATAGTAATGTTTCACCATGATATTTATTGTAAATTAACTTACAATCTTTACCTAGATCGAGCCATGTGAAAATACATTTTACTAGGAGCTGCAATTCAACAAATAGTGTCCCAGTGTGACAAAGAGAAGCTGCCACTTTTCATACTTTGTGCAACAGTTGACACATACTGGAAAATCCAAAACAATGTCTAACCACTAAGATACCGCTAAATAAACAAGTTAGTGACAATGCTCCTTTCTGCTGAAAATTCTTTAACTAAAAATATTTTGTGGCAGCCAGTCATTTTCACAAGCCTTTGTAAGACCCTTTCAAAGAAGCATAAGAGACTTGAGGCAAAGGAGGAAACTCAGAATTAAAACAAACTTGTCCAACCAGTCAAAGCAGTATCCTGAGTAGAGCCATCAATAATTGTCAGAGAACAACATTCTAGTAAGACATTGGAGATATCACAGACTTCAAATCTTAAAAATAAGCATGTCCTCAATACTCTGCCACATTTTTAATGTGAAGAGCCTGAGGGAGGTCAGCTTGCTCTCAAGTTCTTCACAATCCAATAAAGACATAATGCTGGTAAAATTCAGGCCTGCTGAATGGTAGACAATGTGAAAGGCAAGAAAGGGAAATAAGTTACCTAGAAGTACACTCTAATAGCATGCAAATGACACTCAATCCAGAGATACTGCTTCACAGCAAGCACTCTGCCAGTGAAAAACCTTCACAGGGATACGTTTCAAGCCACTGCCATATACTTCTACCTGTTTCAGCAAGCTTTCAGAAACAAAGATCATAGATTCACTAGGAGAAACCTGGCTGGAAAGCTGCCAGGAGGAGAAGGACCTGGGGGTGTTGGTTGACAACCGACTGAACATGAGCCAGCAGTGTGCCCAGGTGGCCAAAAAGGCCAATGGCATCCTGGCTTGTATCAGGAATGGCGTGACTAGCAGGTCCAGGGAGGTTATTCTCCCTCTGTACTCGGCACTGGAGAGACTGCACCTCGAGTACTGTGTTCAGTTCTGGGCCCCTCACCACAAGAAGGATGCTGAGGCTCTGGAGCGAGTCCAGAGAAGAGCAACGAAGCTGGTGAAGGGGTTGGAGAACAAATCTTATGAGGAGCGACTGAGAGAGCTGGGGTTGTTCAGCCTGGAGAAGAGGAGGCTGAGGGGAGACCTTATTACTCTCTACAACTACCTGAAGGGAGGTTGTGGAGAGGAGGGTGTTGGCCTCTTCTCCCAAGTGACAGGGGACAGGACGAGAGGGAATGGCCTCAAGCTCCGCCAGGGGAGATTTAGGCTTGAGATTAGGAAGAAATTCTTCACGGAGAGGGTGGTTAGGCATTGGAATGGTCTGCCAAGGGAGGTGGTTGAGTCACCCTCCCTGGAGGTGTTTAAGGTTAGGGTAGATGAGGTGCTTAGGAGCATGATTTAGGGATTGGTGGGAATGGTTGGACTTGATGATCCAGTGGGTCTCTTCCAACCTGGTCATTCTGTGATTCTGTGATTCCAACTTTAACAGTAAAGCACCTGAGATGAATTTTCATGCAAAGTTAAGGTTTTCCACTCTTAATTTACATACTCTGACTTATTTTTGTAAGTAGTATTAATTTGGGTCATATCTAGTTTCTGAATTGCCCTACTTTATGATAAAACTGACAGACTGTGGCAAGAACCCTGTTGTATGAAGCTCAAAAAGGCATCCTTTCATATGCTGTGCACTGTGATTATTATTTTTTTTTAATCTTCACAGTGCAAAATGCTTGGGGGTCAGAAGATAAATACAGGCTTATCTGAAATAGAATCCTATGTCACAGCAGAAAGGTTTGCACAGAGCCAAGCAGGGTGTTGTCAATGTCTGATTATCCATTTACACAGGTCAGCTTTCTACCACACCCACTGGTAATCCCCATCATAGCAATACAGCTGATGACACACATGAGAGTTCATTTCTAAAGGGTGCTTTGTGTAATCAAACAAACTGGAAGGGAAGTGAGAGCTTAACTGACTCAACAATATACTGTCATACCTTTACTAAGAAGGGTGAGGGCATTGTCTATTGACCAGGCTATGGATCAGTCCTCACCTCTGCTGCAGATAAACTCCTAGGAAACTGCCTTCTTCCAACATGCTTGAGCAGGTAAAGGTACAAAAAAATGAATCTCGGTGGCTGCTCATCCAAACTAAGCACTTCTCAGAGCTCCTACAGCTCCTTATTGCCTGCTTGCAGTTAACCACCCCCGTCATTCTGTGCTCCATTTCTAGGCAGACTTCTAATCGGAGCCAGGATTATTTTTGTAGAGCCAGGTTAGGGTACAATTAGATTTAATAGGATCTGCAGGAGTAAGAATTATAATTCATGTTAGCATCAGCAATGGCATCTTGTCCAACAGTCTAGAAATCTGGTCAATGGAAAGAAGAGTAGATAACAAAACAACTTAAGATCATCCTACATGATTAAGGTCACGTAGCAACAGGAACTTGTAGCTGAAGTTGTAAAACTGTTGACTGTCTTGAGTGATCGGCTTCTATCTCTACCAATGTTAACTTCTCTAGAGTTTCATACCTTACACAGCAGGTCCCCTGTGCAAGAAATACAGTTTTGTCTCTAATCCCCTATGGGTTTATACACAACATTCAGCTCCACCCACCAGAGGAATGAGCTAATTCGTTCCTGTAACAAAACTTGGAAGCAGTAAGCATCATGTTAACTTCTACATAAAGTCTTGGAGCATAGAGTAGTTAGTTATCCAGATCCACAAGAGTAATAAAGATTATCAGGTGCCAGCACAGAAAAAGGTTTTCTTTTCCAGGGACAATATTTTCAGGGAAAATAGCTTTGCAAATACATGTACAGATGAATTAAAAACCAAACAAAAAAAAAATCACAATCCCATGAAGCAGGAATCCTTGATCTTTCTACATTAATTTTGTCCTCCCATCTACTTCATTAGCTCAACAAATAGAGACATAAAAATATGACTAAGGGTGAAAAACTAAGGCTTTCATCCTTTCACTCCTTTTGCTCATCTGATTAAATTCAGAAGATTCCTCCTAAGTTGTCTTATTTCTTAGATGGCTTTTTCTTACAGAACAACTTGCTCCAAAACAATTAATCAAAGCATGCTTCCTTAATATATCTGTACTATTTGTCCTTTGCAATCCTCCTCAATACAATAATCCAATGACCACACACCAAAAAGGAGTAAAAATAATTCAGCAAACAGTAGCTGCACACCAATCCAAACAGGGCAGCAAATACCCAACTCTGTCACCTTTCCTTAACAGGGAGCACTGGTATAGATTTCTCCAGCTTTTGCCAGCAGCACACATTCAGGAAATACATGGCAACAGTCATATCCAAGACACCTAAACCTCTGTCGAAATGTATCCCAAAACTGCCCAAGAGTTAATAAAGAACAGAGCATACTAGACTAATTTTCTTAAAGAATGTGACTACAAGAGGTCAAGAAGCTACCCTGTCCATTTTGATCCCCTGGCATCTCATAAATGCAATGTTAATGAGAGCAGATGAGGGAAGTAGAAGCATTACACCAAAGGCGCATCGCTACAGGCACAAATTCAGCTGGCATCTTCTGCAGTGCTATACATAAAACTGAATGCAGGCTTTGTGAAAACACAGTTGTCGTTACCAGGAGGACTTTGATTTGCTACAGGCATTTGTTTGAAGGGGACTAGCTAAACACAGCTTTGTGTTTAAAGATAGTCGGTACAGTTACTGTAGTAGATTCTAGATAATAAGCAGGGATAGTGGTGCCTTTCTTCAATTACAAAACAATTTGTTATTTTTATAGCCCTCATAAAACTATGACATCAAAAATGAATTCCAGTTCTTTTGTTTCCCTTCCTTCCAGAGATTACATAAGGATTTGCAAGACTGTCACATTAACCTCATTACCCACTCCCTTTTATGATGAGTAACTTTCTTCCCTGAAGACTGTTTTATATAATAAGCATCAATTACAACCACTAGGTGATACATCGCAACATCTGCTTTTACTGTTTTTTTTTTTTACTGAGTTAGAATTTGACACATTTGGAGGAATAGGAATAATTTACCTAAATATTTGAGCTAGCTACCTGCACAATATTTAGAACTATGGTTAGCATGCTTTGACCAGAGTATTTCCAGAAGGCAAAATATTGTATCAATCACTTGCTGAACAACTGAAGAAAAATTTAGTCATGGAGGTTCACGTTCCTCTACACAAATAATTCAATAATTCTTCTTAACTGAAGAAACTACTACCTGCAGTATATACCTCCAGAAATATTTGCTACAACTGAATTGAAAAGATATAGTAATTATTTGACAGTAACCTCACCTTCTAAAGTAAGTTTGAATACTTGCCACAAAGTGATTCGCAACTCTGCTGACTCGTATGACCTACAAATTACAAGTTCAACTTTCTGAGGAAAAAGTGCAGGGCCAAGTATATTTAAAAGCATCAATGTATTTCATGTCCCCAGGGACCATCAAGCAACATAATCTTATCTGTTATTAAAGGATCACAATTTCATCTAGATGCTTCACTGTTTATTGAGTCCAATAGTTTCAGTTTGGTTAACAACAGCACAATTATGCTTGAAAATGTATTGCTCGCAAATGTTCAGCATTGACTAGCATAATAGATGCAAAATATCTGGAAGACACCTCAGGAATGACTCAGACATTCCTGCAACAAAAATGTTCCTGGAAATGGAGGGAGGCAACTCCAAGCAAGCAGAGTCTAACCCTCACAGCAGATGCTTCCAATTACAAGATTCAAACCAGATCAGCAGAAATACCCCATAACCCAGAAACAGAATACATAAGGACACAGGATGTGATGCCAGCTGTTTTAAAAACTGGAGGGTAAGGAAGTTTTTTTAGGTTAGATCAGCATTATTTCAATAAGTGTCATTCCATGTCTTGAGATTAACTGGTGTTTTTATTACAGTTTAAATATGCAAGATCTGTTACATTGTGCAGAGCTTGACATCACTGTTTTATTAAGGCAGAACAAATATTTCAAATACTAAATAATCACTATAAATTTTAAGTAGTTACCTAAAGAAAGAGGAAACTGAATCCAAACATTCAAACCTATCTTAAATGTGACTAATATCAACAGACAATGAAACAGGCTGCCTGAACATCAGCCTCAGAACAAGCTAGAAACACTTTCAAAATAAGTCTTTTCCTTTCTCCTGACAATAATCCCTTGACATAAACCTGTTTAATTAGGAATTAGGAGTCATAGCTTACCATGACTTTTACAAGCAGTTAAGCCACATTCAGGGTTTAGTAAGAACTCTATTCTTTCCAATGCTTTCTAGTGCACACCATAAAAGATGGTTTGTCTCTCCTACACCCACAAAACAAATTTACTAAGGTGACTACGCATCCACTAACAAAAGCAAAGGGTAGAAAACTGGCTGAAGTTCTATCTCTCAACAGAGGCAAATGTCCGCAGGCAGAAGACCTACATTTTCCAGCTTCTTGAGACAAGTAGTTCAAATTGTAATCCTATACAGGCACTGAAACTGGAAGAAACCACTGGTGAACTCTTCACCAAGTAACAAAGGCCCCGTCCATCCTATAAATTACATCACACTGCTATAAAGCATGGTGGTCCCCACACACCCACAGTTTGTGCCCTTAAGATATCGTTGCAGGAACTGAGATTCCTCCAACAAGAAGTTACTAAAACACTAGCGAACAGTGAACAAGTTTACAGCCTTCTGGCAGCCTCCCCAGTGCTCCACACGACCTTAGTGCCTGTTTCTGGGCACAGCCATGAACCACACAGCAGCTTCTAAAAGCGAGAACACACATTTATTCCATATGCTTTAAGTCATTGCTTCAGCATTTTCTTACCAAAAAGCCTCCTTGACATCCTGCAGGTAGACTTCTAGGGAGGCACTTCCATAAAGAAATTTCTTGAAACACACATGGAACAGCATGACAAAATCCTTGCAAACAGCAGAAACAGTCTGGAACAAAATCAAGGTCTTAAGATTTTAAACTTCACAGTATACTGAAAAGAAAATTAAGCAGCTACATAACTGTCCACATACAGACCTGACAAAACACAAACGCTCAAGCTCAATCATGTGTGTCTGCAAGGCTGAATCTGCCAGTCTGACTGATAACTCCCATATCCTTCCTTCTGCGAGCACTGGCATTTGCAACAACTAGGTGATAAAGCAGTTCAGAAATCACTCTAGACAAAAATTAACCTATAGTGTTTTTTGACAGATTAGCTACCTAAACAAGCTTGTTGGCACTAAAGACAAACCGGAAAAACACATAGCTGAGCATGGAGAAAGCTGAACTGCAGCACCTCCAGCCCATAAATAATATGGGAAGTGCTGTGAGATTCCTCAATGACAATTCAGCACCTGTTGAAGATTCCTTACTTTCTATAGGTTATATGATGGGCACATTCTAGATATTTGCAATGGTTTATCTAGACTGATCCAGAGATAGTGGGAAAAGTGGCAAACTCAAGAATAGTACCTAGGTTAACACCGGCAGCAAGCTTGTTTTCATAGTTCAATTGACTAAAGTTACACTGTAAAGTAATTTTGGTGATTAGGTATATACATGAGCGTCTATAATATTGTTTCTGTTTCCTCAAGTTAGCTACTTGGTTGGTGCCCTATCTCAGTCTCTTCTGATCACCTAGACAAGTTTTCTGAGGCTGACAGTGTTGAAGCATTGCTTTAACAGTAAGTGCTAAGTGTCACAACTTCTCTGAAAATTAAACTTCTAAACACAGAGCTCTAATCTAGAATACTAACAGAGCACATTCATTTTGTATTGATTTAACATTATATACCACAAGGAGAGAATTAACAGTAGTGGCAGTCATGGCAGAAGAACGAACAACTACATGGCACTAGCTTGCCAAAGCTATCCATGTTAGAGACTCGCAGGGATCCAGAGGCAAGACAGATACTATGGTACTTCAGCCAACTACCTGGCATACGTGAAACTGAGGAATGAAAGAAAAACAAGAGGGAGACATCTGCAAAAGAGGCTCCCATACCAAATACCCATAATCAAGTCTCTTGACAAAAGTCAAGTTACATTCATGCGAGATGCCATCTAAAGCAGCTGCCACTACTGAATTATTTTCAGCATTTGATATACAAGACACTTCCCTACTGCCCCCTTGATAAAACGTAAGAGGTAAGGCACAGCCTACAGCGATGAATTTTATGAACACAGCATAAACAACTCGGTCTTAAGCTAGTGCTATTCAACTAAGGACTGATGGAAGCACTTCAAGGACACATTTAAGCTCATGTCACCCAAGATGTACTAGTTACAACCATTCCGACCCTGTGCTTCAAGTGCAAGAAAGCAGATTTGGAAGCTCTTGACCAATAAGTCAGGCATTGCTCACACTTGTACAGAGCTGCTGTTTCCAGCCTACTCTGGAAAAGAACAAAACCAGAGTTCCCTTGAAGATGCTATGCCAGAACTTGCAGTGTGAGCCTAAACAAGTTCACTTTTAGTAGTTCAAGAGTACTGCATTCAAAAAGTTTCTCACAGCACATTTAGTATCAGAAAACAAGCTTTTTTTGTCAACTACACATGACAACATCCCTGTGTCCTTCTTGCCCCTGTACACTTACACCTCAGATTCCACTAAAGAAATTTAAGGAATATTTAAACATAAACATTTTTACTTGGCCTGATGAAGTAAAGTCTTTGAAGTCCCTATAAGGCTTCCAAAAGATATATTTGAAAAATATAAGCTTGCCAGAACAAGTCTATAAATCAAGTTTTCCTCTAACACAAGTATCTCATTAATTGTTAACAAACCTATAACCTTCCCTTACTTTGAAATTGACAACATCACATGTACATTTTCTAGAAAAAAAAAAGAATACCCATATGATCACTTTTTACAGAAAGAAAGGATGACTTAAGACCCACACTGGCTAAACCCCAAACGCCACCCAAATAGTTTCACTGCTTCATAGCAGGAAAGTCACCTTGTGACAGAAACCTAGAAACAAATGGTATCCCCAAAGCAAAAGCAAGCTCCCGCTAGGCTCACGACAGGCTGCACTCAACACTTAAGGAACATACAGGATACCATCCACATATTGTAGTTGGTAGAAGCAGTCTCGTTGTGTTGCAGGCATCTTACTTCACAGTGAGACAAGTTCTGATGTTGATAGATCAGGGAGTTTATCCTGCTCAAAACAAGTCATTTAGCTTTGTTAGCCATATAGTATTATGATGAATGCTCACAAGAACACCCTGAAATTCTTTCAAGGTATTAGCACAGTCAGAATGAACACAGAAGCCTTGTTTGAATAACACTCCTATGAAATTCTTGACACAGAAAAAGTATAAGCTTTCAAATAAAGCTTTTTTGAGGCAGGCCTGGACTTCTGTGTGGTCAGTGCCTAGCTGGATGAAGTTTCAACAGAAGCAGAGTAGGAATACCAAAATACGCTATCTTTAGCATTTTATTAGCAAGTATCTCGCAATGAAGGGTGCAAGGAACAAGTGCTCCAGGAAGCGCAAGCATGTTTATATCAAAGAGCACAGCACAAATGGTGCAAACACACAGGACTAAACACAGGTCATTAGCAAGAGGTAGCAAAAAGCAAGTACCACCAAATTCTCCATCTTGCCTTCACAAATACAGGCAAACATTCTCTCTTCCCCCAGGCAGACTGCACCAGCCAAACAGAACCTAATAAGATAAGAGCATGTTGGACTTTGCATTTAAAAAAAATACTTCTGTTCCTCTAAGGAATCATCCAGCTACAGGAAATAAATTTCATTAGTGAAATCTGACTTCGCAAAGTAAATTACTCCATTCATTCTATGACTTTGCCATCTGTTTACTACCCAATTACAAATGTGTAAGTACTATTTTTTTATTGCAGGAGCATTACTTTTGTAGCCATATTTTGTTCTGATAACTTCTCCTGTTTACATTCTATGCAGTACAAATTCCTCCTCTGAAAATCCTAACCATTTTCCTGTTTTACTTAAGAGAAGATCATTTCATATGCATGACTCAATGAGACTAGTTTGCAAATACACTTGTAATTAACCTTTTGAGTAGGTGATTCAAGGACACAAGTGGTCATTGATGTCGCATGTTAATATAGCATTCTTGAAGTTAAAATTGCTTCATGTGATCCCTCCCCATTTTCAGATGCTGTTTATTCTAAACCCACTAAAATAATGATTTGAAAAAATGGTAGTCCATCTAGCAGACCTAGAAGACTCAATCAAGCAACTGTTTTTTAATGCAATACATGCTTGCCAATCATCTGATACATGGTACAGTTTCATGGCTATTTCATATTATGGGCATAAAGCAGGCAGTACCTAGAAACAGACGGCGTTCAGTTCATTAACTTATTATGAAATTATTAATATTCTGGTTAATTTATCAATTTCCACATTATGTGCCCGTGCAAGGTGGTTTTGATCTTGCCCTGCTTAAAATACTGAGCAGACTTTTCTTGCAGAACCACAGAGGACGTGTCTGAGCTAAATGCTCTGAAATTGTAAAGTAGTAACCTTTAATTTGTTTCGATTTGAATACTTACAGCTCTTATCAGGAACATAATTCAGAACATTGCAGAACTGTTAAATGACATATTCTTGTAAATGTGGAAGTTCTAACAGAACAAGATATCTAAAAAATGTTCTTTATACAGCAATGTATGTGAAAATCATAGATCAGCTTCTTAACAGTCTAAAATGAATGCCATGCTTGCTTCTACTTGGGTAACTAAGCAAAGCAGCTATCAAAAACTTCTGACACAACCTAACACTTAGTCTTAGAAAAGGCATGCTTATGAGTGGTATACTATTGCACATCACTAGATGAGTTTCAAGTTTGTGCGTGTCTTCCTATGGCCAGACACAGAATGCAAAAGCTAAAGACACTCCAGGTGTGGTCACAGTTCAAATCTGGTTTATTTTAAAGGTCAGACTCCCCAGGGAAAAACTACCACAGAAGTCTGTCTGCGGTGAAATCTTATCTTTGTCAGGATTTACTGATTTAATTCTACACACGTTGCAACACTGAATACCACCAAGTGTGAACTGCAGTCCCTTCTGTACATACAAATTTCTAAATTCCAGTGAGAAGTACGTGACCCAATACCCTTTCAATGTTGCATGGTATAAGATCTCCTCTGGCCTACAAAACCTTCACTACGGCTGACTTACAAAAATATTTTATTTCCAACTGGTCACTTGCATGCTTCCAATTCAGCTGTGGTACTTCTAAAAGTCTAAGTTCTCCACAGAGTCAGACACTAATTTTACAGCTTTTAACTCGAGGTGTTTGTTTCTTAATACACACACAGCCCGAGTTCTGCATAAAGTCTGGAAAAGCTAGTGTTGTTAAAACCCACTCCTGTTGTTCACAGATTATAGTCAGCATGAAAGATCTTAATCCACTGAGAAATAGAATTTAAGTTCCTGAAAATATATCCTTCAAACTACTGACAATCGGGTAACCATGACATCCTGACTGGGTTAGTTATGATCATTTCATTATTTGATCATAATTTATTTCACTATTCATATATTTTTAAAAAACATCCTAGTATTTGGTCACAAGATTGTTTCTGCTTCAGTTTCTCCTCTCAGAATGACTTCCCCCTCCCCTTCTACAATTGTAGTAAAACTTATTAGAAAGATTACAACAGAAAACTTTGCTCCTTAAGCAACAGATTGTTTCCTTTGAGTTTTCCAAACTATACTTAAGACCATCAGAACTAATTTGCTTTTGCAATGCTCTTCAAAATACTGCAGCCTGAAGGTAGTCACTTAAACTACGTATTTTACATTCATGGTCTCAGTTCTCACTCACACCTTGCCAAGAACGCTTTTATTAGATTGTTTCATCCTTCTAATCATTTTGACTACAAGAACTCAACCTCTGCAAGACATAAAATAAAACAGATATAGGTTAACTTTCATTTAATTTTAAGAAAAATAGTTGCTGTTCTGCTAAAGCTTGTGCCAAACTAGGTTACCTAAAAAGATAAACTTTTCCCAAAAGATTCAATGAAAAACTTTAAATTTAGAGACAGAACAGCAAAGAGATTTCTCAACATAAAAATCAGGATATTAAGGCTTTTAAAATAATTTCAAAATCAAGCATTTCATATATCACTCTTGGTTCTTGGACAAAGTCAAGTTGAGAAATTCTACCATACTATAAAACCTCTAAGTTGTAGCTGTAAGACTAGGAGTAAAAGTTAATGATTGGCATTGAGCCAGTTGCTGGAGGTGATGAATACAAGCTTTCCTAAAATATTTTGTGGATCGGTTACCGGCCTCCAAGAACACCATCAACCTACCAATTGCAATCTCCCTAGCTTTGAACACAGGAGAGATCAGCTGGCAATGTCTGCAATGTCTTCTTTCACAAAGCCCAGAGACATTAAAGAAATGCAATGTATTGTCCCCTCACAGTAGCTGCGGAAGGGTAAAAATGTTGAGATCATGACTTAAGATCAAAGTTAGTATCAAAATAAAATGTAAGAAAGAGGACTGAGACATAGCTTGGATTAATAACACCACTAAGTCCAAAAGGCAACAGCTCCTACTTAACTCTTGCTACACAGCCACAGCCAAGAGAAGTTCTTCCCAGAAAGAACACTGCACTTGGAAAAAACACTTAGTTAACGTCACCTTTTTCAACAATTAAAATACAAGTGCATTTGTTTCAGAAATAATCGTTTCAAAACTGTTATGTTACACTACACACTAAACCAAACCCAGTACTGCTGCAAAATAAAATAATAATTCAGACTAGCAGCTTTTTTATTGCTCTTTATCACAATCTCTTCATTTTTCATTATTGTTCTTATCACAGTCTTCATTAAACAGGGAAAATCAATCAAGTACTAGCACTTTATGCATTTCAAGTTACAGTGGGTATCTTCCTATTGGGGTATTCCCTGTTGCAGACCACACTGAATTTCATGATTAAAGATACATAAAGCCATCTTCCATGCAACAGTTAACCATTAATAACATTCTAAAAGGTGAACTTGCTTAAGGGAAAGCAGTTTCTGATATTTAGAGTAATGCACCTGCGCTTTAAATTCTGATTGACAATATTGGGCTGTGAAGAGAGGATGTCTAGAGTGCAGTGTTTTGTTTTAGGTTAAGTTTTCCTGTTTTACTATATTCCTTACTTCCTGTGCATATGAATAAACTGGAATCTCAAAGCTATCATGCCCGATGAGCAGTGGAAAAAATAGACACAACCTGGAGCATGAAGGAAAGATGCTTTAACAAACAGTACTCATACAGACCAGTGGTGCGCCATTTACTTCCTAATGTGAACTATATCAGTGCAAGACAAATTTCATATGCATTTTCAAATTAATGACAGCTTCAAAGATGTAAACATACAAAAAGTCAGAGTTGCAGTAAAGTGTATTGAGCATCAGTCATGATCATACTGGACCAGTCACTGAAATACTGGAATGAACTCTTAATTTGGATATTATTAAATTTTGACATTGCAGAGATCAGTTAAGAGTGTGCAATTTAAAGTGTTATTTCTCAAAATACAAGAGTTCTGAGGACTGGAAGAAAGGCTTACTTGCATGTTACACTACAAAGCTGGAACTGATTCAGGTGGTTGTGTAAAAACTTTATAATTTAGTGGTACCATACCAAAATATTAATGGCTCTTCCACACAATACCACTTTGGTTCAGTATCTGATTTTGCTTACTTTGATCTCTCCATGGGTAACTGTGGCAGATAGTTAAGGATGAGGTCCTACCAGCCTTGCTCTGAGTAGGGCCTTCAGGTCTGTCTACTCAACACCTTCCATGGTATGACCACACCAGTCAAGTGTGGGTTTTGTCATGCTTGCAGAAGCCTGCCACACTAATGCTGTTTTCCTGTCTATGTAGTTGATCTTATTTTGAGGTCTGAAAAAAATCCCACTAGTGAAAGTGTTTCTGGAATTAAAACTAAAAGCCCTTTCAGAAAACAGCACAGCTATACCAACAGGACTGCACTGGTACAGTCTTGAAATGACAGATTAGCTTTACTCTGCACTGTCTGATGGGCTTCAGTGGGAGTACGGGTAAAGAGAAAGGCTATACCACACGTAGTTGGCTTTTAATGTTCTTGACAAAAGTTTCACATCTAGAAGACTTCCATGTTTTACTAAACTGTTTAATGTTTACAGCAACGTTTCTGCCTGCCTTTAAGTAGGTGTTAAAAAAGCATTCTGAGAACACTGGAGAGAAAGATCAGAGTTAAAGGTCAGGTCTAACAGTGACACAAAAGGATATTAAGTCAGCATTTCAGAGAGTAAAATGAAACAGATAGCAAGGCCTGAATGCATGGCTGATCCCTGCCACCTACCTACCTACTCAGCACAGGTGCCAAGCTCCTTTGCAAAATGACATTTTCCATAACTTGCAGAAGTACTTCTTTGGTTATACAGTGTATTTATGCGCCATTTTTAAATGAAACCTTGTGGCCCACCGCACCACACTCTCCCACACTCTTGTATCAAATGATGTCATAAACTTAACAGTTATAGAGAAAAATATAATACATGAACCGTACTGGTAGGAATTCAATGTATATTGTAAGTGCTTGAACTAAGGGGCCAGTATCACAAAATAAGCATCATTAATTCCACTGAAGTAACGATTGCAGAGTTACTATGCAACCAACTCTATATCTCTTGTTTGTTCTACCTTCTCTGCATTCTTGGCTCCTCTCCATATTACCATTATAAACAGATTACACAGCTTAATTTGAATTTACTATAGTAACTGTCTTTTGTTACATTTCCTTTCTTTATGTGGTCTAACCTCTCCTAAACACCCCTGTCTCCATCCTTCCTCTCCAAGTGCAGCCCAGACACTTCACTGTTACCAATCTATTGCCCTAAATGTTCTGGGAATTGATAGACACAAAACTAACACTAAACAAAACAGCAGGAGTAAAGACTAAGCCACCTTTCTAGACAAAGGCAACCAACTCTTCTCATCAGTTCATTCTAAGGCAGTTTTACTTACTTTATACTACATTTCTTTCCAACTTGCTCTCAACTCCTAAATCCAGTACTGTTTCCTTCTGAAGAAATTTCAGATTTTTTTGCTGCTTGCTGTGCAGAGCTCCTCAGACTCAGTAGCATAAGCCTCACCTGATGGCACACCTATCAAGGAGACTTGACAAGAAGCTGTGCCCAATGACAAATCAAAAACTTGGTGTGTGCTTACTCTGACTCAAACCACATAAGAAAACAAGACAAGAAGAATGCCAGGAGCTGATAACTCCCTGCTCGGCATATTTGCTATAGATGACGTGACTCCAAGTTCTTTACATCCACAAGGACTAGAAATAATTACAGATTCTGCAGACAGTAGGACTTAGCAATACCATTTTAGAACCACCCTGAGAACCAATTTTTCAGTACTGCAATGGAAAAATAACACATAAACATTTATTCCCTACTTAGTAATTTAGAAAATGTAGTACATTTTGCAGAACGTTCAGTGGATGTACAGAAATTACACTGGCTGTCGTATTTTCTTCTCACATCAATTCTTCATAAGGTAGGAACGAGACTTAACACAGATGTCACAAAATTGGTATAATATACAAGAACGCTGTCACTACCCTACCAAACTACCTTGTTCGCTTAAAACAGTTTTCAATTTAGATGCAAACAAATTCCAACAGCTTGGAGCCACTGGAAGTTTACTAGAAGATAACTGTAGGCACTGTCAAGGGGGTGGGGAGTTCCCAGAAGACATCAGGCATGTGACCAGCAATTTACTCCTAGGACTACTATAACCTAGAGCACTTACTATGTTGGCAAACCAACCAAATCTAATCACAAAGTTCCAATATTTTTCTCTTAAAATTATATCTCCAACTGTGAAACTACAAGAAAAAGAATGCTATTAGCAATTAGCAGTTACCTAAACAACTTTTTATATAACAAGACACTGTAGCTACATGGTTCTTTGACATCTGAGACTGCCATACATCAGTTTCTAACATAGTACCACCCTTTGCCGAAGCAATTATTTTCTTCCAAGTCTGATGCACTAAACATTTAACACACGTAAAAGTACATCTTAGAATACAGCTGTTTCAAGGTAATCTCTTAGAAAATGTATACACAAGGGTGTCAGTACTGCGACCTAACTGAGATTAAGAATACAATTGTTCTTTTGGAAGTCAGTCTGAATACAGAAACACAGACCACTGCAAGGTCTCCAACGTTTTGACATTCTGGAGTTCCTCCTCAGTTGCTTTTAGCCAGCACTGCTTTATCCTCAGAGCCATATCTCTCCTTGCCCCACCCACCCTCCCCCCTCCACTTTTTTCCCCCCAAATAGCCTACATAAAAAAATATTTCAACATTGCCGAAGTGCATGCAACTCATAATATTGAGTCAATCTTGAAATGGTTGTGTTTTTTCCCTTTTCTCAAATTCAGAAGAACATGCCAAAGTGAAGACTGGGATCAAAGAATTCATAGCACTAAAGGAGTACATTCACTGTTTAGTATCACAGCTTATTTAACCCCACAGCTGACCTCTAATGCAGTGGGTTGAAGGCTTTTTCCGATTATTTTGTGCAACAGTGCATCATGTTCTCCCATTTTTACAGGGTAAGCATCACTAGCACTGGCAAACCCTGCAACTTGTACCATTTGGAGGCTTCCAAAAAATGTTTGACAAGCTGTTTCACTGACTAAAGGGTTTAAATCTATGTCAGAGATTTACACATCACACAGTTGTTCTTCATTCTATTACAAATGCTCACAACTTCCAATATTCACGTGGTGAGGTAAATGCCATTAGATGAGTAAGTTAGCTGAAGAGGATTTTTACTTAAGAATCCACTTATAATCACTATTAATTATAATGCTAGCAAACAGCATGCCAGCATCTCCTCCCAGTCCATGCAGCCCCTCTCCCAGGAGCTCTGCTCATTTCAGTTTAACTTCCGTTAGAAAAAGAAAAGAACTAGTGACAGCTTTATGCTCAGACCTCTCCATAACCCATCTCCAGACGCTGAAACGCCAGCAGAGGCGTGCATCGCTCCCACTTGTGGAAGCGTAATGGCTCGCACTGCAGAATGCCAAGTCTCCTTCCAACGAGTACTGGAAATTGAAGCTTCAAACAAAACATCAGGGTCATTTTCAGCCCCAAAACCGAACGTTTCGGTGGTCTTTCTGCCAGGACCGTCGAGCGATGCTACAAAGCAGACACACAGATGAAAATCTCTCTCCAGGCGACTCTTGGGATACCTATGGCCCACTTAACAT
Organism: Clamator glandarius; assembly: GCA_033459285.1. Classification (NCBI taxonomy): domain Eukaryota; kingdom Metazoa; phylum Chordata; class Aves; order Cuculiformes; family Cuculidae; genus Clamator; species Clamator glandarius. The sequence continues at coordinate 445,952 of JAUNZM010000238.1, forward strand.
CTTCATTAGGAAAGAGACTCCGAAGGGAAGGAGATAACGCTTTAGCTCCCATTCAAAACAAACCCGAAAGTAAACATCAAATAATTTACTTAATCAAACACGCGAGCCTTGAAAGGCTCCTTTATCCACACGGCTTGACAGGCACGCTCAGTACTTCTCGCTTTTGTCGCGGGCGAGCGCAAGCCCCAGCGGGCAGCGACGCCCTTCAACGCGCCTCGGGACGCGAACGGCGCCGAGCCCGCAGGAGGCCGGGGGTCGGCGGGGCCCGAGCGGCGCCGGGGGGCTGTGGGGCTGCCCCCGCCGGCCCCGGGCGCGGCGCCTTTGTTCGAGTCGCGGACGCCGCGCTCCGCCCCGCGCAGGTGCGGGCGTGTCCGTGCTCCCCACCGCCCGCCGGGGCGGCCCCGGGAGGCTCCGCGCAGCCCGGCGCGGGCGGCCCCGGGAGGCTCCCCGTGCGCGGCAGCCCCCCGGGGGCAGGGAGGCGCCGCCCGCCCGTCCGCGCCGCGGCCGGCAGGCACGAACCGCGGCAGCCGCCGCCTTCCCCCACCCCACCCCAGGACGGGGAGATCCGGGCCTCCCGCTTCCGCGCGCCCCGGGGGCGGCTCACGGTCCCCACGGCTCACCTGCGGCGGAGGGGCGAGCTCCGCTGCCCGGTGGAGGAGTGAATGGGGCGGGCGGGGCCGGCGAGGGGAGCCCTGCTGCCGCCTGGCGCCGCCCCCGCGCGCACTCGCGCCGGCGCGCGCGCGCGGCCCGCGGCGGGGGGAGCGGCCAGGGATCGGGGGCGGGGCCAGAGAGCAGGGCCGCCGCCTAGCATTGACTTACGGGAGCAGAGGACGCTAGGGGGCGTGCCCAGGATGAGGGCGGGCCCATGGCTGAGGGCGGTGCCAAGGAGCGCTGCTGCCGCCTGGCACCGCCTCCGCACGCAGAGGACGCGGCGGGGGCGTGACCAGAACAAGGGGGCGTGACCAGGATCAAGCGGCGTGGGCGGGGCCGGGGAGACATGCTGTCGACTGTGCGCGCAGAGCCCGCGGCCGGTGGGGGGCGCGGCCAGGGGGCCCGTTCAGCGCCGCAGAGGCGGAAGCGTCGCGGCGCGCGGCCTTGCTCCTGCCTCTCCCGTGGAGGAGGCTGGGCGGGGGCGAAGGAGGAGCGGGTGCGCGCCCGCGAGTCGCTTCCGGAAGGGGACGGGAGGGTGGCCGCTTCCGGAAGTGGTGGCGGGGCGGGGGCTCTCGTGCAGGGAGGCCCGGGCGGACATTGCGCGGTGTTAAGTCGGAAGCCTAACGATGGCGGAGCGGCTGCTGCTCTGCCCGTGTTGCAGCCGCATCTGTTAAACGAGGCCACGAGACTACGAGGCCAGCACCGTAGCTTCACGTCGATTCCTCCTTACCCCCCTCCCCTCCCTCCGCTAATCCCTGCTGTCTGGCGTATACGTGGAGCAGGTTCTGCTGCCCTAAGGAGATCAGATCCCGACATCTGTCGCTAGGTTAATAAACACGATTATTTTTAGGGCTGAAAGCAAAGCATGAGATTTCCTCGAGGGGCAAGCCCAAGCTGAGGAAACATCAAATATTTGGTTTAAGAACAATTGTCACTGGCAGTAGCGAGTGCGAAGCCCTGAGATTGTTGGGGTTTTCTATAGTTAATGGACCAGTCCATATGTGAAGGGTTTTAGTGATGCTAAGCAAAACGGCGTGATGCGAATGGAGAATTTTCATGTTAATAAGTAATTCAAATAATAATAGCAGTGATGTCTTGATAGTTGTACCTTGGGACGAGAGGAAATAGATTTAAATTGGAAAGGCTCTTTCAGCTTCAGACCGTTAACCCTACTCCTCATCATATCTCTGCACTCCCTGATAGATAGACCCTCCTTACCTTTCCTACAGGCATCCTTTAAGTACTGGAAGGCTGCTATAAGGTCTTTCTGGAGCCTTCTTTTCTGCACTACGCTGCTTGTTAACGGACATGGCCTTTGTCCTTTTGATCTTCCTTTAAAGCTGTCATAAATGTTTAAGACAACACATGATTTTATTTTGAAATGTCATCCCCTGATCCAAGCTGCGTATCATAATGCAATAAAAACTAGTTTATACTGTACCTATCATTCTCTCTTTCTGAAATGTCTCCTAACCAACTGGGAAAAAACGAGCTCCTTAACCCAGAACTAACAGAAATAATTCCATGCAAATGCATTACATTAATGCTTCCTGTTGAACTGCTAGCGAGAGGCCACAGTGAGAGCATCTCTGTAGCACTCGTGACGTTTTAGACCTGACTGTGGCTCCTCAGAATAAAAGAGCAACTGGTCAGAGTACAGTAGGTATCACTGACTATTCAACTCCATTGACTGCATAGGAACTTAGAGTTGTGTAGCCCAAGGTAGCAGCAAGTTTGAACTGCACACTGTTCTCTGGTGTTTAGGTGTGAGCCCCTAAAACCATATAGACAGTGTAGTAGACATTTGCAATGTGGCCCTGAGGATATATGTAGTGATTTGTTATGTATTAGTGTGTATGCCAGTACAGCTCTGCACATTAAAGTGCTTGTGAAGAAAAACTACCAAATATAATTCAACAGAGATGTAATTAATTATGTGCTAGTAGTAGTTGCATTATGTACCATAATACAACTAAGAAATCAACTGATGCTGAGAAGAGTTTCATTTATTTTGGACCTGTTAGACAAAACATCTCTGAATCTTTGGGAAAAAACACTGATATGCAACTTCCTTTCCCAGGGAACAAAAAATACTTGCTCCTTCTACTTTAGCTTACATTTTATAGCACACAATAGATACCTAAAGTATGCATAATTTAACTGTATTTGTATCTTAGATTTCTATTGACATGAATGAATGAATCACGTTCTTTGGACAACCACCTTATCACACATAAAACATCTGTTCTTCCTTCAAGATGTTAATAAATCTTCCAGGGTGAGAGAGACAGGACAGGATAGAAAGGGAACAAACCCACTTAAGTTTTTGAGGGCATCCTCCTATTTCAGCTCAGAAACGATTAATCTAGCACCTGCTGGGTCTGTGGGCCTTTGTACGGTGAAGTATTGCTGAACTGAAATCAGTACAGGGAGGTAGGATTTCCTGCTATTACATGTAATTTCTTCTCTTTTTGTCCTGGCAGGACAACTGTATTAGAAATTATTAGACAATCTTTTATTACCAATACATAAGGACATATGAAATGTATTTGTGATTTAATGGAGTTTCTCAGCAGCAGGACTGAAGAAAACCAGCCAGCTCAAATCCACCATGTAGTCAGGGGAGAATCTCCCCTCAACAAAAGGAAAGAACTAGAAGCTTTCACCTACTTCCAATCTGTAGCAGTTGTGACAAATCGGAAGTAACAACGAATGAATAATATAGTAAACTATTACTTGAACATATTCACGCTTCCCAAGTTAGTAACTCTGTGCTTCTTTGCATGTTTGTATAAGGGACAGTCAGGTATTAGGGATGTACTGTGCTTGAGGCATAATAACCAGCATGCCCAAATGCAGACTTGGTATGTAGCTCCCACTTTATGAAACAGGGAGTGATGGCTACCTTGTCAGGATGGTGCATGTATTGGGTGTTAATCCACCTCTGAGTGTGCTTGTTGCTGTCCCAAAACTAGCAGGAGAATCTGATGGGGCAAAGATTATTTTGGTGCCTGCTATTAGGCAGTACAACCCCAGGTCTTAGGCAACAGCCTACCTGACTGGGATTCCAGTAATCTTAATTTTACTTTGTGCTGGTTTTGGCTGGGATAGAGTTAATTCTCCTCATAGTACCTCTTGTGGGGCTATGTTTTGGATTTGTGCTAGAAACAGTGTTGATAACACAGGGATGTTTTAATTATTGCTGAGCAGTGCTTACACAGAGTCAAGGCCTCTTCTGCTTCTCACCACTCCCCACCAGCCAAGTAGTCTGTGGATGCACAAGAAGCTGGGAGGGGACACAGCTGAAACAGCTGACCCCAACTGACCAAAGGGATATTCCATACCATATGATGTCATGCTCAGCTTGTAAAGGTGGGGGAAGAAGAAGGAAGGGGGGAACATTCAGAACGCTGGCATTTGTCTCTCCAAGTAACCGTTACATGTGATGGAGCCCTGCTTTCCTGGAGATGGCTGAACACCTGCCTGCTGATGGGAAGTAGTGCATGGATTCCTTCTTTTACTTTGGTTATGTGTGCAGCTTTTACTTTATCCATTAAACTGTCTTTATCTGAACCTATGAATTTTCTCACTTTTCTCCTCCTGATTCTCTCCCCTATCCCACTGGGGAGGAGGGAGCGAGCGAGCGGCTGTGTGGGGCTTAGTTGCCAGCTGGGGCTAAACCATGACATACTCTTGCGGCATCACTGATCTGCTCTGATCTTGGCCAGTCCATTGTCCATCCACTTCCCATCCCAACTTGCATCTGCTTTTTATATTTGGAGGTTAAGCTCTACAAGGTAGCAATAGTCTTTCTCTATGATTTGGCAGCATGTACAACCCAGGGAATGTTTTTGTACTGTGCAGAGACAGACATTAGCTACGCTCTCAAAATGAAGGAATCCAGTCCAGATCTGGAATGCTACAAATCAACACATGCACAGGTTATGTAGGCAGTTGCTCCTACTACTTTTGCTCAATGTAAGGACATCTTAATCTGTCAGCTCACAGAGGAACTTCCCATCATCTGTGACTGCCTCCAGATCTGACACGTGTCCCCATAAACTTGCAAACAGATACATACTCCCTAAAATCAAGATAGTGTGATTACTGTAATAAACTGGAGGGTAATGAGATACTTGCATCTGCTTAGTACTATTAGCTTTCTAAATAACATTATTCTCAGTACTCCATCTGAGTAGTCATGGTGCTTAACACTCGTGGCTTTCTTACCATTTGGAAAAGATAATCCATCCCCAAATGCTTTGTGCCTATAGAGAAAGTCCAGTGAAGTGACTTGAATAACAGTGAATCCAAGAGTAACGATGAGTTTGCAGTCACTCATCTTCTCATTCAACCGAGCTAGGAGAAATGACATTGTTTAAGTAGATGACTAGGAATCTGGAAATCTGAGGCTTGAGGGTTATAGCATAGTTCGTTTATGAGGTATCAGAATAAACAAAAACATTATTAGGAACATGGTTAAGGAATTGTCAAACCTCTAAAAGTATATAGGCACTAAAATGTATCGCATGTATTTATTAACAAGTCTTCATAGTTTAATTAGTTTTACTTTTAAAACATAAGGTATGAAAAGTAGTATCAACTTGCTTAACCAATAAAGAATGATGTAAAATATGTAATTTATATGGACTACCTGCCTATATGTTACTGGAGTAACATCTTTAGCTGGTATTTGTTGAGATTGAATTCCTTTATGGTATTGTCTTTCATGAAAAATGTGTCTTTCCCATGTAGTATTTTACTGAAATCAGTGATTTGCCACTGAGTGACTGAGTGCTGTTTCTTTTTTTCAGTCTGCATGTTATGTAACCCATATATATATTCAATCAGAATATTTAAACCTAATAATCTCCAAAACAATATTGGTTTAAAATAGCTTAAAGTACACTAAAGTAATTTCACTTTTCTGTCATGTATATAACACAAAAAATATTGTAAAAATATTTTTCTAATCTTAGAGTTGTCCGTTTAACTGTCTTAACTTCTCTGTTCTTTATCTTTTCTGCTTTCCATCTCCTTCCTTTTCTGTTGCTCCTGTTTTTTGTACTTTATATGGTTTCATACTTACTTCGGTTTTTTTACAGCCTTTCCTCTTGTGGTTCTCTAATCTCTTTGTTTCACTCTTTGAAGGCTTCCTTCTTACTTCTGGTAGGGATGTATTCTGGTGGAGTCAGGTGAAATTAAGTCTGGTTTCTAGTTCTATGGCTGTGTCCAGCTTCAGGAGTCACCTTCCCTACCCATCTCTTCATTTCCCAGTCTGGAAAACCAAGATATTAAGCCAACCTCCTGTGTGGTTAGCTTTGAAATACACTGGTGGAAAGCTCCTTTAAGCACAATTCTCTTTCTCTACTTTCTTTCTTCTCTACCTTAGTTACCTCCTCAGTGCTCATTGTCATTTTGAGTTCTTCAACAAACTCTTAACTCCTATTCTTCCCCCTTCTAAAGTAGCATATTCAATGTGGACTTCCAACATACTATGATTACTACTAATTCTGCTACGTTCTGCAAGTTATATACCAGCTGCATTCACTTTATTTCTATCTTGAAGTAGAGCTATTGCAGCTCTTAAGTGATGGGTTCCATTTATTTCAGCTGACTGATGTCAGTAAAGAACATGAATGATTATGCAACACTTGATTTTAGTCATATAAATGGTCAGAAGAGGCTTGGAAATGCAAGAGGTATGGGACAATTTGAGTTCAAGGCTCAATGTTCCATTATGAACACCAGTTATAGTATCTTATGAAACCTTGTAAAGGGAAAACGTACATGTGTGAAGCCAGCCCTCCATGTTCATTCATCAGGTTACTTAAATTGTGGTTGCATGTATCCTTTGGGAAAAGACCTAGGCAAGAGCTACTTGGAGATTATAATGCTAACGTCAAGCAGAAATGAAATGCTAGCTGTATCTTGACTGTACTCTGAGGAAAAGATGTGTCCTGTCTGTGTTAATGCACTTCTACCTCCATGGCTGTTTGCTATGAACCTATATTTTCATGTCTATCTATACAGCCTTTGGCTCTGAAGAATCTTAATCACTCCCAGTGAAGGAGCAAGAAACAGTTAAAGCCTGATAGTGTTAAGTGCCTTGGACTACAGTGCCAGAAGTACTATTCAGTAAGTCATGAAGTAAAACTGGTTTAGTCTATATGGCTGTAGTGGAATAAAATACAGACACCAACATTCTGATGTTAACTCTCAGGAAGAAAATATTTACACTCCACTGTGGAGATGATGTAGAGAATGAAGGAAGGATGACAAAACATATTGTAGTATTTACAGGTTGTAAAGCCATAAACTATAGACCATATCAGACTAAAGTATGGTTCATAAAAGCTAAGCAGCACTGGGTTCAGCCTACTTTAGATGGAAAAGCACCTAGGATGGCTAAAGGAACTGTTTGAATGCTCGACGTTTTTGATAAACACTGATTCACATTCCAGTTATATTCCCATTTTGTAGCTCTGTCACTGCTGTTCACTCTAAACTCTCATGGCACTTTCTGAAAGAACACAACATTACCTCTGATCTCCTGACTGAGTATCAATTCAGGTAATCACAGCAACAACTTTTGCACATCCTGCAGTTCTAACTGGAACCACTGGTTTTCACTGATCACCCCAGCCCCCAGTTCTGAATTTAGACGGCTTCCTGTGGGGCTGTTACGTAGCTCTGCTCAGCAGTTCAGCTGAGGACTTCTGCAAAGATGCAATTCCAAGGAAGTGCTGGCAGCAGGCCAGTGAAGATGTTCCTGGTGATTTATTTTGATTTTTATTCAGATGAAAAAGAATAAAGAACAGATGCAAGATTAACAGAAAAAAAACAACCCCTAAAAGAAACTGGAAACGAAATCATCAGTGTTGCACTGAATATGGAATTCCTGGAATCTTTTCCAAACTTCTATCAATAAAATGTATTGACAGCATGCAAAGTTTTTCCTTTGTTCTGTGTTGAGTCTTCACTAAAACAGTTTACTTGAATTCATGCAAGAATATAAATGGAAAATACATTGATCCTTTCTCAGAAAAACAAAGTACCATTCAATGAAACAGAAAAATAATCAGAAATGAAAAACTATGAAATTACAAAACGTCATTTTCATTTCCAATCACAATGTTCCCCAGGGCATGCCTTGTGAAGCGTATTAGAGATTTAGCCAGAGGTAGAAAACCATGACAAAAATAAACAAAGTAGTAATAATAATAATAATAATAATAATAATAATGAATTTCTCAACGGGTCCTTAAAGAGGCATACCAGTTTTAACCCTAAAAAAAAGGGATAAGATATCCTCCAAGTATTTGAGAGTACAAGAAGATTTCCTCTGAGGACAACGTATTTTGTAACTATGTACATGAAAAGTTCTTTCAGCAGCAGCTTTTGTTGAACACACAAACCCAGAGTAATCTAGAGCATGTGGGCATGCAGGATTCATGCAATAATTCCTGTTGACTTTTATGCTGGTAGAAACAATTGGCTGGTTGTTTTTTTTTCATGAACTGACCCAGTTAAACATTTGTGTATGTTATATACCTGAGATGCTATAATTAGAACATTTTTGAATTATTCAGCACTCTTAACTCTTCTCTTGAGTGTGGTAATTTGATACAAGAGTTCTGAATACTGGAACTCCACCTTGATCTGAGGAACTTTCTGACAATGCTTAAGCTGCTGTTTCTTGTGTGTGATCTTAGCCAACATTACAATTTTATGTAGGTGTGGAGACTACTACTTGTATCAGAATATTTGTCTTGTTATGAAAATCCAGCATAATCCCTATCCTGGAGAAATTATGTAAATTCACCTACCTAGATACATGCATTTGAGCACAATGGAAAAGGTTATTTTGTGTTTAAAAATTAAAGTGAATTTTAGGCTTAATAGCCACGCTGCTCTGTGAATACATAAACTTCAAGTCCTCTGTTTATTTGCAGAACAGCTATTGTGTAGATGAGGTAAGCAGTGGCAGGTTCCCTCCCCTTATTTTGGAAGTGTTCTCTTCAAGAAGGTCAGCAAATAACTTACTTTTCTGCTTATTCAGGACATGATTAAAGCACTGGGGTCAGTGTCATGATCACAGAGACTCCAATGAGCTCTAAATCAGGGCAGATATTTATGAAAATTACCACAAAAAATTAAACTCTGACGACTTGTATGTCATGTGTGCAGTCATAGGCACACACCCATTCACATGGTCTGGACTGAGCCAACCTCCTTGCTTTATATGGGCTGTAGCATTTGTTCTTGCTCAGCAGAAAGCATTTAAATACATTGTTCAACCAAACCTAAGCTAAAATGCCTCTATAGAAATGCCAAAACCACGTTTCTTAATGGATGCACCAAGTCACAAGTAAAGCTCATGATTACACCTATAGTCACTTCTAATGTCGGTTTTACAAAGAAGTGAATGTTTAATAGCATCAGCCAAGCTAGTAATTTTAGGGCACTGTGATTTACCACAAGTGTGGAATTACATCATCAATTTACTTAATCAACTTTCACCTCTTTTATAAAAGCTGAAATGCAAACATATTTAACTCCTTCAGCTGCATTGCCTTTCCCTAAGTAATATGCTTGATACCTGTCTGGAGACAATTACCGCTTTTGGACTCATACTTTCTACTTCTTCTAGGACACCTTCGTCCAAATGGAGTTTCCTCTGCAATCATAGTGAGGCTACTGGACTATTTTCTATCCTTGTACCTACTTACAAGTCCAAGATCATCTTCTTTGTGTGTTATGAGACTATTTTAGGCACTGCAGCTTGATTTATGACACCTAAAGGCAGAAAGTATGCTGTAAGATATCTTCACATGCTATCACACAGGGTTTACGTAGGAGACGTGCTCTTCTTGCTGTAGACCTGGCATTCCCCAGTGACCAAGATTCAAGCCAATGCCTATACAAAGGTCTAGGATTAAGCCTTGAATCTCACACTTCATTGTGCACTAATTCGTATGTAAAAGGAGACTAGCAACAGTTGGCCACAAAATGATGCCCAAATACACAGCAAACATTATAGGTAGATATAGGTTAGTCACCTTTTCCACTCCTGAACTACACTATAAGCTCCTTTGTGGAGTGCTTCCCTGTTTTGCTGAGTGATTGTTGCTATCGTACCTCCTCCTGCCTTTCTACCCCCAGTAAATCCAGTCTTTTCCTGAGAGTGCTATGTGTTCGGAAAAGATAGGGACAGACATTATGCTTTCTCCTTAGAACTTAGATGTGGAAGAACGTGACTGGCAGGATACTTTTCCCTTTCTAAAAAACTAGTAGAGCCGAGTAGTAATGCTGCTGTGCTTATCAAGATTCTTAAGTTCAAACGCTAACCCCCTGGGGGCCAGTTTTGTGAGGGAGTAATCCTGACTTGTGTAGCACCTGTGGGTTCTGTGGTGCAGGTGCTACAAGTAGGAGCCCTGTTTGCTTGGGGTGTGGGTGGAGATGGAAGTACAGGGTGAACAGGAACATCGCTGGAGTATGTTCCCCAGTAGTGGGGCTTGCAAGAGTTTGTTAGGATCCACTGCTTCTCCTTTCTCCAGCTGGCTGGAGGTGGCCCCCTTTATATGGGACTGTGGTTTCTGCCCTCTCATCCTCCTGGCAGGAGGAAAATGCTTCTAGCCCTGACTCACCATCTCTGTTTGATGCATGCCAAGGGTATATAGGTCTCTCTCCTGGTCTATCTCCCTCTCCCCTTGCAGTGCTGTTACCTCAAAGGGTACAGGTCTCTGTGGCTGTTGTGCCTTCTAGGCACAAAGAAGTACTTTGTAACATTTCTTCTGGTGCCAAGGGGCAGAGGGCAGTGGGTGGCATGTTGCAGGGACTCAATTTCCTCTTATTAATCAATCTGGAGTCTTCCTGCCTGTCTCATGCTGGTGGAGTTGGAAGTTCACTCCAGTTTTATTCCTCATGGAATTAGTGGTTATGAGTACACCACATCTCAGCAAAAATCAATCTTTCTTTGACCCTCTGGGTTCTCCGTAAGACCACAGAGAATATCTATAAGGAGACCGATGATGGGCTGAAAATGTTCCTTCTCCTGGCCCCTTTTCCTTCCCTGCCATCCCAATTATCTTGATTTTTTTATCTCTAATAAAACTTAGCTCTGCTGAGCTCTAGGTGGGTGTTGAAATCTGGATGCCTAAAACCAGTGGCAAGACCTTGGTGTTTATTAAGAGTACACACGTGAGATTGTACGTGGGCAAAGAAAGCCTAGTTTTTTTAACAAGGTGAAAATTGGGTTGCATCTCTGTATTTACTATTGAGAATGTTTGCCTATACAAAATCTCCCTCACCCTTTTTCTCTCAGAAGTCTTAAAAAAATTGAATATTGGTATGCAAAATTCAACTAAAGCGTATTTTCTTCCTCTTTTGAAGCATAACACCTGTGACCTTAGCAAGTTTTTCTGTTTTCCTCCTCCAGATTTTCTGGTTGCCAGTGTAAATACATGCCATCATATTTAGTACTTTTTGATATGTTTTTCAGGTGCTATGACAGCTATTTCTACAAATGCTTTAATGGAACGGTTGCATTTAAAATACCAACAAAAACCATGGAATGAAACAGTGAAACTTGTCCATTTTTGCATGGTAAGAATCTCGGATTAAGTGACAGGAGAATAGGTCTCCTTGACTTGAAAAGAAAAAAAAAACACGCTAAAACTGGTACCTATTATAGGCTGGATCCTGCTTTTTCTTACAAGAGTGGATAAAACAGTTTCCTGCATTATTTTAACACTTTAGAGGTTGTTTCTTGCAGTATTTTAAGTCTTCACGAGTTAGCACTGATTGCCTAATACTTCTGGTTATTTTCCATTTATTATCTTTAGCTCATTCATAGTATGCATGACAATTTCTTGCCAACAGGAATGGGAGAAAAACTGTTTTTCAGAAACTGGCCTGAAACCCACTATCTAGATTCTCCTGCTGTGATATACCATAAGTCGTTCCATGCTTCCAGCCCTTCCAATAGCTAATTATATTTGAGAATCATCTTTGTATAAAGCAAATTAACACAGCTTAGTATATAAGTCCCATTTGTTTCCATGCTCCTTTTTTATTAATGCTTAACTAAAGATTTACTCTGAAAATAATGTGCTGACTTTGAACATGGTGAAAACTTTTCAGCAGTAAGTGTTCTTTGTGAAGTATGAAAATTTCTCAGACAAGAGCTGGAAGAGAAGCTAGGAGAGTTTGCTTGCTACTTAAGCTGATCTCTTCAGCTGGAACTTGCACCTTGTATCTAACCAAGTACCCTTGCGGCATTTACTGATCTCTCCTTTTCACTTAGACAGATTCCTCCCAAAATAAGTGTTTTCTCAGTTGATCTTCAGTATCATGGTGAGATTAGCTGATATAGTTTGTGTTCAGCTCAAAAGAAAAGGTAATGGAAAGCCATTCCCGGCTCCAGAGGCTTCTAATGTATAATTACTGCACAACAGAGTCTACATAAATCCATTCAGTGCTGCCACTTTAGAGACAGCTACAATCATAGGTCACCTCTATGTTTGACAAAAAGAAGTAGTGGTTTTTTGGACATTAGTGTTCTGTCTCAAATGCAGCGATATTCCTCTTTGGCTAGTAATTTAAGGAATCTTTCTCTGTCTCTTGATTTCACAAATGTGCTTAGGATAAGCCACTTCAACGGCCTGTCAGCGATGCTTCAGATGATCTCTTGCTGTCTTGCATGGAGAAGATACAGAGGACATTAAATGGTAATGAGCTGTCAGATAACTCAGAGTGGTTTTTTTAAAATATTTACGGAAACTACCCATCCTTCTCCATTAGTGATGTTCTGCATGACGGGGTCAAATGTACAAACCCAGAGGTGAATATGACACAAGAGACTTTTGAGTTATCTTTGGGCTAAGGCTTCAAGCTAGAGCTAGTCTCAGTCTGAGAATAAGCTCTACTCAGCACAGCACACATTAACCATAGGGTAATAGTTGTTACTAATAAAAAGTCATGCAAGAGATACTGTTCTCATTACCTGAATCCTACCCTTAAGAGCAGGATAATACTGATTCTACTTCTTGATCATCACACTTTTATTAAATGAAACTTCTGGTTTTTGCAGCGAAGTCTTTGGTTTCTGTGATGAGCAGATTGGAATCTTTATCCAAACAAAAAGGGTAAGTTTGTTTATGTATAAATGAAATGAGCAAGCATGGCCCCAAGTCCAGTGAGCATTACCATATGGATGGCTTGTCAACAGTAATTTTTTGTGGTGTAGTGTTTTAATGGAGTGTATTACTTGGAATGGGCTTAACTGCCTGTTTTGATTAGCCTTTCGTGGAGGCAATTGTTGGGTGAATAGAGAGCATGAATGCCTAGGTCCCAAAGCCACGAGCTGAGATAAATAGTTTTCAGGAAACCAACATGAGAATGCAATGAGCAGAGCACAAATACATTGCCTAGTTGGATAGTTTTCAGAAGCTGAGCCAAGGAGGAGTTATTTTTGAAGCATCCTTGGTGTCTCCTCCCATGACCAAGTAAACTATGCTCATCATTTCTTTACATGACACAATTTTTAGATACACAATCTTTTCTTTTTCTCTTTCCCCCCTCTTTAGACTTAATGCTCATGTCAGCCCCAGTGGGACTGCCTGCTACATAACATCAGACATGTTCTATATAGAAGTGCTGCTGGAGAAGGATGGAAAGGTGACAGATGTAAAGCTGGCTCACTTTGGAGAAGCTCCTGTGGTAAAGTTAATTTTCTCTGTCTCTCACCTCCCCATAGTCTCCCACCTGGCCTCCAGCTGCCATGCCAGAAATTCTTTGGCTTCCTTTTGGTCTGGTCACACTTGCCAGCCTGTGCATGGCACGGGCTACCTCTTTAGGCACCTGAATCTCACATAAACTTACAACTCAGTTGCACATATTGAGTACTGTAGTGCTAAGTATTGAGGTAAAACTCAGCTGACAGTCCATCTTCCAAGAATTTTGTAGTATCCTGCATAAATATTTGTTTTCTCATACTTGGATATTATCAATATACAGTAAATAATAGGGTCTTTAAATATTTTCTACCAAGGAGTAGTGCAATATATATTCCTAGTGGATGTCTTGGAGCTGTTACCAAAGATTTTCTTTTTCCTTCTGCCTTCTTTAGGAATATGTGCATTCCTACTAATGGCAATGTTTTTCTTGCAAAATTTCTTATTAAAATATTGGCAAAATATCACTCTGCAGTTTACACCTTCTGCAGTTGTTCAGTGTTACAGACAATCCTTCAGATCAATGGTAACAAGGAGCTGTTGCTGAATAAACTCTGATTTTTGTCAGTAAGAATCCAAATTGTTACGTTAATGTGGAGTTTATTTAGTCCTTTTTTTTTTCACTTGCAGTAAGCCCAGGAATTTCAACCAGTCCTGTTTAATCAGCACAGGGCTCTTGAACAGTGAGTGCTGCAGAATATTATTAGAGTGGAATTGCATATCCAGAGAATTTTAGAACAGTAGCTTCCAATAAAAGCATTTTTTTCTGGGAAGAATTTATCAACAAACTATTTCTGTTAATTTTATACTATGAATATTATGTTTTAACTGTTGTAATGTTAATTTGGTTTTCATTAGCTGGGTTTTTTTGTGGGTTTTTTCACTAACAGTTCAGCTAATTAAAAGTAATTTGGAACAATCTATTGTCACCAAGGCAATGCTTTAAAGAGATATTTCACAGAGCATGACAAGAAACATGAAACTGCTCTCTTATTCCTGTAGGTTTGTGATGACTTGGTGCAGCATCTGAGGTAAAGAATCATGTGCAGTCCCTTGTTGAATGGAAAGGAATTCCCAACTGTTGTGTTTTTCTGAATATTGTAGAGAAATCAAGGCTAGAATGGTTTCAGTGTAAGAACTGCAGAAAAGGAAAAAAAAAAAGCAAGAATCGGGAAACAATAATATGAATCCAGAAAACAGCAAAACAACTGACAACTTTTTTTCATTTTATTTTTAATGTGTAAAGTTGGTTCCAGTGCTCTGTACTGGAGGTTGGTGGTTTTTGTAACTGTTATTACCTGCTTCCACTTCGTAGATTCAAATGTTTTAACTACGTGTCCTTCAGGATTCTGTCATGGAAATGAAAGCAGGGGGAGATCACACGACATGTTTTTCTTTGCAGATCTGTTGGAGAAGAGGTTACTTTAATTGTCTCATGCCTGGGCAGTGCAATATGTACTTTTTTTTTCTTATTTATTACATTTTCGTTTAAATAGTTGCTGTTCCAAGTTAGGCCACCTCCTTAAAAATCCATTTAGAAGTTCTCTAGCCAATGTGATCAAGGTTCTAGGTTTTACTAATAATGAGTGTATTTATGAAGTTGGATTTTTATTGAAATACCTCGACAGAACAGTTGAAAGGGAAGGTAAAGAGAGAAAGAATAATCACGGACATTGCATATTTCATCTCTTTCTTATGTGGACCTGTAATGCCTCATCAGTTTTTCCAGCCCTGTCTTTCCTCAGAAATGAAGTTATATTAGATTTAAGGGCACAAACAGCTGTCCTAAAGCTTTAACTTGCATTTTCCTTGGGTTTTGACTCCTAGTGAAGTTAACTGCCAGTGGTTTGGCTCTGAGTGATGATATATCATTACCACTAGCGTGAAGGGTACTACTTGTTTGCCTTCTTATTTTTGTCAAGCTTTGGCACAAAGTGCAAGTATCCTTCCTGCACCTCTTGTTGTAGTATTTTATTTGGTCATAGGGTAGTTTCCTATATGTGTAATGTTTCCTGTCAATCTCAAAGTAACCCTAAAATCATGATGAATCAGCTAGTTAAAGCATGGGCTCGTGCTGTGTCTGTACTTGTACCTGCATGTCTGTTTCCCTCCCTTTTCCCTGCTGCTCCACTGGTCCAGTTGGAAAGAGTCATGGAGTCGGTGAGTAACTTGTTTAGGTTTCTGTTTGGAAAGGATTTGTCCCAATGTGGAAGTCCAAGTGGGCTTATTTGGTCCCTCTGCTGATGTCCATTGCAGTCACATCTGCATGGAAAGGGAATGTAATATTTTGTTGAGTGCAGGCCTCTGCGTGACTGTAGCATTGGAGAGTGTTATAAGGTTTTTTAAAATCCAGGTGAGTAAATACCTGGTGGCTTAGTCTGAGAAGAGCTCCAAGCTATCACAGTTCATCAGAATCTGCATGAACTCTGAGTTGGAGTGGTCTGAACCATTCCTTCACAAACTTATGCAAGCCACTTGTCCCATCTTCTTTTTTGTTGATTGATGTATCTATAAATTGTATTTAAGATCTGTCTCTCTTACAGGGTGAAGTCCAATATTAACACAATCCTTGATATTTTGATGGAAAGGACAATATATAAATGCATTTTGTTAAGGAGGTGTTACTACATGAGTAGCTTTATTGGAGCATCAGGAAAAGTGCTTTGCAGCCAATGAGCTGTCATATTTGTGTATCATACACATCTGTTGCTTTCAGTAGTGCATATTTAACCAGCATCAGCTCTAATTACATTGCTTTTTGCAGCAAAGCCAAGGATTCACATTTCCTGGTCTCTTCTAAGAAAATCTAAACGGCTACTTGCCAGATCTGATAAGGAGGGGGCTTATGTCATTCTGAAATTATGCTTGTTCAAGCAAGTTCGATATGAAAGACTTGTTATCCATCTCATTGAGTAGCATGATAGCAATTGTTTCTTTCTGGTAGGATGAAGAACTATGATGTCTTTGGAAAGATTCTAGAAGACCTGTCAAATCTGTATAAAATTCCAGGAAACAGGTTGTAACTAGTTATTACTTGAAAAACTTTTAAAATCCATACCCCAGCTTTTGTTTACTTACAAAAATAATATTTTCCCTTCTCTCTCTCCCTCAGTGAAATGAGAGCTAAGGGATACCTTGCTTTGCAAGCCCTTGAAAAAGATCTTTATGCAATGTATCTTTTAGACAGGTAAGGTTGAAATCTACCTCTTTCTCCTTTTCCCTACACCCTCACCCTTCATTTCACTAAAAGCCAAGTTAACTGATCTAATTATAGAGCAGGTAGTGGAAGGCTAATGAGTTTTATCCCACTGGAAAGCTTGAAGCCTTTCTGTAGTTTGGCAGCTCCAGGCACGCCAAACACGATCTGAACTCTGGGCCTTATCAAAAAGACTTGCTGGGAAACTGATTGGTTGCAGAACTTGTGTGTGTGTGTGCATGTGAGCACCCACTAGGAGCCAACAGTGCCTCTGAAAGTCAGAAGTCATGTTTAGATCTCTCTGTGGCAGGAGTAAAATGTTCCTTTTGGGGTCTTGCTGTTTGGGTGTCTCACTTTGTGCTCAGGTTTTAGATCCAGAGTTGTGGATGCTACCTTTCCTTCTATCTTTCCTTTTCTCATTTCTCCTTTCAAGGAGCAGGATTACAGGTAGATGTGGAACAGACTTTCCTAAACCCTCTGGTAATTGTACAATGATTTTTGTTGGTTTGTTTGTTTGTTTTTCAGAAAATTATAGCTGAGGACAGATTTTAGATTTTTGAAACATCTTTCCTGTTATCTTGCCTATTAAGCAGTCCAGCAAGCGTCACCATCTGTGACCTGAAGCAAACTCCTGGCTTATTTTTGTACAGTGTTCCCTTATTATTTCCACGAAGCGTATTATCTCCATGAACAAATACACTATATCCTTGCTGATCACTGATACCTCAGTAAATATTATTAATTACTTAAATGGATTATTTATCCCATCTAAGATATAAATTAATGAACTGCAGAGTTTTAATGCACAGGTATTAATTATACGGCTGTATGTATTCAGCTGTACAACCACATTTGAAGTTAGAGATTGGTTCTGTTTGAATTAGTTTATCCAGGTTACTTCCTCACTCTTTGCTCAACCTGCCGCTCCAATATTTTTGTCCCCATTCACTTTCTGGTAAATAGCAAATCAAATTGCAACATGAAACAGCTCAGATACAGGGTTGAAACCAGAAGCCCAAGTCCTAGGATTAAATGCATGAGTAGAATGAATATGTTTTGAAAGGTGTCATAACAAATGGAGACACAATCTACTTCCAAGAAGCATCCTCTCCCTTTGATTAAGGGAAATTACTCCTTACATTAGCCTAGCTAGCACTGTAACTCAGGAAACACTAATCAAGATGTGTTTTGAACTAGAACACAGGATGTAAACAGAGTTACTGAAGTACTTCATGGAAAAGTAGGACACCTGGTGCCAAGAACTGGAGGTGATTTTTCTTTTCTTTCTTCATGGATTTAAAGAACTGTAATAAAAAATCTTCCTGAGCTGATCTTTGTTTACAGTAAAGATCCTCTATTACAAATACAACATACTGTAGGAACTTCCTGTGTCTGTACTCTCAGATAGTGTAGAGACATACAGAAGGAGAAAATATGAAGAGACCAGGTGGCTTATCAGCTCCTCCAACACTGACTTTGCAGCAGAGTAAAAGCAAAGCCAGCAATATTCTGAGGTTATGTGGGAAACCACAGTTTGGGAGTAACCGTGAGAAGACAGTGATAGTAGCTGAGAGAAAACTCATGCTGCCGAAGAGCCAACTACAGTCAGTTAAGTTTTTTGGCTCATCTGCAGTGTCAGAAGTGAGCCTTACCTGTTCATGTGTTATAGTTCATAAAGGTACTTCTACTATGTGCTACCACTATCCTGTTGCACAGCTTGGTGTGAGAGTCCCTTATGCAAGTATTACAACTTCTATTTAAGAACAGCCCCTGAAAGATATTGTGCTCTTGTTTCCCCCAGCCCTTTGTGTCAAGTTGCCTAACAGATTTCCTTTACTGAAGTGTAGTAACTTTTTTTTTTATTTCTCAGGAACTCCTATGAACATTGAATTTTACATTTCTCCCTACCAAGTTTTGGAAGCAGAACTAAATCCTGGTAAAGCTAGAAAAGCAAAAATTACTAATGCGATAACTTTTTCAACACTACCTGTTTCATGAAGCAAAGTTGACTAATGAAAATCAGAAATAAGATTTAAAATTCTAGTTTAGCAGAATGATTTATATGATGTACTTTAGCACAATTAGAATGTATATCAGGAAACCACTTCCCATTTCTTGGCTGTTGACCCAAATTGACAGGAGACATTAAACAAAATAACTGCCTAGCCAGCATTCAAATGACCGGTGGTTGCTTGATCTGTCTCATGGCAAGTCCCAAAAGTAGCTACAGCTGCTGTCGCCATTGGGCAATTTGGTAATTTTGTGCAGGCCTCTCCTTGCTGCCCAAGCATTGTGGCTGTCAGCTGGACCTGACCTTTAAAAGCCTTTACTATTGCATGTTTTTTTTATGCGCAGGATTAATCTACACCAACAGGAGAGAAATAATGCCATTCTCTTTCTTCTTTCTCCCTCAGGTTCCCAGGTATGTGGAACAAAAACAATTATAACTGTTGAAGGCACCCATATGCTTCACCGACTTCCTCTTTCTCCACTGCTTGTAGATTCTCAAGCTGGAGAGGACGGGTGAGGGTCTGGACACTTCTCAGTACAGAAATGGATTTACATGGCTTTGGCACTAACCTCAGCAAAACTTAGGTTCAGCCTCTGCTAGAATGGGGAGCTCTGTTTTATTGTTGGCATTGTGCTCCATGGCTGCACCTTCTGTCACCCGTGGCTTTTACAGTTTTCCCAAAAGGAGTTCAAAGTTACCGCATTCATATTTAAGTGTGTCAGTTGCACTGAACTATGGATCTATTCATAGATTTGAAATCAGAAAGAGCCACTGGAACAGTATTACTTAACTTCTTAGTATTTAACAAAATAAATAAAGCACATATAGAAGGACGTTACACCTTAACTATAGAAAAGTAGTTTGTTATCCCACCCTGAATATTGAGACCTCATCTCTCTCTACTTCAGTGCTAGGCTGGAGAGAAAGTCTGAAGTCATTCTCCAAAATAAATCACTATAGAATGATTTATAGAAAACATCCTTGTACACTGTTCCTAAGTTTATTGTGGCTTGCTTTTCCTTTCCGCCAGTCTTCACACTAACCTTGTTTTAAAATGTTAAAGGCTAAAGTTGCATTTATAAAGCAAAACTTTTCTCAAGACAGAAAGTACGGAACATAGTAAACTGCAAGTGACCTGATAGTGGCTTTGCTTTGAGAGTCCCTCTTACATCACGTTCTATTGCAAGCTTTCATTCTGACCTCTTTTCCTTTTTTTCTTTTTTTTTTTTTTTCTAGTAACCCTGATTTTTTGCCACTGTCTGATGAACTCAGCATGGATTTGTCAGCTTTTTTTGTGCTGAAGTTTCACCAGCCTATTCCTATGTCCTTATGCAGTATTGAAGAGATACAGAGGCTCACAGGCATGTTACAATTGTTTTTAAGACCAAGTACTTCTGTGACTATACAGTGCCTATTTGCTTTCTACTTTCCCTTTTTTTTTAATAATAGCTTTCATGTACAGTCATAACCTAAATGACAACAAAAAAAAAATCTCTTGATTTCAGGAATTCGGATTACTGGCTTGAAACTTTCTCCTCTATATGAGCTGATTGTTGAGTCTACCCTCAAAGAAAAATGCCATGAAGACTTGTCTACACACAAATCCTGTTTCTTTGTGGTGAGTATAGTGTGTGTTTGACACACGTTCTGACCTTGTGCAAGATACATCCTAAATTATAGTTCCTAATACACAAGCAGTGCAGACTTCCCAGAATCCCAACAGTATGTAAATGCTCTTTAGGAAATAGTTCAAGTTATTTACGAAACAATATTAGGGCCTTTCAAGTAAGTGAGCTTCTCCTCCTCATTAATGAAACACTGTGTGTGTGTCTGCTGAAGTTGTACTAATATGTCTGTGTGTAACCCAAATATTTACTCTTCTAAAAATTGCACAGAACTTTGCCATTAATGCCTTAAAAAGAAGGAAACTTCTTTGGTAGTGGGAGGAGCAAATCCCAAGTTGCTGCTTACCTAGCTTTTTGAAGGTCTTTAACATGTTGCATGTATCATGCTGTTTTAACTAAAAAAGATTTTTTTTAATTAGATAACACTGAGAATATGGATTCCTTTTAGCAGGATTGGCAGGAAGAAAAGTGTAAAGTGTTACAACAGGGATGTCAATTACTGTCTAGAGCCATGGTTGTTTAACTGTGTTAATAACCTTTTATTAAGAAATATTCAATTTTTGCTGCATTAGACAAAGGAAAATTTTTAGAATAAAAAATGCTGGCTAAGATGCTTTCTGCGAGATAGGCAACTAGGCAACTACAAGATAAGCTTCAAGGATCAACTGTTTTGCTTGGAAACAATAATTTTGCTATCTATGGCAGCAAAAGAGGGCACTTCTTTCTCTTCTAGTAGCAGTGTTAGCACAGCCCACCACCTAAACAGTTCTTGGATTTTGAACTGGTGGTACAGAAGGTAGTATTAAGTTTACACCATGCTAAGGTGAAGTTTAGCAAAGCTCTCTTCTATAAAACCCTAAAGATGGGATGATTTTTTTATTTCCATTGAGTACCCATGAAAGGCTCTGTAACTCTTCAGCAGTTCCCTAAAATATAAGTACTTCCTGGGAGATGGTTTTGCTTCTGAGTTTAAAGATTTTATTTATAAAAATAAGTTATTAAATTCTAACCTTGAAAGGACAGCAGAGGAAACCCTTTTGCTTTGTGAACACATGAGGAAAAGCTCTTTTATTTTGCTTTTCAGCTTTTCTTAATGTAGACTCTGCTAATCAACTGCCTTGCCCTGTTGTTAAGATGGCAATTTCCATTTGTCACTCTGAAAAAGATGACATAATATTGCACTTTTAATTTTGTCAGAGAATCACTGTCAACATGTGCAGGTGGCAACTTTTTCTTACTAGTTCCTCTTCTCCTCCTCCTCTTCAAATAAATCATTGGGAGATACTCTAGCCAAATATACTTCTTCAAAGAAAGCAGTAGTGATGGAAGGAGGAACAACATATGATGCCCTAAGGAGATTTCAGGCAAAACTGCTATCCTATTTGTACAACTGTTAAGCAGCACTACCATGATATTCTTCTGAGAGATCTTGGCTGTTAAAATTTCTATAGTCTACAGGGCTTTTAAGAGTAGTTGGAAGAATTTGTGGCCCTGACCACTTGGCTCTAGGTATATCCACCCAATTTGGATGCATTTGGGAGGGAGAGTATATCTTGTTCAGCTTCCTCTAAGGTTCATATTTCTACTGAGATGCAGAGACATGATGGAAATGCTAGAAGTGTGTCTTCCAAAATTATTTTTGCTGTCAGATTGTGCAGTTGCCTGATAACATCAAGCTTTCCTTTTTTGTTTTCAGTGCTTGAAATATCACCGTATTTGTTGTTCAGTCTCTTCCAGATTGTCCAAAGCACTGTTATTTCATAAGCAAGGGCTCGGAAAATTCAGATTTAGTAGGAGCCTTGGTCAGTAAAATCCCATTTAGCCATCCAAAGTGTGTGCCTGGCATAATAGAAATTCTTCGACATCAAGTGGCATATAATGGTCTTATTAGCAGCTGTGTCTCCGAGAAGCATATAAATGAAGGTAAATTATGTGGTGGGAAGTAATGGCAGAATATTAGAGAGAATCTAGCTTTTAAGCTGGGGACTAGCAGATCTACCGCTCCCCTACTAAAACTGTCATTACTTATGGAGTATTTTAAATGAGAAAAAAAATCCTTAATTTTAGTATTACACTCTGAATATTTTTAAAAAAATTTCCTAGGCCTGCATTTCTAGAAGCATAAAATAAGTTGCCTAAGTAATGAATAATTAGACTCTACTGTATAAGTATTTTGTAAATTATGACATACACTTCTGCCAAAAGGAATCCAGATTCAATGGGTGAATATCACTAAATTATAATTTTATTTCTAGATGATTCAGAACTGCTTTACTTTGAAGTGCTACCGTACAAGAACACCAGCTTTTCTGTCCTTTTCCTTCATCCTGTGAAAGAGAATTTAGCCTGTGGTATGTGTGGAATAATTGATACTCACCTTTTGACTGGGCTGATAAGGGACTTGGTTCTATCTAGGCTCTCCCATGCTATGCTTCTCTGTTACAAATGCATTCTAAGGGCTACTCTCAATGGTGTGCAACCCATGAAAAACACAAAGCAGGACTCGTGTATAAATGGCTTATGTAAAGTGTTCCGTATTCAGCATAAACCAGAAAGTAAATGCAAATATTGAAGTCCTATTCTGTCTTGGCCTTTAGTTAATTAATAAATTGAAACTTCTACTATTTCTGATTTAAGCATATTGGGGAAAAAACAAGCCTTATGCAAGAGCATTACCTCAAGCCCCTTCCCACTGACTTAAGTCTTATTTCTCTTGAAGCATCGCAATGAAAGGATGGCTTTCAGTACTAATAAAAATGTTGCATTTTGAAATATTATATGTTCTTTCTTAGTGATAATTGATGTTATAACCTCCAGAGAAGTACAATGTCACCTTCATTTAAATCCTGAAGATCCACCTCTAAATTGTAGTGATGACTTTATAACACGAGCTTTGAAGCGGTAAGTTGTTTTATTTTGTAACAGTTGGAATGAACTTTGTTATGTCCCTGTAAAGGAAACAACATGTGCGTTCACGTCATAAACTCAGCAACCATAAAACTTCACTCTAGTAAAAGTTTATAATAGTGAGAATAAGTTATTTCAATGACTTAAGTATCTCTTTCAAGAAATTTAAACATTAATAGTGATGGAAAGTGTTTATTTATGGTAGAAAGCCTGTGGGGCAGGGGAACGCTTTTGCATGAAAAGAGTTTTACCTCTTGTAGATATAAACATGCTTTTCTGAAGACTCCAGCTCACAACAGTCTCATGACTGGTATAACTTAGAAGAGCATGGAAAAGACTTTTTTCACATCTACCTAATACCAATTAGTGCTTCTTTTCAGAAAGCAAAGTGTCTGCAACACTGCCTTTGGCTTGTTTTCGGAAATAATTTCCAAGAGGGGCAAGTTGCTGCAATATATTCACATATACTAGAGAAAGGACTGGGAGCACCAGTCCTAGATTACAACTGTTTTCTTTTTGATGACAGCAAGATGAATGCAGGCTGGATTTTTAACTTGTTTGATTAGCCTGCCCTGTCTTAAGCCACAGGATTGTTGATACTATTCTTGGAACGAGGTTATTGCTAGAGCAGACCCCTGCCCCCATCTAATGTAGACAGTGTTTTAGAGAAGATATACTCTGTGTCTGTCTTATACAAAACATTGAAGTTACAGTTATAAAACCCAGCAAGAACGAATATATTTTGATATTATTAGCTTAGGTTTTCATTAAGAGCACCCTTAATGACTCTATCAAAGCTTTTCTACACTGATAAACTCAAAGATCCAGCATTTGATTTCACTGTGTCAATGTGTGTTTCCTCTACAGCACATGTAGTTATATTGTAGTTACAATGCAATGTCTGTAGCTTGCACAAAGCAAAAAGATGTGAGGAGGTAGTGATGTTTTGCACTGCATCCCATTCAAGTGTCAGCCACTGTTTCAAAACAGAAGTATGTTGAAGAATGGATGAAGTCTATAGTAGTGACTAATGTTTCATTTCTTCCTTCAGTTGCATGTCAGTCCCAGTTGTCATGAGAGCTATTTTCAGGAATGCTGCCAAAGTGAAAGCTGATAGTGAAACACAAGACATGGAAGTAGACACGAAACAAAACCCTGAACCACCATGTGAGCAAATTACGGATTCTAACAGCCCCGAAGAAGGCCCTTCTGTGGCTGGTCAGCAAGATTTGATAGTGACAGATAAGCCAAGGATTGCACGCAGCCCAAAAGAAAATCTCTTTACAGCCAAACTAAAAACTCTAGGTGACAACGCAGAAAAAAGTAACCCCGCAGCAAGCACAGAAACCTTGTGTAGAGTAGAGGAAAGTGATTCCACGGCTATTACAGAAACTGTTATGACAGATAAGTAAACCACACAATCTATTGTTTGATAATCAAAGAAGAAATATTTTCCCTGGCATAGATTGCTTTTGTAGAAGTAGTCAGAGAGAACTTGGCAAGCTCATTGTCTACTTAGTAATTTGTGAATGGAGTTTCTTCTTTGTACACTATTAAACACGTAGAAGTAATACTCCTGAATTTGCACTTTTAAACTTCCAGATTTGGAAAGTATAACAGTGCTCTAGTAACCTTCATTTTTGCCTGCACCATATTCTACCACAGTACAGAAGAAATTTCGGTCTAATGTATGTGATACAGGATAGAACATAAGACATGCACTTGTAGAAAGTAACATTTATCCATGTCAGCATCATGCTAAATAAATTGAGAAAAAGAAAGTTGTTTGACCAATTTTTTACATATGTAATTAACACAGAGAGCCCTATTTGTCCACTGTTTCGGAAATAATAATAAGGGAGTGGTTCTGTATTCCCCTGCTGCAAAAGTGGTACCGAATGCCAGCCAAACTTACAGTCTACCAACTATGTGTCAGGGTAACAAGAGTATTAAGGAAGAAAGGTGTACACTCTGTCTCCAAAAATCAAGTAATATTTACCTTAGCTTTTTTTTGGCCTCTAAGTATAAAACTGTTTTGTAGTTTCATTTTTTTTTTCAAAGTACAGCTAAGTCTGCTCTTCAAACTTTCAGTTTGTCTCCATCTAGACCTGCTTTGTCTCAGATATGAAGGGAAGTCACAAGCAACTTAGTACAAGTAAACTCCTGACTTACTGTAAATCAGTTTAATGAGTGTAAAACAGAGATACGCATTCACTAACAAAAGACTTCCTGACTAGAGCAATTGGTAGCTACAGTTAAGGCAAGCACTAGGAGAAGGTGTCAAATACAGAATGTTGGCACAGAAACAGGAAGTTGTCAGAAATATGTGTATGTGGCTGACGTGTTTCTAAGAGAAGGTGAATAAGCCTGGCTTCCTTCAAGGGTTTGGGAAAAACACTACAGGAATGAGGGAAGGACAGTTCAGGCTAAAGGGACTGGCAAAATAAATAAAAAAATAACACAAGGAAGTCATTAAAACTGGAAATCTGTTCAGTGTGGTTGAACAGAGTAAGAGTAGATGGTCTAACAGCAAAACAATGGAAATGTCAGTAATTCTGCGTTTGAAGAGAATAGTTTGTTTTCAGCAGAAGTGAAATAAATAAAACTTTATTACAAGGGAAAAAATAGCGTCCAACTGTGAAAGTGCACAGCATAGTGGTTACAAAAGAGGTACAATTTGACAAAAGGTGAAAAACTTATATGTTTTATATAGTGACTAGAGAGAGTCATAGCACTCTAGAAATTAGCAGCAAATCCTGTTCTGTTTTGCACATCATCAACAGCAGCTTATTCTGCAAGAATACTTGTCCATAGCTCTGGGCATGTTTTTACATATTAGAGGGGACCTACTTAGAAACACTATTTAAGGGACTTGCTCAATTTCTAGACTGCTGCCAAAAGAGAAAGTGAGGGCAAAATGATAAGTTTCTGACCACAAGATTGAAACATGTTTAGTAAATCATTGTAGACCCCTAAAAGTCATTTCCCCTTTCTGTGACAGTTATGTTTGATTGAAAGCAAGACTGCTTTTGCTAGAAGCCAAACCATAGTGAAGATTTACAGACTAAGCATCTCCTAGGAAGTATCAAAGTCAGGTTTCCTACAACAAAGTGAGGCATCAGCCTGTACATGTTCCACAAACTGAGAATCAAATCCAGCTGAGATAATTTTGAATACCATGAGGCAGAAAAACTAATGTTCCAGTTGCTGGACATGATGGAGTATATCCAGAGATAAGCCCAGTTGTTCTACGAGCCAAATTGTCTGCTTTTTAACCCAAGCAAGGGTTGACCGTTCAGAATCTGTACAGAGTTCTGCCTTGCTGCACTCAGACTGCAAGTAACCAACTGCAACATTATTTCTACAAATGTTTTCACCAGAGCTGCCAATGTCTTCATGTTTTCCAGCTTTACCTTCATCGTACTCTGTCGCCACTGGAGCTGTGTGATTAAGGTCCATGTCCTGAACACAGTCTAAAATGTGTTCGAGATGTGGCTGTCGTTCAATAGAATTCAGATACTTAAGTACATCTTCTTCATGCTTTCCAATCACAATGAGAAGATTGTTTATCTCACTTAAGGCAGAGTCATGTCCATTAAGATGACACCAGGATAAGAGAGCACTGAAAAGTGAAGAACAACAACAGCAAAAAATCGATTAGGTGTATCCGCACAGACTTCCGGGTGCTGGAGGGAGATCTTACAAGAAATCTGTACCTTTTATATAAAGTATATATGCTTCATTCACATTTTCTGGGAAATTCAAGCAGTGAAACTGAATACTAAGCTTAAAGATGCAGATTCAGATAATTTTCAAAGAGCAACTGAAGGAATATTTTTAAGAATAATTCTACATACAGGTAGACATTTCTCTGTATTCAAGACCTGCAAATTCTCAGGCTGCTCACTTTGGACATATTCACAATGTGTTTCGTGTGGGGTTTTTTATTAAAACAACCCCAAACCTACATGCACGCTACCTCCATACACATCCTCCACACACACATGGCCTTAAAGAGTTTGTAACTTACTTCAGGGTTCCTCTGAACTGGCCACAGGTAACCATGAGCTCAGCACCATGTTTATAGCCTTGATTGAAGCCTTCCTGGAGTGCAAGTTCTTTCCCAGCCTCAATTCCATCCCTGTAGCCTTCCTATAACAGGAGTGGTGAAACAGGTTGTTCACAATGTGAAAAAATTGCCCCACGACAATTTCATAATACAACAGTTAAACTGGATATTCAGTCTCTTAAATTACAGCTTCTAGGTTTGAACATCTCTCCTCGACTGCCAAACCAAAACATGCTTTTTGCAGTGCATTAGAATTTACTGATCTGCAAGATCCAGTTCTTTTTCCAAAAGAATCCCAAGCAGGCTCAGAAAATAATAAAAGTAATTTTAGAAACATAAAAAAGTAAGACACAACTGCACGAAAGCATGCTTGCTTTTGCAATAACCAAGTCCCTTATAAAAAATTCCTTGAGGATTAACCTCATATAGTTTTCTAGGTAAGAACACGTAGGCTGCAAAAATTCCCTTTTAGAAGAGGTACTCTCCTATCCATAATCCACGTACCTATTTTCACAAAACTAATTACGGAGCCTTGCTACTCCATTTGCTGGATCTTGCTCAACTCAAGAATTACACAGGAAAAAATTGGTGATGGGGGAGTCACATATACATATATCATTGTGATTGCTTTTTGTAAGAAAAAGCTAATGATTGTAATGCAAATTAATTTCCTTGTATTCTAATCATTACCATAAAATGTAGAATTATTCTTAACTTTTTTCACACCAAAACTGCAAGTTGTAAGAGTGAAAACTTCAGTTTTCTTTGCTCATAAGAGGAGAAAACTGGTGGCCCTGGTACAGGAACAGCCAGGAACAAGAATGTTTCTTTATTTTGCCCAACATACAGCTCTAGCCTCACCATTTTATGATTTTGCAAGATCTACTTATAAAATACCAGAGGGATTTGTGTAAGAACACTAAATAGCCCCTTAAGAAAACCAGTCTTTTTGAGGGACTTGGATGCAGGAAACTTTTCCTTGGAGAATAATACAACAGCTCTGTTGTAATATCCTTCCTCATCAACAGGCTACATAACAGCTTCCATTCATGTTCTTCAGCCAAACGCCACTCACTCGTGAGCAGATAAGCCCCACTGGCCCCACTCTGAATGATAATGTATCTGTTGAAGTAACCTGGATTTATGGACTTGTTTTGTTCCCTGCAGAATTCCAGGGAGGGAAGAGCTGTGGAAACCAGCTTTCATAAAAAGTATTTTTCACTAGGAGAATAAATAAGCCAAAGAACTACCCAGACCACACCACCCAATTGCAGTTCTACACGGAGTCACACATATTAAATCTGACTGATGAAGAACTGTACCTAGACCCCCAAACATCTCACGTTTCCTTATTAGCTTTGTTGCCCTGCATTTACTGGTGGTAACCCTACAAGTATGAAGGAAATAGCTCACATCAGAATTTTGCACTGCCTTTTGCAAATACATATGGCAGTGCAGAGGGAGCCAAAGTGTTTTGGTAAAACAGTACTTTGCTCTCATGACTGCTAGGATAAAGTGTGTGTAAATCCCTGCTACATTTTCCCAACGTTCAGAAGAAACTAAGCCACAATAATTTACAAGCAGCCACTCTCAGTTTTCCCTTTAAATCAACCATGTGTATATCAAGGTACATATTCGTAAATCTAAAATGGTTAAAAAGACTATTAAATCATTGTTACAAAAATACCTTCAACCTTTGTTTCATGGTGCTGTTCCACTCTTTCTGTAGTAGATACATCTCATCTCCATCTTCATCAAATATATCCTCATTGGCTCGGCTGACTGCAGCTTGTACCCAGGACATAGTAGCAGTGATGACTACAACCTCTGCTGATATGCTAACAAAAATACTGAGACACTCTCAGAAGTCCCTCTGGCTAAGCATCAGATTAGAAACACAGGCAAAAAGTGTGAATTCTGAAGAGAAGTAATGTATAGAGCTGATTATTCAACCTGTACCTTCGTTTCCATGAGGAAAACAGACGCTGTCTACCATCAGGGTGTATCTGTCAAGAGATCAAAGTCAGATCATTGCTGGTAAGGCAACTTCTGTGTCTTATGAAGACAACCTAAGACAGTAGTTTCTCCCCTTCTTATGGCAGTGACACACACATGCATGTCAAATAAGCATTTCTAAATGTTGCTGGTATGCGAACAGCAAGCAGGAACAACTTTATGCTGATAGCAACTGACTAACAGCCCCAAGTGGCTTCCATGCGGCGCATGAAGTTACAGCCACAGCTAATTGCCTGCTGAGTTAGGAACTAGCAAGGACTTTCATTTCCAGTTTCTGGGTTATGGCAAATACCTAACGACCTTATAAACCTTGACTAGAAATCACAGAATCTTAGAATGATTTGGGCTGTGTTACTAAAAGAAATGTTATTTTTTGCAATACAGATACTGAATTTTGCCCACTAAGGACCAGAGGCAAAGACACCTACAACTTTGTGCCTCATGTAAGTTAGGTCTGTGGTCAAATAGTAAAACAGATATACATCCTTGTATAAGTCACGGTAATACCAGTGCAAACTGATATTGCAGTTAAAGGAGCAAGCTAAGGGTGTAACTACTAAGAAGTTCTAAGAAACCCAAAACCATGGAAGAAAGTATCTAGATAAGGAGAAGAGGCAACTGGGGAGGTATGGTAGGAGATGTGAACAGGGCTGTGAGACTTGACAGGCTAATTAGAAGCATCGGATAGGCTGTAAACCTTAAAGTACCCAGTCAATAGGGAAATAAAGGAGGGACAACCTTGTTGTGGGTATTAGAAATAAAAGTGTGCTAACTGTATACCATGTACACCTACTTGGTGGGACACCTGCTCATGCATGGATGCGAATAAAGTGTTCTTCACTAAGGAATCTATCTGAGCCTTTTTCCACTGGCTATGAGGACATTTCTCACAGCTGGAAGGGGCCATAAAGACCATCCAGTTCCAATCCTCCTGCCATAGGCAGGGACACCTTCCACTGGATCAGGGGGCTCAAAGCTTCATCCAACCTGACCTTGAACACTTGCAGGTATGGGGCATCCATGACTTTTCTGGACAACTTGTTCCAGTGCCTCACCACCCACCCAGTAAAAAAAATTCTTCATACTCCTTTATATTTTGAATACAGATTTAGCTACTTCTACTGCAGAGAGAATCATAGAATCACTAGGCTGGAAAGGACCCACTGGATTGAGTTCAACCATTCCCATCAATCACTAAATAGAATCAAATAGAAAAGGAGATATTAACAGGATTATTTAATTTTTTTCACTGAAGAAGGCCCATAGAGGCCTCTCATAGTGAGGTCTCTGCACCGGTGGAGCTCCCACTGATACAAGAGGTAGTTAGTATTACACAAAGTGGAATATTATTGACTTAGGCTAAAGGAGAGCTAAGTTTTATCTAATTAATTGCGTTCTCTGAAAGTTAAACACAATGTCTGTCTAATAGCATGTTTTCTTTCAAGCACTGTTTTTTTTCCAGATACTGTTCATTCTTTGAAGATGACAATGTCTCACGTGAAGCATGATCTGTGCCGAACAGATTCTCTTCTTCTGGAATCGCCTGTTTGGAGTTTCTTCTTAACTTAAAAGAAAGGTCAGGCAGAAAACTGGAGCCAGCTCCAAATTAGCAAGAGTTTTGGTTGTTGTAAAGTTCATAATAACATTAAAATGAGTCTTTGGAAAGTACCAGAATATGCGTAAGGTTTCTGGGAGAGCTTATCCGTATGCATGTAAGTGGGGAATACATCCCGTCCCAGCTCTTGTCTCGGGCACACGATGGATGGCGATCACTCCATCGTGTTGCCCAGCCCCGATGAAGGACGTTCACTTTCTAAAACTCCAGACCGAGTCTTGGAGAGTTTCTTGGCCGGCATTTTCGGTGCCGCCACAGCCCGCAAGCGCTGCTCCCCGCAGAGGCGCTGAGGGAGCCGCGGCTCGGGAGTACCCCCGGCCACGCTGCCTTTCCCGGGACACAGCCGCCCTCTCAGCCACCGCCGCGGCCTCCAGCTCCCGCCGAGCCTCCGCGGCGCTGCCGGGACGCCCCTTCCCCCCAACCGGCCCGGCCCCTCACCGCAGCCTCCACGCCGCCTGGGCGCCGCCATCTTCGCTGAGGGCAAACCAAGGACTTCGCTGCCACCGGAAGCAATAGTTGAGCGGCGGCCATGTTGGCCGAGGGCAAGCTCCGAGCCACCACCGGCAGCCCCGCGGCTTCAGGGCCCGTTGCGGCCATCTTGAGTGCGGGCGCGGCTGCCCTCTGCGGCTTTTACACATTGAGATAACAAATAAAGATAACAAAGGCCAGGCTGGATGGCGCCTCGAGCAGCCTGGGCTAGTGGGAGGTGTCCCTGTCCGTGGGTTGGAGCTCGATGAGCCCTGAGGTCTCTTCCAACACAAACCGTTCTATGATTCCGTGATAAATTCTTTTGAATACGAATGATGCTGGAGGGAGTATGATGTTTCGTTGCTTGCTTCTAGCAGAAAAAGCAATAATATTCTTTTGGCGTAAATACAAAAGAATCATGTGTTTTTCATAGAATCATAGAATCGCTTGGTTGGAAAAGACCTTCGAGATCATCCAAGTCCACCCATATCAGTCCGCTACTAAACCACATCCCTGAGCACTTCATCTGCCCGTCTTTTAAGCATTTCCCGGGATGGTGACTCCACCACATCCCTAGGCGGCTGTGCCAGTGCCTGAAAACCCTTTTGGTGAAGAAATTTTTCCTAAACTCCAATCTGAACCTCCTCTGGCGCAGATTGAGAAGCTCGACATGAGCCAGCAATGCACACTCACAGCCCAGAAAGCCGACCCTACACTGTGCTGCATCAAAAGAAGCGTGGCCAGCAGGTCGAGGCAGGTGATTCTGCCCCTCTATTCCTCTCTTGTGAGACCTCATCTGGAGTACGGTGTCCAGTTCTGGAATCCTCAACGTAAGAAGGATATGGAGCTGCTGGAATGGGTCCAGAGGAGAGCTACAAAGATGATCCAAGGGCTGAAGCACCTTCCGTATGAAGACAGGCTGAGAGAGTTGGGCTTGTTCAGCCTGGACAAGAGAAGGCTCTGAGGACATCTTATAGTGAACTTCCAGTACCTGAAAGGGGCCTACAAGAAAGCTGGGGAGGGACTATTCACAAAAGCTTGTGGTGGTAGGACAAGGGGGAATGGGTATAAACTGGAGAGGGGCAGATTTAGACTAGACATAAGGAGGAATTTCTTTACAATGAGAGTGGTAAGGCACCAGCCTGGGTTAGCCAGGGAAGTTATGGCTGCCCCATCCCTGGAGATGTTCAAGGCCAGGTTGGATGGGGCCTTGGGCAGCCTGATCTAGTGGGAGGTGTCCCTGCCCATGGCAGGGGGGTTGGAAGTGGATGATCTTTAAGGTTCCTTCCAACCCAAACTATTCTATGAGTCTATGATTCTATAATTCTGTGATTCTGTCTCAAAATATCACATGTCACTTGAGAGAAGAGCCCAACACCCACATCGCTACAACCTCCTTTCAGTTGTAGGCAGTGATAAGGTCTCCTCTCAGCCTTCTTTTCTTGATGTATGTTACATTTGGTGTATGAGTTTAAAGTTAGTTAATCCTAATAAGCATGCTGTACATTAAACTTGAATTCAAGTTTTGGGTTTCTCTACATGGCCAACTCCTGTTACAGCAAATGCCCTAATTCCCTTAGTGCTTCTGTGGGTCTGTGGGTAGGAGCAGACTTGCTCCTCATCTGGAGAGGCTGATTCCCTGTTTATTGGGCTGGCCATGGTACCACACTCACTTCCTGGCACTGCCAGGTGTCCCACCTCCTGTCCCATGGATGGCTGGTAAAATTCACTACAGCAATGCTGAGGACACAGATGATGGTAGAGCCTGTCCTCACGCTGCAGGTGCCAAGAGATGAGCAATTGCCTGATGTGATTCTCGCAGCCGCAGCACCCACAATTCCTCTTGTCCCTTTTATTTTGCAGAGGTAGCCTGTCTTCCTTATCACAGCCCTTCTTGAGCACTTGCTGCTGGTTGCATGCTGAGGTTTAAGTGACCAAGTAATCCAAATCTGTCTAGAAATTGGTGTGTCAGGGAATGAAATGACACTGGTGACTCTGGATGTCCAGAACTGTGCATGTTTGTCCTTCAGCAGATACTATACGTGTCCAGGACTGCTGACTTCCTAGCCCAGCTCTATCACTTTCACCTCCTGTTGCTAGAGACTTGTTTAGCTAGTTTTGCCATTTTTTTTTTAAGCAGGAAACAATTCTGAATATAGCCTGCATGCACAAATGCACAGCCACGGAAAAGCCTTCTAGCAACAAGAACTTGTGACCCTTCATGACCGGTCACAACAGTACTACTAAACTTGGGTTAGCCCTTTGCTTATTGTAGAATCATAGAATAGTTTGGGTTGGAAGGGACCTTAAAGATCATCTAGTTCCACCTCCCTTGCCATGGGCAGGGACACATCCCACTAGATCAGGCTGCCCAAGGCCCCATCCAGCCTGGCCTTGAACACCTGCAGTGATATGGGGCAGCCACAGCTTCCCTGGGCAGGCTGTGTCAGTGCCTCACCACTCTCATGGTGAAGTGCACTTGTCTTGCACTCTGTCCCCGTAGCCTCTTGCTCTTCTGGAAAAGATACCCAGGTCATGGCTCAGGGTCACTGTGAGTTTCCCCAGTTCACACTATTTCAGTTTAAGTCTAACTTGAATTTACATTTATCAAAGTTTATCATTCCACACAGGTGTTGGTTTAAGAGAAGTCCTTACAACTATGAGAAACAATAAAGAAAGCTCGTATTCCCATCCCTTTCTTTTAGTAGTTGTGTGTGGGTAGTTTGGTGAACTGGATCATATATGTAGAGAGCAGCGTTGTTGGGTCATGAAGTGCAGTTGCAACCTGAAGACAAGTTGATGACATGTTGATAGCATTGACAGGGCTGCTGGCAGGGCTTGAGGGTGAGGTGTAGTGCCTCAGGGGGTGGATGTTTTCCACACCTGTGTGTGTCCTAAATAAAGCAGTGTCTGTGTATTTTGATGACACACTATAATTACACATGCCAAAGGATCAAAACATGAGAACAATATTTCATAGTTCTGGCATTTTTGCAGAATAAAGTAAAGTTACCTGAAAATGTGAAGAATAAAGAAGCAGTTGATTTGTGACCCATTGTAAAGTTTGTCACTGCCATAGCTAAGATTAAAAACTGGCTAATTTAAGCCTGTAGTGCCTGTTGTACTAAAAGTACCTCTGAGCCGTGAACATGCTTGGCTTAGCAGTTAGTCCCTGCACACCTGGACTACTGGGGATAGGTTCCAGAGGGCCCAGTACACAAGTCACATGGCAATTAGGACTACCAAGTGTTTGTGGGAGATCACTACCAAGGATTTCTGTCAGCATCATCTCAGTGGTAAGGTTGGCCATTAAGCAGTCAGCCACGAGTGATTGTCAAAAGTAAAATGTGGACATAGTGGCATGGGCTGCATCTTTATGACTGTACATAATGCTTCAGATAAATTATTGCTCCCATTCAGATAATTGTTACATACACCTGTCTTTCACTTATCAATATCTCAAACCCAAACTGATGGGAGCAGACAATGGATTTCATCGTAATGCTGAAAGACAAAATCACAGAATCATAGAATCACTAGGTTGGAAAAGATCCGCAGGACCATCAAGTCCAACCATTCATATCAATCACTAAGCCATACCCCTCAGCACCTCAAGACACCTCAAGACCTCAAGATTTTTTGAAGGGTGGTTGGTTAACACAGCCAGAACTTGTGCTGTGTATGGGCTGCTCTGTGGGGCAGGATGGTCCATTCTTACTAGGGTGATTTTTTGTACTGCTGTCTCTGGCAGAATTGAGCCAGGGCTCATGACAGGCCCAGGGCAGAGGACTATTTACAATGTAAGTTATTCTCTGCTCATATGATGTTTATTGTCATGGATCGACAGAACCATATTAAATTTTGTGGGCATGAAAGATTTCACTGTGGTGTGTATGCTGGGACAAGTGGCCGATGCCTTGACACCCATGATATTAGCAGCGAGCACAGAGCAAACAGCCAGTGTTCTCATGCTTGCTAGCTTGTTGAGACCTTGGAATCTTTACTAAGACTTGTGAGTTAATAAGAAAAGAATGCATTAGACAGAAAACATGAAGATAAGGGGCACATCTGTGGTAAATAGTGGGTTGCACCCTATCACTGTAACTGTGGGATTCTCACAGGTGGAAATTCACTGGGGTAGCTGCTGACTGGATACAGAAGCAGTGTATAAGGTTTACATCCACTCAATAAAGGTGATCTTGCTTGTTGCCTCATCGACAGGGTCCATGCCTTAATCTCTACAAAATTTTCTCTAATTTTGGGAGTAATATAATCCTTTAAGGAATCACAGTTATTAAATGGGATTTGAATCAACTTCAAAGACACTTAAATAACTGTTCACTTGTTCACTGTAGTAAACAAGACTAAAACATAATGGAAAAGAATAATCTGTTGAAATGTGAGGAGGATGAATATCATCAGTGTTTATTAAAGGTGGTATATGTATCGTCACCAAACATTGCACAAAGTTTCTGAAGAACATTAAAAAATAAGTGCCTCCCAAAATTTTTACTCTGCCTGTTGTCAGGTCTGTGATCTTTTCTGGGTATCTGGCTCTACCACCCAGTCAGATTCTAAGCTGTTTTGCTTCAATATAGTGAACAACAGGCATTGGTAGGACAACCTACAAGAGCAACTAGAAAAACATACTTATGCTCACATGCAGACTACGTCTTTGTCCTGTGTGTTTTTCCTTCATATGAGAGGTGATGGGGTTGTCTACTGCTGGCCGAATGTTGCAATAATAATACAGTGACCTCCGGTGCCTAAATCCTCAGCTTCCAGACCTACCACACAGAAGGAAACAGTGAGCTAACAGGTTAACTGCAAGGTCATAGTCTTAATGAGGTTTTAAATATTGCAGCTCACGGCACAGAAGACTATAATGACCCTAAATTAAGCAAGAGGGTTAAAATAAAACTCTAGGGTCAATGATTATTACCAGGGCACGTCAATAAATGTACATTTCTGTGTTTTCTATAACATCTCTCATTCAGGATATTAAGGCTATTTGGTTGTAAAGCCATATCACCCTCTTGTGATGAGGGTAAGTAATAAATAGGAGTCACTTCTCCATTTTTGTGAAATCATCTCTCTTTAATGACATATGATAATATTACACAATACTTTGGGTTAAAATGTTTCGTTTAATGTCAGAAGAAAATGGAGAATATGAAAAAGAGCTAAAATTTTCTGAACATATCAAGGGTAGATGTCTAACATGCACTTCAAAGCACCACAGTAATCTTATTAACCATTTTGTTGTTACATGTCACACAAGTGACTTCAAGGGAGAGGATAGTTTTCTGCCTCTTCCTTCACCTGCATTACCAAAGCACAGAACTTTGATAGTTAAATGTTACAACAGGACAGTTTTCCTATGTGCAGAATCATTACCATTTCAGATCCTGGCAAAGAGAGAAACCTTTGCTGAATATTCCATGGGCTGCCAGCAGTTTGGCTTTTACTGAATTAAAAGTGGAAGTGATTAAGCAAAGGACTAAGTCTTTTTTTCCACCTGCTTTGCCCAGAATTGCTTTGAACATCCTTAGGGAACCTAGTCTTACAGTCTGAAAAAATGTACTCTGAACTGTTGTATGCTAAACAGAGCAGCAGGTACAGTTTATTAGCACCAATGCCGCTCCCTTCCACTTGTCATAGGAGGGCTATGATCTCACTGTCATCACAGAGATATGGTGGGATGAATCCTATGATTGGAGTGTTGGAATGGAGGGGTACATTTAAGGAGTACAGTCAGGGAAGACAAGGAGGGGGTGTTGCCCTCTATGTCAATGACCAGATGGAGTACAATGAGCTCCACCTAGGGATGGATGAAGAGCTGACTGAGAATTTATGGATCGGGGTGAAAAGGGAGGCTGGAACAGGTGATATTGTAGTGGGGGTCTGGTATAGGCCACCAGATTGGGAAGAGCTAGCAAATGAGGCCCTCTACAGACAGGCGCAGCCCCACATTCGCAAGCGCTGGTCCTCACTGGAGACTTCAACCACCCTGACATCTGTTGGAAGGACAACACAGCAGGGGACAAGCAATCCAGGAGGTTCCTGGCATGTGTTGGTGATAAATTCCTTCTCCAAGTGATAGAAGAGCCAATGAGAAGTGCTATACTCATTCTTGTTCTTACCAACAAGGAAAGGCTGTCGGGGAACGTGAAGTTCAAGGGAAGCCTTGGCTGCAGTGACCATGAAATGCTGGAGTACAAGATCCTTAGGGCAGCAAGGGGTCTGTGCAGCAAGCTCACTACCCTCTACTTGAGGAGAGCAGACTTTGGCCTCTTCAGAGATCTGCTTGTAGGGGTACTATGGGATAAAGACCTGGAGGGGAGAGGGGCTCAAGAAAACTGAGTAATATTCAAGGATCATGTCCTCCAAGCTCAGGAGTGATGCATCCCAACAAAGAGGAAGCCAGGCAAAAATGCCAGGAGGCCTGCATGGATGAACAAGGAACTCCTTGACAAAATTAAACTCAAAAAGGAAGCCTACAGAGGGTGGAAGCGAGGTCAGGTAGCCTGAGAGGAATATAGGGAAATTACCTAAGCAGCCAGGGATCAGGTTAGAAAAGATAAAGCCCTGACCGAATTAAATCTGGCCAAAGACATCAAGGACAACAATAAAAGCTTCTATAGGCATGCCAGTGACAAAAAGAAGACTGGGAAGAATGTGGGCCCTTTACAGATGGAAATGGAAGACCTGGTTACCCAGGATATGGGGAAGGATGAGGTGCTCAATGACTTCTGCCTCCACCTTCACTGGCAAGGGCTCAAGCCATGCTGCCCAAGTCACAGAAGGCAAAGATATGGAGGGACTGGGAGATCAAAGAACCAGCACTGTAGGAGAGGATAAGGAGAGAGACCACCTAAGGAACCTGAAGGTGCACAAGTCCAAGAGACCTGGTGAGATACATCAGTGGGACCTGAGGGAAATGGCAGATGATGTTGCTAAGCTGCTATCATATTTGAGAAGTCATGGCAGTCCGATGAAGCTCCCACTGACTGGCAAAGGGAAAATATAACTCCTATTTTTAAAAATAGAAATCAGGAAGACCAGGGGAACTACAGGCTGGTCAGGCTCATCTCTGTGCCCAGCAAGTTCATGGGGCAGATCAGTTTCTTCCTGGAAACCCTGCTGAGGCATATGGAAAATAAGGAGGTGAGTGGTGACAGCCAGCATGACTTCACTAAGGTCAAATCATGCCTGATGAATTTGTTGGCTTTCTATGATGGAGCTACAGCATTGGTGGATAAGGGACAAGTAACCAACATCAACTACCTGGACTTGAGCAAGGTATTTGACACTGTCCTGCATGACATTCTTGTCTCTAAATTGGAAAGACATAGATTTGATGGATAGACCATTCAGTGGATAGGAATTGGCTGGATAACTGTACTCAAAATGTTGAGGTCAATGGCTCAGTGTCCAAGTGGAGACTAGTGATGAGTGGTGTTACGCAGGGGTTGGTATTGAGAATGGAGTTGCTTAAGATCTTTTTTGCAGATGTGGACAGTGGGCTTGAGGGCATCCTCAGTAAGTTTGCTGACGACACCCAACTATGTGGCATGGTCGACATGCTGGAGGGAAGGAATACTACCAAGGAGGACCTTGACAATCTTGAGAGTTGGGCCTGTGCAAATCTCATGAAGTTCAACAAAACCAAGTGCAAGGTCCTGCACCTGGATTGGGGCAATCTCAGGCATGAATACAGGCTGCATGAAGAATGGATTGAGAGCAGTTGTGAAGAGAAGGACTAGGGGGTGCTGGTGGATGAGAAGCAATGTGAGTTGGCAACATGCACTTGCAGCCCAGAGAGCCAACAGAATCTTGTGCTGCATCAAAAGAAGTGTGAACAGCAGGTCGAGGGAGGTGATTGCCCCCCTCTGCTCTACTCATGATACCTCACCTGGAGTCCTCTGTTCAATTCTAGAGGCCTCAGCACATGGATCTGTTAGAACAAATTCAGAAGAGGGCCACAAAAATAATCAGAGGGCTGAAGCACCTCCCATACAAGGGCAGACTGAGAGACTTGAACTTGTTTAGACTAGGGAAGAGAAGACTCTGTGGAGACCTTATAGCAGCCTTCCAGTACTTAAAGGGGGCCTACAGGAAAGCTGGGGATAAAGATATCAGAGAGTGTATAGGAGGAGGAGTAATAGTTGAAAGAGGGGAGAGTTAGATTAGGTATTAGGAAGAATTTTTTTCCTGTGAGGGTGGTGGGGCACCGGCAC
Organism: Clamator glandarius; assembly: GCA_033459285.1. Classification (NCBI taxonomy): domain Eukaryota; kingdom Metazoa; phylum Chordata; class Aves; order Cuculiformes; family Cuculidae; genus Clamator; species Clamator glandarius. The sequence continues at coordinate 485,487 of JAUNZM010000238.1, forward strand.
AGGTTGCCCAGAGCTGTTATGAATGCCCCATCCCTGGAGGGGTTTAAGGTCAGGTTGGATGAGGCTTTGAGCAACCTGATCCGGTGGAAGTTGTCCCTCTCCATGGCAGGGGGATTTGAACTGGATGATCATTAAGACCTCTTCCAACTCAAACCATTCTCCAACTCGTTTGCTCCTCAAATGAGTGAAATTTGTTGTCCTCAGATGTGGTCCATATTTTCATTTTGGAGCTTCAATAACTCTTACATTGCAAAAAAGATGGCATGGTTGAGATCAAAATGAGGTATTTACACTAAACACATCACAGTTCAAGATTAGTGCCCACAGAGGAGAGTGTGGGCTATCCGTTTTAGAATATAAAACAAAGAAGCAAGGAAGGAATCCTCCTAATTGTCTTCAGTCTGTTGACAGTGAGCCTTTTATAGTGTGAAATTCCATGTGAACAGAAAAATTTTATGTCAGTAAGGACAAGAAAATGTAATAAATTCTACATTTTAGTTCTGTAGCTGAATCATATGTCTACTGAAATTGTAATATCAGTTATGAGTCTGACTGATTTTGTATCATCAATAAATCAGGAACCCATCGCTCTGTGACTCAGATATCCTTCAATAAAGGTTTTCTACCTTATTGGTTACATTTTTTGATGCACAGCTGCATTTTTTTTCTTAATAGTAATTGATTGTAACATACAAATAATTACCATTGATGTAATTGGTCCAAGGAAAATGCTGTATTCTAGTTATGAATTTCCCCAGTGAATTGCAACTCTATTCAGATTACACAGACTTTTCATCACACTTACATTGCTTCAATGGGAGAGAATGCCACCTCTTTTCCTTTGGCTAAGAGATGAATTGCCCTCTTTGTTTTATCCCTTGTATAAACTCAGGCAAATGATGAAAAACGACAGGAATATCAGCTGTACAATTATCTGAAGTGAATAGAACTGCTAGAAGGCATAAAACTTGTGGAGTACACTGATTTCTTTGGCACCTGCAACCATGAGAAAACAATTGTTTCAGTGACGATGCACAGTTTCTGAAACGTTGAGGTTACGACAAGGGTGGTTAAATGGTGACTTTTGAATTGCATGTGGATTGTGAACAATTCTAGTACAGCATGTATGCTATATCTGCAGTGTAGAATGGGTTGTTTGGCTGTGCTAGCACAAAAGCTGCTGGGCAAATTATATCCTCAGCTGTGGACGAAAGTGAGGTGGCATTGCTGAGCTTCTCAGGAACCAGTTAGACACTGCGGCTGGCTTTGTCCACAAGGAGCTAATGCCCTGTGCAGAGCCATTATAGAATCATAGACTAGTTAGGGTTGGAAGGGACTTTAAACATCACCTAGTTCCAACCCCCCTGTCATGGGCAGGGACACCTCCCACTAGATCAGGCTGCCCAAGGCCCCATCCAACCTGGCCTTGAACACCTCCAGGGATGGGGCATCCACAACTTCCCTTGGCAACCTGTTCCAATGTCTCACCATTCTCATGATGAAGAAATTCTTCCTTATATCAAGACTAAATCTGCCCCTCTCCAGTTTATACCCATTCCCCCTCGTCCCACCACCACAAGCCTTTATGAATAGTCCCTCCCCAGCTTTCTTGTAGGCCCCGTTCAGGTACTAGAAGGCCGCTATAAGATCTCCTCAGAGTCTTCTCTTGTCCAGGCTGAACAAGCCCAACTCTCTCAGCCTGTCTTCATATGGAAGGTGCTCCAGCCCTTGGATCATCTTTGTATCCCTTCTCTGGACCCATTCCAGCAGCTCCATATCCTTCTTATGTTGAGGATTCTAGAAGTGGACATAATACTCCAAATGAAGTCTCACAAGAGAAGACTAGAGGGAATCACCTCCCTCACCCTGCTGGCCACGCTTCTTTTGATGCAGCCCAGGATACAGTTGGCCTTCTGGGCTGCGAGTGCACATTGCCGGCTCATGTCAAGCTTCTTATTGACCAGCACCCCCAAGCCCTTCTCTGCAGGACTGCTCTCAATGATGTCATCCCCATTGGGTCCTGAAATCGGAGGTTGCCTGACCCAGGTGCAGGACCTTGTGCCTGACCTTGTTGAACCTCATGAGGTTCTCACAGGCACACTTCTCCAGCCTGTCCAGATCCCTCTGGATGACATCCCATCACTGGAGCTGTCTGAGGAAAGCCCTGCCAGGTGAGACAAAGCAATTGCCCAAGAGAATATATTGCTCATCATGGAAACTTGTTTATGCTTCTTTTGCCCTTTTTTACCTTTGGCATGCTGCTACAGCCAGGTGAGGTGACTGATGGTACTGCATCACCCCCAACAGGACAGATGGGCAGTGACCTTACCTTCTCCTAGCTCCTTTCTTTCTCCCCTTAGTCCTGTCCTCTTGACTAACTGCTCTGAAAGCACAAGTACTGCTTTGCTTACGGCTCTGGCACTGAGCTATGCTCAGCCACCTGGAGGTAATGGCATGTAGCTAAATGCTCAGAAATTCATTGTCCTGCCTTCCCCTGAGTGGGATCTTAACAATTTCTGGAGTTACTTTTTCAGACCTGCAAATACAGATATGCCTGTCTTTCACAATTATGACTAGTGTCAGTGGAAGGTGCTATCTGTAATAGTAATAGCAGGTGCCACGCAGCTAGCAGAACAGGGAATTTAACATTTAAACAAAATTAATCATTGCATATGGCATCACTTCAATATTTCTCACTAGTCTAGAAAAGACTGAGCATGATTACTCGTAGTTACTCCAAATTTATTGCACAGGACTTAGCTATATACATTTACATGCAGTTACCTGCCTTTACTTTGCCATTGTGCTTTGCTGAGGAACAAAAAAAGGCAGTTCCTCTGACCCACCATAAACCGTCATCTAAACAAGTAACATTAGGTCCTTTTTTTCATTGAATTATTGTGGTCAGTATGTGTCATCCTGATTGATGCCGAGAAGCGTGTTGCTGTTGAGACAGTAATTGAGTTCTGAGGGTTTGCACTCAGGGTAACGCAGTTCTCACTGTGCAGGATCACAGAGAAAGGGAACTTTCTCATCAAATTTTCAGCAGCAGCAGCAGCAGAAGACTTGCAAGCTCTTTAAAAAAACTGCAACAATAGCGATCATGTTACAAGCTCAGATCCTGGCTTCAAAGTAATCGTATGATATATTCAAAGTCCAAAGCTGCCTTTCTTTGCTCATCCAGGAACTGCAATGAGTAGAGTAGCTCTGTGGGATACATCAGGCAGGCTTGGCTGTTATTTTAAATAGCGGTAAAGAGCTTCAAAGTTCTTCAAAGAACTAGAAGAAAAGAGCTATGAATTACCCTGCCCTTTTGCGAAATAAGTGAGGTCACAATCTCTGCAAAACTGTGTTTTGCCACTGACTCAGTGCATCAGCTGGCTAATAGCTACTAAACAAGTAATGCAGCAACTACATAGCAAAATCAGAATGAATTCAGCTCTACCCAAAGGCTGGGAATTAAATTCCATGGCAGTGTGGCAGGCAGCCTAAGTTACAGGAGAAGATATGTAAGGGAAGCTGATTTGCAGCAATTTGTGCACAGAGAGGGCAAAAAGCTCTCTATAGAAATGAGCTGCTGAATTTTATTTCTCCCCAAACCCAGATTCCATGCATTTCTCTTCCATCTCCAATACAGATATCAGTTCCTCTGAGAAACCTATCTCACTGCAATAGCTTTGTCTGGGTAGTTCAACAGAGATGAAAAATGCATTGCAAAATGGGAACTATGTTATAATTTTAATTATAATGCATTTTAATATAGCAATTGCAAATTGATCACATTGTATATGGTAAGGTTCTAAAGTGTCACGAGTCTGAGGAATATTAACATCTGGATCTGTTCCTGTTATTTGTAAATATGGCATAGACCAAAATTAGCTGTCAGTTCTGTTCCCAGAACTTTACGAAAATGTCACAATTTAGACTATTTTTCAGAATAATATAACTATTTTTAAAAAACTATCATGTTCTGTTAAGGAGCACCATTCATCACTATGTTTGGCAAAGACATTTCCAGTTTATTAAAGACTGCAATTTAACAATTTGGCTAAGGAAAATCCGCACGTTCTCTGAGAATCATCTTCAGACCTGTGGAATATGTCCCTTTCTTCCTTGCAAGAAAGAAAGTACTGTATAAATATTTTACTGAAATGCTGAGGACTATCTTTTATCCTCATGCCATATTAGCTTCTCAAGAAAATTCTCAGAATCTATTAAGACATAAGATGGTGCAGCCTGTGATTACTTGAAAATGTAAAATGTTGTTTTATCTGTCACTCCTACCCACGTATTCTCGTGCAATTGCTGTTCTCCCTTTTCAGAAGCCAAAGCAACACAGACAAAGCTTGTTTCCTGAATGACTGATGGGGTAATGAAAATTAATAGTAGCCTCTACAAACACCATTGATTTTTTTAAAATCTCAAAGATTGATGCCCTTATCATTGTATTTGAAACAAGCATATATCTGTTTGTTGTAATAAATGTAGGTATGCTTGTATACCCTGATGCCTGTGCACATTGTCTGCAGACTCCAAGGAGCTCAGGGGCATATTTCAAATTCACTTCAACAGGGGCACCAGTCTGTGTTATAAGGCTTTCGTAAAAATCCATCCCTTAGAATCTTGTAAGTAATCTCTTGGATATCCTACAGACTTTCTTTCATAAAGCTTTCAACACAGAGTTGAGTGGGCTGCGTGCGTGTGTGTGAAGCTGCCCTGATTGAAATGCCAATACTCTCTCCCTGTGCTCTGAAATTTACTATCGCAATAAAACAGAAGCATTCCCTTGCATACCAAACTGAAGTGGCTATGAAGAACAACCACTGAAACCTCTCATTTATTTCATGGTTTCAGTTTAATTGACATCAGTGTTCAATTCTTCCTACCGGTCTATTCATTGCCTCCCATAACACCCATAGCAAGCAACCCACCACCTCCCGGTCCAAATCTTTGCTGAGGGAGAATATGTTAAGAGGACTCCAAATGATCAGTGCTGGAGACAGCATAATACAAATATTTCTGAATAATTTATGAAATAATTGATGGGAAAAAAATATTGCCAACTGTGTATTTTAAGGCATATTTTATAATCAACAGAAATAAAACTAATTTTGTAAAGAACATGAATAATTTACTACTAAAGGATGAGAATTCCACTAGTGCATGATTTGTAAGAATGACCTAACCAACTCTAATTAGAGACTGGGGAGCACGTGCATGAATACCATGAAGTGTGCAAGTATGTAGGCAACACTAAGAGGAAAACAATGTTGCTCAGAATGGTGAAGGGTCACTGGTACCCACCAGTCCCACCACTATTCTGAAGCTGATAAAGTGTTTGAAATTAGGGTAGAAAAATTGGCTCTCTTTTTTTTTAAAAAAGAGAGCAAGGAGGCAGATATGGTAAGATCTTGCCTCACTTGGGGCAGTAAAAACAAAGATTACTTGTAGAGAATGGGAAGAATAATACAGAAGGGCACAGTAAATGGAGTGCAGCCTCCGTCTTAATGCAATTTCTTGAAGAAAAGTGTTAGGAGAAGAATATGGTAACATATTAGGGAGTCCTGTGCTACAAAAGATATTTTTCAATACTGAGCATATAATGATCCTAATGCTCTTTATAGCATAGTGCAGACTGTGTGGGAAAAAGATCCCCCAAAATCTAGCTTTCTGGTAACTCTCTCCTGTTCATGGAACAAATCCTCTTCTAGAACTCTCTCTGACATTTGTATGATGGTAGTTGTTACCGGTAGGGACCATGTAGCCCTAGAGCTCAGCTGTGATAGGAATGGAATTGTGGAAGAAGATGATTATGGACTCTAGGATAGCTACTAAGAAACTATTAATCTGCTGTGCACTTACAGCTCACCTCATTTCTAAAATGTGTCAAAAACATGGTGAAAACTAGGAGCATCTGTGAGTGGGAATTCACAGTAGAGAAGATCCCATATCAGTGCTGCAAAGCATACCAGCACTGGGACTTCTGGTGGGAACAGAGCCATTTGTCAAATGGAGCAAGTTCATTGTGGCTTTTGTAGCTGAGAACTTAGAAGAGGTCCTAATATTTCATGTTACATCTGACCAAGTGCAAGGACAGTTTTGGCTTCTGCTGTGGGCATAGATTCTGCATTGGTACTTGGTTAAGAGTCACTTTGTTCAAAGTAGTTGAACCCAATCACAAAAGTGAGGTAGGTGGTAGATGCTCCGTTTCCCCTCCATTCGGTGGACATTTCCTAAGTATTTAGTCCTTAAAAAAATAAAATAAACTAAAATTAGGAGTGCTGTGTAAAAACAGCTGCAGAATCTAAAGTCCTTCAGAAGAACACTCTACAACTAAATAATGTAACAGTGTGTATCACTCATTCATTAAATATCAACAGATAATTTAAAATCATCTGCAATTTTAAATGATTCTGAAATTATATATATATTCCCCTGTTTGTTCTGTATACAATTGTAAGGGCAGTTTCATGGGCTTTCTTTGGTTTAAACTCTTGATTTTGAAATTTATTTTTTGAGTCATTAGCATTAAGAGAAAATGGAAGAACAGTGGATAAATCATTATTTACTTGAGATGGCTGTTGGGAATGGAAAAAAGAAAGATTACTTGAAGTGAGAATAAACTCTTTCTTTGGCAAATTTGCTGCTGGCTTCTACATCTTCCTCCTGAGTACACAGAAAAGAATAGGATACTGTATCTTTCCCTTCAGCTAGATGTTAGCAAATTCACAAGAAGTCTGGGTTGTCCCTTAGAATCACCAGGTTGGAAAACATCTGTTGGATCATTGAGTCTAACCGTTTCTATATCTGCCACTAAACCATGTCACTGAGCATCTCATCTGCCTGCCAAGATGCCATTGGCCTTCTTGGCCACCTGGGCACACTGCTGGCTCATGTTCAGTCGGCTGTCAACCAACACCCCCAGGTCCTTCTCCTCCAGGCAGCTTTCTAGCCACTCTTCTCCTAGTCTGTAGCTCTGCATAGGGATGTTGTGCCCTAAGTGCAGGACCTGGCATTTGGCCTTGTTAAACCTCATGCCATTGGACTCTGCCCAGCGGTCCAGCCTGTTCAGGTCCCTTTGCAGAGCCTCCCGACCCTCCAGCAGATCCACACTTCCACCCAGCTTAGTGTCATCCACAAAACTGCTAAGGGTGCACTCGATGCCTTCATCCAGGTCATTGATGAAGACATTGAACAGGGCTGGACCCCGCACTGAGCCCTGGAGGACACCACTTGTGATCAGACTCCAGCTGAATTTAACTCCTTCAGTAGCTCTCATGCCCTGTTTTCAGGCAGCAGGGTGTAACAGAGTGTGACAGATGCAGACCCTGGGTGAAGCTTTGACTTTGCTGACATTGTTTCAACAATTCATTGACTCAGTAGGCAGGATTTGAACCCATGTGCCCCTGCCAAGTGCAGGGCAGAGACTCACCCTCAATGCTGAGCTGTAAGGTGTAGGTTGTTCAGCAGCATTTTACATCTGTGAAAGAAAGAACCTTAAGTCAAATCTTTGTGGGTAATTGATGTGTTACTTGTTCTTTTCTGGTTCAGGAGTAGTGGCTTGACCTTAACCATGTCACTGTCTTCCTGCTGTATATGTTTCCCCCCTCTGTTACAGAAAGCAAGGAACCTTACAGATTCTGAAGCTAAAACAACAAGAATTTGTGTTTGCACATGAAACACGTTCCCAGTACAGTGTCATAGATAAAAATCACAACAAATATACATTAGAGAAATGTATGAATGAAATTGAAGACTGATACTGCAAAATATATTTGCACTGCTATTTTTTGGATGGAGGGAACTCATTAGACTGTGGAAATTAATCACACCGTGCACAATACCCCACTGGCAAGACATTACTCACTGGAAACTAATTTTGTTGTTTCAGAATTTTGCACGTATACTAGATTGATGGTAATTCAGTGTTTATTGAGATTTTTGGTTTGCATCTCATTTATGTTTATATCTACCAGACGGTCTTATTTTCTTATAGTTACTTCTTAGGAATTTTTTTTTTTAAATCTCAGATTTGAGTGCCTGCATGATGAAGATGCTCTATAAGTGAAAGAAGTAATTAAGCAATATTTAACATCACAGAAAAGAAGTGATTGTTAGGGGTAAAGAAAGCAGATTATTATTACAAATAATAGTTTAAGAGAAAAGCCTGAACTGATCTGAATTTTGGTTCCAGGGATAAGATCTTCAACCCAAATGCATACCTTGCTGTGTTCTTAGTCTTGATTTTGGGGATTTACAGTTAGGAAAAAACCTAAAGTAGGTCAGTCTCTAAAAAAGCTTTTTTATTAGCATCTTCTAAACAAGCCATTAAAATCTCATTGTCAGAGACATTTAAGTGGAGAAGCCCCAAGTGCCTAGCATTGTATTGTAAGAATAATTTGGGAGCAGTATAAAAAGCTGTACCTGCCTAACCCTTTCAATACCTCCTCCTCAGCATAGTAGACTGGTTCATGTCAAATCCACTGGGCCAAGGTTCAGTCCTCACTGTTGAGTGTTGCAGAGATCAGTGTTACAAGTTATCTTCTTAAATGTTAAACAAATGTTGGTCCCTGGTTTCCAGGGAGGGACACTGACATTACTGTATCTTTTGTTTGGGTGATACTGATCTTGTCCCACCTCCCACCTTGAATCCCTTCCTGAAATAGGAAAGGCACACAAAGATTTTGATACCCGTGAGAAGTCTTTAATCATTTAAAATAATAGAATAGTCTTTTCAGTCTTTAATGTCTGAAACATTACGAACAGTAGTTAAGTCATACATCCTCAAGGAAGAGTTTTCCTACAGTAGATATCAGAAAAGATTTTGACAATTTTCCAGCAAACCCCTCATTTTATTATAAGACATACTGGTAATCATGCCATGTACAGATGTAGAAAGTAGCATGAAAAATTTTTGGGTCTGTTAATCCTGCAAAATTCCACTGCTACTCAGATCTGCTCTTCATGCAAAGGCCAAACTAACCTGATTGCCTTCTGTGATAAAGTGACTCAGTTACTGGACGAGGGAAAGGCTGTGGATATGGTCTTACTGGACTTCAGTAAAGCCTTTGACACAGTTTCTCACAGAATTCTGCTTCGGAAACTGTCAGCCTCTGGCCTGGACAGGCGCACACTCTCCTGGGTTGGAAACTGGTTGGATGGCCGGGCCCAGAGAGTGGTGGGAAATGGTGTTAAATCCAGCTGGAGGCCAGTGACAAGTGGGGTTCCCCAGGGCTCAGTGCTGGGTCCAGCCCCGTTCAATGTCTTTATCAATGACCTGGATGAAGGCATCAAGTGCACCCTTAGCAAGTTTGCAGACGACATTAAGCTGGGTGGAAGTGTCGATCTGCTAGAGGGTAGGGAGGCTCTGCAAAGGGATCTGAACAGGCTGGACTGCTGGGCTGAGACCAACGGCATGAGGTTTAACAAGGCCAAATGCCGGGTCCAGCACTTGGGGCACAACAACCCTGTGCAGAGCTACAGACTAGGAGAACCCTGGCTGGAAAGCTGCCAGGAGGAGAAGGACCTGGGGGTGTTGGTTGACAGCCGACTGAACATGAGCCAGCAGTGTGCCCAGGTGGCCAAGAAGGCCAATGGCATCTTGGCTTGTATCAGAAATGGTGTGACCAGCAGGTCCAGGAAGGTTATTCTCCCTCTGTACTCGGCACTGGTGAGACCGCACCTCGAGTACTGTGTTCATTTCTGGGCCCCTCACCGCAAGAAGGATGTTGTGGCTCTGGAGCGAGTCCAGAGAAGAGCAACGAAGCTGGTGAAGGGGCTGGAGAACGGCTGAGAGAGCTGGGGTTGTTTAGCCTGGAGAAGAGGAGGCTTGAGGGGAGACCTCATTGCTCTCTACAACTACCTAAAAGGAGGTTGTAGAGAGGAGGGAGCTGGCCTCTTCTGCCAAGCCACAGGGGACAGGACGAGAGGGAATGGCCTCAACTCCGCCAGGGGAGGTTTAGGCTGGACATTAGGAAAAAATTTTTCACAGAAAGGGTCATTGGGCACTGGAACAAGCTACCCAGGGAGGTGGTTGATTCACCTTCCCTGGAGGTGTTTAAGGCATGAGTGGACGAGGTGCTGAGGGGCATGGTTTAGTGTTTGATGGGAATGGTTGGACCCAATGATGTGGTGGGTCTCTTCCAACCTGGTTATTCTATGATTCTATGATTCTATGAAATGAAAAAGTAACTAACACAGCTCCATAAATATATATATAGGAAGAATAAAAACAAAGAAGAGCCTTAGATAATTCCATGATGCAAAAATACTAACTCCATAAGTACTTCTGCTCCTATCATGAAGCTAAATGAATTCTTTTCCTTCAATTGTGAATTAGTAAGTCTTGGGACATGGTGCTGAAGGAAAACTAAATTGAGTTTGGGACTGTAGGCTATTGTCTCAAAAAGAGACAAGGCAAAGAATAATTTTTTGATTTTTGTTTGTTGTTGTGCTTTTTATTTTTAACCTCACATATTGCTTTTTTGTTAATCTCTTTTTGAGTACTGTTTCAGACTCGCGTCTATATCTCTTCCATTCTTTTTCTTTACATCACAGCACTTTATTAAAGTTTAACAGTGAAGGATATGAGGCAGTGGTACTGATTGCTTGGTATACGCTACAGGAGGAAAATTCCTTTCTGATAAACTGAATTAAATCCAGACTGTCCAAAGGAGATGGTAGATGGAATTGGTAGTGAAAGATATTCAATAACCTCTAAATCTGACTCTTTAAGACACTTGGTTAAGGCAATATTAATGGCAATCATGGTTAGAAGTCTTTCTCTAAAATAAATAGAGCTTTGACTGGAGTCTCCACTTATTTTGCAGACTAGATTAAAACAAACATCCAATTTTCTCACCCAGGATATGGTTCTTCCCATTTGAAAGTACTCAGGGATACCTAGGAGGAATTGGAGACTGTGCTATGAATGGAAGGAGGCACAAAGCAAGCAAAGACTGGGAGATCTGGAAAACCTGAAAACAGACACCCTGTATTTTGCCATGCTCAACAAAAAGAGCAGAAGTGCTGGTGTATATGAAGTATGGACACCAGCTCTGATGACTGAGACAGTGGTATGCCTATACTGTACATGATTAAGAGCCAAGAAGCAGGTAGTAGTTGGTGTTAATTCAAGTCAATCTTTTTTATTCTAGATTTTGCGTGTTATCCATGTATTTTTTCCAATAATGTGGCACATGTTTAAGGAGTCCACAGAAAAAAAGACTGGTGACATTTCTGAAAATATATATCTGGCCTTCAGAGATAAAATTTTACCATGTCTTTTCTGTTTCTCGATTCTGTATTGACACCTTTCCTCCCTTCCCATGTGTTCAAGTTCTCCTGAACAAGTTTTCATTTCGTAGAGTCACTACTGAAGCTTTAATCACAGCTGGAATGGGCACCCTGTCTCACCAGCCTACAGCAACTCACTCAAATTCATTGTTTTCCTGGGACCCAGTGGCAAACAGAAATTAGAACATCCCTTGATCTCCTACAAACACTCCTTTTTCCAGACCTCTTTCACTTTGAGGAAGATAAAAACTGTAACAACTGCCCTGAGGCAGTAATTTTTCAATAGCTGTTGGTGAAAAGCACTATATTTTAATATCTGTGCATTCTTATGTGGAACAATGCAGCTGTTCAGAGTGAATAGACTTTTCAGATATTGCAGAATGCTTTTGTAAAGTTCTTTCTCACTAATCTACAGCTATGCATTTAAAGATATCCTTGGAGAAATTTAGGAAAGCAGTTGTTTACTCCCCTTTAAATTAAAAGAAAAAATGAAAAGCATGTGAATTTAGTTCTATTATTAGCTCAGTAATGCAAGTGGTATATGCCTTATTACAAACATTTTTCTTGCAATGGAATGGGCAGAAAACATTTTTGTTTCTAAAAATAATCTTCACTCTTGCGCACAGCTCTCCTTTGGCCTATAGGTGTCATAGTCAGAATATGGATGAAATAGATGACTACTAGTCTACTTACATGAAATAACTTTCTGTAAAGCAATGCTTTTGCTAATTATTGTTATTTATTGAAGCTCTGGAAGTGGAGCAACTACTCTAATGTGTAGGCAAACATATAATACAAAGGATTTCACTGCACATTCTCTACCTCCAAAGGTGAATTTTCTCAGGTTTCTCAGCTAAAACCCATTTTTCTCCAAAGTCTTATCTCAAGGTCTTGAAATCTGAACTTGGCTGTCTTTATCCCACTTTTCATCCATTTTCCCTCTTGCTCTTTCTTCTTCTCAATATATCTCTGTCTCAGATAAGGCTCAGGGAAGTGACTGAAAAGAATGAAAGAGCAACATGTTCCTGCTCACCATGATGGAGCAGAATGGTGGACAGTAGCTGTAGAAAGGCCACAGGATAAAGATACAGTGATACGTCTAGTAGTACCAGTAGTACCAAATGGCAGTTCTCAGACTGTTGCCTACTAAATAGTTAAGGACACAAAGGCTTAAATTTACCCAGGCTAACTTCAAGCCCTTTCATGAACACCTGAAATAAAAAACCTTGTCACACTGTATACAGTGTTCAAGCATCTCCAGAAGAACACTGATATACCCAAGATGTCAAATTCTCTCCAGCTGCAGTGGAAGCTAACAATGAACTTGTAAAGTGACATTCACGATAAGTATGTAAAGTCACATGGGGTAAAACTAGGCCAGTTCCACAGTAATGATGAGCTATAGCAGAACCTGAAAACACATTAATAGGCTGCTTACATAACTGTTGTTTAGTCTAGCATTGCTATGCAACCAATTTTGTAGACGGGGTACAAGAACTATTCTGCTTGGCCAGTGCTCAGCTACCATGATTTGTAGAAGTAGCATAATTTTTTCCAGTAGCAGTTTCAGTGGGAATTTGAGTTCATCAAAGACAGAGGTGGTGGAGCCTTGGACATTTGTAAAACATGTACAACAGTGAACGTTTAGGAACAGTTTTAGGAATGTCAGTTTAAAGCTCTCCCTTTAATAAGTACCTGAAAAATAGGACTAGAAGGAGAAAGTTCTGTATCCTATATATTATAAGATAAGAAGGACTATAAAGAGGATTTAGAAATGTGATCAATTAGAATTTGTAACTGTCTGTCTTGAGCCTTCTTTTCTCCTCAAAGGTGAGGAGAAACAGTAAGCAATTCTTTGATGTGATTTGAAAACCATGAAATTTATGATGTAGAACATGAGGTGGTAAAAACAGGATCCTCAATTAGAGCCATGAACTGCTCTTCTGGTTTATTAGATTCCTGAGTAAAACATTTCTGTGCTTATAGCTGTAGATGTTAATTTATAGAAAGATCTAATTTAAGGATTTCTAATTATTGCAGCATGAAACTAGGCTTTAGTAAAGCAAAATAAGAAAAGCCCATCAAATATATACTGAGGACCCTAGACCTTGACATTTCTGTGACATGTGTATCTATATATTCATTTACTCATGTATTTCATAGAATCATAGAATCATAGAATCATAGAATCATAGAATCATAGACTAGTTAGAGATGGAAGGGACCTTAAACATCATCTAGTTCCAACCCCCCTGCCATGTGCAGGGACACCTCCCACTAGATCAGGCTGCCCAAGGCCCCATCCAACCTGGCCTTGAACACCTCCAGGGATGGGGCATCCACAACTTCCCTTGGCAACCTGTTCCAATGTCTCACCACTATCATCATAAAGAAATTCCTCCTTATGTCTAGTCTAAATCTGCCCCTCTCCAGTTTATACCCATTCCTCCTCATCCTACCACCACAAGCCCTTATGAATAGTCCCTCCTCAGCTTTCTTGTAGCCCCTTTCAGGTACTAGAAGGTTGCTGTAAGATGTCCTCAGAGTCTTCTCTTGTCCAGGCTGAACAAGCCCAACTCTCTCAGCCTGTCTTCATATGGAAGGTGCTCCAGCCCTTCTTTGTAGCCCTTCTCTGGACCTGTTCCAGCAGCTCCATATCCTTCTTATGTTGAGGATTCTAGAAGTGGACACAATACTCCAAATGAAGTCTTACAAGAGAGGAATAGAGGGGCAGAATCACCTGCCTCGACCTGCTGGCCACGCTTCTTTTGATGCAGCCCAGGATAGAATTGGCCTTCTGGGCTGCGAGTGCACATTGCCGGCTCATGTCAAGCTTCTTATTGACCAGCACCCCCAAGCCCTTCTCTGCAGGACATCTCTCAATCACATCATCCTCATTGGGTCCTGAAATTGGGACTTGTCCCCACCCAGGTGCAGGACCTTGCACTTGTCCTTGTTGAACCTCATGAGGTTCTCACAGGCACACTTCTCCAGCCTGTCCAGATCCCTCTGGATGACATCCTGTCCTTCTGATGTGGCAACTACATCACTCAGCTTGGTGTCATCTGCAAACTTGCTGAGGGTGCACTCAGTCTTGCTGTCTATATCATTGATGAAGTGATTAAACAGCAGCAGTTCCAGTATAGACCCCTGCGGGCACCACTAGTCACAGATCTCCATCTGGACTTTGAGCCATTGACCACTACTCTCTGAATACGACCCTCCAATCAGTTTCTTATCCACCGTATCGTCCACCCATCAAATATGTATCTCTCCAGTTTAGAGAGAAGGATGTTATAGGGGACAATGTCAAAGGCTCTACAGAATTCTAGATAGATCACATCTGTTGCTTTACCCATGTCCACTGCTGTGGTCACCCCATTGTAGAAAGCCACTAAGTTGGTCATACAGGATTTGCCTCTGGCTGCCATTGATCACCTCCATGCCCTCCATGTGCTTTAGCAGAGCTTCTAGGAGGATCTGTTCCATGATCTTCCTGGCACTGAGGTGAGGCTGACAGGTCGGTAGTTCCCAGAGTCATCTTTTCTACCCTTTTTAAAAATGGGCACATTACCCTTCTTCCAGTCATCAGGGACTTCTCCTGATTGCCATGACTTTTCAAATATCATGGAGAGTGGCTTGGCAACCACATCTGCTAACTCCCTCTGGACTCTGGGATGCATGTCATTATTTCCAGATAATGATACAATCTTGTGCAAGAATTTTAGGATGTAACAAGAGATCAGTCTCTGTTGTTCTTGGAGGTGTATGGCTCCTTTAATTTAACATTATTATTTATTCCTACTACCTGGAATAAATGATTTAGCATTTCCGTAGTTGTAAGGAGCTAAAGGCTGCCTTTGGAAACGCTAATGGCTGTTTACAGTATATTTTCAAATCCAGCCAATACCTGGATATTTCTGGCTTGATCCAAATATTTAGAAACCTTCTTAAAGTAGTCTTAATAGTTGGCTTTGAGGTTCATTCTCTGTAACGATCTTATTGCCTATCACGTTAAAGCGTGAAACACTTCATTATGAATTTACTCTGTATGGTTAACCCTTAGTCAGCTATAACATACAGAGCAGCATGTTGTAGGAGATAAAAGCAGTTTTATAGGATGCCACCCTCTGAGGTGTTAGCATGTGTCTGTCAGACATTATTTGCTATTAGAAGAAATGGTGGAGTTCGCTTTGTGGTCTTTCATTTCAGTCTGTTTGTAGACAGTCTGTTAAGAAAGCATTGCCTGAAAATTGCTGCGTACCGTGCAGCTGGCACCATGCTTGAATTGCTGTTGAAGATGAAGGGGTAGAAGGTGCTCAGAATCAGCTCTTTAACTGCGAAAGGGCAAGACATGAGGACACCATCCATAATTTCCAATGAAAAGTATATTAGTTTAAGTTTTGAAAATCTGGAGTCATGTCTGGGTGCACCCACAAAGTTAGCTAATCATTCTGATATACAGAAGTCTGAGATATGCAGAGAGTTTTATTTTCCATGCTAATCAGACTTGTACTGGCTGTATGAAGAGGTCCAGCCTGTCCACCTGCTGTATAAGTGTGTTTGAGTTTGTTATGCAAAGTTGCGCTCTGGAAGTGCAAGTGACTCTAGGAATTATACTGTACTCTGCCTATGTTTGAAGGCTGCATCTAAAGCACATTTTTTTGGTCTGTCCCTTGGATGACCTCCATGTCTTTCAGAATGACAAGGACTCTGACTCATTTCACACAACTTTATGTTTCTTCTGTATAGATATTTACGCATCTGAAGAAGTCACTGTCGTTTCCTCCTTGTAGCTTTTGAATAGAAATAGGCAATTGAAAGACATGATTTTTGATACATCTAGTTGTTGCCTAGAAGTGTCCACTTTTCTTCAATTGACTCTGAAGGTGCTCAAGACTATTAACTCAGAGGTAAGCCTGCATTTACTCACATAGCATTTTAACAAAAAAGCCCAATCCAAATCAAGGAAATAACAAGGAAGTTTTCCAGATACTTAAAGGAAGTCTGAATACTGAAAAAAGATAAGCTGGAAGACTGAATGATAGGAATCATACTGGACATTTCTGTAGCTAAAACTATAGCTGAATCTTGTATGAGTTACAACTGCCTAGTTAGAGTAGGTCACACAATGGATTAAATTGCAGCAAGAGCAACCAAGAATGCAGATAGTTTAAAAAAATGAACCCAAACAATTAAGATAAGCAAAATCAACCCCCATCATTTAATGTGATCCCATTAGGTAGGGTCTAGAGTAACTCTTCTTTTGGACTGAGATGTTACTGTGATAAGAGAAAACTTTCTACACAGGTTGCAGGGAGTGCAAGTGGAATGAAGAAAGTTTGGAAAAAGTTTAGAAAAAAAATCAAGACTGCATCTTCTTTAGAAACCTTGAATATTTTTCTCTCTTCTTTCCTGTATCTAGGGATTTCTTGTGCCCTTGCAAGTATTTTAGTTTACCTTTTTAATTGCTAGTCAGCACACAAGCCACTTTTTCTTTTGCAAGCTCTGAAACTTATTGTTGGAACTGAAAAGAGATGCTACAGAGACTTCCTGCTAGAGGTTTTTTCCTCCCTACAGGACAGCCTATTAGCCCAATAGGATCAACGTTTAGAAAAAAACACACTTTTTTCTACCTTTCATAAAAGAAAGGAAAGCAATAAACAAAAAAAGTAAACAAGGAAAACCTTTTCCTGAACCCTATATGAGGCTCATATGAGAAGACATTCATGATCTTCATCAGAAAAAACAGCATATCGGTAAAGAAGTTCAGTAGCCTCACTAGATAAAGCAACCTTACCCACACAGGCAAAAAATATGCATGTAAATTCCACTGGTGGCAGGAATATTCTCATGAGGAACAACTACTGATTTTTGATGTTTCCTTTCAGAAAACAAGAAGTAATCCATCAATATATCCCAATAATACTGTAATGTCTGTGGTTTAAAGGCATCTGCCACTTAGAGACTTACCTAGCCCAATATCTTTTGAACTCTGATAACTAATTAGCATCTGATTTATGATTCCTTCTCATCAGGAAAGAAACCTGAACTTACTTGAAATGGTCCTTGTCAGAAGGTTATCCTTAAGGAAAACTTTACAAGGTTGTATTGCAGCCAGCATTATTTCTTATTCTATGAAGAAGGAAAAAACCCTGTAGAGGTTTTTTTAAGTCCCAGGTAACTTTGAATGAGGGGTGGATCTTTTTGTAGTTTTTGTCTGTTTTAGTGCTTCTTGCAGGAAGAATTGTTAGGTGCAGCACATCTCAATCATACTTTGAATCAATGTATTTTTGTATAACATTCTGGCAAGCAGAAAGAACTGTTTTTTTGTCAAATTATTATTTATTTAAGAATTTTCTACAACTTAATGATGCTCCCATTCTTGTAGAGAACCTTTTAACAGAAGTTGCTGTTCAGAACCTGCTGCTCCAATGTGATACAGTATGCCAGAGCCTCTGCTCTCAAGAATGTAATGTTGAAATGTTAAATAAATAAAAATAATAAGAACTATTTTGAAGGGAGTGCTGCAGGCTGACCATTGTGTGTGCTCTTTAGTATAAATACAAGTATAAAAAAAGTTTGGATTCTGACTGAGCTGCAGCAGTAAGAATGGATATGAATTTTTTTTTTTAAATTATTTACAACTTCACAGTGTCTGTGGCTTTAAATTATTGATGCTGGTGACAGTAACTGTCAATGAGGCAAAGCTTCCACTGAAACGGCAGCAGCAGTGTGCTATGGTGCTAGGGACTGGTTTGGTTCAGCCCTTCCAATCATTCTTATTAAAGAAAAATGTCACTTCTCTCATGTTAGGAAAGCAGAAAAAAGGAAGGAAGATCATTATTAAAGGAGAAGTTTCCTGCAATTGTCTTTGATTACAGTGTGTCTCTCAGAACTCTTGGGATGGCAAAAATATTCTAACTTAGCATGAAAGAGGCTGATCTTAGCCACAAGTGACTGCATAATGTTTGTTATGAGATTTTTTTTTTTACATGTACGGTTATAGCTGCAAAAAGGTCCTTGCTGCACGACAAAGGATGAGGATGCACTGTGTGATGGAGAGACTTTAGGGGCACATTTGTCCCACCTACACCCCACAGTGCATTGTCAACTCCATGTGCAGGCAATACCTCCAGGAGAAAAGTATTAGCCTCTCTAGGTGTGGTAGAAGCCCTTACACCTCTGCTGGTATAGCAGCAACAATCAGGAGAACGGCAGATCATCTGTCTTCTTTATTACTGCTGTTTTCTTCTGCTGACCTCTGTGGCTGTAATCTCCTGAATCAGTCTGTCTGTATCTGACAGTTTCCTAATAAAGTTCTCTTGCTTTAGGTGCAAAAGGACACGCCTGTTTTAAGTATGGTGGTGTTGGGCTCCATTTTTCCTGCTGGTTTATTCAAGTTCAAAGCAAAAACGCGCTAGGTGAAATTCATGACAGGAAAAGGACTACTTTGTATGGTTTGGATCTGGGGGCTGGGTTGGACCCATTACAGCTGGAAGGAGAGAAGATTCTTGATGTGAGAACATTAGTGAGCCATGTCTGTACTCTGCATACATACTAGCAGAGTGGAAGAAACTGTGCCACATGAAATTGCATCCTGTACTGCTGGGGTTCAGGTGTGGAATTGTATAAAGATGAGTGCTGTAGTAAGAGTGGGGAAATGACTGAAGAGTGATCCTCTGTAGAGAATGATTTTCAGTGGAGAAGGAGAATCGTGCCTCTTTGTCCTCTTTCAGAAGAAGAGGATCAAATGTCTTCTGCTGTTGTTTAGGAAACAGAGATCATCATAATGACTTAGGAAATAGTAATAGGCACATGGACACATGCTAAGGAGCTTGTGAAACTGCAAGAAATGAAGCGTACTCTTATGGGTCAGGTTAAATCTTACTAAAATGAACTTGGATTAATATTGAGGCAATGGCTGCCCTCTGCAGGTCACCAAAATGGCAGGAGTTCCACCATCCCACAGCATCTAAATGGGGCTCATCTGTGTAGCCTAGAGGGGCCTCCAGCTCTGCATCTTGACATTGCCCAGGGCACTGGACTCAGGGGACAATCCCTGACCCATCAGCCGTGCAGAGGAGAGTGGCCTGAATCCATATTGCTCAAGCGGCTGTTCTCATTTTGCAGCAGAACAGCTACAGTACATAGTGTTTGACTACATCTCCAAGATATTTGCCACAAGATAATAATAATGACTTTAAAAGGATTTTTTTTTACCTCTTCAAAATACCTGAACCAATGACAGTACTGTGTGGTAACAGCATAATTCAAGCGCACAAGGTCAAGAAACAAGAACTTGGGACAATAACAGAGAACTAAGCTATTTGACAAAACAAGTGTACTGTACAAGACTTAGAGACCCAAGAAAAGATCTGCATAACTGCATTTGGGTGGTTATGACTGCAGTATTAAGGTGAGGAATTAAAGGATCAGCAAAACCCCCAGCAATAGAATCTGATATTGTGGCCTTGAGAGAATGCAACGTGAGGAAGTTTTTCAGGCGAATTGCTTTTGACTAAAGAAGCTATGACTAAAGAAATAGTCTTGTTTCATTCCTTCAGTGTTTAGAGAAGCAGAACACTTCAGGAATATTCAAGATTGCCAAGATAATTAAGGTGCTCGATTCTGTCATTGATTTCACTTCTTTCTACTAACATCCTGCAGAGGCCTGATGTTTAGTTGTTTAGGTCAGCTATGTCTTTGTCCCACCTCCTGAAATTAGTAGTGCAGCATGTTGCTCTGCCACCATTTATTTAACCTTCATCATGGTCAGAGCATGAAAGTGTGCAGTAGATTGACAGCAACCTCACAGTTTCATAGATAAAGAAACTTCTTCCAGCAGTTTTACTGCAAATAATAGTGCGACTGCTGACATCATAAGGAAATGGATTGCATCATCACTGTGATTCTGTAAAAAATATTTAGTGTTCAAGGGCATTGAGTACTGACATCAGGTAGCACCTACAGACAAAAAAACATAAAGGTTTTTGCTACTAACTTGCAGGATGCAGGAAGAATATTTAATTTTGTAACTTAACCACTAGTTAGTGGCATAACAGCAGCAGAAATGCAAAGACTCTTTTTTTCTTTATATAAAACACTGAGCAGGGGATACTAACAGGAAAGTCTCCTTGATGATATGCTATGAAGAAGTGGAAGGTAATGAAATAAAAATATTCATAAAACATGGTGCAAATAAAGCATTTGTAAACAGAAAAATAACACTTCTCATATGTCTAAAGCTATCCCGCATTTCTCTTAAAACCAGAAAAATCACTGGAGTACATACATGAATTCATTACACTATAAGAACTATTGCATTTAACATTTTTCACAGAATATCTATAGTGACATACAACTGTGTTCATTAGGTCAGATCTTTCTCACTTGTCTCATGAGTTTCTTGTCCTTGGCAACCACTGAACACAACGGCGTCTTTCCTCTATCCCAGGTATAGGGAGGGCTCTGTGCAGCAACAAAGCTGAAATGTGCCCAACTGTATAGATTCTTCTGTTAAGTGCAGGCAGAGTTCTTCAGGACCTGGCTACCTCAGTGTCTCGATCTTTTTGACATATATCCTCATATCTTCCAGGGTTAGCAAAGGAGTAATACATAGCTGCATAATTCTTAGCAAACTAGGAACTGTTGGTTGTGTCTTATAGTTAGGGAAACCAGGGAACCAGATGATGCCCAAAAGTAACCATCTGGTGAATGACGGAGCCAGAGACCAGAGATCCCCTGAGTCCTAGCCCAGTGCAGCATCCTTTGGGGACTGCCTAGTTTATATTTTACAGAAGAGGGAATTAAGACAAAGATAAATGAGGATTTTTGTCTAGGTCATGAGGACAATCAGCCACAGCAGATAGAACCCACCTTTCACTTAGGCTAGTGTTTGTCCTGCTGAATACTTCCTTGTAGCCAGAAAGAACCCAGACTGAACTTAACTCGCAATAGCACGATGGAGGAGGCAGATAGCTGAGCAGCTGCTACAGTTCCTTCAGGTCAAGGAAGAGATTCTGTTTACACAGTGCTTTATTCTTGCCAAAGCTATGGCTAGAAGACTGGCCTAGGGAACAAAACCTGGAGTTATCACAAGTATCAGACTTTCTGCGCTCCAGCCACCCACTGATGCAGGCTCCTCTTCCTACAGACCTTGCGTGTTGAATTCCCCCTCCCTACATAAATAGATCTCCCCCCCCCAATTATTTACATGTTTTTAACAAGTTCTTGTACAGATAGATTTTAAAATGACATAAAATCACAGCGGTGAACAGCAGGTGGTGCTGTAAGACTTGGGATTAAGCGCTGTTTACAGTTGCACTGAAGTGAGGAAAATATGCCGAGATTTTCCTCTTATTTGTGTAAAAGAGATCTATAATTAGAGTTTATGCAGGTACCATGAATAAGGCGGTTGCACTCAAACCCAAAGATAAGTATGAAGCCCTTTTATATCAGTAATTTATGTGGCTACTTAATATCCTAGAATAAAGTGGTAATGGGTTTAGCCCAATTCAGAGAAGGCCTCTTTGTTCCCTGCTTTTGGGCTTCTGTTCACCTGGGAGATATTCTAGGGCTGCTAGGAACTTCAGTCTCAGGATGAATTTTTGCCTACCAAGGGGAAAAAAAGTCACTGAACTTTGCTTAGGAACTGGAAAGACAAAGATATGGACAAGAAGTAGAAGATTCTTGCCTTGATCTCTAGTGGAAAATAAATGGGAGCTTTTATTCCCACCTCCCCTGCCCTAACCCTCACGTTCTTTTTCTGTTTATATCCATGGTAGACGGGAGAATAACAATTCATCATAAAGAATTTTCCAGTTTCACCACTACTAGCACAATGATTATTTGCTGTCTCTTCAGGCATCTGATCCTCAGATTAATACAAAATGGAGTTTTACACTTCACTCAGTTTCACAAAACAATGAAAAGATTTTATTTTAAATTTGTGCTAGCACATCAAAAATCACATTTTAACTAGTTCCTCAGAGAAGCCTGTGACCAGCTCCTCACCATGTTCTCATGGAATGAAGCTGGCCTTTACAAAGGGTGGGACTACATTGTGTTACATTCAAAGTGGCTTGTGCCTTTTTGTACAGATTGTTTTGGTGGACTACAATGTGGAAAAATCTCAGTTAGAAGAAATACATATTTCAGTAACTGCTATCAGACCTTTAATGCCACATAGACAATCAAAAAAAATAACTATATACCAGAACTGTGGTATCTACGATCAAAACATTAGGATGAGATTCTTCACAAAGATAAGTGGAGGGGGAAGAATGTTCCTCAGTCTGCTAATGCCATTTCATAGTAACACAATAAATTAAAGTTAATTTAGCTTTCATGTCTTGGATTATTAGTACTGAATAAATCCTATAGCCAACTCAACACAGGAAGTGACAAGGAACAGCATGGAAACTTGGGTTTAAATTTAATAACTCATAAACATTCATGCAATCAGTTTATTCAACAGTTTTTCTTTTTTATTTTCCATTTATTTTCTTATAGGGGCTGAATTACAAAACACAGACCTAATGTTAATAAATGACAGTTACTTTAACGTCTGTGGACTTCAGGAAAAGTAATTCACAGGGATTTGGTTGTCTTTTTTTTATTTGCTTTGTTAGACTTTTTTCTGATGCAGATAGTAGTACAGTGACATTTTCACTGCTTTTGCTCAAGGACAGAAGCGTTTAGAATTCTTTTCTTAAAGAAATCACTCAAGAAATTTAAATATCTATTTTAGAAACTCAGAAATCAAGATTTCTTCCTGATGAGAATTAATTTTGAGAGGAAACAGAATAATTTGAATATAATATACTTTCCAGTTTGAGAATGGACACACAGGGAAATCCCACAAATAAAACCTCCCAATATCAGTCTTTCCTTGCAAGTTTTATCGCTTATGATGAAAGGCTGAATCAACAAATGCTTTAGAGAAATATGAACAACTTTTATCATCAGATGGAAATTCCTGTGTCCTATTTTTGATGCAACAATATTATAGGGATTTAGTCAAATATATTCCTACATAAGTAATAAACTGGAAAATCTTTATGAATTCCTTTGGCATTCATTGAAGTGTTTCACATGGCTTCAGAGTAAACCTCATAAAAATTTCTTAACTGGAACAGCAGCCTATCTGGCTGACTGCCTTTAATCACATGCCAGAGGAAGCTTACTTTTGGACCCTTATTAGCAGAAAATTATGTGTTTACATGCAGGATTCCACATGTGCTGTTATTTCTGGTAGCTCTGGAACTGAATGTTCAGATGCAATATTTAAAAATGAGAAGTATGATTTTCTTCCCATCTTGGATGGCTATTTAACAGCTGTGAATTCTCCCTGATGGGCAAACGCTCATCCCAGCAGGAGCCTTGTTGTGGACTCTGCAACAGCTTTACCAACTACATTTAGAAAAACCTGTTGCATGTTATGTGTCTTTCCTCTCGACTATTCTTAGTTGTTAGTATGGCTTCTCCAGATGCTGTTACATTAAGGACAGCAGCATGTTTTCTTCCCTTCCTTTCTGTGCTGGCAGGGTGAGATTTGACAGTCTTCCCTAGGGACTTCAGACTCAAGTTTTGCGTTTAAGAAAGTTGTCATGGAACTTCTCCTGCCTTCCTGATTCCCTCAGCTATTCCCTCTGCTAGTTTTAATCTTGTTCTGTCTCAGCTCAACACTTGTCAGCTGGGAAGTGCTTGAGCTGAACGTGTTTGGGCCGTATTCCCCTCTGATAGAAGGGCGGGAAAGTACAGAACAGACGATCTGAGTCTGGGTCATCTAATCTGGCAAGTATAAATCTTTTCATTGAAAAAGCACAAATGAAAATTTGTATTTTATGGACCCTGCAAAGGTCCAGGATAAGTTAAGGTCAAATAACAGGAGATCAAACTGCTTACATCGACGCTTATGCCTGTCTTTTATTGGGAGATGCCACGGTGCAACACTATTCTCTGCAGGGAGAGAAGAGGTGATAGCTGCCACAGAGCATGTGAGAAGGGCTACATCATGATAGAGGATGAACCTGAATCCAAAGGTGACCCCAGAGCAGGCTGGCCCCTCTCTGACAGGGCACCATCCCCAGGGCCTCAGGTGGGTGAACAGAGCTGGGATTTTGGAACAGGGTCCATCAAGACCCTTTGACGCAGTGAGGAAATAAGCCATGTCCAAGATCTGGCCAGAGACAGGGCTAAAAAGCTGACTGCACTGTGGGTCCCAGGTCCATCCAGGAGGCTAGGCTGGAGACCAGCTACCTACAGCACACATCCAGCTCCATCCAGGAAACAAGGCCAAACGCAAAAGTGGAGACGTACGCTCCTGTGACTCCATCTAGGCAAAAAGGAGGTGTGCTGGGATGAGCCAAAACAGGGCTCCTGGGTGTGGGGAGGCTCCAGATGAGGGTGGTCAGGGCTGTCAGAGACAGCTGGTGGCAGCTGAATGCTTGGCTCTTTTGTGACTGACAAGAGCATGTGCAGCAAAACACATGTTCTGCTAAGGAGTGAGCTAATGCACCTGAAACAGCCACCAAGGGCTGCACTCTTTACTGATTTCAGGGCATGAGTCAAAGCCGACTGAACATGAGCCAGCAGTGTGCCCAGGTGGCCAAGAAGGCCAATGGCATCTTGGCTTCTATCAGAAATGGTGTGACCAGCAGGTCCAGGGAGATTATTCTCCCTCTATACTTGGCACTGGTGAGACCGCACCTTGAATCCTGTGCTCAGTTCTGGGCCCCTCACCACACGAAGGATGTTGTGGCTCTGGAGCGAGTCCAGAGAAGAGCAACAAAGCTGGTGAAGGGGCTGGAGAACAGGCCTTATGAGGAGCAGCTGAGAGAGCTGGGGGTGTTTAGCCTGGAGAAGAGGAGGCTGAGAGGAGACCTCATTGCTCTCTACAACTACCTGAAAGGAGGTTGTAGAGAGGAGGGTGCTGGGCTCTTCTGCCAAGTGACAGGGGACAGGACGAGAAGGAATGGCCTCAAGCTCCTCCAGGGGAGGTTTAGGCTGGACATTAGGAAAAAGTTTTTCGTGGAAAGGATCATTGGGCACTGGAACAGGCTGCTCAGGGAGGTGGTTGATTCACCTTCCCTGGAGGTGTTTAAGGCATGGGTGGACGAGGTGCTGAGGGGCATGGTTTAGTGTTTGATAGGAATGGTTGGACTCGATGATCCAGTGGGTCTCTTCCAACCTGGTTATTCTATGATTCTATGATTCTATGAAAGCCAGGAACTGATCACCTACACTCTCCATCGCCCACCAGGAGCTGCCATTCCCTACTTGCTTCCTTTCAGAGCTCTTGGTGACTTTTGTCACCCTTTCCTTCCTGCCAGCAGTTGTGGGCTCCTCCCTGTCATATGGCAAGAGCCCTCACTGCTTTGCTCCCTCTGACTGCACACAATCCAGATGGCAAAAATAATCAAAGAAGAACTCCAGTGGGAATGGTAAGCTCTGAACAATTGCTGTTCATCTCCTGGTCCTTGTACAATGGAACAAGAAAAAGCTGGAGTAAAAGAACGGGGCAACTAAAAGCTCCATTGGAGTCCAAACTCTCTGCAGATTTGGCAGATGCAGAGGAAGTTTTAAATAGCATGTCATGCTGTGCTTACAAGCATCTGTATTAGGATGTCAGCAACAGAGGAAATCATAGAAGGTTGCCCTATTTCTAGAATAGCTGTCTTTAAAAGTACTCTGTGTGCCTAATAAGTTCCATGCAGCTCTGACAAAAGGAAAGTAATGCTATGACTCTTATAAGAACTCTGAAGAGTATGTCACCACACAACTGCAAACAGTGAAAAATACAAACTGAAGGCGAAACCAGAGAGTCATCTGTGGCAGAACCGAGGTTGAAGAACAATTTTTAAGGGCCAGATATGTTCTCAGTGGGAGATGAGTCTGTGAGCAGAATCAAAATATTCTGGGGGCTACTACAGAAAAAAAATTAGAATGAACCCCCCACGAAACATTTTGAGTTCACCAGGCAAAGAAAATCAACGAGTCCACAGTAATACTATGGAGGATGGTCAGTGCTCTGAACTTGAAGACATAAGAAAATCTGAACCACTCTGAGCCACCTGAGGCAGAAAGTCCTGCAGAGCTCAAAGTTTCAGTCCAGCAAATGGAACTGGTGTGTATTCAGCTCCCAGGGTGTTTTATGGGGAAATTCATCAATATTTTGATGGGGTGGAAGGCATGAAGGTTTAATGGAATGACGTTTTGATCTAGGAAAAAACACTAGCTGAGCATGGCTGGAGGCACTGAACAACTATGGAGAGAACCAGAACTCAACTAAAGAAAACTTAGATCCTGTATGATGGAAGGGATATACAAGTAGATCACAATAAAGCTGAAGGTATCACTAACATAGTTCTGATAGATAAATAAGAAGGTACAAATGTTCCTTGAAATGCTGAATTATATAGAGAGAATTGACTTTGTGCAAGATGCACATAGGGAAAAAATGAAGTCAGCAGCAGCTCAGAAATAGATCTTGCCAGATGAGATTGTGACTTTCAGCATGGAGTAGCCACGTGAGTGCACTCCCAAACCAGACTGCTAACCAGACAAGAGCTCTCAGTCTATTTGTCTGAACATCTGCAGTCAAAATCTAGGCTAATACAGCTCTGGCATCTTTTTGACAGTTGTTATCATGTTGGAGGCAGACTAAAACACATTAAATATGTGTATTGCTATCATGTAAATTTATAAACAGAAACAGTAGAAGAGAATGAGTAGAAAAATGGCTAGGGACCAGCTTCAGGTTTGTCAACCTCCATTTGAAGCCATAAATATACAGGTCAGTCCTGAGCAGCTAAATAGTCTCTGCCTGTATGGTGGCTTGCCTGCTATGTTTACCACATAATAATTTCCTTTGATCAGCTGGGAGGACACTGACCTGGAAAAAACATTGAAGTTATTTTAGTTTATAGTCTTCTTTGGGTACAAATATCTGCTGAAGACATTCAGTGTTGCTTAAAGAACTACAAAGTTAAATTGTGGAAATGGCAGGAAATCTTGAAGAGATCAGTAATAATAGTAAATATTTCTTGAAAAGGATTTAAACTGGTATGCTTTCAAATCGCTTTTCATCTGACAGCCTGACAGAAATATTGGAGAATTTGAAAAGTCATGACACCTCTGTATATGTTTCATTCCTAGCTCAATACAGGAATGCTTCATGATCTTTCAGTAGCTCTTGATAGGCTACTGGGGAGGGAGAAATTGCCACAGTATAGGCAGGATTCAGATAAGTCTTTTCTCTTGATATGGCAGAAACTGTAAAGTGATGGAGTTGGAAAGTCTTACCTATAGGGGGAAATTATCAGGCATGGCCAAGGATCAGGTGGATCTTCTTTTCTTTGTCAGTTTTCTTTGTAGTGACAGAAAACTCGGTAGGAAAACTTTCATGACACAGGCATAGATCTTGTTAGACATTATGAGAATTTGCATATCATGCTGCACATTCATTTCAATACCAAATTTAAAAGGAAAATAAAGGTATGCCTGTATTGTCTGTTCTGATTTCTACCTCTCTGACTGCCACTGTTCTGCCCACATTGCTTTATTGATGCATTTTCAAACAACTCTTCCCCTGCCTAATTTAAACTTCGGCATACTGCCCCTAAACCAAACCTCTTAGTCCTTCAGCTTTGAGTTTCAGAACGTGTGTTTGGTAGCTGAACTGGCTGATTGTCTAAAGGAATTTTAAAGTGAAAGTGCTGCCTTCTGTGATGTGTCCAGGAAACATTGATAACTGATAAATTCTTCTAATAACGCTCTTCTACACTTCCACAGACTTTGTACTGCAACAAGGAGAGACTTATCCTGGAAGCATCTGTACTAATGTCATTGCAGTTGCACCACAAATGGATGTAGCCCATCAACTGTGCAAGAGTTACATTAGCTATGAATCAATTTTTATATATATTGATCAGCATTAGGTCATGATCTTTTGATGAATATATACTCGAGATCTCAAGGATAAAGCTGAAGTATAGATTCAGAAGAGTATAAATATGACAATTTTACCTCACATTAGCATGATACAGTTTTAGTTCAAAAGGATTTATGCATCATAGTTTGTTTTTTTTTTTTTCACAAAAATTTCACCACAACTTGTGGGAAGTGCTCTTAGATTGTTCCTTATTAATATCTGTGTTCATGTCAGGTACATTAGACTATTCATCTTCTATTCCAATGAGGTCTTTTTTTTCGTGAGAAGTGAGAAGGGGAAATTTTAATTGTAGGCTACTGTGACAGCCTGTGTTTTTATTTGTGAGAAGAGGTGGAAACGTCCATTTCTATGCAGTGATAGTAACCCAGCTTTAACTATGGATTACAGGGCTTTAAGAATAGCAGCTGTAGAACTTGTGGGGATATGATTTAGTAGTGGATAGGTACGGTCTTGGGCTTGATGATCTCAAAGGTCTTTTCCAGCCCAATGATTCTATGATTCTTCTACTTGTATGTATAACATCTATAAAAACTGACCCTTGCAACTTTTGCCATCAATGGATTCTGCAAAGCACTGGTACTGATTGAACAGATGCCACCACCCAATACTTCAAAGCATAGGCAGTAGAAACACTACCTGATGCTATCCAGTGCATTGCTTATTGCAGCTTAATCTCCCAGGTGCCTATTGTGATAATTTAATTGAGGACAGGTTGATATTCTTCTTTTTCTGAATATCAGTGGATGGCAAAACTGACAGCAAGATCCTCTAATTGAGACAGTATGTGTCATTTCAGGGTTTTTTTTTCATGAGCCAATAGTGTGCACAGAGAACTGCAAAAATTCCATGGGTGACGGGTGATTTTGAAATTGGAATTGCCTAAGACCATTGAGGTCTTCGTGTGAACTAGAACAGATAGGGCATCACTTAATCCCAAATTGTTTAAATTTTCCTCTGGTAATCACAGTCCCCTCCTGTTATAATGAAGGTGTACTGCTGTGACTGTATTAGTTATTCTCCCCAGAATTTCACTACAAATGATTACTAGAACAGAAGAATCAGTGGGTGGTGGGCAAAGATTTATATTGTAACGAGATGATGTACTCTGTATGGCTTCTAACACTATCAGTGTGTATTTGGAAATTAGGTGTGCTATTTCTCCTTTTTGTCGCTAAACACAAATTCAGCTGTGGTATTCATGCAAGATCACTTGCAATGTACATGATAACAGTGTATGCTCTACACACATGATTTAAATGATCCTCAGAAGTTTTTTGTTCCCTCATCATTTAGCATCTGCCTTAACCACTGGTTATTCAATTCTTGTCCTGCTAGTGATACCTTCCACCGAGCCATAGAAGCTAGAGCTGGAATATAAGGCAGCTAGCAACTCTGGTCTAGAAACTACCTTGCAAATGCATGTTTTTAACTTCTTTATTATACACAGCACTTCTGCAAGCCTTGTTCAGACATCCTTTCCTCTTTAGCCAGTCACTTAAATCCTTGATAATTTTCCTGCCTTCTATATGATATATATCTTTTCATTTGTGAACTCAGCACTTGATAGGAGTTTGCTCTTGCTAAAGATCACCCAAATGTTCCTCCTGGGCAAATCCCAGGACTTCTTCTCTATTTTTTTAACTCCTTAATCTTCTGGCTGATTTTGGCACTACTAGTCTCTCCCCTCTCATTATCTGTTTACTTTCTGGCCTCTCTTGATATAGTCAATATATTTGGACCCACAGCCCAGGCATTGTAACAACCACCAATGGCTCAGTTATATAGGAAATTCTGGGGTGGAGAAAGCTAGAGAAAACCAGACAAAACTAGACATGATTGTGATGGAGAAAATATGTGATAGAATCATAAAAGTGTCATTTCACAGTTACCAAAATGAGAACAGCCCTAGATTTTCCTTTTCCACATTCTTTTTTTCACTATTGAAGTCAGGAGAATGGAGACAAGAAGAGTACAAGACAGTGCAATAATAATTTACAGGCAAAAAATGATTCCTCCAAGTGCATGTACTTTTAAAAAATTCACCAACCAGCTGTATAATTTGCTTCCTACAGTCTGAAGCTACCCCTGTTTTGAGCATGGGCAGGGTGGCTGAGCCAGATGACGTACTTCCAATGTTATGCTGTTGTTCTAAAAAGCCAAAAGAAGCCTATTTTTAAAAAATTGTCTTTTCACTGGAAGTTTCATTTAAAGTCCTTTCAAGAGTTTTACTAGCTTCCTAGATTATTTATTTAACCAAGAAAATTGATATTTAGCACATGCTTTATCTCTCATTCAGGCCAGTGTCCTGAGCAAGGCCTCCTCGCATGACCTGACACTTGGGTTTCCCACCTGTCGTACATACAAGAGGTGAAATTTATACTTCAGCTGGTCTGATCCTGTGAAAACTGCTCTAAAGCAGGCATAAAAATGGCTAGGGTTTAAGCTTTTCAGTTTAACTTTCCTTAGCAAGTTTCATGTGTACACATAAAAGCCAAATCTTCTGTTGCTAAAGGTGGACGCATAACATAGGTAGAGGACAAGGGCAAAGTTTTGTTGTTAAAGTAGATGGATTTTCTCATGGATTCAGACTTAGCTGCTCAAATCAGTCCATTGCCTGAGATTCTTAGAAATGTGTTTTGTCTTTAAAAAGAAGGCCCATTTTTTATCTGAGGAGCAAAAGCTCTGTCAATGTGAAAGGTAATACCACCCCTCCAGGGTGTTCTCATACACCCCTGCAAATTCACTGCCCCTCACCCCACAAACCCATATTGGCAAAAAACCTCAATGAACCAATTAAAAGCTAACAATCCCCCTAAATCCAGTCTCAAATAAAATTGTATTCATAGAATCATAAAATCACAGAATAACCAGGTTGGAAGAGACCCACTGGATCATCAAGTCCAACCATTCCTATCAAACGCTAAACCATGCCCCTCAGCACCTCGTCCACCCGTGCCTTAAACACCTCCAGGGAAGGTGAATCAACCACCTCCCTGAGCAGCCTGTTCCAGTGCCCAATGATCCTTTCCACGAAAAACTTTTTCCTAATGTCCAGCCTAAACCTCCCCTGGAGGAGCTTGAGGCCATTCCCTCTCGTCCTGTCCCCTGTCACTTGGCAGAAGAGCCCAGCTCCCTCCTCTCTACAACCTCCCCTCAGGTAGTTGTAGAGAGCAATGAGGTCTCCTCTCAGCCTCCTCTTCTTCAGGCTAAACACCCCCAGCTCTCTCAGCTGCTCCTCATAAGGCCTGTTCTCCAGCCCCTTCACCAGCTTTGTTGCTCTTCTCTGGACTCGCTCCAGAGCATCAACATCCTTCTTGTGGTGAGGGGCCCAGAACTGAACACAGGATTCAAGGCGCGGTCTCACCCTATTATGACCACAGATTTTTTGACAGATCTACAGCATGCATGTCTTTTGAAAACACGCCTTATTAATAAGGTAGAGCATTTTATTAAAAAAGGCATTAAAAGTAGAGGAAAAATCACTCTGACTCTGCTTAGATCTCTAAATCTTATTCATACTTCTGACTAAATTCTGAGTTGCTATTAGCAATGTACTAAAGCTGAACTCTGCTGTGACACATATTAACAATTTAATTAGCCTATTCAAAAAATAAAAAATAAGAGATATCGACTCTGTCTGATCTCTGTGAACCTGTAGAATGGCTACAAACTTTCTTTCTCCAGCCCACAAGGCAGAGACCACAATGTCTTATTGCAATGTGAACACTCAGTTCTTCTCAGATACCAGTCAGAGGTGAAATAAAGAAAATTCTGGAAATTGCTGTCTTGGAGATGCCCTGCTGGCTTTCTCTGCCTCCAACAATCTGCTGCAAATTCTCAATTTTCATCTTAAAATAATGCTTTTATATTTTTGCAGTGGGCAATTACAGGCATCACAGATCACAAGAAAAGCAGCTGTGTTGCTGACCAGTTAACTTATTCTTGCAGAAAAGTGTCTGCAGCCAAAAAGCAGCAGATGGCAACGTACCCCTGTTCCACTTCATTACCTCAGTGAGGTGTGAATAGCCAGGCTTGTAATTTGTCCCACTTAGATACTAACGTTTTTAAGCACAGGGAATGTCTTTTTAGAAGATAAAGTAACAGCTAACTCACCCCTTCACTTTTATGACAGTTGGTCAGAACAACTGAAGCCATGAACAGAAGAAACACAAATATCTGAGCTTTCAATGACAGGGCCTCATAAGTTACTTGGGGTTCATACAGGACATGGGGCAGGACTCTGGGCTCTGTGACATGGGCAGAAAACTAATTTCATTACTCTAGAATTGAAATCAACTGCACTGCACTGGAAAGAAACCCAACAACTTATGAACCTGAGAGCAAGAAGGAACTGAGTTCTTGCTCCAGTCCTTTCTCTTCCCCCTCTGAGCAATTCTCTGAATTCTCTGTCAGTGTCTCCATAAAGGAGATAACCAGCTGTTTTCAGTGATTTCTAAGAATTTATCAGTAGGACAAATAATTAGGGTATACAATCAAG
This sequence comes from Clamator glandarius, assembly GCA_033459285.1. Classification (NCBI taxonomy): domain Eukaryota; kingdom Metazoa; phylum Chordata; class Aves; order Cuculiformes; family Cuculidae; genus Clamator; species Clamator glandarius. The sequence continues at coordinate 518,237 of JAUNZM010000238.1, forward strand.
ATCACCAAAGGCACTGAGGTGCCAGATTTTAGAAAGCAAGTTGCCTAAATGATCTTGCAGTGAGTCTGAAAACTTCAAGATGTCATTAACCTGTCATTTGCTGACCAGCTACTGATAAAATAGATTTTATGACTAGGAAGAGAAATGATTCTGCATATACGAAACAAAGTGAATAAGAAGATATGGAATGATAAGAATTAAAGTGAATAATCCGCAAGTGAATAGTTCAGTTATATATCATAATTATTTGTTCTCGGAGCCCATATAATAATTACTTCAGTAACATCTGTTCCTCTGGATAAAAAAAAAAAAGTAGACTGGAAATTAGTAATTATATAACATCTTGGTTAAAATGCTCACAGGATCCACTCCAGTTCTATTCCTAGTGGCTTTTGCAAAAATAAGTGAGGGCAAAAGACAAAACATTCTTCCAACATAACTGCTGAGCAACTCCACCTACCTCATCTACACAAGTCTTTTTACTGAAATGCCCAGAAACACCTTTGGTGCAAGCAGATAATGACATACAATTCTCTGGCTCTATTTGCTAAGAATTCATTGTCACCCCAAAAAGTCCTCAGATAAAGGAGGTGACTGCCCCTCAGTATCATGGGTGGGATACAGCTGAATTCAGCCAAATATTATATTATTCCTTCCTGAAATAAGAATTCCATATATACAACTGTCACTTCATCATTAGACACAATGGAATTCCTCTTTTGTTTTTTGAGAATGTGGCACTTACATTTCCAGGTTAAAGGTGTTTTTAATATATTTTCATATCATATATTTTAGCTTCTTCGTCTGAAGAAGGCAACTGCATGAAATTATGGGCAAGCTTTTCTTAGAAAGTTTTTTAAGGGTACAGTTCGCTGCATTATTTAAAAATGGGGTTTTTTCAAGCTTCTTGTAAAACTGTATTTGTAGTTCTTTTAAATTGTTGACATTTCTGCCTGAAATTCTAATTTTTGCAATGCCTCCATAAAAATAGGCATGCAAACTTAATACATTGTCATATGAAGCCTGGAAGGGTATACCCCTGCCTATGTGAATTCTTCCCCTCATACATATTTTTTCATGAATCCTCTGCTTCCCTCTCTATCTTTGTGAGAGAAGGTGGTTAGTTATTGAAAACAAGAAGCCTGAAGTATCAAGCTGTGCAGTTTCCTATGCTGGTAAGAACTGGCATGAAACTAATTAAAAAATATAATCACTAATGCAAGGAAAAGTTTTTAAACCTGTCAGCTAATAGTATGTTCCTCAAGGCATCCCTGGAATTAAGTATTTTTGTCAATTATGTAGTAAATGCCTAATTTGCTACTACTGGAGAAGAAAATTACATGGTTGCTTCTAAATTATTAAACAATATTTTGATGGCATTGACAGAGCAGATAGAAAGATATTGACCACAGCCATCATGCTATAGACAAATTCTTTTTATCTTTTTATGTGAAATTGAAGAGAAGAAAAATGTCATTAAATGTTACGAGCTATATGTGCAAACTGTGATTGGAAGCTATGCCAAGAGTTCACCTTCCTTTAGATTTTTCTTGTAGGATCACTAATTTATAGGGAATTTTCTAAGAAAGCATTTAGTGCTTCAGAAAGAAACTTGATTGTTCCATATGGTCAATTTTCTGGCTTTACAGGTTTTTTGCTCTTCTGCTAATCATTGGCTTTAAGTTCTATTTTTCATTCTTTTGAAAGAAATGTCTGCATCTTTAATAGCATTTTAATATAATGATACCTAGATTTCAGGCTCACTTCAACTTTACTTCCTTTTTTTGGCATTTATTTTTTTTCCCTGAATTTTAAGTGTCTGTCCAGAGAGCTCAAGAGTTCATGATCAGGCATGATGCAGACACATAGCCCTGCAGTTATGGGCAGAGGAAGAGGGAAAATCTGTTCATAGCGCCCGATGGAGATGATTTTGTATTTCAGACTGAATGTAGGTGGCTACCACACCTGTGATATGGGCAGAAGCTGTCCTGGTGGAAGTTTACTTTTGTGTTAGGGAAGAGATGAGAGACCTGAATGAGAACAGGAAGAAAAGGTGTTAGTAGTTGAAGCACTGGTGTGTTTCTTTGAATTTGAACATCACAAAATTTGGGTTGATGACTACCCTTACAAGCATATAGCTGTGGCCATTTACAGGAAATACTGAAAGATGGAGTGGAAACCGTTGCCAATATTTAAGGTATGCAGGAAAATGAGGTACTGCAGAGTTCTTTAGACTACATACTTCAATGCTGTAGTTTGAGAATGCCTCCATGGTCAAGAGCTTTATTTACAGAATTTGCTGTATTAATTAAATAATCAGTCAAGGTAATTTTAGACTCATTTTTTTTTTCATGCTTTTGGGAATATTTTCTTTTCTTTGACAGTCGAGTTCCCCCAACATTCTTAGTATAATCTGCCAATTTATTTCAAGTTCTAGATCCATTAATAGTGAAGGTAACTACTACTGAAAATAGGAAGAGCTGCTTTACTGAAGCATCACCACACAACATGCACATGAACACACAGAGGACCTTTTTTCTCCCTTTTTTTCATGTACAACCTAGTTGTGGCAGCCTTCTCGAAAGAAAAAAATCTTAGCTCATTACAGTTGAATTATTATTTTTTTCACTAAGAAATATTTAAATAAAACTTGAAAGTGTTTAGGCAAAGCCTTCCACTGCTTCAACCTTTCATTCACATAATAGCTCATGAAGACTACTTGGTTATTAGCCTGTAGCAGTGGTCCTTAAAATTGAGACTAGATACCAAAAGGGTCTGAAGTGTGAAATGGGAGAGAAGCTCAGGCAATATAGGTGGGAGAACTGAAAGAAGTGAATGAGAAAGAAGAAATGGCTTTAGAGGAAAGGAAAGCAGAATAATCAAGAGCCTGGAGTATGAAGTCAGTGATAAGGAGATGTCTGGAAATGTGCACACACAATCTAGTTGTTGCCCAGAAGTTATTATACCTTCATAGTATCTGACAGCTTATACTACTGAAACCTGGATAAGTCTCGCACACCTTTTATGCCTGCAGAACTTTTGCATGTTAAATTTCTAGACGAATCAAAAAAAAATGAAGGAGAGTATGGAAACTGATACAGAACTATAAAAATTAAGTTCCTGTTTGAATCATGTGCATGTAAGTAATTCCTGATTGCTTAGATGTCCACCTGCCTTGCCCAAATAATTTTTTTTCCCCATAATATCTAATCTAACCTGTTTTGCTGCAGGTTAAGCCTGTTGCTTCTCTTTCTGTCAAGACCAAATTGTCTCCAAGGTATTTCTAACCTATGTCATGTTTAGCAACCACTGGGTTCAAAACACCTAATGATTGCTCTTGTTTTCACTGAAATCAGTGAGAGTTTTGCCACTGAGAACAGTACAGTGGCTTTAATTAGGGAACCATTCCTGTTTTAGCATGGGATGACTCCTTCTCTTTGAGGTTACTGTCTCTCCAAGACATGGCAACTTGACATCCTGCATTTAGGTGAGAAAAGGGCGGGAGAGACAAATTCTGTTCACAGTGATTCTTTCTTCAAATAAAACCGTGGCTGCACTGACTTTTGGATTAAAGCTTAGACTCCACTAGTGTGGTTGAGATACAGATTCCAGTGGAAACAATTGGTCTCTCTGCTCTATGATATTAACATAGGACACTACTTTCTTTTGCTTTTTTGATGGTTTTGCATCTCCAGGGATCCCACCAAGTAGAAATAACTATTAATTCTGTGTAGCATGCCTGACATGTTCCACTGTGCTTGACCAGAAGGTTGCAATATTAGTCTGATGCACATTTGCAATAGAAATGTTGCAGTGGGTTGTTGGCCAGGACCACTGTAATCTGAGGAGAGAAGTGTGTCCTGCTGATTTTAAGCTCGGTATTGTAATTCTAAATGGGTTTCTTGGAAGACAATCTGTTGAATCATTACAGAAACAAAGATAAGCTGCACATTCCAGTATCACCACCACAAGCCACTCCAACAGTATTTTCCCCCCAGAGGTATTGATGGACATGTTGAAAATCTTAACTTGATCTCATGTAGAAGAACTAATCCACCAACCCACTAAAGTGCTAACCTGTGTGACTGCACACAGATCATCACCTTCAATGACTTAGTCTTTACAAAATATGTTACTTTCAGAAGTTGAGTGAAACAATCACCACAACCTTTATTGTGGTATCTTTATAAGAAAGACAATGAATACTCTATCACAACTAAAATGGAAGAGAGTAACTGCAGATTTTCAGGTCCAAAATTTTCCAAAGTTATGTTAGAACCATTTCTGGAGGGGGATTGCATCCAAAAGAGGGTCTATTTTTAGGGAATCAGTCCCCCGATATGTCAGCGCTTAGCAGTTTGATGAACTAGGCTATTGAGTATTCAGTCATTTTGGTATACATTTTGGAATTGTTGGTCATTGCTTCCATTCTACCTATGCATGTATTTTGCATTTTTCTAGAAGTATTTTAAGCAAAGCTCCATATCACTTCAATCCTAATATGAAGTACCCGCTGGCAACGTTCCTCAGAGGGGTTACAAAAAGAAAACTCTGGTGGTGACTTCTTTCTGAAAGAGCTAAGCCTACATAACAATTTTGCATTCATTAATATATTTGGGTGCAACCTCTTCCATCTCAGTGCACTGCTGTCAGGTCACTGTGAGTGACACAGAGCCTCCCCACTCTCCAGATACAAGGTCTAACACTGCCGTCCGTAACTTCCCTCTCTACTGGAAAAGTCTATCTACCAAGAGGTTAGATTCACCTTGGCAATTCCACACTAGATAAATAAATACAAATATCTCATGTCAAGACCTTTCCATTCCACATATTCAGCATGTTTCAACAGTATAAGCAGACATGGTTCAGGCTCAGAATATATAAATGCAAAGATTAAAATGTCCTTTTGTCCTAGAGTTTAGCACCTTGTGAGAACGGAAAGCGCTCTGGCTGCACAGTGCTCGGAAGCCTGCCCGGAGGCTGCTGGCACAGCTCATGGCTGACCATGAAGCAAAGAGCAGCCAGTGCAGCTTGAGTGCTGGGTTTGTCTTGTGAAAGTTTTTGTGGAAGAAACTGGTGAGGAAAGGGAGAGGGTTGGGATGTTACTTTATATATGGCAAACAAATTACATGTCATTAATATTGCAAGCCTTTTTTTTGCAGAAGAAAAAAAAAAATCCCTGCTTTATTTTAAGATTTTTAGTATGGTTTATCCTGAGATTTAGAAAACACAAGAGAGTCAGGCCTTCCAGACAAATGCATTTACCTTGATGGAATGCATTTGCAATAGCTTTACAACAATGGCCTAGAGAATACTTGCAACTCACATTGGACTTCTTTTTTTTTCTCTTTTTTTTTTTTTACTGCTTGGAAAATGGACCTGGTTTGCGGGCCTAATTCACAGCTACCACACCTACTCTCTCTGCCCAGAGAGTGAAGAGAATGAATAGGTCAATCACCTGACATATTTCCATCCAATTTCAAGGGTAGAATGTGTTCATTTTCTGACTAATGGCATGTCATTTTGCAGAAGCCTTTGGTCGCGAATTAATCCTGGAATCAAAACAGATTTTCCGGGGAGCAATCTTCCATCAAGTATTGATTTTTTTACACTCATGGAGTCTGTACTCCCTAATTTAACCTGACAATGATTCTGCACAATGGGCTGGGAGCACCTTGGCAACTCACAGAAGGAACTTTTAGTATCTTTTCTTTCAGCAAAGTAGTGGGGGGGGGGGAAGTGGGGGGAAAAAAAGACCCAAACAACACAGTTAGTCACTGAGGGATAGTTTACTGTCTAATGTTTTGTTTCTGATTATTTGGAATGGAGAAATAATGCTAACTTTAGAAGTAATGTAAGCTGGAGATGTCTCCAAAAGACCCATGACTCTGTGAAATCCTGTTTATGGCAACAGTCCCCTGCTGCTCCTGTACCTTTTCCTCACCCCCAGCACTCTTGGATGCTAATAATACAAAACCTGTAATAGCACCTCTGGTTGCAGCTGATGCTTTTATGAGATAACATTTTACTCTACAGCAAATAAATAAATAAACAAAGAGTTACACACGTAGAAGCATAATAATGCATCCTTTCCCAGAAGGTGTCTTTTTTGACTCTGGCCTCAGAAGTCCCACTACCAAAAGCTACGCTTTGCTTTTGGATTCTCATACAAGATACACCCCTTTGTATCTGCTTCTCTTCATGCTCTGTACTAAACAACTGTTCTAGCTGGTTTTTTCTACTTATTTGGCCACTTACACCAATGAGGAGAGGTGAAAAATCTTATCATTATGAAACAATAAAAGACAACAGAATAAAAAACTAGAAATCATTTAGAGAAGGGAAGACTGATGGGACAAGATGTGAGGAAGAAGCCATCAGGAGCCAGGTTTTAAATAGAATGCTAAGATGGGCATTTTTGGTTTTGAAGGTACCACTGCAGAGGCAAAATAATGCAGTGTAATTACCATTCCCAGGTTAAAAATCCTTTCTTAAGAGATGAGAAGCAATACATATATTTAAGAGGTAGTCAGTAAGGTGCCCATCCTTTTGCCTTACTCTGAAACTGAAATGCAAGAGGTTTTAAGCATCTTGCACAAAGGTCTTTGCAGAAAAATAACAACATATCTGCTGATGATTTCTCCATTAGAAACGCCACATTACTGGAAACATTGCTATATGACCTGAAGAATAATACTTTTTTTCCTCTGCCATTTTAGAGACACTTACAACTTGAGAGGTATTTTGTTGGAAATAATTTTTTCCCCCTCTATAAAACAGCCTTTCAGCGTTACTGGGAATAGAAGCAACACAAAAGCCATTCTTGGCCTAAGACTAAAAGGTTTGGAGAAAAACACACCTGTCTTTCCTTCAGCTCAGCCACCACAAACCTAACATACTAGTAACATTTTTAGGCATATCATACCAGATAATTTTGAGCTGTAGATCTGACTGTGCAAATTTCTAAGCTATGGAACAATGTCATCATCAGTGCTAAATTCAGGAGAGGAAAAGAAGTGTAGAAGAAGAAAATGGCTTCAGAAAAAAACTTAAACTAATCCTGTGCCTGGCTGAATCAGGACCTAATTTCTTGAAAATTGCAACTCCAGAGTGTAATACAGGAAATATTTGCTGAAAATAAATAAACGGAGATACAGAGAAGTAAGAGGTCCACATACAGTTTCAATAATGATATTAAGTAATAAATCAGTAATGGTTACTCCAGAACACTAACAATATCATATTATTTTTCCATTGTACTATTTTAGGAATACCTTGGAAACCACAAGATAAGTGTTTTCTGGCCTCATCAGAAAGGTTACGGTGAAGAGCCCTTCTGTGAAAAGTTTTGAGTGATAGAATATGTTTAAATTGTTACAAATGTTTATAAAAGTGCTTCTAGTCATAAAGATGATGACTGAAATCATACATGGGAACAGTTGAAGACAGCTCTCTTATTGTTAAAGAACTCTTTTCTTGCAAGTTTTTTTCTACTTTCATCTCATTTTCCAGAGACAGTTTGAAAGAGGGCTGCTTCTTTTCTTCCTTGTTTTATGAAAGTGCCTTTGTACATTAGCAAAGTGCTTTAATAACACGCACTTTGTAAAAGTCAAAAGTGCTCCATTACCCGTAAGTATAGAAGTAAATAGCACTTGTTTTAATTGAAAATATCAGACTTTTGTAGCTCTAAACACATCAAAGACACATCCATTTGTACATCTGTTCCAAAAGGTGAATTCCACTGCTTTTAGGCAGACTGCAAAAGAATCAAGCTTATTAGAGCTATAAGAAAATTTCAAATTGAAATGCCTTTCAACCTTTAAGTGGTTAAAATATGGAAATGGTTAATGCATTTAGCATGTGAAGCCACTTTGAAATAGTGAGTGGTTTAACTGATTATCCCCATCAACTGAGATGTGCCGACTGACCACAGACATTGTCTTAGGTCAGTCTGACTTCAAGGTAACACACAATAGCTTACATTGTGATGAAACAGGTTAATCTGTAGATTACCTGGCAAAGAGAGATTTAAACTGCTGTGTTTTACTTTACAGAGAGTGCACTCAGCCTGTTGCTGTGGCTTGATTGAAGGACAACACGATTCTGAACTACTGTAACTTAACATTTCTTCAAGTGTACTTAAACTTGATATACACAGAAAAGTGTAGTGATTTATTTAGTGTCAGTGTAACAAAACTACTTCTAAACTAATTTGTCTTCCAGCCTTGACGACAAAACTTAAATGTAAGACGCTCCTTAAGCCATTTATTTGGTCAGTTATTAGCTTAACCTGAAATAAGATGATGTCACACAGTAGCAGTAAAGAAGGGGCCGAAGTGATTTCTGAGCCAAACTGAGTTACATTAATGATGCTTTTGAGACCAGATGAGGGCAACTGGCTGTGGCATGGAATACAAGCAAATGAACACAATCATGCCACCTTGGCTTAACAAGTTACCATCTGTCAGCAGAGCTCTAGTAACTGAATGTGATTAGATTTCATTTTGATTGAAAACCTAATGGAAAGGGGACAAATAAAAGCAAAAATCAATCACATTACCAACTGCCAAAATACTAATAGAGCTTAAAATGTTTGTACAGGACCTGTCCTCCTGATTTCTACAGGCTTCTTTTAATTTAAAGGGTGAGCCTTCTTTATCAGAAGCCACCTGTCCATTACTGTTTATTTGTATTACCATTTGCTTTGAGGCTTGTGTCAAGAGTTCAGCAATGTGGACACAAACTATTGTCTTTCTCTGCTTGACAAGGGTGTTGATAATATTTGGAGTCTCTGCAGAGTAAAATGTTGCACATAGGCCCCTGATATAACTTCAATACCAGAGCTGTACTACAGCCTTAATTGTGAAAGCTGCTTCCATGTGAACAAAATGGCCTTTACACGTACTTGGGAGTGACTGTACAAGGCTTTACATCTCTTACAGAGCAGGGATGCTACAACTGGTCCTGTGCCTGGGTTGAGGCAATCCCAAACACACTGACAGGCTGGGCAGAGAATGGATTGAGAGTAGCCCTGAAGAGAACTTAGGTTTGCTGGTAGTCGAGAAGCTCAACATGAGCTGGCAATGTGTTCTTGCAGCTCAGAAAGACAATTGTACCCTGGGCTGTATCAATAGAAGCTTCCTGGAGTTGTTTATTTTGAGAGAGAAAGAATCTTCTCTTGTAGCTTGAAAAATGGTCCACTTCACAGACTCTAGGGCCTTTTGCCTTCCAAATCACTCGCCAGTAAAGGATCTCAAAATATTTGCAGCATACCTTCTGGTATGAAGCTGAGTATATTTATCAGCTGAGGCAATTGATTCATGTTAAGGACTTAATAAGATGTTGATGGTATTTTGCAGGAGGGCAGGTATGCGAATATGATTTAGATAAAGAAAGTGTAAAAGAAGAGAAAACTGGCAATTCCTAAAGAAATCAATACTAATCAAACCCATGGTTTCAGAAGTATTTGAAAAAGAGGAAAACAAAATAATAAAAAATACTGTTGCAAAAAGGGGAAGAAGGAGCTGAACGTAAAGAACAGCTGTGAATGAAGTCAGAAAAAGAAGAAAATCATGACCTTCTTCCCCATGAACTGCACCTGGTTGTGGTTGGAAGGCCTGCATTGCCTTGTGACACTGAAATATGTGCTGGCATGTTCCAAGCTGGGGGTTTTTTAGCCTTCAGAAGAGGAGGTTGAGGGGAGACTTTATTGCTCTTTACAACTACCTGAAAGGAGGTTGTGGAGAGCAGGGAGCTGGCCTCTTCTCCCAAGTGACAGGGGACAGGATGAGAAGGAATGGCCTCAAGCTCCACCAGGGGAGGTTCAGGCTGGACATTAGGAAAAAATTTTTCACAGAAAGGGTCATTGGGCACTGGAACAGGCTGCCCAGGGAGGTGGTTGAGTCACCTTCCCTGGAGGTGTTTAAAAGATGGGTGGATGAGGTGCTGAGGGGCAGGGTTTAGCGATTGATAGGAATGGTTGGACTTGATGATCCAGTGGGTCCTTTCCAACCTAGTGATTCTATGATTCTATGATTTTATAAGTGTGACCAGCAGGTGCAGGTAGGCAGCTCTCTCCCACTACTCCACTCTTGTGAGACCTTGCCTGGAGTGCTGTGTTCAGTTCTGGAGTCTTCAGGACGTGAAGGACATGGATCTGTTAGTGAGCCCAGAGGAGGGCTATGCAGATGATCAGAGGGCTGGAGCACCTCCCATACAAGGACAGGCTGGGAAAGTTGGGATTCTATAGCTCTGAGGAGCTGTTATAGCAGCCTTCCAGTATTTAAAGGGGGCTTACAGAAAAGATGGGGAGGGCCTGTTTGTCAGGGAGTGCAGAGGTAGGATGAAGGATAATGGTTGGAAGCTGCAAGAGGGGAGATTTAGATTAGATATTAGGAAGAAATTTTTTACTGTGAGGATGGTAAGGTACTGGCACGGGTTGCCCAGAGACTTTGTGGCTGCCCCATCCCTGAAGGTGTTCAAGGCCAGGTTGGATGGGGTCTTTAGCAACCCAACTAGGGGAAGGTGACCCTGCCTATGGCTGGAGTTTATAATTAGGTGATCGTTAAGGTCCCTTCTGACCCAAACTGTTCTATGATTCTATGAACTACAGGCAGAGCCAATATCAGAATCAAAGTCCCTTGATTCTCAGGTATACACTGATAATAATTTCTTGTCCTCCATACCGTCAATTGTTTAGGAAGTCACAACAAAATTTCTTCTTGCTCTTTAAAGTCAAGCTTAATAGGGAAAACACATTTCTTGTTCAATAGAATCACTAGCTCTGTAAATTCCTTAGCCTCCTGCTGCTGCATTTTGCAGTATGGGCAGAAGGAGTTATTATGTGAAGATGCCTTACATCTTTTTCAAATCTAAAACTAGAAATGTATCTGTGCAGAGTGTAGGTATTTTGAACAAAATTCTGACACCTCAGAGTCAGTAGTAAAATTTTTCATACTTTAAGCATCTGGAGGGTTCAACTGGCACCACGCTTTATGATAAGGGGAGCAAGATGTTACTAAAAAATCAAATCACATTTAGGGGCCCTACTTTCAACTCAACTTTTAAAGCATGTTAAGCCTGCACCATCTCGTTCTGGAATGAATAGTGAAGGCAAAATTGTTTTCTACTTTCAGATAGAAACCACAGCTAAATATCTCCATTTTGACTTCAGAGTTTAACTTCAGATGCTCGCTTTGATAAAATTACTAATTTGTTATCAGTCACCCCTACATAAGGATATACAAATCATAAGCTATACCACGTGGCATATTCCATACAGTATACAGTCAGGGAAAAGAAAAGATCAAAAAGATAGTGTACCCTTTTTTTCTACCTACCTTTTCTGTTTTCTTTACTTGCTTTGTATCACATGAAAGGTGAGTTTTTAAATTAGAAGCTTATCTGTTTAATTAGTTTAGGTTAGGACTAGCTGCTTGAAACTAGGAGGCAGTCTGAATCACACTGTGGTGTTCTAACATTGCTGATTAAGCATGGCAAGACATCATACAGAGAAAGAAATAGTCTCACTGGAATAATTGATGACTTCATAAACACAAAGCAAATATGTGTGGAAAAATGAAGTGGTTATGGCCAGTTAGGTAAAGATGTGGTCTGGCAAATGCCTACAGTTACATTACAGTTTATCCTAACTCATACAGATGCTAGTTACTCAAGGTATCTTATTAGTAACTCTGGTTGCTAATTAACATTACTGACCTGTAAGTCAAGTTCTCACAGTGTAAGCGAAGCAAAGAGTTTCAACAGAAGGCTGCCAAATAGGTGAAATGTTTATTCTCCCTTCCCTTCCTGGCCTTCCCCCTCCTCCCCTTGCCTCCACTAATCTTTCTCTTCTTCGTATTTCATTCTTTTGTTTTCCCAGTCCATTCTTATCTCATCTCCTTGTTTTGAGGACATCTTTCTGCAGAGCAGGAACTATGTTTCTGATGACTCAATACACCCCAGGTGTGGGTTCAGGAATGCAGGTATCAAATCCTTATATGCTGTCAGCACTGCTGCCTTGGGGCTGGCATTTAATTGGTAGCAAAGATGCAATAAAACACACTAGTTTCATCCTGGAATGATCAGAAGATCAGAATACACCAAAATCTGGTGAAGCCAATTGGGTGATTTTAATAGTTGATTGCTCGAAGCTGCCTTTTTCTCCTTCTCCTATGCTGGAGGCTCTTTCAGGTGTATAATATGAGCTTACACTGTAGTTGTACCAGTGGTAGGTCTTGCACCTTTATATGTGGTTAGACAATGCACAGAGATTATCAGCAGTTTGTTACTACAAAAAGAGAGTAGCCCCATTTCTGCTGTCCTTTGTCTTGGCTGTGATGACAGAGTAAGCCAAATTCAATTTAGTAATTCAATGGAAATCTAACTTAGGTAGCCCTTGACCCACTGCATTTTCTTCTGGATTAATGAGCTGGATGAGTTTAGCTTGCAGTTAGATGAGCATCAGAGCTGGTAGAAGACAGAGTGAAGGACTGAACAGCCAGGAAAAAGTACTGGAGGTAGTAGAGATGAGGGAAGAAGTGATCCCTTTTTGGAACCTTCAAGCTCTCTGAAATGCTTGGCTGTATTACCTCACCATACAATTAAACCCGTAGTTATGGGCTATTTGAAATGAGACTGCTGAAACACTTTTTGGAGGAGGGGGAGAGAATGCAATGCAAAAGAGAAAGCAAGCCAAAAGGTGGTCTGAATCAGCTCTTGGTGAATCAAGATCTTAAGCTGCTGCAGCTCCTTCTGCCGTGGGTCTGCCCACGACTTCAACAACAGAGGGCTGTGCTAACGAGAGTGACTTCAAATTTGCAATAGACTGGGAATATGCACCCCAAGGTTACTGTTCTACCAATGTGCAGTGCCTCATTAAGTCTTCTTGCTCATTCCTGTTTCTAGCTCTAAGGATACACTTATTTCTAAGTAGACAGTCAGGACATGCCTGGGGATGCAAAGGTTTCTTGGTCAAACTGTAGAGCAAGCACCTCTGAGCATTCAGGTGGCTCCAGTCTCCAAGACGATCCAGGTAAACATTTGGAGACTACTTCTCTCAGGCTCAAGGGAGCCGTTCTTCCATAATGAAGCTGACATTACTTAGTACCTGTTGGGGGCAGCCAGAGCAGCAGCTCTTTAAGGGTACCAGAAGAGGAATGATCCAGCGAGCAGGACTTGCTGGCAAGGAGCTGGTTCCACCATCCCCAAGAGAGGTGAGCAGGGAAGGCTTAGGGAGGGTGGGAAGCTGAGCTCAGCCCAGTTTGTCAGACAAGTTTGTAGTTATAAGGCAGTTTTGAGGCCATTCCAGGACATCAGGCAGCGAATTGGGCCAGCTTGCTGGGATGAAGTACCAAGACGGGGCTGTGGTGAACTGGAGGTCAGCACTCCTGTGGCAGAGGCTGATGGCCCTGGATGAGGCTGAAACGGGGTCCTGGGCTCTAGGAAGTGGTGGGGGGAGTCCTGAGGGGTCTGGGCAGGGGCAGTAAGGTCTGTTAGTGCCCTTAGGGTCTTCACAGTATCAGTCTTTGCACAAGATCACATCCTTGAGAAAATAAATCAAATTGATAAAGCCTGAAAAAGCAACTGGATTTCCCCTGCCACCCACTCCAAATGGAGAAAGGCTAGTGACTCCCAGAGCCCACCTGCCATCTTGCCAGCCCTACATATCTTATCCAGGATGGTCCATCCTTGCTCCAACTCTGCCTCCTGAGACAGCCACTGGTTTTCAAAACTCTCTCTTTACTACTCAGAAATTGCAGGGAAGTACCTTTAAAATTACCTCTTCACTTTTCCATGTATTTGCTAATACACACGTGCACGTTAACCACCAAGACAAATGCTGATTACTAGGAACCAGAATAATTGTCTGCAGTGGGTAACTTTATTTTCAAATACATGGACATCTATGTTGGTTTTCAGTATTAGAGTTGGCATGCTTTAAATGTCAGCGCTGTTTTAACATCTATAGAAGTCTGTAAAATTAATGATGAGAGAGGTTCTTACTGTAAACGTATTGGAAATGGCAGCGTTCAGTTACCTGTAAATGTTAAAACATTGTTTACTAAGAGCTGACAAAGACAATCAGTAGATGCATGCTTTAGTCTGGCAGACGTCCAGCCCCTGAAGACCTGCTCCAGCTCACTTTGTGTTCATTTCAACGCTGTGTTCGTGGTGCCAAGAGGAGTGGTCTGGCCCAAGATTATGGTGACTTCTTCTCTCAGGAAGACAGGGAGGAATCTGTAAATGCCACCAAGATGATCTGAGGTGGCTGCAGGCACCAGTGCTGTGGGGGGCGGGTGCTTTGTGAGTGCTGCAGCTGTATGTCCTGTACTCGCCTGTGTGGAGAGATGCCAAGGATGCTACTGTAAAGACTTTCAGAGAAAGATAATGGGGCAATCTGCCCTTCTGGGAAGCAAAGGGAGAGCAGAGTCCATAGGGCTCTTCTCCAAAATGCAGACGCAAAGTTTTGATGCTTCTGAAGCTATGGGTACATCGGTACAACCTTCCAAGTGGTTGTTTGTATGGGAAATGTCAGTGTTCCTAGACGTAAATAAAGTAACTTATGTACTTCCATGTAAATATTTCTATTACTTTGGATTGTATTGGCTAGAGGAAAATAACCAACAATCTGTATCTTTCAACACTACTGCAATTTTTTTCAAGTAATCTCTACTAGTGACAGGCTGTCTTGGCAGCATAATTTATGTTTGAATTTCATCCATTTCACAACATAACTTGCTGTTCACCACTGAACTGGACTCTACCACCACGCTGAGAGGAAAACGAATCCCTTCTGAATTTGAAGTCTAAGTATGCAGCTGGCTTCTTTTACATCCCAAAGAGATACTTCTGCTAATTATCTTACTTGTGCTTTATGCAGCATCGTGCAAAGTAGCTAGTGAAGATGGTGCATCTGTCACTTGAAACTTAGTGCAAGTACTTTATTTGAGTTTTAGACTCGGACAATGAAGATGACACTGTGGCTCAATCCTCCAGATGTCTTCAGAAAGCAAACACAGAAAGGTCAATAATTAAAATTTACTAATGAGTTTCAACACACATGCAGAGAAATAATTTTGTTAGGTTTTCATTGAAGTCTCATTTGTTGTCTTCTATCATTGACATTGCTTATATCTAATCACATGGAATCCAAATTCTTTCCTACTTTCTTCTTTCCTAGCAGCTGCACATAAGAAGTTTTATTATTCTAAAACTGTTTTGAATCTAAGCGGGTTTATTAATATCCTATCCCCTCTCCTCTTGCAATATCTCCCACATCCCTGACAACAAACCTTTGTGAATTTTCTTCCAGGAGGAAGTGTAAGAAAACACCTTGACAAAAGTTGCTAGGCTTTTATACAGTTATTTTATGTGTGCATTTCACTTTGCTGCAGGCAATGGCAGAAGAAAAAAAATCAATCCATATTTGTGCAGAATGAAAAGATGAAAATAAATAAGAAAAAAAAACCTCTTCCAAAATAATTAGCTGTGCGGTGTAAGGAATAAAATAATCAGAAATACTTGACCTGTTCCCCTGCTGCTGCTGAGCCCTTAAAATACAAAAACATAGTAAGAAAAATTGTTAGGAAGACTTATTTCAGAGAACAAGCAGCTCTTGTTGTGGAGAATAGTGAATGCTATTGTTTTTTTTTTTTTTAAGCCTGGAACCTCCCCAGATCTAATTTAGGGGTGAGTGATTTAAAATGCAACTGAAACCCTAAATGATATAACAACGTATTTATTTAGTAGAAGATTAAGTGGGTCAACCATTCATTCACTAATGTGGGTCAACCATTCATACCATAATGGATTCAAATGTAGCTACAATGGCCACAATTGATATAGTTTTATGTAACGATATCTATATCTGTGGCATGTTTTGTGTGTATATATATATAAATATTACACAAATAGAATATATTCACATAAACTTGTGTATGCTCAATTGCGTATATTCATATACACCTACATGGTAAATATGATTAATCTTGCATCTCTTCCAAAAGACTCAATGCTCCTTTTAAGCACCTAGAAGATGCAGAAACGAAATTGTGTTACAATTGGTTTGGTTGGAATATAGTCGACAAAGAGTTTATTTAAAATGGGAGGACTTCTGAATAGCTTAGACATACAGCCTTACCATGACAGTGCATTAACTGCGACCATTTCCAGCAGGCAAGATTAATATTGCTTATAAAAATCCTGGTGTAGAATGTTTGTTGTACTGCCAACAATACTGTATAGGAGGCGATTTTTTTGGTCCCTGGCAATGATTTTTGCACAACGCACTGAGTAATCATTGTCTACAATGCACCTTTTTTCCACCATAAAACCTGTGGAAGGAATAATACAGCCCTCATTTTTCCTCTAGCTTCTAAGGATAACTCTAAAATATATATCTCGTGCCATTAGTCCATAAACTCCAGTTGTGCTCTGGTACTATGCAACCTGAGGCTACCAAGATCAATAAAACTATTGAACTCACAAATATTTCTACAGCCAGACTTCTTTGGAAAATTTAAAGAAGTGTATATACCTGTTTGTAGGAAAAATAGACAAAAGAGGCCATTGTTGATAGGATGAGCAAAATCTGCTGGATTTAGCCTGCAAGACAGTGAACATCAGAAATGTGATGTTTAAGGTTTGATGCCAGAGCAGTATAAATTCAAGGGATGCAACACATGCAGGAAATGGATTTAAGAAGGATGGATGACTGGCTCTGGCAATTGCAAATAAGACGCGGAATGTTTCCTGCCAAGGTCACTGGTTTTACTCCATTTCATTATCAATTATTAAATATCTCTTCCTCATATTTATTAGTTTACAAGTTGTTTTCACTTGAGGGACACCATTTGGCATCTTATGTGAGCTGAATTGTTGATGATAAATCAGGCTCAAAGCAGAGTGGTATTTGTAACAGGAAAACTGTTGTGTTGTTGGTAGCATCTTGCACTGTCAGGAGTCTCAAGTGGAAGGACGAGGTCTATGTATGGGGTAAAGAGCTTAAATTTTTTTTTTTCTATCTGCTTGTATGTTCTCTACTGCATGAATGAGGAAGATAGATCTTGATTTTTCTACCACTCTAATACTTCACATGCTCAATAAGCTTCCTCCCAGCATGGCAGCAGAAATGGTAAACAGCTGGCTTTCTACTCAGATGTGCTCACGTCTAGGGCCATCTTACCTTATGAAATAAAAATAATGAATTTTAATTTTTCTTCTTCACCAGAACGGCAGCTTACATTAGGATTTATGAGACTGTGATGCAAATAAGGGACTTGGTCATGTCGTAATGGTAAAAAATTAATAAAGTATAAGGGCAAACTTCTTCAATATTGATATGAAAAACAAGACTACATTTCAGTTATTTTTTTCTCGCAGAATTCCGTTTCAGAGGAAGGTATCTGAGCTTCATTAACAAAAATACAAGCACTTCTGGCGAGTCAGTCCTCAAACAAATATTTCTTGTTCTTCAGAATAGATATGGCATATTCTTCACATTGCCAAAGGGGGAAAAAAGATTCACTATTATGGAGAGGATGCAGGAGAGCAGAAAATTCAAAGCACAATGGCAGGTGATGTGAATCTCCCTAAAGAGATACTGAAACTCTGAGGCAGTGAATAGTTACCTGCTTTTTGTGGGGGCTGGATGGGTTGAGGTTTTGGATCCAGCTTGCTCAGGGATGACATTTCTGTTCTCAGCTTTTTCCACATTCCTTTTTTATAAACCTTTGTTGTGGAGTTGCTTGTATGATTGCTTTTCAATCTGTTTCAGTCATACAGAAGTGAATTAGCTTAAAAAATTTGAATGCTATGTGTTTGTTGAGGTTGTCCCAGTTGAAATGAGTTAATGAATGAGAAGCAGAAGGTATCTGCTGGAAGATCTGAAGAGGCAGTCATCTTTGGCAGTTGGGGATAGTAAAGAGAAAGGGGCATAGCAGCCAATTCTATAGTTGCAGATGTTTGCAGAGCACAGTTGCCTATACCAAGCGAATATTATGGGTCATCATCTTCTGAAACTTTTTGCCTAGTTGACCTGGATATCAGAGTGTTGGTGAAGACTGTAAATTGCATCTGCAAGTTGTATTCATAGTCTTTGACTCCATTCAGGTTGTGCTGTAAACGTCAAAGGCAAAGGAAAGCAATTGGCTTAAACACTGAAAAGCTTAACTAAGAAAAAGGGAAAAAATACGTGTTGACTATCTGGACTACACTTAAAATTGCCCTACCAGCTTATGAAAGAAAAAGTCTCCAGGACTGTATTTTAGCCCTAGTAGCTATATTCTTTAGCTAAACCAGCTATTTTATCAATTTTTTTTATTCTAGAAATTGGAAGGGCCTCTCCACAGTGTGTCCAGCTCCTCTGTGTCTGTGCCTGAGCCATGAATTTTCTTCCTTATTCATGTCTACCATACTGGCATATTGAAGTATCCTTGCACTTCAAGAGCTAGGCGCCACATACGCCAGGTGCCTGCTTTGCAGGGGCTTCTATTCCAGGCAAAGGGTTTATTACTGGACAGATCCTGAAGATGCACCTCCAGTGTAGAGAGCTTCCTGTGAGGTTGGTGTGGCTTCATTTAGCTTTTCAGTATGTTTGGCTTGCACAGTGCTCTGTGATAGGACATGTGTTTTCCTCTTTGGATGGGTAGGTTTAGAAGAGAGCAACAAAGCCCTCTGCCAAGCATGATCAACTTATTCTGATAAAATGGACTGGATGTAGACTTTGCTGCCTTCTCTAGCCCAGTTTACTGCACAGGTATTCACAGCAGTGAGCTTCAGAGCTTCTTTGAAAGCAGATGACCATTAGAAAAAAAGGAAAGCATTGAAAAGAAATGTCCAAATCCTGTCCAGCTCTGGAACAAACACTCAAGCATCTAAGTGACAAAGCTACTCAAGGTAAATCTATAATCCCATATACTTGCATATTCCGCCCCAGTTTAAATAAGCTGCTTTGAGTGTGCAAAATGTTGCTGATGGTAGCAAATAAAAATAGCCTCAAACCTGTTTCAGATTTTGTTAATTTAATGAATGAAAAATTGTTTTTATTTCTCTCCAGTGTTTACAAGTAACCTATTTTTCTGATTTAAACCTTGAGAACCCAAAATAGACTTTCTAATACAATACCTCATAAAAAATTTCTACTAGGAAGGTATTTTCCTCTCCCACTTGTTTTAATCACCTTTCCAATGCAATTTTTTTCAGCTAGAGGTTTTTTCCATCCTAAATTACAATATAACTGCTGCATTGGAAATGGAAGTGGCAGATGGCTTTCTTTTAAAGACAATAACCCTCCACAGTAAGGAACAGGTTTTAAAGGAAGCCAGGGCCTACTGACAGGCTGGGAAAAAAGAGATGTGCACATTTATTGTAATTAAAATGCACCCTTGCAAGATTTTAATCTCTGAAGAAGTTAGAAGTGGGCTTGGTGAAAGGAAGGATGTGGGACCAGACAGCCCACTGGTCCTGCTAAGCCAGTTGTGAGGCACTGATGGTTAGGATTGTAAATCACATGAAAATTGGGAAGAACAGTGAGCAATAGGACAATGAAATCTTATTTCCTAGGATGCACATCCTCATGGGTTGTGAGCATAATGTGATATTTTTTTCCCCTACAGCTGGGGATTTTAGAAAGACTTAGAAGATTATTTAAATTAGTTTTAGGAAAATTATTTCTATTAGTCCAGTAACATAGTCTTACATCTCACCTTTATCTTTTAAAAAATGTTAACTTTTTTAGGGACAATCAGGTTTCAATTTTAGCATGAAATTCAAGCCATTTCCAGACATAAATGTAACTTGTCATATTCTCATCTTTAGTTGATGTCTGGGGCCACAGTACCTGCTTTTGATATCACACCTTTAACCACAGAAGAAGAAAGCGTGTTATAAATAATACAGACTCCTCACAAGCTTGATGTACAGTGAGTGTATGCTCAGCTGATACCAAGCAACTGATAGGCTTTTATTACTCTGTGTGGCTGTTCTAACACATCTTTTTTTTTATCCAGTGTCTATGAGTTTTGTCTTTTCCTTTCTCAGATGCCATCTTTATTATGTATTATTACGTGTTGAGTAATGTGATTGAAGATGACCTGTAAAGTGCATATGCCAGTGTGGATTTTTGATCCCTGCTCTTTGTGTTTCTCACTCTGGATGTATAGACCACCTAGTGAATTTTGATTCCCCAGACTGGCTGATAAGTCTTAGAGTCAGGTTGCTGATGCACGTGCTTGGGACTAGGTATACTGTAGACTGCAGGCACAAAACAGTGCTGCTTTAAGTTCTTCTTATTAATGGCCAGTATGGGAATTTGTTTGTGCACCTTCAGAAGGAAGGATCTTAAATTCAGTGGAACAATAGAGAGTATGTTAAAAGTATTTAATGGCCTATGTTCTTGCATCTGTTTCCCCCAATGTTCCCTACTCAGACTATCTTAGAATCATAGAAACATAGAATAGTTTGGGTTGGAAGGGACCTCAAAGATCATCTAGTTCCACCCTCTCCCACCCTGCCATGGGCAGGGACACCTCCCACCAGAACAGGCTGCCCAAAGCCCCATCTAACCTGGCCTTGAACACCTCCAGTGATGGGGCAGCCACAACTTCCCTGGACAACTTGTTCCAGTTCCTCATCACTCTCATGGTGAGGAAATTCTTCCTTATGTCTAGCCTAAATCTGCCTCTCTCGTTTAAAGCCATTCCCCCTAGTCCTAGTGCTACAAGCCTTTGTAAGCAGTCCCTCTCCAGCTTTCTTGTAGCCCCTTCAGGTACTGGAAGGTCGCTATAAGATCTCCTCAGAGCCTTCTCTGCTCCAGGCTGAACAACACCAACTCTCTCAGCCTGCCTTCAGAAGCATGTGTTTCTTGTAGCCATCTGTATATAGCTGTATTGACTTTAGAAGGAATATGCATGTACCTTTCTTGTTGGGATACAGCCCCCCTTGAGCTGTATTTGTTTCAAAAATAATAAAGTATATATCAAGATTTACTGGTGTATCAGCTAGAAAATGTGATAAATATGAGTAATGATTCACAAATGCTTAGAGTAGGTCCAATCCTGTGAAGACTTACATCACTAGAAGTATCTTTGAAGGTAGCATCAAAATATCAATACCCTAGTTGGGTAAATAGTTACCTACATTACACATTTGCAAGATCAGTCCCTTTAGTTTCCACAACTAATAACAGAAAATAGCTGTTGTTCTTCAAGAAATAACCACTTCTCTTCAGGGAGCTTAACCTGGATGAATTGAGGGGTAATCTTGGGGTTAGTTTCATATTCCTCTGTTTAAGAACAAATAAATGAACTGAGAATATTAAAAGGACAGAGGCAAGATGGTAAAAAACACCAGAATGCCTTCTTTGCAAAAAGAAATTAATGGATCTTCATAGCTTTGTCTTCTTTTCATTGCAGTTGATAGTTAAAAGACAAGTTTTTGAGAAAAGGTATCCACACTTCATGAGAGTATGAGAAGTTTAAAATTAATAGCATTGAAACTGTCCTGGTTTAACCTTGTCCCAGCCTGATCAGCAGAAAAACGCAAGCAGTCGTAACCCAACACCCTCACCCCCCATGCCTCCTGGAAAAGGGAAAGGGAAATGAGAGAAAGAGACGTGTGGGTGGGAAACTGGAATTAAAACAGTTTTAATGAAACACAACAATAATAAAGACAATTCTATTAATAAGAAAATATATACAAATATAGGAAATTGCTCCTGCCCTGATGATACATCACCACAGGAAAAATGTCCTAGGCTGGACTCAGCAGCAGCATCAGTATAGGCAATGGCCTTTCTGCATACCAGTGCCCCTTCTTATCACTTTTAGAGACAAACATGGCCTGAGAAACATGATGTTAATTCCAGTAAATGAAGTTACTTAGATGAGGCTAGGCTGAAAAGTTCAAAACCTGATTCTACTTTAGCTGAAACCAGAACAAAAATCTAGCAGGAATGAATAAATGTCAGTACAAGTTCTTCAATGAATTTTAAAAAGGGGCAGTTGAACTGAGGTTACGCAATGCAGTTGGACAGCTGCTGGGGTAATCCTTTTAATCAGTGATGGCCACGTTTAATTCTCCTCCAGAACAAATTGAAAATTGTCATGCAATTAAGTTGTCCTCTAAGACCTTTGACATCCTGGGACCATCACTGAGAGAAATGTACAAAGTAGGAGATCTTCCTATTGATGGCTAGACTAGATGGGGCATGGATTTTTGTTAACTGAAATCCAGGAGCTCATTAGCTACACATTAGCAATATGGGGTGTTGGAAAAGCAGGAAGCAAGTCCAGACCCAAGATTGTTGTTGCTGTGCTGGCAGAGGCTGTGCCACGATTTTAAACTGCTGCTCCATGAAAACTGAATCTTTTCTGTTCTTTTAGGGCTGTCCCACGCATGCAGACCCCAGCAGAGTGTTAGTATCACCTGCAGCTCCTTTGGTTGATTAGAAAATGCTGCTGCTGGCATTTCAGAAGAAATCAGGGCGATTAGTGTCTGGATTGAAACTACATGGTCATTGTTGGTGAGCTACCTGGTTACTCTCTGCTCAGTCCCAACCATTGTTGTCTCTAATGTGACAAAATGCAACAGTGAAGGACTGTGAATGAGGAAAAAACCCAAACCTCTGTGTCTGTAGAGCAGAGAGAGAGAGGGAAGAAAAAAAATCCTTCCAACTCCTTAATTATCAATTACTTTCAAGAACATCATGATCTCATATGGGAGTGATTCATATTAAATCTGAGTTCTCAGATTAAAAAACAAATCCCAAGAGAACCTTCTCTCTTGATAAGTCCGTTTTGCTTCCTGAATAGTTGTTTAATTGAACTTTTAGGTCAGTGGAAGAGAATCTTTGCTCTGCTAATGCTCCAGGTTTTTCTCCCTGATACAGATTTAGACTGCGACTGGTTGTAAAGAAGCTGCACTGGTGAATAGGCCATACAAAGCCATGTCTTCCCTGTGTAGTTCTCTGAAATCAGTGCCAGGTTTCATTCCATCACACCTGTCTTAAGGGCAGGGCAGGGCACCGAATTGATTGTTTATCAAGAGTACTGCAAATACATTGTTTTTTGCAAGAAGTACAAAAGAGAGGCCATGAATTGTGCTCTTTGCTCTTAATGTTACACATAAAGAGCTTTGAAGTACTGTGTTTTTAAGCAGTCAGTATGTGGTGCAAAGTCTTATAGTTAGCTGTCAGTGGCTAGAAGGTAGGATTTATTTTGAGCTTTTGATTATCAATGGGAACATAATTGATTCAATTTGCAAAGTCACCATTTCTTGTGACAAAAGAGATCCAGGTTCTTTAAGTAGTGGCTAAGTAGGGTCATGTGCCTATGAGGCAATCAAAATACCTGTAGAATGATCCAGAGAGAATATTTTGCATTTTTAAATAGGGTGGTGGTCAGGAAGCCTTTATCCAGTGTTAAAGTGTTATTTTATCACTATTGAATGAAAAGATAAATATTTGGATTTTAGTAGCTGATATGAAAGCATGAAGAGTCATTCACCACAACCTTGTATCATATAAGTGGATGAATTATATGAGTTTGGAATACATATGTTAGACCATGGTGTGGAGACACGATGCCTAGAGGAGCTGGTGTGATTTTGATACTTCTGTAGGTCTGTAGTATACTGGGCTGGTCTCATCTGTCCTGGGAAAGGTAAGCTGTGGAGCAGGTATTTACCAGTGGGTAGACGTAAAGACGTCCCTCTTGGGGATCAACAGTGTTGGCACTCTGCTGTGGTTTGAACAAATTTAGAGTCAGTTTTTTTGACTCTTAACTCAGTTGCTCTAAGTAACTTCATTTTCTGAAAGCAAACTGCACGTTTTTGAGATAGCTTCCTTTCTAGCAGCGATAACACAGGGCACTGGTATGCAAAAGGGCCAATGTTTGTATTTATTCCTATAGTAACCAAGTCCATCCTCCAGCTGGCAGAAAATGTCTGCATTTCCAAGGGGGAGCAGACAGGACAGGTGACCCTAAACTGACCAACAGTGTATCTCATCCCATATACATCATATTTGGTATAAAATAAGAGATCACGAGGGTCTTGCCCCTCTTCTGTGATGACTGATGTCCAGTGAGGACCTTGTCTGTCTGATTGCTCCTGATCCGGTGCCTTTCTGAATCCAGTTCCTGAGCTCAGGACCCTCTCCTTCATGTCTGCTCTACAATATTTTTGGTGACGTACAGTCGTTGAGGGGTGGGGGTGCAATCGCATATATTTTTATATTTTTTGATACTTTCATCTTCCTCTTCTAATTTCATTAAAGTTGTAGTTTTAGTTTCCAGCCCACAAGTCTTTTTCATCTCATTTCCCTTTCCCCAAGAGATTTAAGAGCCCAACTGCATGGTTTTAGCTGCCGAAATTAGCTGGGCCAGGGCTCAACAATGATGCGCTCCCCGTGTGTAGGTGGTGCATGGGAACCTGTGGTCACTACTTTTAAAATGAAGCAGGCACATGACAGTTTAGCCCATGATACAAGGAAATGGCAGCATAGTTGGTACTAATACATGGCTTCGAATCATCATGCTGCTCCAGTCTCTTCTTTCTCCCTGTTTTCAGGCTCTATTTACCTTTGGATTCAGGTGCTTTTGTTTCAGATGAAAGCAGGGTTTGGGAACTGAAAATGTTATCTACTTTTTCCACATATACTATCTGGTCAAACAAAAGCCTATACCTCTATCATCTTTGCCCTGCTTATGGTGCCTGGATCATCTTGTTTACAAGAAAGCTGCCTTTTCCCACTGTCTTTCTTACATATTCCATAAAACCCATAGAAAAGGGAAATTCCAATCTGGAAAAATTCTGGATAAACAAATACCCCAGGTATTTACTCTATGCGAGTAAATATTTTGTTTTCATTTTTATTGTTCAGCATGTGACATTGGAAATGTAAAACAATATTTAAAAAAAAATCAAAGGAAAAAGGCTTTGCAAAAGTTTTGTTCCCAGTGCTCAAACACAATGTTCTAATATTGTAAGAGCATTTTTCTAGGCTGTTTTTCTTCCAAACCAACTTTCTAATACAACTAAATAATTTCTTAAAAATTGTTGATTTTTCAGAATCACGTATTTAAACAAAATTCAACATGGCCCCATGAAAATGGCCTGAATTAAAAGGCATTTTTGCTACCTGTTATAATAATCACAGGAAGAAATGAGGAATGAACCTCAGGAGCTCTGCGAAAACACAAGTGAAATCATCTGAAAAGCTGACCCAAGCTTCCTACCTCAATCCCCTTCCTTCACTCACCAGGGCTTTGTTATGGGAGCTGTGGAAGCACTGGGAGATCCACCACTTCTGGCCTTCATGTGCATCTGTGCTTTGCTCCACTTGGCCTGGGGGATAATATGTACTCACCTGACTGATTCCATGATATCCCTTAGCAGATCCTCTACTTTGCATATCTGTAGAGAAAACAAGACATCACCAATGTACATGCCCACTCTGGGTACAGAAACTGTGTTTAGTTTTGCAGAAAAAGTGATGCTCAAGAATGCAAATGGATTTTCTTCCTTTCTTTCAAGCATTTAACTATTTTTGTATTGAGCTGATGTGAAATTACATGAGCTCTGATCATGTGAATAATGCATGAGATTTAAGACAAATACATGAAAGGAGCTTATTTTTCATGTCAAACAATTCTTTATTTTTTATGGTACAAATTAAAAGTGACAGATCTGAAGCTGTTAAGAAATACACAAAGTGCAGCTTTACTGACCATACAGATATTGCTCTAGATTAAGTACAGTTTTTGTCAGTTTTTAAAATTTTTTTTTATGTTAAGCAACCTGTGCAGATAAATCAGCTTTGGTTTCAAAGTCAGAGTAGTAAGGAGCTTTTAAATATCCAGTTTGGTTTCTTGGTCACAAGTCCACCACATCGACTCCTTTTGTAATTATTCGTATTTTTCAACAACACGATACAGTCCATTTTGTACTGCCATCTTTCCTGCTGCATGCTCCATGCATGGAAAAACAGATCTCTTTGCAGTGCTTCATAAGTGACCCTGGTGACCATTCTGTAGATTATAGCACATAGGACAAAAAAAATAATAATAGTAATAATAATAATTAATAATAATAATATCACTTTTTAACAATAAATAAACAAATGTGCCCCACATAATCTCAAGTTGGAAACAAGCAAACCACATGACAAAAAGCTCATTACAAAATGTTTTCCAAACAGATTTTACAGTCAAACATTGACATGGAAATCAATTTCCTCTCTTATCTTCTTATTTGAATGTTGGTCAATAACTGGGTACAAGTAGAGTGCTGAGGTAAAACACTGATGAACAGTTTTATTTTTGTATTTCTTTTTTTTTTTTAAATAGTAACAGTTTAGTATTGCAAGATTGTCAGCAACATTTAGCCATATCTATACAATGTGCATATACCTACATACATTGAGCTTTGGTCCAGCATTGAGAAGACGAGCAAAGGCATTTTACATATTTCTTTTTGGTTATAGCTTGAGTTCTTTGATACGCCTCTACTTGTTCCTTCTTAGCTCCTTTTTGCTTTCTTGTTCTTTCTTTTTTCCTTTTTTTTTTCTTTTTTTAAGGTAATTTTTTTCAGTAATAACATAAAGAAACTGGAACCATTTGAATGCATTTGATTTCTTCAACTGCCCAAAATAGCTTTTTAGTGAAAAACATAAAAAGACAAAATCAGAACAGTAAGTGAACCCTTGGTTCATTATTCAAATAATAATTTTATATATATATTTTTTTAAAAAAAATTCAATGACCAATACATTGGAAAACCATTAAACCTTCACATATGACTGAAGAGACTTTTTTTCATTTGCTGGTAGCAATCTATCTTTTAGTCACATGCAAAATTAAAAGGTATTCAAATGTAATCAATACATGAAAGTTTTTTACAAATGGAAACCAGAAATGTTTCAAGTAACAAAATAAAAAAAAGTATTTATGGCCCCCCAAAGATGTATGATTCACACGTAAGTTATCTTCCTAAGAATCTGTTCAGGCACCATTTATGCCTCATAGCAAAAATTTCTTTATAGAAAAATTAATATAAGAAGCATTACAACACTTTATAAATAATTTACAAAACATAATACAAAATTAGAAAACTGTAAAAAAAATCACTGCACATGAATGATTTTAAGACCGTAGGATGAACACAATTTTTTCTTCCAAGCTGGCAATTTGTATTTATTTTACATTTTTACTGTCCTAGTTACATCCTCCCGATATGTACTTTGGAACAAAAAAGAGCTTATATAACTGCTGCCAGAAGATTTTTAAACATTTAATATCTTTCATACACTGTTTAGTTCACTTTTCTTCTTGGGGAATTTTTATTCACAAAATTTAGAACAGTCCTTGGGAGAGCTGGCAATTTAGTTTTTAGGCAAAGAACGGTTGATGGTTTTGTTCCCAGGCTGTTGGTGATATGGGTGGAGGGAGCAGGGGGAGATACGGTCTCAAGGGTGGCTGAATTGTGTATGTGGCATTAATGACTGGACAATTAGCAGCATACTGGAGACATGGGTGTCTGCTTCCAATATGATTTGTTCTGCCCTCCTTACCCTGTTGGCTTCTGTGTGGTCTCCTGATCGCTATGTAAATTGAATTGTGGCTGCAAGTTTAGGTCTGTTTTGTATAGAAAATATAGATATAAATGTGGATACAGGTATCTGTGGATCGAGCGGTAAAAGGAAAACCAGAGAGGCAGATGTTGCTGTGGGAGCCTCTTTACTTCATGTGCTCAGCTTAGGTAAAGCATCTTTTTTGTCCCTCACAATTTGCCTGTGGTTACTGAGGTGTTTTTTCCCCCAGGAGATATTTATATATATCAACAGTCTGAATAGAGTCAATAACAATTCTCACTCTCCTCTTCATAAAAGCAATACTGAAAATATCCTTAAACGTACCCTGCTGAAGCTTAAAGCCTAAAATGCATTTGCTGGACGTGAGCCCAGCCCAGAGTACTGGATTCTCAGTGCTCTCCAACCCTGACCTTTGAGAGTGCTCGCATTTAGAGGTAGTTTCTGGCACAGATGATGGTCTCTGAAGCCTTAAGACTCCACCAACCATGCAGTAAATGCCCCATTCTACAAGGCAAATCCCATTAATAAAATAGCTGGGGCCAAATTCAAAGCCTAGGGAAATCAATGGAAGTCTCTTTCTTTTGCTAAGTTTTTGATACAGCCTTGAGTTCTTGAAAATGCTGTAAGAGAGGTGTTATTTGAAGACTAAGCACTTCAGGAACCTCCTTCAACATCCTGAGTAGATGAGAAAAAACGCAGTACAACCATCCTGAAGCCAGTGAATGCAATCAGGTGTTATACCAGCAGAATTTTATTCCATCTCTACAGTGAGCTGAACCAAATCCCCAATGTTATCTTTTAGAAAGTCCTGATCAAGATGCAGCTTCTACCCTCACAGTGGGCTGAACCAGAAAGGCTGGAACAGAACTCAGCAGAAGATTAAAATTAAAATTGCAGGTGACTTTCATAGGTCAGCCCATACTCCGTTGATAACCTGCAATACCTTTCCCTCCCTCTGAGCCTTGGTATACTCGTAGATTCAAAGACCATAGTGTTTTAGAAGATGCTTGTCCAATCGAAAAGGAAGCCACAAAGGTAAGTTGTCTTTAAAGGAAAATCAATTCACCTGAAGCATATTGCAGGTGACCCACCTTACTATTCCAAAGGATAAAGGGTTTCCCTATGTCCTGATTGCTTAGTCTAGCCAGCAGTCACAGCAAACACCTGCAGAAACATAGCCTCTTAATGAAGAGGTCAACAGGGCCAGCATTAGTTTCAGGATGGCATGATAAAAGGCAGAAGGAACAAAGCACTGCCATTAGAACAGTCCATTGTGACGTAATGATCAAAACATCTTCATAATTTCTCTTCCTGTCCATTTATTTTCATCAGAATCTCAAGAAATTTCTTTGGCTAGTGGACTTTGGAGAGAAATTTCTTCAAACAGAATGGTGTTATAGATGCAGTATTGAACCAAATGTGCAGTTTATATTTATACTACAAAATGAGTTTGGGTAACTTCTCCAGGTTCATGGCCAAAGGACAGAGAAATCCCAAGCTACATAATTGACAATGAGCACAATGTTCTGTGTGGACTCTGTTCATGAGGTGTAATCCTAATCCTTCTTTTCAGCATATCAATATAAAAGTGTTCAGATTTCACTTCTCTTTTTAAAACTCTTCAAACAGTGCTGAGCTATGTGGGTTTGAGGAAGGGGTAGAGAATGATCTGGAAGAGGGGCGGCAGCAAAAAGAATCAGAAAAAAAAATAGAAATGCGAACCAAGACATACAACCTTAGAAGAGAAATACCACACCCTGCAAATCACAATAAAAATAAATTATTTTTGGCACCCAAACACTTGGAGACTGCAAAACTGTTGACTAAAAGAAATGGAAAGGAGATGACCACAATGTAATGACTTTAACAGCTGTTTGTACGCACCTGCAGGAGGTGCGAATGATGAGAGAAATTAATCCTGTTTTCATCCTCTTTGAAAAATACAAATGTAAAAACTTGTAACACAATTTTACACTCATAAAAGAGTAGACTAACAATCTAGTTTGCAATGCCATGTTTCTGACTTTGGTTAATAGTACTCATAGTGAATCAGCACTTGATACCTGAAAGGCTACAATCACTCCTCCAGGTGGCAGGCTTGTATTCGCTTTTAAACAGATAAAAGTTTTTTTTTCTTTTTTTTGTTTTGTTTGGTTTTTCCTTAAAATGTTTTCACATTTCCATAATATACAGAAAAAAAGTAAGCAGTTATTTGGTTTACTTTAAGTCCATTTAAAAAAACTGGCTTTTTCTTTTTTGGGGGGAACTATTTCTACGACACACACACACACACACAGTGTTGTGTATTTTTTTGTTTTGTTTTTTAAATAGGAAAACCCATAGACATTTATAAACTGTTCCGTCCTTCTTGTAGTTTTCTCAGTCTTTTACTTACAAGGGTGATGAACAAGTGTTTTCACAGAGTTCAAATGGTTATGTTTCTGTTGGTGCGGGTATTTTTTTGTGTGTGGTTTTGTTTTGATTTTGTTGGTTTTGTTTTTAGGAGTTTTCTTCCAGAGAGTCTGTTAAAGGCTCCATAGGAACTGCTGTCGCAGGCTCGTGTTGTTTCAAACGTTTAATTGTGTTCTTCAGTGCTTGCCTCTTATTGCAGAACCAAACTCTAACTACTTCCCGGTCATAATTCAGTTTCTCTGCAATCTCTGTCATTTCTTGCCCAGAGGGGTGCGTGTTCTTCTCAAAGTGGGCATTCAAGATCTCAAGGGCTTGTGGCGTGAATGAGGTACGCCTCTTGCGCTTTTTGGATGGTTCGCTTCCGATAAACTCGGTAAGGTTCTGCATACCTGCTCGATGGCGGGCCTCAGCCTCAGCCATCCACCGCTCAAGCACCGGCTTTATCTTCTGGGCACTTTTAGGGGTGATGTCCAGCTTTTCAAACCTGGCAGGATACAAAAGGCCAGGGTTCAGTTTGGCTGTCAGACTGCTAGCTATAGTGTTCTCTTGGGCTTCCTGTGGTAGGAAAAAGTGGCTTCTCAGGATGGTGTGTCTGAGGGAAAATTGAGAAAGAAGAGTCTTACACTGATGCTCTGCCAGGGTGGGACTTCCTGCCTGCCTGACTAATTGACTGGCAGAGGTAATTTACAATGGATTACGAAAACTATCAGATAGGTATATCTATAAATATATATATCTCTATCTAGATATTTAAGCTAACACAAAACGAGCACTACAACAAAATTCTAAGTATACTAAGTAATACATGTTATGAGTTGCGTTTTCATATTTCTGATGAACTTTACAAACCCTTAAGGCTAAATCTAATTACAGGAAATGACATCAAAGGCAATTGCTCTTTATCATCTTGTCTTTGTGATTAATCCTTTTCTTTCCCCTCCCATCCCATGTGGTGTAAACACCATGGGTTTAATAATACAAACCAATGGCAGTTACTAGCCTCTGAATATCAGGTTTCCTTTCCTTTCATTTTTCAGCAATTTTCACTGTTTGCAAGTTAATGCTATATCCCTTTTCTGGGTCGGAAAAAGATCCCCATCGATGCGGTGGTGTTCAGCTGAAACAGCTGGACACTTTGCAATTATCTTGAATGCCCCCACAATGTGCAAAGACAGACTCATGTTTTCCAGATGAAACCCAGCATAATAGTCTACTAATGTGCTGTGGCACCAAGCTGGGTTTATTGTGGGATTTCTGCAAACTGCACCAGAATGATATCATTTCCTGTAATGAGGTCTTCTATATATCATTTTGCCATCAAAAGTCTTTTGCCAAACCAGATTTTACAAGTATTATAAAACATCTGGAAAAGCAGCCACACAAAGCTTTAATCCTTTCAAAAAACAAGCAGAAGAGCTAAGTTCACATTTCAAGTCTTACAGTATAAGTATTTCTTTCATTTAGTGAGTTCATCCTCTCTTGCTATGCATTAGAAGAGTCTTAACACAGCTTCTCTGATGCCACCCATCAGCATTTCCCCACTTTGCCTGTGTCCACCCCACACACTGCAGTATTTAACGTTGCAGAAAGGCAATAACTATTGTGTGGCACTGCCACACTCCCCAGCCCACTCAGTGCTGAAGCGCTGCCACCATGGCTGCTAATCATGACGTGCTCTGAGGATGAGGCCAAGTGAATCAGTGCCTTTGTGCAAAGCAACTTGGCGACTGGAGTATGCAGTTTTTAGAGTCTCTATTCAGCACATGGTAGCCGCAGAAAGTACTCCAAGAAACAAAGCAGTTCTCATAAACAAAGAATAACACAAATAATAATTTCAGATAACAACACTCCAGAGAATTTGTAACTCGTGCCTAGGATTCTAGTGTGGCATTGACTGCAAGGTGCCCTTCCTTGGTGTCCAGTGATATTCCAGGCTCAAGTGTATGTTTTAGAACGCATTATCTCATATTAAGAAGATATCATTATTTGCATGCAGAGTATACTAGCAGGGTGGTGTATTGCTGATGTGATCTGCACAGGGCACATGGAGAGTTTCCTTCTGTCTCTGAATTGGTTGTTCAGTTTGCTTACCTTACTGCCATTCCCATTACTCTGGAGTTCATACTGAAACTCCTCAGTTACCATTAAAAGAAAAGTTAAACCTACTATTTCTGAGGAACAGCATTCTGCCACTAAGCAGCATGGCTTGATGTTTAACAAGAAATGCTCAGTCATAGAAGGTTTTTACACCTCAAAATGATATCCCCATATGGATGGCACAAATAAAATAAGGCCCCTCCCCTATGCCCTTGCAAGTATTTGGGACCAGTTTCTACACCAGTCCTCATGTTCTGAGCAATTTTCTGTTCTAAGGAGTCCTCTGTAAAAGGTCTCCTCATTCTGGGTTTGTTAGCCATGGCTGTGCTCAGACTGCATCTTTAGTGGGGTTTGCATGATAATCAGTTAGCGGGCTTTTGCTTAGTGAAATTATTTTGCTTAGTGAAATTTAAGCCATCCCCAGTGGATTTCTCCATTGCAAGGTAGATGGCGGAAAAGAGAAGACAGCAAGCTAGACAAAAGCAGAGGAAACTGCAATTTATCACTTTAAAGTATACTATGTTAAACAATAATGTAAGGCTACAGCAGATTGGCAGCTGCTAAAATTTCCATCAGTTTTAGGCATTCTTTACCAACTGACCAGAGAGAAGTAAAAAAAAAAAAAAAATTAAACCTTAGCAACAGGGAGCAATAGCATTCATATCATTGGCATTGCTTGTTAGTGTTGATACTGCAGTACATGTTGTTTGGTATAACGATATACAAGTCTTGAAACAAATTTCCCAGCAGTAGTATCCTTGTATAGACTGAATAAAGGTTATTTTCTACAGGGAGGTATCTTATAAGAAAAAACAGTAGGGGAGACCATAGAAGTGAGAGGATCCTATGGAGCTTTTTGTATTTAACAACAATCAATGGGTTTTATGGAAAATCATTGAGCAAAATGTGAGCTGCAAGCTCACTACCCCATACTGATGTTATTTATAACCTTAGTCTTAAACTGCAGGAAAAGTACACTTCCGTTCTATGGGGAATACATTAAAAGTATAAAGAGCAGATAAAAAGACAGAGCATTTCATGGATCACCAAGAACAAAATCCACTTAAATGAGCTTAGAGTTGGTTTCTTGGCTTTCACTGATGGAGAAGGACTATAAGGCATTGCCCAAGAGGAAAAAGCTGTTACCTAAGTGTGTTTGTTACCTCATGCATAAACATGGGATTACTGTAACACATGTACAGGCATATATGGTGTTCACTTCTACCTACTTTAGCTCTGTCAAGACTGTAATATCATTTCTAATGATTAAGGCATATTTCTACTTCTGCTTTGCATACATGGGATGTCTGGTTTTTTTAGCGAACATTTGGGTGATAAGAGATGAATAGCTGCTGGTTTGCAAGATAGTAGGAAGGATAATTTTTTCCCTTCTGTGTTGCCTAGGTAAATCATCATTAACATCCTGTATGTGAAGTGCTAACCACAGTAATACAGGTTTTAACTTAGCAGGGATGCAGCCATGAAATATTTGTTCAGTAACCCTATCTGTAGAAAATGGCACAGTATGAAGAGGGTCAGCTGGTGCTTATCCAGCATCAGCAGGGTCTCCAGTTTGTCTACTGAATTAAGTCTCAATGCCAGGAACGTTGTTTCTCACTTGTTTAAAAGAAGTAAAAAAGAAGTTACTTTAGGGGTACACAATAAGAACATTTTAGCTGCCATACACCAACATTATTGGTTAATTTAAATCCCAGATTAAATAATGCTTTCTGAAGACATGAGACTCAAACACAGGCATACTCCTTGCAAGAAGGTAAATAGTTATTAAGAAGAAAGAGGAGAGGAGAGTTTATGATGTAACTTGTTACCTGCAGATGGCAGACTGGCTATAGGCTGGGCCTTCAGTAGCGCTTAGGGCTTGGCCAACTTGAGTCTGTGTCAGGCCAAGGGACAGGCGCCGGATTTTAAAAGCTTTGGCAAATTCTCGGATTTCTTCCAGATTCACCCCATCCACCTCTCCAGTGGCTGTTTGAGGATCTGTTGAAATATTTTTGTTTTAATCACATGAGTTCTTCATGTCACATATGAGTGGGCAAGGCTTACACCAGCTTCCATTGCTAAAATGTTCATGTTCATTTTTTAAAAAATCTTTATCCCTTTTTCTTCTTCCCCAAACAGAAACTTGCCTTATCAAGTGTATTATGAAGCTAATTCACATTGCTAAAATACTAACTGTGCTGCAGTGTTTCCAGGTAAAATATTTTAAAAGATTTTCAGTTTGTGTTTAAACTCCTGAAACCAGCCAGCTCATTTCCAAGTGAGGCAATGTTGGGGCTCCTTTCTGCCACTTCTGTCTTGCAAAATGTCCCTCAGATTGATAAGTCATGTTCCTCATTTCCCCTTCTTATCACACACAGAAGGAAGGCTGGTGTCAATAAATATATAATTTCAGTCCATGAGGAGAGATAGATATACATGACCTGCTTGTGTTTTTAATTTGAATGCAAGACTTTCTGC
Source organism: Clamator glandarius (assembly GCA_033459285.1). Lineage (NCBI taxonomy): Eukaryota > Metazoa > Chordata > Aves > Cuculiformes > Cuculidae > Clamator > Clamator glandarius. The sequence goes on from JAUNZM010000238.1 coordinate 552,813, forward strand.
TTTATCTAAAATTAATGCCAAATAAGGAGACTCACAAAGCTTCCTTCTGTTTTGCACAATGCCCAACCCAAACCACCAGCCAAAAGTCCAAAATAATGCAGCAAATGAACAGGCCCAAACAAAATGCTACCTTTAAAAACTCCTTAATTTAAGAATAATCTTTTAAAACATGTCCTTCTGAGAAGCACCCTTTCAAGCTTTTCATTCTGCCTCCCATCAGGTTGATAATCAAGGAGCAGCAACATCAGCCATTAGGTTTCGGATGGTAATGCCGCACAATTTTTTAATTTTACATTAGCCCCTCGGAAGATAATGCTTATGATGCTGTGAAAATAAATCTGTCCTTTCTCTCCATAGCAGTTTACTGACACAGAAGCCTTTGTCCCTGAAAGGGCACATAATAAAGCATCTCTACCACAGGAAAGCTCCTTTGGTGCTGGATAACTCAGTCAATTTAGGACTTATCAAGGGAAATGACACAACAGCTGGCGAATGGAACTTCCCCCCCTCCCAAGCTACTGATCCCTGGCTAAATGAAAGTGTTTGCCAAGTCAGAGACAGCATGGGACTGGGATGGTGGAAGATTTCAAAGTGTTGTGCAATCCTGCATGTAGTGAAGCTATTCTCCCAGTGAGACATCTCTATTGTTCTTCACCTCATTTCTCAGACTTTTTAGGTGAAAAGCTTGCAGCGCAATAACCCATCAATTTCTGTAAATGCAAGTAGTTGTCCAAGGATGGTGCTAGACTACATTACTATTCTGAACCCTATATGAGAGTGGCTCCTGCTATTACTGCAATAGCTAAAGGCTTGTCAGCATTAACGGTAATAAAGCTTTTATTTCAGGGCTTTATAAACCTGGTGTAAAATTCCCATATGATGGCAAACATCCTTTTAAAAAAAACTTTAGTCTAATAATAGACAGAGGGAAAAGGTTTTTCTGCGATATAAAGTAGCCTATTCCAAATCGTAGCTTGAGTGTAAGAAGCAAACATAACATAAGTATTTTAAAAATACTTGTATATGCATCTGGGGGCCATATGAACTCTACATACAAGTAAACACACTTGTAGGCTGAACCTGCTTTTAACAATGCTCCATACTCAGAATCACCCCTCCTGTTGTCAGTGCCATACTTCAGCTCGCATGTGCACACACGCTAGGGTACTTAATATTTGGTTTTAAGTAGTTGGTGCTATGACGGGGGCTACTCAGATTTGTAACTTTTGTTTGCCTCTAGAGTCATGACATTTTCCTGCTTACCTCTTACACAGTCTATCTAGCACACCATTTCTGATTTTCAGAGACCCAGAATGGAGCTGGATGCTTACCTGCCCTTTGGGTTTCTGAAGAGCACCTGATAAATGTACAAAATGTTATAAATGGTAATGGCCTCAAAGATTCCCTTGAGTAAAGTGCACTAAGATGGTGACCTTTCTCACCTCTTTTCTTTCTTTACTTTGAGGCCTCTGTCTAAGGCTATTAGGAATGTGACAAAGGAAAACTTTCAAAGTAGCAAATGTTATGGCAACTGTCACCTTTAAACACCCCCAAATCCCATTAGGAATTAAAAAAGGAAGTAAGAAATTTAAGGGGTTATTTACTTGTGCATGATTACAGAGAAATTCTGCCAAGTTCTGCTGGATCCTTCTGACATGGCACTGTTGCGACAGTGAGTATCATGGAAAGTCCTTGCCTGCTTGTGAGGCTTGGACGAGGGAACAATTAAGCTGACCTCTCCTTGTTATGAGAAAAATCCCTGTGATGCACATCAGGAACATGGGAGCAGATTACAATACATGGCAGAGTGTCTGTTGAGAAAGAGGCTTCAATCTTACATAGCATTTTGGCAAGTGGAAAATGCTAACAGACATGGACCAAAATACTGAAGCCCTTAATCACTGAATTCCAGGGAAAACAACATTTGTATAAATTCAGAACCATTCTACTTCAGGTGTGATTCAAAGCCCTTTGAAATTCATAGAAATAGTCTCTTGATTTCTGTCAGCTCCATAAAATTCAAATAGTACTATGAAGACCACACTACTGACATCGTCATGTAACAGCACTAGTCTGTCTTACTCTAATGCTATTAAAATGCCATCAGTACATAATCTTGTACTTTGTGGACTAATACATACATAGAATCATAGAATCATAGAATAACCAGGTTGGAAGAGACCCACTAGATCGTTGAGTCCAACCATTCCCACCAATCTCTAAACCATGCCCCTAAGCACCTCATCCACCCTCACCTTAAACACCTCCAGGGAAGGCGAGTCAACCACCTCCCTGGGTAGCTTGTTCCAGTGCCCAATGACCCTTTCTGTGAAAAATTTTTTCCTAATGTCCAGCCTAAACCTCCCCTGGTGGAGCTTGAGGCCATTCACTCTCGTCCTGTCCCCTGTCACTTGGCAGAAGAGGCCAGCACCTTCCTCTCTACAACCTCCCCTCAGGTAGTTACAGAGAGCAATGAAGTCTCCCTTCAGCCTCCTCTTCTCCAGGATGAACAACCCCAGCTTTCTCAGCTGTTCCTCATAAGGCCTGTTCTCCAGCCCCTTCACCAGCTTTGTTGCTCTTCTCTGGACTCGCTCCAGAGCCTCAACATCCTTCTTGTGGTGAGGGGCCCAGAACTGAACACAGGATTCGAGGTGCGGTCTCACCAGTGCCGAGTACAGAGGGAGAATAACCTCCCTGGACCTGCTGGTCACATCATTTCTGATACAGGCAAAGATGCCACTGGCCTTCTTGGCCACCTGGGCACACTGCTGGCTCATGTTCAGTCGGCTGTCAACCAACACTCCCAGATCCTTCTCCTCCAGGCAGCTTTCCAGCCAGGCTTCTCCTAGTCTGTAGCTCTGCTTAGGGTTGTTGTGCCCCAAGTGCAGGACTCGGCATTTGGCCTTGTTAAACCTCATGCCGTTGGTCTCAGCCCAGCAGTCCAGCCTGTTCAGGTCCCTTTCCAGAGCCTCCCGACCCTCCAGCAGATCGACACTTCCACCCAGCTTGGTGTCATCTGCAAACTTGCTAAGGGAGGACTCAATGCCTTCATCCAGGTCGTTGATAAAGACATTAAACAGGACTGGACCCAGGACTGAATCCTGGGGAACCCCACTTGTCACCGGCCTCCAGCTGGATTTAACTCCGTTTACCACCACTCTCTGGGCCCGGTCGATCAACCAGTTTTTCACCCAGGAGAGTGTGCGCCCGTCCAGGCCAGAGGCCGACAGTTTCCGAAGCAGAATGCTATGAGAAACTGTATCAAAGGCTTTACTAAAGTCCAGGAAGACCATATCCACGGCCTTTCCCTCGTCCAAGAGTTTAGTCACTCAGTCATAGAAGGTGATCAGATTACTCTGGCAAGACCTGCCTTTCATGAACCCGTGTTGGCTGGGCCTGATCACCCGGTTCTCTTGCAAGTGCTTCATGATCGCACTCAAGATCACCCGCTCCATGACTTTCCCCGGTACCGAGGTCAGGCTGACAGGCCTGTAGTTCCCCGGATCCTCCCTGCGCCCCTTCTTATAGATGGGCACGACATCAGCCAGCCTCCAGTCGAGCGGAACCTCCCCAGTCATCCAGGACTGTTGGAAGATGATGGAAAGGGGTTTGGCCAGCACATCCGCCAGTTCCCTCAAAACTCTTGGGTGGACTCCATCCGGCCCCATAGACTTGTGGGCATCTAGCCAGGCAAGCAAGTCTCTAACCACCTCCTCTTGGACATGCATGTACACGAACATATTTGAATAGATAATGGACTTTGTTTTAATAAGTTCTGAGCTCTCAGAACAGTTAGGTGTATAGTGCACTTCATATTTTAGGAAGTGCAGGTTATTGAAGACTGTAAATAAATTGGTGCTTTTTATATGAAATGGATATGCTAGTGAAGGCAGCATAGTGCCAACAGGAGAATAAAGAATATCAATCTCATTGAGTGGTTGGGATCGACAGTAACAGCATTCAAAGACTCCCTGTGCTCATTATGATAAGCAATAGTTGTTGTGTTTATGAAACTACAGAGTGCTGGAGAAAGGTGAGAGAGTTGTCTCAGACTGCTTATGTACATATGCTCTAACATAAAGAAACCAGCTAAAATTCCCTCAGATGTAATGGTGGATGGTGAAGGTGAGCAAGCAGAGTAGAAGAAATAAAATCTGCAGGCTCTCTTTCTGCACTGAAAATCCTTTTTTTCTTACTGAAAGGAATATGATTCCCACTTTTGAATTCTTCTAAAATTCTGCATAAGTTTGTTAGTAAGTACAAATTTGTTCTGATTTTGATCAGTGCAACTTGAAGAATAAAGTAAATTTCTGTTGTGCAGAGCTCTACCATGGCATGATTTCCCCAGTGAGAAAGGAGGAGGAATAGCTGGAAGAGGAAGTCCAATGGAAAGCAAATTGGATAAGAGGGGCAGGAGAAAACATTGTTAATGGAATATGGACCGGATATCAGGGGAAAGAATGAAGAATAATTTGTTTGTGGGAGGCATTTTAAATTTATAGTAATAAATGACAGTAAAATTAACTTGGAAGGAAGAAAGGAACTTATTGGAGACACAAATCTCAGAGCATGAGGGAAATCCAGTGATTTTCACAGAGAGAACATATGGTGGAGGAGTTAAAGAAATGAGAAAAGAGATGCTTCTGAGGGAGGAGAAAGAAATGGAAAAAGGAGGAATAATGATGTAGAATTGAATGAAGAGAAAACAAAGAAGAGAAAAGAGAATAGAGAGAGGATGAGAAAACATGAAGGAATCATACAGAAGAAACAGGAAGAATAGAGATGAATCTTGGAGTCCTTGCTTAGGCAGAGTTTCTTTTAAAAAAATCCTTTCTTCAGAAACAACCATAATTTTCTGTTTTTAGAAGAACTAGCACATGTTGGTGGTCCAGGATAAAGGGGAGAGGACGAGATAAAAGGGAGAACTATAAAGAACATAGCAATACAAATGGAAAAAAAAATTACAGGAAATAAAAAAAGGAGAATTAAATAAGAAAAGGAAGGAAATGCACCTTTTTGAAAATCAGGAAATGTATTAAAAATGTAAAATCATAAAGAAAATGTGACTAGAATGAAAAGTAAAAGTAATAAAAACAAGGAAATGGAACACTAAAGTTATTAAAGACCAGTTCTGATCCCTTTCTCATATTACTTTAGTAATTTCACTGATCTGAGGCAGCCTCACATAAAGAGAGTTACTTTCTTTACAGTAAGTGTGCAGAACCTTGCTCTGAAGGAATTTATTGAAGTTATGTGGCTCTAATAAATTTGGTTATCAGAATAAAGAAGCTGAATATGGTTAGTTTTGCATGAACTTTACAATATTTACAACAATTACTGAAATACAACAAATGTCTACAAAGGTACTTGACTCTAGGGCCTCTGCTGGAGGACTGGGCTGCAGCTTTGGAATGAATAAGGAAAAGGAAACAACAATATTCCTGCCTAGGGAGGGGTAAAGCAATTAAAGAGATATTCAGGAGCCCACAAGTTGTTTCTTGCCGCCATCATGCCTATGGGTTTCTTTCACGATCATTGACGCATTGCAGTCTTCATCCCACTAAAAGACTTTGAATCGACTTTGTCAGACACTAGGTTTCAACTGTAGGCCAGTTATACAAAGCTTTGCTCGCCAGCGTGGGAGCTGGGACACTAAGAAGGCTTTGTTCAACTGTGAGCCATAGGCTTGACAAAGAGGTGCTCTTGCCCTTCGGGGATCTGAATGGATTCTGCAAAAGAGCAAAATATGAATGACTTTCTGTCTATTTATTTCCCTGTGTGCAGTCACAGTTGTATGCAAATGGGACTTTAGTCACATGAAACAATTTTCAAATTTGTGAATCATAGAATCATAGAATCATTAAGTTGGAAGATCAATTACGACTGTTATTCTAAAAAGATGGGATTATCAACAACAACAAACAGCTGTAAAGGATCCTGTCTGCCTTTTTCGTGTTTCGTTACACAGGTAGTTTGATCTTTCCCTGCTGAACTGACCATGTTTGTTTTTTGCAGTACTAAAAACTAGCAGGTAGCTCTCTTGTGCCATGGATCATTGTCACTTACGTGCCAGCTCAAGAAGGTTTATACCTGCAGTGTTAGCTCGATTTCATGGCTGGCTACATGCCATGTGTATGGACATCCTGAACAGCCATCAAGGATCAGAGATGAATGTTAATTCTGTCTGTGTGATAACACTATACAAAATGGCAGAAATGACTTGATGCGCCCCTTCCACTACTTAGTTGGTTGGTCTTGAATAGCTAGGGCGTGGATGAAGCTGGAAATGTGCATTTAAAAGAACAACAGGTATTTTTATTTATGTGTAATAATTGTTGTGCATTCTTACAAGAGATCTCCATCAATAGCCTTTCCCTTTGGAATGCTCGTAAGATCTGGGTCCTAGTGAATCAATTCCCAAGCGCCACACCTTCCTCAGTCAGATTTTATGAAAAGTATTCCCTTGATTCAGAGTATTTTCTTTTCTTGACTTAATTGAGCTTTCTTCTTTTTTTGAGCAAGGGAGAAGCAATCCAACTGTCTTCTCTGTGCCATTCATTACCACAGGTAGTAGGGTATGGACTATGGCTAAGTTTCAATGGCATTTGCTGTTACAAGACAAATTTCAGGGCAACTGCTTCTGAGAATGAGCGTAATAAAACAAGATGTTCTGCCCAGGATAAAAAAAATATAATAACCTCTTTAAGAAGTTTCAGTTTCCCTACAACTTGAAACATGGCTTTGAGAGGTGTCAGGGAGATAGCTGTTATGACAGCAATTGGCTTCTTGCCAATTAAAAGTCTGTCTCCAACAAGTCCAAGCAGGTGAGTCTTCAGAGCACATATTGCCTCAGTAGAGATTTGCTAGACCTCTGTGTAGAGTTTTCTTTTAAGGTTTTCTCTGCATTGAGGATGCTTGAACCTAAGGCAAAAGCAGAAGGAGAAGAACCAAACCCTCCTATGGTCGTGGCTTTGGCCTGTGTTGGGTCAGAACAGCAGTAAAGACAGGGAGGCTGACTCGCCCCTCTTCTTGATGATCATTTTCCACACTGCTCTGATGCCTTCCAGGGATGGAAGGAGTGGTGTCAGCATGATTTGGATGCAGAAGGTGCAAAAATTAAGCTGAAGTCTGAAGGAAAAGAAATGATGGAAGGAAGAAAAGCCCTGAAGACTATTAAGAAGCTGGGATTTGAGTTCAGAGTGGAGGGAGGGAGGACCTGTGATGAGAGTAGTAATAACTGTGCTAGAGGAAGAAAACAGGAAAAAAGGCAACACTAGTGATAAAACATGGTTGAGCAGAACAGAAATTACCTAATAAAAAGTCTGGTAAAAGAGACATAGAAATGGTTTGGCAACAGAGACTGACTGGGAGCTGGAGGGGAACTGAAATGGAAAGAGGAGTTGAAAAATGAAGGGCTGTGGAGAAAATACTGCAGGGAGAAGACAAGACAAACAAAAGCATGGAGGCAATGGGAGCTCAGATAATGTGGAGAATGGTATGAGATAGTAATAGGACTGGAATAAGACAAGCGGTGGAAGGAGTCAAGTCTGAGAGGAACAAACAGAAAGTCTATGCTCATTAGTGTTTCTCCCTTTATTCCCCAGACTGATATTCCTGTGCTTCACATTCCTCTGCTCTCAGCCAAATCCATAAGCAGGACCAACAAGTTGATGAAACAACCTATCAGCTTCTCTACCCATTCATCTGACAGAAGATCTTGTATTTCCAGCTATGAATATAAGCATTATCTCACCATATGACTGACTTACATTACTATTTTGCTTTTGTAACAACCTTGAAAACGAAGCTAAAAGAACATCCTTAGGGTTGCATATATAAACACTCAGAAGCTACAAAATGCAGGAGTTAGAGTAGCCCACAATGCAGTGTACCATAGTCTTCCAGTCCTGGATTACCAGTTATTTTTTCCCAGACTCCTACCTTGTCCAGTGCACTGGACAAATTGTGCTTCATTACGGAGGAAGTGACTGCTTTATTGCCTTTTCACATGTTCTATGTGTGGCCCTGGACCTCTGTTAAAGCTCTTCTCCAATGACACAGTCATTCATTCCCTCTCAAGTTCTTCTGTTTTATTAAATCTTCATTTATGTTCTTGTGTTTCTAAAAGATGAGGGTCTTTCCCTTCTCATTCACAGAGAAATGGACAGATATTGAGGGGAAAAGCATTTTTGGGTACACAGCCTAGGTCAAGTAGGAGATGATCTTCTAGACTGTGTCTTTAAATGGTTCTTTATACAGTTCCACAGTGAAAGTGCATTTAAAATTGTAACTGTGAGTACCACTTTCTTCCGTAAATTAAAGCCCAGAGTCTCAAGCTGGATATTGAGGGAGTACTTGTGAAAAATCTGTTTTAAGTGATTTGCCTGCCATTGCATTGGAATTACTTGGCAGACAGAATGCTACGGCTCCTCAGCCCTCAACTGTCTGAAGCAAGACCATCCTTCACCCTCTTACAGTTTACTACCTCAAATATTATGCAAACTGAGAAAATGTTTAGATAGGGCACAAAACCCGGGACAACAGCGCACCTGTTGCATTAGTAATTTTGATGCATCCCTAGAACAATACCATTGAGAATGCATTGAAAGAAGGATAACAAAATAATATGATTGCATGATTTTAATCACAATGTATGAAGTCTGACAGAAAAAAAACCCCAAAGTTGTGCCTGTAATTGTTTTTTATTTTATAAATTAAGAAAATCAACAGTGATCACCTTCAAAATAGTTCCCTTTTGAGTTGACATATCTGCATACAATGCTGCCAACTTTCAAAGCAATTGGGAATATGGTTTTCTGAAACAATATTGAGGATCTCCATCAATTTTGCTTTCACATCTTCTGCTGGCAAAAAAATGGGTTCCTTTGAACACCGACTTGATCTTTGGGAAGAGGTAGAAGTCACAGGGAATCAGATCTGGTGAACAGGGTGGGTACTCAAGCACAGTGATGCTATTAGCTAAAAACTGCTTCACTGAGAAAATGTTATGAGCTGGTGCATTGTCTTGATCTTAACTTGATGTTCATTCTTGCACATTGCCTTTTTCCAGCTGAGGGTAAGAAAATGTCTATATTTAAACACGTGTTCACTTGTACCAAGTGAAACGATTGAGTTGAGCCTTGTCTCACTGTGGCAGGTTAGAATGTGCTCTATGACCATCTCTTTGTCTCTTCCCTCCCATTCTTGTTTCCTGAGCTACAGGGTTAGTCTTGTTCTATTTATTTTTTTTTGTGTTGGACCTTGTATATTTTAAAAAATACATATTCTATGTGGTATTGCATGCAGTTGAACAAAAATTATTTTCCTAGCACCTCCTAACTTTAGATGGATTTATCCTGTAAACTTAAATGGGCTTCTTCCATGCTGCTTTTGTTGTGTAGTGTGCTTATCCACATGGGGAAATTGACTGGTATAAATATTGTGGGGTAGAGTAACTCTCAATAGTTATTTTACAATATTTTTAATAAGAATGTCCACAAGGGAGACTATTCTGGATTAGCCATTGAAATGTAACTTGTTCTGCACTAGCTGTTTTAGTCAACTTTGCCACACAGATAAAGGGTAACTTCATGTATTTTAAATATGAAGCCTCTTATTTGTCTTCTTCCTACAAGCTGAGCTACAGGAGAAAATTTACTGACAGAGCAATAGCAGTATATTTATATCACTATAATTATATCTATATATTTTATGTACTTACAGCTACCAATGCAGATATTTTTATTCCAAAATAAAAGTATTCACTCTGGGAGATATACCAGCATAATTTTAACACTAGAGCTCTGCTAGTAATTTCCCCATATATACAATCTCTGAAATAATCTAACCAAGATTTTTTTTACATCTTCCTTTGCATGACAGTTTCTCCAAGCCCTTCATAAACTTGCCTCAGTCATATATTTTACATTACCAGTATGGTTTGAGCTCTAGTGTTTGTTTACATGAAATATATACACGGAGTATCTTTGAACAAGGTCATCCAATACAGTCAGATATTTGCAGATGTGCAAAACTTGTTAATGCTTCTTAAGTACACTTCTAACCTGCTGGTTTTGCTCTATAAAAATAACGTAATAGCAAAGACTCTGAACTGTGGGACCTGTAAGAAAGGGGTTTTTTTAAGGAGGTCATTTGCTACCATTGTAACATTGAAACTCTCCCCCAGGTTTTACAGTTCTTTCTTGTTTGAATTGTGCAAGCTTTTTCTGAAAAGAAAGGTCCCTCGTTCTAGATTTACGTGATACTAGGGTTTGTAAAATACTTTGCCACACTAACTAAGCAAACAAACATTAATAAAGAAGCAGCCTCACCAAAAGTAGGAGGATCTGTCAGCTCACGAAATTCTGAGCAATATAATTCATTATATTGACTGATCCAAAACCTTCTAATTTCCAAAGAATACTATATTTTAGTTAAAAGAATTGCCCTCTAAGTCAATTAATGGCTGCTACCATTTTTAGCATTGATTACAAATTCTCAAGGCATGTTTACCATGACAGCACAAGGGTCACTCTGCTTAGCAATATACAATCTACTATATGGGAAATAAAAGAAAGGGAAGCAGATCAGGAAACTCAGCAGCAAGGAGGACAAACAAAGGGGAAAATTAAGGAGAGCCATGGAGCAATACTTACTGCTGACTAACTGGCCAACACTCAAAGCTGAAGAGGAGGACGATGAGGAGGAAGAAGAGGAAGCCTGACGCACTGGGCTTTGAGACATAGATGCTTGACTGTGAGCCAAATGCAGGAGATTGGGTTGTGAGGCTCCTTGTCCCACTTGCGTCTGGGAGGGCTGATGGAGCTATACGTTAAAATGTAAAAACAGGTATTTAGAAAATTGAAGCAGTAATAGGAAACTTTCAGTGCACCATCTCACCCATCTACCTCTGGGGAATAAATCCCATAGAATTATTAAATACCATGGACATAGTTCAGGTGACAGTGTTACAGCAGGAGCAAACTGAGCTCCTTTGATTTCTGACTTTTTTCTCGGTTTAATCAGAAACTTAAGCTAATTAGAAGCTAAGTACTTGTTTTAAACAGGTGATAAAAGACCTATGACATTCCCAGCAGCATCCGATTTAATAAATACACGTCCTTACCTGTTTTATGACTCAAGAAGCCAGACTTCTATTCCCTACACGTATGCTTATATAAATTGGCATTGTTTTAGAAAGGTCCTTTCATACTGCAGGACCAGAGGCAAGAAGAGCGGTAATGGGGAAGAAGAGATAAACTGGGGGAAAAATCCTTTCCTACAGAGAGGAATAATTTGGTTTGCAACATTATACCTAGCAAACAACCCAAAATGTTGAAATTTTACTTCTCATAAATTGTCCTTGTCTAAAACCCATCGTGAAACTTCTGAGTCCTGTTCACCTCAGGACTGTGTCAAGTAAGACATACCTAAAAGTCTAGTGAGAATGGTAGATGCAAATGATTGATACAGTGTGATACATGAATCTGGCTTCATGATATTTTTTCCCCCCTTTATGGATTTCACAACAGTGTAGTTTTTGATTATTCACTAGAGGACAGGAAAGAATTATTAATCCCTTCTGTCTATAATAAGCTTTTGTATGGGACTGAAAACCAGGAATATTCCCTGGTACTGATTTTCACATGAAACTCCCAGCAAATTCAAAGGGCAGACTCTCTGCAGGATGAACACAATGGACCTTAAAGTTTTGAATTGGCTTCTAGCAGTCCAGTACAGCCCTTTCAGAGCCTAACAGTATAGTAATATAATCCCAATACACTCATGTGACTGCTACTTATGCCTTTATTTTACGGTGATTCTTGATACTGACCAAAAATGTTGCAAAAATCTACTAAAAAGCTTCATTTTTAAGTGATAGCTATTGTCTACTTTCTCAGAAAGGGAAAAAGATAAAGCCCTATTTGGCATTGCTTGAAGTCAGTAATTTCAATCTTTCTTGACTTCTAAAGAGTATGAGTTTTTCTCTTTTGATATTTAACTGAACAAATGACTTCAGAAAAGGAGCTGAATTCATTAGTAATACTCAAATTATATATAATATGCTCCCCAAACACATGGAAATGATTGATGTTCAGTAGACAACAAATTGTATGGCATAGCAGATAAAGGTAGCTGATCACATTCAAGATGACGCTTTTCTGTGGAATACATATGAACAGTTTTAATGATATTATTCCTGTTATGGGTCTGTTTAAGAATGGAAAAAAATTACAATTCCTTTTTCTACCTCCCACCTGGAGAGACATAATATAAAATGAAGCAAGAAACTTTGAGTTACCCTTTAATGATAATGAAAATTATTTTTCTGACCAGTTTTAGCCTATTCTGACTTCCCTAGAGATCAATAAACAAAAACATTTTATTATCTTGAAGAGGGCTTTTTTGGATCAAACACATTAAAAAAGAGAAAACTGGCACTCTATCAAATGGTTAACAGTTGAGAAGCTGATTGAAAGGCTTCCAGATCTCAGAATGATACAAACGTGGACATCCTTAAAAAAAAACATCAGTAAGGGCTGGATTTTATCTATAGAGAGCTCCCTACATAGAATGTCTACTTTTATAATATCTTTTCCTAGGGAAGCAGTCCACTAGGAGAGCTGGTCTCCTCTGAATACTGCAGAAATGAACTACCCACCCACAATACTCCAGACTGCAGCTTACAGAAACTGGCAGGCATTTGGGCTCCAAGTCTGTTGTCTAGAGGAATGTCTGAAAAACCTAAGGATTTCAGCCTAGGTGAGGGAAGAAAAATATTGTATTTAGATTAGTTAGTTACTTTTGCACTATCTGTAACAGTCTTAAAGACGTTGGTGCTTATCTGTGAGTATTATAGTAGCTATCTTTAAAAAGAAAGATCTGCAAAATTATAGACCAGGCAACTAAACTTGAACCTGTGGAAAAGTACTGAAGAAAATAATCAAACAATTTGTAAGCACCAGAAAGAAAACAAGGTAGCAACAGACAACAGAGGTTGTTAGGAACAAACTGTGTCAAACCAATCTGATCTCCCTCTAAGACAAGGTAATTGGCCTTGCGGACAGGGAAAAAGCAGTAGGTGGTTTGACTTTACAAGTCTCTCGACACTCCCTCATGTGACATTTTTTATAACCTAGGGGAACATAGTTTAGATGAAATTGCTGCAAAATAGTTGGAAAATAAACCCAAGAGGACAGATAAATATCTGTTGAAATAGAAGTGTGTACGGATGGTGCTTTCCAAAAGTCTGTCCTGGTTCTGCATTATTCTGTATTTTCTTAATGACTTGCATGGTAAAGAAGAGAATGTAGTTACTAAAGTTACAGGCCAATGACATGCTAGGAGGGACTTTTGATAGACTGGAATACAGGATTAGGATTCAAAATGATCCTGCCAGTTTGAACACGCTGCCAGCAACACTGGGGTGCTGCAAAAGTGCAGAAAAAGCAACTCCCACGCCAAGCTGTGTGTGGAGCAGGAGTGAAGCCTACAGTGCTTGCGAAGAAGATGAAAGAATTGAGAGCAGCTCTGCAGAGAAGGACTGGGGGGTACTGGTGGATGAAAAACTGGACCTGAGTCAGCAATGGGCACTCAGTTCAGAAAGGCAACTGAACCAGGGGCTGCATGAAAAGAAGCATGGTCAGCAGGTCGAGGGAGGTGATTCTGCCCCTCTACTCCACTCTGGGGAGAACCCGCCTGGAGCACTGTGTCCAGCTCTGGAGTCCTCAGCACAGGAAAGACATGGAACTGTTGAAGCAGGTCGAGAGCAGGGCCACAAAAATGATCAGAGAGGTAGAATACCTCTCCTGTGAGAGAAGGCTGAGACAGTTGGGGTTGTTCAGCCTGGAGATGAGAAGGGTCCAGGGAGACCTTATTGCAGCCTTTTAATATGTAAGAAAGATGGGGACCATCTCTGCAGCAAGGCCTGTAGCAATAGAACAAGGGATGATGGTTTAAACTAAAAAAGGGTAGATTTAAACTGGATAGTAGGAAGACTTTTTTTTTATGATGAGAGTGGTGAAACACTGGAACAGGTTGCCCACAGAGGTGGTAGATGCCCCATCCCTGGAAACATTCAAGATCAAATTGGATTGGCCACTGAGCAACCTGATCTAGTGGAAGATGTTCCTGCTCCTGCAGAGGAGTTGGACTAGATGACCTTTAAAAATCTCTTCCAAACCAAATGGTTCTATGACTCTATGATTCTACTAAGCACTGAAAAGAACTCTGCAGGAGGGGCACTTTGTCCATGGCTAGACACCATACTTCAGAAAAAACCTTGACCAGCTGGAGGAGAATAATCAGAGGGGCTGAAGGTGTGAGAGTTACTTGGGGATTATGAAGACACCTGTAATGAACTAGGATTGTTTAAACTAAAGAAACGAAGACTGAATGGGATATGATGCTAGCCTCAAATACAGGCAGACCTAATGAAAAGAGGAGAGAATGATTCTATCTTACATTTTATAGTAGAGAGAATGAGGCTCAATAGCATGGAAGATTTTAATTAGATGCTGGCAATGTGCCAGTGAAGCACTGGCATAAACTGCAGGGAAAACCTATGGAGTTCCTACAAGAGAGCTTAGTATCATGTTGGACAAATACTGAAATAGGTATTCTACTTGAGAAAGCAGAGTGGACTGGATAATTTCTTGAACCCTGGCCTTCCAAACTTAATTTTTTATGATTCTACGCCGTTTCCCATCAGTATTTTTCAGGGAGAAATACATAGCATGATCATGTAAGACATGGCAAATCCCTGCCATGCTACATGTTTAGTCCCTGAACAGTTCAACTGATGAGTATGTATACAATAAATTTGATGCTTCCAGGAAGCACCAGAATGAGAGGGAATTCTGCATTCTCCAGTTATGCATGTAAACCATGTGTATAGCCACAGCCACTACATAGCCCATGTGCAGTTTCCTGGTTAAGTCTAGGAAATGTCTGATTCTCTGTAGATGTATCACACACTACATCTTTAAATTTATTTTTTAAATACTTAGGATACCCAGAAGCCTGGTAGTTTTCTTGTCAGGCATCTAGAAATCTTTAGACAAATGTAAGAAATTCTCAAAATTTGGCTGGGCAAAAAGGAATATGTATAATGAAGTCTGGATGCACAGTGACCTTAGTTGTAGTAGCAATATAAAAGGGATATTTACAGATTGTTTTCTAACTCACTGCTTATGAGGGGAAAGGAAGCAATGGAGTTGGAGAAGCTGAAGAGTCACCTTAAGGCCTGACCAGGGACTGAGGGAGGATTCTGTGTTTAACTCCCTACATAATTTTCAGCACACCCCCTGTTTTACAGACATAACTGTTAAGCTGTAAATGTCCTGCTTAAAGAACAATGATAGTTATCTGTGTCATCAAATTGCATTAAAATACTCTTTCTCTTTTCATCCACTATAATTTCCACTCCAGAAACAGCCTTAAGGAGAGGCGACGATTAGATTATGAATTAGATTCCAGATGACAGAATCAATTCAAACTTGGAATAGCTGACTTTTCTCAATTTTGGACACATATATATGATATGAATTATATTTATGGCTGTTGTGCATTTTCCATCCAAAACAGAAGGAGGCACAGAAATTACAGAAGCAGTTGCTGTAAGTGCCATTCTGTGTAGGTGGATATCGTAGACACACCAAGAATGATGACTATGCAACACTGATCAGTATCTGGCAGGAATATATGAATGCACACTACAGCTAGAGGAAGAAGATGAATATGAGAAGCATAAAGTGTGGCATAATACCTTATAAGAATAAACTGGAAAATGCTAAGGGCCTGATTCTTATTTCTCTTACATCAGTTTTACATGCTGCTGTCAACAGTCAAGGTAGTATAGATTGATAATTGCAGAAGTAAAGAATTAATTAGGTCTCTAAGACTAAATTTTATTCTTAAATAGGACAGTCCTACACCTGGGATGGTTGACTGACATCCTGTATTAAGGTATTCTTGTGAGATCAGGGATGGTGTTCACTGCATCCAGAAAGTTGCAGGATAGTGATAGAGTAGCAAGATATTCTGCATAAGCTAAGCAAAGAGGAAGAAACTGACTGGAAATAAAGAACCAACTTTTGAGAGACTATTGCCCCGTAAAGCAAAGGAACTGCTACTGGTTTTACAGGGTTTAGTAAAACAGCAAGGACAAAATGTGGCCCTAGTGGAAGGGGAAAGAAAGTAAAGGGTTTAAACTGCAGTAAGGGAGGCTGGGGTCATGCATCAGGAAGACCTTTCTAATGCTAAGGAGAGTGGCCTAGGTTGCCTAGGGATGTCAGGGAACCTCCATCACTGACGGTTTTTAAGAACAGGTTAGACAAACATCTGTCAAGAATGATATAAGGACAGTTGATCCTGCCTGGGGGGAGGGATGGACTGCATGACCTCTTCAGGTCCTTTCCAGTCCTATTTTTCTATGATTCAGTGAAAAGGAAATCTGAGAGACGAGGAAACACAACAAATTAGAGAAGACAGAGGTGAAAAAGACAAGTATAACAAAAAGGGCAAAAGGGATGAAACTAAAAGGAGTGGCACAAAGAGCAAGAGATACATTTTAAACAATCCCCTTTATGATACAAATAAAGATTTTCAGTTTTTTTCTGATGTCATCTAGTTCTTCCTGGGAAATATGGACCTTAGCTCTGGTAAAGATTAAAGTCCATGGAAAGTACTGAAAAATAAATACCTTGATATAAAAAGACATTCCCAAATACTTTGAAATGCTATAATAATGCCTTGTAGAAGTAGCAGTTTAAGTGTTTCATGCTTTCATTTTTCCTGTAAACAGAGTTCTCTGCTTCATCTGTATTTCCTAAAACGTGCCATACATTTGTTTTTGAGAAAGAGTAGTAGTGTGCTGCTGCCACTGCATGATTTGAGAACACCACAGCAGAGGAAGTACTTCTTGAAACCTACTCATACTCCATGACTAGGCATGGGCTTCAAATTTTTTTTCTTAAATCTTCTAGAAAATCTTCTCCTTTATAGTATAAAGGGTCTCTATACATACGGCTTAGACTGACATAAAAGTTACATTTGGAAACTAGAATAAAAGTGCTCTTTGAGTTAACAGAGGTTCTGCACGTACTCAGCTCAAAATGAAGGTCACAGCAAAGAAGTACTAGTGTGCTGTGGACATAGCTGAGTGTAGGACCTTAATAGCATCTGCTGAAGTTCTTTCAAAGCCTTTCTGTGGGGTCAGAACCACATTCAAAGCATGCACTGTAACTGGAGTTTTCTGGGCTTGCTAAATAAGGTTGAGGACACAGCTGGACTTCTTCAGAAGATGTAATTTTCTACATAAATCAGGTGCGTTGGTCATCTTTCTGACCCCCATCAGGAATGATTAAATGTCAATATTGCAGTAACAGGCTTAAATGGGTAGGTAATGCATAATTCAAAGATAACAGAAACACTGAACAGTGCTTTACTCTCTCCATGCCTCAGTTCCTTAAAATGATGCAGGCAATGTAGTGGTATCTTCCTATTCCCAATGGTGCGGTGCAGCTATATTGACTTTTTGAGATATACTATTCCTACAAGTGCAGATGCCACAAAGAAAACTGGTCAGGAAGAGGCATAATTTACAAGCCAATTGTTCATGTTATGGCATGGAAAATCTGACCAAGTCACTTGTAGAAGTAAATAGTCTGGCAATCTTGATTTTCAAAAATGTAGTAAATTTGTACATGGATGAAATAGAATTATGCAATGCTCATGGTAAAGAAATGAGGAAGAAGTGAGAAAAATTGTCATCCTCATCACTGAAAGTCATATAAAAAGTAAAATAATAAAGTTAGATTGAGACAACACAGGCCAGTGGCTATATCCAAACAAAGAGAAAGAGTGCATTTCTTATAAAACAAGAAAGCATCAGAGTAATAAGAGCATCACAGAGAGAAAATGATTGAGAGCTGGTTAGATTTTAATGGGAGAGGAAAATAAGAGATTTTATGGAGTTGTGATAATGAGGTGGTAGGATGTACGTGGCAGCATGAGATCACATAAAGAAAAAGTCTGGCATGAAATTTGGAAAGCATCTGTATAAGGATGACCAAAGACCCATCTGAGAGCTGTCTATGTCT
The DNA here is from genome assembly GCA_033459285.1 of Clamator glandarius. Classification (NCBI taxonomy): domain Eukaryota; kingdom Metazoa; phylum Chordata; class Aves; order Cuculiformes; family Cuculidae; genus Clamator; species Clamator glandarius. Next base: position 570,914 of record JAUNZM010000238.1, read on the forward strand.
TTTCAACAGTTTATCTGGAGCATGATAGCCAGTGACAATGAAGATGGGGAACTGGCTACATAAGAAAATTCTGTCTAGTAGCTTGTTTTATTGTGTTAAGAGTTGGCAGAAGGCCAAAGCTGGTAGTGCTGTACGACACAATGAAATATGAAAAGTTCTGGCCTGCAGTGTAGATAAAATGAGACAGAGGACAACGGGCCTTATTTAATGAATCTAGTATGTAGAAGGAAAGAGCCAGACAAAGGCTAGAAGGGAACCTGATGATGAGGTACATTGGGGAACAGTGTGTAATAATAATGTGTAGAAGTTGCTTCTGTGTGCTATAGGCAAGAAAATACTTAAGAAAACACCAATTATTAGGAAAGATGTTTACAGAATTTATAAACAAGAACGTGTTTTGAACCTCAGAGGTCACTGGAAGTTGGATTCTTCTTACCTCATCTCACTCATTTAAGAATTAGTTGTCTGTCTTATAATAGCTATCCTAGCCCCCGCTCTCATCAATGGAGACAACAGACACCCTAAGATACCTATCTGAGATTCAACAAATCTAAAAATAATTCTGTTGCAACACCTTGTGTCACCCCTTGGACATACCTATGTCTTTGTCTCTATGGGAAATCTAGTTAACTAACTTCCTTTGGATACCTCACTGCTCTGTAACTAAGTTGAAGTGAACCCTTTCTTAAATTTCTCAAGACTCCAATTCATGGTTCAGGTTCTACTGTCAGTTGTGCTGGTGTTAAAAACTGCTGCTAAAGATATGAAAGAACACCTTTAAACAAGGTTTTCAAATCTGATAGGAAATAAAAATACTAATAAGTTGTTAGAATAAGCTCATCTGCTCTTGAAAATAAAAAGTACATTAAGCCATACAACCTGGATTGTCACAAAATCCCTCCTGAGAGGCATGAAGGAGGTGCAGAAGTTAAGGTTACAAGGTACTCTTCTATTATGAGATACAAATAACTTAAAAAAACCTAAGAAACATAAAATCAGGGAATAAATAATCCTTTTTTAAAGAAAGAAGACTATAAGTAGAGATCAAAGGATTTATATCAAATTTTTTTAATGGTTTTAGCAAACGTTGAGAAAAGATAATGAACAATGGTGAAGTTGAATCAGCAGGAGAAACATAAGAATGTTTAAGCTAGGACAGAATACCATAAACAACTTACAGATCCTGTTTACAATATGCTGGGGGAGCATTATGACAGGCTAAATACAGATTAGATAGATGAACAGTGATTCACATTAAAAGGAACCATATTAGTGACTCACATGGTAACAACCAGGGAAGGAAAGATGTATCATGCTGGATGCATCTGCTTATTGAAAAACTAGCTCAATGAGCGGAGATAGTTAGAAGAAAGCAGAGTGGTAGGCTGTATCAAGATAAAGATAGAAAATAATGCTGAAAATATTACAATGTTATTATGTAAAATAGTGATGGATACTCACTGTGACTATGGCATTCAGCTCTGATCACAAAATCTCAAAGAGATTAGGGTGGAAATTGAAATGGTTGGGAGATGGGCACTAAAAATTATTAAAGGCAAAGTAAAACCTGTTTATGAACAGAGATAAAAAGGATACAGGCTACAACAAGAGAGCAAACAGATGTCTACTTTGGAAAGCCTTTATAATTTCTAGGAGAATTCTCAGCATGTGCATAGATGCTGCTGCTCAGATTAGCAAAATCCTGGAAAACAGTGAAAACACTGAAGCTTTCACTACTAAGTTTAATTTAAAAAGGAACAATCTTTACTGTAGGTAGTTTATAGAACATGTATCAGAAATGTCTCTTTATTCTTAAAAACAAGAGGAATAAGATTACAATGGAATTGTTTGTGTACCTCAAAAAGCAATCTATGTATGATGCAGAAAAAGAAGCACCACTTTACACCACACATAAGTAATCTATGAACTCATTCCCATCAGGAGACACTGAGGTTTCAGTCTGCCACGTTTGAAAAAGTTGTATGAATAAATAACACATGTAGTCTACCTAAGTAGAGCTGACTACAAACAGTATTTGAGGCATTTAAGTCTTCAGTGTTCAGGCGAAAAGTACACACTAGCATGCATTACTCAGCAGCTAAAACAGGCTATGCAGGTTCAGTTACTGTGATTCAGATAACAAGCAGCAGCTTACTATCATTGCTTGCAATCACCTCTCTCTCTCTCTCTCTCCTGCAATACTTTGTTTCCAAGGAAGTGACAAGTCCAAAGTTAAACTAGGATAATTTGCAACCAGAAAATTTAATACGTTACTTATAATTTCCTCATTTATTTCTTTGTAACATTCTAAAAACTGTTCCCAAACTTGTCTTGAACTTATCTTTTCCCCTTCTGAAGCTTCTGCCATCAAGTTACAAGGCACCAAATGCAGTGTGCCACCATTTGAAGAAACTATTTTGAATTTCTGCTCAGGCCTCTGATTTTGAGCACTCAGTTCTTATGAAAACAAGGTTTTAAAATTATGACTAAATATGCTACCATTAGACAAAACCTACAGTTTGGCTAAGCCTTCACTCAGACAATAAGACAAATTCTGAATTTCCTTATATTTTGTGTAACTCTATTTACTTTTCAAATGATATGACAGCTTGTATAGTACTAGCTCAGTTGCTTTCGATTGTCCATCAGCATTATTCCTATGAGGAATCGAGCATTCATACCTCTTTTCTGCTCCTGCTGAAATCAATGGCAAATTTTCCTTTGCCTTCCTTCAGTAAGAGCAGAGGAACCAGTAGAGGGAGCACAAATACATGGAAATAATTTTCTGGGATTCCTATAAACATTATAATATGTAGTATTTTTTAATATAGTATTTGCATTATTTCTTCCCACCCAATCAAAAATACTGTCTTGATCATGCTCCGACAGGTGTAGATAAGGAGACTCCGTGTTGTTTGGTGGCTCTTCCTACAACTTCTGGGACCTCAGGACTCTGTGAGAGGCAGAGGCTGGACCCTGTGAAACTGATCTTGCAAAATAATTTTTTCTAGTCAGACAGCACTGCTGCAGTGGTAGTTTGTCTCTTTATGTGAGACCAGTGCCACCAGCCATACAGAGAAAGGTCACATCTCTGTCCCCACTCTGTCCACTGGTGGACATTGCCTGGAAGAGGTTGCTTTGCTGCAGGACTCGAGAGGTGCATTGCTCTGCAGGTGAGATGGTCTCAGGTAATAATACAGGACATCAATCCTCTGTACTTTCTAAACTTCATGCATTTCAAATAGGATCTCGGGATTGCAATGCTTTTTGAGAGCTTCCCCCTTAAAGGAGGGATAAACCTAAACTCTTCAGGGGACTGACTCAAAAAAACCCCCAAACAATCCCAACCCACATATCCCCAGGAAAACAAATGGAAACTCCTCAGTTTCTTACTCCGTTCTCAGGCTTTACAGTGCTGGAAAACACAGAGCCCATCCTCTCATCCATCCCACTTTATTTAAAACCACTACATGCAACAACTGCAAAAGTATTTGACAGTAGTGTAAGTCTCCTCCCATTAAAGAAAATACAAGGTAGGTGAATGACAAGAGCTTTCGAAAATGTCTCTACTAGGTACCACAGAGCATAAGATGGAAAAAAGAGAGCTCAACCACTTGTATATGACATAAAATAAACAAAAAAAGTTATCATGAAGATCAGTTGGCCCTCTACTTCTAAATGGGGAAAAACATCATCAATTTGGAGTGCAGGGAGCTCTGTAATTCTCAGAAACATACAAAAGACTGTTGCCTGCAACTGGAGGTGTAGGCAGGACTAGCAAACAAGCACTACTAGCTAAGCTGAACATTTAAATGAGTGACACTTTTATAAATACCTTTTATTGGTAATCACATTTGATGTCTTTTCCATCCTTAATTTCCTTTCAGAGAAGAAAGTTTGCACTATAATCCTTTGATCTACAGATGCAGACAAAACTAATGAATTTCACTTTAGAGTACTATGAAAAGAACTGCAGAGTCCTTCTCAGACCTCAGTAAAGTTACTGCACTCACCCTGAATTCTGTGAACTACTTGGTGCCTTACAGTGAATGATGGTTTCCCTAAAAATACCTTCTGTGTGCAAATAGGCAAAATCACATCTGACTTTCCAGTGACGAGGTTTTTTTGTTTTTCTTTATTTTCTCTGCATGTTCCAAAAAAACTTCAAACCCCAGTCTACTGAGTGACCATTAATGAAGGAACTGAAATTTATAAAGGCTAGATGGGCCTCTGCTGTCTCATATTCCTACTACACTTCCACTGTGGAGTTTCTCAGTTGAACCTATACTGAACTTTAGAAGAAAAAAAAGAACAACTGGATAACCCTATAATGTATAAATAAATAGTATGATATGATATTGTATTATAACTGCATATAGAGCAAGCACTATTTTACTATGTCTAGTAGAATTCATATTTGGTTAGGAAAAATAGGAAAGAAGTGGGAGTTTTTAGAAAAGCCATGAGAGAGTCTGTGAGGAGTAGAAGATTTCTACACATCTCTTTTAATAATTATTCAGGCTACAGACTTCTTACCTGCTGGCCTGGTTTGAGCGGTGATAGTGTTATTCCCTGGGTATTGATCACTGGCAGTATCTGGTTGCCGATGACTGTAGCGATGATCTGACCCTGGGCATTGGTCAATAACTGTGGAGTTATCGGCTGCACCTGAAGACCCTGAGCTCCACCTGCTGCCTGGCTGGAGGGGACTGGATTAGGCATCAATGGGATTGTTCCAATAATCTGGAGAAAAGGACATAGAAAATGAAAATGCACACATGCCACATATACTTGCCACACACAATTACTTGTTTTATCTCTTAAATCAAATATATATGAAATAAGCACAGTGAGACAAATGGCAGGCTGTAGGTGGGAAACAATTGTTCCTTTACTGAGGTGATGAAGACTTTCAACTCATTTGTTGCATCACTTATCACCTGTACATTTTACCACCATTCACTCTCATCCCCAGCAAATCTAGAGTGGTTGAGAGTGTGTGAAAGAAATACTGGGCCATGCTCTGGCCCCTCAATGTTGCTTTGTCCCACCCCTCATTTGAACACAGAGTAAAATAGGTGCAAATATCAGTACTATTTGTCTTGCTTTCTACAACTCATTTGCACAATGTTATTACCTATGAACTGAGGTTCTTGTGTAATTTTCCCTGATTTACTGATACCTAGTGCTCTAGATGACCACATATTACTCCCATGCAGTATCAGGATGGAAATAAAGAGTTATTACTGCCTTTCAGGGCATAGCTTATCAAGATATGTTCATAAAAATGCAGCTGCTTTTGGATGACAACAAAGTAGTACAACACAATGGGAGGGGTGCTGTTAGATAAAACATTTTAGCTAACATTTCTGGGGCAAGTACTTGCAGAAGGAGACACTTGTGACATCCTAGATTTCAAAATACGGTGATTTCCTAAAATGTGACTGTACCTGTAAAACCAATACTAGAATAAGATGTCAAATAGATACTGTAAGAAAGCTTGTCAGTCCATAAGCTACTAGATTTGCAAAGTTATACTGTTAGAAGACTCTTTTTCTGAGTTCTAAAGCATCTGAAACAAACTTCTGATGTACTTGTGAATAAAAACAAACTTTCTTTTTTGAAAAAAACAACAAATGAAGTTAGATTATTGCAAGAAGAAAAGTAAAAAAAAGTAAAAAAGTAACAAACCTTTCAAAGCAAAGCACATCTCTATTTCCTTCACCGCCTCTCATCTGACTTTCTCCATCATAGCCCCCTGCCAATCTATCCCATTCTAATGCTTCCAGTCTTCCCATTCCAGAAGCCTTTCTCCTTCCACTTTATTCTCAACATCCACCACACTGCACATCCCTTCTTTTCCCCACTCGCATGATCCCAGTTGCTCCATGCCCATTATTGCATATATTGATTAGTGCAGACCTACTTGGCTACTAAAGGATTATGGCTAAGTTCTACCTCTTATTCCTCAGTGGGGATAGTAACAGGGTACCTTTCTCAGTATGCTAATTCTCTTTCCATTTAGGAGCTTAAATAACTTTTTAGATCTCTTTATTTCTGATAAATTTTGTTGAAATTGGTCAGCTGTTTCAAAGCCATTAAGTATGTATGGAAAGATGTATGGATGGAAAGAGGGAGAGAAAGATAGATGACACTGGTTATAAGACTACTTTACTCATGAAAACAAGCTAGAGATTTTTCTAATGAAACTTGAAGCAAAATTTATCTCAAAAAAAATTCCTATTGATTTCAACAATTACTTTATCTTATATCAACGGGAACTATACAATGCAGTGTGAAATTAGCTCTAAAATAACTGTATCGTGGAAACATCAGTGGCTTTGTTGACAGACCTCTAAGTTACTTTCTGAGAATGCAAAGCTAAGGGAACAACTCTGAATCTCTTGTTAAAAATATAAAAAAGACGTACGTGTGAACTGCATTGTGAAGAAAAATAGGGATCTGCAGAGAGGTCTGCGCATTTAAATCACCAGAGGTGATATGCAACAACCCCAGAAAATCTATCCTTGAGAAAGCATCATGCAGTGGTATCCAAGCTGGGGGGGCAGGTGGCTCTTGTCAGAGGATCACACTCTTCCTTCTGTCATTAGGCTACGATATGATGCAATCAAGTAACAGTGTCGGAACGAGAGACTGCTCCTTCAGTCACATCTTTGTGGTGTGCCTCTAGGTAGGCTCAACTGTGAAGTCCAATGTAACAACTTAAACAGACTCCTTGAATGAAAAGAGTGCACTACCTCAGCTCAGCTAACACGTGGTTGAGTACTGAAGTCATCATCAATCTACCAAACTTACCCAGTTAGAAGAAGTTTGTATGAAAGCCATAGAGACCCAAGTCAGCTCTCCTATGGGAGGACCTGGTAAAATGGCAAGCCCACCTACTAAGCCACATTGTGAGTGCTGCATAGATTAAAACTGTTCAAACCCTGCAAAGATATCATTTAAGTTCTCCTTAATGCATTCCTAAAGGGCAGACAGATCAATAAAAATTATTGCCCCCATTTTACAGAGTATGAAAGTGAAGCACAATGGAGCATATTCAGAGAGAGGAGATGATTTGGAGCATCAACATTCTAATCTGGAATTGCCTGAAAGTTTTTCTCTGCAGACCACAGTACTTTCATATTTTCTGAAGGTGTTCCTAGCTGAACTGCAGCTGCTTTACAGTTCATATGCAACTGCTTTGCAGTTCATATATTAAGATGGCTGTTCGCTGAAGAGGGAGACATTTATTTACAACATTATCAGATTTCAGAATGTTTTCTAAAATCTGACTTTCAGCATTAAATACAACTTCCATGCAGTGCAACATGTAAATTTCTCCCAGTTTTTGGTGATCTAAAGTATTTATGGGTCACACATATTCTTTCACTTCTAATAATGTCACTGAACACAAGGAATAATCCTTCTTAATTTTATCAGCTGAAACATAGCAAAGGCCCATCCTTCCTTTGCCATATCAGTAAAGGACGTGACCTTGGAGTGTCATTACTCCAATGTAACTTTAGCTATCAAGGTCCTAATCCCAGCAAAGCAAAAAGTGCTGTGCTGGTGTTATCAGTAATAGAAATGTTTGCATTCCCATTTAAAATGCATTTCTTGGACTGCAGTTGGACATTTTATAGAATGACAGTGCTGAAGTGGACAGTTTGTAAGGTCAGAAGCAGAAGGCTATCTGTATCTATTAATGTGTGTTACACACCACTCTGTGCATGGTGTGTTGTACATGCACATGGCCAGAGACAGAGGAGGGAAAACAAACAGCTATGAGAGGTGTTCCAAAAGGACAAAGGAATAAATGCCCTCAGATATGTTACTGTAGGAGTCAAGGGTAAATTTGAACAGGAAACAGTTTACCCACTTTGTGAAACTTACCTAAATACAAATATTTTTTCTGTTTCAAAACAAAATAATTTAAAATCTTGCCTGTTTTTTAACAAGATGTCAACCTGTCTCTGGTTAACTACCAGGGCTACTATTTATGGCATACATCTTTGATATGGCTAAACTCAAATACAAGTTTCTCCTTTTGAGTTCCACCTTCTCCAAGTACCCTTTCCCAAATATCCCAAGAGGTCCCTGATCCACACTGCTTTGTATGTATAAGTACAACACTGACTAAGGAAGAGTCCTGAGTCTGGATACCTCTCTTCAAACCTTACGTAACTGTCCTGATGTTGGGACAGACTCTCCTCCAACAATTTTGATGAGAAAGTTCATCCTAGGCCTTGCTAATCTGCCCTTCTAAAGTACCTTGAAATCTGGTATGTTATGAAGACAACTTACTGGTTTGATATGTTTAAATTTTCTGAAGAGATAAAGCAAGATGATGCCAGTGTCTTGTGACTCTGGCCCATGACAGTATAGACTATTTAATTGCCAGTGATTTTCCTAGTGGGGAGGCAATTCTCCTTTCTAGCAAATGCCTCAATTTCAGATTATATTCACGGACAATTCAGGAGCAGCATGTGACAGGGACATACCACACAAGATACTTCAGGAATCATAGAGTCACAGAATGGTTTGGGCTGGAAGGGACATTTTAAAGAGCATCTAGTCCAACCCCTCTGCCAAGGGCAGGGACATAGAATCATAAAATGGTTTTTGTTCAAAAAGACTTTAAATATCATCTAGTTTCACCCTCCCTCCTTGTCCCCCTGCCATGAGCAGGGACACCTTCCCCTAGATCAGGTTGCTCAAAGCTCCACCCAACCTGGTCTTGAACACCTCTAGGGACGGGGCATCTACAACTTTTCTGGGACATAGTAGAATAGGCTTCTTACTCTGTCAATGTTTGGACTCAAATTCATAAACTAACTCATGTGTCAAACACATTCTTGAGAAAAAAACCCCACATCCCTAAAAGTCCTCATGTTACAAAGACATAATTAATATAATTTAAAAAGTGTTGGTTTTTTTTACACAACACACTTGACTTTCACAATTCCTTTTATATCTCACAACAAAAAGCAAGCACTAAGCATTCATAGTGGAGTTGCAAAACAGGTATTGCATGGAAAACAACAGACAGCTTTGAAAATCCAGGGTTTAACTCAAGGAACTCCTTTATCAATTCTCCATAACCTGTATGAGAGTCAGGCACAGTAATCTGCAGAGAGTTGTTGATTAAAATAAATGACTCCTGGTTGTATCTATATGAGGTACAGGTTCCAGATGTACGCACAAAGTGTGTAGATTTGACATTGGAAATCCCAGCAAGATATTTAATGTAAATTCAGATTTCAGCTTTTTTACAGAGATAGGATTTTGGTCCGCCTCTAATTGAAACACCAAGGCTGTTGTCAGAAGCCTTGGTGGAGTCAGATTCTCACTGCAAGTATTCAATAAGATTCTTTCATTTTTGTTTATTGATATGTCAAGGGCACCTTAAAGTACATAGGGAGCAGTTTTTACAGATGTTAATTTAGGTTTTTTGCTTCCAAATGTTAATTAAATTTTGAAAATCAGTGATTTGCTTCTAACTTCAAAAGAAATTCAGGGTGATTTTTAAGAGCATCTGAGTATTTTCCATTGATGAATCTGTTACTGTCATTTTAGTATGCTAAGATTTCAAGATATCTGAGATCAGGCCTCTCAGATCTTATAACTAGAATCATTGCCATCCTCATGATCAAGTGTCATTTATATGAAATAAAGTCGTAAGTCTTGGCTTGGACACGGAGTTAATTTGTTGATCTCCTGCATACCATGGGCTCAGTGGTCATTGCCTACATAGTCCTGTAAATTTATCTGCAATGAAAGCACAAGTACAAAACTAAAGTGAAGGTAAAAATCCAAGGAACGGGGCTCATCATGGAGGAGAAAAATCCCAGAGTCTCAGCATATTAACAATATCTGTGAGTGTTACCTCCAGTGGCAGGGTAACAGCCTAGCACTGATATGCTGAAGTGCTAGTGGCTACCGTACTGTTAAACAGATTTTGCTCCCTTTCCCTGCTCAGTAAAGGTATCTTTTCAGAAACAAAATAAAAACACCTGCTGCCCTAAAAATTGCCCTAAAAACAACTCATCCTCAAGAAAGAATAAAAAAATAAAATAAAATCCGTTTTTATTCTTTTCTGTCTGTAATGTATCTTCACGTTTAATTGCCTTTGTGGATTACTTTGCTGTAACTCCCAGGCTAAAACTGCAGGCAGAAGCTAAGTGACTGCTCAGAACTTCTGGGGATAAATGTCTAATTGTAGTCCCATTTGTGCTGCAGATATATAACCAGACTTTGCATAACTATGAAACACTAATTGCTTATTTCCCAGCTGTGAATCTTTCCCTCTGGCTACTAATAAACCAGTTGTGTTTTGATTTTAGGTAAAGTTACTAGGCTACTCCAAAATGGAGCACACCAACTGTTTTTTACTAAGTTCTTCTCCCTCTCCCCTGACTGGAAACAGGGATTCTGCCTTACTTCATTGTTTTCCTAGCACAACAAAAGGAATATTACAAACTGTAGCCAAATGGTGTTTCTACATCTGTCTGTTTCTGCTGGGAAAATGCTAAGTAAAATCAAAGACTGACTACAGTGGGTTGTTGCTACTATCAGCCAGGGATAACATAAAGCAAATACTGCTGTTTCATCTGAAAAAACCTTTAACAAAGAAGGGAAATGTTATGTTTTTTTAGTAGTATCATCAAAATGAATGTCTCTGGTTTTATCATTGTCACAAACCTTTAAGTATTGAAGGTTACTTATTCCGTTTTGAACAAAGGAAGAACAATATAAAAGTAAATAGAAAACCAGGGCAAAATTAAAAGGAACAACATAGTAATTGTTCAGTAAAATGAGGCAAACTACCATATACACATAAGCTAATTTAACATTTCAAACTGTGAAAAGAATGCATGGAAGTCTTACTCTTATATAGCGAGCCAAGGAATCTCTATTTGAGTGAATGTTTGCTCATTTAAGTACTCTTCTCTCATCTTAATTTTCTAGTCCTTAGAATATAATCTGAAATGAAAGCCATCTTTGGCTTTTGTTCAAACTCTTTTTTTTACTTTTACAGGGCCAAAAGCTAATTGAACCCCAGCAATCATACCACTTGCAGTTCTTCGGACAGCGTTTATGGTTTGGTTCATTTTCTACAGTTTTGCAAATTCCCTTCAGAAGCTGCTTCTGATATGTTCCATCTCGTATGGTCACTGTATCAGCAGGAGTTAATTTAAGAAGATAATCTAAGGAGAAAATGACTGAGGAAAGGAACGAATAATGAGAATCTACACAGAATTCTTTAGTCTCTGTGCAGCTGGGCCTTTCTTAATCACACACACACAGAGACATATATATATACACACACTACCTATATAAATTATAAACACAGGGACAATTTTTTAATACATATCTATGTATGATTTATTATCTACCAATATCAATAAACCCTGCAATTTATATGTTGTATACTACTATGTACAGTACCAATCCACATTCTGAGAAACAGGAAGCATGAGTACAAGATCAATTTGCAGATTTAGTCTGAGAGAAATGCAATTCCACCTCATTCTTTGGAGTAGCAACATTATTATTCTTGAATCTCAAGATAGGATGAGGCTCAGGCTGCCTGTGTCTTTCAAAGTATTACTAATTAAAGCAGTATTGTTTTATGCAAAGCTTGCAAATTTCCTTTACTGCATTATAATTCTTAAGGAGAACTCAAAACTGGCCCAACAAAATGTTGTTTTGAGAACAAGGCATCAATTAATACTAGAAACAAGCACCTATCAAATTGCACTTCTGAGTCAACATTTAATGTAGTGAGTTATAATTTTCAAGGGTAAATATTATTCATATATCATACCATGTAGTGGATGGTATATGGTTTGTAAGCATCATAATGGACCACTGACTCTGACATTCTGTCTGACTTTCTCAGAGCTTTTAATTAGCAAATAATGTTTCTATACTAACAGCAAACTATACAGGAATTTGTCATCTCTCTAGGAATTAGGTGGTGAAAGTTTTCTCAGGCAAATATGTTGTGTTCTGTTAGCAGGGGCATGTATATGGTCACAAAATCAGAATGCCTCCTTTATCAGACCTTCCAAACAATACAACATAACATTTTCTTATTAGAAACACCTCAAGATATATAATTACCAAATTAAACATATTGAGTATAATTACCAAATTAAAGACATTGAGTATCTGCTGAGTTATCCTGTCCAAGCAGATTAGATTTAACTTGATTTTAAAATCAAGACCTAAGTCAGGCATAAGGACCCCTAGAGGTCAGAGTTCTCTGAGTTGAGCAAAGCAACTGATGATTTTTAATTAGATTTCCAGGTCCCAAGCATTTCTGAAAATCAGCTTGCTAGATTCTTATGAAAGTGTTTATTATTTTAGATGATTTGATGGATGACTTATATAAAATATTTTAGCAATATTTTCGTTTGTTATGGCAACAGATCCATAATATTGCATTACGACAAAACAGCCAATACCATCATAACAGAGTTGTTGGAACAAAGCAACCATAATTTCTAATAACATTTGATGATCACACAAAGAAGTCTCTGTTTTTTGTATTTGTCTGCTTGTCTCATAAATCGCAAACAGCTTTCCTGATTGCTGTCAGGAGGGTGTAGACATGCAAATACACTTTTGTATGTGTGGTTTTGGTATTTTTTTTAATGTAAATACTCTTGAGAACAAATACCATTGGTATTAATTTTCTCAGAAAGTGAATACAAAGTAACCGAGCCACCAACATGAATGTTTAGATTTAATTAGAGTGAAAATGTTTTGGTAAACACTCATTCACCTCTACTTTCTCTTCTTGGAGGCAGAGATTTTCACAGTTGCCTGCAGAAGTATCATTGCTACTTTGTCTTCTCTGAAGATTTCAATGTCCACTAAGTATCATGCATCTCAGAGACAAGAAATCCCTGCTGCGAAATAAAATTTTTCAAATTTTGCAACCTTTATATATATATACTGCATCTGCAAACTTCACTTTTACTTTGTGTCTTTGGATTACAAAACATTTAGAACAAGGTTTACCTCATTTTGCATTAATATTATATAAATATTTACTGCTACATCTCCCTTAGAAAGAATGGACTTACTTTCAGCCGTATCAGAATCTAAAATACTGGACAGAGAGCAGAAGATAATGTAGGCATCCCTACACTTTGCAATATATACCATGCTGAGCCATTCAAGGCTAGGTTGGGAAACCAATTGCCCTTTCTCAGCAAGCCTAATTAGGCCAAGCACAGTGCGATTAGCTTGCTTCCATGCTATGGTGACATTATCAGCTGGTTTGGAACTAGCTTTGCTGCTTGGTGTTGTATTGCACTGTACTGGCCTACTATAGAGATTCTATCTAGATGTTGGAAGCCAGAACTAGGCAGGATTTAGAAAGTGCTCTTTGATCCTGTGGTTTTTAAATAAGAGCTGCTATCGAGACATAATACTGTGTAGATGTGAAAATGATAATGTTGTAATAGTTCTCATTGAAATAACGTTTTGAATTTTCTAGTTGTAATAGTACCCTTTTGAAAATGGGATCTTACATGCTTTTGTCAGTGTCTGTGTCTGGGTGAACAGAAGAATTTCTGTTGCTCTAGTTCTATTTTTCCCTCTAGTTATTTCTTTCAACTTGTTTTGCAAAGACAAGAAGCTGCATTAAGGAGCTGCGTGCTCTCAACTGCCTTCAGCAGGCAGTCACTTCTGTTGCTGCTTTATCTTGTGATACTGATCCTGAAGAAGATATTCCACCAGAAGTACGAACATCTTGCACCTATATGTTAAACTTGGAATCCTCAAAAATTTATTTTTAATTTTAATTTATGAAATTTCCTCAGGAAACAGAATTGTATTCTGGACAAATGACTTTGAAAGCTTAATGATGTTTTACTCTAGCCTTAACTTCTCTGTTTGGAATACCAATGTGTGTTTTCTTGCACACTTCTCCATGATAAACTGGACTGAAATTATTAACCATCAAAAAATCTTCAGATACAATCTTTAGGCCAACAGTTCATTAATTAGATTGCAGGTCAAAGATTTCTAGGTCATCAATATACTAAACTACTCTCTTCTTCTCATTATCAAATTACAATATATGAAATATTTATCAGAGATCATTATATTTCTCAGTCTGTTACTCTTAAAGGTGAAATCAGCCAGGTATACTGATTCATTTCATCTCTTCAGATTTAGCCAAAACTTATTACAAGAAGGTTAACAGATACTGCAACCAATCAGTAGCGATGATACTAAACATTGCTGTCACACAACCATATGCTATTATAAATCTTGAGCTTGCTGCCCAGGTGCAATGACTACGGATGACACAGTAGTTGTCTGTCAACTCATCACTTCAACATTGCACCTGTGCAACAAGACATTCTTTTAAATACAAAGTCATGCCCTACTTCAGCTCATGTTTCTACAATGTTAGGACCTTAGTTAAATACAACATAAACTGTTGACCAATTAATTAAGAATTGTAACTTTCAATATGATGTTCTACAAAATATCATGGCAAGGCTGATTTGAAACACTGTGCAAACCTTTGCACCTGGCCAGACAAATGTACTACTGAAACACTTTAAACTTTACAGTGCATGCATTTCTTCAACAAGAGATTTTCAGGCTGCTAGGAATGAAACACAACACTAATGACCAGCATGAGTGTGGTGGAATGAACTGTTTTTAATTTCCTCCATATTATGGATCCTCACTAAGGAAACCAAAATTCCAGCCTGTAAAGTGGATTTTTGTTATAATAAATAAAAATTACATGGAAGTTCAGGACAAGAAGGAAAAACTGAAAGGAAGTGAGAAAATGTAGAAGGGTCATATGCAAGGTCTTGGATGGAAAATGGTCGTAATTCCAAGAATCTGAATCTGAATCTCTAGGGAAAAAATCCTTCCTGAGATTAAATATATCTTCTCTTTGCCATTTAATCATCAGAAAGAGGATTGATTGTTCATTTCAGTACCAATGCTTCCTTGAAAATTTGCTGGCCAAATATAAACCACACTTAATACTTCTTATCTTGTGAAATTTGGTATGGCTGTTGGTTCAGCACACTGTTCAGCTAGTCATCTGTAATATATTTGTTTAAACACTATTTGTCTCCCTGCCAGACCTCCTATGAGCCTTATGTAATTTTTGTATGGTTACTTAAGAGTTATCAAAAAAAGACACGTATAAAGGTAGGAGGGTTTTGTGTCAAAAGTGGTTATTTTACTGAATGCACTATCAGCTGGTTCTTTTCTTCAATGTTAGTAGCAGGAGTGTGTGCTTCACTGCTTAAAACTGCAATGGTTAAAGAGGCTCACATTATGAAATGCATCATTAATCCATTTCACCTGACCTGACACATAGAAGGGAAAGAAAGGTGTTCTGCTCACATCTTAACCGCTTGATTTAATTGTATGCTGGACACCACCCAACACGAATCACAGTTACAATAATAAGTTCTGTAATACAGACACTTCCTATATGTGATGGTATCTACCACAAATGACTAGTTCTAGCATTTCAGGACAAAACACCCTCACGATGCAACAACACTTAATTGAGGAGGTATCTGTCTATGGGTTTGGAGATGAATATATGCTCCATTTCCATTAGCCAAAATACATTTTATTTTGCAGTAGTTTACAGATTTGAGGCCCTATTAGGGTTACCCATTTATTTTTGTACACTCAGGATGTTCCTAACTAAATCAAGTATGCAAAAAATGAACGTTAAATGTAATTGAATTATTCTCAAATTTGTGGAAAACATAACAAGAGGCCATGTTTTATGAACCTGTAAGGAAGATATGCAGCTTAATGATCAGTTTCATTCAGGGCTGAACCATAAGTTTTTTTAAGGAAGAGTTAAATAACTGTGTTTTTCTTATTAAAAGCAACAGTGGCCCTGAGGTAATCCCTTCTTTATCACCTACATTGCTACTGTACTGAAGCAATATGCTCCTGATACAGAGAGGCGTATTGAAATGTCTATGTATTTTGCTGTGAATTCAAACTGCTTCATCTTCTGCTAGCAGCAGAGCCCATATTCTTGAAGCCAGTTCTGTGGAAGATGGAGCATCACGGGCACTTTATACATTTTCTATCCTTGCCTGTTCTTTTTTTTTCAGTCCTAAAAATATTTCCTGTTATTTTAGGTTGTGACTTGCAGAGGACCAAAGGTAAAGGGTTTCCTTTACTCTTGACTCTAGTGGGCAAACAGGATAAGGGTAGAGATCAGCTGTTTCCAGGATCCCTTCTCTGTCTGTGTATTTGTCACTTGTCTTACACTGTAAGTTATTTTGGGCAGGCCATCATCATTTTTCTATGTTAGAACCAGGCCTTGGCACAGTATTACAGTTATGTTTATGGTAGTGCTGTAGGTAATAAGTACCCACAATCCTATCTATCATTGAAAAAATTGCTGTATTATGTAATATTCTCATATTTCCTTTTAGCTAATATAACTGAAGACTGTGATGCACTCTATCAATACAAGAAAGCAAGATAATACTGATGCACCTTCTGTTGAAATTTCCTGGTATTAATGGTGCCTGAGGGAAGAACTAAGGGGGTGCTACTTTACCTTCATCAGCACTGAAACACTTCCAACACAAAAGGAAAGATGTTAAGCTCATTTTTACACACAGTGGAGAATGCTTAAGAACATGGCTACAAGCTGGAGGAAAAAAATGATAATGCTGGAAGAGACCTTTATGCTTACAGCTTATTTTAAATAGTTCCCTACAGCTATTGTTTTGCCCAACTTACTCTTCAGCTTTTGCAGCTGGAGTGTCAGTGGACCTCAATTAGTTACACTGAATAAACAGATCCCTCTCAAGTTCGGAAGACATTCACAGTTACATCTAGAGCCTTTCTCTTCTCTTGTTACTCTAGATGTTCCTCCCCAGGAGAAGCCAGAGCACTTCTACAGCTCGGCTTTGCGAGGCCACACTCAGAATCATAGAAACCTTTATACTGCAAAAGACCTTTAAGAGGATCAAGTGCAAACATGAACCTAACACTGCCAAGTCCATCAGATCAAACATCTCTCTCCTGGTATATAATGCCTTAATGTGGAAATGATCCAAACAAAGCAAGAAGGCTCCTCATGGAGTGATAGACTATGCTCACTGCCTGAAAGAACCACAGAACGCAACCACAGAAATCTTAAGTATATGAAAATTCACAAGTATGATAAAGACCATCAGATGCTTCCTTTGTTCAGGTGTTGCCTTATTTGAATAGTCTCTCTGATACAAATCCATGTAGTAAGATATTAGACTAAAGATGATGGAACCTTCTATAAGGGGAATAAAGATAATATGAAATGGGGAAATAGCAACTGCAAAATGAAATTTAGTTCTAGGTGTTTTCAAAATGCACATTGTACTTAGAAATTTCCTTGTAATACATTTTTTAAAAAACAACAGAGTCTCAATAATATGAACCCTCCATAAAGCACTTATTAATTCTTGAAGAAACAGTGGAGAAGATTCCCTAGTGTATGTGAATTGCTGCAGAAGAGGATGAGTGAAGTGCAAATGCCACAGTATAATTTGTACATGGAACATTTTAATTGTGGATAATGGCAGATTTTCAATTTTATAAGTCAAGGATTTGTGATAATTTCTGAGACAGAACTGAATATATTAACTGCCCTTAAAACTGTATCAATACTTCTTCCTATGCAAGCAGAGCACAATAAAATGCATTAAAAGATGAAAGCTCTTCGATCCTTTTGAATGCTTAAAGATACCAGAACAGTGCCAATAAATTTTGAGGAAAAGGCTAGACAGAAAATAAATATTATTAATTGTCAAGATAGCATAATGTCCCAAAATAGTGACACACTGACTGTATTAAGAAGTACTTGGGACAATTTATAGCTCATAGTTCTACCACACCGAATCTTTCAGGCCACAATGGCCTTTTTTCCCTCTTAATTCAGGTAATGTCATTAGTATTCAAACATATTTGATCTTAACATACACAATAACTCTCTCTTTTTTGCCCCCAATATTAGGGAAAGAAAACTGTCTGGGATTATATCACAGAGTAGATCTTACAAATCAGGAGCAGACTGAATAATGGGAGTCTCAGAAGTCATTTACAAGAGCCACTGAGCTTCACTCAATGGTTTGCTGGCTCTGCTGCACTCAATGGTCTGCCATGGTTTTGCTGCCAGTTGCCAGGTAATATTTTCTAGGAAGATTTCATCTCTTGGCTTCACATTCATTGATAATAATGCCAATTATCTCTGGACTCCATTTCAGTTTGGAGCTACACTTGCATTATATTATGAGGATTTTCTTTGACTTGACTTCGACTAATAAAAAACAGTAGTAAATCTACTGACCTGAATGCAATGACCTTCAGGACTTGAAGATGGCACAGGCTGATGTTTGGGTCTAGCTGCAGCCCATATTTCTTTTTAAATTATGAACGGCCTGAGGCTAACGTGTACCCTGCCCAGCCTAGGTCTGATTTTAACTGTTTATCTCAGGCTTTGGTTTCAGTTGAAGCCAGAAAAATATAGGGATTCTCTCTCTTTTTTCCCTGTTCATACAAAAACCATCCTGCCCAAAGGAGCAGCCCCATGCTAACCAAGAGAAAGACTTGTGACTAGATGTAGAAAGAAAGTGGGAAATTCTGTTCTTTAATTTTTATTATCACTTCAAAATGGAATGTAAGATAAATTTAAAATTAAATAAAAAACTTAAAAATCTGAATCTACCTCTCTGGGGTAGATTAAGCCGTTCTGATAAAAATGGAAATATTTCATATTTATTTTAACCTTTCTAAACTTGAAAAAATCCCCACATTTTGAAGCAGAACATGTAAAAATGAGACCCTTAAGTCTTATCCAGACGCTGCACTTTAAATTTTTACTGAACAAAATTTTTCAAAATGACATATTTTATATTCAGATTAAATGTCATTTTTCTTTCAGAAGTCAATGATGAAAAAATTGTCATTCAGTTCTGCTCACAATACTGCAGGAATTTGTATTAAAAGATTGATAAATGATGCAGTAAACTGTAATTATACCTCACTGTTCAACATAAATTCAAATGCAGTGCTGGAATCTTGAAGGATGCTCTGGATACTTAATATATTTCCTTCTCTAGAGCCCACTGCGTTCATTACTAATAAGGTCTGCAAGAGCATTTGCACTAGGGCAGCCTCCAAGAGCTCAGCCAAGGACTAGAAGCCTGATTGGCCACATAGTGGAGAAAGAAAGGGTTGAGGCAGTCCCTGTTTTGAAAAGGGAGAGGAAGCCATCAAGTTCTCAGGATGGTAGTATGTTGGCATGATCCAATGGCACAGAATAAATTCCTCTGTTTCCCCAGTGAGTCTATGCCTGAAAATGCAAGAGGCAAGGATGCTCCCTTCTTTACCTCTCTTCCACAAAGCTGTAGTTATGTGTTGAGACCTTAAAACTTCCATTAACACTGTAGCTTTTTACAGGGAGACTTTTTTTAACCTCTTGGGACATGGGCAACTTGGCCCTCAGTTTGAGAATTGCTGCTCGGGGTGGGGGTGTGCAGGGAAATGTAAAAGGCAGTGCTCAGTCTTCTCTGATTCTTCCTCCAGCCCCATGCTCTGAAAATACTTGCACGTATTTCTCCTCCATACCCCTATCCTGAATGATATTCAGAAAATATTAGTGACATCTAACATGATTCCTTTCCACAACTGCCTGAGAGGAGGTTGTAGAGAGATGGGTGTTGGTTTCTTTTCCCAAGTGACAGACAGTAGGATTAGGGGAAATAGCCTCAGCTTGCATCAGGGGAGATTCAGGCTAGACATCAGGAAAAGTGTCTTCACTGAAAGGTTTATCAGGCACTGGCTGCGCAGGGAGGTGGCTGGGTCACCATCCCTGGAGGTATTTAAAAGATGAGTAGATGACGTGTCAGGGATATGGTTTAGTAGTGGACAGATACAGTTGGGCTCAATGATCTCAACGGTCTTTTCCAACTAAGTAATTCTATGATTTTATGATAGTTAAGAGAGTCTGTACATCTACCAGCCCCTCCTTCCTTCCCTCACCTTCCCCTTCATCCCTCCCCCAAAAGAAAAGGAACCCATTTCTCAGATTAAAAAGAAAGTTCATCCAGGCTCAACGTGCATAAGATTTGTCACCCAGGCTGCTTCACTCAGGAAGGAAAACGTAAAGATGAGTAAACAACAAATAACCTCAACAAAGAAATGAGCATCTCAAAGTAGAAAAAAAAAAAGAAAGTTATCAAATATGCATTTGTTTATCACAGTCAAGTGTCATGATTCAAACCTGATTCATATATATTTTATGAAGAGAATATCCATTGTGGTGGCAAAATTAAATGTATTTTGAAACTTGTATGTGACATTTATCTATCTGCTCTATCAGAAAAAAGTTGTCACATTCATTCAGACATATATTACTTTTTCAATTTCCTGTCAGTAATATTTTTTTAATGTTCTTTAGGGTGAGACTACAGGATTTCTCATTTCTCACAACAAAGACCATAACTCATTAGAATTATGTTGATGAGTTTATACGTAAAAAAGTTGCATCACTTTTTTTTTTAAGATCTGAACAATTTGCACTCTCATCCATGACAATCATGCTTTTTTTTTTTAGTTTTTTTATTTTAAAGATAATCAGGCAGAGAATTGTTGGCTCCTATTTTTCCTTCTATTAAAGATGTTCATCATATAAAACACAAACTTACGGTGCAATTTTATGATGATTCGGGTCCTATTGTGAGCCACAAGAGATAACAAAGATAGCACAAGTATTGAAACTCCTTATCACATATCTTCCCTTTCAAAGGGATGATTTTGGAAGAAAGTTTATATAAACTCAGTGCTTAAAAATAAACAGCACTGTGCAGCAGGCAAGGCCAAAGGGTCATAATTAGAGATGAAACAGAAACCAATTAAAATGAGTTAATTGACAAGAGGCTACAGCTCCCATGCAGAAGACTGGCTGGAAAGGTGCAAAGTGGAGATGGCACCTTCTTTCTTTGAGTTGCTATTAAAGCAATGCTGTAATAAAAACCTTATCTTGTGTCCCATACACTCAGTGTGAGTCCCGAGATAGATGTTGAAGTGCAGTGGGTAAAGGCCTGGGTAGAAAGGCTGTTTCATTCTTATGTGGTTTTTTTTTTTATGTACTAGTAATGACACCATCCACAATACAGACTAAAGCATGTTCTTTGTTGGTAAAAGATGAGGATTCCATGAGCAACATTCAAGTTACATTTCTGAACTAAAAGAATAGTTGGAATCAAATCAGAGGATGTGCCATTGCATCTATGGATAATAGTATTTAGGAATGAATATAAATTTAAATTACATTTGATAAAGCTGGTAATTATGATGACCAAGCTTCAAAAGGCTGTTGATCAGTTTGGCTTAGATATGTACCTAATATTATTTGAACACGGGCAACATAGGCTATTTTTTATGTTCAGACCCTTCCACAACATTTGTGGCATCTGCATGTTGGAGCTGTGCTGGAAATACTTTCAAGCTGGCCTGCAGTCTGAAGATTAACTATAATCCTTTTCTGTCCTAACTAAAACAACAGAGTAAATGCCCAAAGAAATGTAAAAAAGTAATCTGCCAAAGGGGAAGATTCCTTCCTCACTACTGCATACTCAAAGTTTCTTTTTTTAAAAGAGAAGAACCTCAGGAACAAAGAAGTCTTTATTTATGCACAACTGATTTTTAAATAATAACATCCTACTGGCTGAATACTTAATCTTACTTGAAAGAAAAGATACTCAACAGAAAGATTGTCCCTTCACATTGCTATCCATTATCTAGTTAAAGTAACAGTAAAGTTAAGTTCATTCTAAATAATTCAAACAGATACCATTACCTTGGCCTCTGGGATGCTACTTCTCTATTTATTTGGGAAACACAAAGAAGCAAGCAAGCAAAACATGAGCACAATTTTCATAAAAATTGAAGAATGCCTCTAGACTCATCCCAAAAATAAAGCAGGTCAGTCAGTGTCAAATTCTGTGTGGCCATTACCAGCTGTTACCAGGACCTGAGCTAAAACTCTGCTGACTGTCACAGGGAGCTTAAGGATAACATTATCAAAAGGACTGAAGTCCCATTAAAAATGACTGGTGTGTAATATTCTAAGGATGGAATTTATGCCATTTAATGTTAGCCATGTAACTATAGCAATCCAGTGGCAGAAGGCTATCCTAGCTCTCTCTGCGATGCATCTTTTGCAAGGTGATTCATTTCAGCCTAAAATGCATGCCTGAGACCAGCCAGATGTTTTATTCGTCAAGAGTGCTTTTTTCTTCTGTTATTGACAGAGAACACTAAGCAACTACCTTAGGTTTGATGCAATGTAAACTAACTTTCATGTGATTAAAATTAGGGAAACCGAATCAAAGTCAGGAGTCTAATGAGATGTAGGAGTCTGCTGAAGACTAGTCAATTCTAATACTGACCTACAGACTTTAAGTCATTTGGAAAACAGTTGCCTTCTTATTTACCATCTGAATATCTCAGCTGTACAAAAAAAAGGAGGATGAAATGATTAAAAAAATAGTCACAGAGTCTTTTTCAAGTGTGGAGGCTCAACTTTTCTTTTTATTTCCTTTGTGAGTTACTATTAAAATAAGACAAGGGCTTGAGAAGACCTCACTGGTTGAAAAGCTGTTCAACATATACACAAAATGAAACCTGTTTGACCACTCCAGTCTATTGCAAACATAAATGCAGAGACAGAGATGATTCACTTAAATGACTTCAACCAGACTGGTAATATCTTGACACATTTCACTGGGGAGGGTATAACTTACACAGCTTTTAAAAAGTAAGTTTAAAAAAAGGACATAGCAATGTCTGCGGACTGAAGATTTATTAGAAAGATTCCCTAACCATCTCTTGGATGTCAAATTTCCATGTTCTGTGCAAACTCAGTGAGAAATTGCCTTCTTGACATGATACTAATTTATCTCCCCTCACTCTGTTTTCTTTGAGGGCTCCTTTTGCATCATTTGTTTGGTAGTATGAGGACGATTTAAACATTTCTGCATTTGTGCTCTTGCCAGAGACCATAGTGATTTAGTGAATTGGGCATGCATCATTCATGTTTGTTCACTCTTTTCACTGCATATGATTTTAAGGAGAAATAAAAGGCAAGAGGTAGCCAAGGGTACAACTTGCCACAGTAAATCCTTTTAGGAGGGGCCCTTTCTATTGATGGATAAGGTTGTGAAAATCTGAGCTCAGCTTTGTAATATTTAACATATATATTTTTATCTGTATTCAGAAAAAAAAGACTTTTGTTGTAGCATGCTTATTTGTGACATGGGACGTAACACATTGTTGGTTAAAGGCTTCCATGTAAGCAGAGGTCTAACTATTCATCGTTATGTATAACAGAAAAATAAAGGTATTTTAATAGGCAAACTCCTCTGTGTATTACTAAGAGCATTTATATGTTGGTAGTCTAACATTCAGGTTTTAAATAATTACCCTAACTGGCAAAAGCTGGCAAAAACTTCTCCAGATTTTTTCCTGTACTCCCTTCCAACACCCCATTATACCCTGAAAACAACAGGGGTTGTGATTGGGATTTCAGTACATTTTCAATCAGTTCTTAGACTTCAAAGATGAGAATCTTATCAGGGCTTCCTTTGCCTTTCTGTATGTGATGAACTGAGCATCAGATAGTTTTGTTCTCTTTGGACCTTTGTGAAGAAAATGTAAAAATCTAAATCTTAAATTTTGTAAGCAGTCATATAAATATTTTATCACAGTCCCCAGGAAGTTTTTTATCTTGGCTGTTGTGGCAAAACCACTACGATGTGGTACAGAATAATGTAGTATTCTTTGCTAATGCAAATTACATACTATTCTCATTCAGAGGTGGGGACCTTATGATTTGTCTGCCCTCTGTGCCCATAGATGGTTAAACTTTCTGCTTTTCAACAATGCCCATAAAAATTTTCTATATTCAAATTCATATAACTACCTGAGAGCAAAGATAGCTGACTGTCTTCTACATGTGTCTCTGCCTGAGGAGTAGGTGTGATGGCTGGGACATTTCAGTGTACCAGAGTTATGAGACTCATACTTCTAGATATAAATACAGACTATTCAGAGAAATGACACGTAGACTTAAACACACAGAGTGGTGCACTGTAGGTGCTAATAATAATAGTGAAAGACTGCACACACAGAACTTGTACATCAGTATCTGTACATCTAAAATTAACAGATCTAGACTGCAGAATGCAGAAGATGTGATTTAAACACCTAAAAATGTAAGTTGCTTCCCAACACTTACAAAGTAGAAGCTGTGGAGGTGATGTTCATCAACGTGACTGTCATATCAAGAAACAGGCAGACCATGCCATCCTGTGGGCAGGGATTGGGAAATCTTTCCCACACAGTTCTGCTAACAAACCTCAGTTTTCTTGACCTTTTAAATAGTTCATTCTGGACTCTTGTGCAGCGCTGCCAATGCTACCAGTCTACAAGGAACCTCTTAGTAGTGAGAGGATAGAATGCTAACACACAGGATCCTTTAACTCTCACTTTGAAGGCATTCAGCGATACTTATATCTTGGTGAGAAATAGAACCCTTTGGTCTAATTAGTAGATTCCCCAGTTAATAGATTGCAGACAATTATGACCTGTGCACTACCATGATTATAAACTTCTAAAATTACAATGGTGACAGATTTGAGGTAAAAGAGATCAGCACAGGAATTCACGTGCCAAGATGAGAAGCTTTTGTTTATTTTCATTTGCTACTAGAAAAAAGGTTCAACAGATCTCAGAGACAGAAGCATGCCTCAAGGAGGTAATTAAAATATTTGTAATCTGGGATCCATGTGGGTACTTGTATCTTTCCTGAGGAGATGAGTTTGAAAGTCCAGGTAAGCTTAGATTCAGTTGTGTGTGTCCATATGTAAACACATGCATATGTTCATGAAAGGGGGAGAAGTTAAATCAAAAAAATTGTAGACATCTACACCATTTGCCATATTTTAGGATTTTGTCAGTATATGACAATAACACTTAGAGGGATGAGCTTTTTTCTGAGTTGGCCATAGGAGGCCTAATGTAGCATTTTGAAATAACTAAAATGGGACTGACGACCTATGTTCAACTAACTGAATCCAAGATACAGCATGTGGTGAAGAGCTGTTGTCAGGAAACAAAAATGGTAGAGATAGGGGAAGCAGAACAGGAACAAGGGAACTGGATACTTTGGGATGTTTGGGTGTCTGTCACTGGCATTTGCACAAGGGACCTGTTCATCTGTACTCTTGTTTCCACATGGTTTTATATTTCCATTTCTGGAAGGAACCAAAAGAGCAAAACCAGGACAGGTGACAACAAACTAAGGCTAATGAAAAGAATTAATAAGGAGAGAAGTGAGAAAGTTTAGGATGGTGCCAATTCCTCCTCAGAGCTAGCACACTGCATGAACCTCATACTATCTTTTCTCTTTGAGGCTGTCTATCTTTGCAATTGAATAAGACATATATCAGCTTAAATGCACAGCCTTCAATGAAGGGAGTGGATTAGGCTTCTGGAGATGATGAATAACAAGTTAAAATTAAACTTTTTTTTTTTCAGTTGGGCTGCAATGACCTATTTATACATTTTATTTCTCCCTAGCTAGCTTTTTTTAAACACTGCAAGATATACCTGGCCTCTCTCATCTCTCTCTAAACTGTCTCCCTGATGTCCTGATCACTCTCTGATCTATTTCTCTATCTGCTGGGTGGATGCTAATATGACATATCCAACCTCTAAAACAAACCACTTATTTTGAAACTTGGCTATGCCAGAGTATTTGATACGTCAAACATTAAAATGAATGTATATTTGGATATTGGGTACATCATGTTTTGATATTAAATTATCTCCTGAAAGGTGGATTGATTTTTAAACTGGCAGGATATATGTATTGCTTCCTTGAATTTCTAGCATGAAGCGAGACTAGGAAAGGTTTTCTGTGAAGCAGAGAGAGAATTGCTCAAGGGCTATGGGTGTTTTCTTTATATTAATAAATTCTTTTTTGTGCTTAAGGAAAGAGATTCTGTCATTCTCTTCCATTATTATGTGACAATAATACATTAATCTTCTATGAGAGATACTTATCCTAGAGATAATATTTAATTAATGTGCAAAGAGGGAAGTTTAAGTGAAAAAGGTACTTTAAAATCATATATATTTAATAACATAGGCATAGATATTTCAGTCTTTTTTTTTTCTCTTTGATATCTGAGGCATTTGCATACATACATGCTTAAGCCTAACACTGTCAGTATCTGAAGAAAAATGACAAACTGAGATATGCTTTTAGAAAGACAGATTGAGTGTCCATTCATGGTTAGGACCGTGATTTTTTCTGCTTGAACTTTCCCTGCCACTGTTCACAGATTGAATACATAGGAAAAGACACTATGCAATTCTTTGTAATACTCTAGGTTCAAACCAGAAGACTGAGAATCCTTTCTTTTACAGGACACCTCCTGTCCAGTGTGCTGCTTGGAAACTTGTGAGTCTGCATGTAGAATCTAATAGATCTGCATGTGGCTGGTTATCACCATGAACACTGCATGAATACACATCAGTTGTTGGCTTGCTGTCAAATGAGTTAATCATGTACTTCTGAATTTTCTTCTCTTTATGTGAAGACGGCTTGGGAAGACATATATTTTTCTTTTTCAAAATTTTAATAAGGTATTGGTAAAATATCTGGACTTCTCATCCTGCCAGTTTTCAAAACAAATACTGACTGCACTCCAAACTGGGTAGCCCAAATTTCCTCTCCTCACCTGTGTCCCAAAGACATTGCCATACAGATGTCAAGACTGCAGCCCAAGAAGAAAGTCAATAGCCATCATGTGAGCACAAAAACTTATGATCTAAGAAATTCCAAACCTTCCCAAAACAACAGCAGTGCTTTACCAGTGAGTCAATAACCTTAAATATTTATCATTTTACATTAACTTCCACTTTTGACAGAGTGATCTGGCTTTTTTCCAACTTGCCCAAATAGCTCTTCTTGTTTCTTTTTTTCCCTGGTATCAATGCTAGTTGAACAGCAAGAAAAAACTCTAAGACTCTTTCACCTGCTTCCTTGGATTTTCACCTGCCAGATTTATATGATTTCTCCCAAACTCCCCAGGCTGGGATTTGGCCATTTCTCCAAATTCAGAACCAAGCTAACGCCGAACTATCTGAAGGGATAATCCGTGTAGGTAATAGGATAATCCCTACTGGGGGGGAAATTGACTGGCAGTTTCTCTTCAAGCTTTAATGGGTCATCACCGTAGAGAACAGCAGCATGAAAGGGTCATTGGGCACTGGCAGAGGCTGCCCAGGGAAGGGGTTGAGTTGCCTTCCCTGGAGGGGTTTAAGGGATGGGTGGATGAGGTGCTGAGAGACATGGTTTAGTGATTGATGGGAATGGTTGGACTCAATAATCCGGTGGGTCTTTTCCAACCTGATGATTCTATGTGAAACATTGTGTGTGTAATGATCTGTGTGAAAAAACTTTTGATACAGGATAAATTAAATAAAATCTAAATAGAACTAAGCACCATGTTACACAAATATCTATAATCCAGGGTTTGTTTTTTTGTTTGTTTGTTTCAGAAATGATAAGGCACATCTGGAAAGATAACTCAAACTCTCATATTGGGTCCACTGTATCCCCCTGTTTACCTACAGACTTCCTGTACTCCAGCACGGACAGCATGCCCTCACAATGGGCTCTGGACAGTCTAAAGGAGAAATCCTAAACTAAGAATAGTCTTAGATTCGGCCCAAATGTGAATTTCTCATACAACAGGATTTTCATCATCTCTGGTTGGATGATGAAGTGACCTTACATTGTTCTCAACTTTGTCAGCTCCTGAGGGCATGCAGTGATGCAATATTCCCGAGCACAACACACTGCTTTTGAAAAATCAGTAAGATACAAAGCATAATTCTTGGCACCATTTAGATGCATCGACTCTGACTACTTCTTTGTTTATGTCATCTTAAAGAATTTTCAAAGAACTTAGAAGAACTTCTGCCTTTGCCTGGGTGATCAGGCCCAGTCAACATAGGTTCAGGAAGGGCAGGTCCTGCTTGACTAACCTGATCTTCTTCTATGACCAGGTCTATGGACTTTGTCTACCTGGACTTTAGTAAGGCCTTTGACATTGTGTCCCACAGCATTCTGCTAGAGAAGCTGGCAGCTCATGGCTTGGATAGGCATATGCTTCACTGGGTAAAACACTCGCTGGATGGCCAGGCACAAAAGGTTGTGGTGAATGGAGTTAAATTCAGTTGGTAGCAATCGCATGTGGTGTTCCCCAGGGCTCAGTACTGGGGTCAGTTTGGTTTAATATCTTTATCAGTGGCATGGATGAGGGAATTGAGTGCACCCTCAGTAAGTTTGCAGGTGATACTAAGTTGGGTGGAAGTGATCTGCCTGAGGGAAGACAAGGTCTATACAGTGACCTGGACAGGCTGAATCAATGGGCAGAGGCCAATTGCATGAGGTTCAACAAGGCCAAGTGCCCAGTTCTGCACTTGAGTAACAACAGCTACATGCAATGCTATAGGCTTGGAGAGGAGTGGCCAGAATGCTGCCTGGAGGAGAAGGACCTGAGGGTGTTAGATAGTCAGCTGAATATGACCCAGCAGTGGGCCCGGGTGGCCAAGAAGGTCAATGGCATCCTGGCCTGCATCAGGAATAGTGTGGCCAGCAGGGCTAGGGAAGTGATCCTTCTCCTAGACTCATTGCTGGTGAGGCCACACCTTGAATATTGTGTTCATGGACCCCTTACTGCAAGAGGGACATCAAAATACTGGAGCATGTCCAGAGAAGGGCAACAAAGCTGATGAAAGGTTTAGAGCACAAGCCTTATGAGGAGTGGCTGAAGGAACTGGAGTTGTTTAGTCTGGAGAAAAGAAGACTGAGGGGAGACCTTATCACTGTCTACCACTACCTAAAAGGAGGTTGTAGTGAAGTGGGGGTGGGTCTCTTCTCCCTGGTAGCTCATGACAGGACAGGTGGAAATTGCCTCAAGATGCGCCAGAGGAGAACTAGGTTGAATATTAGGAGGAATTTCTTTACTGAAAGGGTTGTCAAGCATCGGAACAGGCTACCCAGGGAGACAGTTGAGTCACCAACCTTGGAGGTGTTTAAAAGATGAGTAGATGTCATACCTGGGGACATTGTCTAGTAATGGTCTTAGCAGGGCTGGATCGATGGTGGGACTCAATGATATTAAAGGTCTTTTCCAATCTAAAAGATTCTATTCCATTCTAAGTTCTGTTTTCTGTTTCCCAGGAATCTAAATGGCCACCTAATGCTCCTGGATGAAAGCTAAAACTGCCTTATTAGTCTTGCAGGATAATAATGGTCACATGTTCTCTGTATACGGTAGAGTTTGTTTTCAGGGGAAGGCCAAGGACTTGGAATGAATTTGAAGAGTAGCTGAGGGATGTTACTGGGATTATCACCTCTAGCTTCACCACATTCTGCTGCAAAAGTTAAGTACATTCTTGTTATCTGTCCTTCTTTGGTGCAAATATAAGCAACATGCATCTCTAGGAAAACCTGTCATAAAGATTTTTTAATCCAGATGAACATGAAACCTTAAAAGGAAAGTGAAGCAAACAAAAACATTCCTAACAAAGACAGGTAAAACCAAATACCCTTATCAAACATAAAACTCTGTTCTACAAGTTTCTCCTGGGAGGAAGACCAGTTTGTGACAGTCACTAGTCATGTTTCTTAACGGGAAGATGATAAGTTATGATTACGAGAGCAGTGTATGAACCTCCATACAGCAGAAAGATTTTATCGCCTGTGATCTGTGTCATTGGTGATAACAATGAATAATTTCCATGCTTAGAATGACTTCAAGATGCTAAGATAAATGGATTGTGAGAGTGGTAGATGCTTCTTTTAGTTACTAGTTAGCTTTCATGAAAGTGTTAAGTAAACTGAACTAGTGGTTAGTTTTGTTTTCTTCTCTGTGCAAAAGTAATTAAGAAGGTAATAACAAAAGGACGGGTATTCCTGTATTTCTGACTGAAATAATTAATTTAGATTAGTGAATAACATTTTCAAAAGTACCTAAATGCTTCAGGCTTTTAAGACTCTCTTCAAAGTATATTTACTCCACATAATACAGCGTACTACTGAGACCCCAAAGCTAGTAACTAATGAGGTAGATCATATGTCACCTTGTTGAGAAGCAGAATTAATTAGTACAGCCATAGCTCCATACTACCAAGGTTTTTGGCTTCTGGGATCTGTGCTAGTAAGGCACTGAGACATATAAATCTACTGTCTCTTGGAATTTGCTTGCAATGCTCCATTACAGTGCATAGACATGCCTTAAAGCACTAAGACTTGTAACTCATAAGATTCTGACTGAAGGAAACTCAGTCTCTTACAGGTATATAAGTTGTTTTTGAAAGTAAGACTTAGGCAGTGCTGAAAAATTCTATTTCAGAAATACAGTACCTTGGCAGAGATCCAGGCAAGAGGCTAAAAATCTGAAGCGTGAAGCTCCAAGTAAGATTTGTTGTAAGATAGATGGAATAAATTTTGGAGGGCTTTCTGGATAGCTGCTGATCATTTTCAAGCTGAAAGAGATTTCAATATACAATTATCCTTCCCTTGGTATCTGATTGGAGACTTCAGTTGTAATCCATTATGACTCCAGTAAATGTTTTGCAGTAAGGAAATGTTCCACACTTCTCTCAAATAACAGTGTTCTCCTTGCAGCTCCCCTTTGCAACAAATATTATTTAACACATCCACTCTTGTCCTGGTAGTTTTTTTGGGAACATTAGAGTCTCCTCTACTAGAGGTTTGACTTCAGTTTATCAGCTAGTCTTGAACTACTCCGTCCTACTACTAATTTTCCTGGAACATTGGAGAAAAGTGGTGATGTTTCTACTTTATGGCCAGCCTCTTTGTAGAAGCAGGTTGTGAGCTGGACTGCATTTTTGCAGCATTTTTTGTAATAGTTGGTTCTTTAGATAACTGATTTCTGAATCTTTTTTACTTTGTTTTTTTCTTTTTTTATCCTGTGCAAAAGTTAGATTCTGTTCATTGAATACGGTGGCACCACAGTGGGTCTGAACTTCTTGTTGTTATACGAGGCTAATTGGTTATCATATTTTCCATGTTGCAGATGGCGATGGTAACTGTTCTAAATATCATCACTGTTTTAAAAAACATAGATATGAATTTCAAAATTCTTCACAATTGTTTATATCCAAAAGTTATTGATGACACACAGTGATTTATCTAAAATAGAACAGACTAGCTGGGTCTCGTTCTGCCATAATTAGTCTCACTCTCCACCCCTTTCTGTTTCAAGGAAACTACCAATTTGCAGGACCTGAGATTTTGGCCTATACATTTTTACATTTATGCCACTGTGACTAAAACTGAGGTTAGATAAATAGTACAGTAAAATAAAGACACAGTCAGCAAAAGGATTTAAAAAGAATTATTAGTCTTTTGATTCAAAGTCACATGGGATGTAATTAAACAAAGAGCCTCCTCAATGTTTAGCTGTGGTGAGAGGAAACCAATGGCAAAAAATATCTTCCTTTACAACTGACCTTTACTCATAATATGTGCCCTTTTCTTCTGTAAACAGTAGAAATGCATGTATTCAGCCCAGTGAAACTTTGCGGGGAAGGGGGAGAATAGAGATTCAGACTCCACCCAGTAGAAATTCAATATATTAATATGAAGGTCTATCAAAACAGTTTCTCCTGGCAAAGGTTTTTTCAGGGAATGTTCTTAAATGCTAGTATTATTTGACCATTACGATCTCTCCCTGGAGCCTTTCCTGCAATACGGGCCTCTGTTATTATCCCAGGCTTGTTGTGAAATTTCCTTACTGTACACTATTTTAATATCACCAGCTCAGATCTCTGTCAGGCTTAGTCCTGGGATGACACTGTTAGTAGTCACTATTTAAACAATTATTGTTTATACTTTTGTGAACATTGTTTGATGTTGTGAGGTTTAAGACATTAGTAGTTATCTTGTATTATCGCTGCATAGCTCAAGCAGACATAGCAATGATAAGAATTGTTAAGAGAGAATGCTAATGGACAGTGTGCACTTGGAGAACTGGATGAATTGCACATATTCAGAAAGACTTTGAGAAGTGTTACAACTTACATGGCTTTGGGTCTCCTGAGACTTCTGGGAGAGTTAAAAAAAACAAACTAAAAACCAACACCCCAAAACCCAACAAATGAACAACATCCTCCTTTAAGTCCCATAAGGAGGCCCACCTTTCATTCCAATTGATAGCTCCCAATTTTACTGGTTAGTGTAAAAAAAAAAATAAAACCAGCTCACATACCAGTCTCTATATATCTTCTTGGAGACGATTACTAATTTGACAATGCTAACTTTGTACTTTGACCTGTGTAACTGTCTCTTGTTCAAGACAACTGAAAGTTTTATATGCAACTTTGTGTATACATAATCATTCGCTCAACGTGTTACCAGCATGAAAAGGAGGAACAGTTGTAGAGTTGAACAAGATGGTAGATAAAAGCAGTATATTATATTTATACACAAAATGATACTGTTTTTACTGAATATATACTTCAGTGATTTAACAGAAATGTTATAAGTCCCCGTGGAAGTATAGATTTCAATACTAGAATCTTATTTTTATTTAGGTGAAATCTGCTCATAATCAGCTGAAATGAAATGGAACCCAAATGCTAATAAAAAAATAATAAGATTGGGCTATTTTTTTTCTCACTTGTTTAACTAAACCCCATTGAAGTCTACCTCAGACTTACAAAGTATGTTTTGTCTTGGCAGGGAGATAGGCCCTACTGAATATCATGAGAACAGAAAGAAAATTATCACCTTTTCCCACATCATTTTGTAGTTATCTCACCCTCCAAAAGAAGGCAGTGGCCTTGTATATGGCAGCAGAGTGGTCCTAGGACAGTGACCTGTCATACTTTCCAAACTGTGGCCTTGGCCACTTTAACTAAGACAAGACAGCTGCTGTATTTGTAAACTCAGTTTGCAAGTCATTCTTACCATTCCAGGAAAAAAAGTAATTGCAGAATATGGTGAAGCCAACCGAACCTCCATCTACATATGTAACAGTTGGGAGGATAGAAATTCCCTTCTGAATGAAAGATGCTGCAGCGCTTTCCAAGACAGTCCACAATGAGGACAATGTTATTTTAAAAAATCTTTTTCCCTGTTTTCATTGCACATGACATATTACATTGTACTGTACAGTGTGTGGTGATGAGAAATTCCCTGGTTATTTAATTGTGATCCTTCAATGAATTTGAAAAGGAGCGCTTTATTTCCATTCCTTTAATTTACTAGTTCTTTAGCTGATGATTTTATTAACCCTTGTATTTGAGAACTGATGCTTAACAAAAAAAGAAGATGAATAAAAGGCCTTTGGCAGTATTGTGAAGGCCTGGAACTGAATAATGCACTTTAATAATGAGGGATAGAGCTATGGCTTTTGCTGATGGCTGTGACCGGCTCTGTGACCTGATTATGTCGCAGAGTGTCAGCAGCTGAGACACTACAAAAGGGAACGCATCCCATCAAATCTATCTCCATTGTAATCACTCGCACTGCTGAGAGGCTTGTTAGGAGCAGGGAATCCATCAGGCCTCATTAGCACCATTTACCATCAAGCAGCTCAAAGCACAAACGTGTACCCTCTCATCAGAATAATGAGAACCAAAGTACTTCTATTATCTAATTCGATCAACAATGCCTCTCTCTCTATTTAGTTTACCTAGACACTGGTGGCCTACAACTCTCAAAAATTAGTTATTTTTTGTTAATTGCCAGGGTGGAGCTGTGGTCAAGAGTTTTCATACGGAGAACATTTTTGCATCTAAAGAGTGAAGCACGGGTGCAATGAAGCCCAAGTTCCTCCAAGGGCATTCTTAGATTATACTGATACTATCCCAATTAAATTTAATGTTCAATTAAAGTATGTACTGTATAATTACACCATACTTACTTGGCCTTTCCTATTAACCTCTTTAACCGCAAGACAGTTTATAATGCCACCTGTTATCATGTTACATTTTACTTTTTCTGGAAAATGCTCTTTTGCAATTGCTTAATTAGGATGCAATTTTCTCCTATTGTACAACTCCCATCTTTCTAGAAAAGAAACCAAACGTACTCATCACCCATAGTTAAAATGTATTTAATCCTTTTGAAGTTAAGGAGCTTAGACAAATGCAACTGATGGCAATTAAGCACTATTTTAGCAAAGTAGGATTCTGGCTTTCAGGTAGCACTTAAAGAAACCACAGCATCAGCCTAGCTTCCATATTTCTGTGATTTATCCCATTATAAAGATTAAGAAAACAGCCAAAATACACATTTCATGTACCTAATAGACATAATAAACCCCACTTAAAACTCCTAATATTTTCTCTCATTGGCAATAACAAAATCAAAAAGAGAAAAGTCTGGTTCTTACATCTCTGAAGAATCCAGGTGTAGCAATGGCACTAGGATCCTGTTATGAGGGCAGGTTGAAGCCAAGCAGGTAGACAACTTCTCTGTGAAATCAGCGTATCTACTGACAGGGTGGAACCTAGCAATTCTGCTGCCCTGGCCTTTGCAGTTAAGACATGAAAGCCTAGTCCTGCAAATACTTCCTGGAAAGTACTGAGGGCAAACAGAAAATAAGCAGCATTACATGGGCCAATAGCTCTTCATAATGTGCCTCTGAAAGTGAAAACTTGATTTAGAGTCTTCTACCTGTACTATATCAAATTAATTGGGTGATCTAATCATATTATTCCGATGGATTACATCTCCTTGTTACAGTGGTCTTGGAAGGCTCTGGTTCATATTGCCATTTCAATAGTTAAATTAATAAAAATATGCTATATGTTAATATATACAATTTGGTTGCTGTGATCGTGAGAAACCCTAGACTATTGGGAATTAAGGCCATGCCATATGCCATTTAAAAGATCATTTCCCTAAATTTGCCATAGGATCTTGGATTTGACCTATAGCTTAATGTCTCCAGGGATTACTGCTCACCATATATTTAGACAGACAGATGGACAAGCCCTGAGTTTCTATGACAGAAGCAGTGTATAATTACAAAGATTGCACATACAAACAGTCTGGTAAGTCATCCAGATGCCTATTTGCAGGAGTGCATTTTGGGTGTCACACTTGTGATTCTTTGAAAGGGGCAATTTTCAAAGGGCAGATTCTTAACACATGATGGAAATCTCGCTCCTTAATGAATCCAGGCAGATCATTCAGAAATGAAATATCCCAAATTACTGTTAATTTATGAGCCCAGTCTAGAAGAAACATACCTTTCAGTTCTTGTTTAGCTGCTGTAAATTTATTAAATTTCAGGGAATGCAATTTAATTTCTGGAATGCAGTTTAATTACACTGAATAGTCCTATTTTGTGGACAGATAGTTTCGGAAGTATTGTCTAAGCAATATGGGTTTATGCTGAATGTTATAAAAATGGGTGTTATATTACATGCTTATTATCATTATTTATCTCTATTGTGGCAAAGGCAGCAGTACTGATTATAAACCAAGGAGCATTTGTAAAAACAAGTAATAAAAAGACAGTTCTTATTTAAAAGAGCTATGCAAACAGATGTATTCTGCAATTTTAGCCAACAATAGGAAATATTCTTCCTTTCTCTTCTCTTTCTCTGCAACCTGTGGAATTATTGGACTTTATATTATGTGTAGAATAAACAAGACTAGCCTGATGGAATCTATAGTTTCATTCAGTGATATCTTCACAGTAGCATTTTTTTTTAAACATACAATGAGTGTTCACACTTCACTTATGTTTTCTGTGGCGAACATGAAGGCTATCGAAAAATTAGGCTAGGTTTATATCTCCAGCTCTTACAATGAACGTCTTCGGTGCCAAGGGCTTCAGGTTAGTGGTGAGTGTGAACCATTTCTGGAGCACAGATAGAAACAAGCAGGCTTCTAGGTTGGAGCTGATCTGACTATGAGTTATAGGTATTATAACCAACTTTTCTTCCAAACCAATACCTCATCCCTCCAGAAATCTTAATAGGCTTTTGAGAGCCTCCATTTAAAGCTGGCTGCATAAAATGATCCTTTGATGAAAAGGGATTGAAACAAGGGTTAAAGTAGACATTGAAAGGTTATTGTAGAGGGCACATTGTTCATACAATCCTCCTTTAATATGTGTGGTGTGCACCTGCGATAAGATGATTCATTAGATAAGGCCTCACTTTGACAAGCTCCATCGTTCAACCCTCGGGGTAGTGATGGAACAATTCTGCACCCACCCAGTAAATATAACAAGGTCAGCATTTTTTTTTCCCTGGGACTTGGATGGAGATGGTGAAGCTCAGGATGCATCTTTGTTTATGTATTATGTTAAAAAAAAAACTGGGATCCTATAAAGTGTTGTCTTTTATTTTCTAATGGGCCAAACCAAAAAATCTTGCCTCATTCCTGCTCCTATTTTTTTTTCCTCACAGTAAACAGCAAGAATAGAAAGTATATTTTAGATTCACTTATCATCCAAATCACATCATTTAAGTAAATGTTTACCAGGGGCAAAGATCCACATAAGCACTGTGTATATCACCATATGCCCAATTTGTAGCATTTAGAATAATGACATTCAAATTATTCAGTTACCAGGTCCAGTCATAATTTATATTGACAGATTTGTTATTGTGACTTTATGTGAGACAAGTAGCTGTGTTAATTTTAGTCTTAGTAACTGCAGTAAAGAATGATATTGGCCACAATCTGAAAGCTACTTAAGTATGCTTCATCAGTGGAATTATTTATATACATATGAATTCAGATGCATATCTTGCTGCATCATATTGAGATCAAAACTGAAATATTTTGCAATAAACAAACAGCTCTCAAATGCACATAATGCACTATTTCTCTCTTAGACACACCACAAATCTTGTTCAAATTTCTGTTTGGAAAATTTTCCTTAATGCAAAAATTCCTCCCAGATTTGCATTACAGACTGACAGATTCATTGCAAATTGCTTAACTTACTCAGCAAATGAGTAAACCACCCAGTTAAAACCATCCCAGATACCTCATCACTATTTAATATGCAATTTTCCTTTACTTAAAACATCTGATTTTTTTTTATAAATCAATTAATAGAGAATTACTACAATTTGCAGAAGAAGGTATAGTCTTAATAGTACAGTAGCACTTTAATATTGTTGTCTGTTATCAGGCATATATGAGTGGAAGACGACAGCTGCTGTTTGTTAACCACAGGATTGCTGGACCTTCAAAAAAACATATTATTGCACCATTGTGATCTTTTCAAAAGGTTGAATTAAAATGAAACAAACCCTAAGCCTTTTCTGCCTTGAAAACACTTTCTAACAGCTCCTAACTCCCTCCTAGTTTTCAAGCTTTCCATTTCTTACCTT
This sequence comes from Clamator glandarius, assembly GCA_033459285.1. Taxonomy (NCBI): domain Eukaryota; kingdom Metazoa; phylum Chordata; class Aves; order Cuculiformes; family Cuculidae; genus Clamator; species Clamator glandarius. The sequence goes on from JAUNZM010000238.1 coordinate 608,402, forward strand.
GTCTGGCAAATCAATATTTATTTATCTTCAATATGTGCACTTTTAAATTGCTGTCATACAAGCGGAACTCATTTTTGTCCCAAGATCAGCCTGCCATCAGAATTCACTGTTTGCTCCATCTTCTACTCACCTGTCCTTGTGCATTAGTGACAAGTTGACCTGTGACCCCCTGAAGACTGGAGAGGGCATTGCCAAAGGCCTGGGAGCTTGCTATTGAGCCCATGGCTGCTGCTGCTGCAGCCGCTGCTGCTTGACTTGCTAGCGGATTATTGACCAGCTGAAAGAAGAAAGAAAAGATCATGGTAAAACTCGTGATAAACACAGAAGACAGAGTACTAACTGGATAACATAAAGGTGATTGTGCTAAAGTGGGAAAAAAAATTTGTCTACTCCAAGAGCTTCAGCGGTTTTGAGAGGTTCTTATTTCTGAGGTTTTGGTGTCTTTGACAGTGAAATGTTCTTAAAAAGACAGAGGAAATTCCATGTTAATACTGAAGAATACATGGCCCTATGTTACCCTTTATTCTCCTTTTTATTTTGAGTAATGCTTGATGTGTTTCTGCAGGTTGACCATGCTAAAGTTGCAGGTGTAGCACCCCAATACTGCTGTAAACAGCAATCAAGATTAGCATTTGATTTGAATGGGAGTGGGATATTTACTTAGGGATATTCAGAATAGAGTATATTTCACTAATGACCCCCAAAAATGAGAAGAAAACCTCACACCCTTTTAATTGAAATCATTGAAGAATTGGTCTCAGCATCTAGAAGATGTAAATCACAGAAGAGGACTCAACCCTGTGATTAAGTTCAGGAGAAATCAATTAAAAACTCAAAATTAATTTGCAAAATATGATACGAAGCAGCTTACTGCATCTCAACGGTGATTGTTTAATTGCAGGACTTGTGAATATTCAGGAAGTGAGTTAGCTGACCACTTCAGTTGGTTCCTCCTGGATGCTCTCTATAAAGCATAGAGCATCATCCTAGCTTTCACCTCAGCAGACTATGAGAATCCCACAGAGGAACACTCCTATCAAGACTTGGATTTAACAAACATACAAAATGTGTTTTCCCCTGTTGGAATCAGATGTTCTTTGGGAGTGGCTTGTTAACTGGGTTATTGTGAAGTTTCTATTTTCTCATCCTTTTCTGAGAATGGACAAACTTTGAACCAGGCACACAGGGATGACTGTAAAAAAAAAAAAAAAATTAAAAAAATGCTAGGAGCTTTCATGACTGGGACAGCTACCCTGAGAACAATCAAACAGAGTTCAACAGGCTGAAAATGAGTTTTAGAGGGGGTTTGCACCCTAAGAATAATTGCATTTCTGCAGAGCTTGCAAAATGCACATTATCAGTGTACAGTAGCCAGTTTGAAGGGAAAACAAGTCTGGGGATAGCAAAGACATTTTATTAGGCTAAGGTCAAAATGCTGAATCTAACTCAGAAAAGCTTGATGTTTGAGCAGAAATTAGTAGGAGTTCTAAGTTCTCGGATGACAAGTAAATTATCAATCCTATGGAAATGAAGAGCCACAGACACCAGTAAGGGGTGTACTCCACAGTCAGGCTCTGCTTCAAAATAGGTAATAAAAAATTAATCAGTGATTAGTAGATGTTTTAAGCATGTTACAGATATGAGTAGTGTGTATGTTATAGATGTTTAGAAGCTCATCAGTAGAGGATGTCAGATATGGTTATAATCTATGCCTATTAGAAACCTCCTTGTCTGTTGGATGTTGCAAAATCTGCAACAATTGATTGGTCATACATTAAAACATCTATTAATCATTCATTAGCCCTTCATGAAGTATTTATAAATGTAACCTTGATATAAAGTGTTGCCTAGAGGAGCGCCTTGGGCACATCCAATCCCTCTAGAAATTGTAAAGTAAATAACTAAATAAAGATTAGTAGCAATGCTGGACAGAAAAAATGACATTGTTAGAGGAAATATTTTGATTTGGAAAAAATTATTATATGAATCTCCAAAACCAGTCCACAGCATCCCATAGCAAGACAACCAAGAAGGAATAAAACACAAAAGGGGAAAATAGAATGAATGCTTGATTAGCAGTCTTGTGAAGAGGGTGGAGGTGGGCACAATGACCAAAGCAAAGCGCAGTCCCTGAATCCAGAATGCAAGCAATTCCACTGACTGCAGAAGGCATGAACTCAAATGCAGTTGCATGAACTCCTCAGTGACTTGGCTGCTGGTGCCAGAGCAGAGTGTAATGTCAGATAACAGAATGCAGAAACTTGTCAGTTTGCTGCTGAAAGAATCAGCATTTCTTTATTGTTCAAATAGGAAGGTGGTAAGCCCTGGCTCTCTCTGTGGCACTTCATGGGCAGCACTAGGACTTGGAGTAATACCATTGTATCGTAAATACTCAGAGAAGAAAGGGGCAACAGCAAGAGTTTAAGAGTTTCAGAAGAGACTTTGTATTGTCTTATTAGACATGCACAAATTACTGCATCTCTGATCCTATGGCATTGGACTATGTGTACAAATTATAGTCTTTGCATGGTAAACTGACATCAGCTAATAAACTAACTGCAATAGTTTACAGCCTCAGTTGCGTACAGAAGCATAAGTAAGCTTGTGCATCCGGAAACTGCAACGGGTTAAAGCCTCCTAAAAATCAGACTATTATCTCCTAGAATCTCCTTTCCATTTTTCTTGTTCCAGTTTTCAAAACTGTACATTTTCAAATACGACAATAAAATTTAATTACAACAAACCCTGGAGACACTCAGGACTGCTTTTAGTTGCATCACAGAGATAAGCTACTTATTAAAAATGATGGCAGAGGCTATGATATGCATAGGTACCCTATGTAGCACCATGTTCTGGGAAAAATCATAGTGAATGGGCCAGCTTGCAGGGTAAGAGACAAGTGCATATGAAAACATCCCTATCTATTCATAAGTCTGATTAAAAAAAGAGAAGACGCATTTTTCTTTGAGCGCTTTGAGAGGCTGTTGACTGCAAGTTATATCATGTGCAAACTGGGAATGGAGAAACACACCTCATTTCATTATATCTGGACACTTCTGGAGTAACTTATGACATCTTATATCTTGCTTTTATTTTAAAAATAAAATTTCTGATGTGTGAGCTCCATTTCAGCAGAGGTTGGGATCCCTGAGAAATATTAGAAATATGTTATGAAAGAGCCTACAAAAGGCTCTTCTCATTTTGTTTCTATATTTAAATAATAATTTAATTTGGCTGAGGCCTTTGGGACTGTCAATTCCTGGGCTCAAATTTCTGTTCTCACTCAAAATACCAACTGTAACAGTAGGAAATAGCAATCCTAGTTTAAAGTGACAGGCCAGTCATCTCAAGTATGCCTCTGCTAACGACGTGATTACTTGGAGAAAAAACTATTTGAAGAAGAATCTTGCAATAACTGAGTAGCTCCTGTACATTTTTCTGACTTCCCAAAGCTGAACTCTTAAAGAAAAGTACATGACAGTTGTTCTGCTTCAACTCAGTGTAAAGCAGGAACCATTCCACTGCAGAAAACAGAACTCACACAAATAAAACTAACCTGTAAGATCACTGGGGATGAAAAAGGCACTACTTTCAAGATCCTAAAACTGTGACATGTAAAGTGAGAGTTTCTACGTGTAGGAAATATTCTTCAAAAACCACAATATCAAGAAATGTGTGGTAGAGTCAATGTTGCAAGCAGCTTTCTTGAGAGTCACAAATACCTCTTTCTTCTGGAAGAATATCCTCATCCTCTCTTTTTTTCCTAAAGCTAAGAATCTCAGTGAACTTACTGTGAGAAACTGATCAGACATGATCAGTTCATGTATTGAACAGTATGTAAGATAGTGTACATAGCAATTTTTACTTCTCTTTATAAAGGGTATACCCTACTGAAATTCCATTCCCCTAGTAGGGAAATAAAAGAGCCAGTTTTACTCATTACAACAAAATTCATTCAAGAAATATAAAGGAAAACCCAAGCTATTTGACTGATGAAATTAAAAGCCAGGACATTTCAGGGTGCCAGAGCATCATATGAAAAAATGGTCCCGTAACCTGAAAGGTAAGGTTACTTTATGTAGTGCCAGTATAAGAATAAAATTACATTTTCTAAAGGACTTGAGGGACAGGCTAAGAATGAAGAGGCACTACTCAAATGCAGCAATGGAGAATGGAGGCACATACGGTGGAGTAACACAGGCATAACTTCATTTTAGCAAAAAATTATCAGTGTTTTTTTTGAAGGCTATTAAAAAAAATAATTCCGTTTCTGGATATCTCCTAGAGATTGAACTGGTGTACAAAAGCAGTATATTTGAATAGGGACCAACAGGTGCTCAGCCTCATGTTCACAGACAATCCTTTCTGCAGGGAGCATCATACTACTATATCAGCTGCTGAGAGTGTTTGCCTAAACCAATGCTTTTCAAGGGAAAAAAGAAAAATCCTTTGATTTAAATAACTACAAAAGTTGTCAAGAATTCCGCAACAGTTCTCAGTCAGAAGCACACGATACTTTTCTATCCAGACTATGTGGAGAGTGTACAGAGAGATGAACTTTTTATTAGCATGGCATTTCCTTTCCTAGGAATTTTAACTGACAATCTATGAGACATTTATCTCTGTTGAGATTATGAGGGAATTACATGTTAAAATCTAGTGGGTTTCATTCCCATTTTTTTCAGGTTGGCTTGTAAGACAGATTCTGGGTAGCAGCCACTTGGATTTAAGGTAGAAAAGACTGTTTCAAACTGAGCACAGGCTTCTGAGGATATTCTGGAACCTTCTTCATTACCATGCCCAGTGTTATCTTCTGTATTGGATGTAGATGGCAAGGGTTTAGTAGTGGGGAGCTTGCAGAGGAGGAGGAGAGAAAAAAAAAGTCAACACAACAGAGGGAAGACCAAGATCAGAGAAAGGAGGAGGTGCTCCACACCAGAGCATGTATCAACATTGTAGTCCCTTCAGGACTGCACCCGGGGATAGACGGATATTTTGTGATGAAATCTGTGTCCTGTGGAAAGCCCACACAAAAGCAGGGAAGAAGTGTGAAGTGGAAGCAGCAGCAGAGAGGAATTGTTCTGGACTGACCATAGTCATACCTGTAGACTATATTTAACAAACAGGAATATGAAAATGTCTTCAATAACTTAATGACATAGAACCAGAGCATTTTATCATAGATACCCATTATGCTTGGTTTCTAAACATGAGTGGATTGACGCAGAAGAATGGTTTCCTCAAAGTCCCTAGTAGATCTTCTGGCAAATTCTTTACATAGTATTAATGTCTATATTCCTAATTGTCTTCAATATGTGTACACATCTTTTACCAGTTTAGAGCTCCTTGGACCTATATTAAATCTCATAATCCCTGAAGGAATTTTAAAAAAAAGACTGCTTCAACTTAATCCTGGGAAAGCACCTAGGTACCACAGTGATGACTGCCAAATAAGTGTTTGTAATAATCAACAATAAGAAGACCATTTAGCATTTATATAGAATTTTGCAGCCAAATTTTTCAACTGTGGGTGCCTGAGCTCTGCCAGCTTAATTTACTTTTAGAGTCTTAAGCAAGAATAAGTCAAAATTTCAAGAAAGCTATCAACATGCTGCAAGCCAAGAGAGAATACATAGGTAATGTAAAACAAAAGAATTTTAACCAAAAAGATATTATGATTGAACATTTTGGGAAACCTATATGTTTTAGATATCAGTTAGAGATCTTTTGTTGTTGTTTTGACCCTCCCCTCCCTTCCTTTTAGTTTGTGTAATGGGATAATTATGACATTTAACTTTTATAAATGAACAACAGGGTAAAATGTCTAATAAATTTGCTATCATAGAACATACTCATGTATAACTATTTGAAAACATGTCCTGGCAGGCAAATGTTTAAAGCAAATCCCAAATTACGAACAAAAAAAAAAAATCTGTCAATATTTGTTATTTGTACAGTGCTGAGATATGGTCAAATTATAAACTATACAATGTACTTACAATATCCAGACCCATCCAATAATGATGCCTGGATATTTCAGCCATACAGGTATATTCACAAATAGTTGTAGATGGTAAAAATTGCAAATAGGCTGCTTAGACAGACATTTTAGTCTATGCATGTATATCTGATATTTATGTGTAGAATATAATGTAGAGACAAGGATACTGGAATATCTCAAAGCACTGACTTGCCAGGGACACTTAAAATATCTGGTTCTCACAGATACTTAATCTGCTCATTACATACATTTATTGTGGCTGAGCTATTTGCTGTCTAAATCTATGCTGAATTTTCTACCAGGAATAAGTACTGATACTGGTATCACTGATGCGACATGACTTGATTCAATGCAAAGCGACGCGACCTGAGGTGATGGGAAGCACACAGCGCTCATGTAGCCTTGATGTGACATGGACAGAGGTGAAGGATGCACAAAATTCCTCACAATATCTTTGTAAACAAGGTGCTACTGGTCAAATTTGAACCAGTCTAAAAAACTACAATAAGAATTTACAAAATAAAAGAAGTCATATATTTAATAGAGCCACGGCGAAGCAAGTAACAAGAAGACATTATTCCCAGATCTCTAATATCAAACTGCTGGTGACATAAATAATGAAGAACACATTAGGGCACTGGCAAGGAGTGAGTAGAAACCAGCCTAGACATTTTCATTTCAGCTCTATTAGTGACAAATAAAAAAGAGAGGGAAGAAAACTAGGTGAAAAGGATCTTGTTTGGGCCTAATCATAGAACCATAGAATCATCGAATAGTTAGGGTTGGAAGGGCCCTTAAAGATCATCTAGTTCCAACCAGCCTGCCATGGTTAGGGACATCCCATTAGATCAGGTTACGCAAGGTCCCATCCAACCTGACCTTGAACATCTCCAGTGATGGGCAGCCACAACTTCCCTTGGCAACCTGTTCCAGTGTCTCACCACTCTCATGGTGAAGGAATTCTTCCTTATATCAAGCCTAAATCTGCCTCTCTCCAGTTTATACTCGTTCCTCCTCATCCTGTCACCTGTCACCTGTTCCTCCAGCTTTCTTGCAAGTCCCTTTCAGGTACTGGAAGGTCACTGTAAGATCTCCTCAGAGATTTCTCTTCTCCAGGCTGAACAGCCCAAACTCTCTCAGCCTGTCCTTGCATGGAAGGTGCTCCAGCCTTCTGATCATCTTTGTAGCCTTCCTCTGGACCTGTTCCAACAGTTCCATATAATTCCTATGTTGAGGATTCCAGAAGTGGACACACTACTCCAGATGAGGTCTCATGAGAGAGGAATAGAGGGGCAGAATCACCTGCCTCGACCTGCTGGCCATGCTTCTTTTGATGCAGCCCAGGACATGTTTGGCCTTCTGGGCTGCAAGCGCACATTGCCAGCTCATGCCAAGCTTCTCATCAACCAGCATCCCCAAATCCTTCTCTGCAGGGCAGCTCTCAATCACATCATCCCCCATCGTGTACTGAAATCGGGGATTGCCCCGACCCAGTTGTAGGGCCTTGCACTTGCCCATGTTGAATCTCATGAGGTTCTCACAGGCCCACATCTCTAGCCCGTCCAGGTCCTCTGGATGACATCCTATCCTTCTGGTGTGGCAACTGCACCACTCAGCTTGGTGTCACCTGCAAACTTCCTGAGGGTGCACTCAATCTCTCTGTCAATATCATTGATGAAGTTATTAAACAACACTATTCCCAGTATGGACCCCTGAGGGACACCACTTGTCATGGATCTCCATCTGGACTTTGAGCCATGGACCACTACTCTTTGAATACAACTAAGCAACCAGTTTCTTGTCCACCACACCATCTCCCCATCAAATACATATCTCTCCAATTTAGAGAGAAGGATGTTTTGGGGACCATGTCAATGGCTTTATAGAAGTCTAGATAGATCACATCTGTTGGTTTACCTGTGTCCACTGCTGTGGTTACCCTATCATAGAAAGCCACTAATCTTAAAAGACAAATTAAACAGGAGGTATCAGCATGTCTAAAGTTGGGTCTTATATATTTACCAAAAAGACAAGTGAATATATTTAAATATATTTTAAATGTTTAAATATCATTAACTACAAAGAATAGCTGATTGACTTCTTTAGCAGCTGGTCAGTACGTATTACCCACAGAGTCTAATCCTGGCTGTTAGTATTTATAAATTTAAAGTATGAGATATTCCAGATCCAAATAAGCTGGCACACACTATTCCAGATTTTATTTAAACAGCATCATCTTGGTTTATGCTGGTTAGTTACCTTTCTGTTTGTGCAGTCTTTAGAATATCTACTTCTGTTTATTTTACGCAGGATGTAAACCTGTGCTAAACAAACTGCATCATGTGACTTCAGTATCACAGAACCATTAGGTTGATCCTGGAAAAGACCTCCAGGATCATCAAGTCCAACCATTCCTATCAAACACTAAACCATGTCCCTGATCACCTCATCCACCCATATTTTAAATACCTCCAGGGATGGTGACTCAACCACCTCCCTGGGCAGCCTGTTCCAGTGCCCAATGACCCTTTCTGTGAAAATTTTTGCTGATATCCAGCCTGAACCTCCCCTGGCAGAGCTTGAGGCCATTCCCTCTTGTCCCTGTCACTTGGGAGAAGAAGTCAGCATCCTCCTCTCTACAATCTCTTTTCAGATGGTTGTAGAGAGCAATGAGGTCTCCCCTCAGTCTCCATTTCTCCACATTAAACAGTTCCCTCAGCCACTCCTCATAAGACTTGTTCTCCAGCCCCTCCACCAGCTTTGTTGCTCTTCTCTGGACATGCTCCAGAGCCTCAACATCCTTCTTGTAGCAAGGGGCCCAGAACTGAAGTCAATATTCAAGGTGCATGAAATTTTGCATCACTACTAATCATAGATTTGTATTGATGCCTGTAAAAGAGGAAAGATTACTGAAAAAAAATCTGAATTCTCTAATTTTCTGAAGCAGTTTAGTTACCATGTGTGAAAGCAACGAGCATCTCCTAAATTTTCTGAAAGGGGCTGCAAATCAGCTCATTTCAGGTTGATTAGTTCCTTGGTTCCTGTGTTTGTCTATTTTAGAATCTGAAAGATGCTTTCCCCACAAGAAAAATGGTTACTTCTTGCTGCTAAAAAAATGAATTCTTATCAAAAGGAAATTGCCATCTGTCTTCTGGGATAAGAGCCCAGCACCTGGGTCTCAGTGATCTAGCCTCTGTAGAATGTGCCAATCCTGAGACATACTAAACTAATCTCCTTAATCTAAAACATTTATTTGCCTTTAATTTGAATGTGTGAATGCACATGCACATGTAAATATGACCATTTGCATATATAAATGTTAAAAATGCAATGCGAGGTCACACCGTGATAGTATGACACTTCATGCTGGGTATTTGAGAAAATATTTCTGAAACAGTCTTATTTTATAGTACAGTATGCAATCTTACAATACATGCATGGAACTGTTTGTCTGAATATTCATGTTTGAAAAAAAAAATAGGTACAGACCTTCTCTTTTGCCCTTTGAAGAATAAATTCTACTTAATTCTTACAGACACAGTGCTTACTAAAAATATATGTAAGGCTTCTTTTTTTGCTCTGCAAAGATCCTATTTTCTGAAGCCAGAAATACGTCTGTAATAGCATCACCAAATGGGTGTGCTTCTGTGTAAGCCAAGTGCTTACACTGAAGTCTCATTGCCTTGGCTGTGAACAAGATCAGTTCTAGAACTGGAACTATGTGGAATATTTTCCTTTTCACTGCTTTCAGCTCCAAACCTGACTTTACTAGGTGAACCGATCCAATACAAAGTTGAAGAATGGAACAGGTGACTCCTGAATTCAGCAAAAAGATTGCTGGTAAAGATACAGGTCAGTCCAAAATTCAAGTCTAGTTCTGAATTCAGGTATCTAGAAAGCTAGAAGTATTTAGTCCTCTATGGTTAATGTCAAAATGACATAAGCACCATAACTGCTGCCATTTGAGAAGTTCTCTCTCTATTTGACAGGTCTCATGAAGAATATATGAGATATCAAATCAGTCGAGACATTGATTTTTAATTAAGCATTTGAGTCTTGCTGAAATCTCAGAATATAAAGTGAGATTTGTGGAATGTGAACAAAGTCAAAGGAAGGATTTGGTTTGAGGACCTTGAAGTCAAAACCACATTTTTAATAAAATAAAGGGTGAGTGAGTCCAGAGAAGAGCAACGAAGATGGTGAAGGGGCTGGAGAACAGGCCTTATGAGGAGCGGCTGAGAGAGCTGGGGGTGTTTAGCCTGGAGAAGAGGAGGCTGAAGGGAGACCTCATTGCTCTCTATAACTACCTGAAAGGAGGTTGTAGAGAGGAGGGTGATGGCCTCTTCTTCCAAGTGACAGGGGACAGGACAAGAGGAAATGGCCTCAAGCTCCACCAGGGGAGATTTAGGCTGGACATTAGGAAAAAATTTTTCACAGAAAGGGTCATTGTGCACGGGCACAGGCTGCCCAGGGAGGTGGTTGATTCACCTTCCCTCAAGGTGTTTAAGGCACGGGTGGACGAGGTGCTAAGGGGCATGGTTTAGTGTTTGATAGGAATGGTTGGACTTGATGATCCAGTGGGTCTCTTCCAACCTGGTTATTCTATGATTCTATTATTCTATGATTCTAAAACAAGAAACCCGAGTGAAAGTCTGTGTGAAGGGGGAGGGCATACAAAAAACAGATGCTGGAGGTCCCTAAGCAGGATCCTGTTCACAATTTCCTTGGGGCACTATTTTATTACTTTAGTACAATTCTGAGTGTCAGTAATGGACTGGGAATGTGACTGTTCAACTGTTTCCTGTCTGATTGTCAATGGGGGTATTACTACAGCTACTTCTTTTCTAAAGACAGAGGAATGAGCACTTACTAATTTGTGCTTTCCCTCCTTGCATCAGCACTATGTGAGCATATTGCATCTTAGAAGGTAACAACCTCCTGCCACATTCACCTTAATTTGACTGTAAATGTGTAAGACTCCACTAGCCAATGGAGGACTGACTACAGGACTTTAAAGTCACTGTTTATACATACATACACTCACTACCCTCTTTTTCAGCAGCAGTTCTGCTCTGTACATAATGACACATAAACTGGTGATAACTGTGTGTTCACCATGCCAAAAATTGTACCCTCGATGCACCTTCTACAGAAGATGAAAAGCAGAAGGGCTAACAGTGTAATGCAGCCACATCTGAAATATTTCCACAGAGAACTCTCTCTCCTCCCAAGCACTTCCATCTCATTTGGCATCAGCAAGAAACCTCCTCCCAGAAGCAACACTGCCAGAACGTGCTTATGTGTGCTGTGTGGGGCTGGGATGTGCTCAGCATCAACAAGGTGATTCAAGGTTTAATTTTGTTAATGTTCTTCTGAGAGTTACAAAGCACATTTACCAGTTATTTTAAATTTACTGATTGCCTTGAAAGATTTTCTTATTTATTTATTTATTTATTTATTTATTTATTTATTTATTTATTTATTTATTTATTTATTCAGAATCCAACCATGTCCCACCTTTTCTGTGACTCCTCCATGGGTTTTCTTGGGGATGGGTATAAGCCTTTTTGCCGCGATAGACTCTCCTGATGCTTTTAGCTATTTGGTTCTTTTTCTCTGATCTTTTATCTCCAGTCTCAGCCACTTTGCTCTGATGGTCACAATTGGTTTTCCATATGGGAGTTCACACACTGCTGCAAAAGCACCAGCAAATCTACTGCATCTGTAATGTTGCCATATTAATTCCTAATCAATTTCAAAGCTGTATTTGAAACTCATATATTTCATCTCAGCAAAATCAAAATAACGTCAAGTTGCCAACAGCAAATGAAACTTAGAAATATAATTAAAAACATATAGGCTAGGAATATGTTGTTTCTGAGTTCTTTGCAATTGCCACTGTGCTAGGCACTATAAATTGATGGCAAGAGGGTATATGAAACTGAGATCCTCTTATAACAAAAGCACAGCTCCATATTGCTTGAGGTAACAGCAAAACTGCTGTTAGCTGAATGTGAGTGATGACTGCAAGTATAAACTGAAGAATTTTTTTTGCTGCAAGGATCAATTCCAAATTGGTTAAAATCTGAGGCTGAGATCTTGCCTAATGCAGTCCTGGGTAAACTCAAGAGAGTTTGTGTTAGTATGTTCTTGTGACTGATTTTTCTGCTTCGCAGATGAAGATGGGGTGTGCCTTATACTCTGTGTTACACATGTCATTACATGAAATCACACACAAATATTAATTTGCCCCTATGTTCATGTTACTGTATTCTAAACAAAAGTCATGGTAAGGTTTAGCTCCTATCAGCTTTTTTTTATATGTGGAGGCAGAATGCCAGAAATAATGCCTATGTTATTGTTCAGTATCTGCTACTGTCTGAATGCATTGCCTTGGGAAAGTCTAATTATCATTTCCAATAAATAATTTCCTCCATATTTATTATCAATGGAAATCTACTCATAGACATTCAGCCAAGGAATTCTGCTATAAGAGCAAAAATATCTACTATCTTTTTCAACAGCAGCTCAGCTTACAACCTGAGTGTCTGCAGCTTTTTCTTTAAATTCATTATTGCCTTATTGTATCTAGATTCTTGTTCTTCCACAAGGAGCTGTCAATAGACAGACAGGTGAATTTCTTCATATTCTAAGTATTTTCTACTTTTATCTGTTGACCAGATTCAGAAAATATTTATGGGCCCTGTAGCAATTCCTGTGCTTTACAAAACAAGGTTGTTTTTTTCTTTTGTGCTAAAAATAATGTCTGTTCCAAGTTCTTGGTGTGATTTGGATTTCTCTCCACCAGATTATAAAACTGGTGTAGTTTTAACAAGGTCAACAGAGTTGCAATCAATTAAACCAGAGGCATGTACCGCCAGAATCAGCCCCTTCAACCTCTTACAGGCTTCAAATAAGCAGTAAGGGGGGAATGATGCTCTCATTTTAAATACTAGAGTTAGCTAATTACACTGATATTTTATCAAATATTCTCACTGAAGACCTGATTTTTTTTCTTTACATTTGTGCCACTGTAAACTACAGAAACTATCCATTGAAGTCAGAAGCCAAAACATTTACACCTAAACCTGTGAGACTGATGTATTTTTCTGTTACCAGACTGAAGAATTCCCTCAAATCACCCTACTCATCCCCTCAGAAAAACCCAAACAAACCCTGGAACAATAACAAAACACAGTTCAGGCAGACCTGAAGTGGAAAAAAAAAAAAAAAGAAAAAAAATTTAGATCACATGAAATATTTGGTTGACACCAAAATGATTTTTTGACAGGAAATGTAAAATGGGTCACCCTCACAGATGAGTATTTTATAAACTGAGTGGCAATACTTGATTTCAAATAAATCATTTTTGCATGCCTTTTCCTCATCTCATTTCAGAGTGGGGGTACATATATATCTTCCTATCTGCCAAAATAAACATCTTGAAGGGGTGGAGTCTGCAGACCTCTTTGCAGCTACTGGTACTGGTGGGTGCTACTGGTAATTCTGTCAGTAAAAGGAGTAAGCCAAAGATCAGAAATGTTTTTGAAGGCAACCGAGTCAGACAATGCACCTTTTTTGAATGCTTCTCCAACAAGGTACAAACTGTGATGAATCCAGCTCAAGTGCAATTAAGGCAGGACTCTTTCACTGCACTTATTACACTCACATGACTTGTATGTGAAATAAAACAAATACTCCCTATAAGTATGTGGTATGTACTATTTGCTTTCCAGACCTTAAGTTGAATATATCCCCTTGAAAAGAGAAATTTCACATAAGGAGGTTGCATGGTTTCTTACCATGTCAGGAGAAAACAGATGAACAGAAAAGGGATGGACTAGATTTAAGTAAGCATTAACTGAACACAAAATGAGGGTGCAGTCATTCTGCACTGATTTTTTTCCTTTTTCAACAGTGGCAAACAGCAGGCTGGAAACAACTCTCCAAATCCTCTTTCACCCCCAAAAGACAGACGACTTTCTTATAGGACACCCAGTGAACATGAGCCAGCTTAAACAGGCAAAAGAAATCAATGGCCTATACTGAACCGAAGTTCTTACTTTTGCATGGGTCCAAAAGTTAGCTTTTTTAGTTGTATCTGCAAGATAGAAATGTGAGTGTGCTGAGGGGGAATTTCCTTTCTGTTTCCTGAAGATCATGAGTCAGCTGACTGTTTCAGCTTGCTAAGGCATCTACACGGAGCAAGTGAGATGTGTCCACTTGGTAATTTCACTATACTCAAGGGTTCCCTGCCAATTTCCAGTAGAGAACCCCACTGGGGAATATCAGAAGGCTTCTTCTCCCCTCTGGTCAGGCAAAGATCTAATTTAAAATAGATTTACTTGATATACTGTTAGAACTCCCTTGATTTCAAGAAAAATATGCTGTTTATTTAAAAAAAAAAATCAGTGAAATCAGGTGTCTCTCTCTGTTCCTTACTAATATTCATCCAAAAATAGTTTGCCTCTTCATAGTCATCAGTAAAACAGGTGGAGTCCCACTGAGGTCAGCATAATGGCACCAGATCAGAGCAAGGCAGAATTCAGGGCATCGATGCTGGCTTGTGAAAAATTAAACAGAAACTTCATGGATATTAAAAACAGTGTTAAAAGAGGCTTTTTAGTACAGTAATTATAGGGTTATTTTTCAGTAATTCAATCTACTGAGGGTGAAAATATTTTTTGGTTGTTACCTATGATGGTAGTAATTCTCTCTGGCATCTGTAAAAGCAACAATAGCTTTTCATTGATTTTGCTTAAAAGGAAAGTTCAGGGTTAGAAAATTAGTATTTCATGTGGAAACATGAAAAACTTTCCAGAGTACCTGTGACGGAAATAGTAATAGTTATGTTTGAGAGGCAAAGAAGTCCCTGGGCAGAGATCTAGAAATCTCACTATGGGTCCAGTTCTTCCATATATTTTCATTTCTTTAATTTCCTGTCTGAAATATTAGAATAATAAAACTGTCTTTCTTTCACCCTGTTTGTTTGTTTTCTCTTTGTATAGCACATCTGACAGTCCATTAGGACTGGATTACATGTGCATATGCACCAAAGTAAGGCAAGATCCAAATAAAAACCGATTTTCTTATTTCAGGGTAAATCTGCACGTGGAATATTTCTACCTGTTTGCTGAACAGTACCTAGTGATTTATGAATTTACGTAGTATTTAAGTAAGTTGGGCACTTAAACCACTGCCATAATATATATATAGGTAGTATTAATGGACACCAAAAAATTCCTGAAGTACAGAAATGAATGAATACCTAAGTGATGAGCAAAGCTGCTCACAAAATGTAGGTCTTTAATTATGAAGCACATAAATAGTGAAAATAACCACAATGGGCTATTTCAAAGTGAAGCTTGACTTTACACAAGCAAATGGCAGATCAAGGAGAGCTCAGTACATATGTCTAGATCAGCTGTTTGTAAATTAACTGTTTTAGCTTTTTTGGTTTACATTATCAGAACACCCTGTATAAATGAACTCCTTGTCTTCTCTCTGAAGTTGTGGTCTGACAACATATATATTCTTTAGAAAATACTAATTTTACCATTAATGCTCTGGACAGTTTTTGTAAGATAAATCAACTACTCAGCTTGCCACTGGAGTGGTGGGAAAATCCCTTATGCATCCTCCCATGCCTTCTGGCTTTCTGTTTATTCACAGTCTTGCAGTAAATGTCAGATTTGATACCTTGTTTTTATCAAGGCCTATTTTGAAATGAATTACAGTAACTCATATAATGCGCACTTGAGCTCTAGATCTATCACTCTATCTTATTATGCAGAAAAGATGACTCACTTATATAAATTACCCTCATCATATAGCTGTTAAAGACAATAAATTCAGGGGGGAAAACTGTATGTCAAACCACAAGAGCTGTACTACAGAGCACTACAGGCCATTTATTTATGATTGGCACTAACTGGCCTTGAGGCTGGTGGGCTGAGATGAATAATCATGGATGCAAGGCCTCATCCACTCATCCGTATGGGTGGCTGTTGTGGAAAAGAAGGGTTGGTGATATGGTGGGCAGCACTGGGGAGTTCTTGTTCTGCTTCTAACCTGCCACTGCTGAGGCACTGATAGTTTTGCCTCTAGTTAGAGCTGTCCTGGTGGCAGCCAGTTCCCTACATCATTGCAGTGTCTTGGGGATGGCTCCTCTTCCAGGAAGGATGGGTCTAATTGGCCTAATTTTTTTTCTTGTTTAGTTTTTTTGTGTGTGTGTGTGACTGCTGGGCAGATATTTTTTCATAATAAGGTTAAGAGTCAAGCCCTGACACTAGAAACTCAGAAACTTAGATGTAAAAATAGATGGACAAATCAAATTGCAGTAATACAGAACAAACATGTAGCAGTGAAAATTAAGGAGCTCCACAGTGATGTTGTACGTGGAACACATTTGCCAAACCTGTATCAAATACATCCTTGAATCCAAATTACAAAAAACAACAGGTATGAAAGGAAAACTGAGGAAAAAGAAGAATATAAGAAAGAAACCAAAAACTATTCACAGTTGAATTGATTGCCTGTAAGACTGAGCTCTGGAAGTCCATGACTCCAAGCATGTGCGCATGTATGCTTGTGTATAAGAAATATGCAAGAAAAAAAAAGCAAAATGCAGGATTACTCCATGAACTTTAATGAACAAATAACAGCCTAATATAGGCTACCACCTAATACAGGTGATATGCTATATCACAGAAAAAACCCCAAGAAATATGTCATATTTACATTTCAGGGTGTTGCCATTACCCAAGCAGAAAACAAGTGAAAAAATGTATGTGGAGTTTAATCTCATCAAGGATAAAGAAAATTACAGGCCTTGAATTATATTTACAGAAGCAAAGCACTGCTGAGATAATAAAAGAAATAACTAATTCCAACATATCAATGCAAGAATGCCGAAATAAAAAAAACCCAAATTCACAAGAATAACTACCAAAATAATTATTTTACATCAGACACACAACATACAACACATCATGAAAACACTAAATCCTAGATTAGGAATAGAAGAGAGAAGACCATAGTAAATGAAAACACTTATGTATTTCTGTCATCTTTGTGCATCTCATGAAACATATACACCAGTCCTGCTGTGCAGAAGATCTAGGAGAGGAGATGATAGTCATACATAAGTCATTGCATAAGAGATGAGCCTTTAATCTCCATGTGACGATCTTAGAAACATGCAGTCTTTTCTACTAGTGTTTTTTTAGTTTTACAAAATAGTGTCACAACTATTTTGATACACCTTACTTCAGTACAGGAGAAAAAACTTGCAATAATGCTCCTATTAAGCCCATACTCTGTCACAAAACTGTAAGAATAGCCTCTGTGGGAATACCATTACCCTACACTGAAGTCACATTTGTGGCTTCTTTCTATACCTTTGGGGAATGCCCCCAACACCTACTAACTAAAGTTACAGAGTTACAAATCATTCATTGTCTCCATAGTTGGTAAAGGGAAACATGCTCTGAGGCATAATTCAGAGCTTGCAGGACAAGGTCCTTCCTTAAGCTATGTTCCAGAGAGAATTCTATTACCCATGGGGGCAACCAAGCATACGTTTAAGTAAGTGGCTCATTTGGATGGCAAGTTCCAAAGGTACATACCAAAGGCATGCACCTTGTACCAGGACTCACTGCAAATGGAGTTTTGCAGTTTTCCCAGTTTTTGGTCACACTGCACACTAATTCTTGCTGTCTGAATTTGGGTATGTCTATGCATTACATAGAAATTTAGATTTGAGCAGAGAGAGGTAAGGATCTGCACTAAGGGCCCACTTGAGCATTAACTACATAGGACCATACACCCTAGCTCCCAACTGGCACATCTAAGTTAAATGATCATTAAGTTAATCACAGCATAACTTTCTCTACATCTAAAGCAGAATGATAGAATCATAGAATCACCAGGTTCGAAGAGACCCACCGGATCATCGAGTCCAACTATTCCCATCAATCTCTAAACCATGCCCTTAAGTACCTCATCCACTCACACCTTAAACACCTCCAGGGAAGGCCAGTCAACCACCTCCCTGGGCAGACCGTTCCAATGCCTAATGACCCTTTCATGTAAGAATTTTTTCCTTATGTCGAGCCTGAACCTCCCCTGGCAGAGCTTGAGGCCATTCCCTCTCGTCCTGTCCCCTGTCACTTGGAAGAAGAGGCCAGCTCCCTCCTCTCCACAACCTCCCTTCAGGTATTTGTAGAGAGCAATAAGGTCTCCCCTCAGCCTCCTCTTCTCCAGGCTAAACACCCCCAGCTCTCTCAGCCGCTCCTCATAAGGCCTGTTCTCCAGCCCCTTCACCAGCTTTGTCGCTCTTTGCTGGACACACTCCAGAGCCTCAACATCCTTCTTGTGGTGAGGGGCCCAGAACTGAACACAGGATTCGAGGTGCGGTCTCACCAGTGCAGAGTACAGAGGGAGAATTACCTCCCTGGACCTGCTGGTCACGCCATTTCTGATACAGGCCAAGATGCTGTTGGCCCTGGATAGATTCAGGGTCTTGCAGCTCTTCTCTTCAGGAACCTGTGATCAGTCTCTGAGCATACATGCTGACTTTTAGGACCTTCACTACAAGAAAGACATTGAGGTACTGGAAAGAGTCCAAAGAAGAGCAGTGAAACTGGTGAAGGGTCTAGGGCACAAGTCTTAAGAGGAGAGGCTGAGGGAACTGGAGTTATTTAATGTGGAGAAATGGAGGCTGAGGGGAGACCTTAACACTCTCTACAACTACTTAATAAGAGGTTGTAGTGAGGTGGGAGTCCATCTCTTTTCCCAAGTAACAAGTGACAGGATAAGAGGATATGGCCTCAAGTTGTGCCAGAGGAGATTTAGACTGGATATTAGAAAACATTTATTACCAAGCATTGAAACGGGCTGCCCAGGGAAGCAATTGAGTCACCCTTCCTGGAAGTACTTTAAAGACGAGTAGGTGTTGTGTTTGGTGACATGGCAATATTAGGTTAAGGGTTAGACTGAATGATCTTAAAGGTCTTTTCCAGCCTAAATGATTCTATAGTTCTGTGACTTCTTATAATGAAAGTTAACTGTATTTCAATGATGTAATACTGCCCAGGCCACAGAAAACATAGACTGTGCTAATATCGTAGTCCCTTTCTTCCTGCTTTTCTTTCAGCCTAGTTAACTTGGGTACAGTATTAATGAAGACAGATCTCTGTACCAGCTTCAGTACCCCTGCTTAGTTTGACATGTCACAGGGCAAGCCCAAGTGCTTAAGGCTTTGGTGCACAAAATCTGCTGTTGTGCTTACATTAGGCTTCACTTCAACCACATGTTAATTTCTCATGGACAATAAAGGTGCAGTTCTGAATGTATTTTGTGTTATAAGGAAGGTGTTAGTAATCTTGTCCCTGCTTTTAACAAATAAGTAAGTAAAACTCCAATATACTAATTAAAAAAGAAACCTTAGATTATTTTTTAGTGGTTGTTCTTCCCTGAGTATCCCCTGTTGATTGTGATCCGATTTTCTGCAGCAGTGGTACATTGGAATCTTACACTGGAAAGGAACTTGCAGAAAATCCTGACACCCCTCACCCTATATATTTGCTTTTAAGCTCTACTTATGCCTATAAAAACAGTAAAGAAAAATATTTCATCTCCTGAAAAGAACAGTTGAGTTTATGCCCATTATGATCATTATTACTAACAATAGGACTGCTATTGGTATATCTTCTCATTGCAAACTTTTTAAGCTGGGGTCAATAATCTCTCTGAGAGTTCATAAAATGCTCAAAAGCAAGCCAACAAAATTACTCCATATAAATCACCCTGATGCAGATGAAATCACATTCCATTTCAGAGAGAACACAAAACAATCCTCCAATCTTCAGAATGTTGCTTTAATGTAGACTTCTTTCAAGAACTTCAGAAACTAGCATTCAAACAGTAATAGCCCACAGAACATTGTAAATAGGTTATTTTAGATAGAAATCACATCACTTCTAAAATAGGGTTCATGTACTGACCGACAATCTAACAGAGTAAGCCAACTGAGTAACACTGTGGAAGTTTCCTCCTCTGGTTTCAGCTTTTCTTAGAGGATTAAGGTCTGGAAACTTGATTTGTTCTACTATTATATTATCTATAAAGGGTGGTCTCTTGCTAGTTGGTTCACTGTCGTGCCAAATCCTAGCACTTTAAAATACATCTATTTGGTATCTAGAAGTTATTGGCCAAGAAAAAAAAGAAAACAACATCTACCTGGAATTAATCAAACAAAAAGGGTTTTTTCCCCATCATTACTTCCTGAAAAAAAAATGATTCAAATACTCTGTATTATAAAAGGATCTTGCTTTTTTGTTGTGTTGTGAAGAATCCATTAATCAAACTGAAAGGTAAAGAAATTGCATTTTTATTTTTGTAACGTTTTAATACAAGATTCTTTTATTAAGAAATATAGCTTAGGACACTATTTTTGAGAGACTGATCCTTCCTTAGGAAGTCAGAAAATCTGGGTCCTAGTCTTGTGCCTGTCAGGCTCCCTGAATGACCTTGGACAAGCCAGTTAATCTTGTACTGACTCATTTCTCCATCTGTAAAGTGGAGATAATTGTGATTCCTTTGTCTCACTTGTCTGCTAAGACAGTAATTTCTTTGGGAGCAGGCAACATTAGAGACTATGTGCTCACACTTCATCCAGCACAGAGGTGTCTGATCTTAGCCTGCTTTTCTAAATGCTTTCCAAACACCCACTCGTATTCCACACATTTATCAATATAATCTTCATTTTGCAGAAGCAAAAGGAGCTGTGAACTGCTTTACAAATAGCAGCAGTGCCCAGCTAGTATGACTGGCAATCACCATGATTTGGTTCTGGCACTCTGGTAAGGCACAGTGTGGTGGAGGGTAGACAAAATTACTGTGCTAAGATCCAGACTGACTAAGGCATAAGAAAAGTCTGGATAGGGAAATATCCTTGAAAAAGATAGCTTTCAAAGTTGGCACTATGCATTTATGGCACAAATTCTTGGACACTTCTATGCAGAGATCGCTTGTTCTGCTGCTGTGCAATTAATTCTGGCTGGCAGTAGGAGGGAGAGAAAAACCTTAAAATAGTTGCTATGAACATCATTTGCATTTAGGAGATCACACACTAAAGGTTATGATGAAGTGTCCTGTAGAGATGTAGAGAGCAGTAGTGTCCTGGCTCTCCGCAGTTTTCAGAGGCACTCAGCTACTTCCTGCAGGCCTGAGCCAGGATGAACACTATTTCCAGTATTTATATACTGCTTTTACTTCTCCTATATTTAGATACTGGTTTTATTTTCCCTGGCTGCTTTATCAGCCTCTGAAAGCTTTAGGAATTTGAGCGAAATCCTAACAGTCACAGGAAGTGTAAGGACACAACCTGTGGGGCCTGATGGATGCAGAATACAACGTTACTCCTCAGTTTGTCAGCAGGGTGAGATACAGCTTCTGCTTGCCAGTGGCAGACAGTACAGCCACCGCTCTTTTGTGCCATTCATTTATTTGGGACCCTACATACAAACATCTCATGTTCCTCCTCGTTACACCAGCCCACCCATAAGATTTTCTCAACTTGAAGAAGATGGCCTCAAGTTGATGGTGACATTGATACTTAACATAGCCTAGCAGCTGTAGGCAACTTCTCCACTCACCTTAGGCACTTTCCCCCTTCTTAATAATGGTAATTAAATATTAGCCCAGTGCTTTGAGACTGGCTGATCAGAGTTTCACACATTTAGCACCTAACATGCAGAAGTAAAAACATTTCTGTTTAATACAGAGCACACCCAGGAGAGAGATCAGGAGGTAGAACACCTTTCATTCCTATTTGGGTATGTTCTTAACCTAGTGATTTGTCATTGCTACCTAGGAGAGAAAAACAAACACAAAATTGCCAAGTGTATGTTCCAACTCCCAAAGCACTTGATGTGGAGACACTGCTGTTATTTTTAAAGTTGGAGTGTATCTTGTCCTGCACACCAAATTTAATACAGTGCACATTTTCCCACTCCAGTCGAATAAGAAATGCTTGAGGGATTGTCTCTCTCACTAAGGGCTACTAGTACCAGATGCTGATTTACCAGTCCTGGAGCCACAGTAATGTTTTTGTGTTTTCAGGATCATATCTTGCCTTATAGCATGAAGGACTTCTTAATGTTGCCAGGAAGGGAAGGCTCTGAACATGGTGTCGTGCTGAGAATTCTACTGACATTTCTTATGTGCAGGGCTTTTAAAAGAAACTCCATGATGAAGAAAAGTCATAGTCATAAAGTTTTAGCTGCCCCATGAAGACAAACTTTCCAAAGTTCACAGCCACTTAGATCAATCTTGCTTACACTGCTTTTGTGCATCACTCCTGACCTTCTACAGAGTGGCTTGGTCTTGATTTACACTGCCTTAGGGCTTGATTCAAGACTAGATAAAAAAACCTGACTAATTCTGTCAATAGAAAAAGAACGATCATGTGATTGCAATTGCTTTACAATGAATATTGATCTGTATTTAACATCTTTGAATTAACGTGGTGTCTTTTTATGAAGTCTTCATAAGTTGGCTATGGATGCATGTATGAATCAAACATCAGGACACTGCAAATAGTGAACAATCAGGGCATTGCTAATTATAATAAAGAGAAAGAAGTGTTCAGACTATCAATCTATTTTCTGTAATTAATTTAGGCAAAGGAATCTCAGTTCTGTTTCTTCAGGTAGTCTGAGATAGTTGCTTTTCTCTATCATCACACTATCTAATCTACTTATACTCTGAAGCTATACTTTTCCTATGATCTTACATATTTAGCCAGTTTCATAGTGTGAGCCAAGTTTTAACTCTTTCTTCCAACCTTCTCTGTGTTTTCCTTTCCTAGAAGGAAAGGGCCAGCAGATCTGTCTTGATCCACTAAGATTTTGCTTTAGTTTATTTCTGTTCATTTTTGTGATCATGTGAATACATTTTTTCTTACTCATGTACTCATTAAGGGTAATCATGTACTCATTAAGTGTCCACCTACTCTTAATTGTCTATGGATTAAATGGAAAACAGAGAGAAAGTAGCCCTGAGTAAGATAAAGGCTGCTGAGGCTTTCAAGAAACATCTGCCTTAAACAACCAGAAAAGAGTGGCAAGGATGAGTACCAACTAATTTTATGTAAAATTAGAAAAACAGAGCCTAAATTAAGCCTCCCATAATGGTCTATAAGAGTGCAAATGAAATGTTCCCTGCAATTTCAAGAGTTTCCCTCTCCCTCTGCACCCCCCCCTTCCCTTGTTGATCTTGTTCATAATTAATGAGGAGCAGACATACAGGAGCAGATCAGAAAAAAAAGTCACCTGTCAGTATTACAGCAAGCACTAATGAAGAAGGCTTAAAAAATTCAAGTGGAGGTTCCAATGGGCCACAAATTGAAATTAATAGGGATTACAAGCTAGGAGTTACATCATAATCATGAAATGTAATATTCCATAACTTTGCTCTCCATATTGCAGACCATTAATATGGAATTAAAACAATGTCCTAATATCATGGTCATAACATAGAAATATTAACTAGGAAAATGTAACTCCAACTTAGTGGAATATGTTCACCACTTCAGGCCTTTCAGATACAGTAAAAGTAGAAGAGTAGAGCCAAACTGTTGAGCGTTTACAGGATATTACACAACCTTCTTCTCCTTGAGACCTTTTATTCCTCCACAGAGAAAAGAGGTGAAAAATTGCCTCCTCCGTGATATTTTGACATTTCCATAACTTGTCTCAACTATAACAAAGCGAAAATTAAAGGAAAACACTTGAAACTTATGATTTCCCTGAAACTACCACTCAGCTTTCATATCTGAGTGATTTGCAGCCAGAGGTTTGATCCAGTTTGTCTTTTATTTGAAATGATTTGACCTGTGCCTATTTCCAGGAACTTATGAGTGTTTTCCTAGCACAGATGCCAAGTGGCTGATAGGTCTACACTGTAGTCAGACACAAGTGGAGTCCTACTCAAAACTATCTAGTTTATGCCAATTCCAGGATGACCATACAGTGGTATGGACTTCAATGTAGACTGTGTAAATGTGTCTGCAATCTGATGTGTTTGCCTGGGTGCCTTGTTGCATTTAATGCCCTGTCACAGTGCCTTCACTCTTCCTGGCACTGAATCTTGCTTCACAAAGCCTGTCTTGAGTATGTTAACACCTCTGCAATGCTACTTCTGCATGTGGAGGGCAGACCTAGCCAGGACCACTGCATTGCCGGGAAAGGGTTTTATTCTGTAACACTTGGAAAGAACAAGGAAACCACTCATATTTCTAGCCAGATGGGCTACTGTTAAAGATTCTTCGGACAGGCACTTATTTGTTTTGTATAGAAATGCAGATTTTTCTCATCCTGATCCCAAGACATCATCTGCATTGAAGTACTATAGCACCAGCAGCACAAGTAACACTCTACAAATGTATCATAGAATCATAGAATTACTAGGCTGGGAAAGACCTCTGAGATCATCAAGCCCAACCCCATGTCCATCTTGAGGCTCCTTCATCTGGCTGGCCTCTTCTGAATGGTAAATTTTCTTGAGATTATTGCTCATCACCTGAACAAGTACTGAAGAATAAATGAAAGTAGCCATCACATAAAAAAAAAAAAACATTGAATGACTGAAACAAAATGTCATCACTGCTGTGATAACGAAAAGTTTAAAGTCCATTATTGTCACTTCTCTATACACATGAGGGCTGGCTACTGGGTCAGATGGTGCAACAGTCCATGTAATCTCCTGAATGGAAAAAAATTAGGCTCAAAGTGCCAAATAGACACTCACAACATAGTATCAGGTAAAACAAACACATTCCTCCTATTCCCCTCCCCAAATGTTAGAGAAATAGAGAGAAATTCCAGTCATTTCTCATTACTGTGAAGGTCAGTCTAGCTGGGAAAATTGTTTCTGCTTTACAATTCCCCAAACTGTAGAAAGCAGTTAGAGTTCTGGACAAAAACTAATGTTGCATTCAAAGGGAAAAGAGGCTGATATGGCATTGCTGCAGTAATAAGAGAATTTTTTACTCTTTCCACTTCCCTGTGAACCTAATCAACTGTGACATGAGAAAATATACGGGGCTCACCCAGCCAGAATCTCACTGCCACCTGAAAATGTCCTCAATATTCCACTGTTTGGGACTTTACAATGATCCTTCCGACATCAATTTTGTACATGTACATCAAAATGCCATTAGAAATGCTTACAAACACCTCCTGCTCACAGACCTGCACTCAGACTCCAATCGAAGCCAGACTGTAAAGACTCCCCAGTGGTTGACTAAAGGTTTCTTTCAATTACTCATATGAAAGCATTTGGTTATGGAAAGGCATCTTGTGGGAGCCTGGGGGATCTAAAGATCTCCCCCCTGACCTCCCTTGTAAGCACACTTGAATGTCATTAGGAGCAATACATATTGAAGGTTCCTTAAAACCTGCCTATAACGTTTAATTACTACCTGTTGACTTATTATGTTTTCTCATTCTTCTTGAGATTCAACAAATAAACCATACCTTTCCAGGGTTGCAAGTATGTGATAGGGAGTGGGAAGGTGTACCTAAAGGAGAGAACAAGAACACCTGGTATATATATATTATATCACACTCAGTTACATGGATGGTTATGTTCCTGCCTTCATATATAAGAACCAATGCACACATACACCACATACATGATGCAGCCATAAATTAATTTAGCCTTGATAAATGCTTGGCATATTTAATGCATTTCTTAATATTATTTCTAAACGACGAAAATCAAATGCAACTGAACACAAAGACATTATCACCATCTTCCTTTGTTCTAATATTTACAGGAAATATTACAAGTGTTTGACATATAAATGGAGCATTTGACTGACTTTAATAACCATGTGATCAATAAGAAGTGATATTTTTACAGTCTAAGTTCAATATTTAAAGGGCCAGGGGTCATGGATCTTTATCAAAGCACTAAGACTAAAACTTTATTTTCAGAACATGCAATTCCACTATTTTAAAGTCTGTATTGACCTAACATCAATAAAAGTCAAATTTTGCTCACCAAGCCTCAATCCTATTGGAGCCACCATATAGATATTCAGGGATTTATTTTAACCTCAATTTTTAGAAGCATTTTGACAATTCCTCATATTAAAATCAGAGTTGAGTGACAGGAAATCACTCAATGCCTACAATAAAGATGATTCTTTGTCCTCGGAAGATACCAATTACTTAAAAATCTTCATACACATGCTCCTTATATATCTTATACTCATCTATCTATATCAATTATCTTTTAAAAATTTCCCCTTTAAAGTAGCTCGGGAAACATCCTTTGATTTTACATGATTGCGAAATGAGTATCAGCCAGATGCAATCATAGAATCATAGAATAGTTAGGGTTGGAAGGGATCTTAAAGATCATCTAGTTCCAACTCCCCTGCTATGGGCAGGGACATCCCACTAGATCAGGTTACCCAAGGCCCCATCCAACCTGGCCTTAAAAACCTCCAGGGATGGGGCATCCATGTCCCTTAGTAACCTGTTTCAGTGTCTCACCACTCTCATGGTCAAGAAATTCCTCCTAATGTCTAATCTAAATCTGCCCCTCTCCAGTTTATACACATTCCCCCTTGTCCTATCTCCACAAGCCTTTGTGAATAGTCCGTCTCCATCTTTCTTGTAGTCTCCATTCAGGTACTGGAAGTTTACTATAAAATCACCTCATAGTCTTCTCTTCTCCAGGCTGAATAAGGCCAACTCCCTCAGCCTGTATGCACCCAAACATCAGCCATCCCTCCCAGGAAAACTAGTGCCCATGGTATGCTAAAGTGGCAGCTTTCCCATCCAAATAGCTGACAAAATATCCAAACCAGTCTTAGCTCACTTCTGGAATATATACAGACCTCCTTGTGGGCTTGTCTAGCACTTAGAGAAATTGTTCATTAAAACTTCCAGCAGACAATTCTTGAACAGAATACACATACATACTTATACCGAGTAAGTTACAGCCTCGTGACTTTTCTCCGCTGCTATTTCAAATTGTTTCTTTTGTAAAAGTTACCATGCACATTGGGACAAGTAGAAGGATAAGTTTTCTTTCTGGCCTGCTGAACAGTTGACCATTTATATTCCAAGATGGAAAAGTACAAGCCCTCAAGCATTCATTATTCTGCCAAATCAGGGCACTCGCCAGTATGTGGAGACCTTGGCTGAAGGCTCATATCTGAATCAGGTGCAGTGAAAGGCTTGAAACTGCAGCTAAGATACCATTTCATGACATGATTTAACTGAATACCATGAATAAACTTGCTTTTTAGTGACTCTACAGCTTTCAACAAAAAGTCTTGAGTTGTGCAGCTGTTTAGAAGAAGGTTGCTAGGCATTTTGAAAGGAAATAGTTATAGGAAAATGAGGATGGTTATGACCCTGATGATCACAAGCCTCGTTTCTTAAGGTAAAGCTCCTTTGCTCAGTCCTGGACCTGCTCGCTAGTGTGGCTGTCTTTGTTTAATTAGCCAAACCCTGGTCTGACAACTGCAAGAAGTGGCAACTGTACCGATCTTTTCTTTCTATTTTATGAGTGTACTCCCTGGATCATTACCCTTGTTGCTGTGATGCACTGAATCATGAACCCTGGGAAATTTAAAAGCAGCACCCTAATGTGGATATTATATTCAACTGTGTGCAGCATTCCAGTTTACTGGAAAAATGTCACACTTGGTTTTTCTAAGCACCAGGTAGTATTTTTGAATCCCATGGTGATTTCCAGGATAAGGTTTATTTAATTATACTTAGTTACAATTTCTTTTGGAAACAGGTTTTAAAAATTTTTATGGAAGAATTTATTGCATACTATTATTATTTTCATTGGAATTGACACTATCTGAAGAGTGTTCAGCAGTGGTCAAATTTTAGGCTCTTCATTCTGAGTCCATTTTCTCCAATGGCATAGGGGTTCATGTGCATATGGTAAAGTTAAACAGATGAAATCAGACTTCACAGTTTTTTTTCATCCATGTGAAACTTTGTCAGCTTCTCTGTTTTTTTCTGTTTTCTTTTTCTGGTTTGGGGTCAAATGTTTGTTGAGGTCAGGGAATATTCTTGGGTCTGAGTTTTGCCTAGTGCTAGTAGTGAGATTTTTCTCCTGTGAAGAAATTTAAAACTAAATACAGTATGTCCAGAAAACATCCTGCACATTTCAACACTTGTTTTTCAGACAAGGGGCAAGCCTTTTCTGAAAACAAGGCAGCTTTTTTTGAACAGTCCTGGAAAACTAAGCAGCATCTATCTGGGACTTCCAAGTGAGGCGATAACTACGACTATGATCTTACTTCTAATGACTTGAAGTAAAGGCTATCATTAACGTAGAGAATTAGATTAAAAATTTCAAAACCACACAGTAAAGATGTGGCTTGTATGTCCTTATTGATTCATGAAGATAAATGGAGATGTGTATAAGTGTTGAGCATTTTATGGTCCTGCTCAGGTTGATGCTTGTCAAAGAGTATAAAGCCAGAGAGCTGGGCAATGTTTCTACTTTTACTAGGTGGTTTGAGGTTTCTCTGTAGTTTTTCCATATAAATGAATGCTGTGCAAGCCATGGTTATGATGAAATAGGTACATGATATCTAGTACAAAATGGCAGTAATGACTTCTTTTTCATAAGTAATGGCCCCACCAAAGGCATCTTGGATATATATGCTGACACTTCTAACCACTATCCTAATTTTTATTTTGTGAATAATTGCTCTTTCTGTATGTGACTGCTTCTTTTTCTGCTGACTCCACTCCCCTTTTGACCTGCAGATCCCTTAGATAAATATCCCTGGGATATCCTCTTTGTGTTCCAAGACATAAGGTAGTTTAATGACTTGTGAAAGTGTCTGTTTCAGTCTTTAAATAATTTACATGTTACTATGTTCTCCTTAGTAAACTGTGGTAATCTCCCTTCTAGAAATAATATGTAAACCTTTCTCATCATTTACGATTATACAACACTACATTTAGAAAACAGAAAAAGGAATTATCACCTGCTTGACAGGATCAGTAATCTTTGCGAGTCACAGTCATATGTGTAGAAGAATAGGGTCTTTTGCTAACAGACAACCTTAAACTATTATTATGCTTCACTCAGGTGAAATATGAAAATGCAGACAGCATATCTCAGGGCAAAGCACATATGCAGTTGCCTTCAAAAGTCTTTTATTTTTCTTTTACTTGCTCACTTGGGCTTTGGACAGAAACTTCCTATGAGTCGAACTTGGCTCACAGGCCATCCCTTTCATAGCTTTGATATAAATGTGCTTTACTGCCTAAATGTGGTTTAATACAACTTTTCTTGTTGTCTTCTGGACACTGAAAGATGGTCTACACACAAGGTTTAGTACTTTTTCTAGTATTTTCCTCTGTATGTTTTTACCAATGTAATCCTTAGACTAGTGTATATTAATATCTGTCAGGACTTATAAAGTACTCACTATTAAGTTTCTTAATGATGACATATTAATATGCCTGTCTGTGAAATTATATTTTTAAGAATTCAATAACTCAGAAAAACATAGGATATTATATGATCCTGGCTGGCTTGGTCTCAATTTTGTCATTTGCAAATGTGTCAGTTTCCCGTGATACAACCTACAGACACAAGCAAAATTTTTCTATGAAATCCAGGGATTGAAATCTTTATTTCTACCTTGCAGGGTTAAGTAATAATTTCTACAGTTCACATCAATGACAGTGACTCAACTCTTCTAAGAATTAGATCAATGCTTATTCAAGACTCTAGCATTAGACTTTTGCACAGTATTATTTAATTTTAACTTGCCTGTGCTCCCTTTGTCCAAAGGCTAATAGAATATTACTACACTAGGCTAGGAAAAAATTGATAATGTTGTAGGCAGCCTCACACTCAAAAATCCCTATTGTCACTTTCCCCTGCTAACTCTGTCAGTGATATGCTATTGTACCTCTCAGTCATAATCAGGTGAAATGAAAATTATTCTAAAGAGTAGATGTATGAGGTAACATCAGGAGGTACACAAAGGATGCAATGGGCCACAGTGCACATACTAAAGCAAAGCTCTTCATTGCCTTGCTATCATAACCATTGAGTTTAAGCCACTTTTCAGGGATGTCAAAGGACTTTTTAATTAGCTACAACTATTGCATGGCCAGACCTGATTAAGAAATGGTTTCTGCTGGACCTCAGCATGCTGAGTAGTGCAAACTCTGGCATCAGTGTAATAGAAAATGGACAGGGATGGGAATACATTTGGTACTTCATTTCTAGCCTTTATTAATTCTGCTCAACTATTGATGTAGCCCAATATCTTTATATCCTCTTCTGAACAAGATTTAGACTACAATAATATAACACAAAGATATATAATGATCATATTTAAACAAAAAGTAATTTACACAAATTTAAAAGCATTACCCAGAGAAAAAGGAATTAAACGTTTAATTAAATTATTCCTCCAAAACAAAGTGGTGATTGCATTGGGATAATTTCTTTTTATGCATAAGCCCTCCATAAATACTTCACAACGTATCTGCTCCATGGCATGGATTTAAGTTTGAGAATCTTCCTTATCTTTTTGAAAAATGTGGACATTTTTGGAAAAAAGAAAAGAAAACAAACATAAAGAACATTAAAATTCTGATTCCCCAGCTCCAGGAGTTAATCTTATACATTTGTTGTTAAGTATGTTAGCAAGTTTCATCTGTTTTCCATTGCCTACAGATTACTGACATTACTACAAGTTAAGACTGAGTTCTAAAGATGTTTCTCTTACTAGTGAGTACTTGCTTTTCAACATTTTAAAGTGAAGATGTGAACAAACCTTTGAAAAGCGACGGAATATTTCAATGCAAATATATTTTGCATGTAAAGTATAAAAATCTCTGTGTGTTACATTTGAAATCTGATAAATATTTATTATCAGTGCTGTTTGCTTTTAATCTGTTCAGGATATCATTCCTCCAGCTCTTTAGTACTTAAACAAAAATGGCATTTACATTACAATATTGCTTGCCAACAATCTCATTTTCTGGTTTAGTCAGCAGTCTTCATGCTTGATTAGTCTTTAATTATACAAATACCTACATATTAAAAAAGTTTTCTTTTTTCCATACTTTGAGCATGTAATTATTTTCTCTTGCATGCAATAACCTTTAATTTTAGGATTAAGCAACTGATTCTCTTTAGTATGGATGGATTTTTTCAAGTGTAAAAGCAAATTTGGTTATTGTATTACGAGTAGGAAAATTAACTTTAGGAAAACCTTTCATCAGTGCATTTGACAGCACACTGAACAGCTGACAGAATCTTCAAAATATTCGATATACTTGAAAACAAAACGGATACCGATCCTGTATCCTCTGAAGTCAACAGCAACACTACTCTGCATGCAGCAAGAGAGTGACTGGGGCTCTGCAATTCCACTTTTGAATAGTGCTTGCTTTTGTAGTATTAGTGTTATAGCTGTACGTAGAAGCCCAATGCAAGATCAAGTCCTCATTGCATTATGCTGAAAAAGTGTAAAAGTTTAAAGTCTAAAGAGATCAAACAATGGTGGCAAAATCAACAAAAGAACAGAAAGGCAAAGTGACATGCCAGAGAGTAACAGAGCTGGTGCTCCTGACTCCTTCAATCCATTTGCTAGAGCATTTAGCTTCCTGATGCAAATTATTTTTCAAAAGTGAATTCAGTAAGCAAAGGCGTAACTTGATAATGAGATTAGAGCTAAATATGCAGACTGTAAGTGGTGGTAAAAGCACTCCTTCCCCTCCTTTCCCTGCAGTTTTCACTGAAGAGAGCACAGACTGCCAAGTTTGGGTCTATGAGACTGACATACGTTATCTCTATACCTGCTCGTACATTTGAACTGCCAGTGATTTCCCCCTAGACATACTCTTTGAATGACTATGGGGAAAACATCAGGGATTTTTAGAATGGCTTAGGTCTCTCAAGTTTTGTTATTTTTATATTTGTTTTACACGAACTGAAAATTCTGTCAGACACATTTTGATTGCATAGAGAAGATGTTTTATAGTCAAAAGACAGTTAAAGAAAAATAGGAAGCTGTAATTTTGTAGAGTTAGGGAGGGAGAACAGGGGGAAACCTTCCTAACAGCATATTCAGCTTGCTCCTGTCTCATTTGAGAGCTATGAGAAACCTCCTGCTAACTTCCCTAGGAGAGTGTTAGGTCTGCTCATAAAGTGAAAAGTTGCAGCCAGAGGTGGGATGGAAATGTACACAGCATTTTATTCCAGAGTGGTGATCAGTGATACAATTTCAGCCTTTCACAATGTCAATCCTTCTGTTTCTTTTGTGCTTCTCTCCCAGTGGAAAAGGTCAGTAGGAATAAAGGTACTGTAAATAACAAAGACATTGTTTTTCTCCCCTCTCCTCCTACCAACATTTTCCTTTTCCATCCTAAAATTAGTCCCTGTCCCTGAGGAATTCTACACTGATACAGGCTGTACCCTCAGATGAATCCTGGACTTTGATCCCAGGACTGCCCTAGCCTTCACCACCTCCTCCCCTGCCCCACAGAACCATGGAACACCCATGCTGGCAGCTCTGCTTGGCATGCTGTGAGGTGTACCCCACTCCCTGGGGCAAGGTCAGTTGGAGATCAGCCCTCTACCACTCCCTGTCCTGGAGCCACCAGTCCACAAAGACAACACTACTTAGACTAGGAGGAGAGCAAGAAAAGAGCACTCAAGTTGGGTTTGCTATCCAGCGGGTTGAAAATGGGTTTATAAGGTTACTCTGGTGAAATCATAAAAGCTTTATCACTTGTTATCACATTCATTCAGAATAACCTTCTGATATCAATTTATTGTCCGTCACTGCTATAGACTATTGCTTTGTGCTATGACAGGGCCCATATTTCAGGCTTTTCTTTGTAGCATCTTTATTTCTGCTAAGTGCTGAGAATCCTCCTAGGTCTGACTGCTTCCGTGATGCTTTTTTAGAAGCATTTAAGTATTTCTTAACAGGTATACAAAGATATTGCAGCAATGCTTGTTGCTTTAAAGAATCTCAGCTCCTTTATGAACGAAAATGCACCATCATCATTCCTTTAGTAACAAGATAATCCTAGCAATATATGATGTGCTATTTTCATACATCGGTTTTTGTCTTCTGGAAACTCAGCTTTGCCTTTCAATCTCTTTCACAAATATAACCTAGCTTGATTCTCCAATTGGAATCCTCACAGGATATTTGATCACACCTAAGCTACCAGAAATAATTCAAATTCCTATTTTGCAGGAGATGGTCCTGATTTAAGATGTAATTTCTGATGCAAATGCAGGTAAAAGATGGAATATTGAAATGTTTCAGCAAACAAAAATTGTATTTGAAAATGATGAGGTATTTCAGCAGATGTCAGATCATGACCATGAGTTAAAACATTTTCATTTTCTTTCATTAAATCATTTTTTTTTAGGCAAATCAATGTAATAAATTGCTTATATGCAACTGAAGCTGATTTTCGCCACGATTCTTCACCATGAGAGTGCTGCACTGACACAGGTTGCCCAGGGAAGTTGTGGCTGCCCTGTCCCTAGAGGTGTTCAAGGCCAGGCTGAATGGGGGCTTGGGTAGCCTGATCTAATGGGAGGTGTCCCTGCCTTTTGCAGGGGGGTTGGAACTAGATGATTTTTAAGATCCCTTCCAACCCAAATGATTCTCCGATTCTATGATTTTAAAGAAAAGCTATCCACAGTTCTTTCCAGATCTGAGGCCTAAATTAGAAAATTAAAATGAAATTTTAAGCAGGGGAGAACACAACTTTGTGGAATTACGTCGTTGATGGATAGGAGAAATCACTTATAAAATTCCTGATCAGTTTAAGATACTACAATATCAAACTAGAAATTGGGTGTATTTCACTGAAAAGACATTTTTTTTCCCCCTGAAACTCACAGTGCTCACCTCTAGTTTCTTGTTCTCTTTCTTTTACTAGATTTCATATCTCAGCTGGTGGCCAATATCCTCATTCTTGGCGTTGTCCTAGATCAGCAGCAAAAGGTACAGTGATGCTACAAGACAGGTTGTCCTAAAAATCTTTCAGACTTTGCTGGTGGAAACTTGCAGAAGACTTCTCTTCCAGATGAAAATTTTATGACGGGGCCCCAAAAGACCCACAACCTATCTCCTTCTTACATGGAGTCAACCAGTGATTTGTACCATTTTATTTTTCTTAGGGGTTATAGTAGAATGTGGTATATTACAAGCACATAACTTAAAAATAAATTTTAGGATCACCACATCTATAAGATATAAAGTCTGATTGTTGATTTCCTACCTGCTAGGATATGCCTTCTCATGTGCTGCTACACGCTCATTAACTACAAGGATCCTAATTTCTTCATATCCTAACCAACTTGGAGATCTTAGAAATACATATTTTCTGACTTGTGCCTGAGGTGGTAGCCTCTGATCTTTTAATTTTCCAGTTTCCACATAATTAATTGTTGGTTACTTCAGACAAAAGTAGAGGAAGAAGGGGGAAAAATGAAACAAGGAGGATTTGGAAAGCTCATGTTTCCACTGCGACCCCTTGGATAAAAGGACATTTTTTTTTTCTTTTTCTTAATTTGTTTCTAGTTGCAACACTAAGGTCAGAATAAGCCAAGAGAATGAATGGAATAAACGTCCTGATGGGCTGCCCGAAGCTGCCTGGTGTTACGGATCAGCGTAAAACTAGCTCTCTTTCCTCTGCCTGGGCCGATGTAACTCACTGGAGTGGCAAATTACATCAGACCTACAGCTGTAACCCGACATTATGATTAATTTGATCAGTAATTTCTCCTGTTTTTCATTTTAATCGGTGTGACTATTCTGCTGTGGCAGGTCTTTCAGATCTAATTAAGATAAATTTCAGAGTAAAAGACTTGGCAGAATTTTCGAGTCAAATCCGAGTGTCAAGTGTGAAGACCTGCAGCACCAGTCAATCAATTTCCAGCAAAGACGGCAGGCTGTAACTCAGCAATCAACCCATTAACACTTAAGCAAATTTCATAATCTCCAGGCCTGTGCTTAGTCACTCTCTCAAAACATTCTGGCTACCAATAAAAAAGAGAAAGTATTATTATTTTTTAAAAAACCTGCCAAAAACTGCATATCCTAAACCCACCAACAGAATCCACAAGCGGACACTCTGGTAGATCTCAGCAATAGTGCTGAAAAGGGCTTAATTTTAAACTGCAAGCCAGAGTCTGAAGTGGGGGGTTTTGGGTTTGGGTTTTTTTTTTCAGAAACCATTTTTAGGTGCTTATTTGTACAAGGAGCCTTGAATGATACAGCATCAGGGTTATACCACTTCCATAATATTGCTCCTCGATCAGATCGAACAAGCCCACTAGGTTCTCTGAGTTCACTTGGTCCAATTCCTTCCAAGCAGAAGAATATTTTTTCTTGTAGAACTAGAAACTTGTGATGCCTTGTGAGGGTTTTTTTTTTTCCTTTTTATTTTTCTCCATTACAATGAAGTGAGGGGCATGAAAAAGAGGAGAAAATAAATTAATTCTTTGGGATACTGTCTAGTTCCCTGAAAATTTTTGTAAATATGAGGGGAAAGAGAAATTAACAAAAATGAATGCTAGCAAAACAGCTGCACTGGATTTAAAAGAGGGTCTGAAGGATCATGTTGATTTTTTTCTGTCTCTAAGATGCCGAAGGATCCTCCTCTCTGCCTAGGGAGGTTTTGGAAAGATAAGACCTTACGGGATATGGATCCTTTCCCAAATTTGTCCTGCAAGGATATTATTTATTTATTTATTGTCCCATTTATTAAATACTTCAGTTGCTTTAGGGAGTTTATTAAAACGTCCCATTACAGAAGCCAGAGCTTTCTGGGCAAACAGCTCCACTTTCTTCTCCTTCAGAGAATTCTCTAGCAAATCGTTTCCTATATTAGCCTTCGCTTCTGCCCCTTGGGTGCTAATAATGCCAGTTGTTTTGCTCGAAGATTAATTTCCTTTGCGTTAAATGTGAGTCAGACACCAGTACTCCTTGGGCTTCTCAAAATAGCAACACCTGCAGAGTATATTTGGACGGCCCAGGCAGCCAGAGCTCCAACTGAGAGAAGGTTTCCTCAGGGAATGAAGAGGCTTGCTTTTAAAGCTTCTTTGAGAACCTTGAAGCATCTCTTTGCTCTGTTAAAATGCAGTATTCAACAGCTTTACAGTGCCAAATCCCAGTGCCTCAAAGACCCAAAAAGCAGTGAGCTTCTGGAAGAAGGAAGCCAGCTATGGAGCAGATATTAAATCCTATTCAGTCCTGTGGATGGGTGCAGTCTCATGCATGAAGTGAACTGAAACTAGCCTTTCTATGAAAACAACAGCCATGCATCTCCAGATGCACATGAAGAGTAGCAGCCATCAGACAAGCTAACTGTGCCAGGATACTACCTTGCATGTCTCTGTACTGTACACAGGAGTCAGGGAGCATGGTACAGTGCAGTGCAGAGACAACTTTGTGTTCAGCTAGGACAATCTGCCGTGTTGCCATATCGCATATTTGCAATGAGTAATAAGCATGTCTGTACATTAGTATGACCATGGCTTTCTAGCTAGCAGGAATATTTACATAAGTACTTGCCTCTTCCATTTCTGAATCGCCTTTATCAACCCAGAAAAATAATTGAAATAAATACAGTGAGGATGCTCAGAAATCCAAAACTCTCTGTAGGACAAGATGTTTAAATCTTTCTGGACCTCTTAGTGAAGAGCAGGGGATAAAATATGCAAAATATACTCGACAGTTCACCAAGCTCAATTTAGCTGGCTGCAGGGGAATTTCCATGCTATTAGTTTAAAGCTGAGACCTAGGTCTTGCCAGCACCTCCTGGAAATCCACCTAAGATCAGCACTTCAACAGGCTCACTCTAAGAAGGTGATGGGCTAAGCACAGAACCTTCCTGAATAAACGTCTACTGTACATGTCTGTATCACCTGCTGCCTTGTGATGTATAATATCTCATTCCCTCTTAATAAAAAAAAAGGGATTAGTGACATTAATATAAAATCTGCCCCTCTTTTTTTTTTTTTTGATTGACTTGAGAATTGCTGGTTCTATAAAATACTAGTTTGTGTAAATCTTCCATTTAGCAATAATAGTATCTATGACTAGGCTAAAATATCCATGGGTTTACTTACATAATGATTTACATATATCATAACCTCTTTAGCTTACAATTATGATAATGCATATGCACTCTAGTGCTGGATATTTAATTGAATGGAGAGGCAGAGTTGTTGGTTTCCCTGGATCAGCTTTTAAGTCAGAAGTTTGGGTGAATAAGTCTAACTTAAGACAAAAATCACTTTGAGAAAGTAGTATGACCTAGTAGCAAGCTGGGTAACGCTTGAAAGCAAAATGCTTAAACCAAAAAGCTATAGATTTATGTCCTTGTGACTGGGAATCAGTGCACACCACATTTGGTTACCATTTATAAAATACTTGAAAAACTGATTACTAAGTAATCTGGGAACAGATTCAGGAAGTCGTACATTGCACAGTATCATATGCAGAAAGAAGGCTAGATAATTTTAGCAAAACAAAAAATCTCTCAGTGGAATCTAATGTTGTCATAGTCTTGATGAGCTTTCTCAATCTGAAGATTCAGTAAGCATGAGAGAAATACAGCAGGTCTTGGATGTGAAAACAGACATAAAGAGACCGCATGACTATAGTCCCTGCAAACATATCCCAGCTGCCTTCCTCAAGCCAAAAGAGACTTCGTGGCTTCTTCCGTAACTTAAATACATATCAATTTATCATAGTGCCAGTAAGCACTGAGATTTCTTTAAAGCAGATTTTTCCTTAATGAGAAGCTAGCCAGTGAATGAGGTTGTGGGGGAAGGGAAGGGACAGTTTGATTTTTGTGACTGTTGGAGCCTCAGGCATCTGTGTACACATTCTCCCTCATTTACAGCTGAGTGTTTCGGCCTTTCTGCTGTTCTTTTCTCCTTTGTTATAAAAGTGTTGAGGTTCCAAATACATTATTTAAGATTAGTATGAAAATTTAATCTGAAGGAGGTTCTGGTTTTACTATCCTTGAGTTTGCTATTACTTGGAAGATTTTTCTGCTGTTGTCATCTCCTCACTTCCCTTCTTCTGTCCTTTTATTATTATTTTTTTCTCACTCATCACCTTCCGTCAGCTCCAGTTATTGTAGGTAGGCTTCTATGACAAAAAGGTGCTTTAGGAGAGAGTTCTGAAAACGGTCAGAATAATTTTACAGTAGGGCAATCCCTGGAGGATTTCCTGTTCATCTTTTCCTAGTCACACACAAAACAGAGCAGAAGAAATCATTGGGAATTCTTCTTTCCCTACAGTGCAGCTCTCCCTTTGTAGATCTACCTGTGGGTACATTCCTCTTATCCGTACCACTAAAACATACTGTGAGTGTCAGCACCATAAGATAACCCCCATTTGGAGCCAGTTAAATATACAGTGCTTATACAAAGCACATTACTAATCAAGCAGAATAATTGGCTACTTAGTACTCTGTTTATCTGATTTTATACTGCATAAAATCAAAATCTTACGGCGCCAGAAATTTAATTGAATGGAAACTCTGTAAGAGGTGCTAACTATGCTTTGAAGTTGCAATATGCTGACCTTTCAAGAAACCACATAGTCTGCCATGTAATAACATTAAACATTCACAGCAAAAGAATATTTGGAGAAGGGTATTTTCCCAGAAGTAAGGGTTTTGAAGACCCCAGTTTAAACATGAGTTAGGTTTCCTTTCACTTCTGGATTCCTTTGTCTCGATCAATAGGAACAATGAAAATAAAAATCAGATTACAATTATTGATGCCAGAAATTTCCCAGTTTTAGAATGAAGAGATCAAAGAATTCCATCATCTATGTGTCTCACCCCTTCCTGTAACACAGTTCTGCTTTGTAAAATGCGCCTCTGGTTTGTTTTCTTTTGAAAATCAGTGATGTCCCTAGTTCTGCAATGTTTTGCTTTTACCATTGTAAATCTGGAGCATCGTTGCTAATGTCAGTGCAGAATCCAGGCCCTAACACCTAAAGTGAAATTTTTTGTCTTTCTACACAATCATTAAAAGACTTCCTAAAAATAACAGTTTTCTAAATACAAACCAACCCATTAAACAGAGTAAAAAATAGTGTTAAAAGTAGAGCAGGGTATTACAGAACAGTCTGACAAGAATGATTCTGAGACTTAGGATGTACGCTGCACTGGTATTATTAATTTCTGATCAGCTAGCAACAGTACCTCACCCAGGTAAACCCAAGCAAGTCACTTTCATTTAATTTGCGTTCTGAAGGACATGACAGCATTTGTACATTTTGAGATGTAATTGCTGTTATCCTTCAGAGTTTTTTGAAACAAACACAATCATCCTGCTGAATTACTGACTTACATGACAATTTTTTGAGGCTGCATTGTTCTAAACTAATATCTTTCAGACAGATCTTGAATAATGTAAGAGGATAAAGCCCACATGAAAAAAACAGAATTCAGAAATGAAATTTTAGCTGTCAAACTTTAACTTAGTTGATCTTTATTCCCTTAATATTCTTCAAACAAAACCCATTTCATTCTAGATCATAAAGAACATTACCTTAGAGACCATAATATCTCTGATTTTCATTCTAGGTCGATTTTTAACTTAAAGCATTAGACATTAAAAAAATCCACATTCTAAGCAGCTATTATAAACTGTATGTATGAGTGTATGAGCTGCTCTGCTGCCAAATGTGTCATCCCTCCATTTTTTCCTTTTTTTTTTTTTTTATGTTTGTGCAGAAGAAAACAATTTCAGATCCAGTCCTCAAGCTAGACATATGGGGATAAAACAGCTTTACTATGTAGGATTTAGAATGGAAAGACAAATTTCATGGAGGAGATCTTACCACTGCTCTGCTTTAGAAAAGTAACTGAACACATCCTTCATATATATAAAGTACAACAGCAGTTCCTCTGGAAATATTTCTGAATTTCCCTTGTTTGCATATTAGAGTCTCACCATCTTCAGCAATATGGCA
Source organism: Clamator glandarius (assembly GCA_033459285.1). Lineage (NCBI taxonomy): Eukaryota > Metazoa > Chordata > Aves > Cuculiformes > Cuculidae > Clamator > Clamator glandarius. Next base: position 648,457 of record JAUNZM010000238.1, read on the forward strand.
GAGCATGTTTCAAGTTCTTAAATATTTCTTATAGGAGCTTAAGAAGTATTATACTTACTGTAGAAATGCTGTAGAAATGGCTAGGGGGCCAAACTAATGGCCCTACGCATATTGCTAAGGTAAAGCCTGAAGTACCGTGCTGAATTTTGGCTTCTCTTCTGGATGTCAGCACATGGCATATTTGTATCTGTGAGCAAAATTTGGGTTTTCATGGCTATTTAAGCAGCAAGGATCAGAGATGAAACAACATTAAAAATACTTATCCCCTAGTTTATTAGTAAATCTTTAATGCTGAGCCAGAACTGACAGCTAATGACTTCTAATTCCTTGACTGTTGTTCTGAAAGTGTCCCAGTCATGCAGCTATCTTAGTGGTACTGTCTGAGCTCAGCCCAGTGAGAATGCCAGACCTCTCACTCTATTGTCTTTCATTAACTCTAATCCCAGTTTCTAAAAGGTTTAGGGGAGAGCGTTGTAATTTAAAGCACCTCAGAGTGCTTGGTTCCATCCTTCCGCATCTGTTGAGTCTGCCAAATCCAGATTGCCTTTGGAAGTGTAGCTGTGAGGATAAGCATGCTAAAGGGAGTGATGTGTTAAGGTATCTCCATGAAAATGTTAACATTAGCACACTAGTTTTACTTACTTTTATCATAATTCTTCAAGTGAAATGTGAACCTTGAGAGCCAACAGTAGTTAAGTGCTTCTGCTGGCCTGTACATTTAGGTCACAGGTGAGACAGGAATTAGTCAGATTCAGATTTACCTCAGGACCAGAGGCTATATGAGAGCTAAGACTTCAGATTCAATGTTAGTACAACCCTCTTGAGGTATGTTCACTAGATAATACCACTTCCTCCCTAAACCAACTCCAATTTATGTGTGCATTTGCTTTGTTTGGAAAACTGAATGCTTTTTGTAGCAAAATATTTACCAGGCAGTTTTAGCAACACGTAACAATGCGTATGTTACAGCTGCACCAAGACAAGAAAATATACCAGAGGCTACTCTGGAAATATTCCTACCTCCGAACATCAATAATCTGCATACTAGAGTTCCAAAGCTTTCACTAGCATGATAGACCAGGCATTAAGTGGTGTCTAAGTAGCCCTTAAGACAATACACAGAAGAAGCCCTAGAAACATTATGCTTTACTATAAAAAAAAGCTCAGGAAGCGAGGACGCATCTCTTGTGGACTTTTAAGTCTATTATCTAAACCTTTAAAAATCAGATTTGATGCAATTTAGTTGAAGCTCAGATTAATGCAGATTTAACTGGCCACACAGCAAACACAGCTCCTTGTAAACCAATTCCTGTAATTGTTTGGAAAATGATTTTTTAATTATTAAGTTAATGCAGTTTAATTTCTGTAGGAAATGAAGCCAAATCCATCAGTGCGGATAAAACCTTTAAAGTGGGGTCTCAAAATTTAGAGAATAAAATGTGTAGAGACTTTGCTGGTTTTTAAGTGCAATTCTACTGCCCAGTGAAAGAGGCTCTGTTCACTTCAAAGATTACCCCTGATGTTTATTCAGAATCATATTTGTTGGTACAGTCAAAGCTGTTCTTGCAGGATGTGCATACAGTATGACACAAGTGGTGTGAGTACACTCAAGTATAAGAAATTAGGACCATTGGATCAGAGCTCTCCTGCTTCTGCCCAGAAATTCCAAGACAGGCAGAGTCCAGCATCAGCATGAGTGCCATAGCTGTTGGTCTATTAAAAAATACCTGTGTCATTGGAGTCAGCATTAAAGGCATTAACTGACATTCTTAACTTTGGAGCCTATATTGAGACTTGTTACAGAAGTATTCAGTTCTTAGAAGGATAAACTTTAGGACTGTGATTTCAAGAGTAAGGATAACCCATCACATTCGTTGCACACATCCAGCAGTAGAAAGCTCTAATTTCTTTTAGGGACAGTCAGGATCATGTGCTATTGAATAGCCAACTTTGCTGTCCTAAGGAGTTAGCAGAAAGGGTGACTGCTGGTCAAATGCCATTTGCAAAGGTCAGATGTTGAATCAATGTCAAAAATTAGATAGCTTTTATGGGTTTTATGATCCAGACTTTAAGAGCAAAATGAATTTATTTGTCAGAAAGGAGCAGACTAGGACCATCATAGCTTATGCTTTTCTGGCTTATCAGGCCCTTTAGTGGTTCTAAGCTGCATGCCTGCAAGGATCAACTAATACAAAGTGGAATTTCTCAGCCTGTATGGTCAGAAGTTATAACCTTCACTTGATTTCCCCTTGCAGTGGGAGAGTATGTACTTTCTGTTTTCAGATCATTAGAGGTTTGTACATAATGTCCTACCTGCAGTGGATTTGGTGAAGTAAGAGGAGATGGAAGGCCATGCCCTGGTGATTGGCTGGGTTTCTGAGGGGAGCTGGAGGACTGTGGGGCCGGAGGTGGTTGACTCTGGCTCTGGGACTGCGTTTGGTTCTGCTGTGGTGGTGCTGATGGTTGCTGCTGCTGGGTCTGCTGGGATGGCTGTGGAGTCTGTGCCTGCTGACCTTGTGTCTGCTGCTGGCTTTGCTGCTGCTGTTGCTGTTGTTGACCTTGCTGCTGCTGCTGCTGTTGATGCTGGAGCTGCTGAAGATGCTGAAGCTGTTGAAGCTGGGAGTTCAGGGATGAGGTAGCTGTGAATTGAAAAGAGGGAAGGGAGTTACGTAGGTTTCTGGACACTCTGAATTAAATTCTGGTTTTGTTACATATGAGGAACACTGCTCACTGAGGTCAGTTGGCCTCAGATTTCAGGGGAGGGGAGGGGAGGTGAGGGGAGGGGAGGGGAGGGAAGGTGAGGAGAAGGGAGGGGAGGAGAGGAATCAAACTACAAGATTTATAGTCATGTATAGGTGACTTCAACAAAGAAATTGAGTTATGCAGAGAAGGAAGATGGTAGCACCAATATATTTCCATCAGGAAAGTTACTGATGGAAGTTTTGTACTTCAGCTTAAAATAGTGACCATCAGATCAAAAACACTCATGGTTTCTCAAATACAAGAAATCAGCCTGGAGAAGTAAGGTTACACTCATATCAGTTTAACAATCATAACTTGTACCTAAATGTGCCAAAGACAAGAGGACATTAAGTGGAAATATAACCTAAGGCATATGAGAACAAAGAATGATAAAGGTCTATATAGAAGAAAGCAACTACATAGACAAATATTAACCATAGTGTGAAGCACCTCAGATGGCAAGGAATACTATTCACCAATTCTATCTGCAGGTATGTACACGGCGATGGAAAGACCCTTCCCATTCCCATGAGGAAAAAAACTAATCTAGACCAGCTCTTTATCTTGTGTAAGCCATTTTCTCACCAGTGATAGCTTAGTAGTCTGGCCAAAATGTTGATAATCAGGACCAAGACTTCAAACACATCAGCTCCTAAACTGCTTCACAGACTCCAACGTAGAAATTAATGCAATGATGCGACACAGAAGAAAAACTTTCAATTCACACAGTTCATACTGAAGAATGAGAGATTGTTTTACATTCTACACACACAACTGGACAGGGGAGACAAAACTTCCCCTACAACAAACTAGAAATAGTGGGGTTTCTTTGTAGCGGTGGTTCCCAAACACTTTTGCTCCCATAGGGCACTCCTAAAGGCCATGACTTGGAAGAACAGGTTTGTCAGAATGCCATACATTGTATGCAAGGCACTGGGTCATGTAGAAGGGGACAGTGGAGAGGATATCTAATGAAACATTTTTTGAGCACAGAACATGTTTGTTTCCTTCAGGTACACCTTTCAGCTAAAATCTGGTAAATATGGACAATAATTAAAAGAATGCTGAAAGCATTAATCTGAGATGATGAGGTAAAATATGAGGTCTGACACACATACAAAAAGATACTGTGCCTGTAACACTTTTTATTTAACAAATTAAGATAATCAACTGCCATCACCTTCAAAATAGTTCCCTTCTAAGTTGACAAACAGCTGCATACAATGCTGCAAACACTCAAAACAATTCCACTGTTCATTTTCTGAAAGGCTGATCTTTTTCTTGTATATCTGCTGACAAAGAATGTGTTCCTTTGAGCACCGACTCGATCTTTGGAATCACCATAAGTCTCAGTCAATAACTGAAAAGTTTCCCTTGTACTTTTCTTCAGTTTCACATGAAACTTGCAGTTTACTTGCTGGTTGCTCTTGCACACTGAGCGAGGGTAAGAAAATGTCTACATTGGAACATGCGTCCACTCATAGTGAGTGAAGCAATCAAGTTGAGCCTTGCCTCACTATAACAAGTTAGAACATTATCTATAACCATCTCTTTGACTCTCTCCTCTCACTCAGGATTCTTGAGCTATAGGGTTAGTCTTAGGGTTTTTTTGTGTCAAACCTCATAGGACTGAGGGATCACTGTGATTCTGATAATTTAAAAGAATAGGTCTGTGCTAAATTTTTGTCAATGATTTTATGATTGAAACTATGGTATGCAAAAAATATCTGCTGATAGAATATTAAAGATAAAAGGTCTGGTCTTCTTCAAATTGTAAGATACAAGACATGAGAAAAATGGTAAAGAAGCCCAAAGTGTAAAATAAATGAAGTTTCTTGTCAAACTAAACCAAACGAAGGTGTGGTTACATTATAATGCAAAAAAGTTTACTGTTTTTTGTCTTTGCATGTAGCTCAGAGCAATCAGAATACTAATATTTAATAATTAGCATTCCCAACAGAGCATATGATTTTTTTTCAGGATGCTTTCATTGAAATGTTGCCAAACAGCAGTATATGTAGCCCTGCAAAATTACAGAGTTAAAAGCATAGACACTGATATACAGAAATAGTACTGATCTATTTGTTTACCATTGGACAAAATTAGACACTTACTGAAATGTGATTTTATTAAATGTATGAATCTGCTTAAGAAAAAAAGATTATATTGTTGCACATGTTGGGATTTACTTGCTAGAACAGTCATCCTAATGGCATAGGCCTCAGTTTAATTAACAAGTTACACCTTTGGCTGTTGAATTACATTCTTAATCAAATCTTCATTAAACTTCCATTCTCTACGAGACCAATGCTCTATTTAATGGATATTTTGATTCACACAGTCCTTCTGCTGCCAATACATAAAACATGGTGCAGAATCAAGAGGGAAGAAAAAACTGAAAAAATGCCTCAAGAGATTTTTTTGTAACCTAAAATTTTGCAGGTTCAGGTCCTACTGAGATATTAATATCAGCAATGTCAAGTGGCCATTGCCAACACACTTCTGTTCATTGACAGTGTGATCAGGTGCTGTCACTCAGCTGACTTGTCCAATGAATGAAGAGGATCTGAAGTTGACTTGGAAAACATTGAGTTTTTAAGTTCTGTGGGTATACTCAGCACTGTCAGCTAATTGCTCGATATGGAGATTTTTTAAAATTTCCTGTCTAGGAGAAGAAAAGCTTTGCATTGAGTACTCACAATGCTTGCACGTTGGCCAGTACAGGAAAGTCAATGTCTCTACCGTAAACTTTTGCACTGGAAATGCACTCATTCTTGCCAGGGTAGAAGGTAATTAGTCAGTGAAAATTTTGTTGATGGATAAATGTTACTTCACAGGAAAGTTTCCAAGTCCATTGCCAGCAACGATACAAAATTATTCAAATAAATTATTGTCTTCTCATAAAATTCCTTTAAAAGCCTCTCTGAAGCCTACTATCATGCCGAGCTATAAATTGCATTGAAGTGTCCTAGTGAGGTATAATTGTTTAACACGCTGTTTCTAAACAAACAGATAGGGAATTGGAAGAAGAATTGTTAGATCAGACAAGGCTTTCCCAACACCACACAGTAGGTGTGCTGCAAAGGTAGATTTAAGGCTCTGGATCATTCCTTCAGTCCGGTGTTCAAGCTGCCTGATTGCACTGCCTCTCACAATGTGTGTACTATCCACAGCAGAGGCTGTGTCATATTATTGTTTGTAATCAAATCCAATCCAGCTCCCAGAGCTTGCTTGCATACCTCATCCATTATAAATCGTATACCTGTCTAGCATTTGTCACTTTCTACAGAGCTTGGAGCCTGATAGAATTTCAGGTGGTACAACAGTGCTATGTCTGCATGTATAAAAGATAACATGCACTGCCTACCTCACAGGAATCTTTTTATGACTTACTGGCTAGCAGCTGGGGAAAACTTTGACATATTAAAGTGAGAAGTGCCTGCGTCCTTGCAAAATTTCATTCAAGATTTAAAGAAGGTTGCAAAACATTGTGAAAAGTTCTTTCTATGGTTAAAAAAGACAACATAAAGCATAACACTTAAAAAGAGAGACAATTAACTAAAAAATGCATGCACACTGTGATAAATTGTGAGGAAAACCCACAAAAACTGTGTGACATTTCAACATTTGTTTAGAAAAATATACGTTGAATATATACCAAGTATCTAAGAAGAATGAATACCTGAGAGGAAACAATGGCATGAGGGGGTTTCAAACCTAAGTTTGAAATATGATTTCCTGGTTGCTGTGGTGCCATGGCAAGCTTCCCAGTGGATCACCCCACATTTTATGGTCCTGCTTTAAGCAGATTATGCTTAGCCACAGTATGGAAGCATTTACATTAGAATAAGAGATATGGTGTTAAGTGGTGCAAATGGATGGTCAAGAAGCAGCAAAAGCAGACATTCTGTTATCCCTGCTTACTTCTATACTTGTCACAGACACCAGACTACTCTAAGGACTTGGAGAAAGTTATGATCTAAGGAATACACTTCTTCTTGACTTCCTTTGGGGGGACACTTTAGGCACAATGCTGCTATGCATTTACAATATTTACATAAAATGTGTCTTTTCATGTTCCTCTGCTGGTTACATACACAGGACACCAAATGAAATTAAAATGTCCATCTGTCAAGCAGAGTGATGCAATGGGATAATTTTACCTCTCATGCAATCATCCTGAAAGAAGCAATCTGATCCGTGACAGGGGGAATAACTGAATCTTTTTCTTGTTGAAAAAAACTGAAAAGAATCTGTCTTCAAATCTCATCCTGATTAAATTCACTGACAGTAGTATTAACTGTATGCTGCCTCTGGCTAACATACTATTGCATAAGTATGGGAATAGTTCTGGATATATATTTCAAATAAAAATACACATTTTAATGTTTAAACACATTTCTACAAAAACCAAGGAAAATAAGTAAGCTCACAAACGTTTATATGATGAAAACAATGTAAAAATTAGGATCCTTTTTTTTCACCTCTTAGTCACAATATAAACTCAAATTCTCAAGACTTCTGCAATGCTTGTCAGAAGATCACATAAATGTTCAGGGATTCAATTTGTATCTAAGATCTGCTCTTGTGGATAAGCTTCACATAATATCTGGTTTATTTTCTTAATGTTTTGTGCATGTCTGTTTCTGTGTAAAGAGGAAGAAGGGATAGGAGGAGTAAGAAGCAATTTCAACCTACAAACTATTGTACTAATTTATCGTCTCTCCTCCAATTTACATAATTGCATAGAAGTTCTTCAGTGTCTTGATACAACATAAAATGGACTAAAAAGGAGAAAATCATACATTAATCCTTTTCCTATTTGACTGAGCACAATACTTGGTTCTTCCCATTTCAAGGGTCTAATGCCTTTTTCCACTTCCCCAGTAATGGAGAATGGATTTGCATTGCCTTAAAGTGAAAAGTGTAACTAACTTAAGCATTTGGGCTTGCGTTTGAACTGACATGACCTGCATTTTTTTCCACCCTGTTGTTTCTCATCTAATGAGGTGTGTGCCTTTCTTTTCTTTGAAACAGATTTCTAAAGATTGAACACACAAGCTGAAGTGTCTCCCTCCTGGGTAATGAGGGGTAGGTTAGCCAAATACCCAACATGTTTTTGCATACGCTTGAATTTTCTTCTTGAAAACAAAATGTGAGTTGTTTTACATATGTTAGCATCCTCTTCATCAAAAAAAGGAAGGGGTGGACTTGTGGCTGAAGAGATTAGTAATGGGATACAGAGCATATTCTTTCTAAATCACTGGTTCAAATCCAGTCTAGGTCAAAACAGGGAATAAAAGTCATTGCACTTTAATGGTGTTTTTCAGTGTTTTATACCTTATAGAAGGTGTATTGGATGCATAGAAGATGTATTCACACACAGATACCCACAGAGAGCCTGTACTGGAAGCAATATGCAACACAGTCAAGGTAATAATTTGATGATTTCCCAATACTAATTAGGAAGATGATAAAGACTATAGGACTTGGATGGCATCAAATTACATATTTATTTGTACTTTGAGCAGACAGGTTAAGGATAGGAAGGGTGAGGATACCAAGTCCTCTACTCCTTCCTAAACTTGAATCCTCAAGGTTACAGCTGTGGAAGGCAGATGGTATTATAGGGAGACACCTGGACTGCTGATGATCCTTTGTACCAATTCTGCAGATAAACGGAGGGTATCACTTTCTGCTGTCGTCATATCCAGCATCTTTCATAACCACTAAATTCACTTTAAAGAATATAGGCAATAAAAAGGAAGTATTAAGACGAAAACCATCATAATTTATATGGTGCCTGTGGTGTCTCCACATTTTGATGAATACTGGAACTTCCCTGAAAAATGATCCACTGCATTAAATAAATCTGACATTTTTTTTTCCTCAGCAAACCTTAAAATGTACAATAATCCACTAAAATATTAAGGAGTGGAAAAAGAAAGAAGGAAAAATTGTTGTTCTAGCTAGAGAGCCTGACTAAGTGTCAGGGCAAGTATATTTGGAAAACTTCCCATTTTGACATAATCTAGGGGCTATTTTCCTCTACTTTATGACAATACTCTATGAGTAAAGTTCCCTGAGTGTATTGTAAAAGTTGCATTATCCTATTTAAAATGCCCAAAGGCAAGAACAAGCTGGAGAAATTAGACTTTAATAAGCCATTTGCTTCCTCAGCTCAAATGGGACCTTAGGCCTCATATTGCACAGATGGCTGAAACATTAACTGGAGTCAGGGTATCATCAAGACACAGGGGATCAATCAAGGAGTTGTCTTGGGACTCTGATGCAAAGACAGGCAATTAAAAACCCACCATAACATAGTCTGAGGGCAATGTAAGTGTTTGAATGCCAAAGGCTGGGTGTCAAGCAAGCGACCTCTAGATTTGGTACACTTCTAGTTTTACCACTTGATTTTATAGTTTTGCGAAAACATTACTCTTTCACAGGAGGCAGGACTGTAACATCAAGCCCTTATGCCAGATAAAAGCACTTTTGTAAGTATAGAGAACAGGACTGGTCCTAGGTTGTCTAGGAACAGAGAAGTGTTGGGCTGGAAAGTCAAATTGAATGACGTGGTACTCCTACAGACTGGATTTCCAGACCATATTGAGCCCATAAGAACATTCCTATGGATCAGAATTATAGAAAACTCCCATTTCTCTGGGAAAATTCTGTAGGACTTCTTTAAAAGAAACTAATTGACAGACAAAAATGATCATCTGAAGGCCAATAGAGCCCAATACAAGATTTCACAGCTGAAGGGATGTGACAGTGAACAGATGAATGACATAAAGAAATTAAGTCTGAAATAACAGTCTGCTGACTCAGAGAACAATGACTGTGACTCATAATGGACATCAGACAAAGGCTGGGCACTCTCTGCATATACAACCTTTATTAAGAAAGATTGCAGCTGATTTTTTTCTCTCCTAGTCTCTTTCAAACACTATGATATTGATGTGAACAATAATTTCATGGAACTTACGCAGACTGTTTGACTTGCCTCAAAATAACCACGCTTGTAGAGAAAGTAGTGCAAAGACATATGGCCCCAGGAGCTTTGAAAGAGGTTGCACAGAATCCTGTCCTGCAGTTCATAGTGCCACGGGTACCTGGTCCACTGGGTGCCCTGCCATTTCTGCTGGCAAGGTGGCCATGTGAGGCTTTGGGACAAAGTCTTGCCAAGAGGAACTGACAAGACCTGTCAGCTTCAAAGGGTAATTTTGCATTCTTTAATATAATACATCTGTGGTTGTGTCTTCCGTAATTGTTTGTGGCAAACGGCTCTTCTGACAAAGAAATATTTATCCACGTATAGTTTCATCAATGGTTCTTTGAAGATCAGGAATTATTAGAAGTCTCTTCAAAGAGCCTTTGAAGTGAGTCATGTTTCCTTAACTAAAAGTGAAGTTACTGTTAAGTGAAATGTACTGGTTTTTTTTGTAGATGTGTGTGTTCGGGTTTATTTGAACAATGCAATTGAATAGTGGATCAAAGTATTTGTAGTTTAAAAGGCTGGCCTTGATGGAAGGCTTGTGGAAGTGTCCTGAGAGTGACAAAGGACAATGTTGCTTTCCTCCAGCCACAGCCAGTGGAAGCAGCAGACACATATTATGCCCACCAGGTGACTTGGTATGACTGGTTGCTTTCATCTCTCAGACTCTCATTACACCCATGTTTCTAAAATTTTCCACTGCTAGCCTATTCTGAAAACTGGTAGACCAGAGACAACTCTGTTTTCTGTTAAGAATTCCAAGATTCAAGCTGCTGCGAATTCTGTTCCCAGTATGTAAATTCCAGCACTAGAAGCGAGCCGAGCAAGAGTGAGAACAGTCCGTGGAATGACTCAGAAAATAGCAAAGTGTGCACCATAAGGAGGAAAGGGAAAAATGTAGCCCAGTTCTTTCCTTTACATCAACAAAACTATAAGAGCTATAAAATAACCAGGCGCAAAAGTGGTAGTTCTATCTTGCTGCAAAGCCATGCACACATATACTCTGCTCAAGCAGTAGTTTAGGCTTCAACTTAGCCCTTAATAGGCCTTGTTATCTTCAATATAGTCTTGAGCTTCTCCTGGAAAGCCATGAAAAATTAAAAATGGTAACAACAGGGACAAAAAGGTGTGTGGGAGAACAAAACAGACCAGACAGACTGATTCTGCAAGGGCTGTAATGCTGTCAGTCCTTCTGCAGCTCCCAGGAACTGAAGGCCATTTCTCACCAGCAAGGACAAACCTGCAGTACCGTGTTGAACATGGCATTCTTCATTAGTCACTGAAGAATAAAAATGGACTAAGAAACTTTTTCTAAGGAACAGTCTGCCCAGGGAGGTGGTTGACTCGCCTTCCCTGGAGGTGTTTAAGGTGAGCATGGATGAGGTACTTAGGGGCAGGGTTTAGGGATTGGTGGGAATGGTTGGACTCGACGATCCGGTGGGTCTCTTCCAACCTGGTTATTCTGTGATTCTGTGAAAGATATTGCTTAATAGCTGTGGTACAGGAACAGTCTTGAGCGTAGGCCACTGGGTTGAGGAGGAGTTGCTGTGCTAGGTGCTATGGCCTCAATACATGAGCAGAAGATGGAGGTGGTCTTTCCTTTTGTAAGGGATCAATACATAGAGACTATGCAACTCCCTTCACATGAGAAATTGTAGAAAAGCTGGCAAGTGAACTCTAATTTCGTAATCTGTCACATCACAAACCATTCCTGAATGTATGTACCACTAGCAAGGTATACTGCCTGCTCTTGACTCACAGTAGCTCTGTCGTGCAGTCTTTAAGAATCTTCTGTGATTTTTTTATTTGTGGTGCAAAGATGAGAATGCTTGTATTTAGTTGTGTGCATTTGAAAAACATACCAGAGTATCTGTAGCTGTTTTCTATTTGTAAGCTTTGAACTAACTATAGGTCAGTTTGAGGCAATCTGTCTATGTTCCTTTTCCTAGTTTATTTCACTTGCAGAGAGATTGAAAAAAGTTAAACAGTAGGGGAGCAGTAGTTCTGAACTTTGCAGCTGGTCATCTGCTGCAGATGGTCTAAGTGCTCATTTTTAATTTGCAGTAAAATGAGGGAGGCTGAATATCAGACTTCTTTCCTGTTCATGTAGACAAATATGTTGCTGCTTCAGCTGTTAATCCTGGCTAGGCCATGCTTGTTGTCTATCACCTTCACATAGTAACAGTGAACTAGCTGCCCTTTGAGTGCTCAAGTGCTTCCACCTACCTAAATTTCCTGCTCACTGTTAAAATAAACAACCTGGTTATTCACGTAGATAAACTGCTCATCAGTAGAAAATTTCAGCAGGAGACTTAGAGAGAAGATTTTATAGGCACTCTTCATTAGCAAGCTGGAAAGTCAGTCACACTTCTGTGTTAGGATGAAGCTCCACCCGTAGCTAAACAGAACGGCTGGGGATTCCAGAAAAGCAGCTGCATTGCTCTGCCCAGTCAATGCACTGTCCACATCATGGCTTTCAAAAGCACATTGGGAATCCCCATTTTTGTACACTGCAAAATAGTTAATAGCAGGTCTTTGAACAAACTGCATCTAGTTCTTACTTCAGCTATTAAGCTGGTTCTTCAAGGTTAACTATGTTTAATTTGAAAGTGATACACATCAATTAATAGAAGAACTTCCATTTAAATAATGTATTTATTTACATGGAGCAGGAGTTTGCAGTTATAGAAAGTGAAAAATAAAATAAATCGAAGGATTAACTTGGACAGACATCTACCTAAAAATCAACTACTATTTCTGTCCACATACTTAGTCAGCACAGAACATCGTTGCCCTTTTGATGTAGTACCTGATACCATATTACCCTTATCAATAAAAATACGTGCTTTTCCAGATCAGATAATGGAAGAACAGTGGAATTTGGTTACTTGCTAACCAGTAACTCTCTAAAAAGCTCAGAGGAAGCTAGACTTTGCCTTCTTTAAGGCAATATTGTCTTAATTTTAATTTTCAGTATAATGAAATATCATTGAAAATAAGAGATTAAGTCTCAGCTGCAAGTGTTTAGCTATACTAAGCCTGAATGATGCTACACAACATTCTTCTCAAAGTTTACTGTTTCCATATTCCTCAGTCTTTTAAACAAATTCAACAATGTGTTGATACACAGAAAAGTGTTATAAGTAAGGCTGCTCAAAATATTAAAACCACCTTTTATTATCCTTTTGAGAATTATAATAGAATCCTACAGAACTTGCTCTAAAAATGAATAAAATTCACAAGAGAATATATCCTAGTAGGTATATTTTATTCATTGTATAGAAACATACTGCCGGCAATGTGACTAACTAGGTTTTGTGATGTTTCCATACAACAGCCACATTTTATTCTTAATTTTTCTTCTGTCATATATACTTTTTATAAAATAAGGCCAACAGTACATTTACCTGTAAAGAATTAAGAATATTTTGATGATAATGAAAAAATTTGCCATCATGTGAAGTTGTTTGCTAATGCATAGCCTTTAATGTTTGGATGAGGATGGGGCAGGGGGGAGGGCAGAGAATTTATTGTTCAAGAATCTTCTTGCTTGTGATTTCTCATCCTCTTGAGGAAGCCAACTGAGAGGTGTAGATGAAAATTCTACATAAATACCAGGCAAGCACCATTACTAGATTTACTGCAGTAATTCCAATGTCAATTAAATGGAGATGAGCTTGTTCCAAAATAGTGTATTTAAATGAAAAGCCCGGACCATTCAACAGTACAAAATAAAGAAACACATGTCAGTGCTGATACAAGATCTAGGTTTTTACTTAAATTGACTTCTGATTAAAAAAGTTAGAGGAAAAATTGCTTCTCAAATGGGATAAACTATCTATCATGGCAGCCCTGAGAACAAAAGCTGGCACAGTTAGTGCGCATGGAAATCTGAAACCACTACTTTAGATTCATTTTGCCAAGTTTTAACTAAGTAGATGCAAAAAACGGTTCCTTTCATTTTCAGTGCCAGGTATTCTGTCTTTACTCTGCTGATTTTAATAGCTTGCTCTGAAGCTTGGAAATGAATGTTTCTTCCATTGTCAATTTAAAACTTTTCCATTTGCCAACTATGGATGTTTTTTCTACTGTGTATTTTCAGTGAAGCTGAAATTAATATGGTTCCCTTTGATTTTCCATCCAAGTGCCAGGAAGCATGGGGCAAGCTATGCTTTCATCTCTGTCCTTGAGACAAAGCCAGGTCCAGCATCACATGATCACACTACCACTCCTTTCTTGCTCTCTCTCCCACAATCTTCCAAAAAAAGACAATTTTTGGACTCACGTTTGTCTAAAGACTACTGGAAAGACCAGCTCTACAGGTGTTCTCAAGCATTTTATATGGGGGGGGGTGTGCAATTCCTATGGCCAGTTCAACTATGTTTCTTCTCATACAGAGCCCTCCCTTTAAGCAAAGACAGGTCCAACAGCCTCTTTTTCCTACCAGCGGTAGACATTTACATCTTTATAGCTTATGGAACTATGATGGCACTCCAGCATTCCTCACCTTTGAACAGGGGAATGAGGCAAATGTACATGTGGCTAAACATTATTGTCAGAAATTCTTATTCACAGGATTGTGGGGAAAAGCAGCTGTGCAAATTCTTGCCTTTATTTCTTCAGGAATGTTTGGGGATATTTTTTTGCCAGTAGCTACCAAGTCATTAGAGCTGATGAGAACTGTATCAGAAAAACATTTACAAAGTTAAGAACCATAAGTGAAGGCAAGTGTTCTTTATGCAATCATCCAGTGTAACACATTTCATTAGGAGGTTTGCAGCATATACTGCTGACCATTTAATATATTTGGACTATGGATCACATGGATTCCCAGCTCATAAACAAACTAATTTTGCAGTGCGAAATTAAGAGGGGAGGCCAAGAACATAAGACATCTGATGTCTGTGAACCAACACCGGTCCACAGACCAGTACAGACAAAACTAGAAGTAATTTTCATCTCTCTTTATTTTTTATTTTTTTTTAAAAAAGCAGCACTGTTCTTAAACAGATTAATCTTAATAGCACTTAATCTTGCACAGTGAAATGACATCTGACTTCCTGCAATCACAGTGCCAGAAGCATTGCAGATTTAACTGATGCTGCAATGATTTTCAGATTTGATCACGGCATATCCACAAAATAGATAATCTTTGGGTCCCTGTATGATTCTGTCACTTCTTTCAGCTACAATGGCTGAAAGTGGCCTTTTTTCCAGGTCCTGTCTGCTAATGCCTTGCATCTCCCTTGGCTGAAAGGGCTCAGTTTCCCCCCTGCCATAAGAGTGCTCTAAAGAAATAGGCCCTTGAAGACTATGGGGAAAATGTGCAAGCCACTGCCTGTGCCTTTTGCCAGCATGGGTGTGTATACAGAACACGTGCTGTAGAGCTTCTCTCTCTGCTGAGACCTAGAAGAGTGCCCTTGGTTTATGTACTGATTTGAAGCTCTAATCTCCCCATGGAACACTTTAATCAGAAACCATTTTCATAATTTGTAAACATGTTTGATTTAGGGCTGTTTAAGTGATTAGACCTTCTGGTTTAAAATAAATAACAATCAAAATAAAATAAATAACAATCAAATCATCAGACAAAGAAAGTAAAAATAATTAAATATGCTGCACTGACAAACACTATTCCCACCTGGATGCTGTGCAAAGCATAGTTTTCCTAAATAGCAAACAAGAAAAAAAAAAGTGTCCTGTATGGCAGAGCAAGTCAGATCAGAAACAGGGAGTTAGGATTCCCAGTAACTGGGAAAACTTTTCCTCTTCCTGAACCTATTGTACCTGCACCACCTTGGGCATGGGCAGTTGATCTCCCTGCCTCACTTTCCTGTCCTATGAAAGAAAAGGAGGAATAAAAACCTTCACTTCCCTAACAGTGGGAAGCTAAATTATTGAAGTACAGCAACGTGCAGCAAGATCCTCAAAATGAAGAGGGTCAAAGATGCACAAAGTTTTATTTCCAAATGGAAAAGTTTGTTATAGAGCTACCTCCTACACTGTGTTAATGAGACAGTGTAACTGTTTAAAAGCACCCATTTATTTTCTTTTTTCCTACTTTTTTGATAATGTCTGGGTAATGCTTTTATTCCCAGCAGCTCATAAGACCTTTTGAGATCTCCAGTAATAAGGATATCTTTTAAAATGAACTCTCAGCTCAGGCACATTTTGGGCACCCAGGTCACACTGAGTTTAAAAGATTCCTCAGAATGGAAAACAATCCCAGATTTCCTAGAAGACTAGTACTTAGAGTTCATTGCTTACCACGGTGAGCACCTCTGTCATCAGAGACACACAGGTGGAGCCAGCTAAAGCAAACTAGCTAATGATAATAACAATAAAAAAATACAGGAGAAAATTTCTACAAGACATCACAGGTAATAAAGTGATTTCTCCAGTGCAGTAAGCTAGGACAAAGAGACAGGAGGATGATGAAAATAAAGAAAGGAAAAAAAAACTCAAGGGTGATAACTACAGGACCCCAGTGGGCTTGTTATGTGAATAGACTGTGGGTAACCACATCCTTCCACTGTGATGCTTCATAAATTCTGTTGTCTTGTTAAGAGGCTGAAGACTACTGACCTCACTTCCTCTACTAATAATACTGCTCTGCTTTGTGCCCAGATTTTTATTACACTTATGAAATTTGAACCATTGTGTGAGCTGCCTTCCTTCCTGCACCAATGATCACTGCTGCCCAAATTACAGAAGAACAAACAGGAAATGGAAAAACTCCTCTTTCCCTCTTCCTAATTCTCAGGATCTCAGGACCAGTGATGCTAGCTCTTACTTGGGTTTGTTTGTGAATATATTACAAGCAATTAGAGCAGTATATCAAGAAATCTGAGTAGATTTTATGATGTTCATGCAAGAAAGACCTTAATGTATTATAAAGCGTGTTGAGACAACATTCAACCATTTTATCTGCTAAGAACACACAGCAAACATTGGAGAGCTGAATAGAATGCTGCTACATGTGATCTTTTGCAGGCACTCTACCAGCACTCTACATGGGCTGTATACACAATGGCTCTCTGTATTATAGCTCAAAATATGAGAAAACAGTTACTTCTTTTAGCACTTTCTTCTGAAGAGCTAACTATGCAAAAGCAGTGTAGATCAGGCCCAGCCCAGCTGGCTATGGACAGTCACGGCCAAAAACATTCAAGAGAATGGAAGGCCTGTGACTTGTCCTGTCCATATTTTGTATCATTTTCTTCCAAATCTAAAAAGGCACAAGATGAATGAAGGTGAAGTCAGCACTTCCGTACACATGGCAGGGCAAAAAAATGTGTTCACACAATAAAAACCATAGAAGGCAGCTATTTTCAGCTGCTACAAATTTGAGTGTTCACTCATGTAATTGTGTACCTTTAAAATTTTACAAAATACAGTTAAAAAAAACAATCAATCACTATTTCCTTTGCTTGTGTCCTCTGATTTTTCACAGTAATCAGTGGCACTGGGGAAAATAAAAAACTCTCACAGACCCTTCCTTTTCTCGCAGAGAGACTCTTGTTCTTAGAACCTAAATCCTCCCAATGGTCACCTCTTGCAGCTGGTGAACTTTTTTGAAATCAACGCTATGTTTGATACTTGCTTTGCCACCTTTAATAAATAACACAGCAGACGTCTGCTGTCTGGACTTACTGTTCTTTCCCATAATGAGGGTATGCAAGCTCTTAATAGCATACACAGCTATAAGACTAGAAATAAAACACTAAAAATCAAAACAAAATACCATAAAACATCCAAAATTCCTGTTTTCTTGCTGGCTTTCGCACATCTCCTGCATGGAATCATATTTCAGCTTTACTATGTTGTTCTTATTAAGAAAAGGAAGCTTCTAGTTAACAATTCCATTATTTTCTACATTATGTAAGACCACGTTAGGAGCTCACTGTGTGTTTTCAAGCAGACCCAATCTGTTCTGCCTTGCATAGTCTAGGCATTACCTTCCAAAATGGCCCTGTGGAGCCTTAGGCACCACCAGCAGCTGCTCTACATGGCACTTTGTGCCAGGGACACTGCACTGAGCACAGGGTGCTTCGGATGAGGATGCCAAGCTGCTGCTTATTTATGTCATCCTCCAAAGCCCCAAAGATATCACAGGCATTTGTGAATTGCATGTATAAGCTCTTTTATCACTGTATTTGTTTTAACCCTACTTTGCTCAGATTGTCCATTTCCTCCATCCTTTTCCTCTCTCTCTCTCTTTCAATACTGCCTTCTGTTTTGTCTTGCATAAAACACATACATACATTTATTTTTCTTGGACTACTAAGGAAGGAAGGAAGAAAGGAAAGCCTCCACTGGACTGGAGGCTGGCTGATGTTGTGTCCATCTACAACAAGGGTCACAGGGAGGATCCAGGGAACTACAGGCCTGTCAGTCTGACCTCAGTGCCAGGGAAAGTCATGGAACAGGTGATCTTGAGTGCTATCATGAAGCACATGCAAGAGAACCGGGTGATCAGGCCCAGTCAACACGGGTTCATAAAAGGCAGATCTTGCCAAGCTAACCTGATCACCTTCTATGACAAAGTGACTCGGGTGCTGGACAAGGGAAAGGCTGTGGATGTGGTCTTACTGGACCTAAGTAAAGCCTTTGACACAGTTTCTCACAGCATTCTGTTACGGAAACTGTCGGCCTCTGGCCTGGACGGGCGCACACTCTCCTGGGTGGAAAACTGGTTGGATGGCCGGGCCCAGAGAGTGGTGCTTAATGGCATTAACTCCAGCTGGAGGCCAGTTACAAGTGGGGTTCCGCAGGGCTCAGTGCTGGGTCCAGCCCTGTTCAATGTCTTTATCAATGACCTGGATGAAGGCATTGAGTGCACCCTTATCAAGTTTGCAGACAACACTAAGCTGGGTGGAAGTGTGGATCTGCTGGAGCATCGGGAGGCTCTGCAAAGGGATCTGAACAGGCTGGACCACTGGGCAGAGTCCAATGGCATGAGGTTTAACAAGGCCAAATGCCAGGTCCTGCACTTGGGGCACAACAACCCTAAGCAGAGGTACAGACTAGGAGAAGCCTGGCTGGAAAGCTGCCAGAAGGAGAAGGACCTGGGGGTGTTGGTTGACAGCCGACTGAACATGAGCCAGCAGTGTGCCCAGGTGGCCAAGAAGGCCAATGGCATCTTGGCTTGTATCCAAAATGGCGTGACCAGCAGGTGCAGGGAGGTTATTCTCCCTCTGTACTTGGCACTTGTGAGACTGCACCTCGAATCCTGTGTTCAGTTCTGGGCCCTTCACCACCTCTGGAGCGAGTCCAGAGAAGAGCAACGAAGCTGGTGAAGGGGCTGGAGAACAGGCCTTATGAGGAGCGACTGAGAGAGCTGGGGTTGTTTAGCCTGGAGAAGAGGAGGCTGAGGGGAGACCTCATTGCTCTCTACAACTACTGAAAGGAGGTTGTGGAGAGGAGGGAGCTGGCCTCTTCTCCCAAATGACAGGGGACAGGACGAGAGGGAATGGCCACATGCTCCGCCAGGGGAGATTTAGGCTGGATATTAGGAAAAAACTTTTCACAGAAAGGGTCATTGGGCACTGGAACAGGCTTCCCAGGGAGATGGTTGATTCACCTTCCCTGGAGGTGTTTAATGGATGGGTGGATGAGGTGCTGAGGGGCATGGTTTAGTGTTTGATAGGAATGGTTGGACTCGATGACCTGGTGGGTCTCTTCCAACCTGGTTATTCTATGATTATTCTATGATTAAAAGGAAAGGAAAAGAAAAGGAAAAGAAAATGAAAATAAAAGAAAAGAAAAGGAAGGAAGGAAGGAAGGAAGGAAGGAAGGAAGGAAGGAAGGAAGGAAGGAAGGAAGGAAGGAAGGAAGGAAGGAAGGAAGGAAGGAAGGAAGGAAGGAAGGAAGGAAGGAAGGAAAGAAGGAAGGAAGGAAAGAAGGAAGGAAGGAAAGAAGGAAAGAAGGAAAGAAAGAAGGAAGGAAGGAAGGAAACAACAGAAAATCGTAAAAATCCAGAGTCAAATATGAGTGGCACAGCTATAATTCTTTATGAAGCAGCAGGTAAGATTGATTGTCAAGGGTCAAAAGGCTAGGTCAAACTCCTCTCATTCGTCAGCTGAATGTCATTTTTGTTTTCCCTGTCACCAGATAGCTTTAAAAAAAATTGCAACTCCTTCCTCATTATCTGGGACTTGGCTCCACTCCTGCCACCTAGTATTAATGAAACTGTGCTTCAAGTCTGGCCTTCATCTTTGAGGTTCTTCTTCATGTACTTTTCCCCTTTCTTAAGTACTACAGAGCAAGGACAATTTTAAAGATCATTTTCTCACATGGAGAAGTTGGAAAATTGCTGCTGAGAATGATTTGAAAACATACATGCAGTATAAACATCTGAATGAACAAAAATTTAATTAAAACGTAACAGGACCAAAGCCGATGCAGCAAGGTAATTGAATAGTGGTTAAATCTGTGCACCTCATGTGGAATCCTTAAAAAACAACATGATATAGTATTTTGGAATCATTCATGAGGTGAAAAAAAATATTTTTTTGTTATAAGAAGCTGTGCACTACTGGAATAATGCTAATACTGAAATTATACACCGATTTACTGTGAATATGATTTATATGTGCCTAATTCAGATAAAAATACAGCCAATAATTCCCTTTAAAAGAACTAAATGTCTAAATTAATTGATGTCAAATTACACCTACATGGCAAAGTTTCAACTGGCCTAAAATGGGATGCCTTTTGAAGACAGCAGCTGATGACCCAAAGGATACCTCTTCAAATAAAACCATCTAGCGTCAAAGGTAAGTTTAGGGGCAATTATCCTCCTGTGCATTTATATAAAAGCAATACAGTTGTTTTTATTGAGTGCTTTTCACAAAGGGATCTCAGGGTAAATTGCACAAACAATTAAACCTCATCTAGAGCCTATCCATATGAGAACTGCCTCTGTGTTTAGACGAATAGAATAAGGAACCCTTTGGTGACAGAATGAGATGATTTATTAAACTAATTTTCATTAAACACATAGCTGCACAGGGTGATTTAAGTATGTTGACTAATTGACATGATACTTCCTTTTAGCTAGAAAAATGACCTTTTGAAATATTTATAACCACTCTTGGGCAAAAATATCATGAAATCCTCTGCTAAATCTGTATGAAATAAAATTTCATACTAGTCTAATTTCCCTGCACAAGCACAAGCGGTGACTTCACTGAGACTATCTGCATGAACAGCACCTCAGACAGGAAATTCAAAAGGCTTTTCAAGAACAAATCAAATTTAACTGTGAAGAGAGGATTAAAATAAATGACAACACAAAACAAAAAGAAAAGGTTCTGATTTCAAAATACTTTGTGGACTATCTACCTACAACTTGGGAGAGCTAGCTATTTCAAGGTCTGGCTGCTGAAGGAACACAAACTAGTCTCTGTTTGCTTCCGACTGCAGGTGGAAGATTACACCAATTTGATATGTACAGAACTCAGCTCATAGAGTAGCAGATCACAGGGTTACTTGAAACAGAGACAAGAGGTTCACAATTTAACAGTAGTTAGTTAATCCGAAACTCAAGAGTACCTGGCTCTCCTGTGATGTTTGACAATGATGGTGGAGTTTAGAATGGACCAGTTTTGAGAACTACTGATACTTTTTGACCTGACTGGATTTTGGGGGCTTTTCTTTATTTCAGATTTCCACTGGAAACAAAATTTGAATTTTAAACTTTGTGATTGGATGACAATGGCAACAATTAAAATTTGAATAGAGGGCTTGTCATTAAAATAATTTTGCTTACAGCTCTATGTTTGACTGTAGACTTCTTTTCTAGCCATGTTACAGTGTAGATATCTTTTTGCATACATGTTGCAGTGTATCAGTTTAAAACCTGGAGTGACTCTACATCACTAATATGGGAAGCAGCACTCTGTAATCACACCAAGTGCATGGATAAAAGGAATTGCAAAACAGAGTTGGGCACTGCCTAAGAGAGCCTCTTTTTGTTATGCAGAGTGACTGATTATGAGATCCCAGCTGGTTTTTGCATGGCGCCTTGTTCACTGAAATATTAATAAATGACAATTAGCTAAAGTGTACCACAGAACCATGATACTGTGCTGAGAACTGCTATTGTAAACACATTTTACAGCTTTGAATGAGTACTAGTGTGTTGTAGGCTGCTGCCAAACTTTCTCCTGACAAGATACAGACTTCTCTATTACCCACAGCTCATAGGAATTACGCAGCTCTGGGTTTTTTTTGTCATATCTAGCACAGAAATTAGCTGAGGAGGAAGTGAATCCTTCTCTGTCACTCAGGTGAGAGCAGGGGGCAAGGAGAAGTGCCTGTGGATATAATACAGGCAGCTTGTTTCTTCAGTAGTCTGGAAGTGATGCTGAGTGTTAAGCACTACTTCCAGGTGTGGTGAAACCCAAACTTTCAGCTCTGTAACTGCCACTGAGCATTATTCCTCTCGATTAGCTGAAGAACATTTTTTAATTAGGTGGAAAACAATAACAAATGCTAAATTTTTAGCGAAGGAGAGAAAATGGTATGTGAGCTTTCATGCCTGCACAAAGTCAGTTAGTTCACCTGTAATACACTTCGTTGCTTCTTACTTTGTACTAGCCCCATTGCTTGCTCCTTTCTCAAAAAAAAAATAACCTTTTTCATGTCTTTTCTGTTTATATTTTTTCTATTTCCTTTCATTCTGTGACTCCTCAGGGTTCCCTGTATGGAGTTACTATGGACCATTAGACAGCATCCTTACGAATCTTATTGCATGAAACTGAACCATATGAGGAAAAAAGCAGTTGAATTCCTTTCAATTTTGGCAACAGCAGTTTGAAAGCTGCCCACTGAGATGAATTTTTGAAAAATTTCTGTGCTCTTTTCCATGTTATTGAGGGCTTCAGTTTTGCAGGAAGACAATGAGGTAAATCTTACTCTCATCTACCTAAGGACTCTTCCATGCTTTTCAGCACTTTCTCTCTTCTGCTGTTTTCTGCAGTATTATGATCAGTTCTTAACAACATTCTTTTTATGACATGAACTACGCTTCCCTGATTGACTTCATTCTTCTACTTAGCTGTGTGTCAGATCTATACATTTTGCAGATGTACAAAATACAAAATATATGCCACTTCTTTTCCTTGTCATCTGAGTCTTAAGCTGAGCCCGTTTTCCTAAGTGCTGGAGTGTTTTTTTCACCCTGTCAACATTTAGCATCTGATTTCATCTCCAATCCCCCCCTCCTAATTTACATCTGATATAGTTTTCTGCTTTCAGAATTCTTTTAGGTTTTGAACTTCAGTTCACTGACGCTTCTATTCTTCCCTGACTCTACATTTAGTTCTTTAAAGTTTGCATTTTCTTCATGAAATTTACATAAACTTGTCACTCTAGCATTTTTACAGCTTTCTCCAGTCATTACTTGGGCCTTCTACTATCTCCACACCTTCTGTCTAGTCACCCATGTTCTCCAAGTTTATGGCAAAACAGTATAAACCAACATATATGTTCTGATCATGCTGTTTTTCTTCTTTCAATACCCCACTTCCTCCTATAATTATGCTTTAGGAGTCCTCAACACAGTCTTAAAATTCTACATCATGAATTCTACAAATGAACCCAGAACTGGATTTTTCTAAAAACATCAAGGAACCAACAATCATGGATTTTGCAAGACAGATCAGGCTCTAGAAAGCTCTAGTGAGAGCCATCAAAATAAACCTGTGGTGTGAGCAGCAAGCAATATAGGGCTATTATTTGTTCAACAGCAAAAGAGGCCAGAAGTATGCAGGCCCAACAAAATTAGCTTTGATAGCAATATAGTCCCTGAAAACAAGGTGTATAACAGACTGCCTCTAAGCCTGGCTTTGGCGAAAGGCAGCTCTGTGCATATAGCCAACAGCTGGCAAACTCAGAACTCTTCCCCTAGCCTCACAGCAAAAACATTATACAAAAATTAAAAGATCAATAATGCAAATGAGGGTTCTTCCTGCTTAAATTTATAGTTACTCCTAAGAGTTTCCTATCAGAAAGTGACTTCTGCTTATGTGTGAGAGAAAAAGAAGCTCTTTCTTGCAGCTGCAGGATGTGGGGAAGTGAACAATAGGGTGGAGGACTATAGATACTTCTTCATCGCATTCTAACATCATTTTATGGCATTGAAGGATCTCTAAATCCTCAAACTGTGAGCTGACGATACAATTATCACTTGAGCATAAATCCTATTCGCTGAATGATTTTTTTTCCTGAGTAAGAATGTTAAGAATGGATAAGCTTCCCTTGTTACAAGATTATTCTTTATGCCTTAAAGCTACTCATATCATGAGTAGCTGGGGCAAACAACTACAAAAAAAATAATTTAGAGAAAGAACATGGACAGAAATGATTTCTTAGAACTGGGGTGTAAGGCTTTATAAGAACTTCGATGCAGAAAGCTGTGAATTTTATGAATTTGTCCCTTTCATTTTAATATTAAATGGACATTTAATATGACTTCATTCATTTGTCACAAATGCACATAAGCAAGGCTGAAGGACTAATATGCAAAGACCAGAAATAGATTTCTTCAACAAGAAGCATCGTGTTTCTGCAGGCATAGCAATACATCTATTTTAAGAAATGAGGATCAAATTAAATGTTTACTTCTGCAACACAGCATTGCCAAGAGTGTCAGTAAATTTTTGAACAGTTTATAATCGTAACTATCTTCCACATAGTGGGTCATATGTGCATTAAAGTAGTCATAATAACCTGTCAGCAAAAATTTGCTGTAACACATTCATAGGAGAAAATGTTTGGAAGTTGAGCAGCTTGCTTATGCACTGGCAGAACAGTTTCCTCTATGAAGTGGTACAGCCAAGTCCTCAAAAAAATTATTTCAGTTGGATGTGATGATGTTCTAAATGGGATTTTAGGGTGTTTTTTTTTTTTAATTTCCATAATTCCTTTTCAGAATTCACCAAGCAGCACTTTCAGCAAACACAGTCATTGACTGAAGAATTGCTTGCTCTTACTGCTACATCTCTTCCCTAGATCTTGCACCTAGAGGAATAAATAACTATCCATATTTGACTTAAGATTTATTATTTATTTTCATTACTGGAGAATCTGCAGAAAGTGAAAAAGGCTTTCCAAACACCTTGAGAAGCAGCATTCAACAAACTGAAACCTGTCAGCTGGGCGGGGGGGGCGATTTAATTGCAGCTACAGCTTCCTCAGAAATCATATACCCTCATGTTCTCTTTCCATGTTTGGTGCTACTCTTGCTCCCCCTGAGTAAACTGTTTTCAGCAAGATCAGGCCTGCCACGATGCACTTGCTGTTTAATCTAGGAAGCAGAATGGTTTCCAGGCCTGCATCCACCCATGATGTCACCTAGCAGAGTACTAAAATCACAAATATTATCCATCAATCATTCCTAGTGCCACTTGTTCCTCCTAGGGGGTCACGGCACCAGCAAGGTCAGCAGCAATCTGAAGTGCAATGCATCTTGCTTCCTCTCTTACTAGCTTAAGAAACACAGAAAATGGAAGTAAAAGCATTCAACTTTGAATGCTTCTGCAGCGAGATGTCACTTGCTGGGATATTTGGAGAGAATATTTCTATAACATGCACGTACATTAGCTAATGCGTCAGATTTGTGTGTACCTTTGAGAGGAAAAGTTGCCTTAGTTTACTCAGACCACTCCACAAAGTGGACTAAGAAACTCACATAGCAGGTTGGCTGATGCCTTATTTCAGAAGGCAGTGTTTGTACTGAGGTCAAGAGGAGCCCAGAGAGGGAGGTTTCTGTATCCCCTCTCACATTAACTAACTAAAGATTACATGCTTCTATTTCAACAAACATCAGGCAAACTTACTCTTGCTTGTGCAGTGACTCTCTGCAAGAGACAGTCAACATGCAAAGCATTTGAACTGATAATTTAGAAGTTGCAGGCAGAGTGCCTTCTTTTCTGTGCCTTGCTTTAAAAATCCCAAACTAATCCAACTTGAAATAGCCACTGATAGAGACCCTTCAGAGACAGAAAATCAGCTAAATATGTATAGATGGATACATAAAGTTACATTAAGGTGTGGTTATTTCTCTCTAATTCCAAATGGTAGTTTATTACATTGGAAAAAAAAATATACTCTCTTTGATTCTTCTTCTTTAGCCAATTTCTCTACAAATCAGACCTGTTTGCTCAGAACACCACAAATTAAATCCACATAGCCAAGTACAAATTTGGTAACTTTGTCTTTAATTTAATAAAGTTATTAGTAAAGTTATTAAGCATATATCCTGAATGTAAGAATTAACAAACAGAGCACATCTCCACTGAGTTTAGGCAGATTATTTCTAAATTTATATACATGTTAAGTAACATCCTGAACGGGTGCTTAAAGATGGTAACTATGAAAAACATGGCCATTGTTTCCACTGAAGTCAAACTTCATTCTCAACATGTTATATATAAATTCTTACTCCTTTTGTTAAATGACCAGTCTTTCATTCCTATGTTTTTGCTTACACTATGTGTTAAGTACATATTCTTTAAGCTTCCTGGAGTGATTTCTAAACATTTTCATGTTACATTGAATTTGTTTTATCCTTTGTATGCTGTTTAGAGTTTTATTTCTTATCATCTTATATTTAACTATATTGAATTTTATTCTCCAGTTTACTGCCTAGTTATCCAGTTCTGGTGGCAGAGATGGGGTAAGGAGGAGGAAAAATCACCCCTTGGAACAGTGACCTGCTATAAGTGCACTCTAAATACAAAGTTCTGTAGCATGATTGTTATTATCACTTTCACAATTATGTAAATGTAAACTTCTTAGCATATTCAGCAAGAGACAGAAAAAAAGCACTTGATTAAACATTGAAAAAAGATGGCAAGTTTAAATACAATGGTCTACACAACTTTTAATATTCAAGTTTAGCTTCAGTCTGTCCTTTACAGAACTGAACCAATTTAATATAAAACTTTTAATTAAGGATGTTCTCCAAGTGGGTATTGTTGGCACAGAAATTTCTGTACAGCATGTACCTGTTGATCAGAATGATACCCATATCCAGCGAGATAGTTATCAGAACAATAATGGAAAGGCCACAACAAGAGATAGTGGGATAAAATGTTCCATAATTAAAAAAGAAGTGTCAATAGTTCCTCTATATTCAGGAAAAACAGGGGGAGCAGAACCACGTTAATAATTATTCCAGGAGGCTACAGGATGTCTGGTATTGATGAGCTTTCTGAACTTGTCATGTTATACTATTCACTCTACTGCATATCTCATGTACTATCCAAACAATAAACTCATTTACCCTGATACTCTATACAGAATGGCAGGCATCAAGCTTTCATAAAACAATTGTTTCCTATTGCTTTTTAATATTTTTGTTCTTCTCAGAGCAGCTGCTGGGATAGAATAAATGGAAAGCTGTCACATCTAAACTTAATGAAAAGGACTGTCCTTTCCTGTGGATGTTGGTGCTGGGGAGAAGGTTACAGACTGCAAAACAGCTTAAACACATGTTGCAAATTCCTGCAAAGCAGCTGATGCTTCTGTTCAAACACTGACCTAGGGCCTACCTGCAGGATCTGACATTGCTGTCTGCACACAGAAGCAACACTTACGTATCTCAGTCATTTATTTTTTGCATCCTGTTCTCCCCATTTGCAGCACTTACTAATTCCAGTGATATTTCCTTCTTGGTCTCTTCTCTGTACCCTCATCAGAGTAGCTGGATCTGCTAATAAAACCTATCCCTGTATCTTCCCTCACAATATTCCTCCCTTGTTGCATGCTTCAGGTTCTAGATGTACATCAGAAAAAGTAATAAATTCCTAATAAAGATATGTCTCTGTCCCCTCACTAAGACAAGACATCCTTGAGCAGCTCTACTTCTCTTCTCTGGTACGTCCATCTGTACAGCTTCATCCATTTGTACAACCTGTGTTTAGGGCCTTATCCTGCAGTCAATTCTTACATGAAAAATTTATCAGTGAGATTAATGTCAGACATCATTTTCTGAAGGAGGTCAATGCTGGAGACTGGACATTAAGGTAGATGGATTCCTGGCCCAATGCAATACGGCAATTTCTGTATCCTTAGACTCACAAAATGTCTAACATTTCAGCTGTATTGGTGGTTTACTGTGACGGCGGTCTGCCAGGCTGAACTTATGGGAACAGTTGTCTGGTTGCCTGTGACTGAAAATGCTGTAGTATACTACATAACTAACAATCTTTAATGTGCACTTAACAGGACAACTATGGTCGATCTGGTGCTTGTCATTGGTCGCATATATAAAAGGCACTGCTAGGAAGCTTTCTCAAATTTATTCTTTCTCTTTCCCTGTGCAAATTTACTCTGCAGCTCTTGCTTGCCTGACTAGACGCCCATAAGTCTATGGGGCCAGATGGGATTCACCCAAGGGTATTGAAGGACCTGGCAGATGTGCTGGCCAAATCCTTTTCCATCATCTTCCAACAGTCCTGGAAGACTGGGGAAGTTCCACTGGACTGGAGGCTGGCTGATGTTGTGCCCATCTACAAGAAGGGTCACAGGGAGGATCCAGGGAACTACAGGCCTGTCAGTCTGACCTCAGTGCTGGGAAAAGTCATGGAACAGGTGATCTTGAGTGCTATCATGAAGCACATGTAAGAGAACTGGGTGATCAGGCCCAGTCAACACAGGTTCACAAAAGGCAGGTCTTGCCAAACTAACTGGATCGACTTCTATGATGAAATGACTTGGCTAGTGGACGAGGGAAAGGCTGTGGATGTGGTCTTCCTGGACCTCAGTAAAGCCTTTGACACAGTTTCTCACAGCATTCTGCTATGGAAACTGTCGGCCTCTGGCCTGGAGAGGTGCACACTCTCCTGGGTGAAAAACTGGTTGAATGACTGGCCCCAGAGAGTGGTGGGAAGTGGAGTTATATCCAGCTGGAGGCCAGTTACAAGTGGGGTTCCCCAGGGCTCAATGCTGGGTCCAGCCCTGTTCAATGTCGTTATCAATGACCTGGATGAAGGCATTGAGTGTACCTTTAGCAAGTTTGCAGATGACACCAAGCTGGGTGGAAGTGTGGATCTGCTGGAGGGTCGGGAGGCGCTGGAAAGGGATCTGAACAGGCTGGACTGCGGGGCTAAGACCAATGGCATGAGGTTTAACAAGGCCAAATGCCGGTTCCTGCACTTGGGGCACAACAACCCTATGTAGAGCTACAGACTAGGAGAAGTCTGGCTGGAAACCTGCCTGGAGGAGAAGGACCTGGGGATGTTGGTTGAGCCGACTGAACATGAGCCAGCAGTGTGCCCAGGTGGCCAAGAAGGCCAATGGCATCTTGGCTTCTATCAGAAACGGCGTGACTAGCAGGTCCAGAGAGGTTATTCTCCCTCTGTACTCGGCACTGGTGAGACCGCACCTCGAATCCTGTGTTCAGTTCTGGGCCCCTTACCACAAGAAGGATGTTGTGGCTCTGGAGCGAGTCCAGAGGAGGGCAATGAAGATAGTGAAGGGGCTGGAGAACAAATCTTGTGAGGAGCGACTGAGAGAGCTGGGGTTGTTTAGCCTGGAGAAGAGGAGGCTGAGGGGAGACCTTATTACTCTCTACAACTACCTGAAGGGAGGTTGTGGAGTGGAGGGTGCTGGCCTCTTCTCCCAAGTGACAGGGACAGGACGAGAGGGAATGGCCTCACGCTCCGCCAGGGGAGATTTAGGCTTGAGGTAAGGAAAAAATTTTTCAGGGAGAGGGTGGTTAGGCATTGGAACAGTCTGCCCAGGGAGGTGGTTTAGTCACTGTCCCTGGAGGTGTTTAAGGTGAGGGTGGATGAGGTACTTAGGGGCATGATTTAGGGATTGGTGGGAATGGTTGGACTCGATGATCTGGTGGGTCTCTTCCAGCCTGGTTATTCTGTGATTATTCTGTGATACATTAGTAAAATATTTTTCACAGAAAGGGTCATTGGGCACTGGAACAGGCTGCCCAGGGAGGTGATTGATTCACCTTCCCTGGAGGTGTTTGACGGATGAGTGGACGAGGTGCTAAGGGTGCATGGTTTAGTGTTTGATAGGAATGGTTGGACTCGATGATCCAGTGGGTCTCTTCCCACCTAGTTTTTCTATGATTCTATGATTCTATGATAACCATTAGATAGCTTTGTGACTTCCTTATAAAACTACTGGAGTATGCAGAATGATCAGTCTATTTATCCTTTTTTTTTTTCAGCTTAAATATAACAACAGTACATTTCTAACATACTAGAAAATAGTTATAGTCCAAGAAAAGCTCAGTAACATGCAATGTGTAAATACCTGAATCTCTTCCTTCCATTTGTACTGAAAATTATTCCCTGGGAATATTATTCCCAATATGAATACTTCCCAGTGCAGTATTGTTCTCACTGAGAACATGGATATCATATTGACAGAAATCCTGTGAGAGATTCCTCCAGCAAGAATAAGGAAGGAGCACAGCAATTTTGCAGCTGAGATAATTCAGAATCACCTATGAAGCTGCACCTGCAGCATCCACTTTACTGACAGAATATTAAGAACCAGTGCTTTTCATATAATTTTGCGGTTTTGTAATCATTCTCTGGATATAGGAAAATATTCACAGCACCAGCTGAACACAAAGCAAATGATCCTAGCTCTTCAATTCAAGCAGGTGAATTCCCTCCAATCTGTCTGCACAGACTACCACAAATGATACATTACCTGGCTGGTGCTGAGACACATTAGATGCTTGGCAGGTGGAAGATGGCATGTTGTTTTGCATGGCGCACTGGAATTGACCCTTCAAAGCCTGAAAAGATTTGTTCTTTCATTTACAACCCTACCTAGTAATGAAGTAGCAACTTGTATGTAATGTAGTACTTGCTACATCAATCATATTTTTGTGTGGTAGCAGCAGACACTGGAGGCGTGATCCCTGCTGTATCATGGCTCAGGCTGGTATTAAAGCAGAAGCTTAGGGATCTGGATCTACTGCATCTACTTGATGTAGCTAATAATTTTCTCCTTTTTTCCCCCTACACAACATTCCCTGGCTTTCCATCATTTTCTGTTTCCAGTCTCCTTCCTAGGGCAGAAGCCAGTGTGGTGATTGGGGATCTATGTTAACTACCCAGATGGAGAAGACTGTCAATGTATTCTTGTTTTGTGGCACAGAAATATCACCTTACTCACTGCTTTCATACATTCTTATCGTATTTCTCTCTTGCTTGTAACAACTTCTCATGTTTTTTACCCAGCCCTTTAGGGTTGTTTGCATTCACTGTTATTCCTTCAGTTATAGTCTCTAAGCTCATGATTCCTGAAGAGTTTTTTCTCCCCCTACTGTCACTTTCCATTCAATCTGCCCCATCTTCCTTCTTTTTTGGAGCCTGTTTACTACTACAGGCTTACTATCTGCAGAACATATGATTGATTTGGAGTCATAAGCATGCATGATGTTTTACGGAGAAATATAAAAGACAGATTCCTGCCATGAGGAATTTACATTGTAAAAATTACTTTATTCGCTTCCCTAATTCTCCTCGTTTTCTGTCAAGATCAACAACAGTACCATGATCCCTTCTCCTCAGCTCTCCAAAGTAATCTCTAATTGTTCTTTTGCCCTGGTAAGAAGATTTTATTTATGACTGACCTTCATAATTTGCTTTCATCCTCACTAGGCAAAATCAACGTTCTCATCTCTGCTTTTCTGACTACTCACAACTATTTACTGAGCTGCTTCGTCTTGTTTCTTTTCCCTGCATTTCAGCAAGATGCTCCAAAATCAGCTACTGTTACTCTCCCCTCTCATGAATCCTCTCACTTCACCTCTCTACTTCCACACCAAATTCATGTCTCTCTGCATTATTTTTGAATCTCTCCTTGTGCTTGACTATAAAGTTAAATTTATTTTTCTCCAGTATACTGTATAAAACTCTTGCCATCTAGCAATCTTTTCATTTTAGCCTTCTTTCCCTCCTTGTTCTAGCTTCTCACCTTCTAGTTACCTTCCCTCGTATCAGATCAGTAACCTAGTAATTGTTGTCCACCAAGTGCTCTTCTCTCAATCTAGAACCCTCTCCTCAATCCATGAAGCTACAAATGAGATGGTCTGTACCTCAGCTCTGAGCCCTTCCTTCTCTAATCCTCTGCAAAGGTCAAAAACTTAATGTTGCTACCAAATGAACGGTACTGTACACATTCATGGTTTGTTTTTTCTTCAGAGCTGCTAAAGTTGCTATGGTTTCAAAACAGCTAGGATGCCTCTTCCTTTAAATTTGCGAAGTCTCAATCCTTGCTTTTTGTTTGGCGCAGTGCAAAGGTTGTGAAGTGCTTTACAAAACAATGCAGTGTAACACAAATAACTACAAAAACAGGTGAAATACAAACAGTAGAGAGTATACTTGCGCTTGGGCAAATTACACTATGAAAGCTTTGTATTTAACAAGATTAGTCTTCAGCATAGGTGTGATGTCATAATAAAACACATAATTAAGTGACAGTGGAGCTGGAAACACAATTAAGTATCAGCATGTGCTGAATTACATCAAATGATGCAAAACCCTTGTAGGAGTCTGCCATAAACCAACCAGGCATGGCTTTTGTCACATGTAATTGCATTTAATGTATGAAGGCAGGGAGGGTATGGATGGAAGAAATGATAAGTTATGGGATAAATTTTGATAGTTACTTAGTGAAAAAAAACCCAAACACGCAAACCAAGAAGCAATCACGGTTTCTAAAAAATCACACAATTCTTTGAATTAAAATATATTGCATCTAAAAAGAAGTAGAACCAATTTGGACCTCCTAATGACAGGTAACGATCAGTTAAAATCTGGACATCAAGCTGGTAAGTGATGAGTGACCAGAGATCGTGATTGTATTAGGTTCATCAGGTTCCTCATGTCATAGAGAGGACTGAATATTTATAGCTGTGGTTTCAAAAGGGAAATTACTGAAAGATGAAAGAATTTGAACAAAATCTGACTAAGAGAGAAAAGCATACAGGAAAAATTAGTAGAAAATCACCATTTGGTAGCAAACAAGTCTAATTAAGAAAAAAGGATAGTTTTGACTAAAATCCTGCCCGTATTTAATAGAAGAATCAAAGAGAGGTATAAGAAAAAACTGAAATATCTATCAAATAGGAAAAAATAAAAGGAAGCAACTGGCCTAAAATAAAAGCATGTTTTGTAAAGATTTGGTGTGATGAATGAAAATATTCAGGAAAAATTATGACAGGCCTAAGAGCAGTACTAATAGCATGCCTTTAAAGGTATATTAGGAGTGAAGAAGAGCTCAGTACTGTTCTGTAAACAAGAAAGATGCTAATCTGATGTCAGTCCCAAGAAAAATAATGAAAAAGATGCTATTGGATTCTGTTAAGAAACAGGCATATAAATAGCACTAGTAGATGTGCCTTTATGAAAAACAGGCTTAGCTGGACAAGTTTGACTATGGTCTTCAACGACAGTTACAAGTTTGTTGCACAAAGAAATTGTGATGACATGAACTCCTTAGACTTCCTTTTTAGAAAATCAGGCATATACCATAACAATATAGTACATGTCAAATGGATTAAGAACTAGCTGACTGACTGTTTGACACTTGGGAGTAATTCTCTGAAAGGGGTATTTTTATTAGTCTCTGCATGGATCAAAAGTAGACACACAGGAATACAACCACTGCAATGCCCGAAATAGTTTACATTCTTTTTCTTGTAGCATTTAATGTTTTCATCCGACAAGTAAATATATAATCACTACAGCAAAATGGCAAACTTTGGGAGGGATTGGGCAGTTATAAATAGTAACTTGACACACCTGATAAGCTGGGTCATAATCCATTTTAACATAGTACAAAATGTACAGTGACATACAAAGGGACAAGTCAAGAGGACATATCTCTAAATGGAGAACTGCCTCTTTCAAGCTAAAGATGCTTCCAGGCACAACTGCATCCCAAAGAACCACTGGAATCAGAAACTTCATGTGCAAGAGGACAAGAGTAACATTACTGCTGTGTTGAGACTGCTGGTGAGAAAGGTACTGGAGCATCATATTAAGTTACAGTGACCAAAGAAAGATGTTTAGGAAAAGTTCTTGATGAACAGAAAAGGTGTGGAAAAAAGCTGCTAAAATTGTTATAGAAAGTACTCTACTGTGACAGACTTAAAATCCTTTACTTTAATTAATCGGCAACAAACCGAAGCAAATGAGGCACAAGTTGCTCAGAGAAGTCGTGACTGCCCCATGTCTGCAGGTGTTCAAGGCCTGATTGAGTTGGGCTTTGAGCAACCTTTGAGTAACCTGATCCAGCAGAAGGTGTCGCTGCCCATGGCAGGGTGTTTGAAATTGGATGATCTTTAAGGTCCCTTCCAACCCAAACCATTCTGTGGTTCTATGATTCCTCAAGGCAGGCAAAAGAAGCTGAATTCTAAGTATATACAAACAAGAAATAAGGCAGCTTCTAAGAAATTAAGGCTATTGAAAGATCCCAGGAAAACAGTAGATTTTTTCCATTGCTCTAAATTAAAATTCGTTATTTGATGCCTTTCTGGAAGAAATATGCCAGCTTAATTCTAACAGTATTTTGGTCAAACAAATGACTCTTAGTTCTAAACACCTGAAATTGTAAACAAAACTGAACTGTAAAGTACATTTCATGGATAAAAAAGTATATATTGCTTGCACCCAATGACAAAATGCAATACAAGCAACATTTTAGAGAAAAAAAAAAAAGTCTCTCTGAAATCTAACATTGGGGATTTTCTATTTGCCATGCAGATTTTGTGTAAAAACATAAATACAGAGGGAAGAATATTGATGCTAGTCTTTGGAAATGAGGGTGCTGAGATTGTTTTGCAGTTCTCCTTGCTGAATCACTGTATTCACTTCACAGAAAGGAGGTTTTCCATTGATTTCAGAGTAATCACCATGTTATCATATACCTAATTCGCTATGCTTATAAAGTCCTTTGAAAATTGTTAAAACCTAGTACATCACTTCTTCTTCTCTAAACTTCTTCTGAAGCATCATTTATGGGATGAGGCAGACAGGACTGGGTGACCAGCCTGTTCCTAAATGTGCAGATATATCATCTGCTTAATTGCGTGTATTTCTTCTTATTATTCCTACTATAAAAGCTGTCTAAGAGCACAGTAGCAGATTAACACCTTCCCCTCTTTATGAATTTGTTCTCTCCACTATAGGCTACTGATAATTATCTGCTGTTTAGCTTTTCTTGTTATACTGCTTGATACCCATCCCTCCCCCACAACGTACTGTAAAATTGAACTCATTGTAGGATTTTATTGTTACAGTTTTGTGGGAAAAAAAGCAAGAACTGGATACTTGTTGAATATAAAAGCAAGCAGCACTATTTAAAGCTTTGAGTAATTCCAAAGCATGGAGGGGGAATGAATTTTAACCTGCAGCAGGCAGGTGCCATTACAGGCTGCTAAAGTGGATCATAGGCTGAAGACATACCTTTATGCTGCCTTGTGCATGTGTGT
Source organism: Clamator glandarius (assembly GCA_033459285.1). NCBI lineage: Eukaryota > Metazoa > Chordata > Aves > Cuculiformes > Cuculidae > Clamator > Clamator glandarius. Next base: position 683,685 of record JAUNZM010000238.1, read on the forward strand.
ATATCTGGGAAGACAGATGCCTCTTTCCAGTTGTACGTGTCTGCTCACTCTCTGTGGTGAAACCTGATAAGTTAACCGTGGGGTTGTATTTCAGGGGACACCCCATGTTAGGCCGACTCTAGTGACGCTTCAGGTCGGTCTGCACCTCACAAGTAATGCCTTTACAGCTCTACAAAATGAGGTGTTTGCTGTACTGGGCAGGAGGATAAGAAGTGAAAATTCAAGAAGTTTGTCTCTGAGAAGGTGAAAGTTTAGACAAATGTCTATATACACTTCTTCTGAGTAGCCAGTTACTATCAGTTATAACTTGGATTTTTTTGGTAACCTGCATATCTGTTTCGCAGAACTGGATCAGTTCATTTAACATAGACCAATATACCTTCCTGGCCTCACCACATCAGCACAGCCTTGCTTTAACCCAATGGTTTTATCTTCTTATTTTTCTAATTAACTTGTCCAATAATCACACCTTCAGCACAAGAACAAATAAAACCTTTTAGAGAATAATAGTTATGATACTAATGGTGTGTGCAAAAATTCAGAGGGACATTAGTGGCTGAACCTTGCATGTTTATCTAAACTGAGAACCTATCACCTCACTGGTTTGTATGTCAGTATGTAGAGAAAATGCCATATAGTGACTTTTTTACAATCTTAGCATGCTATTAGCATTAATATTTGATATAAATTCCTTAATTATACAAAGTCAAAAGAACTAAAAAAAATACTTAGCCTTGTTTCTCTATATGAAATTGAAATTTGCAGTAAAATTCTGCAAAATCACTCCTCAAGGTGGTCACAACCTGCCTGAGAAAGACCAAGCTTCCTCACTCTGTAATTTATTAATAATTTAGTAATTTAGCAGTTACTAAAATATGAATTGTAGAAAACCTCTGTTTGGTGCTTGAAGAGTTAATCAAACCTTAGCTGATCTGGGGGAGTTCTTCCCTGCAGGTCCTCAGAGACAGTTGTAATTAATTTGATCTTTTCCAGTCATTAACTCAGATTCATAGTGAGCTCTCCACGCACTGCTCTATTAATTCACTGGAGATCAGTTCTCAGGATTCATTTAGTTAAGCAGCACTGCTGGATTACATTTTAAAACCCTTTAAACTGGTTGTAATTGATGTCTGTTTATAGAAGCTTTCTTTAATGGAGTCAACGTGAGATGAAAATCTACTATACTAGTCTAAGATAGTGCCATGCTGTTTAAAACATGTCTCCAGAGGAATTCAGTTAAATAAGAGACACTGCAAAATAAAATAAATTCCTCATTAATCAACAGCCTACTCTTGGCATTTTGAAAATAGTTTTTAGTCCTCCTGGTTGCTAGTACCTTGGAAACAAGTCTGAAGTAGGTCTTCACTGTGCAATAACGTACACATTTGTTAGTTATTGAGACCTGATCCTGAACCCAGCCAACAAAGCTCCTATTGGCTTCAATATAAAGTCAACAAGGGTGAATGTAAAGAGCAACATTGTCTTCCATTAAAATCTCAATGTGGCAAGCACAATGGCTGTACTTCTTATTGTCAGATAATAATGTACTTGCAAGAAGCTCTTCCCAAAGTCCTGGAGCAACAAGACATCAGCACTCTGAACACTGCATTCTGCTGTTGCTCTTCAGCAATTAAAGTGTGGGTTAGATTATAGTGTTACTGCTGCTTAAATAGTCTGACTTCAATTTCTGTTTTCCACATAGCAGCAAGGTTGCAGTAATGGCATTCAAAACAGAAGGTCTGAGTAGAGTGTCTGGTCAAAAATATACAATCTGGAGCCACCTTTGAAGAAATATAAGAGGAAGCGTGTTATTTATTATATTTCACGGAGAAGACTGGAAATGCAACCAATCTTCTGCAGGCCATTAACTTTAGGCATTCTGCTTCCACACTTGCACTATTTCATACCTGGCCATCTCAAAGCAACGACAGAGGAGCTTGGGTCTATCTGTATCTACGTGGCTAGACATAACATGTGTAACACAATACAAAATACCTCAGGTAATGTTTTCTGAAGTAGCTCATTGACCACAGAGTCCTTGTTTGTGGGAAACTCATTTGAGACCACATTCACTTGATCTTCTTTTTAAGCACTCAGAATTTTAGCTGAAATGAAAAACAATTTCAGGTGTTTTATTTCTGAAAATGAAACTCAACCTCTCTTAGATTGCCATCGAGAACCCAAAAGCATCACAAACTAATATTCATCCAAGAAAATAAACCAGAGCTTTATCTTGGTCTCTGTGACCACAGAAAAAAGATAAACTTATTATTAAATTATCTACTATTACATCTAATGTTATCGACTGTTCATTTGTAACTTCTTTAAAGGGCTATTGTGAAGCTAAATTAGTAGCTTTAAAAACTTACAAGATCTTGGATGGAAGATGTTATTTAAATGCAAAATCAAACCATTGCATGACATGGAGTAGAGATTCCTATCTTGCAACACCCTTTTCTAGAATAATGTGTTTCAGGCATCCCTGCTTTGTGTAAAAAATGCAATGAAAAATGAGAGTTTTAGTAGGTTAGTTTAGTAATGACAGTCTTAATATCCACAGGGCCATATTCTCTTTTGTTTTACAGGCAGTAGTTTCGTGTTGTTCTGCAGGTGGTAAAGGAAATGGCCCTCAATGTGATAAATTTTTCCAGACTATTTTATCTGCTAAGTTTTGTGTGTACAGGGGAAAGATCATATATAGCTTTTATACATGAATGGTGAAGGGATGGAAAATACTGGATGCACTTTTTTTCTCAAGCCCTAATTGCAGCAACATATTTGCTCAGCATTCTTTAGGTCCACTCAATCACTCATACTTAAAGTACGGCTTGAGTGCATAGGGACAGTATGTGCTTTCACAACAAGATGAGGCAAATTGCAACAATCTTGTTTAATGTGATCTCATACCAGATGAGCTGAACAATACGAGAGGAAGCCAATGGCAAACTTAACTGTTTTCTGCCAAATAAAAGTGAGGTGGAAATGAAGGTCGGTGATTTTCTTGGTGATAGTGTTCTTCTTGTCAGAAGTGAAAAGGAACTGGGGTGCTGCTCACAGCAAATGCAGCGGGTAATTTTATTAAGTATATGTTATTCACTGCAGCTTATAATATACAAAAAACCCCCAACCCAGCAATGTTGTTTGATTCTCCAAGATGGGAAGGGTTCTACAAATAAGACACAAACAAGAAGTTGCAAAATGTAAGAAGAAGATGGCTTGCACTTTTCTGTATTTACCTTTTTTATTTTGTGGGATAAGCAACCATACTGTCCCAGCATCACAGAGCTCTTACTAAGTTAATTCTGTTAACAGATGGGGGATGATGTTTTACTGACAGGGAAAGTGATGCGCAGTATATGGCTGTGACTGGCTCAATGTTGCACAGTACGTCTGTGACAAGTTGGGAATGAGAAAACAAACATCTAGCATTCATGACAGCGACTTGATCGTTATCCATCTTTTTCACCTACCAACACGAAACAAAAATTCCTCAAAAGGTGGTGCCTAAACAGCTGCTTAATGATAATTTCCTCTGCTTTTGTTGAATTTGGTGTAATTACCCACTGTGCTCCATTGACAACACTGGAGATGACATGACTTGAATCACCTCCATATTCGCTGCATTGTGGCCTTACTGCCACCAGTGGACTTCTCTTCCATTGATGTGGAATTATTTTAAGGATGCAAAAATACTTTGAGTATCAAAACCAATTAGAACTCTGAAAAACCAGACAGTTTTAGTGGTACAAGACAGCAAGCTCCAGGAGACAGGCAGGCAGATAACAGGAGCAGTTCCTCTGTACTTATTCCCTGTATGCAGTTCCCTTGTATTGTGAGAAATGCAAATGTGGTTCCCACACTGAGTTATGCCATAGGACCAGGGGAAAGGGGCAAACTCCTGGGAAAACCAAGCCTCTGTGAGGAAGAAGATTTCAAGGTCAGTAAATGGCACATGGGCCTTAGTCAACTTGCAGCAGGGTTCCTGGGGAAGCACTGACATCTCTTGTTTATGAACTATGCCAGGAGCTCCACTTTCACCTGGCCATTGATCAGCTGCCAGGGTCATGAACATTGTATGGCAGGCCTGCACCAATGAACAGCCTAAGACTGAAGGCTTTCAAAACCTTTCAGGCCCTGGTAATCAATACATTACCATATTCATTTACCACACCCATCTTCCCTCATAGGACTGTTAATGGAAGCATTCCAGATACAAACATCCATGTTAAGGATCAACAGTCTAGTTCTCTGTACAGAAGAGTAGTATTTTTAGCGTTACTTGAGTACGTGCAGTTTGCATCTATACTGGATATTTGCACCTAAATTCTGAGAGTCCTGAATCACAGAATGTCTGGTCTGACACCATAAAAAATGTTAGTTATATGAAATCCTTGCTTGTCATTCTCAAGAGACTTAACCAGAGCAGTTCAGCTCCAGATAAGCTGCTAACTTCATTGAATTCATCTGAATGTCTTTTACGGAGTCTTTTGAGATTGCAACCCACTCATATTCTTGTTGTGTCTATACCTGTGCTTCTGCCAGATTGGGAAGCAGCAGTGCAGTTTCTATTAGGAACTGGTGACTTTCTCTCTAATGAAAAAAATGCCACCTCACTTCACATGAATATCAGTTCTGTGAATGCATTTGGATATAAACTAACATTCTACATTAGATCTAACAGGAGGTTTCCAGGTTGGGGGCAGGGAAGGACACAACACATTTCATGTATCTGGATGTAAATATTTGCACTATTCTTCCTGTACAAGTACAGGTGAAGACCAACTGCTTCCCTCAGCTGGAGCACTGGTGCTGGCAAATGTGGTCCTATAGGTTCTGACACTTGCTCTGAGGCCTCACACCGAGAGCAATGAATGGAAGGAAATCTTATTTTTGCCTGCTTCATCTTGTCAGAAGAGGAACCTTTCCCAGATCTGCTTCGTGAAGAGCCAATTCAGTGAGGCAAAATTCTAAATTGAAGGGATATGTCTTGGGAGATTTAAAATGGTGATGGTTGCATGAAGGCTGGGAGTGAAGAGGAGTGAAATCAGGTTTGAGGTGCAAAGCAAGCTCCACTTATAACTACAGAGATACCATCACATAACTGAAATAAGTGCAACCTGGCTTTGTCTTTTATTTCAGAGAACAAGAGGAGTTACAGACTGCAGAACAGGTTTCCTTTTCAGCGGATGTAATGCAGTGTTATACTGAAGTAAATATTTCTTTCAAGTTTCAAATGTGAAAAGCAGTGCCACTTACTGCCCACAAACTGTAGAGCTCAGTGTGCAATAACAAATAGTTCTGTCTTCATCAATCCATACTGTTCTCAACAATCCTGCCCAAAGCTGCTCCTGGCTGATCATCAGAGTTTGATAAAGTGATTACTAGATAATGCTATCAAATAACGATCACGATTAAACAAGTTACATGAGTCTTGAAGCACTGGAGCACTTTACGTGAGGAATGAGTTTCTCTTTCAGACCGCATAATAAAAATATATTAAACAAAATGGGTTTTGAACAGCATGCTGGAATTAGGTCAAGAAGAATTAAGTTTGCATTTTCTGAGGAGCTACAAATACTAGAAACTACTTTCCTATGAATAATACAATTACTTTAAGTAGCAGAACTGTTTTCCTACTGTCTTTCTTAGGCGTATCATTTCACTCTACTTGGGAAATCTGTGGCAGGGTTGTTACACCTGTCCCTGTGGCTTTCTGCACACCTGGGCTATTTTATGACATAACAGATTTCCTCTTCTCTACCCAAAGTACAGACACACAAATCAACCAGAAAACAATTTGCAGCAATTCATGATTTTTACATCCAAAATGTCAAAAGCTGTTAAACATAATTTGAGCTCAGAACCTCCATGTAATCTGGAGGTTGAGATGAAAGATTTAACAATCAGTCAGAGTGCTACTAATTCAGATTGTATGGGAAATCAGTGCAACCTGTGATATAAAATATTTCCAGCAGCTGAAATGACCACCAGATAAATTGATAGCGTTGTTTATTATGTACAATTCATAAATAGAAGGCAAAAAATTTACTGTACTACAAACATGATTATCTTGAAGACAGGAAGGACTTGGAATAAAGTCAGACAACAGAGATTCTAGGTCATCAAGGAAATCATAAATATAAATATTTGATGGCTATCCCTCCTGCAACTGTCTTCTTTATGCCATTCATATACAGGCCATATAAGATCTTTTGGTACAACTTCTGGATAAAATCTTCTAGCTGGAGACAGGCTTGCTCTTGCCTTCTCCTCTCTGCTGAATTTAGTAATTTGTGGTTCTCTCATGCTTGTTTCAAGTTTAAGCAACTCCTCTTTCATCTCCAGATCTGTGTAACTGTGACTCAGATCATGTGTGTCTGTCACCATGTGTCACTCTATGTCTCTTTCAAGCCCTCCTCTGATTTCTGCTTCTTAACTTCCCACATTCTGTCCCCTACATATCAACTGTTGTTCAAGCCCTGGTTACCTGCTCTTCATCCCAGTCCATTCCCCAGACTCACGCTCTTGGACACAAACATCAACTTATTCCTGAAACAATAATATATTATTTCTGAACAAACGACCAGTACCATACACCCAAGCTATTACTCCCCTCTGCCTTCCATGCAGTATGTCCTACAGGGCATGGACTCCTTTTGTATTTATGTCTTGTACAGCCCCAAGCACACTGTAAGCATTTAATGCATAAAATAAATAACAAGAGACATGCAGCTCTGCTGGAGACAAGAGGAAACATTGAAGAAGCCAGATTCAGCTTATTGTTACTTGTATTGTAGGGCTTCATCTCACAAAAGAGTCAGGAATGATAACTGGGGCAGAGAGGAAGAAAGAGAAAACTTTTAATATTGACCCTGCAAAGATTCTGGCATGCCTTTAATTCAAACACCTAAAATAACCCTTCTGAGAACAAAGGTACTACCCCCGTGCGCACAACGGGTGTTTTGATACTCATCTGAGCAGCACAACTTCCACATGCATGAGATAACATTTTGGGTATCAGAGTACTGTTTTAAAGACTTCAAGAACAGAGAAATTTATCATGGCCCTGTTTATTCAGTGGTTAATTACCATGGCTTTTATCAAAATGCATCTTTTCACCCTGTACTTTCAGCTTGTTCTGTCTTTGGACTGATTTAATTGGTAATTTTACTGTAAGCAGAAAAGCTTTCCTCATTTAGGCACTTCTAGGCTGTGATTAATTTTCTCTTTTTAAAGCTAGACATCAGACTTCTAAAATTCCTTGATGTAAAGCAAATTTTTCCAGCCCTCCAGCCATTTTTCAACCTTTTTCCTGTATCTCTGCCAATACAACTGTTTCTGATGGATGTCTGTCAAAAATGTGCAACTGTTTTTCTGAGGATCCTAGTAGTGCTATGAACAGTGATACAAACTCTCTTCTCTTGTCTGCACATAGAAATAGCTCCATTCATCAGTTTTAAGGCAGTTAAAATATTTTACTTTGATTCAGTAGTTTCCAATAAACTTTTGCCTCTCATTTCACCATTCAGCATGACATATACTCAGCCCTGATCTTGGGCAGTATTAATTACTTAAATGATAATATTGCATGGTGCAAAATTAAATACCTCAGCAGAGATGTGTGTCTGTGTTTTTGTTTTTGCTTTTTGTTTGTGCACTTTATTTCCATATCTTTGCTTTACTGTTATAGCACTAATATGCATTAGATATCTCTTCTTTGTGCAGACATGGGAAGACAGCTTTTACTGTGCTGACAGCAAGTCAACCCAGTACTCCCTGAGCAGGTATAACCTGGATTAGGGAGGTGACATAATGTGCAGAGCCTCGTGTTCGCTAAGGCATCACAGAGCAGCAGCTACTGCATCTTTGTGGTCTCACTGAAGACAATGCATCTTTTCCTATTGAAATATTCTTTCTGTTGACTAAAGTTCATCAAAATGCCAGAGATGTATCTTCTACAAAGAAACAGAACCAGTTCAGAAAAATTTCATTCCCATGATTTAGTTGCTAACTTTCTATTATGTTATCCATGATTCCAACTTAATGGATAAATAGGATAGTACAATAGCAGGCCCAGGCTCTGAAGCTGTTCCAAACACAGCGATTATTATGTCTTAGAACCCAAACAATTTTTTTTAGAAAATCCCAAATAAAAAAAACCCCAACCAACTAGTTCTATCTGTTAGCTCTGCATCTTCTTTCCTACAAAGTTACCATGAATGCAAATAAGAGGTATGGGAGTTAATAAAAAAGTCCTTGTTTGGGTCCATTTTGTCACCTTTCCCATTTGAGTGATATGGCTGAGCATTTTTTTTATTATTTACACATCGCCACAGGTGAACCTGATGCTTTACAGAGAACAAGACTCTGCCCTGAGGTGCTTACAATCTAAATTAGATGTACACAGTGAAAGATGACAACAAACAGCAAAAAGGGGTGTGGATTAAGAGTGTTACAACAGAAGGAGAACAGTGTATGCCACCTCACATAAGAATTAGTATGTCTGTTTTCTTCAATTATTTGATTTGTATTTCAGATTATTATATAAAACAAGTACACTTAACAACCAGGAATTAGGGGAGACGTTTGAAAAAAGATAGGGAAAACCCATGACTTATTGAGGCCCAATGTGATAATGGAAGTTTTCCTGCCTGTCTTTTGTTCTGTGCCAGGTCCTACCAACTGAATGTGATGGGAATAGAGGAAATAGAGGAAATCACAATGACTTGTCTACAGAAAGGTTTTATCACTCATTGACGACAATACAGCACATGGAAGGCCTGTTTAGTTTTTATTGTCTCACAGACAGATGGAATTATTTTGGAAACCATTTATACTTTGGGAGAAATAGCAGCATTTCAGAATCAGAAAACCACTATTTTTTGCATATGAAATTAAAATTAGAAGAAAATAAAAAAAAAACAAACATGAAAAGATGGGGTCCTCAAAATACTGCACTTGAATAGTTTTGTAATTTCTTTGCCATGGCAAGAAATCTCTCTTACTATGTGTTCTCACAATGTCCTTATTGTTGAGTAGAATCCCTGGATACTGTAGTAAATCATAACAACAAGGAAGAAACCCACAAAGGAATATCTTAGAAATGCATCTGACATATAATGTGCAAAGGAATATATTTATATTGATACAAATTTCCCTCTCTAAGGTGTGACATGGGGCCTGGGTCCCTCCAGACATTCATATATGAAACAAACTGTGTATGAATGGGAGTCAGGGAAAAGGATTCAAAGTCTTTGTTTCACAAAAGCATAAGATTTACCATATAGTGTCAGACCTATTTAACATGATATGCAGTCTCCAACCGTAGCTGTTGATAGGTTTGTATGCTGTTTAAGGGCACTGTTAGAGTGATTTTTCCCTTGGTGCATCATCCTAGGATCCAGAAATCAACAATCAGGAGACTTCCTCAGCCTGAAGTCACATCTAAACCACTGAATTTAATTACCAGGAAAAACCACTGAGCTAATCCTTCATTAATTTATCTAGTCTCATTTTGAACTCATCTATACTTTTTGCTTCCACAACTCTCAGTGGCTACAAGTTCGACAATTAAATTACACACTGTGAGGAAAAGTATGCCCTTTTTCTTGTTTTGAAGCTATTCTCTGGCAATTTCAATGGGTAGCCCTTGTTGAAAAACTCTTTCTTATTCAGTTGCCCTATGCAATTAATGACTCACAAGCCTCTATACCCTATTCTCGCTTTTCTAAGTGAAGATGACTGATCTATTTAGCTTGCCCTTGTATAAAGCCAGGCATTCACTTATGAACATCTTGGTCACTCTTTTCTGTGTCTTCTAGTTCTATCATGGCCTGTGGCTGAGCACAGTACCAAAACTGGGTAAGATAACCAAAGTATGGGCAAACTCTGTATCTAAAAAGTAGCATCATGACGCTTTCTGCTACTGCTCTCTCTATTTCAATACAGCCCAGTCAACACGGGTTCATGAAAGGCAGGTCTTGTCAAACTAACCAGATCGCCTTCTATGATAAAGTGACCCGACTACTGGACAAGGGAAAGGCTGTGGATGTGGTCTTCCTGGACTCCAGTAAAGCCTTTGATACAGTTTCTCACAGCATTCTGCTTAGCAAACTGTCGGCCTCTGGCCTGGACAGGCGCACACTCTACTGGGTGGAAAACTGGTTGGATAGCCGGGCCCAGAGAGTGGTGCTTAATGGCATTAACTCCAGCTGGAGGCCAGTTACAAGTGGGGTTCCCCAGGGCTCAGTGCTGGGTCCAGCCCTGTTCAATGTCTTTCTCAATGACCTGGATGAAGGCATTGAGTGCCTTTTATTTTTTTTGCCAACAAAGGTGATTCACATCATGACACCAGATACATATCCAGAACCAAGCAAAAACTGTCTTTCAGTTCTAAAAATGCTGTCTTAATCTGATGATATGAATCTTTGTAACACACGTGAGATGGGGAATTCAGAGTTCTATGCAAGAATTAATTTTTCTCCAAAGCTTACTTTTAATAGATTATGGTTTTTCATGTTTACGAAATATATGTAGTTCTTTATCCTGAAAACTTATCATTGATAGCAATGAGAATTCTTAAGAAGTAAAGAATTTTGCAAAATAGGTAGCTATGGGAGTAAAAAACTTTGAGATTTAAACTGAAAATTACATCCACTTTACAATTAGATCATACTTCCTGAGAATTTTCTCAAGTTTAAAACTTGAATTAAAAAGAATCAAACACTTACTTTTTTTGAGAACAAAAGTTGTAAGAACACTTTAGCAAGCTCACACACATTCAATTATTTTGATCTTCAGTCAAAAGTCAATACTTGCAGCACTTTAATAATTTTTGATTCTCTTCCTTGATATCCCTTCAATTTATCAGTGCCTTTTTAAATAAAGATACTGTAAGATGTGGTGGAGTCAGTTTTTACAAAGAAATGCGCAGTCATTAGCAATCCGCTCAAGGAAAAATAAATGTTAAAGATGAAATATACTTTTGAATGAAGAGTAACTATTTTTTCATGTTGGAAATCAGCTTTTCCCTTTCCTGAAAATCAAGTAAGTCTTTCATTAGAATTGTATTCACTGGACTTTTTGAGACCTTCATATGAATGTGAGATTAGGCCTTTGTTCATGTTTATGTGACTGGCTGTATTTTAATTTCAGAGAGCTTGTTAGTGTTAATGGGAGATTGATGGAGATTTCACAGTGCTCAGTGTCAGAGGGAACAGGGCAAAAATAGACACAATCAGCAGACACATAAGCTTGGTCAGATCTGAATTACTCTAAAACTCTGCTGAGGAGTCAAACAAATCCTAGTTGCAATAGACTTTAGGATTCTGTACCATTTCCCACATTATTTACAGGCTGGCTAGTGATCCAATCACATTTGGGAAATTAAAATAATGTAAGCAGTCAAGCAAATTAATACGTCCTACTTTTGCATCTGTTACCATTTGTTCTCTGCTGAGATATATCTTGTTTCTGCAATGTGTGAAACTATTAAATTGTTTGTCTCAAAGGAGACATGTTGGACTAAGTTAACTCACAGTGACTGCTGTGAAACAGCAGGTGAGTGACGTAAGCAGGAGACAAAAATTCAGTATCAGCAAACAAACGCAAACAAACAACTCTGCATTGTTTTCTGAAGAGACACTGATAGAAAGCAAGCCTTAAGTAAGATGTGTGAAGTGCTCATTGCCTTCACCAGGTAGAAGGGCTAAGCATACAGGACCAAATACAACAACCTCCAATTCCTGGAAAAATCAGATCATGGTGATAAAATTACTTCAACCACATCACTGATTATGAGATGACTACTGTAAAGGATTTCCAAGCACTCAGAATTATATATCTAGAAAGACATTCATATTTTACTTTCACACTCCTCCCTGATACTTACTTAGAACAGAAAAATCACAGAATCACTAGGTTGGAAAATACCCACTGGATCATTGAGCCAAATCATTCCTATCAATCACTAAACCATGTCCCTCAGCTCCTCATCCACCCGTCCTTTAAACACCTCCAGGGTAGGTGACTCAACCACCTCCCTGGGCAGCCTGTTCCAGTGTCCAATGACCCTTTGTGTAAAAAATCTTTTTCCTGATGTCAAACCTGAACCTCCCCTGGTGGAGCTTGGGGCCATTTCCTCTTGTCCTGTCCCCTGTCACTTGGGAGAAGAGGCCAGCACCCTCCTCTCCACAATCTCCCCAATGGAACCTCCCCAATGGAAGAAGCACCAGTGGTTCCAGATTGTAGCATAGAATTTGGACCTGATGTTATAGTCTCAACTTAGTTCCTAGTATATCTATGACCACAGATACATTAGATGTACTTGCCATTTGAGTCATTTAGTCTGATCACCTAAAATCAAGTCATTTGAAGCTTGTGGCTTTCATTTCACCATTCTTATTTTCCTATGTCTAGAGAGCTCTGAGAGTTTTGGGAGGAAAACTTTTTGCATGAAAGCAATGGCTACTTTTGTACTCAGTAAAAATACTTACAAAATATATGTTGACATCTGAGGCCAAATTCACTCCTCTAAATCTGTGCACCTCAATTCATCTTACATGCCATTGGTAGCCAGTGGAAAATTACAGACACTTCTTCCAAATGACTCACACCTCAGTCAGCTTATTCAGTTTCTGCAGGAGCCTCTCTGTGTGCATTAACTCCAGATGACACATAGAGGGGATCACATGCCCCAAATACATGCCTCAGATAAAATTAGGTGGGGAGAACTGAAGAATTTGTATCCAGCAAACTGACTTGTAACTTTCAGCTTTCTTTCAAGAGACAGTGCAAGTCTACTAGACTTTTCAGCCCAGGGAATGGCTGCAGCGACACCATCATTGAGATTATGAGCCTTTCTGGAAAAGCCGTCTCCAGGCATCCTGAGTTCAGGTTTTACTAGAGACTAAATGTGATGGTTACCTCCAGTTTCTGTTCTGGCACTTCCTTGTTCTTCTCAGTGCTCCTAGTGATGGAGAAAACCACCTTGATGAGTCTCTCCTGCACCTCAGCCAGGAATTCCCTCTAACAGGAGGCAGAAAGTTGAATTTTAAACATGGCACAAGGAAATGAGTCTAAAATGTCTAAGCATATATCTACCTACCGAGATATTGCTAAGCCAGTCAGTCTTCCTGGAAAAGACTTATTTCTTTGAAGGTGGACTATTCTGATCTTAAAATGGACATGTCTATATTACTTCCTTCAAAACTGCGTATCCTTTCTGAGGGGCATAAATTTCATTTTTATGAGTATGACGATGCAAAGCAATTTTAAATGTCCAGAGGAGAAAACTAGAAAGGACGAATGAAAAGGAATTGAATGATTCATTAGACTCTGAAGAAGATTTGATGAGGAATTTTGTAATTCTGGAGTTTCAATTTAGTTGTGTCTCTATTACTTTCTCCCTTTCTTAACCTCCATGGAGCTTCATAAAAATATAATTTTTAAGAGCTCCTTATCTTGCACCACATAGTAAGAAACTGTTTATTCTATTTGGACAGTACATTTGGGTTCTGAGGTTGGTGATTTATGAGTCTTCTCAGGTAGTAACTATACCTGTATATCTGGAATGTCCTTATTTCTTTTTCAGTAAAATTGTGCCTTTGACATAAATTTCTTACTATTTTTGAACTTTATAGCATTTTCTATAGGTAGGAGATAAGTGCTCTGAACCTCTTCGCTTATTTGCTCAGGCATTGGCTAAAATCTCTCCTCACTTACATCACCCTGAAGCACGAGAGAGCTGTTGAAATCAGTGGAGCTGTGTTGGATTTACATTGATTTGTGAGTACAATCTTGCTGGTGTCTGTATCTAAGTAGTCTTGAAGATATTGTTAGGGTTTGGACCAAACTATGAACTTCACTATACAATAATTAATCTAGATTTTAGAGCTCTGAGTTGTTCTTTCCCTGACTCTGCTTACCAGACTCTCAGTTGTTACCAAAAACCCACAAACCTCCATTAATTTATTTAAGGTTCTAGCCTCCTAATTACAAATCTGATTTAATTCCTATTTGTTTCAATAGGCTTTGATTCAGTCTTACAGCATTCCTCTAACCTATCTTTTCTGAAATCTCTTCCCTTTACTCTTACTTCAAAGATTTAGCTGATTCTTGTGTTCACTGTCCTAGGCTAAGGGTCACTTGCAAACCAACTACTCAAACAGAAGCAGCCAAATACTAAAAGAGACTCAATTAACTATTGTACAAAGCAACAGGAAATAAATTAAGTATCTTATTTTCATGTTTGGAAACTGAACAGTTGAGCAGAACAACAGCCACCTCACACTCCTCTGTTTCTGCCTCTACCAACCTCAAAACCAGCCAGCCTATGGCCAGTCATAACCCAGAGTCCTTGCTTTCTCCAGGAGCCGCAGTGCAGTGCAACATGCAATAAGCCTGCATTTTGCTTTCAGAAAAATTCAGTGTTCATGAAAGGGTTCGTATTTCCACCCTTCAGAACCAAAGCTGGCTAAAGCGATAACATTATGGAGAGTTGCAGTGTTCAGGTGGTAAACTGCTGGTCTAGCATAAGGAAAATGTATTTCAGAGGATAGTTCAGCCTTCTGAATATGCCACCAAATGCTTCTTGAATAATGTGACTGTTGCCAACACTGGATTCAGGCAAGTAAATTGTGTGGGTGAAAGTACAAAACTCATCCCACATCTGCAGACTTAGGCATACAGGCAATGCCTTCAAAGTTTCTCTACGGTACTTATCATTTTATACACCCTTCCTGTAACAAACATAGGGACACAATCTCTTTTTAGCTTTCAGCTTAGGCAGTCAGCCAAGACTCTGCCCCTTTTCTAAATCTGTATATTTATGTTTAAAAGCCAGCCTTGCAAAATGTTCAGGGCCATGGCTTCTACCACGGATGTACAAATATCTTTGCTTAGGGTCTGTTTAAAAACTGCTCATGAATTCATATGCCTGAAGATTTATTTTAAACCCAAGCATTAGTCACATTTGAGAATTATATCCATCTCTATTATCATCCCGCAATTCTCTGTTAAAACTGGGATGTTGTGTTCCTTTTTTAGTACAAATTTTAATGCTTTTCTAATATAACCAGATTTTTTGAGTGTGAGCTATAGTATATAAATATATTTGTATTTGAGGAGACTTGTGCACCTGCCTCAAACTCCTAGGACTACTAAAAATCCCAAACACACCCTTGCCCTAGACTTGAATTTCTTGTCATCCCTGTTTAATTTACAAGCATCTGTAGTTAAGCTCAAGTATGATGGTGTCATTATGTTCATTGTCCTTCTGGAAAAAAAGCTTATTTCAGAGAAGATATTTCACTGCAACAGTGTAATTCCTTTGGTCAAAATCCAAAACACAGTGAAAGGACCACTCACCCTCACCTTCTAAGACATGCTCAACTTGAAATAAAAGTAACAGTAATTTCACAACTCTACCTGTTAGGGAAAGGTAGAACTTACACAATTATTTTATTCAGATCAGTAACCTAAAAAGAGGAGATGCACAGATTTGGGTGAGGAGGAAGAAAACAACTAAAACATTCCCTGTGACTAGGGAGGTCAGAGTTTTATTTTCCAGATGAAAAAATACGAGTCTTCTTTTAATGCACTGAACACCAATCTGTGCTTGCTACAGACTAACCCCTACTATTTAAACATTAAACATCTATCTGGATACTGCATAAACAGAAGTGGTGTTTCTAACATCTGTTGTTGCTGGAATAATCATGTTGCTGTACAATGATTATGTTGGGATCCTTTTACAAAATGAAAACAGAATTCATTTGCAATTATTCATTACAGTAGGGCCCGCTCTCCTCCTGTGATTTTTATTTAAGATGAAATAGCTCTCTCATTTTCACTGTCTAAAACAGGCTTATCAGTGAGCCTTTTGCTTACATATAAATTTTCCTCTGGGTCAATTCAACTTAATTTTAAGAGGTTGCATTGCATTATATTATAAATTAATTACATCAACTGCCTGGAGTTTAATGCACTTGAATGCATAGTTAATGCACTGCTGTGGTTCTTAGTGAGAAATTACTTCTCATTTCAGACTCATGCTGGTTAGGATTACTCCTCTGTCTCATTCCATTGACATGATCCCATAACAGGATGAACATATTTTACACTAAACATTTAAACAATAAAAGGAGAGAGAGAGAGAGTGTGTGACAGTGAGAATATTAATGAGTAGGGGAACTTCAACAGGGCAGCAATGAGATGAAAGCAACGTTGCTATTAAGGAATGTTTTCACTCCTGCCTGTCTATCACAAGCCCGAATCTTTAGATAAGGGTTTTTCAGGATGATACAAGATGTTATCAAACACAGTTGTACAATATTTAGTCTCAAGGGCTGACTTAAAAGAAATGGCATCAACTATAAAACAAAACAATATGCCACCACCAAAGAAAAGCAGAAGGCAAGTACAGCAAAAGGTTCAAGTTTGATGCACAGTTATTATCACAGCTTTGCTCTTCCATAGAGCTGATTTTTATCTGGACTGGATATCAGCAAAAAGTATACTTTATGTCTATACCTGTTCGTGTGTGTGTGTGTGTGCATTTCCTCTTGAAAAGGGGAATGTGAAAGTGTATGGGGGGGAGAGAGAGAGTATAAAATCGAATGCAGGCTGCCAAGATGGATATGATATTTGTTTTCCATCACACCAGAGATGCACCATTCCAGCTTTTGTCCTTCAAAGCTGCGAGAGACCACACTTTAATGCCTGCAGGTTGACCATGCATTGTTATTATACAGTCTTCATGTTCGCATCATGTGTCATCTGACCAAAGGAGAGTCTACAAAGTGAAAGCCTCATGCAAAATTTATGCTTATATGGCTGTTTCAGTCAGTGGAAAAATCAATACTGCAGGCTTGATGCACAGAAATGACTGAGTGCTCTCTGACTGACACTAAAAGCACTGGGAGATTGAGGGGCTGCATTTGCCGTTCAAGGAATTGAGTGTATTAGAGCTCTTATAATAGTCTGCTCACCTTATATTAGCCTTTCCTTGGGATTATTTTTTGATAACAATTATGATTGTGGGGTTTAAGGCAATTACACTATTACAAAGAAAAAGCTGCTTTTTATGTCCTGTAAAGCTGTCATATATTTCACACCACAACTGCCTTCCAATTATTTTGCTACAATGCACTTTGGAAGCAAAATGTCCTAACTGATATATATTAGTCCTTTATGTTTTATAAATAAAAATCAAAGCTGTAATATAATCCTTCAAAAGAAGCTTCTCGGGTTCCTAGATGTTATTTTAAAAAGAGTAAAATGCAATGTATGTTGTAAGTCTTAAAAAAGACATACACTGTCTCTGTTTTTGTATGGGAGAACAACACAAGCCAGGGATGTTGTACAGACTGTGCAAGCCATTATGGCTCAAAATGCTAATACCACCCATTAAACGTGGACAGATGTGGTCCACAAAGATGGAGTTCAACAACAACAACAACAAAAAAGTGGGTGTGAGAGAGAAATAAAATACCAACTAAACAAAATGTAATCTCTCAAAGATTTCTTGGAAAAAATATTTCAATATTTTAATGTTAGAGTGAACATCCTGCAGAATTTTTTAAAGACTCATTGAATACTCCTTTGTTAAATGTAGAGGAGAGTGTAAGAAAATGGATGAGGAAAATTAATGTTTGAAATGAAATCCAAACTCTGATAATCTACTTCAAGAAAATTACATATATTCCCTTCCTCAAAATATACCTTTGGTCAAATACCTTTGCCGGCAGGGGAAAAAAACAGCGTGGTTGAACAGAGAGACCTTGAATGATATCAAGAAGAAGACAAATGTTTATGGGCTTTAGAAGAGAGGACAGGCCTCTTGGGTGGATTGCAGGAAGGAAGTGAGATTGTGTAGAGAAAAAATCAGAAGGGCTAAGGCTCAACTAGAAATCAGATTGGCAAAGTCGGTGAAAGATAACAAAAAATCTTTCTATAAATATATGAATAATAAAAGGAGGACTAGGGAGACCATATACAGAATCATAGAATCACAGAATAAGCAGGTTGGAAGAGACCTACTGGATTGTCGAGTCCAACCATTCCCACCAATCCCTAAATCATGCCCCTAAGTACCTCATCCACCCGTGCCTTAAACACCTCCAGGGATGGTGACTCAACCATCTCCCTGGGCAGACTGTTCCAATGCCTAACCACCCTCTCCCTGAAGAATTTTTTCCTAATCTCAAGCCTAAATCTCCCCTGGTGGAGCTTGAGGCCATTCCCTCTCGTCCTGTCCCTGTCACTTGGGAGAAGAGGCCAGGTCACTCCTCTCCACAACCTCCCTTGAGGTAGTTGTAGAGAGTAATAAGGTCTCCCCTCAGCCTCCTCTTCTCCAGGCTAAACAACACCAGCTCTCTCAGTCGCTCCTCATAAGATTTGTTCTCCAGTCCCTTCACCGGCTTCGTTGCTCTTCTCTGGACTTGCTCCAGAGCCACAACATCCCTCTTGTGGTGAGGGGCCCAGAACCGTACACAGTACTCGAGGTGCGGTCTCACCAGTGCCGAGTACAGAGGGAGAATAACCTCCCTGGACCTGCTGGTCACACCGTTTCTGATACAAGCCAAGATGTCATTGACCTTCTTGGCCACCTGGGCACACTGCTGCCTCATGTTCAGTCAGCTGTCAACCAACATCCCCAGGTCCTTCTCCTCCTGGCAGCTTTATAGGCAGACTTCTCCTAGTCTGTAGCTCTGCATAGGATTGTTGTGCAGGACTCGGCATTTGGCCTTGTTAAACCTCATGCCGTTAGTCTCAGCCCAGCAGTCCAGCCTGTTCAGGTCCCTTTCCAGAGCCTCCCTACCCTCCAGCAGATCCACACTTCCACCCAGCTTGGTGTCATCTGCAAACTTGCTAAGCGAGGACTCAATGCCTTCGTCCAGGTCGTTGATAAAGACATTAAACAGGACTGGACCCAGGACTGAGCCCTGGGGAACCCCACTTGTCACTGGCCTCCAGCTGGATTTAACTCCGTTTACCACCACTCTCTGGGCCCGGTGATTCAACCAGTTTTTCACCCAGGAGAGTGTGCGCCTGTCCAGGCCAGAGGCCGACAGTTTCCGAAGCAGAATGCTATGAGAAACTGTATCAAAAGCTTTACTAAAGTCCAGGAAGACCACATCCACGGCCTTTCCCTCGTTCAATAGTCTAGTCACTCGGTCATAGAAGGTGATCAGATTACTCTGGCAAGACCTGCCTTTCATGAACCCCTGTTAACTGGGCCTGATCACCCAGTTCTCTTGCAAGTGCTTCTTGATAGCACTCAAGATCACTCGCTCCATGACTTTCCCTGGTACCGAGGTCAGACTGACAGGCCTGTAGTTCCCCGGATCCTCCCTGCACCCCTTCTTATAGATGGGCACAACATCAGCCAGCCTCCAGTCCAGCAGAACCTCCCCAGTCATCCAGGACTGTTGGAAGATGATGGAAAGGGATTTGGCCAGCACATCCGCCAGTTCCCTCAAAACTCTTGGGTGGACTCCATCCAGCACCATAGACTTGTGGGCATCTAGCCAGGCAAGCAAGTCTCTAACCACCTCCTCTTGGACCTTGGGAATCTCATACTTCTCTTCCAACCCCTGGGGTTGTGCACAGAGGGAACAATTTTCCTTACTGTTAAAGATTGAGGCAAAGTAGGCATTGAGCACTTCAGCCTTGTCTTCGTTCCCTGTTACTGTTGTTCCCTCTGCATCTACTAGGGACTGGAGATTCTCCCTAGCCCTCCTTTTGCTGTTGATGTATTTGTAGAAGGACTTTTTGTTGTCTTTCACAGTCTTGGCCAATCGCATTTCTAGTTGGGTCTTAGTCCACCTGACTTTTTCCCTGCACATTCTCACTTCCTCCCTATAGTCCACCCAGGATGCCTGCCCCTTCCTCCTAAGGTCATAGACCTTCCTCTTCCTATTGATGTCTCTCAGGACCTCCCTACTCAACCATGCTGGTTTCGCACCCTGCCGGCTACTTTTCTGGAACTTGGGGACGGCTTTCTCCTGAGCTGCTAGGAGTTCCTTCTTGAAGAGCGCCCAGCCCTCATGGACACCTTTGCCCTCAAGGAGCGCCTCCCACGGGACTTTTCCGACCAGCCTTCTGAACAGCCCAAAGTCTGCTCTCTGAAAGTTGAGGGCGACTGTTCTGCAAACTTCCACCTTCTTCATCTCACCCTGCACCGAGAACTCTATCATCTCATGATCGCTTTGCCCCAAGCGTCCTCCAACCTTCACATCTCCCACCAGTCCTTTTCTGTTCACAAACAGCAGGTCCAGGAGGGCACCGTCCCTTGTCAGTTCGCTCACCAGCTGTGTGAGGAAGTTGTCTTCCACACACTCTAGGAACCTCCGGGACTGCTTCCTTTCTGCTATATTATACTCCCAGCCTATATCTGGGAAATTGAAGTCTCCCACAAGGACTAGAGGTAGTGATTTTGAGACTACACTCAGTTGTTTGTAGAAGAGCTCATCAGTTGTTTGTAGAAGAGCTCATCAGCATCATACAGTCCCTATTGGACGCAGAAGAACAACAGGGACAGGCGATGAGGAAAAGGCTGAGGTACTTAATGCCTTCTTTGCCTCAGTCTTTAATTGTAAAGAAAGTTGTTCCCCCTGTGTACAAACCCTGGAGCTAGAGGAACAAAATGAGGCTCCCATGATCCAAGAGGAGGTGGTCAGAGCCTTGCTTGCCTGACTAGACGCCCACAAGTCTATGGGGCCGGATGGGATTCACCCAAGGGTATTGAAGGAGCTGGCAGATGTGCTGGCCAAACCCCTTTCCATCATCTTCCAACAGTCCTGGAAGACTGGGGAAGTTCCACTGGACTGGAGGCTGGCTGATGTTGTGCCCATCTACAAGAAGGGTCACAGGGAGGATCCAGGGAACTACAGGCCTGTCAGTCTGACCTCAGTGCTGGGAAAAGTCATGGAACAGGTGAATTTGAGTGCTATCAGGCCCTGACAGCACGGGTTCACAAAAGGCAGGTCAAACTAACTGGATCGACTTCTATGATGAAATGACTCGGCTAGAGAACGAGGGAAAGGCTGTGGATGTATCTTCCTGGACTTCAGTAAAGCCTTTGACACAGTTTCTCACAGCATTCTGCTTAGCAAACTGTCAGCCTCTGGCCTGGACAGGCACACACTCTCCTGGGTGGAAAACTGGTTGGATAGCCGGGCCCAGAGAGTGGTGGGAAA
The DNA here is from genome assembly GCA_033459285.1 of Clamator glandarius. Classification (NCBI taxonomy): domain Eukaryota; kingdom Metazoa; phylum Chordata; class Aves; order Cuculiformes; family Cuculidae; genus Clamator; species Clamator glandarius. The sequence continues at coordinate 704,885 of JAUNZM010000238.1, forward strand.
TGGAGTTAAATCCAGCTGGAGGCCAGTTACAAGTGGGGTTCCCCAGGGCTCAGTGCTGGGTCCAGCCCTGTTCAATGTCTTTCTCAGTAACCTGGATGAAGGCAGTGAGTGTACCCTTAGCAAGTTTGCGGACAACACTAAGCTGGGTGGAAGTGTGGATCTGCTGGAGAATCGGGAGGCTCTGGAAAGGAATCTGAACAGGCTGGACCGCTGGGCAGAGTCCAGTGGGATGAGATTTAACAAGGCCAAATGCCGGTTCCTGCACTTGGGGCACAACAACCCTATGCAGAGCTACACACTAGGAGAAATCTATCTAGAAAGCTGCCTGGAGGAGAAGGACCTGGGGGTGTTGGTTGACAGCCGACTGAACATGAGGCAGCAGTGTGCCCAGGTGGCCAAGAAGACCAATGGCATCTTGGTTTGTATCCAAAACGGCATGACCAGCAGGTCCAGAGAGGTTATTCTCAGTTCAGTTCTGGGCCCCTCACCACAAGAAGGATGTTGTGGCTCTGGAGCAAGTCCAGAGAAGAGCAATGAAGCTGGTGAAGGGGCTGGAGAACAGGCCTTATGAGGAACGGCTGAGAGAGCTGGAGTTGTTTAGCCTGGAGAAGAGGAGGCTGAGAGGAGACGTCATTGCTCTCTATAACTACCTGAAAGGAGGTTGCAGAGAGGAGGGAGCTGGGCTCTTCTCCCAAATGACAGGAGACAGGACAAGAGGAAATGGCCTTAAGCTTCGCCAGGGGAGATTTAGGCTGTACATTAGGAAAAAATTTTTCACAGAAAGGATCATTTGGCACTGGAACAGGCTACCCAGGGAAGTGGTTGATTCACCTTCCCTGAAGGTGTTTAAGGCACGGGTAGACAAGGTGCTGAGGGGCATGGTTTAGTGTTTGATAGGAATGGTTGGACTCAGTCACAGAATAACGAGGTTGGAAGAGACCCACTGGATCGTCGAGTCCAACCATTCCCACCAATCCCTAAATCATACCCCTAAGTACCTCATCCACCCGTGCCTTAAACACCTCCAGGGACGGTGACTCAACCACCTCCCTTGGCAGACCATTCCAATGCCTAACCACCCTCTCCCTGAAGAATTTTTTCCTAATCTCAAGCCTAAATCTCCCCTGGTGGAGCTTGAGGCCATTCCCTCTCGTCCTGTCCCTGTCACTTGGGAGAAGAGGCCAGCACCCTCCTCTCCACAACCTCCCTTGAGGTAGTTGTAGAGAGTAATAAGGTCTCCCCTCAGCCTCCTCTTCTCCAGGCTAAACAACCCCAGCTCTCTCAGTCGCTCCTCATAAGGCCTGTTCTCCAGTCCCTTCACCAGCTTCGTTGCTCTTCTCTGGACTTGCTCCAGAGCCACAACATCCTTCTTGTGGTAAGGGGCCCGGAATGATCCAGTGGGTCTTTTCCAACTTGATTATTCTATGATTCTATGATTCTATTAATAGGAATGCATTTGCCCTCCATTTTTGTCACTGTATATACACAGAAATATTTTATTAGATGGTATTACAAGATTTTCATCAATGTCTTCTACTTTTATTAGAACTCATAGGTAATGAGTAAAATAATTAATACAGATTATAAGAAAGGATTAAGAAATGCATAGCTAGTTTTTTTAAAATTCCCTGAATTCTGCAGCAACTGTCATGATATTATTACAACATATGCTTCACCCCCATATTCAGCTATGTACCTACTGAGCTGTGGCTTGCACTTTTAAGATATTCATCAGTTCTGATTAATTAGAACAGTTCAAGTACATGGCTTTATTTTTAATTCAAACCATCAAACATGAGGCGAGTAAAAATATATACATTTCTATCCGTAAACCAAATAATAATTGATGGAAACGCAACATGCAAACTACCTTACAGAACATTGTTGTTTGTATACTATAGAAATATTATGAATATTACCTAGTTGAATTAAAAAATGCTACCTCTGCAGCACCTGCAGCAGAGCCACAGCTGCCTGCAAGCAGCTGAATACAATATAAATCCCCCGAAAAATTTCACAAAGGAGTTGTGTCTAATAGTTCAATAGTGCCCCATGGAACATTCTTCCAAGCATCCTGATTACACTACTTTAACTCTCTTCTAAAACAAAAATTTCTCTGAACAGGGATTGTGCATTTAGACAGAATTTGTCATCAAATTTCCCTGGTTTTATGAGTGTGGAATGGTGGTGTATGACCCTTTTGAATTCAGGATCACCAAGAAACAGCTGCTATCCACAGACGCTGGACTGGGACAGCTACAAACCAGCTCTGAAGCCCCATTCAGTAGGCTTCACCAGGCATTGCTTCCAAGAGGTGAGAGCATCTGCTTGCAATGAAGTCATCAAAAACGCTGGAGTGGCCAACCTTCCTCAGATCACCGTGCCCCATTCCATTTCCATGTTACGCTGATCCTCTGCCTGAAATAAGCAGAAAGTCTGCCTGTGGAATGACTGCACCCATTTGGGCCCTTCTGGGTCATATAGGGGACCACCACAGATACTGGGCTCCTCATGCAACTGCACAAAACCTATGTGGGCAGCGGGAAGGAGTTTGAGTGAATTCTTGGAGAGAGGCTGAATTTTCATCTGCTTGTTGTGAGGAGCAGGAAGGAAGAGGGAAGGCATTCGTTGACTCAGAGGGTAGATAGCTGATTGATGTCTGATAGGAACTAGTCAATGTAAAGTCACATTGTAGCTTTATGTAAGATGTCTGTCAAGCCCTGATTATGGTGCCTCTGAACAAATGCTGAGACTCACTTTTCCCTGCTGACTGGAAAAAAACCCAACAATGGGTACACAAACATTGACGTACACCTTAGACTATGGGTGCTGTCACACAAATCCCTAGGTCACTTGTTTTTTCCACCACCATGGGGAGAGGTTATACACACATCTTGCAAGGCAGAGGGGTATGTGAGGTCATGCACGTTTCTGCCTATGGAAGTTGTAATCAATAGCACAAAAGTCTTCAAAGGGTTTGAGGGTCTCTTCTGGTAAACTAGATTTCTGTGTTTTAAAACTCTTTGTCAATTTTTTGTTTGGTTTTTTTTTTTTTTTCCTGTATACTGACACACCTCTCCAGCAGACCATTCAAAAGAACAAATGAAAATAAGAGAAAGGATCACAAAAATTTTCCATGATAAAATATATTGATTCTTTTGGTACCTCTTTTCTCCTAGCCTAAATTATTATCAGTATGAATAGGTAATCTTGAATAGAAATAGAAAAGCAAAATGGCAGTGAAAACAGACAGTTTCTAGTGCTGTGTGTAGGCACATGAGGACTGATAAAGAAAACTGATTTCAGGGTCACAGATGTCTGTTGCTGGAAGGAACCAACACCGTCTTTTTTACAAACTGATGTATTCATCTTTATCACTCCTCGTCAGGCTTGCCAAATCAAAGAACAAACTGTGAGGCAGAACAGTCTCATAAGCTGAAGTTGTCCCACTGTCAGGTAAATGATGAGCAACAGATAAACACTGACTGACAGCTCCATTCTCAACCCTTTCCTACGGCAACTAGTTCTCTGGCTGCAGTGGGTTCCTCAGCAACTTAGAAGGTTTGGCTTAAGGAAGATAACAAAAACAAACGAGCAAAAAGTCTTCCTGAAGGGTGTCTAGACTTCTGGGTCCATGGTAATTGAGGAGAAGACACAATCTGTTGTTTCTACAGTGTGGTTGTTTCTTCTTTTGTCCCATGTTGAAAGAACATGCACTATGAACGAAATAGCTATGATTTTACTGCCCAATACAAGAAGTCCTCTCCTAGTTTTTCTCTCCCCAAAACAACTTAACACATATGCCACCTTAAAGCCTTATTCGAAGCAATGTTTTAGCATCCAGATACTGAAAAGTAAGAGCAACTAAGGTGAAGGTTACTTGCTGAGAAATAACGTATACAATACTATACAAGATACATGGCTTTTGCTTCAAGAATCTAACAGATTAGTGAGAAAGTATCTTTTCACCCATAGACATGGAAGGACTGTATTGAAGGACCCACAAATCTATTCCAATGTCCCCAAAATTATAAAGCTTTACTATCAAACTTTGGCAAGGTAGATGGTGAAATGAGAATTTAGCTTAACACATACCAGCTTGCTTTTCATTTTGTGCTGCTCTCATGCAGCCTATCTGATCATATCTGGAACTGGTAGCTGCTCAAACCAAAAATAATTGTATTAATATGCATTTATGAAGTTTCTAGCATGTGAGATCTTTGATCAGTGTCTCTAAGTGCTACTGGAATACACGTAAACCCTAATCCTACCAGCTCTACTTAAACAGCTAAAAGTTACCTAGTGTGAAAGGTATCATAAAAATACAAAAGAAAAAATAAAGCCTTTTAACTATGAAAAGGCAAAACTATAGCAGGAAGAAAGGATAGGAGGAAAACAGGAAATTGCAAATACAGTTTACTTCAGCCTGTTAAATGAAAATCCTGACAAATTCTTGAAAAAATTTAATCCATATACATGCATACACACATAGAGAAATATAAAGGTAGCAGAGGTTAATCTGCATCCCTGCAACTATGAATAATCATTGCCAATATGTCCCTAGAATAGATATGAGTGAGTAGGTACTTACAGCAAAGGCAAAAATGCACACATGACAGCTAAGTCAGAAGAAGATATTTGATACTTTTCACAGAGTTACTTTTAGGCTACATCAGCAGATTGATGAAAGGAAGGGAGGGAATGTGAGTAAACTTCTAAGAAATTAACAGAACCTTAATGACATGGAAGACAAACACTGACAACAGATTGGCATCGGTGCAAGGCTTCCCAAGAGATCAGACTGAAAAGCTGAGATCTTAATGACTGAGCTTGGAAAGGACACAGAGCTTTAACAGGATTCATTAGGCAAGGGAGAGGGAAAAAAATCAAAATAAGAAAGATTAAAAAAAGTATCAATAATGGCAGGGAGCAACTATTAGAACTATTTGAAAATATTAGAATGGCAAGTTTTGGGGAAGGCTTAGATATGCAAGGGAAGAAATAGGGAAGTCAAAGACAGGTTAAATGGAGGGGATGTTGTGAGAAGTGACAGTGGTATCTGTCATCTCTGTCATCTCTGAAAAAACAGTGTCAGACAGAAAAAGGAAGACAAGTTTAGGAAAGACAGAAGAAGATGAATACACATGTAAGTCACCACTTGAAGACTTTCGGTGAAGATCTATTGATGGATGACAAATCAGCAAAGCTTTCAAGTAAATCCAATAAAAATGTAATTTAATAATTAAGGAATATTTCATGTTATCTGTGTAAGAACAATAGTTTTACTACCTCAAAGCAGTATAACGTGTGTTAAATGTTTTCACTTAACAATATAGTATATTTATTGGTTAAAACATAAGATTTGAAGGAAATTAAATGAAACAGTTGAAGAGTTTATGTCAATACAGTTTGTGTAGTTGTGCCATTTATCATTATTCATATAGTTACAAATGGGTGGGAGTGACTAGTCAGAGATGTGAAAGAGAGCTTGACTAACTTCCTGAGCTACTTACCTTCTCCATATCCTAAGTGAGTGAATATGACTTTATTATTCTGCATGAGTTTAACCATTGGTTTACTTTGTCTTGTTCTCTTGTTAAGAAGTTCCTTGAAAAATCATTTACTTGCCAATAACCACTGACTCAGCTGGAAAACACATATTCCAGCTTGGTTTTCTCATAAAAATGTGTTGTGTGGAGTCCTATTAGACTACTGTTTAGATTTTTCAGCCTTTCCACAGTGACATCTTAATTTAAATGTATTTTCTTTCAAATTAAGAAGGCACACATTGGCACACAAAAGATCTGAAATCACCAATCTTAATTATGGTGAGTAGTAGCACGTACAAATCTGTGGGATAATAATATTATGCATTAAATTACAACTCAACTTAGTAAAGACAATGTATTCTAGGACAGGAATATGCAACAGATGGCACAAAAAGCCTCACCACTTCCATAACACTTGTCTAATTAGTATGTACTTCATAATACAATCTACCATGGTACAAGATTAGCCAAGAATGGGGAAAAACATGCTGTTATAAGAAAATTGCAGCTGGAGGACAAGCTGAATTCCACCCTTAATCTTAGGTCATCTTCTTCCAAATGATTCATTCATGCTTCTGAATTCATAGCTGGATGTACACCAAACTACCAGTGTTTTTTTATGTCATATATGTAATTCTAAATCATATCACACGTACTTACAAGTGTGTATGTTGCTTGATATAATGGCATGAGCAAGAACAAGATGAAAAAAGCTTCTGTGCTTAGCAGGCTATACACAGATAATTAGCTGATTCAAGATTTTAAAGAAGTCAACAGATGTGGAAAGTTATTATCCTCTTCACTTCCGTTGCCCTTGTAGTTGTAACGGGACAGTGACAGCAGATGAGCTCCTGTGACATTCCTGAAAAGCCACGTGCTTCTGAAAATCAATATATTTCAACAAGTTTGAAAGTGGTTGCTCCAAAAATAAGTTACAAGTAAGAGGAAGGCAGCAAAAAATGAAGCTATAAATTTTTTTTCCAGATTTACATTAAACAGTTGAGGAATGTGTTAACATAACGGGGAATATTTCTTCAGAGGCAGAATTTTAAGTACTAATATTCAAGGAGAAAATAAAACTGATTACATTACTTATTTTGCTTTCCTCTCTTCAACTACTGGAACATACAGTAAATTTTTAAGATGATCAGAAGAATCTGATTCATTGGCAGCTGGGTGCCACTGCGCTTCTGCACCTGCTGCATTGAGAACCATCCTGTGTGGAAGCCTCTCCTATCAGCACTGCCTGACCTGAATTAGGTTGTAAGCAGAATAAGATGCTTCTCCCGTTCTGTGGTTTTTACTTCAAGTCACAGCATCACCTTTTTCCTTGTGCTTTTCCTTTCAATAACCCTGCATCTAAGTCTTCTCTCCCTTCTACTGTATTGTTGATGTCTCATACACAAATGGTTCTTTATAAGGAAACCATTAAATTCCTCTTCATATTCTGCTTTCTTCACTTTTCTTTCCACATAGTATTTCTCTGATGTCTTCCAAGGGGAAGCTGACAAAATAGAATGCAATTACAACTTTCTCTCTCTTTCTCCACACATAAATTTCTTACTTGTCGTGTCACAAGTCCCACTAACTATGTCTCCTCTCCTCAGTGGTGATAACGTCATTTCCTTTTGTTCATCACCCTTCATGCCCTGCTGGTTCTTCCTTTTCAAAATACTGATTTACTTTCATTTCAGAAAAAGAAATATAAATACAGAAGTATCAGCCCTAACCTCATCTTTGACCTCATCTGACATTATAACTACTGCTCCTGCTGCCTTGTTCAGTTACTTGATAATTAAACATATACTCACAATCACAGTCTGAAGTGGTTTACTAATTTCACAATATGCCCCTACAACCTGTCTCACATCATCTGCTCACATCCAAAGCTGTTCAGACTCAGTGCTCCATTCTGGAGCACTTCACATCTCACATTTCTAATTGCTTTGCTGGCATGGCTTGCAGAAGATTCATCTAATCCCTCATTCCAGCTTTCTGTAACAGTTTCTTCAGTCTGTTTTATAGGGTAAAAGCCCTGTTTTTTTACGTTTGAAACCATTCAAAGCAGATTACATGTCCTCTGCTCTAGTTGGTTCTGGCAAACCAAATGCATGATCTGAACTTTTTTGTTAATTAGTTTGCATCACATTCTGGCAGTCCAGTGGAATGCCTGTCACCTGAAGGAATTCTGTTCTGGACATTCTGTTCTACCACCTTACCCAGCATCTTTTCTAAATGTAGAAATAAACCCTGTATGTAGGTTCCATACCCCTCCCTGATGAGGCATAAGACATCTGTGCTAGTTTTGATTTTTTCACTCCTCTTTTCTCCCCTGTCCTCTATTCACCCAGACATATCTGTATAAGCACTGATATTCAAGTCTAATTACAGCTCAGGCAATTAAACTCTATTTAACAAATCCTTCTTCCATTCTAGTTCAAAGATAGAATGCAATGTCACTGTGAGGCATTAAATGGTTCTACTCCTCCCTAGAAATGGATATATATGAATTAAAGTGAGTCTTTTATGTAGTTTTTAAAGGATGCAGGATGAAAGGCGCTATATAAATGTAAGATATAGTTTTTATAGTCCAACGTCTTAGTGAAAGGTTGTAATTAGTGTAAGCACTGCTTAACAGAAGTAAGAGCTTTGCCTTCAACATCAAATGTAACATCTTGACAAGATGTAGATTAATATATGTTGGACATAGAAAGAACCTTGTAGTAAAATACTATAATGACGGTCTGAAGAAGCTTTGAAATCAATAGATGACAAGTTACTGAAATTAGGGAGGGTGACTTGCTCTGCTAAGGACAGCTAGTACATCAGATAGACTTGGTTTGATTTGACCTTACATTTCTTGTAATTGTTTTTTCTTTCTGGTGAGTTCAAAATTCCTTAAAAGTTAAAGGATTTTGTTGGTGTTGCTGTTCTGGTTGCTTTTTCAATCTTAGTTTGTTCTATACAAGATATGGTGAATGTTTACACCAGAGAGAAATTCTAGGAGAGCAAAATGTTCCTAGCACTGCAGGATATTTCAAGCCTGTGATTTATTCAAAATCTAATTCAATTATTAAAAATAGACAGTATTTTTATATCTTTCAATTCTGCTATACACCAAATCGCAATAGACAGATATTTTCTATTAGTGTTTGATAGCATGTTGTTACTGAGGCCATAAAAAAAAAATAAAGGCCACTTACAATTTTAGTATAAACTATGATTAATTTTTATTAGGATGATACATTTATATATTATAAACTGACAATGTATTTGTAGACTTCGTCCCTGCAAGTTAGTGGTTTTTCTTGGTGCAGAATGCAGAATTGTATATGAGATATTTGAGTGTCTAAACCGATGTATGATAAATGAAGTAGCATGCTACTTATACGCTTATCATGTTCCCTGACTAGCAACAGGTTCAGCAAAGGGCACAGCCAGTAAATGAAATTTTCCACCAGGACAATATATCATCACAAGAAATGTATGCGTTGGAAACTTACAAGCTTGCTCAAGATGCGGACAAGGTGTGAAATGGTAAAAAATGAAAAGCAGAAACAGCATATAGTAAATTTCAAATTCAGCTGTATTTCCATATTGGCTGAGCCTGGTGCTTTAACTATTTGAAGTCATGTAGTGTAGAAAATAATAAACACACATGCACAAATTTAGCTCAGTTTTAATGCTAGGATAAACTTCCCTAGTTCGATATCCTATAACTTCTTTTGAGAAAAGCATCAAGTGAGAATATTTTTTTAAATCCCCTTCAGAGTCAAAATACAAAGCAACATCTTTAAATGCATATTTCTTCTTCAGAGTTATGGGTTGAAAATCTGCTCCAGGAAATGTTTATCATAACTTTCAACACTCTGTGGAGAGCACTAATTAAAAATAATAATAAAAAACTAGGAAAAAAAAAGGAATAGTATCTATATATTTCCCAGTGGATTTTCGTTTGTTTACAAAAACATTTCATAATAAAAAATTCTGACATATAACCATGGAATCCTAACACCACACAAGTACTACTGTTTTATTGCAGAAAGATACACCAAATACCAAGGAGAAATTTCTTGGCATTCTGGTAGCAGGTGGAATCACATCTGAAAATACATTGATAGTGTCTGTTTTTATGGCTACCTGCTGTCCAGCCTCACTGAAGAGAGATGAGCAGTGGAAAAACTGGTCAAATTCTGGATTTCCATCTGAAAGAAGCTTCTGAAAAGTCTTGAAATTTAATCACTACACTGCAAGAAATCTAGCAAAATGATGTTGGCTGGTGTCTATGTATTATGGTAGTGGCTATATTTAAATACTTGAACAATTTTATAAACTGAGTAGCAAATGCTGTTCTTTTCTCACGTCCTTGCTGGATAAAATACACCTTTGGAGAGATTTGGCTGATTTAGTTTTACTGTGCACAGTAATTTTAAAACCAGCAGAACATATTGTGGACCATAATGTTTTTCTATTGCTTTCTTTTTTTTCCCCAGAAAAGTCTCCCTCCCTCCCAAGTGTTCATTTTTCATCCCATGTGTTTTCGCTTTCTGTTTTCCCCTCACAATGGCAAAATCTTGACCTGACTGAAATCAAAGCAAATTCTGGCATTCCATCTAATAGAGCCAGGACTTCTCTTCATTTTTGTGCTTAAGTTCAGCCTTTCCTGAGTTATGTTCTTCAGCTTTATGCTTGATGTTTTTGAGCCTTACCGTCTGTTTGGATTTACTGTTTCTCTGTCTATCACAAATCTAGATCTAATTTTAATTTTGTGATTTTCTCTAACTTTTTATCCTTATAATACTAATTCAGAATCAAACTTTTAATGCTTAGACAGACTGCTGTCTTTTGAAGCACAGTGAGCCAATCTAAAAACAAACAAAAAAACCACAGTGTGAGCTCTTTGGTATTTAAACAGACAGAATTCAACAAAGTCCATGTTCCTTCTAGAACATGAGGCTAGATCCAGTCTAGTCACAGTCCTCTGAAAATTTAGTTCCAACTTCCAGGTTTAAGCAACAGCAGTCTAAGAACTAAGTCCCTAAGAGTAAGTAATTATTTTTGCAACTCAGAGGAAAATGAGACCACTCACTGCAAGCCTCCAATTTGTGTCCTTTGCTCTCCCACTCGTCTCATAATCTTTGCTATGCCTGGACCAAAAGACTTAATCTGCTTGGTTGATGTCAAACATCAACAGTTTACACACTGTCTGGTTAACTTTGTCACTCTCAGTGCTGAGATGAGGAGACGCCATGGGTGCTGTTGCCATTTCCAGAGTGCCGGTATTGCCTATGCCGGCTCTTTGTGCCGGTGTCTGAGTTCAAACACTCAGGCACTGCTCTGTAGTTCTAAAAGCCAAACCCTTTTATGCATTCACAAAGTAATTTCTAAACTGCTGTTTTTCTATTTATTTCTGGCTGTAATTCATACCCACCTTACTGGACAACAGGCATATTTTCAGTGGTGTTTGCTTCAGAATCACAGAATCACAGACCAGGTTGGAAGAGACCCACTGGATCATCGAGTCCAAACAATCCCTAAATCATTCTGCCTTGTTGGATTGGTTAAAACTTCAATGAACCCTAGCTTCCACCGAATTTCTGTTCTTTTTGCCAAAGTCTTCTGTTACTCAGGATTGTTTTCTTGATCCACAGCATTTTTGTATTCTTTTGTTTAACTTAGTAAATTGACATTAATAGCCTTGAAACATTCTATATAAACACAACAAAATATAGATCTCATTCATTTTTTCTTGTTTTACAGAGAATAAGCAGACCTGCAGTTAACCCTGATAGCATCTTTGTATTTGCCATCTTTCTCAGGGGTTGTGGATGAAGATAAAGAAAATTGAGCTTCACCACAACTGCCATGGCACAATGCAACATGAACTACTTAAAATATTTGCAGTTTCTTAACACTGTTAGAGATAAAACCTTTTGGAAGGATTGTAAGAATTAACGATTTTAGTTGGCAAAGGAATATGTTTCTTTAAACTGTTTTGTACCTTTTTATCTGCCATTTCAATAACTTCCTAATAGTTTGTCCTTTGAGACAAATAATATACTTATCATTATAAATCATACTATTCCATAAATTGCGATATGGAGAATAACAACTAGCAGCTTTACAGCTCAGACCAGGACATCTTATATTTGCCTCAAGGAGCAATCTTGTCCATTTAGAGGGCCATGGGAAGCCATGAGAAACAGCAAATGGAGTTAAGAAAACTGTCTTTATGATCTCCTTTAACTCTTTGAAAGCATTATAAGTAATACTTAGCTAGTAGTGTAAGTAACCTGGATTTATAATGTTACAATATTACCTTGTTTTTTGTTTGTTTAGACAAAAAAAGGCTCCAACATGGGGCAGCACTCAATCTTTTGTCTTTCCATCTCATCAAAGACCATGGACAAATATTCCAAAGTATATTAATAAACCATTCCCTCACAGAACACAAGATGAAGAGGAATACAGCTCTCTTTACACTTTCATTTGCGCTTAATGAACATAATACTGATTTTACTGGAATTCTTCTGTTGCCATTTTGACACCAGTCAATTATTGATTTTAATCATACAAGATTATCCCTGATAACTACCCTGAAAATACAGCGAGATTAAATTCCATGGATTTATGGATATTACAGGATTCATATACTTATTACTTGGAGGATGTGAGGGATGAAAGAGAGAAAGAGATGAAAGATAAAAAGAACAGAATAGTTAAAGGAATTAGTCCTACTTCCTTATGTAAAATAAACTTCCCAGACTTTAAAAGCATACAAAAATTAAATATTGTCAATAAATATCTGGCAGCACTTTAACTCCAGTGGAAACAGAGTCCGTTTAACTAGGATCAAGAATTAAAAACAATAGAAAAAGAGAGCTTTTGTGGTTCATTTAATGCACAGCCTTAGTAAAAGTAAAACCTGCTGATTGCAAGTGCCATGAGTCTGAGGTTACGTGAACTTAATATTAACTTTACAAATCAGGAGCTTTATGATGAAATGGATCTCTTCACTAGAAAATCCCCAACTACTTTGTGGCGTAAGGAGATGTTATCTGATCATTCAGTGATGTACTTGTGGTTTGTACATTTGGGGACCCTAAAGATCATCAGAGCCAAAGTATCTTCCCTGGGGCCTTTTTACTCTGCTGGCACTTACTGAAAATCTACCAGCAATACACCCTCCAGAGCACCAATCATTAACTCATTGGAAGTCACAGGCACAGGGGTCTGGGGTTAGCAACTATTAATTAGTGTAATTATTCCCATGATGACAATTGCCAGCTGCAACATCCACTTAACATCTATTCTCAAATCTTGTCTTTCTGCAATGCTAATGTTTCTAATAGGTTCATTTACTGATTACATTCACTCTAGTATATTGTTTCAGATGGACAGGATGGAAAGCTGATACCCAATATTGACCTTAACAGTATCCTGTGATTAGAAAGGCTGCTCCTACGATCATTAGCCACATCATTCTATTGAAAAACATATATACTATTTGTGGTAGATTTGTGTTATTTCTCCTCTCTCAAACATGCTTACAAATCTAATTTCCTGGAGAAATATCATGGTGTGTTCAAACTATAGTCTTCAATAATGCACTCATTCAAACAAATGCACTGTATATATTAGTTGCAGAATTTGATATTTCAGATTGTTTCAGCTAACAGTGATATGCACATGATATAATTTCAAACATGTTTCTTCAGTCTTCATTAGAAAAAAAGAACAATGAGAAGAGGTAAAAGACTTCGATCTGTGTTTGCTTGGCAGTGTTTGAATCCTGCATGATGGTGAGCCACGTTGAAACTGTGCAGTTCAAAGAAACTAAAATGCTCAGCATGCATTTAAATTAGTCCTCTATATTTTCTACATAAACAGAGAAAAAGAAATTCCATAAGTCTAATTTCACCTGCTTAGGGAATCTAACATACCTCTCCTGTGAGAAGGGAGTTTAAGATGTCCACAACAAACAAGGCTTTACCAGGACAGAGAGATAATTCACTTAATAACAGAAGGAAGTAAGCTTTTAACAGGAAGATTTTTCTCTAGATTTTGAAAATTGCAGGTATTTTAAATACATGATGTGACTAACTTCACCAATGCTTTCATAGGTCCTACTGATTCCAAAGAATATTAATCTTGTGCCTTGTATTCAAAGGGCATAAACCATAATCAATCAGAATTTATCATACGAGGAGTCTATAGAAGGAAGATTATCTGTTAGAAGGTAGAAGAAGAGTTCCTCTTTCTAATACAAGTAAAGTCTGGATTATTAAAACAGGAGGAAAATTTTCCAGTACAGAAGCAGGAGAAGGGTTATTCTGACATGTTGCACGTTCTTCATTCTCCAAGAAAGTGGCAGCAAGAGCAATCAGCGATGTTGTACACTGCATATTAGAGTTCAAAAGGGACAGCAGAACAGAAGCATGGTGCTTTCTGGAGAAGCTTTAATGCTTTTCTCTTACTATGCTGATAGGTCACAAATCAAAAGATAAAATACTTAAGAAGCTGTGTTAATATAGGATATCAGAGTGGTTACATGCTACTTTAGTATATATATTTTAAAGAGTCTCTTGGACAGTGCCTCAACTATGGAGGAGTAAGTGGAAGCAGCAGTGTTGCTTTTAAATGTGCTGCTAGATTGTATTTGCGGACATTTGATGTTCTTCTTTAATAACCTCGAGTAAAAGGCTGAATGAATTTAACAACAGTAGCTGAAAAAAAGTGCAATGATTCATATTATAGGAAAATGGAGAAAAGGATACAGGACTCTCCACTGAACACAATCCTATATTGTAGGCAATCTGTGATAACACCCTTTTCATTTCAGTTCAGTCCCATAAAATTACCACTAACATTACAACTCATGCAGAACACAGATAAATGTAAAAATGTCACAGAATTCTTCCAGATGGGACTTTTAGTTCCACTAGATCACCATCTACTTTTTTACTTGTCTAATATTTCATTACAACCTTCCATAAGTTAATTTTCTTTCCACTGACCATGTAAATCACAAATCAATTTTCATTTAAAATGCCTGACTACAGATTGCTCCTGAAAGCTCAAAGCATATGCTTCAGTGAGCTCTCCAACATTCTTAATGCACATTAGAAAAATGTTGTGGTATTTTAAAAATCTTTTTAAAGAAATTAATTTTACATTAAAGTCTGGCATGAGACCCAAGTAGCGGTACTCCTTTCCCTCTCCTCCCCCCCCACCTCTAAAAAGCAAGTACATATTTGAAATGTAACCGTATGTAGAACTAAAAGTCTTTCAAGACAATGACATTCATTCCTAAACCAAAAATTCAGGCAAGAATATAAACTGCTTTAGATTTGCAGAAAGCAGGCATGATTACTTAATCCCAAACCCCTGCTGCAATCATGTACTTCTCTAGGGGAAAGAAGACAGAAAAGGAGGAAACCCAGTAACAGTTCAGCTATTGGTTGTGTTTTATTTGAACAACTCTGTTTCACCATATTCTCCTAGAACCTTTATCTGGGCTAAAATATATGACTGAATATTGCTAACTTTAATCATGGAAGCAGACACCCTAAAACCAATGGGATATGCCTGTGAGGCAAGCAGGATTCAGCCTTTAAAGAAATTTGTAAGAAATGCTTTTTAGGAATATCTAAAAAATATCCTGAAACAGTATTCCCTGAAATATTATTTCCTTATATTAATTTAAACACAGTGCTCTCCCTTTAAAAATGTGTAAACCTACATTTGGCAGGCTGGACTTGGGAAATCTAGCTGCTATGGCTAGTTTTGCTACTGTTTTGCTGAGAAATACAGGGCAGTCTCTTTGCTGCTCTGTGCCTCAGTTTCCATATTAGTAAACAGTGAACCAATAAAGTGATCCTTTTTCATATTAAACAGGATGACTTGAATGCTTGAGCTGACACATGCATAAGCATTTGCTGAATCAGAAGGAGGGAAGAGGGATCATATGGTCATTTTACTCTTTTTATAGGCGGACTATGTTTCTTTACATCAGGATTCCCTGATGTAAGCCTCAGATTGTTTTCATATGTTTCTGTTACTTGAGAATGTCAGCACTAACCTTGAAGGGCAAATATGTCAATGGAGCAACCTGGTCTAGCAGGAGAAGGAAGGATTGTATCTTCTCTTGGAACACAAAGGAATTGTAACCCTTTCTAGTGGCACGACCCCAGATCACTGAAATCTAGTAAACTGATTACATGCAAGGAAAGAGTGAAGCATGGATCCTCCAAGTCTCTTTCTTGATATGAACCCACATGCAAGCCTTCCCTTCACTCTCTTTTCCTCTATGTACCTGGCATATCCATATTTACCATGTCTCCCTTCACCTTTGGGGTTGTCCTTCTGTCTCTGAAGTTTGCTTCCGTGCTGTTTTGCACCACTCTATCTCAGCCCTTAGTGAGACAGTACAGCTTTGAATCCCAACTTCTTGAAGCACTCTGACATTGGGATTCTAGCTTGGGGGTGGTGGAGAGGGTGTCAGTTTAAATAAGGCTGAGTACTTATGACAATTGAAAGTAGTTCTGCGTTAAGTGGGACTCTTTCTCATAATGCAATATGTCAGCACTGACCACTGAAATGGGGGAAGGGAAAGGCTCTTGAGCAGTCTGTAAACAGGGTGTTGCCAAACCATTTGCAGGTTATAGTCAGCCAAACCTTGAGGGTCTTCACATAGGGTTTTATAAAAAGCAAACTCCCAATTGTCAACAGGGCCTCAAGCATCACATCTAATGTGAATCTGCCTCACTAAAACTGAGAGTTGAGGCTCCTCCAGATTTTCCTCTGTGCTGGCACATCGCAATCACCACTTAGAATTGACTACTTGCTTTTAACAATGACGTCGACTTATTCACATATGAAGAAGTGTGGGGAAAAATGTTTGCTTCCTGATTTAGAGAAAACTCATCATCAAAGGAGGAAGCTATTCACAATAGTGAAATCTCCAAACCCACGTCTATTAATAGTCACTGGAATATTTATGGAGTAAGGATAAATGCAACCAGTCTGATCCTCTAAAAAGACTTATAAAGTTAAGTATTTTATCTTTAACTAAACAAACAATTGGTTTGGTTATCTGACCAATCAGCAAAAGGCCCACGAAGATAGTCAATGTGGGAAATGCCTGTGAGTTGGTTCAGTTGAGTGGCTAGCTTTCTTTCTTTCTCTTTCCAATTTGCTTTGCCAGCTAAGGGCCAGACAACTATGATTTTGGGGTTTTACACCACTTGTTTTTGTATTTTTCCACCCATATTTCTTTTAGTGGCTTTTTGTTCCATCAGCAATGGTTTGGCATATGCTTCTAATGATCAAGAGGTGAGCAACCAAAGAGGAATCCAAACCACGGTGGCCAGAAAGCATGCTAGACACTCGAGCATTTTTCCATTAGGGACATCCTCTATCTCTTTACATTACTTTGTGAAATTCTTTTCTGGATGAGTTTCTATTCCACAACCTACTGGATAGAGACTCCTGGAAGAGAGAGCTAGCTGAAGCTTAAAAGGCGCAGCAGCAGTATATGCACATGCTCATAAGTACAAGCTGGGACATGAAAAAGAGAATAGCTGAAGGCACATTACAAAGCAAAGGAAAGCAAAGACTTCTCATGAAAACCATGCAGTCTGCTGAGGGTCTTTTCAACCACCCATGTTTTCATGAAATTCAGAGGCAATGAGGACACTTAAATCTGTACAGAAAACGTGACGCTTGGGAAGCCTGTTTCCACATACTAGCAAATACAGATCAAAACTTCATATTTAGGTGTTTACATGCCCATTTCAGTGATTATCAATAGATACAGACACACACAACATTTAGGCATTCCATTTTCAGAATTTTGTCTACAATTACTAAACAGAACATTACAGCTGCTGGTGGATAAAATCAGAGCTGACAAGTTAAATTTAACTTTTCAGGTGCTGACGGCACAGGTTTTTTATTATGTAATGCTGCAACCTGGACACTCAGTACTTTAACAGGAGACTCTAGTTGAATAACATTGCTCTGAATCATCAGCAATGAGAATTTGGTTTTGTTGCACGTACAGTAGTCACCAATTACTTCTTCCCGAAGCTCTAACATAGGTTTAAGGCTATATCAACATTGGCAAGTGATTTGATGCAGTATGAGAGGATTGCTAGATGGAGATAGTTGGCTCTGAGTCTCTTTCTTTCCCTCTATTTACACTCTGGGGTTTTTACTTTACATTGTATTTGCTCTAGTTTCTTGCACTGAATGTATGGGTCTTGAAGCTGTCCCAAGGGCCAGTCCTTGGTCTGAGCCTTTGTATCTCCACCTGGCTCTGGAATTCAGCTGGTATGTATATGAAGTGGGGCTTCTACTTTAGTTTCCTCCAAATAAATCTGGTTTGTGCACATCAGACTAACATGAGTCAAATGGTGAAAACAGAGGGATTAATTTTGACTCTGCTCTCCTTCTTGGAAACAAAATACTTCAGTAGATGCAGCCTGCTATACAGTAAGATTTATTTTGTGAACAATGGCTTACCTCCTACCTTCCCAAAGCACTCCAATGAAAACTTCCTTTATTAACACCAGTAAGTTTAGGTTTCTCAATCTCAGTTTCTAAACTCCACCATGCATTTATGACATGATCAGATCAGGAGACAAAGAGAATGCAAGTGGAATGTGACTGTATATAAATTGCTCTGTATTGGAAATTTCATCCTATTCTGTTATTTACTTTTCTCCAAGTAAGATAATTGTGTTTGTATAGGTATAGATATAGATTAGATGTTACATTACAAAGCCACAAGGGTTCTTCATCTTGTTAACATCAAGGTTGTCATAGTTTGTTTTGTTTTGCATGAGCAAGAGCTTATTACTGAGAACCATTGTCATTCACATCAACTTTTGTCTTCTTAATGGAACATTTCTGAAATGAATGGCAGGACATACATGTTTCAATTCAAACTGTACCTTGGAGTCTTGCTCCCACTGAAGTCAACGGGGCTTCAGGACAAAGGAAGCTTTACAGCTTGTGTTTTTACAGGCACGCCCTAGTCTCTTGTTCAGTGTGCTTTTAAGGAAGGCTAACTGTGATCTTCAAATCATTTTGCTTTCAGGCATTATTTCAATTGGTCTACTTGGCTACCTTCAGGACTAGGTTACTTGCACACTTACACTCTCTTAGGCACAAAAGATGCTACAGTTCTTTGTATTCCTTGCAGTGCACAGGATGCTGTGATGCAAATATACAAGCCTTAGCCTGTCTCAGTTCACAAGAATGGGTATAGTTTGCTGTGCAGAGGAGGTGAACTAAAAACAAGTCTCACTGCTGGAGAGGGTAATAGCAGCACTGCTTTTGCATCAGTCCCCTGCCAGGCAATCCATAGACTGACACTGATGGTTGCTCTGGAGGGAGTCACTTACCCTCCGAGCTAGAGGTAAGATGCCAGATAAGCAGTAGCCTGTAAAAAGGGATTAAAAGAAGAGAGAAAACCAGGGGGAAAGATTAGGATAATTTACCCTTGTATGTTGTATCCATCATAAATCCCATTGTCAGTATCTATTGTTCAAGTACCTGACAAACTTCTGTTTCTATCCCCTCCATAAAAGCCTCCATCATGTGGAAAGTTGCGTACCTTTCATCGTTTTATAATAAACTGGAAGTGAGTAACAGTGCGATATCAAAGGAAATAAAACTCCAGTTGCTATTGCTGCTGGGGTTGCCTTCTGAATGTGGCTTATACAATATTTCATCTGTGCTGACACCTTTCACTCTCAATTATTTGGCTGCTGTCAAAACAAATCAATCATATTATAGCACTGTGTCTTCATGTTACCATTCTGCTGCAAGTTAGCTGCATTAGCTTCAAAATATATGGAAGTATAAAATTTATCTCTATTATTTATTTAATACAACTTTCTCCCTTGTGAGTTATCTCACAAACACAGCAAACTCAAATTATCTGATGTCAAATGTTGAATATACATATAAATACCACTAAGAAATCTTAAAATAATGACACTCATGGGAACAGAAATGCATAAAGATACACTTGATAAGCCTTACACTTAAAACCAATGATATTCATCTGACAAATGGAACAAATAGTATATGTTTTTAATTTTGGTTGCAAGTAGCCAAGGTGCTTACATCAGATAAATGTAATTTCATAAGACATAACTTTAAACTACCACTCCTGCTAAAGCAGAATAAACCAAAGATTTAAAGAACTGATTTTGTTACTGCTAAAATGAAGGTGGAGGGGGGAAGCTGGGCCTGAATATTTTTCTTAAATGCTACAGTGCTGGGAGGGAAATACTGTCGGCCTCTGCAGTTCATTGCAACAGCATTGATTTGGGAAAGCAAAACCTAAAATCTCAAAAAGAGAATCTGAAAGTGATTGCTCTGTTCAGATTGCTAGACTTACAGTTTTCAGAGAACATGCATAGAATTTGTTCAACTGCATCTTCTAAAATACAAAAGACAAATATGCTGGGAAAATTACAATAGGTTCATCACCTCCAGACATAATTCCAGAGAAAATTATCTTTATGATGAAGGTTTATTTCTAACATTGCATAGTTTATCATAACAAAACACATCTAAGTGAAAGAAAACTCTGTAAGAGATAGTAAATCTACAGATGATTAAGTTTAAAAGCAATATTTGTGTTAGAATAAATAACAAAAAAAACTTATAGCAGGCTATAGTCTGAAAACCTATACTGTGTTAGACCTTATTAACCTTTATGGAAACTTCCAGTCCTTCTATGGGCTGGGATAGGACACTGTAGGTCCCAAATAAGGAAAATTCACCTTACTATTGCATCTAAAAAAAAAAAGCCTAACCTAGGCCTATGAACTAGCACAAGACCTAAGAATTTAGGAAACTGAGTGAAGATCCAGTTGTGTCTGAGGAGCTCAAGGAATCTAACAGTAGTGATTTTAGCTGCTTTGTAGGGAAGCATAGTGCTAGCTACCTGCACACTCGTTTACAGGTGGGAAGAGTATTGCAGAAAATGTGCATGAATTGTCTGCCATCACACAGGACATACGGAGCAGAGAGCAGAGCAGAACACAGGCCTCATGTCTGTGCTTTATCCTACATCTGTCAGAGCAATAGGCTTGAGAAGACAAAATGTTCAAGGAATGAAAGCAGCTTCAGGGTTCGGCAGCAAAATGAGAGAGAGGCCTGAAGATCTTCATGAGTACAGATTTCTACCCAAAGGACATAAAATTACATAGTGGACTGGGGATGAGAAAACTCAAGGAAGTTTCACTTTCATTGTTTCTGATGTCACCAGACAGGTCTTGTTCCCATTTCTAGAGCAATCTCAGTGACCCGCCCCCCCCCCAAAAAAAAAGAAAAAGAAAAAAAGCTATAAAATCTATCAAGAAACGTAAAGAAGATTTTAATTAGAAAGCAATAAGACACCCTCAGAACTTTCTATGACAATAAAAAAAAAATGAAAGAGATCTCCATAATAAGAGGAGGTGTATGATTCTGTAATACAGAACCACTTAGACTTTAAAGAAATTTCATTAAAAAACTGGCTCCCAGGCAGTCAACTTGTGTGTTCCATGCATTCAAAATTTATACTATTAAAAATGCCCGTAAACCCAGTTGGTCAATAAAGACTTTGCTGTTTTTATGAGTCTCTAAATATATATGTGCTTGATTAGAATCTCACTGGTCTAGCAGGCACACAAGTTTGTACCCAGGGAGTTTTTAGAACATGAATCATAGAGATTTTATTAATACAAACACCATGGAAAAACAAAGGAAATTAAACCACAAAGACTATAAATGTCTGACTTAAATCCACTAAGGCAAGGAAATTAAGACTGAAGGCTGTAAATCCATGCTGGTAATCTTTTTACAACTCACTCTATTGCAGTAAAGAGTCTTTGGTCAGCATCTGAATCATATATGCATATACCATATAGATGTACCTGCATATCTGCATGTAATCTAGATGCACCTCTCCAAATGTATGGGATCTACAAGTGCATGTAGCATATATGCTATAATGCAGAGTTGAGGAACAGAGTGACAAACCAACCTTAGCTAGGACTTTTGCTTGCATTTGAAATTTCTTGGCTTTTGTAAGATTACAGTATGTTAAATGCTTAACATTATTGGAGTGACTTTTCTCTACATTAATTTAAATTGCCATGGTCTAAATTCAAGATTAAAGACTCCTGGAAACAGGTGCAAAGATATACTTTAAAAGCAGCATTAAAATGCATCCATGTTCTGGTTGACAGAAATTTCATTTATAATCTTGCACACAGAATATTCCTGCCAGGAGCAGTATCAGTCTGAGTCAGGGCTCAATAAAAGGGTGCATTCCCAGAAATGCCCAGGTATTTCATATCAGTCGCACAACAACTCCTAGCCTAGAGATCAGGTCTGCCAAAGGGTAGGTAACCAATATTTTTTTGGTGGAAACTTTGGAGGGGTGCAGACTTCTTTCTTTCCCATCTGCTTCTTGGCATATAGTCCGGAAAATTAGACTCTGCCACACTTGGCCCAAAATTTTAAGTAGGTGTGAACATTTTGATTTTAGAATTAGTTTGATTACTTCACATCATTACTCCTTAGTGATGTTGTTCCACCCTCAGTAGCGAAAACCCAGGCATGTTTGAGGTCTGTTTTGGGTGGAAGTCAACAATAGAACATACAAGCACTAAGACTACTGCATTTGAATGCCTTAGATGATATGCCTTTAACTTATGGGGTAGAACATCCAAACAACCACTAGTTAACACACTGGGAATGACCAATAAAAAACTAGTAAGTAATAAAGTCCTGAACCTTTCACATTCCCTCTGTGAAGGCAACAATTTGCCTCTGAACAAGATGAGCAATTAACACGGGGCCAGAGCATTCCCACAGGAGAAGCCTTATACTGTGTGGAAACTAACAAACAAACAATTCTGGTAAGTCTCTCTCTGCACTATCTTCAAAAAAGCAGTTTTGCCCTTTCTCCTAAAGGCAAATGTCAGGCCTCACAAACAGTATGTTTCCTGTGAGACCAGATGGAGCCACAAAACCTTCTACTCAACCCATCTTTAGGGATCTCTGCCTATTTACTTCAGTTCCCCTACAATGCAGTTTGGACAAGATACAGATGCCAGGCTGAGGAAACCTGCACTAGTGGCTGCTGATCCACAGGGGCTCTGTGCATGCCACAGTGTGTTCAACGATGCACAAATTTCTCCTATTTTTTTCCATGTATTAAGGTAGGGAGGTTAGTCTTAGGGGGTGCCTAACCCCTTCTTCGTGTGAGTCCTTCACTGCAACTGTGTTATCTGCAGCATTTACACAGTGATAGGGGGAGGTATATTTGGTTTGAGGGCTTCACAGCAATTGCTAGCAAGTGCAGCTCCTTTTCTTGGTTCTTGTCATTCTTGTCCTGCTTATGTTAGTATACTGCAGAAGTACCTGGGAATAAACTATTCCTCTAAGTGAAACATCATTTTGATTATTACTGACATTGGTGCTCATTAAAATACATAAGTGAAACACTACCTTTCTGTAGACTCTGAAAGCTATTTCATGTTACTTGAAGGGGAATACAAATGAATAGGGACTGCATCACTTTAGTTAAAAGTGGAAAATGTTCTAAAAACCTGAAATTTGGACTCTAGATCAGTGAGTAATTCAGGTTTGTAGTTTACTTTGTTTCTGTCTCTTTTTTGTTTTTCATCTCTCTGATTTGTGATTTTTAAGGTATGTGTACTTGGAGGACTGCAGACAGAGCATGTTTACTTTATCTGTTGCACAATTAATGATACAAACTGATGTTCAGATGAAACAACATCTAATAAATGTAAACAATTCTCTTTTTTTCCTTTTAGTTTCCATTGTCTTTACCTAACATTCATTTTGACAGATCGCCACATAAAAAAAAGCCTTTTTAATTTTTTTTACCACCATCTATGCCTATAATTGCCCATATTAGTGCATTGTAATGGCAATCTCCTCACTCACAAGTTCCCCCTCTACTGTATTGCAGCTAAAATATGACCTGAAGCTTTTTACATAATGTGATTTAATGATTTCACATTTTCAGCCATACAAGGTTTCCGTTCAGCGTGGAAACTTTTCACTAATGATTTGGGGAGATACTTTGTTCTCATTTCTTTCAGAACTCAGGACTGAGAAACTCTGACTTGCAAATAAATTATTGACATCCATTTTAGGAACAGTATGATCTGTAGTGGAAATGAAATACGTGAAATTTCTGTGCCATGAGGCTAGAATCTCAAAATACTTGATTTCTTTCAAGATTCAAGTGTCATTCAAGCTCTGTATCAATGGATTTATCTAAAACACTACTGTGGCACTGCTATGTGATGTAATATATTTGGGCCAACACTTTGCAGAGGGAAACCAAAATTGTCATCTATGGTGCGTGAGTGGTCAGCAGTAAGCTGGTGGGCAACATCATGCTAGTTTCTTCTCATTTCAAACATGTATACTGCACCAAAAAGGTAGCTAAAATACATAAACTTTTTAGATAAAACTGGTTCAGCTGTCATGGAAAAGTGAAACCCCCAGGGTGCTATCCTTTAGCAACTTCTCAGCACTGGAGCATTTTCACATTTCTTAGTAATTTCCACAGGAAATCAACAGGGTTAAAAATTATAGTAAGAAAACATGACAGAATAAACTGACCCCCCCCCCCAAAGGTATGTTTCTGTTAAAATACACAGAAATATTACACTGAGACAAAAATCAGATGGGTTTAAGGAGAGAATATCTTTCCATGAACTTCAGCTCCCAGTCATTACTGAATACTCTGAGATGAATCAACAACTAGTATGTTGGAAAGAATGTGGAGAAGGATAATGAAAATTAAAAAAAACACTCTTATCCCCTTCTATCTCCCTACCTGCTACCCCCTCCCATCCCCCCCTTGCCCCAGAACCTACAGAAATCTGATCTGGCAAAGGAGACCTGCAGAAACTGAAACTGTTCAGCCTAAAGAAGAATTTCCTGAAGACAGAAAGTTGAATATTGATGTACATCAGTTCGGAGGACAGGAAGAAAACTACATAGTGCTTCCTGCATTGTCAATAAGGACAGGCCAAGAAGCAATGGACTAAAATCAACAGACAGGCAACACATTTTCTTCTAGGGTACCTGCCTTACTTTTTCTCTTCTCAGAACCTCACCATTGCTATTGTGACACTACCAAAATTTTTGCTGGTTACGTTCCCACTCTAATTCTAAGAAATGGTAAGGGGAAAACAAGTGGAAATTTCTTGGGACAACAAAGTTCTTGGATGGTGTTTAAACTCTTATCTTCAGTGCTGTTAGTGGATTACAGTAAAAAGTTATGGTTGTTGATTTTTTTGTGTTCTTCAAAGAACTGCTGGTGGAAAGCCGAAGTTCAACAGGTGAACCAGTGTTATGCTCAGGGATTTCTGTTTACTCAAAAGCAGATGGCTCTATTCTGCTACCAACCCTCTGGCACCTTGGTAAATTGTATTCTTTGCATATGTCTTGTGCATATGAAATTTGCTTAATAGGAGCCAGGGAAGATACATTTTTCAAAGTTTCACAGCAAGAATTTACACATTCACCTTCCTCCTTCTGTTCATACTTAGGATTTATTTCCTCAGGGAATAGGTATGGCTTAGCAGTGTGTATGGCAAATGAAATAGTGTAATGAACAGAAAATAACCAAGTATGTTTCAAGAAAAGTCGTTTTGAAAGAGGCTTAGTCTAAACCTATTTTCACTTACAGCAACAAAATTCCTCTTGTCTTAGTGGTAGATCAGGATCATACAGCAACTGAACAATTTAAGACAATTACATTTGGAAGAAAAAAATCTTATTTGTGAGTAATTGACAACTGAATAACAGGTAATTTCACTGAGTAAGTTATAGTGTGTAATTTCCGTGTCAGTAATTGCTCTATTTTATGAATGTCTTGAATATTTAAAGGCTTGCTGTCTCAATTAAAATACTTAACATTTCTCCTCTATGATTGCTATCACTCAATGCTCTTTTCTCTTTACACAAGCAAGGATTTTCTTTGTTTTAGCCAGTCACCCTGAGGTCTCATACTTATCACTGTAAACCAGACCTGAAAGTCTCTGAGAAGAACATTAACTAAACTTATATGTAGATCACACAAAATGTAGCGGGATTACTCTCTGATCAACATTTAGAATTAATTTAACTACTCTGTTAGATAAGAACTTTTCTGAATTCCTGTATTATTCAAAAAATCTTCAGAACATTTTGTGAGTTACCTAGCTGGGGTAGTTTGTGATTAAGAGGTTTAGAAGTTTACTAATAAAAGAGGAAAAAGAAGAGAGAAGACCCAGCTCACAGGACCTGTGGACATCTGTGCCTGACTGCACTGGAAATTCAGGGACAGCAGATATTGCAACAGCAGGAGTAATACGATGGGTTAGAACACAGCATGAAAACATGTCCTCCAGTTGTCTAGGCTGACCATGCCACAGTGAGGTTTAAGAGAGACAGAAGTTGACAAATATGGACTGATTTTGCCTAAAGGGGAGGAATCGACAAAACATGTTGGATCATGGGCTTCTATGACTATACCTATAAAAATGTTGACTCCAAAACAGAACACACATTCTGTGATTATCTTTCAAAACACCACAAAAAACAGGGACCATAAATAAGTCCAATTCAATGGAGTTGATGATACCACACAGGTAAAGATGTTGTCTAGAAACAAAGCAGTCTCGCCTGATTCCTTCCTTCATTCACACATGCATTGGCAGTGGGCTACATAGGAAGCAGCAGAAACTAGCAACTGTGATTCAGGGCTCTTAGAGAACTATCTTGATCAAGTTACTTAGTTTCCTCAAGTATTGTTTTCATTTTCAAATAATGTGGGCAGTGATATTTGCCTAGAGGATTGGGGGGGGCAGGGAGGAAAGTAGAGAAGACAACAAACAGCAGCACAACTAACTGGAGGCTGGAGGCTGGCTGATGTTGTGCCCATCTACAAGAAGGGTCGCAAGGAGGATCCAGGGAACTACAGGCCTGTCAGTCTGACCTCAGTGCTGGGAAAAGTCATGCAACGGGTGATCTTGAGTGCTATCAAGAAGCACTTGCAAGAGAACCGAGGGATCAGGCCCAGTCAACATGGGTTCACGAAAGGCAGGTCTTGCCAAACTAACCTGATCGCCTTCTATGACAAAGTGACTCGCCTACGAGGGAAAGCCTGTGGACATGGTCTTCCTGGACTTCAGTAAAGCCTTTGACACAGTTTCTCACAGCATTCTGCTTAGCAAACTGTCGGCCTCTGGCCTGGACGGGCAAACAGTCTCCTGACTGGAAAACTGGTTGTATGGCCGGGCCCAGAGAGTGGTGGTAAATGGAGATAACTCCAGCTGGCGGCCAGTTACAAATGGGGTTCCCCAGGGCTCATTGCTGGGTCCAGCCCTGTTCAATGTCTTTATCAATGACCTGGATGAAGGTACTAAGTGCACCCTTAGCATGTTTGCAGATGACACTAAGCTGGGTGGAACTGTGGATCTGCTGGAGGGTAGGGAGCCCCAAAGGGATCTGAACAGGCTGGACTGCTGGGCAGAGTCCAATGGCATGAGGTTTAACAAGGCCAAATGCCGGGTCCTGCACTTGGGGCACAAGAACCCTAAGCAGAGCTACAGACTAGGAGAAGTCTGTCTAGAAAACTGCCAGTAGGAGAAGGACCTGGGGGTGTTGGTTGACAGCCGACTGAACATGAGGCAGCAGTGTGCCCAGGTGGCCAAGAAGGCCAATGGCATCTCAGCTTGTATCAGGAATGGCGTGACCAGCAGGTCCAGGGGAGGTTATTCTCCCTCTGTACTCAGCACTGGTGAGACCGCACCTTGAATCTTGTGTTCAGTTCTGGGCCCCTCTCCAAAAGAAGAATGTTGAGGCTCTGGTGTGAGTCCAGAGAAGAGCAATGAAGCTGGTGAGGGGGCTGGAGAACAGGCCTTATGAGGAGCGGCTGAGAGAGCTGGGGTTGTTTAGCCTGGAGAAGAGGAGGCTGAGAGGAGACCTCATTGCTCTCTATAACTACCTGAAAGGAGGTTGTGGAGAGGAGTGACCTGGCCTCTTCTCCCAAGTGACAGGGGCAGGACAAGGGGGAGTGACCTCGAGCTCCCCCAGGGGAGATTTAGGCTTGACATCAGAAAAAATGTTTTCACAGAAAGGGTCTTTGGGCACTGGAACAGGCTGCTCAGAGAGGTGGTTGAGTCACCATCCCTGGAGGTATTTAAAAGATGGGTAGGTGAGGTGATGAGGGACATGGTTTAATAGTTGATAGAAATGGTTGATAGGAATGGTTAGACTCAATGATCCTCTGAGTCTTTTCCAATCTAGTGATACTGTGGTTCTCTGAGTTCACAGGTTCTGTTCCTTCAGCTCCTTTATGGAATGTGTGATTACATTCATAGACAGGGAACTGTACCTGATACTCCAGCAAGTCCCTGTTTGATCCCATGCTTCTATCTACCAGTAAAGATTATAAAGGAAACTTTTTAATCTGGTAAGTTCATCACCTGCAAAATATATTTGACAGAAGAGTTACACCTTTTTGCTCACAATTAGACACTCATGGATAAACTAAAGAGCAAAGGTTGCCTGGCTTAATCCCTACCCTCCAGCTTTTCAATACAGGGTGAATAAATGACGTCAGACTTGCACAAGCTTATGTTTATTTATAATACTACATACACAGCAACCATAACCTAGAGCACTCCAGAGTGGAAGGATACATTTTTATAATGCCTATTTCTTCATTAAGATTTCATCATCCACCTACGCTAAAAAGCCACTTCCCCTTCACTTTGTTATATCTGCTCGTACCCACTCCTGCTCCTGCATTATTTTTTTAATCTCAAGTTCCCTATTTTACATGCACTCTCAAATTTTAAACAAGCAAAATTTGTGCATTAGTGTGTCCTTCCCATCTATGATTTATGAATGACAGGTTCTTCGGTGCAGCTTAATGGTATGAGAGAGACATTATTTTAAACATTAAAGTGAAAACCATTTACAACTATGATAAGAGAGGTCTGTTGGCATTAAACTTTAAAACATGCACAAGGTAAAGGCAAGTAGCTGCTCCAACAGGTGAGAATACTATGCACGTCATTTGTAAGGGAGTTTGTTCAACACGTGAGCTGTCTCTTCCTTTTCTCTGTTTCATAACCTGTAGAATTTGGTGTTCCAAATTATTCATCTGGTAATCAGCAGCCATCAGAGTTTTAAAACTAAAAGTACTTAGGGTGCAGTGTAGAGCATTGATTTAAAAAAACAAAAAGACCACTCCATTCAAGGAAAACTTTTCCTACCATTTGCATCATCAAGAAATAAAAATAAATAAATTAATAAATTGAAAGAGCTAAAGATTTATTTTTATACTTCCTGCTCACACCTTTATCTCTTTCACACTGGACAATCAGTTCCTTATCATCCTCTCCCACTGAAGCTGTACAATTCTTTTTTAAGGCATTGGCTAATATTTATCTCACTATACTTGCTTCAGTTCTGTTCAACAGTAACTGCTTTCTGATAAGAAATTAACATAATTAAGAGTAGTAAATAAACATCTCTGTGTTTTATACAGATTGAGTACTGTTTCTAACAGTGTTAGACATATTGATTGAACAGCAGAGGATACTAGGAAAGAACGGGGATCTTACCAAACTGCTTTTCAGCCTGATTTTAGACCACAGGGAGAGTACAGCAGGTATCCTAGGGTAGAACTGTTGCAAACATGGTACAAGTTGGGCAGTGAGGAGGATATGAATATAGATGAACCTTTTGCTTATGGCTTTGGAGTCCTGTAAGTCCCTCAGCGACTTGGATGAGGGTGGCAGAACCTTATTGATAAAGCAAAAAAGAACGAGAACACACATCTGGGGCACTGGTGGTGCTGACAAAATCTGATTTTATAATAAAAGTGACTTTCAAGCAATACTGTGTTTTTTGTTGTCCCTATTGATTCAATTACCTTAATCAGCAGTGGTGAAACACAATACTTGTCTTCATGCTGCCAATTGAAATTTTAAAGTGAACTTTGAGTGGGGAACACTGATCATTGATGACAGAAAAGCCTAGTGAAGTATTTGAGCACTTTACATTACTGATCCATAGAATATAAGACCCAACCTCCAATTGTTTTTTATAAAATTGCAAATATCCCTTAAGTATATCTCAATATTTAAAAAAAATCCAGATATTAACTTACAATACGTATCAAAAACAACATTCCACCGGAAAAAGAGATCACTTGGTTTGAAAGAGAGAGATAAAGTGAAACAATCAGGCAAAAGAACCTATTAGAAAAATGTTAAATGTGACTTACCTTGTAGATTTTGCAATGGCAAAGTCATGATTCCTCCTGCTGCAGCTGCTGCTACCAGCCCTTGGATGTTGGTGAGATTTGCTGTAGGTAGAGTTAGGACAAGTCCTTGTTGGCCCCCCAGCTGCCCAGCCATGTTGAAAGGAATAAGGATTGGCTGATTCAGGGCTGGAGTGCCTCCTGGCATCACCCCTGCTACTGCTGAAGCTAACTGCTGGGCTGTCAGTAATGGCTGTAACAAAACACAGACAGAAAGCCTATTTTGCTGTCTGTAGGTTCTGTAGGTTAGTATTACACACTTATATGTCTGCTGGCTTGGCATCCTTCAGTGTTGCATTACAGACATAGACCACTTCCAATATCTTAAAGCATGGATTTTAACCAACATAGAACGTATTAACAAACTTGAGAGGTTGAAGGGGTAAACCTTACAGTCAGATAGCATGGTAGCAATCCCAGCTGACTCTAGAGTGGAAAATTCATTACACATGCACTGAAGATAATTTATGAACACTAGAAGGCCTAACTCAAGTAACCCTGCAAGCACCTAAGTGCTAACATTTCCCAGATTTTCCCTGTTGTATGCTGACTGATGAAAATACTACAGTAACAATTAGAAGAAACTATGTGGTCCAGGACTGTCCTGGCAAGAAGTGGAAGAACGCTGAGTATCTCTTAGAGCATGACTGAACTTGGATAAAATTGTGAAGTGATATGGGAAATCCTTTAAAATGTTATATAGTGCCTTACTATTATGCCTACATTTTGCTCTAAAGAAAATAAATACCTGACATAAAGGATAATATTAATACAGGAGCTGTGTGTGACAGGCAGAACTGTCAGAGGAAATAAGGTTGCATTAAAATTGCACAAGTTTTATAATATTAAATCATGACATACATTTCAAAAATAACTTAAGTTTTATTTTAGAAAAACATACAGAAATCTAATGTTTCCAAACAAATGACTTTTGAAATATACACAATACATACACGCTCCCTTTTTGTAACACTAAACAGAATCATTCTTTCTACATTACACGGATCAGAGATGATCAATCATGGTCATGTATTTTTCATCAAATTGCATGTTTCAATTAGTCAAAAAGAAAGATACTGACCTGAGGCCCAACAGGGTATGGAGGATGGGACTGACTGGGTTGGTGCTGGTCTGCTGGGTTCGTGT
This sequence comes from Clamator glandarius, assembly GCA_033459285.1. Taxonomy (NCBI): domain Eukaryota; kingdom Metazoa; phylum Chordata; class Aves; order Cuculiformes; family Cuculidae; genus Clamator; species Clamator glandarius. The sequence continues at coordinate 735,953 of JAUNZM010000238.1, forward strand.
CAGGCAGCACTGTGTTTCCTCTGGCCTCTGAAATCCAAAGAGCACATGACTTTAATATCAAGCCTGGGGACTTCCACATTACCTTCTACTCTGATGTCACATAACATCAAGCTGAAAATGATATGTTAAAGTGCCTTATCAATAACTCAAGCACTCAAATCACTTATCAGCTGCATAAATTATGCTAACATTCATTCAGACCAGCCAACTCACTCAAAGAGCTACAAAAATCTGACAGCAGTGAAACTGAAGCTATCATCAATCCAGCTAATGTGGGTTGCATTATACAGCAATTTACATACAGTACATGAGCACTCCGTGTGTGGGAACTGCATTTTGTATGCTTAGGTGAGCATCAGCCGTTCTAATTTCTGAAAGCAAAAATTATCTGAAAAAAAATCAAGTCACATCTATTTTGTATCTTAAAGTATTTTCTTTTGTCAGTTATTGAGGCAGCAAAGGCCATACTATGCACAAGAAAAAGGCACTGTGAAAACTGAAACCAGGTATGCTCCAAGTGACAGCTTGTTTTCTAAATTACATGTGGGGGGTGAGCAAAATTCTGTGAAACCAAGGATTTCCAGCATTTATTGACATGATCAATATCCAACCATTGAACTATCTGCTGGGCACTAATGACTTGCTAAGCACAGAACACAGCCTGTGCTACTGGATTTCGCTGAAGTCTGCAATACAGATTTGAAAAGCAAAAGGAGAAAGAAAAACAGCCTATCAGTTGTAGGGAGTACCAAGATGTTTTCAAAACTATGTCCCAATCCTCTGTTTTCTCTGAGTGAAGGACTCGCATTGATTCACAAAGTTTGTCAGTGCTGATGGCATGATCAGGCCCACATTTATCTTTGAAGTTGAAAGAATGACAGCAAGTACTAAAAACAGCTGCAAGTGTACTGTGGTCTCTTAAAAAGAAAACCCGGCAGTGGTGTCAGGTGTCCTGGTTGGTACAAAAGCTCCTGTTTTGCTAGTTTTTCCCTGATGAGCAGTTGAAATTCCATTCTAAGTAAACCTTAATGAGATACTCTTTTCCACTGTTTGTCCTGTGAATAGCAAGTGCAAGATAATTCAGAACCAATTTATTGGCACACCCTGGTGCAGTAAGGAGAAAGGATATGATTCTGTCATACTTATAAATTTTAAAGAAGGTATTATCAGCTCATTTAAAACAAATTCTTCTGTATATTCTCCAAGAGGACAGACTTATAAATAATGGAAATGTGGGAAAAAAAATACTTCAGCACATTAAGATACAAATAAAATTGACTGTTACAGATTATTCAATTGACTTCTATCTCTAAAGCAAGGTGTCAATCATAACAGCATTTTAGAATAAGATTAAACAATAAATGTGCACAGTTTATCATGCAGAAATCTGAAAATCTAATTAATTTGTAATATTTTTGTGTGATCTCAGAAAGTCACAAATGGAAGTTGCTTTGGGGATACTTACAAATGGTCTATTGAAATAGCTGATTCGAAACTAATAAAAACATACACACTTGCTGACATTTTATAAAGTGATTTCTATACAAATACATTTGGCATTTTAATGAACACTGTCCTTTAATAATGAGAATAAGCTGACCTACTATAATCAATAAAGACTCCAATTGCATAACATGCAAAGAGACACAGTCGCTGATTTTTTTATGTGCAATTTACTCATCTGAGTTACCTGAAAAGAAAGTAATGTAACAAGATATGTGAGATTCAGTGAAATCTATTTTTCTTTCAAATGCATTACAGAACTAGTGTTGCTGCCACCCCTAAGACTGAAGACAGGTTATCTTCAGTATGGGTTCGTCCTATACAAAATGATGTGCTATGTTGCTAAACACAATTTTACCTTTGGTAATTTCCACATATTGTTGTGGGCTTTTCTTAATCTTCTCATCACAGCTGTATGTATAAAGTGATATTAGATCAAAGGCTCAATACCAATGAATACATCACTCCCTATTAAGATCAAATCTTCCAAGTCAATTTTGTTTATGTAATTTTAAGGGCTGAGAATTTTGTCTTTGTGTGTGATTTAATTAATATTAAAACAAGCTCCTGATCATCTGTCACACCATTAAATTGTCCTCTGAAAGCTTTGGGAGAAGAACAAAACTGGAGTCATATATTCACTAGAATTAGATTTTATTCCAATTACTACACCTTGAGCTCTCAGAAAATAAATAAGTTCTGAAGGCATATGCCTATGATTTGGTATTATGTCTATGGTGCAGCTATCCCAAGAACCACAGCTTCCTGTAATCTATACCCTAAGATTTTGCAATATTTCATCTCACAAGCTGTATGTCGTATAAGTGGGTAATACAGGACTATAAAGGTAAATTAATTAGACTCCTTTCCTTTTGCATTGCACTAATTGGAATCACTTAGGATTACATTCCTTTCATATAGTCACTCATCACAGTTGATACATCTCTTTATTTCAGCGCTTGAATGCTCTGCCTGCTGCTTCTACCTCACTTTCCCATAGTTACGATGCAGGCATCTCAGTAAAACGGCACACACTTTCACAGCACAAATGTGGTCTACAAGACACCCTATATGAAATTATGCACGCTGTGTTCTCAGACCAAAATTCCCACATTTCTTCTCATGCCCCTGCTAATCTGCCTGCTTTAACATCCACTCAAGAGACAAGATTTTTTCTCAAAAGCCACAAGAAAATCTGCCTGCTGGGCTGGCAGTAAATACAGCAAAGCGAGCATTTCAGGGTTAAGTTCTGTTGCACCACACACAGTGATAGCATTTGTTCCTTGTTGTACATTCAGTGAGATGCACAGGTCAGAGCTCCCAGGAAGGCAAACCAGAGCACAAACCACTGGCAGAAGGTTACTTTTTCTTTTCTGCCTTATAATGTTAACTGGATGTATTCCTCTGATTTCAGAGGATCTGAGGAGCTGGGAGAGCTCTATGTCACAGACCCATTGCTACTGATTTGGAAAAATACTTCCATTAAGAAAATGGCAGCTGTATTGTTTTTCCTCTCTGTTTTACTACCTTTATTTGGGAGTTCATTAGTTCCAGGTGCTGGAATGACCTTTGCAAGGAAATTCTGTTCAAATTCTAGTCCCCACTAATAAAAATGGCCTGTCAAAATCTAGCCTGGATTTTCCACTTGTCCAGACCCAGGCCATTAACTCCTGTTAGGCGATCCTCCAGCGCTGCTCAGCATTCTGTCATTGAGGGGTACAGCGGCAAGGAACCAGGAATCACAGCAGTCCTTAGGGAGCTGTGGAGCTACCAGCAGCACATTCTCTGTTCTTGACTGTGCTTTGGAGAGATTGTACTCTCACTACACCTCCAACTGCTGTTGCAAAAGGGACAGGGAGCTGGCAGTAACAGTGTACCTACTCTAGAAAGAGAAGTAATTCTCCTTAACACCATTTGTGTAGGCAAGGAGCTAAGTCTTTTCTTTATAACTGAGTGCTGCCATCACAATCAAAGTCCATGAGTTTGCTCAATAGCACCGTATGAACAGACAGGAGAGCTGCTGCATGGTACAGCCATGACAGTAGACAAGGCTTTAATATTTAATAACCAGTATTCATCATATGTGATTCATCATAAATTAATTATAAATTATACAATACATATACTCACCTCTCATCCCACCAAGGGCCTGGGAGGCCATGACACAATAAAAAATTGAAGTGCACTGTAAACATTGTAAAATAATCCTCTTAAAATAAAATATTATTTAAAATAAAAATAAGTAAAACAAAGGCAACCTTCTTCTCCCCTTATCAAAAAGAACGAAAAATAAAACTTCCAAACCAAGAGAAAACCCTTCTTGAACAATACTGAGTTTAAAAATGAGAAAACCTGAAGAGAAACATCAGAAGGAAAGAAAATTCTGCATTCTAAGGCCTCCAGTCCTCATACAAAATTACAGCTATAAATGCACTGTTAGAAAGTGTTTCCACAGTTTGATTCCTTTTTGTCTCTTACAAATCTTCAGCAAAACAACATGTAATTTAGTTCTAAATGTCTTTATCTCCCAGTGCCCCATGAAGGAGGGAATGTCCTAATCCCTCTCTCACAAAAGGATAGAAGGAACCTGCAGCTGACTGGCAAATGTGACTATACTGAAGAGCATTACAGGATATACAATGGAATGCATTTCACATGTACACCCAGCTTTGTGCAGGACCTCCTGATTCATCTACAGATGGGGGGGGGTGTCTGCTCAAGGGTACGATGCCCGCTGGCAGCTCCTCTCAAGTCCTGCACCAAAAATCACTCAAAGTCAATGCTCAAACCACAGCACAGGTCTAGCTTCAGCAGACAATCTGGATATAAAAAAACCTTCCTCACGATCTTCACGAATGAGTTCAATGTGCCTCACATTTGTATCAGAACCATGGAGATGCTGGGCTGCCTCTCTTTAGTAATAAATACTTTGAAATCCAAGCAGGATCAAATTTAATAACAATAGATTTTCTCTAATCAAAAGAACATATAAATTCTTCTGAGATATACATTTAAGCAAATATTTTAAATTAATCACTGTTCATAAAAGAACACACTATTTCAAGGAACAGTTCATATTAAAAACCTTAGATACAGTTCCACAATCTGACATTAAATTACTTGCATTTATCTTTCAGAAAATTTAACAATAAGAAATCAAAAGTAGACTTTTTTCCTTACTGTTTGAGCCAATTCACATTAAAGATAAAGCTTTAAGAATGAAATCATTAAAGGGAAAATATTACCTGTGGAAAAAAGTAGTCTTACATTTTAAAACTAATAAACTCACAGAATGTGCATGTAATATAGCTGCATTAACATTATAAGCTATATCAGGAATAAAAAAAGATAACTTTTCTAAAGAAATTAAATAGATTGACTGATAATATTCAAATTATCAGATATGGTGTGTGAAAGTCCATCATCTCTGATTGAAGTTACTCAGCTGTTCATTAAATGAGCCCTTAATTGTCAGCAATTATACCAGAAGCAATCTTGCTGAACAAAACTTAATAGCTGAAAGAAAAAGATGCAGCTGATAATGAAAAAACGTAACATTCCTTCCAAACAACCCTTATTCTGCCACGAATTGTGGCTCTTGATTTCACTATTTTCATTTTCTTGCTGCCTCAGAGGTTGGACATACAGGTAGGAAGCCTTTCCAAATCATAAAACCTTACTAATCAGATTGCTACAGAGAATATCACAAACATACCTAAATTTTACAATACTTGCAGGACAGAAAATTGAGATGTTATGCTGAATCTGCTTTACAGCAGTATTGTCCTATAGTTACCAGAGGAGATATTCCTGTTACCTCAGGAAAAAGATTCAAGTTCGGAAATTAAGTGATAATTATGAGTCACCTACTGAAATGTATGAATTTAAACTTGGATGACTTATATTTAATTTAAGTGGCCAGATAGTCGCTTTCTTCCAGCCCATGACAAAGATGTGGCATGCAATTCACTCATCTGGATTGTATCAAACCTCTCTGAAGTATCAGGTTATCCCACAGATCATTAAGCAATCCACCTCTTCCTACTGACCCTTACTTCAAATTATAAGCATTTCTTTTTAGGCAGTGATTTCAGTCTCACAAAACCCCCAAAACAAGTAGAAATCTAGGTGAATAGAGAATTAACACGAGCACCTGTTAACTCTGAAACCTAACAATGTTGAACTGTCAATATCATTATTTTACTGTTCGATCACTTTAGCACAACATACAAGTACTGTGTTTATCTTCCACAACATCAGATGGCCTCAACTTACATAACTTAACTCTCACTCCTAATTTTCCCCTATCTATGTACAAAAACCTTCTAGTTTACCTTTTAAAATGTTTGTGGTGTGATAAGGAAATGCCATATTGATCTACCATATTGACAAATACGTCAATTCAATATCCTGTACAGAAAAACTAAAAATCCTGCATACAATTATTATGAATTAGACAGGAGAATGAATAGAGCAGATTTTCTTTACTGTCTGCACCATTCAGTACCTGAGTAAGTAAAACTCCACAGTTTTATACTTATCTGATACTGCCACGGAGTTGCTACTCCAAAGCTACCAAAATCACCACAGAGCTCAAAATCCTTTTGCCAGCAGAGCACAAAATCTTTCCTTTGTCTTGTCTCCAGGGTTATTTTCTACTAAAGGATATTCTCTCGCAAGACACCTAAGGTAGATGAAATCACTGTGCTCATTACCCATATGCACAGAGCTTGACTTGTATTTATGCACTTGCATCTTTTGGGATCAGGACTGATAAGATTGAAAGTCTAGAACTGTTTATAATGAAAATCAGGATATTAAAGTGATTTATATTGTGGAGAACTTCTCCTGGGTGACCACCAGTTCCATTTAGCACCAAACAAAAAAACCTACCATGTCGAGGCACAAAATCACAGATAAAGCAAAACCTCAGCTTTCCCAACTGCCTTAAACAGTCTTCTTTTTCATGTTTATTTTTTATCCTCTTCCATTGTCTTATCTTTTCTAATTTCTCTTTTTCCCTGAGCGAATTTTTTTTTTATTTGTGCCTATATGAATATTCTTCCCCTTCAGATACCTCATGGGAGAAAAGAAGCATAACTACTGCAGAAAAGGTGAAGGGATATAATTGCAAAAGTATGTTCCTTATTCCAAATAGACTCATTCTACTTTTCTTTACCCCTCCCAAGTACATTGCATGAAAGTCCTTTGTTAATGGTACATACATTTTTTATGAATTGGACCCTCTGTATTGAGAGTTCTAGATTCTTTTATACTGTATGCATTAGGACAAATATAATCACATTAAGGTCAAAAAGACCCTATCAGTTTTCCCTGATTCCATACATTTCATATTCTTTGTTTGCTGTTAGTGCTGGTGAATGCAATGATGATAAAGGTTACTTACCAGAAGATGGACAGTTGAATGCATTATTATTTCATGTTGGGCAGCTGATCCCTAGCTAAGAAGGGCAGGAGGCTTCTCTAAATTAAACTTTCTTTTCTTTCCATCCCTGGAAGCTTACTAAATGCCAAAGAGTGAGCACATTAAAGAACATCTATTTTGGAACAACTGCTACACTTTGCCATCTTTGTAGTCAACTAAGATTTCTTTATGATTTTTTACATTTTATCCATGCATGCATTTTTCTTACTAACAGAGCAGAGCACAGGCTTACTACCAAAAGCTCAGTCTCCTGACATTCACACTCCCCATCTGACTCCTGTGCCCTCCCCAGTGCAAGGTAGACTGATATCCTATAATGATATCTATTGCTGTTTGCCTAGGGAACCTTGCACAATTTACATATTATAGGCTTTGCTGCTGACACTAAAGGCTGCTGAAAGCCAGGCAATACCTGTGGACAGCCTCTGGTGCACAGTAGTTCTTCTGTGTGGAAGAAGAATAACATGTCTGACACCTTTTGCTTTTTATAAGTTATGTTGATACACTTGTTTACAAAGGATAGGACAGAGGTAGGTCTCTGAGAACAGAGATTTAACTTGCGGCTTTGCCACCTACCAGGGACTGGAAAGAAGAAATTGTACGGTGGAAAGGGGATGAACCTAGTGTCCTATCAGTCCCATGAGAGTCTGCTTAGAAATTCATATCATCTGGTTCAGTGAGTAGAGAATATTCAGTTAAGGGAGGAAGTGGTTAATTAAAGCCAGTAATAGCACCTGGCATTAGATCTTCAGTGGAGGCAGTGTTCAGCAAAATGTACTCCACACTATATGTAAACTCCTATTGGAGTGTCCTGACCAGCAAGTATGGTCAAGCAACAATGGTTTATCACTCTCGCTACTGAATTCACTGTTTGGTTTCATCCCTGTGGTGTCTAACAATTTTCCACTCTCTGCTGTGGTCTTTACACAGCCCTGTGGGGCAGCTCCATCAAGTGTCTCATTATAGGTTGTTCATCTGTTCAGACTTTATTGAGACCCTTGAAAGAGCTGTCCCACAGAGTGGCATACTGCAGGAGTCCAGTAGAGATCCAGGATGAAACCTGAACAGTAGCAGCAACTCTATATGCAGGAGACCACACTACTATATCAGACTAAATCACAAAACTCCTAAGTCTACATTATAAACCTATTTAGCTGCACAGACACCTTCAGAAATTCGTAGCTACAAAATTTCAACAGCCTTCCCCTTTCAAAAGCAGCCTGTGCTGTCTGATATCTGCAGCAAGTTCTTATGATGTGGCTCAGCGGGGTGAGCCATTATTTCAAATGAAAGTGTTGGCCAGGAGCTGCAGAAACTCATGGTATGCACACATCCAGATCTTGTAAATCCTAAACTGAATTAACTTCTGTCTCTTTCTTATTGTCTGAAATCAATTGTAGTGACTGTTTACAAGGAGCATTTGCCAGGAGTTCCCAAACACTTTAAATTTATCTGGCTTTCAAAGAGCATTCAGTCTGCTGGCCAGCTCTTGCAAGCTATGTCAAGTCTGACCATTGCTAAGCCAAGTTTAAAACACACAGCAAGGGCTTTCGGTCTCTACACACATACATACTTCTTTCTTCCCTTCACAGTACACCAAAAGCTAAAAATACAAAAGACTGAGGAAACTAGTAGTCGGCATTATCACCCTACCTGCCTCCTGATTTTAAGCAGCTATCTATGAGACAACTATAGTGAAACACTGTGCAGCAATACTAAGATTTCTTTCACACACTAAAAATACACTAGGACAGAACTGTGGGAAAATAAAGTACCAAGTGTTTTACAAACACTTGGACACTGTTCTTGTAATGTGGATCTTGCCTTCATGTCAAACTCCCGCTGGGTTTCACATGCTGGATTAGTTCTCGTGGAAGGGTTTAGGAATACAGCACAGGTTAAACAGCCTTTACTCATAACAGGTGTATATCCCAGCACAGTCATATTACATGAAAGATCTTCTGGTTAGGAGATCTTGCCATGGCAAGACCACTTTGCAACAATGTGCTGTGCAGTAAGGAAATAAAGTAAAAAATGAAGCCACGCGATGTAGCTTTGTCAAAATATCAAGTTGCAGGCAATTTGCTTCAAAGACTGAGAGAGGATACTGTCATACATCCCAACAGGATGAAATTATATGGAATATAGAAACTGTTGGTAATCCATGAGAATGCTTGAGTTCTTATGTACATGTGTTTGTGTGGGTGTGTGTGCCTCCCTATATACAGATACATGTTTTTAAACAAATTAATTTCCTGCATCCGTTTCATTTCTATATTATTGCTCTGTTTACTTTTTCAGCATTACAGTAATTGAAAAATATCTACTGGTAAAAGTTGCTATTAATTGAAGTGCATTCATAGTATGTTATGTCACTAATAGACTTAGGTAACATTATTCTTTTATCCATTTTACAAAACATTATTTTATTGTCCTCTCATTTCTAAGATTTTACATCCACTTAAAGTCAAGCAGAGTGAAGGCTTTGCAGAATTCTGTTTTATTATTGTCCTGTCATTATTCTAACTCCATTACAGAACAACACAAAACCAGCATCAGCTTCCATTTGTTGTATTATTTACTTTGAGGATTATGTCAGATCTCAGCCTATGTGTACAGAGGTGCGCATATGTGCCTACTAAACATAATTTGGAGTTTGGCATAAAGTAGTTACTGAATCCTTCTAAAAATTATTTTAAACAAAATATTTTTAAACTATTTAATATTTCTGTAAGAGCTGTGTCATCTGATTTTGACACATGCAACCCTGTAGAAAAATCTCACTATACTAGTGTGCCTCTCTAACACAGTCGTGCTACTCCTACACAGAAGCTGTCTCACGTCTGGCCACAGCAGAGCACAGAGGACCCAGGGTCCACCTTTCCTAAAGGTCAGATCCTCTGGAAGTCAACAAATGGTTCAGGACACTTGATGTGCTTTATCTAAGTGGATTGTCAGTGCCTTCTTAGTATCTTCTATCAGTGCTCCCAGCTTTGGGGATATGCAAAAGACAGCCAGGGTTGTCATGAAATAGCCAGTACTTCCACCATCTGTTCCTTATGGCTGCTTTAAAAGAGAGAAAGATTAGGTTCTAATCAGGCAAAGGCAAGATGTGCTGTGTTTGGCTGGAGTAGAGTACATTTTTAACATCATCTCCTGTCCTGAGTGACCACCATGAGTCCCACACTACTGCCTGGAACAGCATCACGGACCTTAAAAAGCAATATGCCCAGTTTAGTGATGGGTCCTGTCATAGTGTGGGAAATCATGAAGGGTGGAATGCTGCTGTATGGACTATCTCCTGTTTAATTTGTTTAAAGGCTTGTCCTCAATTGGTTCAGGGGGTTCCTGCTATAGTAATTCCTACAATATGCAACTGAAATCATGGTTTACAACAATTCAAAGGTATTTCCATTACTGTCTCTAACCTTGGTTGCTTTGGATCAGATGGTAAGGTTTAACATTGCGATGAACTCCTCCTTTTGCCCTTGCTCCAGCTTAGACTTATCCACAGACTGAAGTGTCTTAGGGGTGTCCCTTCACCAAGTGGAGCCTTATATATGAGCCACAGTCTCTCCGGGGGTATGCCTGCTGTGGCATAGGCTTATCTACAGCCACAGTCGCTTTGAGGTGCACCTGTTCCTTCTCCATGTCCCCAGTGCCTTCAGAGATACACCTGCTCCTGTGTGGCCTTACCCAACACTACAGTCCCTTCAGAAGTAGACTTGCTCCAATGTGGCTTTATTCATATCTGCTGTCCCTCCAGGGGTCATCCTGCTCTGTCATGGGCTTATCCATAGCCACACACTTTGAGGTGCTCAAGCACAACCTCAGTCACAGCAACTGATGCTTCAAGGTGTACTTGCTTCCGTATGGATTTATCCGTAGCCGCAGATTCTTCAAGGTGTACCTTCTCCAGGGGAGACTGGTACTTGGGCCACAATCCCTTCAGAGGTATATCTGCTGTGGCACAGACATAACCATGGCTACAGGAATTTCTAGATGTACCAGCTCTGGCATGGGCTTATCCATGGCCACAAGTGCTTCAAGGCATCCAGGTCCCACATGGATGCATCCACAGGTGTAGTCCTGTCGACTCAAATTCACACTGGAGTTCCCACCTGCCTAGTACAGTAGCACAGAAACAGCAACGATACTCTGGCCATCTACCAGCTCAGATGCGTCACCACTACATTGTGAAAATGTTTCCAGGCACATCAGAATAAGATGAAAAGCAGTACAGCAAGCACCAGAAACAAAAAGCAGCCACTAAAGAGTGGTAGATTCTAATATAAAGTGAGGCAAGCAAGCCTCATGGCAAGCATGAAATCCTGCCCTACTAGCTAAATTAGGGAGAGAGAAAGACCTGGGGGTGTTGGGTGACAGCAGACTGAACAGGAGCCAGCAGGTGAGCCCATGTGGCCAAGAAGACCAATGGCATCTTGGCTTGTATCAGAAACAGTGTGACCAGCAGGTCCAGGGAGGTTATTCTCCCTCTGTACTTGGCACTGGTGAGACCGCTCCTTGAATCCTGTGTTCAGTTCTGGGCCCCTCACCACAAGAAGCATGTTGAGGCTCTGGAGCGAGTCCAGAGAAGAGCAACGAAGCTGGTGAAGGGGCTGGAGAACAGGCCTTATGAGGAGCGGCTGAGAGAGCTGGGGTTGTTTAGCCTGGAGAAGAGGAGGCTGAGGGAGTGACCTTATTGCTCTCTACAACTACCTGAAAGGAGGTTGTGGAGAGGAGGGAGCTGGCCTCTTCTCCCAAGTCACAGGGGACAGGATGAGAGGGAATGGCCTCAAGTTCTACCAGGGGAGGTTTAGGCTGAACATCAGGAAATATTATTTCACAGAAGGGGTCATTGGGCACTAGAACAGGCTAACCAGGGAGGTGGTTGAGTCACCTTCCCTGGAGGTGTTTAAGGGACCAGTGGACGTGGTGCTGAGGGGCATGGTTTAGTGATTGATAGGAATGGTTGGACTCAATGATCCAATGGGTCTTTTCCAACCTGGTGATTCTATGATTCTATGATTCTAAACAGCGATAACAGCTATAAATTTAATCAGGCACATTACAATCAAATCTGTCATTATCTCAAACACTTCACCAACGCTAGGTGCCAAAAAGGGCTGTTGTGTTTTAATTGCAGCTGGCAACTAAGCCCCACATAGCCACTCACTCACTCCAGTGGGATAGGGCAGAGAATCCAAAGGGTGAAAGTGAGAAAACTTGCGGCAGTTTAATAGGCAAAGGGATATCCGCATAGGCAAGCAAAGCAAAACAAGGACTTCATTCATTATTTCCTATCAGCAGGCAGATGTTCAGCCATTTCTGGGAAAGCGGGGCTCTATCATGTGTGATGGTTATTTGGGAAGATAAAAGACATCACTCTGAATATACTCCCCTCCCTTCTTCTTCCTCCAGGTTTTATTGTTGAGCCTGACATCATATGATCAGTTAAGGTCAGCTGCCTCAGCTGTGTCCCCTTGCAGCTTCTTGTGCACTCCCAGCCTACTCACTGGCGGGTTGGCATGAGAAGAAGAAGGAGGCCTTGACTCTGTGTAAGCACTGCTCAGCAGTAACCATAGCATCCTTGTGTTATCAAGGCTGTTTCCTGTACAAATCAAAAATACAGCCACCTACTGGCTACTGTGAAGAAGATTAACTCTATCCCAGCTAAAACCAGCACACAAGATGTCCAACCATCAAAGAATTCCTCTAAGATCTTCACCATCTCTTTTCTTTTCACATGTAAAGAGCATTGCTGGGTCAATTAGAGTAAATGCATTGGTAGATATTGCCAGCATTTCGCTTCCTCTAGTCACAGAATTCTTATCATCTGATACCACCCTGTCTTTAGGGCAAACACATATGTTGGATGTGGTGCAAAGTCCGTGCAACTGGGCTCTAGAGTTCTCTTTCCTCCACATCCAAGGGACCTCTCAGGGATAACTTCTTTTCTTTGGGACAAAGTCACTGCATGTTTTCCTTGCATCCACACATCTACACAAAAAGCTCCTGTTCTCATGTCCTGAATCCCTCAATGTACTTGTTACTGAAGGACTGCTGGAGGAAATAATATTTGCCGACTACTATGCAGTCCCAAGCGAAGTTCTGGTCACAATCAGTCATTCCATTAACCATAGCTCAGATTTGTCCCCTTATTATTCTGCAGGCCTGTTGATTATATAGATGATAGCATGTTAACTGGGTTTCACTCAGCAAGAGATGTCTAGGTTCAGAGTTTAGTCTAGGTTGAAAGCACTCTAAAGAACCCCCCAAAATACTTACATCCGTATTTACCATCTTCTCAGTTAAAATGGTATTTAAATAGCTCCTAGGGAAAATCCAGCCCTGTATGTAATATGTATGATTGACATTCATGAGACAGTTGCAAACAGAAAACAGGATACAATAGGTTTTATTTCAGTCATTGTGAAGCAGACCACTTGTATGTGTTAGCATACTTCACACATGTATTTTTATAATCACATTGGTTTTACTTAATGTTATTCTAATGACTTTTCTCCAAAGACCATTCGTAGATACCACAAACCCCTAAATGGTAACAATGGATAAACATCAGCTTGAGAAATGCAGGTCTATATTATTTATGAAGCTGCAATTCTCCTGTAAATAACCCAGTTGTTAAAATGATATGTATCTATGTAATTGAGTCTTCTGTATACAGATAAATAAGGCTTTATTGCAATGTCAGAAGTTAACAGACCAGTCAATAAAATCAATAACTCACTTTTTCTTGCTTATATATCTAACTTTTCTCCACCTTTCCTATGTCCTCTGTTTGTTCTGGTTACATATTAACACTCCAAAGGATATATAGCTCTTATGATATTGTTTTGTAAATGGCAGTCTGATGAAAAGTCTGAAGAAAGACCGCCTCAGCAATTTAATACTCTGCCTATTTATTGTGTACTTTAACAATTTACCTGTCTGGTGTAAATGAGAGAGAAAAAAGCTGTCTTGATCTATACATCAGAGTGCTAGAGATTTTTAATATGAATGACTACAGGAAGGTCTAAGTAAATTAGGCTCATATTGATACATTTAGCTAAAAGTGCTCCAGGCCTGGATTGCATTATTGTATAACCACTGTCAAAACAGCACTGACAGATTATAACACTGCACTGCTTATGCCTCCATGGTTAAAGTTGTGTCAGCATTTCCATTATGCTCCTCATTTTTCAAATATTTATAACTGGGCTGTAAAATTTGCTTTGGCCTGTAACTTGGTAAACCAGAAGCCAGATCCTACAAATCTTTACTTAAGAAAGTTGACTATTTTACTTCAGTGAGAGTGTTTCCATTAGCTGGATTGTGCCAGATTACAATCCAAGGTCAAAGTTTATGAGCCTGGCTGTTTTATATCCTTAATGAAAAGAGGATTGGGTCCCTTTAAAAATATTCTTTAAGAAAAAAAAATATGGAATTACTTGAAAATAATGCTTGGCTTTGTGATATGATTAGGTCCCTAATTTGATAATCTCTCCTTTTCAGTACATTGAAGAAGAAAAATTAGCAGCAAAGCTGCTGCAATGTGAAAACTAGCCATGGGGCATATGCATTAAATTTTGTTCCACTAATTATATTTTCTTGTGGTTTTTAATCTAGCATCTAGCACGTCTACTAAACAATATAAAATTGGGAGGCCTCCAAATGAGCCATTCTCATCTATCAGGAATACAAACATGCTCACAGAAGCGATCTTATTATGTATGCTCCATACAGGCTCTTCATTCAAAAATATTTTAACAGATGTCATGCTGGATAAATATAATGGCTCATCTGAGGCCGAGAAACACTCTACTCACAGCAGAAACAAATTTGGGCACCATTTTTCAAATTGAGTTAAGTCCTTAATATACACCCACAGGCTTACTTAGACTTATAGATACAATATCTTCTTGTTTCATCCTCCTTAGCTAGCTGAATACATGATCTGTTATCAATGAAATTTTCTCTGTTGTGATGCTACTCTCTTGGTTCACTGTTGAAATATGTCCTAACTCTACATTTGGCTTTTGAATAAGGTTACTGTGAAGCACTGGTTGGGGGACAAATGCAAGCCTTTTCTGCACGGCTCTGGTAGCCCACATGTTATCTACCAAGAAACACAGGAGCTGTGTGTTGTAGAACATCAGTCTCTGCATCCTCTCTTTTCAAAAACCAACCACAGACAAGACTGCCCAAACCAGGAGAGGGTATTAACACACTCCTACACTTTGTTAACCTAAGCCAAACATACCCAACAACAGGAAATGCTCTTAAAATGGATACAGAGACTAAATCCTGTTGATGGGCAACAGAAGACTTTACAGTTTGGGATACCTTTTGGAGTTTCTTTTAAAGGAGACTTGCATTTCCACTCTTACTGCTCCTGATGCAGTAGAACCTGTTGCAGAAAATTGTATTTGGCTGGATACTGTAAAGGTCTCAGTGAACAACTTCACCTTTGTGAGGAGACTCAGTGAAATAACATGAGCATGGGGCAGCCAAGATGCTTCTTTATCCTCTTGGGTTAAGACCCTTCTTTGCTCAGAATGACTGTGTGTTACTACCCTCAGATCTTTGAGAGGCTGCAAGTTTTTGCCAGGCTACATAAGAATTTAAATATTTTCTTTTAGTTTACACAGTTTTGTTTGGCATTGAAGAACAAGGCTCTGGCAGCTGCACAGATGCAAATACACAGTTAATATAAGGTCATATCTATTGTAAACAGCAAAAAAATTCTTTGCACTAAAGTTACTTTCTTCCCCATAGGTTTAATTTTATGTCATATAGTAACACAGACCAATTGTGGTAGAAAGCTACAGGCTTGGTGTTTTATAATAAAGTAGAAGTTTTCTTTGAAGAACCTCTGACTTTTGCAAAGTTTAAGATCTTTTAATACTGGATTATACAACAGTGCATACACCTGACATACCAACTTGCATGATGGTTGTGTTGTGTCATGCTGGGAGAGGAGGTTATCACAGTGGGTTGCAAGAAGGGATACTGTGCTTTCTCAGGGGAGCTTGCACTGCAGCTTGGGTCTCCAAGTCCCATGGTGGGACCCTTCAGCAGCAGCACTCCTGGCAGCCCAATTGCTCTGAAATGCCAGTGGGCTTAGTGGGACAAGGCTGCAACGCTACTCTGCAGCACTCAAATTGCCAGGCAAGATGCTGAGCATCATGAGTATCAATCAGTCCCCCCAAGCCATAAACAGCAAGACTTGGGGGCTGGCAAGGAGTAACACAGAAGAAGGGAGTTCATAGCATTATGTCTGCTGGTGCTCGCTGTTTTTAGTAGGGATTGGTCTTTCTGCAACAGCCTTTCTAGGGATAGCTCCCTGAAACATTAGCCAGCATCATCAAATAAGGCAGAGCAACTGCTAAGACTGAGTCAGTTGTTTGAGCATCCTATACACTGTGCGCCATAGGAGTGGGGCATGCCCTTTGGAGAGCACGCACCCAGCCGCATTGGCTGCTGTGTAGCTACAGTGTCAGGCAGCAAGCTAAGCATGTGTTTGAGCTTGAACACCAGGAATTGAAATGATTTCCTATCGGAACTTCAGAATGATCCACTACAGGGGACACAGCTCAGGGGATAAAAAAAGTTGTTCAGTCACTACAAAGAATAGTTAACAACATTTATGTTTCACACCTAGGTAAAATGGGCGCTCTCCTTCTTCATTCATTTCCTTCTGAAGCACACAGATCTAACAAGGGAAGCAAGTATAAGTACCCTTTATTCATGTTTATTTATTTACAAGAAAGTGGTCACAAAACATAAAAATAAGTATATGGGGTGCAAATCTATAATTCTGAGCTCTTTTTCTCCCACTCTGATGATATGTGACAAGCATCACAGAGCAAATCGAACCATCTGTTCTTACACAGAAAGACCTTGATGGTCAATGGTTTTTAGTCACCTAATCTCGAAGATACTCTGTAAACCTTACAAAAAATCCTGTGGATACTGGTGACAAAAGCATTCCTGCAGTGATCCCTACAGTTTTCTCCAGGGCTCTTCACTGTGGCTGCACTCTCATAGCATACATATTCTTAAAGTCTGATATCTCACATACATCTTCTAAGAAAGAATCATTCTCAGGCTACAACTGCTTTCCTTGGTTCCCCTTTCCTGCTTAGCATCTCTTTTTTTATATGCTGTTTTCCTCCTTTTCTGTGAGGAGTCTTGGGCAAAACTCCTGAAGCAGTGACTTGAAGAATATTAAAAATACATGCGCTTAGCTGCTTGTGTTTTTAAAGGCAGAGTGTCTCTTAAAAAAATCTCAAATGCAGTATATAAGGCAATTTTTAAACTCACCATTTTCTGAGAATAAGTATTTGGAATAAAAAAATATATATTTTACATTGAAATGGGAACAGTGGAGCAAGTCAGAGTAGATGGGTGACAGATCCTGCCATGAATACAAGGGTTTAAAACATATCAGGGCATCCTTCAAGCTGGAGGCCTTACACACTTCACCATCTCATACTGGAACAGAAAGTAGAATGTGTCTGTTAGGAACTGCTCATCACCCAAGAATACTTTCCTCCTCCGCAAAGACAAATATTTTCAAATGCTGTATCATATTCACAGTTTTCCTCCACTTACCGAAGACATAAATATCTTAATATTTCAAAACTACACTATAATGCAATAACATTCAGCATAATGACATCCATCAGAAAGGACAACTTAAAAGAAAAGCATTGCATTTTCTGTATGAAACAATACATAATGACCATTGCCTAGAAATGGATCGATCTGGCTCCAGTGAAGCAGCTGCATAAGCATTCAAAATAGCAATAACTACAAGCTCTGGTGAGGTAGTTTTCTCCCTGATATCATCTCATTTTATCCCTTCTGAGCAAGGCTGAAAGTTATGTAGAAAAATACACCCAAAGACAGCTTTCCATCTCTGCCCTCATTCATGAAATTCTCAATTTTACTAGTAATTCTCAGTTGACTGGCAATTTTCACTTGTCACACATTGTACTCAGTTTAATTACAACCACCATAAATCCTACTTTTTATGGGTTTACAGCATTTGGGCAGTAGAAAACACACTGGGACAAAATGACACATACAGAATTTGCATTTTAAAAGAAAGGTTTTTTGTTTAAATTGGTTTTTCCACTTAAATTTTAAACAGTTAATGAGAATAATAGAGGTTAGTAAAAGCATCGTCATCATTCTCTTCTTTTAATGTACTTTAAATGATTTCAGTGGAACAGAAGAGTCAAGACTGAATTTTTGTACTTGAAGACCAGATCTCACTGAATTGCACTCCACAAAGACACAAAGAGAGTTTGCCACCACATTTCTACCCTGCACTTTGACAGACAACTTGGTTCCAAACCAACAGCTGAATTTAAATAAACCTCAGCTTCTCTAGTATGCATCAGTTTGTGGTTATTCTCAAGGGGTATGCTTGAAAGTTGCAAAAGGTCATGACAGGAATGCCATATACCACAATAAGTGCCAGAACCATGCTTAGTTAGCTCTCAGTCCTCATGTACCACAGGTTTTCGGTTTCTGAACCCCTAAACCTTTTACTCATGTACCAAAGGTTTTCGGTTTCTGAACCCCTAAACATTTTCCATAGCAGATATGGAGACATTCATATAATCTCCACCTAAGTAAAATAGCTTGTTTTTCATGGGTTCCCAAGTGCACAAACCAGAGCTTAAAACCCCTTTCCTACCTACTCTGAAGTTCAAGGTCACGAGTCCATTAATCTTCCTGAACTCATTAGGTAACATTTACTGATTTTACAACAAAGAAAATACAGGGCATTCTTACTGCAATGGCAATGCCTTTCAAGGAATTAATGCTTGCTTTTAATAAATGACAATAAACACTAATGATGTGGTAATGGCGCTCACAGCGTTATTATCATGGGTTTTTATCTGTTCAGTTTACCTTGGCAGCCAAGTTGCCAGAGGTAAGAGACCAGGAGAAGTCAATTCACCCCCCAAACTGAGCAGTCGAATATAACCCACAGACAGGATTTCTGAAATGGACTCACTTGTCTGATAGACATGTACAGTCTTCTGCTTTCCACTTGGTACTGCAGAGGCAAACACCTGGCAACGCATTGGAGGTGACAGCCCTTCCACCTAGCAAGGACTGTTTCAAACTGCCCAGCTCCACAGTCAATTTTGTACAAACTCTCATCTTCCATGGGTCAGAAGACAGGAATGAGCACTGAGCAAGGGGATGCACCAAAGCAACTCTTTTGGTGAGGATTTTCCATAGTCCATTCTTTCATCCAGCAGGACTGCAGCAATGCTCCAAAGTGGAGTTTCTTAGATTCCATCCATCATCATCATAGTAAATACACTTCAGCAGTGCAAAATGCTTAGGCCTCTCTACTGTCCCTTAGGCTTCTTTGCATCCAATTTCCCCCTAAGACCATTTGCTGGCATTCCCCACCATTATATATACTCACATATGTTTCAATTATTCTCACTGTGTCATCTACTTTTACCCAAAAGGTCATCACTCTGTCAAGCTGTTATGGGCCATTCACACAAAAGATCCAAGACAGTCTGTGTGGGAACACATTACCTTCTGAAACATCGGTCTCATTTTCTGCCCAGTAAGCCATGAACAAAAATAGCAACAACCTTTATTAGAACTAGGATGATTAGCAAAGTATTGCTTTTTATCCCAGTTACTTCAGCAGCAATGACGACTCTCCACAAAGTCTTTCCAGCTGCTTCTTGTGTAAACAGTACATAATAATTACTACACTACACTTATCTATGTTACAGAATAAGCAAAACCTCCTGTAAACTGCTTTACCTCTCATAGAAGTTCTCAGCAAATATTTGTTTTTTTCCTGAAAAATCCGAGTCCAAGGGTAGCAGACTTCCTCTTAAATTTATATCCAGTTTGCCAGATTCTGCTCTCTGACATTCACATGGTTCAGCTGAATACAGGACAGTTCCAATGGTTTGCTCAAAAAATGGACCCTGTGAAGTTCTGACTATCCTCCAACTCTGCTGGGAGTTTAAAGGTCTGGCCCTGATACATGTTAGATCAGGCAGGTACGCATCAACATCTTTTGCTATTCAATTTTAAGCCTACCTATTTCTCTTTAATTTCAATGCGGCTAGTCACATGTTAACATGCACAGGAATTGGGATTGATAGCTAAAGAAAACCCCCTCTGCATGCATATTTTTATGCTTAAACATCACATCCTCTGCAAAGAACATGAAGGTGTAATGGCATGTATTTCTGCAACAAGTCCATCTATTTACATATCTGCTACAATCTGATGTGCTGGCATCCCTTTTCATGCACCTGTCTGATGATCCAGTTGGAGGAATTAATATATTGGCTGGATTTGGGAGAACACAAGAAAAATATTCTTTCAGGTAGGATGGGCTCTTTGATACGGTTCACCACCTGGGTTCAGTTCAGAGGGCAGAGAAGAGTCAGGGTGGAGTAAAGGAGCTTAAACAGCAGTATTACTGAAGTTGTTAATGGCTACTTCCACAAAAAGGATTGATTTTTGGGCATCTACTGATGTGAATGGTTAAAACACATCCCAGGACTTACACTGACAGTGTATTGGACCAGTCATTTTTATGATTCTGACCACAAAAGCCCATCCTGTGAGGTTCTGCTCTGGCAGACAGAAATGGAAACACCTTCAGGCAGCAAAACAGACTGAAGAGCTTGCCTTCAAGTTTTTGGACAGTCACATTGTAATGCAGTTGAAACACCTTTGTATGATTCTCTATCCACTTTGGATTCTCATC
The DNA here is from genome assembly GCA_033459285.1 of Clamator glandarius. NCBI lineage: Eukaryota > Metazoa > Chordata > Aves > Cuculiformes > Cuculidae > Clamator > Clamator glandarius. Next base: position 756,679 of record JAUNZM010000238.1, read on the forward strand.
TGCTCACTCCAGAGGATAGGAAAACCTGATAATGTCAGGTTTATTTAAAATTTCTTTTCTTACGGAACACTGCTTGCCACCAAAGAGCACAGCAGAGCAGTGTGGAGGAGTTGCCTGTTTTCTCATAAAAAGGACAGCAAATATTTCACCAATAGCAAGCAGAGCTGGCATGTCCAGATGCAAAAAGGCATAGATTGCTCTGGCTGGCAGCATGAAACATTGAGCTTGGAAATGAATCTGGCAGCAGGCCAGGAGATAAGATTCAGAGCAGCTCTTTGTATTCTAATACACGTGTCAGAATCAATGCTCAAACCAATAGACTCCCGACGGGTCTGCTGTCTTCCCTGACACTCTGTTTGTTGACATGTTCCTCAACACCATGTCCTCCAACACGTATAGTGATCTCAGAGTGGAGTCAAAAGGAGCTTGTCCCAGTTCTGAATGCTCAACAGTTTCTAGACTTTTCAAGCTCTGCTGATGGAAAAAAAAAAAGATACAAGAGGATATAGATGACTCAACACATGCTTGTGAGGTAGAACTGCAGTTTTGATCACGAATTAGGTACATCTGCTGTGCAAAGGGAACTTGTGCTCCCTAAAACATTCACTGCATCCTAGTGTCCAGGGATGCTCTACACAGGCAGTGAATTTACTTTTGCAGCACATGACACAAACTCAACTTATTCCAGTACAAAAGACACTCATTAGTTCCACAGGTTTGACAGAGCATGTGAACATCAAACCACCTTCTAACAAAGACCAGGAGGAGCACATGCAAACAAGGCTGTTTGCCAAGGTCCCAGCAAGTTCTGGACCACTTCATTTGTGCTCCACAGGGGAGATCTGCATTATTTCATTTTTGCTATTTGAGATCCGTGGAAATTCCCTGCAGACCTCCAGTGGCCCCCAGATTAAGACTCATCGATTTGTCTTACTCCCAGGAGAAGCTAGGGAAGGCTTGAACAGGACAAAAATAAAAGTAAGCATGCATGGCAGAACTATTTTGTCTCTCTACTGTGTTTCTCTAACTTTTAGTCTACATGGAAAAACCCTGAAATAACAAAAAGAGAAAAGGAGATCATAAAAATTTTGGATGTCTAGAAGCTCTGCAGTCATCCACAGATAAGATATGGTTTCCATCCAACCTACTATCTGAAAGCTTATCTCTACCAAGTTGAAACAACAGAAAAGTTCAGCTCTCTTCTGCACCTATTTGTTTAGACCAGCAAAAAAAGGAGAAGAAATAAGACATCCCTCACCTATTTCACTGATGGGGAGTCCTAGGCACAGGGAATAGATTGACCGTGACATTGCCCAAGATTGACCTGTCCAAGATGATGCAACAAATCCATGTCAGAATTGGAACTGACCTTTCCTCTGGAGATGTCTGTGCCCAGACTAGAGCTCAAATGAAAACAAAAATAAACCACAAACCAACAACAAATGCTATTGGCATCTGGAAAAGTAGAAAATTGACTAATGGGGACAAAAAGTTGCATGAGGTAAATACAAACATTCTTCCTAAGAAGTGGAAAGAATATTGAGCCATAGAAATTCAAAATATTCTATACAGATTAATGAGAAACCATAAACAAGATATTTTGGGGTTTTCAAAATAGGTGATGATAGATGTCTCCCAAAAGGGCCAAGCACAGCCTGTTGTAAGATACAGCTGCCTTTTCTAAGTTTCTGGATCCTGTCTGTGTTGCTCCTGTTTTTCCCCTCAGAAGATGAGAGATGCCTCTCTTCTTGAGGCAGAGCATTGATTGAATGCAAACTCTTTCCACTTCAACCTCTCCCTCTTATCCAGTGAACTGCATGTAGCACTCCGATCTGTAGACAAGATCATTCTGTAGTCATCCAAGGTATTTGACAAGGGGCTGTATTTAAATATGCATTGTTTGCAACAAAGGAATAAAGCTATGAAAGGTTATTATAAAATTAAAAGCAGCTATAAATTAATTTCTGTAATCACTATTCATTAATATTTAATATATTTATATAAAAGATAAATAATCTCAATTCCCTAGGCATCCTGCATTTAATAATGTGGAAGCAGCTTATCTCCTTTCTGTTGCTGAGACCAGATTTGTAATAACTGTGTTAAATGCATTTTTTTTAAATCAATAATAAATAAATACATAAGCACTCCCTCCTAGAATGCTCCTGATGTTATTTACAAAATTAAAAAAAAACAACTACAGAATGCCAAGGGACTTCATAACCATTTCATTACTACCTTCCTAATTGTATGTGGTGGAACTGCATAATCAGTTTCTTGAAATAGAAATCTTTGGAACTGATTCTCCCTACAGACATTAACAATAAGCATCCTGTGCAATAACACAGTACTTAATGTAATATAAACATTATATGCACCAAGCTTTAAACATCCCTTGGCTTCACCTGCTGGAATTGGAAATTTTTAACACTCTTGTGTTCTGCCACTGCATTGAATCAAATATCTAATTTACAGACTGCAAAATACAATATTCCCATATTACAATAAATAAAGGAAGATACATTGAGAAAACATACACATACACACACACAATCAGTATGAGGATAAGCAAGAGTACATTTAATAATCGGAAATAAAGCAGACTCTTCTAGGAAATCTAAATGGATTTTAATGCACAATATGAAAGAAATTGCTTCTGCTTCCCACTGTGTCCCTGCAAATAACTAGGCTGATACTACATAGTCCAGATCCATCTTCTGCTTAGCAAAGGGGACTTTACTTTTCTAAGTAGCTCCATTCATACAAGCATAAGTATTTTTACTCAAGTGTACTACCACACATCAATAGGATTGCTCTCTAAAAAAGGGGATTCATATTTTAGCTTGCCAGTTTTAACATGGTAGTAAGTAAAGATAAGAATAAGAAACATTCACCTGCACACTCTCTAATGAACATTAAGTCAACACAAAGAACTCAAAAGCAAGAAAAAAAGCTGCATCACATTCTGCCTTCATTATCAAAAGCAAATAAAGAAAATCTGATTTTTTTATTTTTTATTTCTACTATATGTTGCAATGTTTTCTGTCCTTTTTAAAGATAAGGAAGAGGTTTTGGGTAGGGAAATGCTTGGATTGATGGGGTTTAATAACGCTTTTTTTCAGGTACTTCAAACAGCAGTTGGGATAGCCTTTACCAAACACAACATCAATACTTCAATTAAAGAGGACTGGCTGGTTCCAATATTTCCAACAATTAAAAAAAAGTAGAAACAGAAAACAGTCCTGAAATAACTTTTAACATCATAAAAGGAATGGAGAAAACTGTTTTTTCTTCTGTTATGAAGCAGTATAAGGACCTTTTAAAATGTCAGTCTCGGTCAACTCATCTTCATAAAGACACTGAAAAGATGATTAAGATTAGGGCCATTAGACCTTGAGACCATACTGTTCTCTCGCAGCCTTCTCCCAAATTCAACACTGATGGTGTATAACAATGTGGCATCACAACCAGTATGGCACTTCACAATCAGAGCCAGCCAGCAGGAGTACCAGTTCTGCTTCTGGAGAAGGGACACCTGAACTGGGCCCAGCATTTTGCAATATTATTTTACACCTTTTAAGAACACAAACAGTTTTGCAAAACTGTGCAAGGCACCAAACAGAGCATTTGGAGCCAGTTCCATGCTCAAGTAAGTCCTCACAACAGACTTGTTCCTACCATAGGGCGCTGGATATATCATTGCGGGCAAAGGAGATAGCTGGTTAGTGTCCTAAGAACCGCAATGACAAAAGAATTGGACAGTCATTTTAAACACAGAGGGTTCAATCCAACATCATTCAGTACTTCATTGTGCCAGCAGAAGCCGTGAGACATAGCTCTGTCATTCTGGGAAGAAACAGTCTTCCGCAGGCTTGACAAGAGTGTAAATGACTGCAGAGGGTGTGAGGCAACACAATGCCTTGCCCATAGTGCGCTACTTTGATTATTTAAACCTCAGTCTGGCAAAGCGTTTGAAACACATAAGCCTCCCAGTGGCAGAAGGGCTTGGCAAGGCCAGTGGAAAGACTCCCACTGATTTGAAAGATTAGTGTTGGACAAGGACCATTTGGCTATATATGAAGCACTGGTTTATAACAGAAAGATTTGCCTGCTGGCCTTAAAACATTAGCGTGCTTTAAAAGAATTAGAAATGTAAAGAGAAGGGGAAAATTCAGTCAACCAAATTTAACTACACTTCCTCCTCAATGACTCCATCCTCAGTTAAAACATCAAGCAGTGGAGAAGCACTGTACATTCACATCAGCTAAAAGCCCACTGAAAACAAAGAAAAAAGTAAACCAAAATGGATGCGATGATCAAAATATCACAAGCAAAACAACAACATTAATGCAAGCTTAATGAAAAAGGGATGCAATGTATTTCTTTGCTCATACTGTTTTTTTCTGCATATGGCACAAATAGTGCTTTTAACAAGTTTTATTTTATTCAATATAAGTTTTACTTACTCAATATGTTTTGTAAATAATCTGTTTGTCATAATACACATATGTGTATATCCATCTCTTCCCTGCCTCCCTCTCCTTTTTGAGTAAAATGATCTTCAGATCCCCTCATACACAAAAATGCACATAGGCTGAAAGAAAAACACTTTCGATCCTTCCTCCCTTAGTGTTAGTTTAAGCTTCAGCATCATAGTGAAGGATAAAGAATTACAAGAGGAATATTCCTTTAAAAGTCAGTCTCCTCCACTATCTCATCTTTAAGCAAAATTTTACACATGCAGTTTGCAGTAGCTAGGTATGCCTAGTTGTAAAGATGAATAAAAGTACTCAGACTACAATAGTAGTGTGTTTTTAAACACCTGTTTACATTCTGTGAATAATTTACTTTGAGAACCTGAAGAATTTGCAGAGCCAAAGCAGATTCAAGAAATTAATTGAAGGAGGAGGTGCAGTTTCATTACTTGAATTTTTTCCTACCATCTACAAAATAAGGAAAAGGCCCAAGCTGCAACTCTGTCTTGTTTTTCTTTGGCATATCCAGCATTTTCCAACCAATTTCTTAAAATCTAATGCTAAAATATATCTGTTGGTGGGATGGGAAGAGAAAATATTTTCAGAATTGCACCACAAATCAATGCATTTTCAGTATATGTGTTCTGGATGGATGAGATGCAGAGAAGGAATATTTAGGATCAGGAGGGTCACATCTATCACTGGCATAAAGAGGTGAAATGCATATGGGTTAACTGTGGCATGGAAAGTCTCTAAAGAATTGAAATGTCTATTAAAGAGCACTGCATTCTGCACTGAACTTTTGTCATTGAAAAATTAGCATTTAGTAATGCATGCAGCTTTTGAGACATCATCTGCAACGTCTTTCTACACATAAGCAATACACTCTGCTTTCAACCATAAACTCAATGAGCTGGGAGAAGGAACCAAAAAGGAAACAGCTAGCCCTGGATTAGGGGCATGATGACCTGTGTGTTCAGCTGCAGACTGGAAGTGCACAAACGTGAGCCTGAAAAGAAAGGTCTTTCAACTAGTTTCTATGAAACCCGCAGGCCATTGTTCCAGACTGTAAGATAACTTCTGTTGAGGAGTGCCATCTTGTCATGGAGGTGGCCACAGGGGTAAGTCAACCCCGAAGGAGTATCTGATCACCTGATGTAAGCCAATCACACCAGTACCTGATATAAAAAGGCAAAACCATTTCTCCTACTCATCTCCTTTTGTTCCAGGAGCACAGTGAGGCAGGTAGAAATACTGCCTGACACACCACAAATTCAGTAAAGGGGTTTCCCAAGGAAAGATTGAACAAAATTGCATTTGGAGCTTGGCAGCAGAACTGCTAAATAGAAACAACAACATGCTTTAAATAAAAACAGTGGTGTGTTAAAAACCCCTGTGCAAAACCTGTCTACATGTCTGATTTCTTCTCTCCACACCCCCCCAAAAAAAAAAAAAAGAAAGTACATTTGAAGGGAGAAGGCAAACCTGAAACTCTACCATACTCCAAAAGCTAAAGACATATGAGAGAGTTAAACAGTTACGCAGTGTGTGACACAATATTTAGCTGCCACAATGATACAAATACTACAAAGCAAAAACCCACAACTGTCGGAAAGGAAAATTCATGGATCAGAATAACAAGCAGCAGTTTTTCTGCAAATAGAACATTTGAAAATTGCTTAAATTGTCCAGTAGACGCTTTATATCAGACCTGTAAGACAGGCAAGTACGAGGTGTATCTCTGGTCACTATGACAGCTAGGGAAAGCAAGAAAAGAAAGTCAGGAGTGTTTTGTCCAGCTTCTGATTTGGGATTTCTTGACTACCAGTTCTCATGCTCCAGTGACTATTCCTTGTGTCTAATAGGGAAGGAAGCTCCATGCATGTAACACTAATCTTATCTTGATACTGGAAGAAAAACAGATCAGTACAGTATTCATAAACTGATGTATGACTAAAGTATTGACGCAATTTTTCGTGTGTGTATCAATGTCTCGCTATTTATATTTTGCTTTCCTATGTATGCAAAATACATGTTATGTTCCTAGCTGCTGTATACTCTGCCTTTTTCTGTCTTGTAAGAACAAATAAAATGAGGCAAAGGCTTTAATAAAACTCCTGCTCAACAATACCATGGTTGCTTCTGCATTGTAGGGTTCAGTCCCACCAGACACTAAGTCACACTGAGGTTTATGATAATTGGGAACGTTTTGGTACGTCTTAGAATTAATTAGTGCCTGGTAGGAACAGCGCCCAAAATTCTTTACCTTTCATTTTCACTGCCTAATTTACTATTCCCAGTACCATTAAGTTTTTTGTACTTTTCAAAAATGCCTCACATGAGGCTAGATGTGGCTTACCAAAGATGATACAGGAGGACCAGGATCATCCTTACATATTAATTCTATCAAAAAAGACACAAAAACCCCAACACCCAAGTCAACCAAAAATTAATATTTGATTGTGAAAATTAAGTGGTGTTAATTTTATTCAGAATTGCAGAAATTTAAGATGTGTGTAAGTTTTTAGCACTGATAATCCTGTCAAACCACAACAAGCTAGTCCTTCAAAAACTAGCAATCTCACAGCATGCATAAATATAAAAAAATACAAGTAGGTATATATATATTTTAAAAATATTAATATATCATAAAGAAATATCTTTCATCATCAGCTACCTACTGCTCTGAAATATTTATTACAATAAAGAGATACTTCCCAAACCTTCAGCAGAAGAAAAAACAATTTTTTCTCTGCTGCCTCTCAAGCTCCAAAGAGATGACTGTGAAAGGTTCCTGCAAAAATGACTGATCATGCAGGATGCTAGAGGCTCTCTTGGGCTGACCCAGTACATTGTCCCTGTTCTTAAAACTGGACGTAAGTGCCTTGCTGGGTCACAGCCAAGGGACACTGCTCAGTGCTGGGCTGTGAACATCCTTCATGAGGAACAGCATCCTGTGGTTACTCATTTGGTTAAACCTTGCAATTTTAGCAACAGTTCCTTTGTCAGCAACATCAATAAACTGATGCTGAAGCTACTTGTTGTCTTACCCTCCAGAAGGGTTTCAATCAAAAGGGAGGATAGCACTAATATTAATCACTACCAGACTGGCTCCTGGGCATACACCAAATTATCTTTATGCAGCACAAGCTCTCTCTGTAATGCAGTGCATGCAGATATAGCTGCTGCCATTTCTGTATGAAGAGTCATGCATGTCCCATGGATACATCGTACAGTACACAACATACCATTTGCCAACAGATGTTTCTTGCAGTTTGCTTCCGTTGTGCTTTCCTTGAATTTACTATAGTCATCATGATATAGATTTCTTCACTTTCCTGATTAGCTTTCCAATGCTTCTAAACACACTGTAAAATAATATGCAGTAACAGGGACAGGACGAGAGGGAATGGTCAGGAGAGATTTAGGCTGGACATTAGGAAAAAATTTTTCACAGAAAGTGTCATTGGGCATTGGAACAAGCTACCCAGGGAAGTGGTTGATTCACCTTCCCTGGAGGTGTTTAAGGCATGAGAGGACGAGGTGCTGAGGGGCATGGTTTAGTGTTTGATAGGAATGGTTGGACTCGATGATCCGGTGGGTCTCTCCCAACCTGGTTATTCTATGATTCTCAGGCTTTTAGAAAACACTACAATAGAAATAATAAAGAGCTATAAAGACTAGTTGGATGCTTGAAGCATGTGATATTGCAAGACATGACACACATCTGTCATTCAGATCTTGCCGTGTCACACACAAACATTTCAGTATGCATATTGCATGGATTTTTTTAACTTTTAACACCCTGCTTAGCTGACAACAAGTAACTATTTGATTCTAGTCTCTGCCACAGCAAGGCGTTCTTCTTTGTCACTCACCAAACACATGAAACTTCTATCAAAGCTTAAATTAGCTCAGAATGTAGGGACGAAGTATCTTCCTCTAATGCTAGGTTTAAGGTGGAAGCCTTTAAGAACACCCTTACAGAAAAAAAAAAGGTATGTTATCCTAAAAGGGCGAGTCTCGACTCCCACAGCAGCACATTTTCTATTCTATGGAGTGTCCACTAAAAACAGTTCAATGTCATTACAATTTTACATAGAGAAAAGGTATTTTCATGTTGAAGTTTTTTTTTAACAGAAGATTGTAAGGATCCCTCTGTGTCTTGTTCACTTTGGCTCAATCCAAATACACCTGAGAATCAAAAATCAACTGCCATAAAACAAACACTGAGTAGCTACAAAGTCAGATTCTGCAGGCATGTTTGCATGTGCTTTCTTTTACCCTGGAACTGATGCAGTGGATAGAGATAGTGTGGGCTGTTAAGGGGTGGCAGCTCCCATTGAGTACTGTTCCCACCTCATGGGATGCAAGGGCAGCAAATTTTCCCCAACTTATCAACTCTGCACCTGTGCTGCCATGAAACAGGGAGGGATGATTCTGCTCCTGCTAGTAGAATTACATCAGTAATGTTATGGACACATGGAAGTGTTTATGAAACCACGAACCCATGGTATTCACTGCAAGAGAATTGTGGCATGCAGATAATTAAAGGCTTACCTGTTCTATTGGCCCATCCATATTTCACCATGTTCAATAGACTTAAAGATCCATCAGAGGAGGAGCAATATGAATGAGAACTACAGCAGAGGCGATTAAGCACAAAAATTCTAAAACACTCTTGGCAGATCATCATGGCTTTATCTTATACACTCTGTCATGCCAAGTTTCTCAGGTTTTCACTTGAAGGATTAAGACTTTCTCCTGAGACATGTCAAGCCAGGTTCCCATGAATTCCAATTGAAATGCTTGGGACTGCAAGGAACTTGGGATAATTTATTACAAAGCTGGCTTCACAGATCTTCGATAATTTATTACAGATCTCTCAACGCTGCTTAAAGAGCTGTCCTTGATCAGCCAATTGTCTAAGTTAAGGCAAAAAAATTCAATCTTAGGCTGCATAAGTAAGTTGTAATAAGAACTAAACACTTCATGGACAAAAAGAGATAAAGACAGCACAGAAACCTCACTCAGCTGGCTGCACTGTTTAAAGTGTCTCCAGTGACAACAATACATCACTGCCAGTCTTCCAAGGATATTTGATTTTAATTCTCCATTGGAGTGTTACACAATAATGAAAGTGATGAAATAATGTTAACACAGAGGTTACATGTAGTTATTTAACTAGTTCCTCAATTAAATTAAGTATTGTTATTTTGCAAATAGAAACAAATTTAGGGCAGTTGGCCATTGCTCCTGCATCCTATGAAGTGTAGAAGAAGTTAAAATTGGCCCAAATTTTGAATAGCTGTAAAACAGAACTGTTTGCTGATGATTAAAAAATTCAAAGGGAAACACTGCAAACATAGGCTTGCAGTTCTAAGGACTGAATTTGGGGATTTTGTAAAAAGAATTTCTGGTGGTTTGGAAATTAGAAGATAAAATGTAAGTCATGTCCTTAACCTTTATCTTCTGAAAGGTAAAGGTGCATCAAGTAAACATGAAGAGCTTTTTGGTTTCTTATACATTCTACTTCCAATGACTGATGACATAAGATGAGCACTTCTGTGTTTTCCCTAATAATGCACAATGAAAGTGATACTGAGATATATCCCTGTAGTCTACTCACCTTCAACTGAACTGGCTTTTAATTCTTTTTGGAGAGAAAATGCTATCATAGGTAAGGCCTCTGACTGAAAAAACATGCAACCTTGTGTCTTATAAAAATGCCTTGAATTCCCCTTTGCAAGTGAAAGCAGACCCTCTGAAACTACAGGCACTATTCAGATGTGGATCCAGTCTGAAACTTCTGAAATTCCTTTCATAGAATTGTAGAATCATGGAATCACCAGGTTGGAAAAGACCCACCGAGTCCAACCATTCCTATTAATCACTAAACCATGCCCCTGAGCACCTCGTCCACCTGTGCCTTAAACACCTTCAGAGAATGTGACTCAGCCACCATCCTGGGCAGCCTGTTCCAGTGCCCAGTGACCCTTTCCGTGAAAAATTTTTTCCTAATGTCCAGCCTAAATCTCCCCTGGCAGAGCTTGAGGCCATTCCCTCTTGTTCTGTCCCCTGTGACTTGGGAGAAGAGGCCAGCTCCCTCCTCTCCACAACCTCCTTTCAGGTAGTTGTAGAGAGCAATGAGGTCTCCCCTCAGCCTCCTCTTCTCCAGGCTAAAAAAACCCAGCTCTCTTACATCATTGATATTTGCTTCAACAGATTCTGCAGGTGCTATAGGTATCCAAACCACTCATGCACTATTGCGTTGCTGAAGAACTTTTATGAAGATTACTCCAACTACTGCACAGAAAGATCAAAGATTACCTTTGTGTGCACTGTCTCTTTCAGTTGACATCATACCGCATTATGGTGTTAGGTATTCACACACTGTTTATGTTCTTCATTGGGGCATTTCATGAAACCATCACCAAGTTGTAGGACTTATAGAGACAGGAGGGGTGAAGATATCATCAGTATAAAGGAAGACCACATCACAAGGCCTCCTTCTTGGTGGTGTGATCTTTCCTGAGAGAGTTCAAAGGTCTGGCTGCAGCTGTTTCTTAGAAGATGCAGGAGCTGTGTCCTATTCTTTTCCAAGCTGTACAGGTTACCACTTCTGTTGTGCAATTATGCCTCCCTGCTACTCCCTTCCTGCCAGTAGGGTTCTTTAACCCCTGGAATGAGCTTTTAGTGTTCACACTGAGACTTCAGACGTATGTGTCTACTGGGAATTGCGATGATGGGTAACTAGCTCTCCACTTCAGCATAGAGCAATATATTCCAGACACTTCGCATATCCAGTTAAGATGCATACACCATCAACAAACTGGTTGATGATGAGAATGATATGGAGAAAGTGGATTATTGCCATCACCGTGTCCCACAGAGCTCCAAACTGCAGGAACACAATTACTGTGCACAGGTGTCTTTGCTCCTTTCCTACTGAGGGAATGTCTTTCTACTAATAATCCCGGAAAAACTCATATTACACTCAGAAGAAACCTGTCTGCTTCTGTAATGTTGCCAGAAGTACAAGTCAGCAGCATAAGTCTTTTCTGAGTCTCTCCCCCCTGCGACTGGGTTACTGTGTACATTAAAGTTTTTTCTGCCTCCCTCCCTACATCTTCACAAGGCTTGTGAATTAAAGGAAGGAGCTGTGGAGGTGTGATAACTTGCCTCACAGTCCCTAGGCTGCATACAGCACAGCAAATCTTGCCATTGCGGCTGCCACAGGCAACAACAATCCACCAGCAATATCTACGCCAAACTTGGGTGGAAAGCTTTTATTATACAACTGTAACACCAGGAAAAAAAGTAAACAAAAAAAACCCCCAAACCCACCAGCACAACTGCTTGTTGCTCTCCCCCAAAATTGAAGCATGCACCAGCCTTTTGCTGTTGATCACTCTGAGGTGCTTGGGCTGCGCAGGAGCAGTGCGTGCCATGCTGGCACCTGCAGGAGCAGAGCCTGCCAGCGCTAGCAATGCCCACTCTTGGCAGCCAGCAGACAAACAAAGAAGAAACACCCACTACCAAAGTGTCAAGTATCTATAACTTCTAAAAGAGCATAAAGATTACAGCAAACAAAATAGACATCTAAGAGGGAAAGAGTTGTAGGAGCAGAGGAGAGAAGTGATTGTGAGCAGACAGCAGGTGAGAATGCCTTTCCTGACACTGTGAATGGTGCAGAAAGACAGGGCTGGCGTGTTCTGACTGCAGGCTAACAGTAAGGTACGCTTTTTACAAATGCAAGCTCCTTCTTCTTATGATACTTTAGAAAACATTATCAGGTTTGCAATCAGCCTAAAAGCAAAGCATGACTTGTAGGTCAGATTGTAGAACTTGACAGCATTAAGGACAAGTCTCCCCTGCAAATATTCTGGAGCAATTTGCTCAGATATTTCTGGTGCTCATTAAGCCCTTGTTTCCAGCATGCATGGCAATTATTCCGGCTAGCTGAAGATTTCATAATGTGAAATCTTTTGGATTCTGACACACCAACAAAAGGCCAACAGCTAAACTACAGATGCAAAGCTGGACCTCAATAAAAATGATTCCTGAAATTCAGACTATTTTCAAGTGATATTAGCAGAGAATCTCTTAATTGCTATCTTTATCAGTATCTTTATCCTCTGAACCACAGGCACTACATGACAACAGGCTATATATTGCACAAGTTAGATATGTTGTGCACCAGAACATATGGGCATAATTCAGCTTCCCTGATATATTCCCTGTTTCAAAGTCACATTGTGTACTCCAGTGTTTGGGTTTGCCTCCTGGTAAATCTGTCTCTGTGCTGATCAGACTCCCTCTACTCATGGCTTGAGGAAGCTTCTCAGTACTTGGAATAACTTTTGTAAGCATTCCACACTCTGAACCAAGAAAGAATTTGCACAGTGTGTGTGTGTGGGGGATGTGTGCTGCTGAACACTTGCAGGTTTCTGATAATGAAAAGGTTAAAGTTATGCAAGTGTTTTCTAGAGTGGGGAGTGTTGTCAGCAAAAAAAAAAAAAAAAATTATGTTAGAAGCAGATGGAGCAAATAATTTCCCAACCTTTGCTACATAAACACAGAGTCTAAAGGCTTCGGGCGACTTTTACCCTGGACTCTGTTTTTGTCAGATCAATGACAAGTCACGTTAACAGCAGTGTTTAATTCTATCAATATGTGACCAATTGTGTTAGATTGTTTGGCCATTGATTTCACTTAGTGCTACTGTTGAGCTCTGAAAGGAACTGCTTTTCCCTGCATTACCACACACGGTGACAAATGCTCAGCCCTGACTTTCGTTCCGGCATGCACAGAAGATCTACTTTAAAAAAGAAGCCAGACTGCTTTCATGCAGGAGGAATACAGCATTATAGTCATATTTGTGTTATTCTTTATTTATTTTCCAAATCTCCAGGCCATCCTATACAATCCTATTTAGGTTTGAAAGAGGATGTTCACAGAAACAGCTGAGCAGACAATAAGACAGATGACAATTTGGCTGCATGACTATGATCAGGCAGACCTGGAAAGCTGCACAGTGGAGGAAAAGAAAACTGAAAAGGCTAATTCCTTTCATATTTACTGTGAATGGGCCACATCTTGAGGCACCAGCCTTAGTTTCTAGCAACACTTCCTAAGGCAAACTCACCTTGTGTATGAGTGTTTTGATCAGCAGTGACTTAATGGTGGTGGTCTTTATTGCATCATATTTGCCATGGAATCTCCTAATACGGATTTACATGAGGTTTTTATGTCTGCCTCAATACATATAGCTCTCAGCCAGCGGCTTAAAGAAGCAATTCAGGATTTGACTACCCTTTCTCCCATACAAAGAAGTTTTTTATAAAATACTTATTAAACTGAGTTTGTTTGCAAACAAACAGCAAACCCACCAAAATTCATTTAAATACCAAACTTATCAACATCTTCCTCTTGGAACCCTCTGAAACTACAGAGATTTCCAATGACACAAAATAACCCAGAAGTCTTTAAGTTCTCACTAGCAACAGGGTTAAATCACTACACATGAGATAAGACAAATTCTAATTTAAGCTACTTTTTATAGACCACTATTATTTAAAGCAAATAACATAATACAAAAATAACATTCTACATTATTAGGGTTTATGCTTCTAAAAGAAATGCTACACCTTTCAAGAAAAATTCTGTTGTCTCTAGATATCTATCTTACAATTTCACAGCAGCCTGCCCAAATCTGCCCCCACAGTCTGCATACTTGTAAGAGGGAGCCATATTACAGAAGGCCTCGCTCTTCATAGGACTGCAGTGACAATGTCTAATTCTCAATAATCCGATCTGCATCTCTTTCCTGAGTAGTCTCAGTGAATAATAAAACTGCCCTGATCTCTTAAACTGTAATGCATACATTTTTATTTAACTGGCTTCCAATAGGTTTTTTTTGTGTAGAGGAGGAAAACTTAAATGGCTCTTGTAGCTTCCATGTGCCCACTCACCACCTCCAGAGATATTCCTGGGGCACAAATGATGGCACATGATGAGGACTCACTGGAACAGGCTGCCCAGGGAGGTGGTTGAGTCACCTTCCCTGGAGGTGTTTAAGGGACAGGTGGATGAGTTGCTGAGGGGCATGGTTTAGTGACTGATAAGAATGGTTGGACTCGATGATCCGGTGGGTCTTTTCCAACCTGGTGATTCTATGATTCTATGATTTGCTCAAGGAGTTCAGCCAGGCAGTGTCCTGGGCTGGGGATTGCTTCCCCTGGTAAATGTGCTGCTGCTACCGAACTCCACTGCTAACGTTGTCTTCATGGTGTTGTGTGTGACACCAGCTTAGGGTATGGTGGTAAGTGTAAGTGCATAGTACACAAATCTGAAAATTATTCTCCCAGTTCACACCTTGGTGGTTTTATGGCTCACCAAGAGTTAGATGTTCCCAGACACTGGGAGCTAGGCTACAAGTTTTGAGGTGACCAATTCTAATTCTAATTAATTCTAATTCTAATTGGTCACTAAGTGACCAATTCTTTACTGACACTGTTTTCTGGCATTTCTCCCCAGAAATAGAAATGTATTTTAATGATCCTTTTTAGATTTTTCCGTGAATCTAAGAAATGTTGCTATATAGCAAAAAACAAACCAAAGCAAAATCCAGATAGGGTTTGAAATAACACGAGTCTTATATGAATCTAATTCTTTCCTCTTGCTTTGTCCAAAACCATGCTTCAGAAGATTTCTATGGCATTTTCAGCCCCCCTTGAAAAAATACCATTTGCCCAGATTACAGTAACGTTGGACCAGAAAAATAAACATGACAGAGATTCTCTGGACTCTTCATCCACAGTCTTTATGTGGCCTCAATCAATACCTGACTTTTGCAGTCAGAAAATCGTAGGAATAAAGTAAAATGATGAAATATAATGAATTTTATCTGTCTTCCTAAAGGAAGGAGGCTTGAGTATTCTCTCCTACTGAACTATCAGGCTAGGATCTACTAAAGAGACCATCTTGGAAGGAGTTAAGTATAAGACTTGGCAACAAGGAAAGCTTTGGTGGAATCTGTCATTCGAGCAGGCTCATATCTTGGCAAATAAGTTATAACGATTCTTACAAGCACATTTAACATTTTTTGTGGGTTCACCTGTGATAGGATTACTCTTTAAATTATTTAGCTACAAAATATTTACCAAAAAAAACTGAAAAACAAACCAAAAAATCAACTGTTGGCTGATTTAAAAGGGAAGAAAAAACTGAAAACATTTTTATTAAAAAAATCCAAACCCAAGAAAACCTGAAGAAAGCTACAAATAAATATTTGGTGCAATCCTGCTCCAAGTGAGATACATGCCAAAAACTCTATAAAGCTTAAGTTGAAGAAAGAGTGGATTTATAAAGAGTAGAAGTCTCATAGGGAGGTTTTCCACTTATCTCAGAAGTCCAGGATCAGCCCCAAAGCAAAGCCATGCATTTGAAACACAGTGCAGCCACCTTAATTGAAAAAAATATCCAAATATATACATTCCCCAAAGGACTCAAGTCTACTCTCTCATTGACCCGTATGCCATTATTAAAGGTGGGGGGAAAGGCTCTCCAGCCCGATCTGCATCCTGATCCACTTATTTGGCAGGGAAAATTTCCATTGATTTCAGCCTTGTCTAACAAGTTTCTGATCTAACAGTGATCATTTCTAAATCTAAAAGGGAGGAAAAGTACACTTATTCACATCCGTTCCATCACTACTGTGAGAGAGATACAACAGAGTCTTTAATTTGACTGTATTTTCCATCCTTTCCCTCCTCCTGAGCCACACTCTGTTAAGGAAACCGGAGGAAAGCACCCACAGGCCACTCTTAATTAAGATGGTGAGGAGTTGTGCGTGTATTAAAACAGCACAGTCAGTGGGCTGTTGTGTGCAGCTTCCTAAAGCCTTTAGCCCTTGTGTGCTTTTACAGCACTCAGCTTATCAATTTACTTGCAAATGGCTCCCTGAAGTATTAACCCAGGTTAATTATTCGTCAAATATGATTATGCAGTGGTAATGTAAAAAATCGGAAATGCGGGATGGAATTTTTCACTCCAGCAGTTTGGCAATTGTGGCAGCTGGTGGAGAAGCTGGAGTAATTACCAGCCCATTCCAGCTGGTGGATCAGCACTCTGGTTCAGGGTGGGAGGGAGGAAGAAAAAGCAATAAAGAACCAGAGGAGCGGGAATATGAGCCGTGCCAAACGACGTGGGGAAAATTTCACAGCTGCTGGTGGTGATAAATGAGAGACGGTGGCCCTACTTCTAATCAATACATGTAAATGCTACTCATTACAGCTTTTATACACACTTCTCAATTAGCCTTTCCTCCCACTGGTAACAAGGAATGTCATGCTTTCTGGACTGTGAAAGTGGTTCGGCAGTAAGTTCACCTGCATCGGTGAGACACGGGAACAACGCTCGCAGCTCAGCCTGGCAGCAGGTGGTAGCAGTGGAAGCCTAAATTCCTCCTGTAATGTGAACTAAATGAAATCCCAAGTGTTGTCATTTAATTAAATGGTTTTTAAATACCATTTCCTCTTTCTTGTAGCTAGAATAACCCAGTCCCAGACACACTTCTTTACCTCCCCCCAAGTCCTTCAAAGTGTGGGGGAGAAGAAAACAGCTAAGATAAACGTTTAGAGCTGTAAGACCAAACTAAATTCACCCTGTGAAAAACAGACACATAACAAGAGACTAAACATCAATCCTGCACCCTCATAGAGAAGGTATCATTTTACAGGGTTGGAAATTTCCTTGTTTTGTTTCCTTTTTACCCTACCCTAAGCCCCATGTGCTACTGCAGAGGAGAAAGCTAGAGGGCTGATCACATGCAACAGCACCTCCTTTCTTTGCAGAGGGAAAAATAGTCAGCACCACTACTTCACAGGACTTCAGCCCAGCAGAGCGGCAGGCTTTGCACTGGCTCATCCTGCAGTTCCTGATGCCAGGTTAAATAGCTCTTCAAAGCTCACGTTGGATCTGTAGTGGCTCTTGGCACAAGCCAGAAGAGACCTAAATTCTAAACGGAAATACATTGCTGTGTCTCATCCCAGGATACTTCTTTCATCACAAGACTTACACCTTTTGAAGGATCACAAAGTCTGCGTGCTTCTTTAGTGATCCTTGAAGGTATGCTCCCAATAACAAAAGAAGAATCAATACATCTGCTAATTTTTCACAGGGTCCTCAGTCTAGTGACCATGTGTAGCCTTGACAGTCACCTTGCTTCACTCAGACTTAGGGTATTTGATGGTTTTCTAAAAGTCCTGTTGTAGGAGTTAAGTGAATACAGAAGATGAGTTTTCTGTCTTCCCCTTCTCTCTCCCCATCAAAAAATAAAAACATCTCAGCTTTTCATGATTTTAGAGAACAGAAATATTAACACAAGAAACACAGAGTCTCAAAACTCAAGAAGCAATAGAGTACTACCTAAAAAACCCCAAACTCCTATGATTTTATATTGATGATTTTAGAACTTGATGTTCCCAAAGTGATTCTGCCATTAACACATTCTGCTCATGTGAACCAATACAGAGTACTTATTTTAGAACATTTTCTTAAGGGTACATGGCCAATGTATGTTTCAGAAAACACGGCCACACAGGTTCTCCTTCAACTTAATGAGGATAATACCCCAATTTCACCACCTAAGGCCTTATTCATCTGTCATCATCATCTGGATTCTTCATGCACATCCAAGAGCAGCATCTGACCCTGCCATTTAACTCACACATGTAACCTTTCCGCTTGAAAAACTACCACTGCACTTTGGGGAAACAGTGTGCAAAAAAGACCATAGGACAGGATGTTCAGTACATCCTTAGGAGCTACTTGATTTTTCCACCTTACAGAGAAGTCAGTGGAGAAATAAAAAATTCTAAGCTTCATTAAGTACTATTAATCCATAATTTTAATGAATTTTAAGACATCTGCTTTTTACATTACTTCTGAGTATCTCTTGCCTTGCTCTAGAGCACAACATATAGTAGAAAAACCACACAGTTGTGTAAAACTGTGTTTTTACAATAAAACTGAGAAAAAACCCATGATTTGAGGTATGTCATCATACACAGCGCTGGCCTCTTCCTACTAGATGTGTGCCTGATTGCACCAACATGATGGTTTGGGAGTAAATGTGATACTAACTGCATTTTACATGTCTGTCTGCTTACAAACATAACTTCAACTTCTTTAACCATAATTCACTCAACTAGCTTATTTACATTTATTTTCACATTTTCTCTTTTGCAGATAGGTAGATACAGCAAAATAAGGATGAGTAATCACCTCACAAAGGGTTAATTTGGCCCATTGCACTAGTTTAGCTACAGAGACTTTTCAAAGCTGCACTAGAAGTGGGACATGCACAATCACATAGACAAGCCCTGAGGCACCCTGCGATTAGGAGGCAGCAGCTCCCTGGCAAGAGGTTGGAGCCTGCAATAAGGACGCTTCCTCAAAGCAGAGAGTCCTGCCAAGCCATTGATGTTAAGCTGTTATCTAGAGAAGACACTGGCTACTCTGGAGCTCTGTAAATCATCTGTCTCAGCTAATGCTGAGCTGCTCTCCAGTTTCCCTTGTTCCTGTTCTGGGGGAGATCTTTATGTTGAGTTCAGCCATTTCTCTAAGCCCAAAATATTACTTCTTTGTGGCAAAACTTAATCCAAGTCCATGTACTTGCACTAGCAGCTCGCCAGCTTTAGGAACACAAGCTTTTACTAAGATACAGCTCCTTAAAATATTTGGATTAAAGGTGATCCACTGTAACTTCTGTCCGTTGGATACGTCAATATTTCCTTACTACTTTTCCATCTTAATACAACATTTTTCTGATGTATGCATTTAGTGAAATAACAGACATTTCATGCAATATTTTTTTAAAGTCACTGTTATTGATACTCTAGTTTATATATAGCCAACACTGCCTTATCTGTGTGCATCATGTGAACATATTTATAATTAGATAAACTTATGTGTTTCCTTAAGCAGATTATCATGGACCTATATCTAATTTTGTTTCACAAACTGAGCTGCACTTCCATTATTTATTAAATATGTATGTGTGTCTTTTTTTTCACACATTGACATTTCATACTGATAGAAAAATGAGTGAGGATCAAGAGCTGCCAAAGGAACACTGCAGACAGAAACAACAAGTTATGAGCTGTAGGAGGGTGTTTTATATAATGTTTTACATGTTTTAAAATGGAGTTTTACTTGTAAAATTACATTGTTGGCATTGATAATACGTTGGCTCTATTTATTGGGCACAAACCCATACATTTGCCATCCTGAACGGGTGAACCAGACAGACTTCAGTACTTTCTCAGTGATCCCATTCCGTGCTCCCCTGGAAACACAAGGTTCCAGGTTCATTTCTCTTCCTACTGCATGTCCTGTAGGATATTAGACAGTATCACCACATCTTGTGACTAAAAGTCACCTGGCTCTATACTGCTAAGTTGTCAATGACACTGTTTCAACTCATTTACTTTATATGTCCAGAATTTGCACTTTTCTCATCTTCCACATTAAAAAAGAGGGAAAAAAAGGAAGAAGTTCTTCAAAATGGAAGTTTCTGCCTCAAAATTGTCATTCCATGCTTTGCAGCTTTTCATTAACTCACACAGCCAGACTGCAAGCTCTACATGTAACTACATCACGGTTTTTCTCATGATGTTTTTCCTATATCTGTTACCATTTATTTCATGCACTAATTTAAACTCGTCATGGCAATGAGATTCCAATCAGTCTCACAAGCAGTCAGAAGCAAAAGTAGGGAAAGAACTTAAACGATGACTATGTGCAACTTGGTTGCCTTACTGAACAAGGCACACATCATGCTTCATCTCTCAGGTTTTGCGTCTTCCACAATCAAGACTTTATACTTAACGGTAACCTATTTTCCATTGTAATCTCCAGACTTTTTATTCTGCAACTGTAAATGCCACCTTAAGCAAACAATCACAGAATATTTCATACTCTCAGTTCTGAGACTGCCTCTTCTTTATAACCATCGAAGATGCTGAATACCTTCAGGTTCACTGGGCTGAAGAGGGGTTGATAAAAACCTGTACTGTTATAAATTACTCAGCAATATCCTCTGAGTCTACTATAACTGTATACTTCTGGTACAGACTCTGAACCTACTCTGATACACGCCGATTCAAGATGCTGATATGGAAGCATCGCAGATATGTTCCCACAGATTCATCACAGGGCATTGCTTATGATTTGGGACACCTTTCCATATTTCATAAATTATTTCAGGATCGCTAGACCCCAGCTGTATGGTTGTTGCCCCTCTCAAAAAGCTGAAGGATGAGGAACATCAGGATGCTCTGCACCTATTCTACTATTCTCCAATTCAACATAGATAGTCCCCCTGAAAATAAAATATTCAGGCTTCTCTTTCCTTGTTTTCAGGGGATTTGTTTTTCTAACAAAAAAATTGAAAAAAATAATAACAAAAAATTTTCAGTCAGGACAGCAAATAAAATTTTTCCCTATATATGCATACTGGAAAAATAAACACTCCTATATGATCTAAAGAAAGACTTTTTTACTGATTTCAAAGAGACCAGAGCTGGCTGCAATTTCCTAGTGCTTGCAAAACCACACAAAACCAAAACCAACGTAACACACAAAAGTTATTCTAGTTTTTTGTTGCCCATCCTTGACAGGCATAACTGTTAGCTTCCATGTGCCTTAGAGAATTTGAGAACTCTCCCTTAATTTTCCAATTATTTTCTTGGATTGTCTCCTTTTTCCTCTTCTCCTGTCAAATACCCTGAAATTTTCTAAACTTCCTAGAAAGCCTTCTTTGTTACACGCTCCCTGCTCTTCAATACGCAAATAAATCTGTGAATTTTCTCAAGTTATTCTGAAGTACAGACATGAATTTTTCTGCCCTAAGATAAGTTTAAATACACTGTCTGTTTTCCCCAGGTATCTAAGATGCTGCATTTATTATGCCCACAACTATGTTATTTTATAACTTATCCAAAGGCTGAATTCTAGCTTGCACGAACATAGATCACAGGAATATAGCATATGTGAAGACATGGTGCATGCTGGCTTTTGCAAAAGCTGTTAATGAGCTGTACTGAAATGGTAGCTGTCACTTTGCATTGGATCAGACCAATCCGTACAATGTAAAGAAATTAAAAGCTCCCAGTGGCGATGGATCCTGTTTCAGTCATTAGCTGCTAGGGAGTGACAGAGACCATTCAGAGGACCAGCCCCCTGTGAGGTTCTTTGGTCCCCAGGGGATTCACTGCTAATGCTGTTTTATGCCCCACTTCTTTGTGATGCAGAGTGAGCACAAATGAATTGCTATTTAATTTATTTATTTAAGTGCAGCTGACATTGCAGAGGAAAGAAAAAAACATTGAAGGGGGAGAAAAAAATTATGAAACACACATGCATTAATCAAACAATCAAGATGGCCACAAAAGCCATTTGGTGAATGTCTGTAAAATAACTATGTGGATGCATGTGAGGTAGATACATTATAATACAATGAATAGTGAATATATACTTCCCAGTCCTTTGCTATTTTTCTTTGAAGTGGGTCCACTGAGACTGAATAAGAAAAGCAAAACCTCCATTAAGTCTTATTTCAATATAAGACATGGGAGAAATATCTATCTGTCTGTCTGTCTATCTATCTATCTATCTGTATTTAAACAGAGTCTGAGAATATTTGCTTCAATCTTTGTGTTTCAAAAGAGAACGAATCAGGCAGAAGGACAGAAGGTTACAGATTAGTCCTGGTCACTGCTCAAAGAGTGTGGGTTATAAATAATAAAGGAGAAGAGGGTGAAGGACACTAAAATATAACTTGGGACCCACAATGGAATAATCAAAGCAATGAATCTAATTTCAGCTTAAAAATACCAAGCAACTTTGGATTGCATGTCTGCTTGCTGCTCTCTTCTGCAATATAAGAACTGATACACCAACACACATCTTTAACAAGTTCCACAAGGAGAAGTAATTAAAATGACTTGCTTCTTAATGTACTGTGGATGATAGGAATATTTATGGGTGTGTATGTGTATGTATGCATACATGTATGCACAGATGCATTTATAGTCCGTTCACATCCTCTAAAAGTTCCATGCTAAGCAGGAAACAGTGATTTTTCTTGCTATCTAATGTACAATATAATGTGTGTTCCTGTATATGTATGTACATACATACATATCTCTTATACACACCTACATAGACATGTACAATATTTTTATCATCATTAGAGAACTATTTTTAAAGAGCAATAGGTGAGGCTGATCCTGTAAATTTGCTGTGTGACAGTTACAGATCTGACATACTTGCAAGATGAGGCATATTAGCTGAAATGCTGCCAGGTGCTGAGAGGCAAATATCTTCAACAGACAACCCTTGTCCCTTGTGGTGAGAGGGCTCTGCATTGCTAAAGAAGCAGTCGCCCTCTGGCAGGATCAGCTTCGAAAGGGTCTTTTGAGAGATTGGTTTTTAGCTAGATAACTCAGTGTCAAAACGAGGCAGTGAAGAAGAGAATCACTCAGTGAGCACCTTTAAAATTATGAAGGGATCTGAAAGATAATTTTCTCCAGCCTCTTCGTTCAGAAGCTTCTAGGCCTGACCCCTGTGTCTACCACTGTAATGGAAAATCCCGGTGTTCCAGCAGGAGGAGGATCAGGCCATCTGTTTACCCAAAGTATAAGCTCTCCTAAAGATGACCACTTACTACAGGAGATGAAATATACAGACAGTCCTGGAGCCAAGGTGATTTTCCTCCTTCAAACATCTCATGAAAATATGTTTAGTGTTTCCTGTGCTTGAGTGAAGTTTAGAGCTGCATTCTCACTCAGATCACTAGGTCAAAAGAAAAATCAGATTGTAATCAAGCATGTATAAACTGGGAAGTACCAATATAAAGTTTATCTTGGCCTTAGGAGTGCCATCTCATAACCGTGAAGTGATAAATGATGGAATCTTAGTGGCCTAACACAAAAAGAGTGAACTAAGGCAGCAGAGATGGGATTAAATAGCAGAGTTCTGGTGCTGAAAAAGGGCACTCAGCAGAACTGGGACTTCTTCGTTCCCCATACAGGTTAAGTGAGAAGGTGGCAGGGATCCTCTGCATAGCCCAGTCACTACCATGTGGGAAAGATGATTTCTTTTTCCTATGGGATTTTGAAATTATTTATTCCCAAAAGTAGTTTCTGGATCATAAGAACGAATAACTTTCTTCACTTAGTATTGGTTGGCCTCTTCTATCCCCATTTTCTCTGTTTTCACCTCTCCCCAATCTATCCCTCACCAAATCTGCTCTCTAAATGTAGTGCTTTGTGCCAGAGCAGCCACAGAACCATGGATGAGCAGTAGCAGAAGTCCTGCTCAGTTTCTCTACACCTGAGATGAATCACACTGGTGGATGTCATCTAGACTACATCAGTAATTTAGCTGCCAGCAACTAATAGGGCTGAGTGTGAAAAAAGGTTGCTTCTCAATAACAACAGAAGAGTCAAATTTGGGCAGATTTTAATGAAGGTCTTGAAAGGACACCACCCCATCAAATTTTGTTCCAGTGTACGAGGAGAGATGAACAAGATAAAATAAATTAACAATACCGGACATTATGTATTTCCCTGCTGTTAGTTCAGCAAATGTTTGAACCATCATTGTTGCAGGCAAAAGTTACCCTCAGTCAATTATATGACATGGAAAAATTTTAGATGGAAGCTTAAAACCTTGAGTCTGGAGCTTAATAAAGTCATAAATTTTGAAACCATGCTCTTATAGTAGAAAATAGCAGGCAGGCTTTGCTATACGAGTTTCTTCTAGTTCTCATGATGAAGAAAAATTTTCAGAACCATTCTTATCTAAATTTGCTTCTCAGATCACACACATGTTCCTGTATACCTATTGCTATTACAGGAATCATGTACCCTTGCTGCAACTTCTAATTATATGCCATAGTAGTTAGCAGAAGGCTAATTTCATATATGCACAAACACACACGATTTAAAAGAAGTCTGAAAGAGAAAATTGCTAGATTTCTGTCTTTGACAAATGTGAAATTGTACAAATGTCAGTACGTGTAACTGTAAATAAAATAGAGAAGAAAGAAATCTCAAAATAAAGGTCAATGAAAGCTGAAATTCTCCCTCCTAGACATAATACAGTATATAAAGTTATTACCAGGCCTTCCAGGCCTTGTGCAACTTTGCCCCTTTCTACATCTCATCTCTAGTCGCTCACGACCTCTGCTTTGCCAGTTCAACTTACCTTTCCACAAGCTAAGGTGTTTATATAGCCTCCATTAGTGTAGCACTGGAAAAATCTCACCATCTTTTAATGTTTTTTATCTCTGTGAGACAGGGACAAGCTATTATCCTTACCACATACAGATGGAACCTAGGGAATGCAAGGATAAGATACATTTTTTAAGTGCTTAGACTCTGGCATTAAGGTAGTGCTTGGAAACACTTAGAAGAAAGTCCACATAGGCATATGAAACTTCCTTAATTTCCTTCACTTCCTTCCTTTTTGTTATCCTCCTCAATTATTTGAAGGGTCCCCCATCCCACAATCATTTTCAAAAGTCACTACCATAGATAGTGTCTAAAACTCAGTGAAAATCAATAGAAGTTATCCTCTTAAGAATTTAAGCACAGGACTTCTCAAAGTCTTTAAATACCTAGCGCTCATACTTGAATAATCTGGATGCAAGTAACTCCCCCAAAAGCAGCTGGGATCTTGCCACACCTACAAGGGCTATGTTTTAATACCTGTCAAATCTGGACTACGCTCATCAGTGTCATAAAAAGTGTGAAGTGTGAAGAAACTGACTTGAATCCTGGATTCTTGAAACCTTCAGGAAGGCTTCTTTTGGGACATCTTCTTCTCTCTTTTATCTGTTAGTTAATTCTGTCCACTGAAGCACCTACCCAAAGCTGGAAGCTCACTCATTCATTCCTCTGTCCAAAACTATCTTTATACCTATTTCTGGATAGCATAAAGCTACTGACTATCTCTGAAACTTTACTTTGAGTTTAAGTCTAAAAAATGTCATTTTACACAGTGAAAAGCAGAGGATACTAGTTTATATCTTGCCTATATCAGTGAGCTTCCAGTCTTACCTTGGATAACCCAGCTTCCTCTCTGGCTGAGTCTGCCTGGTCCAAGTTCTCTAGTAAGAGTCTGAACTCTGCTATACTCTCAAGGAAGTGCCAGAAATCTTCAGGTAGTTCAATTCAGTTTTAAAGACAGCTGAATAAAACAGGAACATAAATGGTAAAACATTTTTATTTTTCCTTCTCATTTAACTGATCTTAATCTCTCTCATACTATGCAGCATACTACGGATCAGTAATGTAGATCAGTGCCACAAGTTTAGACAGCAAGGTTAAGGTTGTAACTACAAGGCACAGAAGACAGGGAGCACATTTGGTGAGCAAGAAGGTGCCTTCAGTGTGACAAAACCTGAAAAAATGCACTTGCTGCTTCTGTTGAAATGATAGGTAATAGGAAAAAAAATCTTTTTCAGTATCATCACAAAGATTCAAAGGTACAAAGGTTCAAAGATTCAAGGATTAATCCCAAAGTGAGCCAATTCCACATCCCCTAGCTGAGGCTAAGTAGATTCACGGACCTCAGGTAGATGTCAGTGCATTGTTTTACACGGTTCAGATTAGAGGTTTGCCTAATGGCTAGGAGAGGTTAAGATCTTTCATTTCTTAGTATTTTACAGAAGCTCAGATCTGGTATTCACTATGAGAAAAACACTAATAGGGCACCAAATCCTCCTAAAACCATGGCAGTTTTGGTAGTGCTAACCCCAAACAAAAAGAACTAAGCTCTTGCTCAGTGCTTATCACAATATTTTCAAATGCAGGAAGCTCAGAATTTTACCATGTAGCATTTCCATTAGGTTTTTTAACAGTGGGAAGAAAATATACTTTTTTTTCTCTAATGACAGAGCAAGTAAATGTGATGAGCAAAAGACTCCCCCTATTTACACTGTCAACCAAAATTCCTTTCGACTGTTAACAAAATATGATGTCCTTTAGTCCCTCTCCCAAATGACTTTATAGAACTGTGAGCTACAGAGCATAGTGAGTGTTGTGAATGCAAACCAGGCAAGACAACTGTGCAGCCTACAAGAAAATTTATAAAAATTGTATTTTGTGTTAAAAATATTCAATGTCTGTAAAATATAACTGAAGCATTTTCCTAAAATATGCCAAATTAAGATCTAATTTTACACTTACACAGCTTGCAAACTTCAAGGTAAACTAGTCTGTACACAAATCACAAATTACTGAAACAACAAAAGGAATATAAAAATAGTTGCCTTTAAGATGAACACTTCTAGAACACTGGCTCAAAACAATAATGGAAGTGCCTTCCTGCTAGTCTGTTATGGATGTCTAGTTCCTCAAAATGTGTTTAAACGAAATATTTCCATTAATCTACACTCTACAGTGGTCCACATCATCCCCAATTTGCAGGGATGTTATATCTGAAAGAGAGCTTATTAGGACATGTAGCCTGCTACTTGGTTTATTTTTGAAAAAAGAAACATGAAACACTAGTACAGTATGTTGAGTGCAAAGAGGCTTTATTAGAATAATCTCTCCCTAAAGATGCTTTAAGACTAACCCATCCACTGACCCATGAAGGGTAAATGCTAAATTCTTATAGTCAAATATTCATTGCAACTCTTTGAAAAAGATGGATGAGCTGTGGCTCCTCTTTACATTACTGTAAGATGGATAAGTAGGTACTATCATCTGGAAGGTGATCACCATCACTAGAAACATCACCTCTCAGCTGTTAAAGATGACTGAATTCTGACAAAGGAGGTTTGTTTACATAGCCATAAAACTGCTATAGTACCTCACTCACTCTCTCTCACTATATGTATTTATAACACTGCTCTCATGAGAGGGTAAATTTCAGATGTTGTGAAGACAGGTAGAGAGTAGACTTTTATTAAACCATCTGCTGTTTTATAAAGCAACATAAGCTAATAATTAATTTACAAACTGCTAAACCTTTAATCTTAAATCAGGAAAGAATTTATTAGAACAGTACACACTTTGCAGCATGAGGTTTTTTTGAAGACCCTCTGAAGGCTGAACACAGTGGGTTTCCTTAAGTTCAGTCAGTGATAACAGTCCTGTAGCATATGGTGTTGGGGCCTGGCCCCAGCAGCACATGGCTGAATATTTGTAGGTATCAGGGAAGAGTGCTGGGAATTCTAGTCTTTTGATCTGGTCCACTGGGAGCTTCATTTGAACCTGTAGGAGCTCATAGATCAACCCTTAGTTTATTTTAACTTTGCTGTTGGGGTCATCAGTGTATATTCCGAAGAGGGAACTGCAGGGTCCAGTTTTATTGCATAAGTGCTGAGAGGGGAGCTGGGAGCCAAAAGCCTTTCACAGAGGCAAGATCTTGGGCAAAATTAAGTCTTACTCTCTGGCTCTACCAGCTGAGCTCTAGACAGAGGCCAGATGTTGCTGCTGAATGGCAGCAAGAACCATTTAACAGCATGATCTCCTCTACTCTAACAAAATAAAAACACTAAGAAACCCACCACGTCCTCACCAAGAGCATTGCCTTGTAAGAAGCTCAGAACAGGGCAGAGCTACTTATGGATTCTTACCAAGTTTGAATATTACAGCTCATGAGCTGTGCTGGTCTGGCCAGTCACCACATTCAGTCTTTGTGGCCAAGTACTGCAGATATTTCCCAGACCAAAACCAATACTGGGCACAAAGGATCTTTCTTGGCCATGTGCGAAATATCCCCCCACAAAGCACATCTGAGCAAAACCTCCTCTCAGTCCTGAAGCTGGTCTAAGTCTGTCATTTCAATAGGGTTGGTGTGGTGGAGAGCAGTTTGTATCGCTCTCCCTCTCCTGCTGCCTTCAATACTTGGTGGGTTTCAGAGGCTCACAACCCCAGATTTCTAACTCCTGTAACCACCGCTTCAATAGGCTGTCCTGATGACATTGAGCACATTTTCCCAGTGAAGTATCCTGCATACTGGAAAAAATGAAAACAATGCTTGGTTTGGGGTGAGAATGTTTTGGTTTGATATTAATTTTTTGTTTTCTAAGGTTCTAAGCTAGACTTAAATCAGACAATTACAGTAGTTAAGCCTCATAATTATAAGTTAATACCTTATTAGAAATATAGGCCGAATCAGGTTTCTTCTGTAGTACATAAAATATATTAACTACTTTAATGATAGAGAATTTTCTTTAAAATTTTCTTTTAACGTGAGCTGTAAGTGCTAGAACCAGAATTAAAGCCATGACTGTATGATAAACCCATAACTGCACCTGACACATAGTCCCTGAAGCACAAAGTTCATTAACAGGATAAAGAAGTAAGTAATCATAGAGTTAAAGTAGACAACTCCCAGATACATCACTTTTCAAGCCCCTAAGATGTTTGCAATATTTCACACCATCACCCCAAATTACTTAATTCTGGTTTAGTTAGAGAGCCCTCATGGAACACCAGGGAATTTTTTTGTCACGTGTGATACAGATAATGCAAGTAAATAAATATGCTATTAATTTAATATATGCAAGCAACAGGTGTAAAGTTAATCCTCCTTTTCTTGGTCTTCAAGACCTATTTTTTTAGCTATAGATAGTCAAACGATACCCTAAGGTGTTCTGAAATTTATTTTTTTTAAGAAATCTTCAACATTTAGAAATAGTGCTATAAAATGGAAAATTATCACATTATTAAAATCTAAAATACTGGTGTAAGTCCAAAGTGACTTGGAATGAACACAATATCAAATAAAATTCAAGAAGAATTAAAGTAACTGTTTAACAACTGTAAATACGTATAAGTGATTAAAATATTATAAAATCCCATGTTTCCTATCATAACCTCAGCTAGTAAGTTTACAACTGCACTTTCTAGCACAAGTCTGCTTTTCCTGTTATTGTCATCTCAGTATCTGGATTTGATCTCCAAGCTGTATAACACTTTTTGTGTTTTAAAACATGGGTAACCTAGAGTACACTGAGTGTTTTACCCTTACTATCACATTTTGTTCTCTCTTCCATATCACCCTTGTGTGTATAGGTTATAACATCTATGTTTCAACTCGTGTTACAGTTAGTGCAGCTGTGGGAATCTAACAGTCAACATCTAAGATATCAATGACTACTGCATTCTTAATCAGGAGGAACATTCCATAGGAGGTAAGTAGTTAAGGAGATAAAAGACTTAAGTCTCTTCATCTTGATAAATACAAGCGAGTTTTCTCTGTCTTCACCAACTCTGAGGAGCCATGTAAACTCACGCACAAGGACAAATAGTATACTCTTAGTTAAAACATAAACACTTGAGTTTAAAGCTGGCATTTGGGCATGTGCTTTGAGATGAAATTTAACTTCGCCCAGGAAAATGGATTAATTTCCCTCACTATTCTGTAAATATTACATGATAATTACAGGTTAATAACTTTCACTCATCAGTTTATAACACAGATCTTATTTATTCACAATTAATTAAAATCTGAGGTGTTTCACAAGTAGTAAAATGGAAACAACCCTTAAAGATCTATCATTGCTTTAGTTTACATTTCCCACAGCATGGCTCACCAGGTCTGTAATGTATTTTTCCCTCTCTAGTGTTTGCTCAAAGACTCTCAAACACAATGTAAATTCCTCTGCCAAACCACACAATTATTTTTACTAATCCATTGAGAATGGAAGAAGCTGAAGCATTTGAACTGAGGCAGCCCAGTACAATAATCTTAACAGTTCATTCAAGCAGGTGCAGGAAGTGTTATGTAAATTTCAACTAACTTCCTTTTTTATGCATGAGCACCTCACATTAATATTCCTCAGGCATAAAATTCATTCCTTATACAGTCACGATTAACTCACCATAGGTAGTTATCACCAGAGCAGTATCAACCATGCTACAAATAGAACATATTTTCCTAACTACTTCAGTTAAAAGGACAATAGCCATAAAAGATAACATGCTCTTAATGCACAGAAGAAATAATCAGAAGTAGCAGGGTGGTGTTCCACAGCAACTACCAGCAGAGACCCTTGGAGTGCTGGTCCTGCTGTACATTGAAAATTTTCTTCTGAGATAAGCTTGAAGAGCCTTCTACAAAAACTCTAAAGACCAGAAGAACACAAAAAATATGAAGATTATAATTAAATGTTGGGAGTAAAAGTGGTTTTCTTATACAGAGTTTTGCCAGGGTAAAAACCTGTTAATTACAGAAGGTTGGGAGTCTTCACTTACACCTTTAAGACCTATTTGTTACACAAGGTCCTAACATAGACTGTGCGATCAGTCTTCACAAGCTCATAAGGCTGAGGAAGGAGGATCTGAGAAGGCAGCCCTTCCACACATCAGACTTCATAGAATCAGCCAGTATGGACACATTCACGAAGCATCTTCCTTTACATCTGGGCCGCACAGATTCTGAAAACAGCGTCATCCCTTGGCTGGAATAACTTTCACGTACACCACTGCTGAACACCACTGGTCTGAATAGAGCAGTAAAACCTGCCCCACTGTAGTCTTACCTGCCTGTGCCAGCTATGCTTCATTACAGGGCTGATATTCTTTATTGTGGAGTTACAAAGACACTTCAAAATCAGGATGTTGAGGCTCTGGAGCGAGTCCAGAGAAGAGCAATGAAGCTGGTGAGGGGGCTGGGGAACAACTCTTACAAGGAGTGGCTGAGGGAGCTGGGGTTGTTTAGCCTGGAGAAGAGGAGGCTGAGGGGAGACCTCATTGCTCTCTACAACTACCTGAAGGGAGGTTGTAGAGAGGAGGGTGCTGGCCTCTTCTCCCAAGTGACAGGGGACAGGACAAAAGGGAATGGCCTCAAGCTCCACCAGGGGAGGTTTAGGCTGGACATTAGGAAAAAATTTTTCACAGAAAGGGTCATCGAGCACTGGAACAGGCTGCCCAGGGAGGTGGTTGAGTCACCTTCCCTGGAGCTATTTAAGGAACAGGTGAATGAGATACTGGGGGGCATGGTTTAGTGTTTGATAGGAATGGTTGGACTCGATGATCCGGTGGGTCTTTTCCAACCTGGTGAGTCTATGACTCTATGAAAATTCAGCTCCAGTTGGCAGCGATAAAAGAGTCGTGTCAGGGCCATCCAGGGCCTCCCCCTACATGCCTTGCCCCTGGGCTGGGGACTCCTGAGTGTTCAACCCTTGTGTAAGTTTCATTTTCACCAGCCTCCAGCCCTCTTTCTGACTCTGTCTTCTGTATGAGCCTTGGATCTGCACTGTAGGTTGGCAGGTTGCATCCTAAGTCAAACCCTTGCACATATGTTGCAGGCTTGTGTCTTCATCCCCATTTCCACCTGGGTAGGCCCTGGACCTGTTTTCAGACCCCACTGGGCTCCTTCCCCTTCAGTGAAGGTCACCCTCCACTTCTGGCTTCCCTTCTCTAAGGGAACAGACAGCCTCACTGCTCCCTGACAGGAGGAAAGACACTAAGGACAGTCCTCAGAAACATCACTTGTGATCCCAAATAATTTTTATTAGGCAGGAAGCCTTAAAGTCATCTCAATACTGTATTAATCACTATACCCCACTGTTGCACTCCAGCCTACCTTCTGCCATTATATGCCATTAGTCCTTTACAAATGCTTCCCTTCATCAAAGCAGTTTGAAACGTGAGACCACACATCCACGGCAGAGTCTCCTCTTATCCAACAGAGACCCAACAACTTGGTGGAGAGAAATTTTCATAGATATCTGCACCAGATTGACCATCACCAGCAAAGTCACACCATTGTCTGGGCTAACAAAAAGAAAGACTCAAAATACCTACAAAATCAAATATGTAGGGTCTAAATTGCTATCTCTTTTTCCAAAGACAAAGAGCAAGATAACCACATCAACTTCACTCAATACTTTCCCAAGCAGCCTCCACCACTCTAGAGCCCAATGTAGCTCCTAAAGAGCTGCTGTCGCAACACATGCTTTTTACCTCTTAGTTAAGAGAAAGTGCTTTGGCACTGCCTGAGGCATGTGAGTTAAATCCAAACTCAGACTATGTGTTGTAAAAGGAGACGCTGAAGAGAAATCAGAGAAAATGTTCTCTGTTGAGTAGGATGTAACATAAAAGTATATTTGTTAACAAATATCGGTGTTTATTGTTAAGAGATTTTGAACAATTTTTAATTATCTAAACCAGAGTTTTTATTTCAGCTGTGAATGTAATGTGCTGTATTAAACTTAACAGTAGCAAGAGGAAAGGTTTATTAGCTATCTTACAAAATCTCACAAAACAGGTCAATAAAGAGCAGGGAATGCCAGTTAAGACTAACTTACAGCAATACATGATTATAAAAAAATAAATGGGTTTATGGGTTTTATATTGCTGTGCTGCATTTGAGATAAAAACATAATCTCAAAGTAGAGAAGTCTTTCCTGCACTGCACCACGGGTAGATCTGTGTTAAGTAGTCATAACGCATTCCCGCCCTGCCGAGATAGCATTTTACACGCACTGAGTTTGTGTGTAAATGTCCTTAATGAGGTTATGCAGAAATTAGCACTTGTGTCATAGGGATATAGGTCAGAAACACACACTTGTTATTAAATTAATATGAATGAGTATTCCTTCTGGCAATAGGAGCTAATTGTACCATAAATGGGCAAGATGAGTGAACAGAGGAGAGGAATATCACCCCACAGGTTTTCATTAGAATCCTCCCCAGTCCCAGTCCTCCCCAGGGAGAGAAGGATCACACCCTGAAAATGAGAATGGCTTTTAAGGTTGTAAATACTTCAGCTTTACAGCTGTTATGCTTTACTAGATACATAGTCTCCAGATGTGCCAAACCCTTGTGCAGTTTCCATTCACCTACCTCTTGCTCTCTTGTCCCAGCATCTGAAGGTGCTGCTTGGTGCCCAGATTAGGGCCTGGCAGAATGATCACAGCACTTCTAGAGTTTTTAATTATTGCCATCATCCTAGGTAATTCTCCCTTAACTTCCTTTGAGAGTTCATCATATCCTTACAACAAAACTCCTTTCTATCAACTTAGAGGACATTTGTCCCTATCACCCACCCTGGAAGTAGGATTTTCCATGAACTGCAACTAAGGAAATTGAGAGTTGAGGGTGTTAGCATTTCATGTTACTGAGTTTGATTTTTGTTGCTTAAGATCCTATTTAAAAATTTTAAGTAACGCATCATGCTGTGACGGTTAATTTGAGATATTTTGAAGATGTTTTTTAGTCTCTGCTTCATGTAAAATGCATGAATATGATTTCAACTAATATTACATTATAGAAAAATAAAGCATAGTAAACAAGCATAGTTCAAAGCATCATGCTTCCTATGGTTAAAATATGCAACATTGGCAGCAGCTAATGAGCATCACCAAAGTCCCCTCTTTGGACAGTAGCAGTTCAGCTAAATGACCTGCAAAAAATCATTCCTAAATGACTACTGATTGTTTTAGAAGCCCAAAATTTCTAAGTTATATTTTCCAGCAGGAAGATGCATTTATACACATTCTATCTGAATCCACTGTCATTTGTCACCTCTTATTGAAGCAGCATATTTGGCTCTTATCTGTACTTACATGACAATTCTCTCTAAGAAAAGGCAGACTGAACTGGAAAGATTGGAGAGTCATTTCAGTAACATTATGACAGCATGTGAATAAGAAAGGCCACTGAGCATGTTCCTAGTGTTGCAACAGATCTCCCTGTATAAGAGGTCTGACACAAAAAATCCCAAGACTAGCCCTCTAGCTCAGGAACCAAGAGTGGGAGGAGAGAGAAAAAGAGATGGTTATACAACACGTTCTAACCTGCCACAGTGAGACAAGGCTCAACTCAATCACTTCACTCAGTATGAGTGGATGCGTGTTCAAATATAGACATCTTGTTACTTGCAGTTGGAAAATGTCAGTGTGCAAAAGTGAGCAGCAAGTTCATCAAGACAACATGCTAGCCCACAACGTTTTGTCTGTGAAGCAGTTTTTAGCTAATAACATCACTGTGCTTGTGCACCTACCCTATTCATCAGACCTGGCTCCCTGTGATTTCTACCTCGGCCCAAAGATCAAGTCAGCGTTCAAAGGAAACCATTTTTTGTCAGCAAATGTGAAATTGACGGAGATCTTCAACAGCCTTTCAGAAAATCCTCTACAGAATTGTTTTGAATATTGGCAGCAGCATATGTGGCTGTGTGTCAACTCAGAAGGAACTATTTTGAGATGATCATAGCTGATTTTCTTAATATTTTAAATAAAAAGAGATACAGGCACAGTCTCAGGGTTGGGTTTGGTTTTTTTGAGTGTCGGACCTCATATTCTATGTATTTTATGATATGCTAAGTAGTTAAACCAAACTGTGGAAGACTGACAAATAACCAGTCTTTACTCCGTCTGCTTCTGTACATAGTCCTTTGCAATTAAAGAAATGAAACAGAACAGTACTAATCTCCACCTGCCCTCCCCTCAACCACTGACTTGAGAAAGATCTGTGTTCAAAATGCCACAAATTTCATAATCCCATTATTTTATACCATCACTTGAGCTTCACTGTGGGTGCGAGACAGACAGTCTCTAGGCATCGATGAATTTCACTGTAATTCATGATGGAACCAAAAAGACGCTCTCATTGAAAAACAAACAAATAAAAAAATCCAAAAAAGTAGTTGTAACTATAATATTAAAGAAGTCTTTGTTTTGTCTGACCAACCCTAGCTTCTGCCTCTTAAGCCTTCACTTCCTATAGACTGACTTTTTAAAGTTGTGCCCAGTGTCACTTGTTTTTACTGAGTTTTAACTGACTTTATTTTAAGATGTTCTGCATCATTTAAGGGGGTAAGGTGCTTTCTGAAGTCACTTCTCTGTTGGATTACACACTTGAAACCTGCAGACTCTATCATATGAAACGCATTCAACATGGACCATCCACCTCAAAAGAATACATTTCCTGTTTCAGAAATAGTGGTGTCTTCTTAAGCACAAGAAAGTATGGCAGAAATATAATATTGCCAAGTAATTCTAACATTCACTGAAATTATTCTCAGTTTGCAAAGTACAGCCTTCGGGACTTGCTATCATACCTGACAAATATTAGCGCATGGTTTCTGCTCCTTTGAGAGCTGTTAAGTTTCCTCATCAAAACCAAACAGTTCTGTACTCATGTTTTACAGGGATTCATGCCTTAAATTCTAGTGTTAGAACCTTGCTCTTCTACGAAGACTGATGACCAAAGGATGCAATGATAGACGGATTTGCAAAACTAGGTCCTGTTGCTTTTTTAGTTTGCTACTGTGTGTTCCTGCCTCTTAGGAAAGAGTTGGTAAAAATCTTTTTAGGTGAGAGAGTGAGATATGCTTTAAAAATATGCTAATGATTTAAAAATGCAAAAATAATTATTTCATAGACACGGGTGTCATTATTTATTTAGTAGTTAGTTCAATAATTTCAATAATTCTATGAGGCCTGAACAATAGCTCCACTTCAAAAGAAAACACACAAAAAGCATTCACAAAACTGGGTAAGTACAACTTTTTGTGTGTGTACATGTGCTTGTCAGGGGCTGATATGTTATCCAGTGTTTGTTTAGCAGAATCCTATCAATGATTCAATGAGCTGTTTGTTGGGCAGGTATTTTCTAAGAGGAGATGCCACAGTCAAAGACACATTTTAAAAACAGTTGAATAGTAACACAAAAGGGTTGAATTGTATCTTCAGAAACACATTTATGCATGCTTATTCACCTCCACTTAGCCATGAAAACAATGCACATCAACTTGTAAACACTAACCCAGAAGCATACAGAATTACTCAAAGTGTCATTGTGCAAGAGCTTAAACAGGAACTTCCTTTACATAAGTGCAGGCTCCTTCCAGGCTCTTAGTATATTAGTGCAGTCTTTGGGGGAAAGATGCCTTCATATACATTGAAAATACACAAATAATGTCAAATTTGCCAGTCCAGCTTTTCCAGTTTGATTCATAAATTCATAAAACAATTCATTCTTTTAATATTTATGGCTTAGAAATGCTATACCAATATGTGCCGGCTACAGTGTTCCTTATTGTAACTTTACATGTGAATTTTCACAGAATCACAGAATAAATAGGTTGGAAAAGACCTCCAGGATCAGTGAGTCCGACCATTCCTATCAACCACTAGACCATGCCCCTCAGCACCTCATCCACCCATCTTTTAAACACCTCCAGGGATTGTGACTCAACCACCTCCCTGGGCAGCCTGTTCCCGTGTCCAATGAACGTTTCTGTGAAAAATTTTTTTTCTGATGTCCAGCCTGAACACCCCCTGGTCGAGCTTGAGGCCATTCCCTCTTATCCCGTCCCCTGACACCTGGGAGAAGAGCCCAGCTCCCTCCTCTCTACAACCTCCTTTCAGGAATTTATAGAGAGCAATGAGGTCCTCTCTCAGCCTCCTCTTCTCAAGGCTAAAAAGCCACAGCTCCCTCAGCCACTCCTTGTAAGATTTGTTCTCTAGCCCCTTCACCAGCTTTGTTCCTCTTCTCTGGACTCGCTCCAGAGCCTCAACATCCTTCTTGTGGCTTGAGGTCCAGAACTGAACACAGGATTAAGGGAGCGGTCTCATCAGTGCTGAGTACAAGGGGAAAATAACCTCCCTGGACCTGCTGGCCACGCTGTTTCTGATACAAGCCAAGATCCCATTGGCTTTCTTGGCCCCCTGGCCACACAGGTCTATCACACAATGCTCTCTAAAGCACCAGGTGAATTTTCAGAACAGTTTAGAGAGTGGTATAGAAAGCAGCTAGGTGCAAAACACAGAGCAAATCAATATAATTACTTTAGTAAAAGCTACTACCTATCTCTGTTACTTGTCGGAGAATAGGTAGAAAGGTAAATCAAATCCACAACACCTTAAACACAGTGACTCCTCTGTCTTCATTTGTGGTAATTAATTTTAATTTCCTGGGTCCTACTGTGAATGCTTCCAATGGGCTGCACGATGGCTACAGTTTAAATACTTTTTATCAGAGAGGTGTTGCTCAGTGTGGGGTGCTTGCTTTGTCCATTGGCACTGAGCATCTGCATTAGCTTTCCTGCATGTATCCCTACAACTCTGGGGTCTGAAATCAGAAGGGAAACAATTTACAGACTTTTAACAGTAGTTATTACTCGTGTTTGTTTTCTGCTTATTTATGCTTGAGAAGAGGGCTGCCAGGTCAACATCCTCAGGCACAGGAGAAGACGACTCCTAGAGTACAAAGGGTGGGACTGAATGAGGAAGATATACAAGCAAGCTAAGACAAATTCAAACATAGCTGAATTTATACTGAGGGGTTTGAAACGTCGCTGTCACTCTTCTCTCCCCTTCTCATGCACTATAACATTTCAATTTCCAGTCTTCAATGAATATAAATACAAGGGAGCAACTTCACCGAGACAGTGATACACACACAGCAGCTGGAGTCTATATGAGCCCGTATGCTCCAGCTGGAAGAGATGATAATGAAACAGGACTGAGCTGGCCCACAGACCTGCAAAAATCTTAGCAACTAACTCCTGTCCTATTAGAAAGAAAGTTGTGTTCAGAATACAAGCATTTTAGAGACCACTTGCACTCTCCAGTGGTACTATGAATTCTGAACAACTATATTCATGCTGCCTTTTGGCAATATTTGCCCTTCAATCTTTGTCACTCCTTAATGTTTTGACAATGAGCATCCTGCAATGGAAACACCTCCCTGTCTCCCCACTCAGTCTCAGAAGATATTGATTTCCAGTGAACAGTGTGGAGCAGAGTAGAAGTGCATGCACAGAGCATCATGCTGATGTGGAAGCAGACATAAGTTCTCCTCCAGAATAATTCAATAGAAAGGAGACAAATTTCTGAATATAGATAGGCCTTATGAATAAGGTAGGAAATACTTTCCATCAAGAGCAAAAAGTGCTGTTTATTCTGGACGTAACAGCCTGGCAGTTTAAATATCTGTAGCACACTCAATTCTCCTTATAAGTTCCCTAGAACTACTGCATGCTACATTGATATGTTATATACACAAAGGCATTTACATGTGTAGGAGAGCAAATTCCTTCGAGAAGTCACTCTGCACTGCAGCATAAATACCATACCACTGAGGTGGAAGTTGTTAGTGTATCTTACCAGTAGGTCAGTCAGCGATTCCATCTGTCTTTTTGACAATTTGTTCACAGCTTCCCAATTCCCTAGTGGTTTCTTGTCTGGTGAAAACCCTTGGAAAGCACCATGATTGCAGGTTACCTTTCCTTCAGCGTTGTGCAAAGGCAAGCCATAGAGCAGTGGTTTCTGGTTGATTTTTTTTCCATGATGTCAAACGTGTTCCTTCATAGTTCCTTTCTATCAGAGCTGATAAATTCCTGATTCAAAATCCAGAGCAGCTCCCACCACATCCCTCAACAGCGTCTCTGTTTTTAAGAGGGGTTAAACAGCCTCACATCCCATTGTTTTCAATGGGAGCTGAAGATGTCTGCTTACCCCATATTGTATGGTTCATATATGGTTTGGATATTGGAGCCTATTTCAGGCACAAGATATCCTGATAGCACAATCCAGTCTTTTTA
Organism: Clamator glandarius; assembly: GCA_033459285.1. Classification (NCBI taxonomy): domain Eukaryota; kingdom Metazoa; phylum Chordata; class Aves; order Cuculiformes; family Cuculidae; genus Clamator; species Clamator glandarius. The sequence goes on from JAUNZM010000238.1 coordinate 795,741, forward strand.
ATTTTTGTTGCTTAAATCAAAGAACTCAGAAATGATGAAAACAGTTTCACTCCATCCCATGCTTCTGTGTCTCTCCCTGTCAGCTCCTCAGATGCCGAGTTAGCAAAAAGAGCTGAGTAATGCCAAGAAAAGAGGTGGCAAGATCCAGACGACATGAAGATAATACATACCACAAAAGAAATCCTCAGAAAAGTTTCATTCATGACATTCAATAGAGATGTCAAAAAAAAGCTTGCTAAAACTCCAGTCTTATTTTCTTTCCTGAAAAGTTAGGAGTTTGCGCAAGCAAAGTGACTGCATGTTTTAAAAAGATTCAGTATCCTTCTCAGGGCTCCACTTAGGAGGTTGAAATTGCAAAGAGCTAAATTCTGTCCTCACACGTGTTTGGCGGACCTGCACTGAATTCAGTAAGACAGCAGATATGAAAATAAATATAGTTTTTGGACCACCCATTTCAGTGAGGATTTTCAGCACAGCATGCCTAGACAGACAGGCAGTTTACTTATTTTCATTTCAGTTTTTGGCCCTCTGCAGCAGTGTTCTCCAATGTGGGGTGTGCACACCCCAAGGAGTAAGCCACACAATGCACTGTGGGGCAGAAAGAATTTTTTTTGTACCCCAATAAAATGTACAGATTTTTAAAATCATGTTTATTTCATCTTGATCTTATCCTTTTTTAATATCTACTTACATTTATATTCTATTTAATATCTGTTAATGATGTATATGTTACTACAGTAGTACATACATAATTTATAAATATATGTACATATATTGGAAGTCCATGCTTAAAAGGTTGTTGCTGATAGAGGTTTGGTAACCATTGCTCTACAGGTGTTATTATGGTTTACTTGAGAACACAGTCACATCAAATTATTTTGCTACAATTCATAAAACTGCTTTACAAATGCTGTCTCTGGGAATTAGCACTTTCATGATTAACCTAAGCCCTATAAAAACAACAAACAGAAGAACTGCTTCTGTGAACTTGCCCCCTTCCTTCCTTTATGACTCTCCAGAACACAGAACATCTGCCCCTTAATTCACTAAAAAAGTTATCATGAATAGCAATTATAATGCCATATTACAAGTCTGCAGAATGAAAAGGGGAAGGAAGAGACTGCAAATACATCCTCAGGCTGCACACTTTATAACAACTCTGATTTCCAGAAGAACATGGACAGCAGCTGCCCATACAAAACTGAACTGGATACAGATACGGTTCAAAATACCCACATTCCAAATAACAGATTTTGGGTGATAGAATTTAAATAACATCCACAGGTAACCCTACTGGCGGTGTACTATTTTAGTCTGTACTTAGGTACGCTTGCATAAGCTGTTAAAATGATTCCTTTCTATTGATATTACACTGGATTCAGCCTCTAAAATCTTTACGCAAACAAAACGTCTGAAGATGAAATCACCAGGGAGCAAAATCCTAAAAAGTCTGAGTGGACCAAGACTTTATCCCTGAAGCTCTTGAACATCCTACTCTTAAAGGGGTAAAGGGAGGTGAATTCATTTTAAGGTTATATTGAAACAAAGCCATTTATAATATTCATTCTTCAAAATATTTGCTAAATAATAAAGTCTATATTGTTTTAAGCAAACTTATTTTTCTCTTTAAAAAAACATTTTTAATGCTTCAGCAGTGTATTACTAAATAAACTGACAAAACATCTCTGAACTAGCATAAATGTGCAATTTTAATGCCTTCTAATCACACAAATCAGCACAAGATTTTTGTACTTGTGTATGACCTTCCTCAAATTATCCCTCCATTTTGGCTGAATCAGAATGAGCGTGGGCTATTTGATAAAAAACACTAAGTGTGTGAAATGAGGGGCCCTCATCGCTTCTGCCAGACTCCTCTTGACAGAATGATGATAGAAGCATCACATCCCTGGGAGAGTAAATGCAAACTGACAAGAGATGAGCCTTTAGATGTTGAATATAATCTTGAATTGTGCTTGAAGTGTCTTATTATCTTGTCTTTTGATGTCTGAAGGGGTGGCTCATTGTTAGAAAAAGGAAAGCCCTTGCACATCTTTGCCATCTTTAAAAATTGTTTGGCCTTTAACAACTGCTTTTCCCACCAATGTCCATTTCTCCTGACAATAAATATGGCAGGTCGTCAGTAAGTGACAAACAATTTACTTTACATGCCAAGCTTTTATGGTTTTTGAGAGCTCATGTGGAAGCATATTTAAAAAGCAGTAGGATATTAGCACCATTACAAATGTTAAGACTACTGCACGTGTGTGGTTCACTGTGTGGTTATTCATTACTTCTACGATTCTGGTTTAAAGTCTTGTCTTTCCTGTATTCAGACTGCTGTTAAAGTTCTTTATTTATCATTGACTAAAAATAGTCAATGAAAAATAAAGAGCAAGAAGCAATTTTCTTCTACTCTAAAAAAAGCACTATTATAGATACAGTACATGGGTAATGCAAAAAATCATATTTATTAATCATAAAAAATCAATAGCAGTAGTGGTATGGCACAGTTTACCTGTATTGCGGACCCTCACAATCACATCACTGGTTTTTCTACCTTCAACCAGCTCGACTTTTTTTTTTTCCAAACTTAAAAGTTTAATGACGAATCAGATCAATATGATTCCTTAGCAACTAAATCACAGGCGCACTAGTTTTTCCTGTCGCAGCACCAGTTTTGCAAAAGCAGTCAAGTTCTTTTTTCAGGTCTCCGTCACTCTGAGAATCCATAAGAATTCTCAAATGGATCATAAAATGTTACAGGGTTCAGGTTATTGTATCATTATAAAAACGTATTGATACAGTACAGATGACAAGACGTGCAGCTCTTGTGCTAGTCTATTACAACCATCTGAATACCACAAGAAATATCAGATATAAACAAAATAAAACAGTCAACAGTAATCTGTTTTTTGGGAAGCCTTTTTTTTTTTGTTTGTTTTACACAGTTTTAACCTGGTTTTAAATACAGGACTTATAGGAAACCACGGAAGAGAGAATATAAAGCCATGAGAATGGATTATTAAAAAAAATAACAAAAAACATGACCACAGCTTAGACATTAGATTATTTCTTTTTCTTAAATAAGTGCAAGAAAGGGCCTCATTCTGTTCCTTCTGATAAGTGTGAATGTTTTGTCCCTGAGTTTTCAGACAGAGTATAAGGAAAAACCCTCTCTCCTCCCCTCCATCTCCCTTCCCGCACAGCACCAGACAGTTCCAATGCTGCTTCTAGGAGGATGCACTGTGTGTTGCGACACATCAGCCTTTACACCAAGCGGGGGTCTGCCACCATGTGCAAGCTTGAAATATGTAAAGTGCTACTCAAGATTCAACAACCATCATTTCACACAAATGAGATAACAGTGATGTGAGAAATGCTCCGTCCCCAGACTCAATCCCTTTGAGGTCCAGGGTCATAAGCCGGAGTCCCGCAAATCCAAAGTTGCTCATTGACTAGGACATCTCATCTGAGTAGACCTTTGCATCATCTGGTCTCTCTTTTATTCATTGCCTCATAAAAGCAAAGAGATGTGGGGGCTGGGGAGAGTGAGCAGGACCGGCTGATTGAAAGATATTTTTTTTTTTTTGTCAGCAACTGTTATGAGAAGGTTCACTGTGCTGTATCCATGCAGTTAAAATAAGGAGACTCTGAATGCAATACATCAAATCCCAGCAACAGAGCCACACAAGAGTTTCCGTCACACTCCTCATACTGAGCAAAAAACCACAAGTCCTCAAATGACTTGCACAAATGGTTTCCTTGCTGGATATTATCATTAAATCTATAGTGCTTATAAAAGTAAAGTATATTCAATTAGTAGGAAAAAAAATTTAAAATATTTTCATTTTCTGCTTTCTTCCAGTTGTAAATTTCATTTTTCCTTTAGAGAGATTTGTGACTTGCAGTACCAGATATTTATGATTTGAGGCAAGGAAGCATAAGAAAGGAGGAGAAATATCAAGCCTGTACATTTACAATCAACTTTGAGCTCATATGTAACTGTCCAATTTCCACCCCGCTCATCTTAATCACTGCTGATTTTTCTGGCTGTGCTTTTGTTTCAGTAAGTACTACTATTTATGGTCCCTAATTGTTGTTTAATGTGTAATTATGATAATCCATCTTATCCGTCCCGTAAACTTCCCCTAAAAATTTCTCCAGCTTTATGGAAGCTTTATATAGGTTCCAACACACCATCTCTGCCCTGGACCAGGTCAGATGCTGTTCCTGCCACAGCTGCTGGCTGCTTCCCCATGGCAAAACAGTGGAAGTGGATTTGCAGAGCCTTTGCAATATGTACACATACCTTCATGGTATAACAGAAATCCACAGTAACCCTGGGACTGGTTCAATAATTCATTTTTTGTTAAATATGAAGGCAACATAATTATAGAGTGGTTGTTCCTCCCTGTCAGCATATTTGCTTAGCTGATTTTAGCTCCAGAACATAGGAAGCTGTAGACCAGCAAGCATGTTAGAGATCTGGGGGATATGGACTGGCATGCAAGTATCAATAGGATTAATACCCTCTTGAAATCTATGGTCTTCCTGTGTACGTGACGGATGGTCACCTGAGACCTGTCAGAATCTGGCCTCATGCTTATTCAAATTCATTGAGTAAATATGGCATCTCTACACCATGTGAATAAATACTAATTGCATAAAAAAAATACAAAAACTGCCCCAATATTGTATTTGCTCAAGAGATTAGACTGAAGTCAAATGATCTTTCTCCCTTTTCAGTTAATACCATGCTATCTCAAGAAATAATTACAAATACTTAATAATACTATATATTAAAGTAAGCCTTTAAGGTATATTTACTACAGAGCAGTCCTGGCTTCTTGATTAAACACAGGTTTTTAGATCATTCTCTTCAAGGAACAGCACTCTCCCCACGTTCCACCCCCCTGCCAAATGCTAAGCTTCAAACAAAGCACAGAAACCTTAGGCAGACCTTGACAGCACAGACAAAATGCTCTCAAGTACACCTGAGCAACAGCTGACCACGCACAGGCAGCTGTGTACGCTTTCTATCTGTGTGCACACACCAATAAGCAGAAGAAGAGAGGGGAATGACTCCAAACCTGGCTGTAAGGAAGGAGAGGGGTAGAAAGGAAAGGTGGTACTTCTGTTTTCACTAACCCTCTACTTTACATACACTGGCGTTTGTGATGAGAGTTAACAGACTAGGCTGTGTGTCCACTGCAGTCTGGGAGAGGACTTCCTTTATCTTCTGCTGGAAGGCAAGTGAATGCTAATAGTCCTTTATTCAACAACTTCAAAACAAGATTTTGAAAAGTGAGACTATGTCAGATAGGAGATTGAGCTGGAAAATGAAAATGACTTAACAGAATCTCTAATGGTCATCAAAACATAAACCACCATCTGAACTGCAAAACACCAAGATGTTTTAAAAAGCTAGTATTAATGTGCTTCTGTAAACTTCATGCTAGTTTTCAAAGTAGTACTCTAATGCCAGTTTGATTTAGTGAATACTCCTAGGAAAATCTTTGTGTCTTACTTGTGTAACATTCAAATCTTCAGAGTAACACAGAATGGTTATAGGACTCTGATTTTTTTATTGCTCTAAAAAAATTTATATCTTATTACAGTCACACTTGCTTATAACTTTTACATATAGCTATATATAAACATTATCTGTATAAATATATAAAAATTATAATATATTATATATATGAATATTAAATATAAATATATATTTATACATAAAACTTTTGTAATCAAGTAGCATATCTGCTCTCTTTTCTGAAATGTAACATTTTCCTTAAGATAACTTCAAACTGTCCAGGAATTAAAATGACGGCTTATCTTTCTGAAAAGAAAGGACATCTGATAAGAAAAAACTCCCAGTCTCCCAACAACTCTTCTTGTATAGTGCAAAATAAAAACAGAAATCCAAAGTATTTTTAGGAATAGATAAGCTATAGTTTAGTGTTAAACAAACACGTTTTAGAATGGCAGGGGTGTGGGTTATGCATTGATTTGGTAGATGCAGATATCCCTGGAATATCTAGAGAATTAACCCAATTTCAGTCTCTCTGAAAACAGCAGGTTTTATTTAGCCAGACAGGATGAGGTACTATTCTTCTCTAGATGACCTCTGCCTTCAAGGGAAAAGGGCTTAGTCCTGCTTCTGAGAGCATCAAAGCAGTATCACAACATAAAGCAGGACATGTCACAATACAAATCTTCCTGTGTTTCATACTGATATTGATTTTGGGTTTTATATGGTGGAAAAGACAAAAATGAGACTTTATGTTAACAAATATCAAACCATTTCCATGACAAAATAATTTTCCTGTTGAAACCCACAAATTACAGCACATGTAATTTTATTCTGCTTTTGCCCATGTTGAGCATTAATTTTCTCATTTAGTTGTCATTTTAATGTATCTTCTACCACTAAGCTCATCAGAAACAATTTTGTAACTGGCAAAATAATGTTATTTTGGTGGTATTAATGGTAGTACTTCTGGTAGCCATGTAAAAAGTCAGAAAATAAACCATTAATGGAAGAAAAAATAATATAGTGAATTCACAATTAAATCAAAGTATTAAAAAGCCATAAAGCTGATTTTCTCATCCTCTGGCCATGCCTCCCCCCAAAAAGGGATGGCAGGTGATGGATGCAACAGAAGAAACAGCTTAGAAAGGAAAAAGAACTAAAACAAAGAAGAACCCACAAATATCAGAAAGAACAAAACCTAGGAAGACAACACAACAAGGAAAACCAAGTACTACATAGGATATTAAAGAGAAAAATGATCCACAGGAGAATGGCAACTGTTACTATGAGCTTCCTACAGCTACCTCTGCCTTTGGATATTTTTAAAAAATTTATTAACCTGACAGCAGGAAACTTTATACAGATTGCCCCCTGACAGGGTGCCAGCTTGGTATAAGCACTTGCTGTCTCTTTGTTTAGCATAAGGAAATCAAGAGAAGTGTTAAGTGGTGCCATGTGCACATTTGGGCAAATCTAACTTTGCCTCTGTCTGCCTCACTCACACATTTCCATGGAGAAGTTGCTTAATCATGTGAAGTCCAACAGAATCATCCAGTTCTCCTTCCTTCTCTTTTCTGTGTTTGCTTCCTTTTTAATGTGCAAGTGTCTGATCTATTATTAATCTCAAAACACAAACCGGCAAGGATCTCAATCAAAGAAAGTAACAGTTCTTTCACAAATTATCTGTTTACTGTCTAGTAGCCAGTAAGTCCCCTTTGAAACAGTCAACCATTTATGTTGCTCTTAAACAAGTTTGTGAGTTGTTATTTTTATAACTTCAAAGACTGAGAGAAGAAAGATTAACTAATTAAAAATGAAGTATTTGTCATTCAGTCATGCCAACTACATACTAGGATTCCATTCTTTATTTCCTTCCTGCCCTAATATTAGTTATTCTCTATATAAATACAGAACAATCAGACTTTAGGCCTCATTTAAGAAACAAAATATACACTTAGTTAAAAAAAAAAAATCAGCAAAGTAGTAATGAGAAATTCATGAGAACAGATGGAATTGCCTTAAAAAAACACAATTAACTTTCTCCATACTAAAAACAGCTTCTATTGTTTCTTTGCTTTTTTAAAATAGTCTCTCTTTGTCACAATTCAGGCACAGTAATAAGAGAATTATTTGTTTCCATATAAGCAAGGGAATTTATAAGTGAGGCTGCAATATTTGCCCATCATCAGCCCAATACTGCTTTCATCAATAGTTAAAGGATTAAGACTGCGGTCTCCTCAGAGCTGTAATACTAGCATCAGTACCACCACTGCCTGAGCTACCTGCAACACCTAGGCACAGCAGGAACACTGAGCTAAGGATGGATTTTCTATCTTACCATTGCATCATGCTTTGTGTTTAAATAGTCATAACATCTTTTTAGGCTTTCATGGGCATTTATTGCCCATTCACAAGTGCATGCCCCACCGACTTCAGTAAGATCTTGCCAAGGAATCAGACAGTAGCATTATTCATAGTTATTCAAGTCCCTAACTGTCTGCAAACACCTATTTTAAAATGCTAGCATCAAATATATTCTTCAGAAATAACAATCAATCACATAACCAGATCTTCTGATTCTTTGAAAACTTATTCATTAATTGAGCAAGACACCACTACATTTTAGAAAAAAGATTTACAAGCTCATATGACCCAGTTCTGTAAATATGCCTCCCATTCGTGTTCCTCATTGACACAGTCTTTGTAATGAAATAGTGCTCCTAATCCACAGATAACCTGCTTTAATAAAAGTATCACACATTTCAAGCAGTAGCAGCATCTGCCCTATGGCCCTTATGGATGGCACAGATAACCAATGGTGTCTCAGAACAAAGCACCCACAATGTGGAAATTACTGAATAAAATTATGTGAAATGACAGGAATCTTTACATGCAGATTAAAGAAATTTCAAATGTTTGCTGCATCTAAAGATGGCTGTGATTTTAATACTGAGACCACTTGGACCACAAACTTCCCTATCATAACAGAAACACTCTCTAGGGCTTTAAAATGCAGCAAAAGTGACAAACACACATTGCTTCCTTTCACCGAAATTATCAAATCTTATCAAGGTGTCCCTGACAAGCAGAGCTCTTTTAGGCCTATAAAATTCAAGGATACAACCAAAACACTGAGAATCATCCTTAAATACACTGATGAAAGGAAAGCTCTTAGTCTGAAGGCCTTTTTCCCCCCACAGGCTAGATACACTGTTAATGATGATAATGTGAGCTTCCTCACAGCAACCTGGCACTGACCTTTGCTCTGACCTGCAGAGACCACTGTCTCAAGAGGTAAAAGACAATTTAGTCCTTTATCCTTTGTAACTGAAATTACTGCAGCGCTGTAAACGCTTATCAAGGCAACTCCGATTAAAAAAAAAAAGGGGGGATAATGTATGTTTCCTTAAAGAGCAATACAAAGGATCAGCGAGCAAAACAGTATCGGTTAGGAAGAACTTCTGTCATGTTCCAGTACAACATGCATGTGTAGCATATAAAGATGCAGTTCTGAAACATGGGTAACAATATAGTAAAGGATAACAAAATCCCAAAGCTTATGTAGGGCTTTGAAAAATAAATCCTTGTTTCTGGCAATATGCACAGGTTCATTTAACTCACTTATCTCCTCTCCGTATTTCAAGCATACATTGCATAAAAAAACCCCAAAAAACTGGTAGTGAACCCAATGAAACCACGGTCCTTGGCTGCAGCACAGGAAATGTAAAATTTAATTTCACTCAAACAAACCCTTGCCAGCAAAAAAAAGAAAGAATATTAGGAGTCGATTTTTTGCTGTCCTGCAGTTACTAAATAAGAAACACTTGTGCTCCACAATTATAGGCTCGGTCTTGCACGCTTGCTTACAGCTTTGTTTATTTCAATAAGTTAGACGCAGAGAACTACAAGCTCGATCTCAAAAAGCAACTTTTTATAATAGCGTAAAATTATCTGAACATGCAAGTGCATTCTCAATGTTCTTTTTACCATCATCTAATTATGTCACAAATTACCTTCGATTAAGGATGAATTAAGGATTGTATCTAACTCCAGGATCACCATCCTCACTCCACAGGGACCGCTGGTGCTTAGACTAGCCACTTCTTTCCTGGGAATTTTACTGTACAGAGAATTTAATGCACAAAGTATCCCTGGTCTCAATGCCAACTTTAGAATCTTAACAGTTATAGTAGTACACAGCTAGACACAAAGAGGGTTGGCTTTTTTCTTACTAAGATTTTTTTCAGACCAATACTTCATAACTTATTCTAAATTTGTTTAAAGATGTTGTATAAAATGACAACTAGAATTAACTAATTTCTTTAGTAGCAAAACCAAATGTGTTTATTCAATTGAAGCTACTACTCAGCATTAACACAAGATTTCTCCAGAAAGAGCCACGGCATTTGGCCTGAGCTGCTATTTTGCAGAATAAGACAAGTTGATCTGAAAATTACACCCCCAGGAACGTCAACAGCTAAACCAGTTTCTCTGTTTCTTAATTAAATCAGATGATTAAAATAGGAGATATCACTTCACAAGTATTTTAAAGAGTAAGTAACACACCACAAGATCTCTTGCAAAGCAACTTTGCCTTATATTGTTCAGAAAACCTGTGATTTCTGTAACAGAGACACTGTAGCTGCGTTAACCCTACACTTCTAAACTGTACTTCTGAGCTACTGTGTTTTAGGATAGAGTCCTTTAGAAACATTTTGCACTTCAGAAAGTGTTTTTCACCATGTGTTTTATTCCATTCTTGTTTCATATGATTTCAGTATCAAACATCTTTGGCATGCAGCTATGCAGATTCCAAGAAGTCCAGTGGTATAAATGCACAAGTAGGGGATCACAGGAGCAAACCTCCAGACTACAGGACAGCCTTTTCTTTAACATAAAATAAATATAAAAAAATAAAATGAAAACCAAATCCAAACAAATTAAATCCCCTAAAACCAGCCACTACCCCTAAGAGAAAGCAAGCAGGCAAACAACAAGCAAGCACAACCCCTCTAATCACAGCTGCTCCTGTCATCACTCAGAGGCAACATCATCTCTGCAGTGACAAAGTGCATCTTCCCAGACACCTGTGCACCAGTTTCAGATGGGAGATGTTTCAGATTGTCAGAAACTTATCCCAGCTCGTACTGGCATTTCTGAGCACCAAGGGGCTGCTGTGTTCACCTGCTTTGTTGCTGATAGCAAAGCACCCATAAGAGAATCAAAAGTTTGCTACATATCTATCTTCCTAAGTCAAAAGTGAGTATAATTAATTATACTCCTGCCCTTTCCTCACCTGCAGCATGGACTGTTCTTGAAGAGGTGCCATTTTTATGACTAATTGTGCTATCTGCTACCAAAAAAAAAAAAAAATCCAAAACCCCAACACTCTTTCTATGGTGTGCGATAAAATACAGAGACAAGGAAGTTTGTGAAAAAGAGAAAAAGAAGGTGGATTTTAGGAAAAGGTAAGGTGCAGGTCCTTACAGAAACAAAACCATCAATCAAAAGGTAAATAGAATGTGTCCAGTGAGAAAGAAGAAAGCTCTTCACATCTAATAATTTAATTGTGTACATCTATATGAAAATAAGACCTGTGAAATACTGCTAACATCATCAAGTATACTCAAATGCTGGTCATTCATTCCTACTAAATCTGTACCTGATTTTCACAAATTTTTCAAAAAATGTGAAAGCAGCAGTGTAGAATAACTTCATTCTCTATGGACCTGCCTCCTCCCCTTTACTTTTTAAAATGGTCCTCCCTCCCCTGCTTAACAGATTTGGGGCAAATTTTCACACAGCATGCATTGAATGTTATATTGTAAAAGGAAAATTATTATCTGATCACATGAAAGAAAGTTGGAGAAGAAAACTGTCAATCTTTATGCCATCGCATATCAGTGAGTCCACAATAATTTAGTTTCAGAAACTGCAAAGAAAGGCCCAAAATATGCATTTCTAACATACTGTTCATAACATTAAACAAAAAAGAAATAGCCATAGAATAATGTTCCATATGTATGTATCAAAGCTTTAAACAAAACTAGTTATTTTAAAAGTTTACTGCAAATCTATCTTAAGGCATGCATCTGTGACATAAGGGCTAACCATCTTTTTTTTAAATTTGCTTAGTATGATCCTCAAACGTATCAAAACACCCCCATTGTCCTTCATTTTCTGTTCTCAAAAGTTACTAAAACAAGGGCTGCTGCTAAAAGATCTGCAGCATCTGTCATAACTCTAACAGAATCTCAATGAATGGTACATAACTTCACACTGTGGCAGTTAAACTATTTCACCTACTTTTGTTTACTTGGGAACATCTTTTTAGCAGTATAAGTATCAGGCTAGCAAGCATCTTACACACACTAAGGGAAAGAGCACAGTATGTTAATTTGTAGCTATTTCGTTAGTACTTTTAGGCATATAAATTATATTTGCAGTCCAGACAGAAACAATATATTGTTGTGCATCATTTCTATACTCGACACGGCAACTCTAATGAAAGTGTCTCTGTATATTTCACTGTCGGTGTAGAGCATTCAAATGACAATGGCTCAAAACATATCCTGCCTTTTATTACAGGACTAAAACCGAACAAATAGACATTTCACTGCCCTCAAATTAAAAGTCCATTTTTTGTTTTGTCTATGCCTTGCTATATTTAATAAATGCACCCTAAACATTTGAGCAAATAAAATACAGAAACATAGCTGAAGATATTTACACTATTCTAGACAACTAATTGCCATCTGAATTTTAGAAATTACAGTTCTTTCACTGATGAAATGGACTAAAACAATTATTATATGCTATTTGAACATTCAAAGTGCTAATGGAAATTATGCTTTCCATGGTAACAAAGATTACTAAGATGATGCTTTAAAATGGATGTGATATTCAGTAATGGTCATTACTTTAATCTAGAAATGAAATTTTAGGATTTTTAAATTGCTAGTATTTTCCCATATTTGTAGTGAAGTTGTTTAGTAAAACATTTTGTGTATGTCTTTTAGTGAGGGGTAAAGAAGATTTTAAAAGAAAATTACATGTATTCTTTTGTTTAAAAACATCTTGCAGCTTTTACTGAATACTGAAATATGAACACAGCTACAGATTTCCTTACAGATTATGAAATCAAAACTTGAATCTTAGAAAATGGGCTCTCACCCTCTGTCCCTTAAAGCTGCATTTCCATTAAATGAGATCTTTTTCCCTTCAGCTTCCACCTACAGGATCACATAAAATAAGGAAATGGTCCATTTCAATTAAGGTTTGTCTCAAGTCATGAATGGAAATAATTAAAAGGAATTCCTGCAGGACAGCAGTCCCTGTAAACCCAAAATGTCACTCTGTACCATACAGAGGTGCTCCAGCACAGACATCTATCAACATCTATCACTCAAGCACTCGCCTCAACAACTCTGCTCCCTTTCCTGATTAGAGATCAGAGTTGCTTGAGTTGGCTTACAGGGTGTCATCCATTTGAATGACAGATGTCTGTGTTGGAGTGCCACACTTACTGCTTTTGTTTTGACTCTGAAAGGTTACACTTATCTGGCAGTGTTTAAACTATTTAAAAATAAACAAAAATACAAAAGGTAATTTCTCTTCATACTGTCTTTAGAAAAAATATTTAACTTCTAATTTAAACTCCAAAACTATTCAGTCCATATGCAATACCTTTGGTAGCCTTTGTTTACTCATTACAGAGTATTTTCTGTGGGAAGGTTTCAGCTCTCTTCAGCCAGCTTTATCTTTACCATATAAAATGGTAACTTTTCAGTTTAATCCAGCCTTAGAAATGGCTGGAAACATATGAGGCACATCAGCAACTAACGCAATGAATGTTAGTGAAGTACTCCAAGAAAATTATCCCCCCATTTATTTTTTCACATTAGAGACTATAGATCAAAACGAAACATAGAATGTCTACAACTTGCATAAAATAAGTTCATTGCTATCAAAAGTTTTCAGGACTGATGCTGTCATTCTGGTAATCAGTTGCAATGGGAGCAGAGGGCTGTACACCTGCACACTCCAAGCTACTCCTTCGTTCTTACAAGAAAATTGAGTGAACAAAAAAAAAAAAAAAAAAGGAACGGGGGGAGATTGCTCTTCCGGACAACATGGTAGCAGTGAAATGAAATACCTAGACAGACTTACCGAAGAGCTTGCTGGGAGTGTCCTCGCTGTCATTTGATTCCACAGGCGCAAGCAGGGGCTCATTCAGCTCGTTGTCTGAAGTAGCTGCCTTGTCCTCACCTCTCAACTCTGCATTCATTTCACTCCGCAGTGACAGCAAGGGCTTACTGACTTGTCCAGCTATCATTGGATCCTAGGATGGGGGGAAAAAAGAGTGAGGGGAAAAAAAAGTGGCAGCTTTGGTGTGCGTATACTCTCTCTTCCACTCCCTCTCTCTCACACACACACATGCACACACTCTCTCTCTCTCTCTCTCTCTCTCTCTTATCTCTGGCTGCTCCTGCTGTTATTGCTGGCTGCAGTCAAGTGAAGAGCTATTACAGATCCAATGAGTTTTCCATTACTCCCCACCCTATTAAAGCTCAACTAGCATGTGAGAGATTCAGGATGCTTTGGAGGAAAACTTCTATGCAAGCAACATAACCAACACAGCTTTAATTGTGGGATGTGCTTTTTTTATGGGTATGTTTTTACACCTCACCCTGTCCTTAATATAGTAAGAAAAGAAATTCCTGTACGCTCCAATGCCACAGAAGAGGAGCGCCCTGTGAGCACACCATAGTGATTTAAAGAGGCATCCTCAGCTGTACAACATTAACAAAATCAAATGCACAGTTTCTAGCATTCCAGCATTTCTATGAAAATATATAGCATCAAATAGCCATTTCATTACATACATTCAACAGAGATACGGATTTCTTCTGACTGTTCCTGTCTTTGGGATACTGTGCTCCACAAGTCCATAAACACACACAAACACATATTTTTCTTTTGAAAATAAAAAAAACCAAACAACAGAAACCATTTTTTAAAAAGATAGAATTAGGAAAGATACTTACACAAACAGTTTGCAATTATTCTTGTGTTTGCAACAATATATCCCCGTAAAATATTACATATATGTACATTTAAATCTTTTCTTGCTGTTTTGGATCTATTTTATCTTCTGCTCATTGAGGACATTTGGGGGTCAGGCATTATTTCCAAGCACACTCCATATTTCCATTTGCAAACAAATAGGCATAATATCATGACAGCACGTAAACCAGAGTTAAAAAAAACTAAATAAAAGGAAAGGAACAAGTGACCTTGTTGCACTCCCTGGCAGCTATTTATTGCAAAGTTCATGCCTAAATGGTTCTTATGCAGAGAACAGGTGACCAGTGAGCAAATAGGTTGGTTAGCATGTTCCCTCTGTCCCGTCCTCACATTGGTCGATGTTCGCCTATGTCTTTTTTTTAATGTATTCATGTCTGAAAAGTGAATTTGATATGACACATGATAATCTATGAAAATGTTAATCAATACAAATAGTTTAAGCTGTCATCAAATGCACTTCTTTAGTCAATACTCATATCACTGAAAACAATGTCACTGTCACCAGGGCTTAATTTGCACAGCACTTAAATATTGGACTCTGTGCATCAATGCACTCCTCTTCAAATACTGTAGGTAAACACATTTTCTCCCTATTTAAGGCTGAAGCACTCAGCACGCATTTAGCTGATCTGAATCCTCCCTTTTGAATACCTTGATAGGTCCACTGGAGGGCAAAATTAATACTTAATTGAATCTCACAGTCATCAAAATAATCAATACTTTTTTATTATTTATTCTTTACAGTCTGTTGACTGTTTCAAACCTCTGAGGGAATGGTGGAAAGGATTCATGGCTTTGAAACACTGTCATTTAACAAGGTAATTTTCAGTGGGGCATTAGGGGTTGTGAAACATATAATAAAACAAAAATGGTGGCTTATAATAGGAAGAAAGAAAAGAATTATATTTCTGCCATCTAACAAAACAGGATAAATAAAAAAGCAAGTGCGAGAGGGAGAGGGTGAAAGGAGGGGGGAGAGGGAGAGAAAGACTGGCTTTTGAAGGGTTTTATCATATCAAGAGCAGAGCTGAGCTTTCATAATGCTGACATTTCTCATCCTGACAATCCTAAACAAGTGGAAAGGATGAGACCGCAGATATCATCTTTCATCACATTCCCCAGCTTAAGAACCAACATGACAGCTTCTCTCCCCTTTACACTGTTAATTACTAAATAAAATACTGCTCTCTGTCAGCATTAGATTATTGCAGATAGCAACCACAAACATTACTCCATTGTTTTGGTTTGCCTTTTTTTTTTTCAAACCAGTGATACCTACCTTGAACAATTCAGAAAATAAATTAGGCTTGTGTCTACATATTGTAAATATATGAAATATAATCAATTTAATCGATATGGTCAATCCATGTTATTGTCAGACTAAATCGCTGGTGATTTATTAACATTTCATTTACTGTATTTATTAGCCAGCAACAATCTGAACATTTCTTAGATGTTTCTGGGGAGGAAACAGAAGTTAACGGATTTCTTTTGCAGATGCTGTAAAAAAAACAACTTCTGACTTGTTTTGCCTTATATTTGTATTGCATCATGGACAGTCATTTACCAAGGCAAATATTTTGTTTATTTGCTTTCATGTACTGAATAACAAATTTTAGCAGGTTTTGCAGTTAAAGGTTACTGTGAGCACAAACGCATTGTTTCAGAGTCTGGGCTGCTGCCCTCAGTTTCAGCTGTGCAAGACCAACACCAAGAGTGGTTCCATGAAAAATGTGAATCAGGGCAAAATTTCACCCTTTTCATGAAAGTATTTTGGGGAAGGAACTAATTGTGTCCACAGAGCTACACTGCTAATCTGAAGACTAAGAGTAATTCAATGGAGGATGCTGAATAAGTAGGATTCTAGACTGAAGTCTCAGCTGCCAAATTTTACAGTTGACTATATGAAAAATGGGAGGAAGTACAATGTAAGAAATGCAACAGCACTGGGAGAAACCTCAACCCTTAGATGTGAGTGAATTCCCAGCAACTTCAACAGGGCCTGAATTTTACCTGTTACATTCACCAATAATTTGGACTCATCTGGAGTACTTTGTTCATTTCCGATTAGCCAATATCAGAAAGATACATCAGGAAGAGATGGGCAGTAAGAATGATAAAGAGATAGAAAGGATTTGGAGTTTTTACAGAAAAAAAAAGTAATTAAGAATGAGCACAATCAAAGTTTACAAAATCATAAATGGCAGGGAGAAAATGTATGTCAGGAATCATTCACCCTGTTTCATCTGAGGAGAAAAGGGGCCTCCACTTAAATGGAAAAAGCCATAAATCTAATGACAATAAAAGCTGCTTTTCCAAACAGTAAAGCGGTGAAAACCCGCAGAACTCATTGCTACAAGGTAGTACTGAGACCTGAGTATTACTGAGTACCATCTTAGTTGCTCACGTGGTTGGCCAGACTCCTAGCAGTGAATTTAAAACAGCTTTGCAAACACAGAGCCAAGGACTATAAAAACTGAAATAATATAACTGCTGCCCCCTCCCTCAGATGGTACCAGAACCTGTAGTTAACCCCCAGGATAGCTTGCTCTGTCAGGTGGTGAATGAATGACAACTTTCTCTATAAGCAGATGGATAAGGCACTGTCTAAAATTCTAGTCTACATGAAGACTAAATAAATCACTTAAATGATGGGTTGAGGGAAGGTTTGCTTCCTTCAAACCCACATTTTTAAAAAATGGGCATTTTTTAAATTCAGGTTGTCTCTAGGCTTTCTGTACTTAAGAATATGTCTCTTCTGCAGTGGATTACGCATGATTAAAAACTACTGTTTTTATTAAAAGTGTAATAAATTCTAATTCCAGTGTATAGCAAGTGACCTAGTCTGCAAAATCCTTTGGAGGCCAGAGGGATTGTTTCTATATTTCCCAGTGGCCTCCTTAAAAAACTTTGCAGTAGTTGCTGTATTTCAGGCCCAGCAGCATTCTCCTCCTCCTCTGCCTACCTACAAAGTCCAGCCCAGAGATGACCCACAGAGCTGGAGAGGATGCATTGAGGGAAAGAATTGTGCATGTATCTTTTGCAGATAGTCCCATCAGGATCTGTTTTTCTCCCTGCCCTGGATGTCTGTGGGCTTGACAGTCAGCTTTTGCTTTCTAGAAGCTGTTAGAGTTCAGGTTACACTTTAAGTAAGAGGCAAGAATACCTAAAAGGGATATAATGCTTCAGAATTTCAGACTGCATAATCACAAGAGAAAAGTTCTAGTTATGTGGGAACTAAGGAATCACAATCCTCTTATTTGAAATACACCTGTATATACCGCACACATAGTGACAAATTTTACACATATTTCTTGCAGATACTTATATAACTTGTCATCTATTTCTTGTCCAACTAGCAACAGTATTCCAGACTTGCCTGTTTTCTATGAGATTTTGCTGACAGTTTTGTGCAGTGAGTGGTCCTCCCTGCTGTGTGTCTCCCTTAAGGGTGGCTCATACCTCCTGTAATTCTGTTGCAACACCTACTACACCTGTGTTCAGCTCTACCACTCCCCGACCACTTAAACAAGCTGTTGTGCTTAATTTAACAGTAAAAATCATGTGGATTTGCAAAAGCAAATTACAGCTCTGGTTATAAACCCTCTTTTAAAAGCCAAAACCTTTACGTTTTTCTTATCTGTAGCACTGTGTGAAGTACAACATTTATCGCTGTGCTAAAAACTTTGCCTCTGTGCTTTAAATATAACGGTGCAGCTTTTAAAGGAAACCATATGGGTTTTGTGCAAAACATGCCCTAGGCAGGAGTCTAAAAATGAGAGAAAAACCCCTACTTTTATCCTTAATGTGGGACATGGGTGTTAATAGGGATTTATGAAGGCTTCGTGACTGGTTTAGTCGCTGGTCTAAATTTTGTACATACTACACTGTAAACATTGTTGGTTTGAATTTAAATACTTTTAAAATTTTTAATTAGGAGAAAAATCAAGATCCTTTATTTGCTTGCTATTTTCCCCATAATTTGAATTTACTCTGCACATTCTTTATACCTCTGGCTTAGAAGTACTTGAAATTAATTTTCTAATTTTTTTCAAAATAAGACCCTCAAAGATTCTGATCTTTTATCAGCTTTGGTTTGGGACATACACAACACATACATTTCAGAGTAAACACTCCAATGATAACACCAATAAACATAAAACTTAGTGTTCATATGTTATTCTAATGACTACATAAAAAAATGAGTACTCAAATTGTATTTTTTTTATTTCTTACTCAAGACAGAGCAACATCACAATCTCGGATAAAGCTATACTAAGATGTAACTTAGCTTATAGTTTTTGAATGTGGAAATCATTAAAATGACTACTGAGAAAGAACTGGATTTATTTTGTGTCAAATACAAGTGAAATTTAGGATTGCCTTCTCCCTTGGTCCTCTTATAAACTATTCCTTCTTCCTTCATCTTATTGCTTCTAGAGGTTTTCCTTTTATTTTCCGTAAAAAAAATTTCTCATAGACAACCTTCTTTAATTCTTTCTTATTCAAACATTGTTTTATCTGCTGTCTCTAATGTGCTGCTATTTCCATCCCAATGTATCCATGGTGTATTTTATGCAAACTACTTTGAATCAGCATTTTGTCCCCTACTAGCCTCTGACTATTGCTACCTGCTGGCTGTCACTTCCCTAGAAAAGTTACACAGAAAAATCTCATTTTCTTTACAGCCATCTGTATCACCATCCTTAGATGCAAGTTTCTATAAGCAAAACAAACAAGACTGCTGATATATGATCATTGATCTCCCTTCACTACTTTGATCTTGTACTTCTATTTACTGTATTAAATATTTACTTACATTACCTGTGTTACTCATATTTAACTTACTAAAATGTTCAGTATTGCCTTTCCTTCCTGTTACAGCAAAGAAATGATAGATCCCCAGCTCTTCGAACTTAACATGAATATTATCACTCAAAACAGTCTCCACTTTTATTCAGCTAGAATGGTACTCTCTTCATGAAAATCTCTGCAGCAGAAAAGATACTTATTTTCATCTACCTGTTCTCAATACCAGTGTGACTTTGGACATTGTGTTTTTCCAGTGATACTGATCTTCACATCTAGTGTTCAGGTTGCGATTAAAAAGGGGTATTTTCTAGTTAGAAATAATGTAGATAACTAGCTAACCAGTGCCTAACCATACTCATGTTATTAATAGTACTGAAATTTAATTAACAATTTAATTTGGAATGATGCTAGAGACACTATCACTTCCCTGGTGTTTTCTTTCATTTAAGCACTCAGAAGCTGCAGAATAGTAAATGGTGTTACATTACCATTTATTTTATAATCAGCTTAGGTTTGTGGCTCTAAATGTGCTCCAGCAGTCATGCTGCATGCTTTGCACAGGAAAAAAAAAAAAAAGGTAAAGGATGTTGGTTTCACTATAGAAAAAGTGAGGAACAACTATATCATTGTAGGAGACTGCTACATCTCTGATCCAGAAAAGCCATTTCTGGAAATGTCTGGGAAAGAAAGGCTCACATGTATGAATCCAGGGTTTGTATTTCTCCTGACCCACATGATACTTAGGAATTGCTAATGCCAGAGTACACACAGCATAGGCGCTTTAATCTAAAAGTTTCTTTCAACTCTTGGAGTTGACCTTAATGCTTCTGTTCCAATTATTAATTTGATTTAAGAATCATTCTGCTCTTCTTGTTGCAAACCTTTTCATCTTTAGAGTTTTCTGCTATGTACAGAGTGAAGCTATAAAAAATTTTCCGCTATTGATTAGGATAACAAAAGTTATAATTTGGGCCTTGGCCTGATTATAATGATTGCCCACTTAAATCTGGCTTACTTGAAAGGAGTTTGTTCATCTGTGGGGACGTAGCAGAAGTTTGTATTCATATGGAGTTCAAGACCCAGAGAAGCTACTATTCTGGGAAGGTACCATGCTCTTTCAAACACATGATAGAAAATGGTGCACAACCATCAGGAGAAATAATAAATTGTGAGAGCTGTGAGAGAAAGCAGCCTTCTTTTAGTTAAAGATTCTTGCAGCCATGCAAAGGCTGATTCCATTTTTGAGAAACCAGAAGATCAAGCCCTACAGATCATGTCAAGACAAACGTGTAACAGGATGGAATATTTTTGACTGGAACCAACATGGTGGAATAAGATTTCAAGAGATTGTTCTGCTCATTTCATAGAAATATTTAGGTTGGAAAAGACCTTTAAGGTCATCAAATCAAGAAAACTCCCACTCTTCTGCCATCTGGTCCCACAAAAGAAGGAAATTACATAGGAGAGCAATTAAATTTGAAGATGGTTCCTATCAGGAGTAACACTGTGACACATTTGCATTGTATGAGTAGTGGATGATTCCCACTGCTCTGTCAGTTTGATTCTGCTGCAGGGAGCTATGCCAAGCATAAGAAACCATCTAGAAAATTATAAGTCTGTAAGAATAGCTAGCATTTTCTAGATTTTGCATACTGTGGGGCCAGTTTGCTAAAAGACTTGAAAAATTTTCAATTATGAAGAGGAAGACATTGTCTTCCATTTTAAAAAAAATAATCTATAAAGGTATTCATTGCTCTTAGGGAAAAAGAATACTATTCTGCCCTAATGCTGTAGCTGCTTAAAGGATCTTTGCTACCAAAAACTCCCTTCTCATTCACCCTAAAAATGATGTCAAATTGAGTTGTTTTAAACCAACACTGACCATCTAAGAGAGATGTGATCCTGTTTGACAAATCATTGGACTATCTTCACAAATGCTTTTTCACAAGCCTACTAATTCCATAACCTGCTTTTTTTTTACTAATATTTTCTCAATTTCAATTCTGAAGGGGCCATGACCACAAGGCTTCTCTTTCCAGATAATCCTGCTACATATGTTAAAAGATCCTTCTAGAACCTACAGTATATCCTTATCAACATAATCTTCCTACTCTCCAAGAAGCTTCTTTGGAACTAGGAAATGCAATAAAATACTACATAGGACACTCTGAGCTAGTCTTCCTTCAGTGAAACATTGCTCATCAGGATTTCCACCACAAAACATTCAATTAACATTAATTTGGCAAAATCAGAATATTAAAATGGTATCGTGTACAGTTTCTCTATATTTTCATTTATCAGGCTTTGTCTACCATGCACACACCAGAAATGACTTTGAGGGAAGAAATATCAAAGCCAGAATTCAGTTAAAACTGCTTTCTTTTAGAAGTCAGCACATCCAGAACCCCACAAAAACCAAATTTAGAATTGCTTTTGAACTTCGATCATGTATGAAAGAGAAACTTGACTAAGCAATGTGGAAAGAACTTACAGCAATTAAAGAGACTGTCATCATCTTTTAGTTAAACAAAACATTGATTTTACATAACATGTCAGGATTTGCAAGTTGTAAATAAAAGAAAGCATTAACTTGAATTTTTGAAAATCAAAGCATGAGTTAAACAGTAACCTAGCTCAGCAATTAATTCAATCACTTACATTCGGTCTAGGAAAACCCAAATCAACATACGTCTGCAGCTGGCCATGGACTTGGCCATATCAAGAAAGTCACATTCTATTTCTGGCTGGGTCTTGCCTTGCTTTCACCAGAAATTACATCAAAGGTACATAATGTAACACCCTCAAAAGAAAATTTGTTGAAATGGGAACACACCAAGTCTGGTGCAATGCAGCAGCCTTTTCTACTGAAAATTTTTTTTGCTAAGATTTTTAAAGTAGTTCTAATCTAATTTGTTTCATTCAACTCTTGGTTTGCTTATCACTTTTAAAAGTAGTTAGAACCTATAATACAATACACAAACACAACCGTATCCTGGGCTGCATCAAAAGAAGTGTGGCCAGCAGGTCAAGGAAGGTGGTTCTGCCCCTATTCCTCTCTTGTGACACCTCATCTAGAGTACTGTGTCCAGTTCTGGAATCCTCAACAGAAGAAGGGTATGGAACTGTTGGAATGGGTCCAGAGGAGTTCTACAAAGATGATCAGAGGGCTGGAGCACCTTCCATACGAGGGTAGGCTGAGAGAGTTGGGCTTGTTCAGCCTGGAGAAGAGAAGGCTTTGGAGAGATCTTATAGCAACCTTTAGTATCTATAGTACCTGAAGAAGACTACAAGAAAGCTGGAGAGGCACCACCACATAAAGTTTGGGGTGAATAGGAAGAGGAGGAATAGGTATAAACTGGAGAGGGGGAGACTTAGGTTTGATATAAAGAAGAATTTATTCACCATGAGAGTGGTGAGGCACTGGCACAGGTTGCCCAGGGAAGCTGTGGATGCCCCATCCCTAGAGGTGTTCAAGGTTGGGTCATGGGTATTCTGATCTAGTGGGATGGTGGAACTAGATGATCTTTAAGGTCCCTTCCAATCCTAACTATTCTGTGATTCTATGAACTTAGACCAGTTTGGAAACTAGTAAAGTATTTTTTCTGAATCCTTCATGATCCATTACAAATAAGGATATAATACTTAAATAAAAGACATGCCAGGCAAGTCAGAGTTTCACCAGAATACCACAATTAAAAAATGTCTGGAAAAATCTTCATTTCAATGTCAAATAGTTCTTTGTCAGCTTAAAGTAAGCATGAGAAGGTCTGTCTTGAACTTCTCCTAAACAAGACTGAAGGCTTCTAAAGTCTGAATCAAAGCTTAGGACAGATGAGACTTAGTTGTATATATTATGTGATTAACAACGTAGTCAGCTGTTATGGATGCACTTCATGGTGTTTGCCTTAATACAACATGCTTGAGTTCTTGTGACAAGTATGGGAAAGTACTTCTCTTACGGCTCTTCTACTGATACCATACCTTCCAAATTTTGTCTACTCTGTACATTCAATAAAATAGCAATAAAGCCCATCTATTGAAGAAACAGAAAGCTTCATCTGAACTAAGCCTAACAGACTAAAATGTTCTTTTTGTTTTGCAGACGTGAGAAAATGTACTGCCACAAAATGTGCAGCTCCTAGGTTAAGAGTACGAATCCCAAACAATTTTCCTGTGATTCTGCTATGTTGAGCCCATCTGACAGCAAAACCTGCTGTTATAACTGCTAAATGTACTTAATAATGCAACAAATACTGCAGATCAATAATGTTATGCTTTTTGTATTTTCCAAGTCTTTCCCATTGATAAATGAGTGCAATTGTTTTTTTAATCATTACAAAGGATCTTCAGGGTTACTTTTCCTCATACCAGGTCTTCATCAACAGCTGGGTACTACGTACTTTTTTTCACATTGTAGATCACAACTTATTAATTTCTAATTTAAAGTATTCCAAATACAACATTCCTGTAACTATCATGCAGCTTCAAAATCCTAATGGGATTTGCAAAAGGACATGGCTTGCTTTAAGAACCTGGACTCCAAAGGGTACTGTGCCTTCTTGTCAATGGTGTTAATCTTCTGGAAGCTGCAGGTATACTTACAAACTCTCAATGTTTTGTTCATTATGCTAGGGTAGGATATGTCACACACCACACACAGTAACAGTATTTATGTATTGGACATACAGGAGGATCACTTCAATTCAGAGCAGTGAAACAGCAGGTTTTCTGTTTAATGCCTTACAATAGAAAAAAAGCATAACATTTTAACAGCAATTACAGTAACTGGATTATCAATAAACAATGAATGGAGCATTTCTCAGATCTGTTAGTATTTTCCTACATGGATAATTCTGTTCTTTATTAGATCTTGTTTGCTTGGAGATTGCACTTTGAATTGAGGGTTTTTTTGGGAGGGGGTGAATTTTTTAATAAAAGAGGTTGCCACGTAATTATTTGCCATTGGCTCCCTATTGTTTCTTAAGGAAACTCCTTCTAACCAAACAATATTTTAAGGCAGAAAACCTGACCACTGAGTAAAACAAAAAATGCAACTACAGCAACATTTTGTTGCGCCTGTTATTTGCAAAATGGCCAATGTCACTGGGCTGCTCAGTTTCACCCTTAAACAGTGACTATCACTGCTCTGCTTAAAGAGGACAGTCAGAAGTGCTGTTGATTCTTCTCTGCTTCAAGAGAGAAATCTTTCCAAAGATCCTGCTATTGTTTATCACTTACATATGTAGTGTATGTACACATATGTGTGGATATATGACATATATAAACAAGCTTTATGATTGCTCCCCAATGAAACCATTTGGATTGCTGCCACCTACTTCAACAGGGACAAACATATATGCAATTCCCTGTATGAAAACATATTTAGATCTATGCAAGGGCACTGATCTTCTTGTCACTGATCTCAACAACAAAACTTCAGTAGGTAATCCTAAATGTAGTTTACTTGTTTCAGAAAAGTGTAGGTTAACATAAGCAGTCTCATGATATTGGTCACAAATTACTTTTCAATCTGCTACAACCTTTACATTACTTTAAAAAAGCAATTAATAAATGTAAGTTTTGAACATGAGTTTCTTTCAAATGATTAATGTTAGTTAGACACATGGCATGACTTTCAATCTTTTTTTTTTGCAATACGCAGGAGTGCACAACTCACACACAAAAGTGCATACTGTTACAAAATCTGGTTTTGGAAACGCTAACATACCAAAAAATTAATAAAAAAATAGCCACTGATAATTTCAGAGTGATAAAAAGTATAAAAAATAAAGAAATAAAATGTAAAATATAAGAAATTTGGTCACAATCTCAAATTATTTGTGTGTAAGTTATTTTCATGTATCAGTAAATGGAAATTAATATTGTGCACGTGGTGCCTATATATTTGAAAAAAGTATTTTTGGCTTCTACTTTTGGAAAAAAGCTAATTCCTATTTTCATAATTTTTTTGAACCTAGAATCTATGCCTACCTGTAGTTTGTTTAGGGATAGACGAAGAGTGATGTGGGTTTCCTACAGCAAGCATGTGTATAATAGTACAGGTGTGAGAGTATACTAGTATTGAAACCAACCTCACTCTCCACATTACTCGTCTTTTAAGGAAAAACAGCCTTTTATTTTGTGGGAAAGGAAGCTGGCCGTCCAGTGGGTGTAATAGGAGAGTTGGCACCTTGGAGGCTCAGATATGCCACAATCTCTATGCATGCTTGGTCAAGTCACCTAATCTCTATGGTCCATTTAACAAATTTTCACAAGAGAGGACAGGGCAAAGGTGTCTATTTTGACTTTTAAGTGTTCCTGTGAAAATTTGCAAAGTAATCTACACTACCCCCACAGAACCTTTACCAAACTCCCTCTTGAGGTATGTTTTTCTAGAGTTTATTAATATCTAAATTAAAGTGTCATAAAGAACCACTTTAATTAAATCATACTTATCAAATTTTACTGATATTTACTGTTAGGACACTTTCTACAGTATTTAAGTGGACCATTCTTAATTTTACCCCATTTGTTGCATTTATTCCTTTTGTTAACTTACTCCTTTGATGATTCATCTGCTTCAAGATATTCTGTTTCACAAGCAGAAAATTTTTTCCAAAGATCTGGCTATTGTTTATCACATATAGAAAACATATATATATATGTGTGTGTGTGTGTGTATGTGTGTGGATATAATACATATACCCTTGGCCAGGCTGGATAAGGCCTTGGGCAGTCTGATCTAGTGGGATGTCTCTGCCCACAGCAGGGGGTTTGGAACTAGATGATCTTTAAGGTCCCTTCCAACCCTAACTATTCTATGATTCTGTGATATATAAACAATCAGGCAGTCCTGATTGCCCCGCAATGAAACCCCCACCTACTTCAAAAGGGACAAACATGTACTCAGTTCTCCACATTTTCACATGTGCTGAGTAAATAATCTGTCAAGCTATGTATACTTAACCAATTTAATTCTTACATCAAGAAAAATTCATCTCTCCCACTTCTTAATCCGTTGGCACTTCTGATTAATTTCACCAAGCTCCTGCAGGTCTTGATTGTGCCTGGGAAACCCAATATTGTGGCAACTTCAAAGGGTCTTCTAGGAGCAAAATTTGCTTTTTCCTTGTTGTCTTGCTACTCACTGGCGAAATGCATGCCCTCCATCCTCCCAGGCTGAAGATCTCAAGAGGAATTAGGAAACCAGATCTTTGTTACAGAGAAGGAAGACAGAAAAATAAAGCACTGTAAAACAAGTGCAGAGCAGGGCTCACCTCTGCTGCTGTAAGGCCATACCCTTGTTCCTTTTCCTTTTCTACCACAGCCAGAGCTAGCACTGCTGTTTCCTTAGTATTATTCCCTTTAAAAGCAGTTATTAACGTCACATTCAAAACAACTCTACAATCCAGGTAGACAGTTCTTGGTTCTTAACCTATTGAAATTTTCTTCCAGCACATTTATTCCTGGTTAAGTGGTTACAGCAATTACTCCCTCCTGAAAATTTACAGTGTTGTATTAACTGACCCCAGCCAGCAGCCAAGCACCCACACAGCTGCCTGCTTGCTGCCCTCTCCCACAGAATGGGGAGAAAACAAAAGGAAGGAGACAAGACTTGTGGATCGATCTAAAGACAAGTTGATAGAGAAAGCATAAGATGCATGTACAAGGAAAACAAAATAAAGGATTTTTTTCCACTAATTCCCATTGATGAGCAGATGTCCAAGCACTTCTAGGACAGCAGGGCCTCAGTGTACATAACAACTACATGGGAGGGCAAATGTCATAACCATAAATGTTACCTTTGCCTCTTTCTTTCCCTCAGCTTTTGATACTGAACACTACATCACATGGTAGGGACTATCCCTTTGATGACTTGGGGTCAGCTGTCCTGGCTGTGTCCTCTCCTGGCTTCTTGCTCACCTCTAGCACAGACACTCTGCAAGCACTGCTCTGCGATAGCCACGGTACTGGTGTGTTATCAGCATGTTTTTAGTCACAAAAGCAAAACATAGTGCCATGCAGACTGCTATGAAGTTTCCTCCAGCCAGCCTGGCCTGGTACAATAATTCAGTTTTACCATTTAAGAATATGAGTGGAACAACCACATATCTGTGACGTTCCTTGAGCTCCCCAATTGCACAGCCAGGCAGCTCTGCTGGCTTGCAGGCCTGACGGTCCCTGCTCGTGGGGTTGCTCTGGAGCCAAATGTGGACTCACTTCTATAACCTGACTCCAACCTAACGCATTAGCCTGAAGGGTGCTGAACAGAAATTTTGGCTTAATGAAAGCATAAGCAAAGAAACTTAGGCACATACCAAATAAAAGTGGCTAAAGCTGGGGAGACTGAAATCAGTGACTTAAACCATCATCTTTTTCTCTTGTTTGTATTTTAGATCGAATTCTTATTCATAGATTTAAATCAACTTCCTTGTTTATTTTTACCCACATTTACTTCATCTGTTTGTTTCTCGTGTTATTTAAGTATTTCTCAGCACTGTAGTATCTGAATGCTTAATTGCATCCTTTGATCTCTGTTTCCATGCAGGCTACAGTGTCCTCAGAATTCGTGTGGATATTAAAATGTTCTCTTTGGCCATAAAACCAAGTTGGTGGGCAATTACTTCAATGTGACACCTCATGCAAGCTTACCATCATGCCTTCACTCTAAACATTGTAAGTCAATGAAATTATATTGTAGCTATTGACAACACATACAATTTTGCCTGTTTGATATCCCATTACTGCAATAGCAGCCACAATGGTTTTGGGAAAAGCTCTTTTTCCATAAGAATGTGCTACCATTTTTGTGTTCACAAGCAGCACACATTCGTAGAGAGTACAATAATGCCACTTAAGTGACTATCACAAAGTATTTTCTTGTTTCCAAGAGAATGTAAAGTCATACACCCAGGTGCCTGTAGAATTGTTGGCAAAAGATGACCAACAGCTCCTACACAGAACTAACTCATTCCTAGAAACAGTTGATTTACCTCAGTCAAAATAGCAAAAACATTAAATATCCTTAGATGAGATTAAATATCCTTAGCTAGGACAGGGGATCAGTTGTGTAGCACCAGGATATGCTCACTTCTGTTCACCTTTCAGCTTCAAGTCCTAGCAGACATAACCAAATTTCTGTTGGGCTCAAAACTATCTCTTCATTGGGAAGACTAGAAACTCACAAGCCTTGAACTCTGAAGAGAATACACTCCAAAGAGGAGAACAAAAAAAAAAAAAGTAATACCGGTTTTAGAGGACTTTGAGGGTTAAGCACACAATATCACTTTAATTATATTCTAAGGCCAAGTGTTGTATGGAAAGAAGTTACTAAAACAAGAAGAAAAACTAAATCTACAATGATAAAAAAAAAAAAAAGCTGGACTGGTTTCCATTTTTCTAAGATTTTGTATTAAACATGAAGAAACACTAAATCCTGTTCCAGGTATCATTTATAGAAAATCTACTGAGGGGCTATGCTATACCCACTTAGATTAATCAGCAACTCACCAGGGACTGGGGTGCATTAACATGAATTGCATGCTTAAATAGCAATTTCCCAGACCTTACCACATCAAAATCTGTCTTATCTAGTCCTGTAAAGCCTTTATGATCTTAGAAGTCTCACATGGCCACATGTACAATCCTTTAGTCAGAGAATTCTTCCCAACTCTGCATCTCTCCTCATCCTAATTCCAGAACAACAGCTAAGAATAAGTAGCAATAGGAGGAGAAGGAAAGGAGACCTAACAGTACAAACAATTGATAAAATTACTGGGGTTTTCTTCTGAAATAGACTTTTATCTGCAGACTTCCACAATATTTTATTCTGTTTTTTACAGACATAAGGAAAGAAGAAAAAGTGAATGAATGCACGCTTATGACAGGAAATTGTTAAATGAAAATTGTTTAATTTCCACCTCTCTTCCTCACAACAACTAAAACAGGTAAGGTAATACTTTTAAAAGTACCTAGGCACACAGTTCCTATGATATCAAGGTGATTTGGAAGATCACAAACAAAGCAGATGCATGACACAGAGAAATGACAACACAAACACACTGGGCTTCAAACCCCAGGTTTTAGAGATCTCATCATGTTAGCCCTCTGTGCAGCCATTCCATCAATAGGATTTATTTCTCTTAGATGACCTAGTGTCTATACATATTTTTAAGGGTCTTTAACAGAATGATGACAACATACTGACAAACACTACAAGAAGCCTAACCAGATAAATAAATTTCTTGTGACAGAGGAACTGAACTGCAGTGAAGAAAACAAAGCCACATTTATGCTGTGGTTAAACTGTGGCTTTAACGTATAGTCATCTATCTCTATCTGAAGGGTGTAAAGTGGTCCTTCAAGCATGTAAACCTGGACTAAATACACATACTGGAATCAGTGGGACCACTTATATGATCAGATTTTGTGAGGCTGGAGTGCAGCAGTGGCAACAAATTGCTCCAAGGTAACCACAGAGCTAAGCAGGATGAAAATGAAATAAAAATGCATATAATATGCATGGGGATGGGGGGGCAGGGACAGAAAGGCAAGTGCTTAGAGAAATGCATAACACAATGATGCACATTCACGCACAGTTATGATATCTTCTAAGCTAGATCATCAAACATCTTTCACCTTGAACTTGCTTGAAAAACTTTTTACACTACTATCCAGTGAGAAATTTTTTAAAAACTGCACTGACAATGAAAGTAAAAATGGAAGAACATTCTCTCAAAAATCTTTCCCAGTCTTGCTGGTTTTCCCTTTAAATGTTATCTCTACAGACTTAGCCTAGGATCTCACTTCCTAAGTGGGTTCTGTCCTGCTTCATGTACCATATTAACATCATTAATAACTTATGACCTCAGTAACACCTATTCTAATCCTATTGCCTTCACTAGGGTACTGCAAGTGTAATTTAGCACTTCATTTAAAGCAATGAGATTGCAAATACAATCTAGAAAGTGGAGCATGTTGTTGATGATGATCCACAGCAAAGCCCCTTTTAGTCTCACAGTTGGTTGGTGTCACAAATACAAGAGTAGGAAATTCTGACTTTGCTTAGTATGCCTGCTTTGCATATGTGTTTATGCTTATATAATACAAAAAAGAACTACAATGTGCATGAGTATTATTTAGATAACAATCTTATTTTGACTACAAACACAATGATTATACAATTTCATGGCAAAACCATCTTTTTGGCTTCTTGTATTGCTTTGCTTTGCAACACTTATTTGCAGAGAAAAAAAATTGCTATTTACATTCTGAAGATCAAAGAGAAAATCTTACACTAGATTTAGGGAAATATTGTCAGGCAATTCCTATTTGGAACTCAGGGGGGTAAGGAGGAAAAGATACGTGCTCTGAAATTTTTCACTTCTCAGTAATGTGCCTCTGTTTTCCTCATAGCTCAAGAAAACATTACCAGTCCTGAATATCTTTATATGATGTGAAGATATTTAAAATGTTAGAGAGTAAGTCTACTGAAAGAAATAAACTGTAAGTAAATCACATTATAAATGAGTACAGGTAGTCCGCGAGAGCAGTTCTACTTTCTCAACAACTTTTGGACAGCATTCAGATCAGGTACTGTAATACCACCCAATAAAAAAAAGACGCCCCTCAAAATGCTTAACAGTTGTAACTGATGACTCAGTTGGAAGAAGGGATACAAAACCTTGAAAACAGCACAGCTGAAAAGGATTTTTTTCTGTAGACCTTCTGTGCACGGAGACACTTGAAGCTTCACTTCTTTTGTCAGATTTTGAAACGTGGAGATAAAGGCAAAGCACACCAAGGGGATGAGTGAAGACTACAAAAACTTACCAGATACGTACTTCCTAAGAGAAAGCTGGAGGAGCACTGAACTCCTCACAGTGACGGTACTGCCATCCAGAGGTAGGCTGCAGCTCAAGAGAAAGCAATGTCTTCAATGGGCATGAGAAAAGACCTTCCTTCAGTCCAGATGGCAGACTCCAGTTTTCAGGGAACCACACAACTGATGAGTCAGTTTAGTTCTGCAAGGACATGAGGTTTATCTACTGATCAAGCCACTGCTGTTGCAGAATAACCTTAAAGCAGGTCTTTCTAGTTTAGTTCATTGGAAGCGGTGATTAACTCATTTTTCAGGTCAGTCAAATGCAATCACACAAAGCTTTGCAGAAGCAAAGTATTTTTGGTCTCATAAAAATTCACAACAAGCAGCAGCATGGGAAGGAGGGGGTACTAGATTTTATAAAAATGTTCAGGACAGTCTGAGATTCATTTTTGGACAGTAACATGAAGAGGCATGGAGGTCTTATGGAGTCTAACCAAGAGATCTGGTTGATGGAGCACTCCCTGGGAAATAGTACTGGCACTCAAACATTTCCTTTCCAAGCTTCTGTAGTGAGCATTTCAGTTTACAAAAGGAGGGAAAAAAAGGTGGAGGGTGTACTCCCTTTCTTTTCACTTCATTCAAAAAGCAGAAGGAACTTAGAGATAAAATGTGAGAGATCATTTAGACCACTGGAAGAGGCAGGATAAGGAATGAGGACTGCTTGTCAGTTGGTGACTGTCATCCAAAACCTTACCTGTAAAATACACTCTGTGGTTTCACCTGGCACCAGTAAGTGAGGGGTGGCTAAGTAGCTTATTTATCTAAATGAATACAAGTGCATTCTTACCTCTTGACCTAGCCTGAGAATAAACTGTCATTACAATAAACATTTATATTGAAATATGTAGTAAGTTAGTATTCGGTTTAATATTAAAGATAAAATCCAGCAAAGTAATTTAAGTATTTTCCTACCTTCTTAGTATAGACTTTTGCAAGCCTGGAGTGTTTACAACTAAAACGTTGATTTTAGATTTAATTTAAAAGGTAAAAGGTGAAGATGATCTGTCTGATGAAACAAATAACACGAGTCACAAAAGGCGTTCATGCTCCACGCTGTGCATTAAGTTGTGAACATCGTATTCTGTAGAGTGCAGGGCTGACATAATATATATATATTGCTACCAATAGTTTATAGACTCTCAGCATAAGAGGTTTATCAAATTGCTTGGTTAGATATAGCAAAGGGCATTGAAATAATTACTTGGAATCTAAAACACAACTATACATATATACAATTACATCCTCTCCACAGCAAGAAATGTTTTGTCTCCATGTTATCCGCAGCCAATGCCACTGAAGACTCTAGAGAGATGGAGAAAAAACTCACTCTGGATGAGGACAATCAATCAAAATATCCTCTGGAACTAGAACTGCTGTTATAACAGATCAATAAATGCTACCTGTTGATCTACAACAGCAGAATCATGAAGGCATCTACTCAAAATGATACATATATACACATTAACCACTGCATGTGCGTATATGTTTATTTAAATATTAATTCTAAATAAACTTCTGAGGTTTGTTTTTATTAATGCATGAACATATGTAAGCTGACAGTGATCAAGATGCTCTTACTGCTCTATCAGCCTGAAGTTCGGCAAGAGGAAAAACAAGCGAAGTCAAATATTAATGGAAAGTGGGATTTTCCTTGCAATAGCCTCAATAAATATGTCGGCTAGGGGAAAAAACAGGTCAAAAATAGAAAGCTTATATCTCTGATATCAAAGAAAAAAATGTTTGTGTCAAATCTATTGGAGAAATTGCCATGAATGGTTCATCTGTGTGAAAATATGATCCTTGTAATGCTGCTAAGATCAGCGAGACCTAGGATGATATGTTGAATAAGAGCTGGTTGTAGATGTTAAAAATGTCCATGGGAAACTTTAATTTACATGCCTATTTTCCAGGTATTTTAAAATGTGTAGGAGCGGAAAGTGTAAAATATTGCTTTTCAGGATGGTTCATTAAATAATATAAAAAGGAAAGTATATTAAGTGTGAATATTAGGGTGAAGTCCTTATAAACAACATCCAACATTTTCCCAAGGTGCAAAATTTTTCGTTTGAACTCATCTGTTTCCTCAGTTTTGGATCATTTGTACTTCTTTTTCCTGTGGCCCATATGCTCCTGCTGTTATATATGCAGTTCATCTTCCACCCTTTCCTAAAACACTCAGAAAGATGAAGTGCAATGAAATATACAGCACCTTTAAACCAGAGAATCAGAAAAACACCTTTTATTAATCTCAAACGTGAGGTCTGCTCAGGGAAGTGTGCACCTAATTCAGCACCTAATTCTGCAGCAATCCTTGTGTGGAAACCCAGTTGCCTCTGCTCTGGATTCTGCAAGCAGATATTTAACCATAAATCTCAAAAAACTTCTCCATGAGTGGAGACTTGGGAGCCTGACCCTGTTGAGGCCAGCTGTAACAACCAGCAGAACTCTCTGGGGAGACCAAAAGAGGCTGTATATGCTTAACTCAAAGAAAGTACCTTAAAGGGCAGCAGTCATTGTGTCTACTGCAAAACACCAAATTTAACTCTCAGTGGCTCTTTATTGAGAATCATGCAGGTCTGCTATCCCCAAAAGAGAGACACCTCAATACCGGCTAAAAAATTTTAATTGTGCTACAATTTGATGACGACTGAATTTGTATGTGCTGTGATTTATCACCTTTCTATGTTTGCAGCCAAAGAGAAGAAAGAAATACAGGTAACCAAGGTGTGTCCAGAGAAAAGCGTTAAAGATGTGGTATTTTCTGTATTACCTGATTTATTTTAGGTTACTCAGAGAATGTAGTGGCTCATGATGATATTGTTCGGTTTTTATATAATATACATACAATTGCTTACTCTTTTCATTATCTACAGGAGACCTGTCTTACAATGGAATATGGTCACTGCAATGGCTTTTATTGACAATATTTTCATACAAAAAATTCAGCTCAGACTTCTTTCCATGCTTTCTCAAAAAGGCTTAGCTGAAAAATGTTTAACACATCCTAAGTATACAACAGCAAGGACCATTAGGAGGATGTTGAGGTGGAGGTTGTTTTTCTTTCTTCTTTTTAATGAGAATAATATAAACTGAAGTGTTCTTACTCACGGCATACACAAAACCACAAATAAATCATTTCAGGTGAGCATAAATTCTGCTTGAATTGTAAATGACCCCTCTAACAGAAATTAGATTAAGGCAGAAGCTTAAGTCCTCCTCTGTACACCTACTCTTCTTTGGGGCATTTTTCAGATTCTGGCAAATTAATTTAGACTTGAGCTGTAGAAAACCTATGATTTCTATTGCCTTTCTCACAAATCCTCGATTAATTTATTTTAAAGATGTTTAAATTAAAAGACTGTCAAGGCCTTGGCTTGTTTCTTTGTTTTGGGATTGTTTTGTACCTGTGTTGAGAGAATAATTTTATTTTATTTACTGTCATCAAAAAGGCCATTTTTAATAACAGACTGAAAAATACAAGGGCTGGGTTTGCTGCTTCCCCTTTTCCTCCCTCATAGCCTCTGGTGGACATTTACTTATGCAGTGATGTAGGATAAACAGTCCTTCAGACTGAATACTTATATTTCTGAAATGGAAGCTCAGAAAATGCAGGATGCAATCTACCAAAAGAAGATTGTTGAGGGATGGGGGTGTTAGCTGTTTCCTTTTAACTTTTTAAAAACAACCAATGCGGTAATTTAAATCCCAGATTTAAGTGGCTTTCTCATTCACAAAGTACAGTGCAAGAGGTGACTTGCTTTGAAATTGAAAACAGTGTCAGGACCTATGCCTGTTAGGGTAGCGTAAATTTGGAACAACTCCATAGGCTGCAAAGCAGTTAAAATCAGATATATCGGTGATTAGAAATTGGCCTATAACAAGCTTTAATTTCTTAACCGTTTAACAACAGAGATAAATCTCCTCCATATCAGTCAATTTGCTGTTGCCAGTGTTATAGCTGTGTCAGACTCACTGATCACACTCTTCCTGATTGCTTCCCTCATCCTAAAGAGATAACTGTACACAATAGAGGCAAAACAACAGTTGATCTTTCAGCTGCCAGAAAACTTTAAGAAGAAAAAAAACTTTAAGAAGAAAATTATCAAACCAATTCTATCCCAAGTATCCACTTGCTGCTTAAAGGAATTAATCATGTAAACCAAAGGCACATAAGAATTGGTAATAATCTGTGCAAATGCAAACAATTTCCAAAGAAATTAAGAAACTAACTATAATGAGTACAGAAGACAAAGAAATTAATAGTAGAAAGTATATTTTATAGAACAGCTAAATCCCACAGTATTTTTAACCAAATTATTCAGTAATCCTCTAGCTGTATTTTAAGGTTTATCAAAATTCCAGACAATTAAAAGTCTACAGAAACAGAATAAAAATTCAGTGTAGTTAACAGTCAAATTAGCTAATTTGTCCATTTATTTGCAGCTCATGCAACTTCATAATAGACTTTGCCAGACTAACCTGTTCAGATACAGACTCCTTGTGCCAGCAAAGTTATTAAAACAAAAAATACATTTACAGCGCATCTTTCTCTCAATCTGTTAAAGCTGAGCAAAACCACATTTGAAGCTCTGAGACTCGCACCCAGCAGTGTCCACTTTAAATAGAAAAATCTCATTGATTGCATGAAACGCAGGTCTCATTTTTGTCCATCGATTCCCCTGGTGACCTTCTGCAGCGTCAAAGCCCAGAGCGAACCCAATCTGACCCCGACTTTATGTGCATTATTATATTGAGAGACAGGAGCTACTTACAGTCCATGCCATTGTCTCCGTAGATATGTAATAAAGTATTCTAGAACTGCTCCTGCAGAGAACACTTCATGCACTCGGCATTTCCTTTTCTCTGTCTCTGTCTCTCTCTGTCTCTGTCTCTCTCTCTCTTTCTCCCCCCTCTCCAGTCTTAAAATTCTTCTCTTTGCTGTGCCAAATGCTTTTTTTTTTTCCCCCTACAGTGGACAGCTCAAATGAGCAACTTCAGACTTTGACTAATACTCACATAACTCTCAGTAAACAACATCCTTCATGCAGATCTATAACTAATAATAATGCTCTTTATTAAGCTCTCCTGTGAAACAATATGTCTAATAAAAGCTGCTCTCCATGCCGTTTTAATTATAATAAATCACCTTCATTATGATGCATACTTCAATATAACATGCCTAATGCTTAGCTACCTAGGATACTACAATAATGAGGACAGAGAGTAGACACATCTTGAAGAAAGTTATTTACACACACTGAAAAATTCTACAGTACCCTACGCTTTGCAACATGAATTTCAACAACTTTTATCTTACCTTACTGTTCATAACATCATGATTGAGAAGAAAAAGCTCCCTTGAAAAATGCTGTTTACACAAATAACAGGACCCTGAATACATCCACTAGCATGGAAAAATAAGTCCTTGCAGTGCAATCATTTCTCTATAAATGTATAAAAGTATTTTACCACCCTGTGCAACAAATCAGTGATGAGACTATAGGCTGTTGTGCGCCAGTACCTAGGGATTTCATGTCAAAGTCAACTTCCTTGGCAATCCCTAGGGAACTGCACTGTGCACATTCTCATGAAAGGTGTGAAAATCTGATTTTCTAAAATGGATCAGTAATTCTCTATGAAGGGGAAAAGGATCGATAAATCTTTGCTAAGTAGATTGTAAAGGAAAAATTATTCTTTCAGTGACAGTACATTAGGATCCTCCAAACAATCTCAATAAACTAAAGACATAGCTTTTCTCCACCAGCTACTTTTGACTTCTGATATATTTTTGTAATCTCAGATCATTCTGCAATGCACATACATTTATATTTGCTAAGCAATGTTCCATGTTGATGTTGATTTATGAGTATATGCCATTATAATGCTTGGCTGTGAGTGGAAAAAGAAAATTATTAGCTGCTTGTAACCTGATAGATGTGATACGAGGAAATGTCATTACACCCATGCACACATATATGTTTGTTAATATATCACTCTCTGTGTACCTACACAAATATTCTGTACTGTATCTATATACATACAGACAAATATTTACTACACCATGTGTATTTATATTTTTTTTGTTTGTGCACAAATATAGCTACACTTTCAGGCACAGAGTGAATTGTAACATATACAGCAACTGTAACTCTACTAGGTTTTTCCGCAGACCTGAAAGTGTTTAGCCAGTTAGTGAAGTAGCACATGCCATCTGGCATTTACAATTACAAATCAGACAGCCACACTGTACTTAAACATCCGAGTTTTACATACAAGCAAAAGCAGCAACTGTCTGAAGACAGCATGATAATATGACCTACAGTGAGCAGTCCAAATGTATTGCCAATTCAGAAGTGGGCTACACGTGCAAGCAGAGGAATCCATTTGTCCTTTTTACACAATCTCTTTCTCATGCTGCAGAGAGTAAGAGAATCTTGCCAGAAATGTCTGTAGCGTTGTTTCTGCAGCAGTGGTAATATGCACAGTGTGGGCACTTGAATGTCCATTCCAATTCTAAATGCCAGTGCTGGTATGAAACTTAGCATGCTGGGTTGCATTTCTATTCCTGGCTCTCCCAGCACAGAAGTATTCTGGGTGGTAGTCTTTGAGGGTATACATGCTGAGAAAAGGGAAAAAAGAGCTTTGTCCCTCTCCCTGATGCTAAGAAACCAGAGAGGAGAGGAGGCATACTCCAGTGTCCAGAGAAATCTACAGTCTGGAGACAAGGCTCTCTCCTGCAAGTCTAAGGAAGTTCAGAATTACATGAAAAACCAAATACAATGGGAAAGCACAGGCAGAGAACAAGTCTGAGTTCAGCATTCTGAAGCTGCTTAATGTTTGACTGAGCACCCCTGGAAGGGATGGTGTGTGTACCCTATGGTGCAGTTCTGAATATTCTAAGATGCAGAAATCTAATGGAGCTAGTGACATCCTGAAAACAAACTGTGCACCTGATAAGTTTCTCTGGCATTTCCCAGATGGTGGAATGATGGTGAAAGCCATCATTATTTATACTCGAAAGATCCTATGCCTTATATATTTCCACAGTTCAAGCAACCTGTTTGCACAATTTCATTAATCCTTTCAGGTTGTCTTCTGTTGGTTCACGTGGGATTGGTTGGTTGTTTTTTATAAACAGGACATCACTAACAAGAGTGCTGGAGAACAGATGCAGCCCTAGGTCCTAGCTGAGCAGAGGCTGTCAGTATGTACCTAAACAGTCTGGACCACTGCACAGTTTCATGCTTGAGGCAGCATATAGTTAAAATAATCTCTTTTTTTCCCCGTTATCTCTACCATCCTCTTGTCCACCAGAACAAATGAGGCTGGAGTATGTGGACTGAACAGTGGACAAAAATATATAAGGAGAGTAACAAATGTGGTACGCCAATTCCCGATAAAGCCAATTCATATCATTTTCATGAGGCACAAAAGGATAAAATTAAGTTCTCTTGGACTGACACTTCCGATATTTACCTAAGGACACAACAGTAAGGGATATTCAGGAGCCCACTGTAGCTGCTCCTCAGACCTGTGTAATTTGAACGCTTTCAGTGGAGTTCTCAAGCATTTCAGATAATGAAGCTTCACAACACCTCCTCAAGGTATGCCAGGGACAGAAACAAAGCCCTTGCAAGTATGTGTGCACATACACTGGGGTACCACAGGGAGGCAGGGTCAACATTTTAATGCTGGATACTTAATGTACTCTACTCTGAAGTTTTGACCATACGTGGCCACATGAAAACCATACAGGAAACTCATACGAGACTAGTCCTTCCCTCTTATCCTAAACACATGGAAACACACAGGAAAGTCAGAAAGCCATAGCTAGTCAGTGGCAGCCCATGGCTAGAACCCATCAAAGTGGAAGTCTCGCCCACAGAGATATAAGGATACACACATACAATAATATATGTACTCTCATTCATCACAGATACCCCAAAAAATTTTGGAGAAATCTCAGAGAAATATGAAATCGTCTTCTTTAACCATAGGTTTGGGGAAAGAATATATTTATTGAAAGCAAAAAGTGGAAGTATCCAATCTCCTTGCAGCATTACAAATCAGAAATAAAAAATTCAACGGGCCTAATGCTACTTGCAAAGGAGTTTATGATCCACCACACCAGCAGGGTACAACAGTTGTATTGTGGGTTCTATGTCATACTGAATAAAATCAATTTTCTCTTACACCAGTATGTGTCTTGCACTACACTTCTGAGGACAGCCTCCTCCAGAAGTCATATATCTGACCCATGTCCAGTGTTCTAGCAGTGACCGCCTGATTCAGAGGAACAAGAGTCACCCAGTTTAGTTTGTAAGCATTTATTCAGACCATTCTCTCACCTGCATAGCCAGCACCTCTTGGTTTGGTTTCCTCTGCTGTTCACAGAAATGTTGGGGGGTTTTTTGTTTGGTTTAGTAATGCAGTTTTGCTGAAATGCAAGTAATATTGTTTGCTTAAAAAAAAACAACAGAAGACAACTTTTTATTCTTTTTTCTAACATTACAGATTAGGAGAAAAGTGAGTTAGATTGCATCTTTGTCCTATATCTGAAATTTGGTAATAATCTCCTCACAGAGAGAGCAACACTTACATATCCCTGTTGGCCTACCCAAGGTGGGCCTGTTGCTATTGGACAAGAACTATTTGGGTCAGAAATAGGATGAACTTTTTTTTTTATTTACCTCCTTTCCTTTTCCCATATTCAGACATGATGTAAATTTTGAATTGATGGTACTGTAATTGTTCAATCCTGTCTTAACTGGACTTGTTTATGTATCCATTTTTTTTCTTTTGGTGCTGTGTCCTTTCACATACTGTATGACAGAGGTTGATTCAGAATTGCCATCTCTGCTGCTGGAATAACATGCAGTGGAGGCCAATCCCAATTGCATGACGCTACCTAACAGGAAGCATTTGCATGATTACATGCATCATGGCTGTCTGTACACACTCCTTACAGACAACCTATCTACTCTTCATCTACACCAAGAAAATCAGATGTTAAATAATATATATATATCTTTAAAGGTACTGGCTAAATTGCCTAAACACCAAAGGACATAAACACCTACAAAGACCAATGTTTGTAACTTGTACAAAGGACCTGCACCCACCAAGATACAAAATTCCTCTTGCTCTCAAAAAAGGAGACACTGTCCAGGAAATCCAGACCGATGTTCATCAAGGGGAGACCCATGGAAACATTGCATCTAAGGGTCAGGCTCTTTTTATGTCGTCAAATGCTCACAACGGATTGCACCAGTGGTGCAACATAAAAATTTGGCTTTACACTAGGCACCTTAAGATGTGTTTTCCAGAATATTAACAAATTTCTTCCAACTGCATTTCAAAGCAATTTTTTTTGACTCATTGCCCCAACCAAATTACATTAAGGTGATTCACTAACTCAATTTTATTCTCTGAACCCTTACATGAACGTTATAGAGGGTAAAACATATACACATGAGCAAAATTCCAGGATATA
This sequence comes from Clamator glandarius, assembly GCA_033459285.1. NCBI lineage: Eukaryota > Metazoa > Chordata > Aves > Cuculiformes > Cuculidae > Clamator > Clamator glandarius. Next base: position 836,550 of record JAUNZM010000238.1, read on the forward strand.
ATTCTACAATAAACTCATTGAAACTTTCAGAAAGGCACTTTTTTAAGTCATGAGCTAAAAACTGTGCATTCAAAGGCATGTTAGACTCATACTAATACGAGTAGACAATGTGAATTTTCAAATTAAATTATGGAGTAACCCTGTAGTAAAAGCTTAAACTTACTTTCCTTCTTACTGCCATAAAATTTCACCTGATTTCTCATAGGAACTCAGCTTAAAAAGCTGTACATCATAGCTCATCACAAAGTAAAGCTTTTTCTTAGTTTATAATCCATAATAAAAATGAGGGTTTGGGCTGTGAAAATGAACCTACTCTAACCTGTTTTGTCTGGCCTGTAGAAGAACAATTATCCAGAGGAACCTCAACAGGCTGAAGAAATGGGCTGATGAGGACTTGATGAAGTTCAACAAGGAGCAGTGCAAAGTTCTGCACCTGGAGCATGCACCAGTACATGCTGGTGGCCAGTCATCTGGAAAGTAGCTAGGCAGAAAAGGACCTGGGCTTCTGGTGGACACCAGGCTGAACATGAGCCAGCAATGGGCCCTTGCAGCCAAGGGTGTGAGCAGTATCTTGGGCTGCTTTAGCCAAAGCATTACTAGCAGGTTAAGGGAGGGCATTCATCCCATCTGTGTATCAACAAAATGCTTTGCCCAGTGCTGGGCTCCCCAGTACAAGAGAGACGAACATACTGGAAATACACCAACAAAGGATCAATAAGATGGACAAGGGACTGAAGAACCTCATGTAAGAGGAAACGTTGAGAGAGATCAGACTTGCAACCTGGAGAAAAGAAGGTTCAGGGGAATCTCACTAGTGTACATAAGTAACTGAAGGAAGACTGCAAAGAAGACAAAGCCAGGCTCTTTGCTGTGGTGCCCAGTGACACGGCAAGAGGCAACATGCACACACTGAAACAAAGGAGGTTCCCTTTGAACATAAGGAAGCACTTTTTTGTTGTGAGGGTGACTGAGCACTGGCATGGGTTGCCCAAACTAGTTGGGGAGTCTCCTTCCTTGGCAATATTAAAAAGTTTTCTGGATGTGCTTCAGAAGGATCTACAGACCAGATGAACTCCAGAGGTCCCTTCCACTTCAGCCACTCTAATTATGTGAATTTTTTTTCATCTCCATTGGAGACAAGCAAGGGAATGAAAGAAGAGTAAAAAGAATCACCTTTAACTATAGACAGACTAATAAAGAAAAGTTACATTGCTTTGTTGGACTTCAGTTTTCATAGAATCATAGAATGCTTTGGGTTGGAAGAGATCTTAAAGATCATCTAGTTCCAACCCTCCCTGCCATAGGCAGGGACGCCTCCCACTAGACCAGGCTGCCGAAGGCCCCACAAAACTGGGCCTTGAACGCCTCTAGGGATGGGGCATCCACAACTTCCCTGGGCAACTTGTGCCAGTGCCTCATCACCCTCATTTTGAAGAATTTCTTCCTAATGTCTAATCTACACCTTCCCCCTTCCAATTTAAAGCCATTCCCCCTCATCCTCTCACTGCATGCCCTTGTAAAAAGTCCCTCCCCAGCTTTCTTGTAGGCCCCTTTCAGGTACTGGAAAGCTGTTATATGGTCTCCCCAGAGCCTTCTCTTCTCCAGGCTGAAGAAGCATAACTCTCTCAGCCTGTCGTCATAGCAGAGGTACTGCAGCCCTTTCATCTTCTTCATGGCCCTCCACTGAACCCATTCCAACAGTCTCATATTCTTCTTCTGTTGGGGATTCCAGAACTGGACATAATACTCCAGATGAGGTCTCACAAGAGGGGAATAGAGGGGCAGAATCACCTCCCTCGACCTACTGGCCATGCTTCTTTTGATGCAGACCAGAATACTGTTGGCCTTCTGGGCTGTGAGCACATACTGCCAACTCATGCAGAGCTTCTCATCAATTAGCACAACCAAGTCCTTCTCCGCAGGGCAGCTCTCAATCACATCATCCCCTAGCTTGTATTGAAACAGTGGAAATAAACAGGGAAATAAAAATGCTGCATGAGGAACCAAAAAGGGAGACAGATGGGGAAAACATGCCTCACATAGAAAGGCTTGTTTTGGAAGGGTACAGGAGGAACAGCAAAGGAAAACAGAGGACCCAGAATTAGGTTATCCTAATGCTCAATGTAAGAAGGATATGGAGCTGTTGGAATGGGTCCAGAGAAGGGCTACAAAGATGATCCAAGGGCTGGAGCACCTTCCATATGACAACAGGCTGAGAAAGTTGGGATTGTTCAGCCTGGATAATAGAATGCTCCAAGGAGATCTTATAGTGACCTTCCAGTACCTAAAAGGCCTACAAGAAAGCTGGAGAGAAAGTGTTCATAAAGGCTTGTGGGGATAGGACGAAGGGGAATGAGTATAAACTGGAGAGGGGCAGATTTAGACTAGACATTAGGAAGAATTTCTTCAGCATGAGAGTGATCAAGCACTGGAATAGGTTACCCAGGGAAGCTGTGGCTGCCCCATCCCTGGGGGTGTTCAAGGCCAGGTTGGAGGGGGCCTTGGGCAACCTGATCTAGGGGGATGATCCTGCCCATGGCAGGGCAGATGGAACTAGGTGATCTTTAAGGTCCCTTCCAATCCTAACTATTCTATGATTCCATGAATTACACCCTGCCTTGAAGTGAACTAATTTCAGCTGTGAGCACAGCTATACATTTTGCAAATGGACAGCTTGGAATCTGTAGAATAAATCTACTTTGAATGGCCTGGTAGGCCTTCCACTCTTTCATTCATAATAAAGAAAAGAAATTAAAATTACCAGAGGGCTCGAATTCAAACATCTTTTCAGTGCAGTGCTACTGTCACCCTGAAACACTGCAATCATTTCTGTAAATTTTTGAAAGCCAACTTTAAAGTGAGGAGTCTGGGAAGGAGCCTTAATTGTTTCCATCGCTTTCTTACAATTCTGCACTGTTAACTGCTAGTATCAATTGTTCATATTATTCACCTTCTGTTGTCACCCTCAGACTTGGCCAAATAACCATGAACATATTAACCCAGTAAACATACCAATAAAATGTACTAATTACTAAAAGCCATAGATGTTTTCAGAATCATATACCCAGGCCACTTTGTAAGTGGAGGCACTTGACTCATCTCTCAGTTGCTTGCACAGGTGATCTAGTTTAGAAGTACAAATAAATTTAAAAATTTAAGTAATAGTATGGCAGGTAGGTCCTCTGGAAAACCACCTTTAAAAATCCCTGGGAACTACTGATTGTAGAACGTTTTTGCAGAGCAGGCCACACCACTGGTACACGTGCCATGTTAATTAACTTCTGTAGACTTCTGCATGAACATGCTTAGATTCATATTGAGGACTGATTAGAGCATATGAAGATCTAGAACCTGATCCAAGTCACTGACATCTTCACAATAAACAGCATTCTTATTTTAATAAAAATACTGTCAGAACTTCCACAATACTTCTCAATTCACTAACTGCATTTGTGAAAGCCTTAGATGATGCCAGATGAATGCTGAATTCATAACCATTTGTGACTGGAAGTAACCCTCTTTTTCTCATTCAGTCAATTGTCAAAATAATCTTCAAAACACAGAAAGAGTTACCTAGGCCCTTCTTTAACCCCACATCCATTAATTTCTTCCCTAACGTTCTAGCATTATAACCAAAATCTTCAAGAAGTGTTTGCAATTATGTGAGCAGCTCTACCCTCCCTGCTGAAAAGTCACCTAAGACTCCTTCATGGGCACCAGCAGTTGCTCCCAGGTAAAGATGAAGAATTTAAAGAGTCATGACTGACAAAGAGCAGGACGTTTGGCAGAGAAAGTCTGTCTTTCTGGAAAGATAAAGAGACTGGTTTTGCAGCTGGCTCACTAAGCAGAAAGTCCTGCCCTATTGAGGCTACCCATGACAATTTGGTAGTCCTACTGAACTGCAGCCCTAGCTCTAACAAAATAAGCAGGGTGTACTTCTGAAAGAGGGATGGGACCACCTGGGTGAACTTTTTTTGTTGTTTAACATAAATTATTTAACTTTCTTTAGCTACCTAGCACATCACCACTGCGTCAGAGCAAGGTACAACTACTGAACAAGCAGAGAATCAAAGTAGGTAGAGCATGAAAGAATAGGCATTTTGTTCAAACACTAAAAAGAATGTAAAAGCCATTGGAAATGGCTTCTCTGTTAAGCTTTCTCTCTCTTATTCTTTCTTCACAGAGCAGGAGCATGAACACATCAGAAAACAAGACTGTTTATAAACCAGACTGAAACAGCTCAAGTATATTTTATTGACCAAGCAAAGCACACAGATGGCACAAAAAGGGAAGAGTTTGTTTTAAAATAATTTCAGAAGGAGAAAACGTTAAGTAATGCTGTTGCTAGCAGCCATGCAGTTCATGCTGGATGTACCTTCAAAAGGCAGGAGATGTAAAGGAGAACCGCCTCTGCAGAGAAAAGCAGCATCACAACACACCTCCAGATTGCTTCATGCACAAGGTTGACAAGCCTTTTAAATATTAAGGGCCGTGTTCTACTCTAATTCCACACATGGGACTCCCATTAATGTCAGTGGGTGTTTCACACAAAGTACAAGAATAGAAAACAGCCCTTGGCATCTTTTAGTATTAAAGAAAAAAAGATTTCAATAAGTTTACTTAATCCATCAAACTGCCAGGCTCTAGCATTAACTCCTGTGATAGTGCTGTCAGTGCTTGGTCAAGCCTAAAAAACCTTCAAGCTTAAGCAAGTCTTGACACAGCAGAGAAGCAGAAGCTCAAGATGGCCAACTGTAGGAAGTGAATAAACTTTTAAAAGCAAAGAAAATAAAGGATTAAAGGATAAAGAAAATTATTTTCCCCCTTTATATCAACTTTTTCCAGAGAAGGAATGTATGTTTCTGAAAAAGAAACCCTGAGCTTGGCAGTCTGGGTGGAAAAATAAAGGCTGAGACAAGCGTAGGGTTAAGGGGGAGCAGGAAGCAGAGTATAGCTGCTAATTCTGCTAAAGGAGTTTTGCATTGACTTTAGTGTATTTGGAGCATACAAACTTTTTGACCACAGAAAAGCTAGTTCCCTTGATAGCCTGGTGTAACTAAAGTTAAAGGTCCCAGTACACATCTTAAGTCCATGGGAGGAGTGTTTTTGTGCCCCAGAGATTATTTTGCTATCAGATGCCTAAGTCAAAGCTTTATGTAATGGTGTCTTCAAGGGGAGCAAGCATAAGACAGCTCTACTAATATATTCCCCCAAGTGCTCTTCTAGCTGAGCATTCCTAATAGGAACAGCCTGTTAACCACCAGTCGCTGTCACATTCTTCATTTTGATTATTTTGTTTAGCAATCACTTGTTAGCCTAGGATTTCATTGATTTGATGCCTACCATTTTGGGTGGAGTATCTTTAGCTTCAGAGTACAAGTCCTCATGGCAGCTGCAAGCGATCCAGTTACCTTGAAATATGGAAGAGCCAAGTCTGAAATAGTAGGTCCCATTCTCATTGCTGTATTTAGTATCTATCTGGTATTATCACTCAGGGCTGCACTAGGGGATTTCTCTAGCAGAGGAACTGACATGGGTATACAGTCTGCCAGCTTAGTTTGGCCTGTTGAAATCATGTAAGAATGGGCTGGTTTTGGCTAATTTTTGTGAATTTTTTTTTTTTTTTGGTTAATTTGAGTTGATTTTCTTCCTAGTACCCAGTATGGGGCTATGTTTTGGATTTGTGCCAGAAACTGTCAATAACACAGGGATGTTTTAGCTACTGCTCAGCAGTGCTTACACAGAGTCAAGACCTTTTCTGCTTCTTACCCCACCCCACCGGTGAGTAGGCTGAGGGTGTGCGAGAAGCTTCAAAGAGACACAGCTGGAACAACTGACTCCAACTGTCCAATGGGATTTCCCATATTGCTCAGGATGTAAATCTGGGGAAAGAAGGAGAAAGGGAGAGACATTTGGAGTGATGGCAATTATCTTCCCAAATAACCATTAAGGATGATGGAGCCTTGCTTTCCTGGACATGCATGAACATCTGCCTGCCCTAGGGAAGCAGTGAATGGATTCCTTGCTTTGCTTTTTCACCTGCACAACTTTTGATTTACCGATTAAACTGCCTTTATCTCAACCCACAAGTTTTCTTGCTTTTACCCTTCTGATTCTCTACTCAGGGGAGAATCCTTGAGTGGCTGTGTGGTGCTTAGTTGCTGGATGGGGTTTAGCCATGACAAAGCCTTACAAGATACAGTATTTACAAGGGCTTGTAGTGATGGAACTAGGGCAACAGTTATAAACTGTAGATGGGCAGATTTAAACTAGACATAAGGAGGAATTTCTTCACCAAGAGAGTGATGAGACACTGGCACAGGTTGCCCAGGGAAGCGGTGGCTGCCCCATCCCTGGAAGTGTTCAAGGGCAGGTTGGATGGGGCCTTGAGCAGGCTGATCTACTGGGATGTCCCTGCCCGTGGCAGGGGAATTGGAACTGGATGATCTTTCAGGTCCCTTGAACCCAAACTATTCTATGATTATAAGATACATGGCACTAGTAGTCCAACATTAGAACATATAAGATTGCAACAATTTAAACTGTATTACCATCACACAAAGTAGACAAATCAAAGAACGCAGCAGGGAGAGGTACAGGTAGTTGTTGGACAGTGTTATGCGAGCTTTTTCTCTCCCTCTGGATATATTGATATACTTTATTTATAACAGTAAAAGCATCTGAGCACAAAAACATTTGAAGACAAAAATATTACAGAATGAAGAGCCCTACAGCCAACTGTATCCAATAAGTCTGTTCTCCCTTTATATCTTTCTTTTAATTCAGTATACATCTGACTTATTTGCACCCATCAGTTTAGCACATGAGCAGTAACAAAGGATAGCGGTCATCATGTTCTACTCCCTCCTTGTTTAGTTGCACTTTGGGATAAGCTCCCTCTTACTCACCACTATTTCATCCTTGTGTAGTTTCATCAGTTTCTCCTTGGATTGCTATTGAGGAAAAGCAATTGTGCAGAAGTGGAGTTACATGTAGCTCTGAATGGGGCAGCTTCCCAGTGTTCATTATAATCAATGAAGTCTCTTTCATTGACTTCTGTAAGAGATGGATCAAAGCAAGACCCCTTCTTTAAGGTCCTTCTGAACAAATTTCACCTGTAAATGCCAAGATGCTTCCTGCCAGGAAATCTACAGAGAATTCAGGCAGAACTCTGCTTCCAGTTTCACAATAAACTCAGATTAAGTGAATTGCCTTCTGTGGTTTTCCAGTGTCAATTCCAATTATGGCTAATGCTGTATAAATCCTAGGCTTAAAAAACTACATAAAGAAAAGTAGGGTGAAGGTCAGCATGCACATGGAAAGCACCATGATTTTGTTTTGAATTCCTTTTGGGACAGCAATTCTCAAACCTACTTCTGTTTACAATTCATGGAAGGCAGCAAGGTTACACTGGAGAGGTTTGAAGAAGTCTTTGCAAAAGATAGAGGCACGGCAGACTATAATATCGTTCCAATGATATGTACGGAAATAAAGTCACCCTTAACTACTTTCTCAGTAATCTGCCAAAAAGACAAACATTGTTACTAATTCCCAACCAGTTCCAATGCTAAGTGCACCACAGAAACTTAAAAATAAATCCAGTCTAGTAGAAGGTAACTCTTTTGGACCACTGAGAACTCATTACCAAAACAACCCTTCTCCCTTCCCTGCTTTTCCATAAAGGCCTGTTGAATCAAGTGAGAAAATTTCCATGAGGACAGACTATCTTTGGATACTAGATCACAGCATAATTAAATTCCTGTCAGCCATTAGTTTCTTAAACATCCTTGAAGTTTCTCCTTTTCTAGACTCTACCCGCTGCTCTGGGGGAAGAAAAAAAAAAAATCAGCAAGTATCTAAGAAAACCATTGACTTGAGCACATAAATTAAATATTTACATTCTTTATAAACAGGATTCCTAATAGTACATTTAAATAATAACTTGCACTTATGCAGCCTCCCTATGGAGTTAGTTTTAAAACTGAATGAAACAATGCCACTAAGACTACAGAATTTCTCACACATCCTCCTACACTGACTCATCTGCTTTTAATGTCTAGGACTTATACAGTTGCAAACTATACCTGTTTAAATGACAACTATTGTTCACCACATGATATTTGGTGAAATAAATGCTTAAGTATGAAATCCATTAGTGTCACATATACCATACACTGCATTTGCAAAGGCTTAATTCAGGGGGAAGGGAAATTCCTCTCCACAGACAAAAACTTTAAAAGCTGCATTTTTTTTATTATTATTTTCTTCCAACAAAATATCTATTTTTGGGAAACATCTCTATCTGATGATATCCGGAAACTCAATGAAACACCTCAAGGCAAGTATTTGTTTGCTATTTCCCGTTGGAACAGCACAAGAATGTTATTTGTGTTATTTGAAGCAAGATGGAAAGGTGGCAACAACCCATGGGTGACTTCAATTCCTTAAGGGAAGAGAAATTCCAGCATATATTTAATATAAGTTTATATGCTGTATAATTAAAAAGACATCCCAAAGAGAATAACAGGTACTGATGTGCACTTGTTATTGAAAAGAACAAGTGAAATAAGAGGAGCACGCACCAAACTGTAGTGGAGCAGAATCAGAGGTGAGATCCTACCAACTGGCTCCCACAGAGACCATGGAACAACCTGCTCCAAACTAGGAGAGCAGTCTTGTGGGTTTTTGACTGGTTTAACTTCCTACAGACTAGTGACTGCAAAGCATGGCAAAGGAAACCAAACAGTAACAGAAACTAAAACAAATTCCATTTCTCTTTGATCTTTTCCAAGCAGTTCATAAAGCAATTGTGCTACCACTTGTCACAGAAAAAAGTTGTCCTGGGTTCCTGCCACTCCAGGAAACTGAGTAAACACTAATTTGGATGAGGATACCTTCTTTTTGCAATGCTTCATTTGCTCTGTGATCACAAGCTGAGAGCGAATCAGGCCAATTATACTGAGTGCAAACACATTACAAAGAAACATCGTGTGCTTTAAAGAAAACAAAATATTCTACGTTTATTTATGAATGATCTAGCCTTTGAATGAAAATTCAAATACAGAGAACAGGAGCAGTTTAAATAAAGCTATATTCTTATTCACATTCTGTAAAACTGTGACTACCTATTTTTCCCTTCATGAAATAAACTACTACTCCTTTAAAGTCAATTTGCAAGAGCCTCGGACTATAAAAAAAAATTATAACTTCCCCTCCTATAAAAACATACAAAACAAACCTATCCAGACAAAAGGCTCAGTTTCCCTACTGCTTTGTGCTAGGGTGGAAAAAAACCAGTTGTCTGCTACATTAGTGAGAAATAACAACTTCAGAGAGTCAGACACATGCTGAAATGTTTCAGTTGAAATGAAACTCCGAGAAATTTTTTAAATGTTTTCAACACATCAGCATGAAGCATCGACCTAGTTGGAATCACTTAGATCTAAAGCAAATGCACTGATTGTTTTCACAGCATGCTTTTCGTCTTCAAGCTGCAACAGGCAGACTAGCAACTGCTGTTCGGAAAGGTTTTCAGCCCCCTGCCTTGGTCTACTGTAGCCTATGACACGATCAATACCAGGGTTAGAAGGCAGAGGAAGCTAAGGGAAGATTATGAAGATGAGGTGAGTGACAGAGTTGCCTTACAGGATTTGTTCTCTCTCTCACCTTGAGTCTTTTCTACTGCAAACAAAGATGGAGAACCATCCCAATTCTTTCTCTGAAAGAGGGCATAGATAGTGGGGAGACTGCGTAGCATCAGCGCAGACAGCACTTGGTACACTTAGCAACATTCTGCTCAACAGGTACAAGAAAGAAGATCCTGCAGGCAGATGTCTTTTTCTTTATCAGGGTGGGATGGAGATAACTGTTAAAGAAAGCTTGTCTCTTATTAATCAGTATAATTAACATGCACAGTGAGAAAAAGTACACAGTGAAATAAAACTCAAGCATTCTCCTTTAATCATTTCACCTCAATCCAGCCTGTACTATCTGCAGGCATCTCTGCTTCAGCCCATCTGACAGGGACCATCTTTCAAACAATCCCCCTTCCTTTGCACTGGTGCATAATGGGAAAATGCTTCAGACACCAGTCCAGCCTAACATGCCACTGCACCAGACTATCTTGCTGCCATGTGATAAAAATACCTTCATGTCTTTCAGTTGTTCAGGTATCACATTATTTTTTTTTAATAACCTTAACAATTTCAATACAGAGCAGGTCTCATTAGAGTCTTCATGATTGAAAATGTGATTTTGAGCCCCTTACTGGAGATATTATACCATGCTGTTCTGCTGTTCTATCCCACCACCAGTTTACAAAGATAGGTGACTTAGCTTGAACTTACTGCAGTACTGTGAGAAAAGATGGAAAGAAACAGTTCAAGAGAAATTAGGTAGACAAGGCCCAGTTTATGCCACTGTCTGTTCTTTTCAGTTAAGCATAGAAGCATCCCAGGAGAAAATCATATTTAGATATTAATAGTGTGCAGCAGCTAGAATACTGTTAGTATTCAGTCAATCCACATTTAATATTTTAATAAGATAAAAGAAAAGAAACGGAACAGAGAACAGAAAAATCCATCTTTTCTTCCCCCTTCAGTGAATTTTGTATAGTTACTTAAGTGCTCCACCGCACAAACAAACAAGCTAACGTAGGCTACATAGATGCAAGTTCAGTACTTCAATCAGTCCTCCATAGATCAGTGGCACAGGCTTGCATACACACCGCTCCATAGCCATAATGGTAGACCCCATGGCAGACCTTTTGTTTGTAAATGGTTACAGCACCATTATTTGTGCTGTGCCTACAAGTATAACTTTGCATAATTCTTCGTGTCCGAACAGGTAGAAAACTCCTCCAGTTCAGATGTAGAGGAAAATACAAGCTAACAGTCACTAAAGGATGAGCTTTCCAGTGTGTATCATCACATTCTAGGCCAGCTCCACCATCCTGAACATATTAGGGGGAGCTTCGAAAGGTGGGCACTTTACTCTTGTAGAGGTGAGCATCATGTAATCAAACAGCAGAATAGGTTAAGGAGGATTTTTTTTTGTTTAAAACCTTTTAATAAAGTGACATGACAGGTGGTGCAGCAAGGGGCCGCAGCAAGGAGCTCACCAGGATAGGGAGACAGCTCCAGGGTGAGCACAGTGAGCACCCTGCCCACACCAGAGCCGGCTGGCCAGTCACCGACAGTGAACATGTGCCAGGCTGGCAGTACACAGGCAAACACTGGGCTTCCTGCAGCAGCCACATAACTAGAGCAAGGGCTGGTGGACTTCTCCATCCTGCAGCGCTCACTCCTATCCCCCCTTTTCTTCTGCAAGAACCCAGCAAACATCTTTTCACCTCACCCAACAGTGCCTCTTGGACCCACTTCCCAATAAGCTTTCTTTGCTTAACAAAATGCAGTCAAGTGATGCCCTTCCTGCCCTTGACCACCACCCCTAGGTCTGCTCCTATACTCTGGGTTCTCAGCAAATAGGGCTGACTCAGGGCATCACACCAGGACCCCACCATACACTGGTATGCAGGTTGCTAGATCACCAAGTCAGTTAGGGAGAAAAACACACATGGTTTGCTTTACTTTTAATAAATACAAGACAAAAAGCATCATCTGGCTGCAAGACACCCATCCACACCTCAAGAGGTTGCTGACATGAGATTGGAGGTAAAAAAAAAAAAAATATATATATATATATTTACTCAGCACCATGAAGTTGAGGTCTTTTCATTTAGGGACAGAGTTCCCTACAGATAAGTGTCATTTGACAGTATCGTTCATGAGCAGGCAATTTGTTTGGTAATCGTGATATACTGACATCCAAGGTTTCCATTAATCTCATTCCAAAGAAGAGAGAAGTTTCATACATCAGTATTTCTTCTCTTGCATTGCACTGAGTTGCCTAGGCTTGGGACAGAAGAGTCTGTCTTGGGTTTTCTGTTCATATTTATGGCAACCATCTTTTAAACTGATAAAGTAACTTGTAGGTGATAGATTCAAATTGAATCTTTGGCTGGAAGGATATTTGCTAAGATTTGAAGGTCTTTAGGAACCAATATAGAGGGTTCTACAGGGTAAAAATCACTGAAAACTTGTAATCACTGTCATTTGACAATTAAACATGTGTGCATTTACTTCAACTTCATCCTGCTAAGTGCCAGACTCAAAACATAACCCCCAATAAAAGGTGTGGGGTTTAATTCTGTCTTACATGAAGGATGACTACAAAGTCTACATGGACTGGGGTCTCCCACATAGTCCATCAAAGTGATATGTATAAGTAGTTAATTAAGTAGGCTCTTCTGAACAGAAAATAATTTCAACCCCAAAAACTAAAACCATCAATTTTCAGTTACAGTTCAGATGCTTCCTACCTGATGCAACTAGACCCTAACTTTTGCTTGCAATTACACAATCAGAAATAAGGCAAAACAGCAGATCTTTAACAGTCAGATGTTTTTGTAATTTGTTTTAAACACCCATTACATCCTGAGGAGATGGACAGCGGATACCTACACCAAGCAGTGCCATCAATGTGAGTAGCACTGGAGGGAGTGAATGAAGGGTGGAGAAAGATGGCAAAGCATCTTGCTCAACATAGCAGAAACACCACCTGCTCTTGTGGGACCAGGGTCAGAGGCGTGCTTCCAGATGGAGTCACTTATGCAGGCACTAACTGTGACATATAAGTCAAGGTCACGGTGAGACTACCACTCAGAGCCTCAGCTGGAGAGACCTTGGGTTTCACCAAGAGCTTTTTTCAATAACTACTCTGGCATAGCACCAGCAACATATTGGTTCGCTTTGAAAGTCACAAAATCTCTAGGGATTTCATGTGCGACATTGGACAGCCAGAGGGGAGCAAGAAGGCTACCTTTAAGCAATAAGTATTTCTTACAAGCATATAATTCCTTTCAGGCCTCTTTCCCCCAGTAAATTTTGCCTGGACAGTATCTGGAAAGGTAAAGTAAGGTAAAGGAAAAAATGGAGAACTTGAAACTTTCTACTGTGAAGAATTCAAGCAAGCAAACTATTGCCTACAAAAAGCTGTTTAATGTTGATCATTTTACCTTAGACAATTTTGGTTTGGTTTTATTATTAATGTATCATCCTTCACCCTAGCAAACCAAGCATCAGAAAATCAACAACTACAATTTCACACTATAAATTCACTTAAAAGAACATTAAAACACATTACAACATCCACTACTGATCGCTGATAAATAACCAGCAAACTTACACCAGATATCACTATGTGAATATACTAAAGAACTTCTTCCTGTGAAGGACTACACAACCAGAACTTTAGACCAGTAATTCTCCATTTATGAAAGTCCAGTTCCAGCCTCTACAAAAGGATGTGACTTTTGGACATGGGGCTCTTTTCAAGTAATGGTCAGAAAGAGGTTCAGGTGACATGGCCAAATCAGAGGCCTACATTCATTAATAATTTCTTTGCGTTGTCCAGCAGTAATCACTATGAATTGATTGTATATTATTATGAAGTAATACTTGAACAGAGAGCTCTTCATAAAAGCAAAGCTTCTTTGCAAGATGTTTTCCCCTTCCCAACTACTATTCAAGTCAATAATTATATGACAGCCAGTATTTGTTCTGTGAAAAAAACCCCTAAGTTACATGGTATTTTTAAAAACTTTTTTTGAGATAAACATATCCTCACATACCAAATGATTCAGAAAAAAAATCAGGATAATATTGGATATGAGAAAATACTCTTTACATTATTTAATACAAATTAATTTCTCTATGAAACACACCCTTCTCCTCTGGTGGAGGAGAGTTGGAGTATTTCCATCACCCAGCTTGGGTACATTGCTTAGAACACACTTTTTATAAAGATATATTGCAGTATAGGAAATTTATCTGTGAAAATTAACTGGCCAGCTAGAATTACAACAATATTTTTTTTAACAATTATTTGATTACAACTGTTATATAAGGAAAGGCATAGTTCATATCTCCAAACTAAAGAGTTAGTTACAAAAGTTCTACAAGACTTTCCAGTGCAGCTCACAGTCCTTTAAAACACTTAGATAGAAAACAGGCTTTAGAGTGACTGGCTCAGACTTTGACATCTAAGTTTTAAGATGCTACAGTCAGAGCAGATAAATGCCATATGAGAAATTAGGCATCAGAAGACACTCAGACACATTAAAAAAAAAAAAGTCTTAGTATAATCATAGGTTAGAAGAGGAAACTTACTGACTGACAAGATTCACAAAACATGCAAGTGCATCTGGAAAACTGAAAATCATCTGAAAGTTTCCCCAAATTAAGTAGATGGAGACATGACATGCAGTTCTTCCATTAAAATACATAATTGTGCGAAGTGCAACATCCCTCTAGTGAGCAGAGACACACTGCAGTTTTGTGTTGGTCTCCAAATACAAGAATGTAAAAATTAAGTTTCTCATTTATGAGATACTTGTAATGATTTAAATTTAGGAAACACTTGTAATAATTTAAAATCATTTCAGGTAACATTGACTCTATACTAATTCATAAAGTTGGGATAACTGCTAATTCCCATTTGTGCAACAACAACTTTTCTATCAGACAAAAATTACAAACTTCTGAAGTGGAGAAAAAAAATACAAAAATGTGTTTAAAAATGATCTTGAAAAGAAATATCTTTCTCTTTGGAGGAACTGAATCAATACATTGAGGTTCAATTATGTTATACATAGGCAATGATTGCACTCATCCTAATGTCTGAATGTCTGTCCAGAGGCTTTTATACAGAGACCATCCTATACAAATACATGTCTTTTAGTTTGCATAGGTTGTATAACAGAAACAGATAAACAGAATAAATGTCTGATGTTGTGTAGAAATGAGAGCATCGCTTGTGCATATTCCTATAAGATATTTGTTTAAACTAATCAGATGATATTTGGACAATTCAACATTGATCCCAAAGGCATATTGAAGTTGATAAGGGTGATAACATACACCGAGCCAGGGAGCAGGAAGGAAAGACCACTGCATGAAGCCTACTGTGGAGATTCTCACACTGACCTTATTTGCCCATTCAGATATTAGGCCACACTCCAGTAAAGGATTGCACTGTACCCTGAGCTTTAAGGACACAAGGAGCATGTCTGACTTCAGCAGGGCTTCTCCCATACAAGCAGCGCTCAAATGTATTGTAGCTAGAACAATGTGATTGAATCTGATCCATTTGGACCTGTCATATTATCACATTCCAAGAAAATGTGCGTATCAATACTAAAATATGAGATAAAACAAAAATTCTGTATTCAATATTGTTGTAAATGGGATGTTTAATTAACAGGAGTCTTGTGTTGAATGTTCTTATCACTCCTGAAGCAGTAAATGGCTACAGTAAAACATAAGTACTGCCACAAACCAAAAGGAATCAATAAAAAGATTCATCCTTGGAAAATGGGGTTCTTTAGACCACTGAGAATGAACGTCAGGCTTTGGAGCCGTTATTTTTGAATTTCCTTCATGGTACATTGGGTATTAGTCAATACATAGTTTTTAGGAAGTAGAAATTTCTCCATAATCTCAGTTCATCAAGATCCTTCAGAGCAGATTTGAAATTGTTCTGTGCCCAGCACAGACTTCCTGTACCCATAACTACCACAAATTCTCCAGGCAATATCAGTTAATGAATAAATCCCTGTTGACTTTAGTAAAAGCCAGGATTTTCACCCTTTTTCCACAGACTTCTGAAAACAAGCTTAATAGAGTTTGTACCTTGACAATACAGTAAAGTTGGATAAATGCCCTGTGTTTCATTTATACAAGTAAGTTTCTGTTATGGCATCCTTTATGAGACGAGGTGGTATTTACTGCTGCTGGTTCTTTGCAATCAGTTCACACTTGTTAAGAGCTTACACGTTATTTCTACCAAGGTAAAAACAGGAGCGTTTTGGAACATAGGAGGACTCAAGTAAACAAAACAGTCGCTCATTAGTGAGGTAATTTTCTCAACTGCAGATGCAAACCCTGCTAAAATAGTGATTAATTCTTTACCTTGGGACATGTCCAAAGAACACTGAATCTTGCCATAAACTACAATAGATTTTTGGATTAGGGCCTAATTAGTATTTGCACTTGGTCTGACTGTGCTCATGATAAAGGTCTGTTTAGCAATATTGATGACAGTATGTTTAGCAAAAGTATCAGAACCACGTCCATGAGTACAACTTGTGTTACGAACAAGGCTCTGCATTAAAATCCACAGGAATAAATGTGCATGCTATTTTATATTCTAACTCCATTTCCTTTGCTCCAGAAATGGAGTGGGCTATTTTACCAGGTTTTGTTTGGAACCAGGAAACACAAAATGAACTAATATCTGTTGTGAACTATAGAAAGAAGGGATATAAAGCAAGACCAGTACATCTGAGCTCCATCAACTGATGCCTTTACCCACTCAAAGTGTAGCTACAGTACCGGGAAAGCACCTAGGGAGGACAATCTCCTAGATTGGAGAGAGCACCTCGTAGAAACAGAAGTAAGGAGAAGAACAGATTTTTTAGAAGCCAAACACTACCCCAAGTTTCTCCACACATATTAACATCTGTGATCTATCTCTGCAAGAGAAACATGGTGAAAAAGCAGCCTGCACTAGGGCAGTTGCAAGGCTACAGTTTCTACCCCCCTTTTGGTCTATCACATGGCTCTGCTGATGTTCTGACCAAGTGCCACACTGGAACTGGTACATTCCTTTAAAATTCACCAATAACACTTTCTCTACTTCCATGTACATGCTGAGATGCTACATCAACTATATATTTTTCCATTTCATCTTACAGGTAGCTGAAGGTCTCAGAAGCAGGAGAAGGTTGCATTTGTAAAAGACTTTGGTATATGTAAGTACACTAAAGAGAAATTCTCCAAGAAAGATGTGAGCATACTGATGTAATATGATCCAAGAATAAAACCCTTTGATGTAGAAGTTCTCTACAAGGAGGGAGCAAAAAAAAGCAGTCATGGTGAATGCTAATTGTAGGACGCACGACACAATTCTTGTTGAGGAGGAAACTTGTTAGCAATACTGTGACGCAAAGCTTAATGCAACACAGCAAAGCACAGATTCTTAAAATAATTCAATTAATGCCTGATTATGATTCTTTGTAGCTTAACACAAATTTTGCAAGTGTTAGTATGAGAGTTGAGGTATGAGGATGCATCTGCAAGCCTTGTTTTTCTCTTTACTGCTTAAATGTCAAAACCTCCATCAGGCTGTCAGGAAATAGGATGCAAAATAATAAAATAAAAAGATTAAACATATACTCTTGCATGCGCTAGCAGAATAATTATTTCTTTATTCCTCCTTTTAAAAAAAAAACTTTCAAAGCCCTCTATTAAAGTTTTACTTTTCATCTGTGGTGCACCTTTCCTCTTTGAAGAAAAGATTTCAACCGATCAAAAAAATTGAGTCTTGAAAATGGTTTGTTTTTTTTTTTTTTCAGCCTTTAAACAATAGTCCAAGCAAAAGTCGGACACTACCAAAATAAAGAAAAATAAACCAAACACTTTTTCCAAACTTGAAGTACGTGCTGGAGAATCAGCTAAATCTTTACTGTGAATCTCTGATTTGTATTTCATAACTGATTTAGGAAGCAACTCCAAAAGAAATTATCTTTCAACACTGGATGTCCAAATATTTCCACTTTTCAGAACACCCTGCAGCTGCCCATAGATTACCTACACTCCACATGCAATTAGCTTCCCCAACTGTAACACTGACGAATTCAGCTACCACATACTCTCCAGCATTCCCCATGCATCTAGTACAGAGAAACACACCTATGGAATTAATACTCTGATCATGCTTATTCTGCTTTTACTGCCTTTCAACTCTGAAGAAAATTGCAGAGAATTTCAGTCATTTTACCTTGCATTTGAGACCAATGAAAGGGTTCATTGATCACTCATTGCAGCTAGCAAACACATACACCGAACTGAGTACAGCATAACAAAAAGTGACTATGAAGTTTTGTAGACTGGTCAAGTACATTTTTCCCTTAATTTCTTATTTGTGTTTGTAACTTCCCAGGACATCCTCTAGGTAAGTGGATCCCTATACCTACCGAAGTCTTTGCCTGCACCATTTCAAGACCTGGCCCCCAGTATAAGGTCAGTAATAACAAGAGGGAAGATCTACACAAAAACTTAGTAGCATCCATCCCATTTTAACTATTCCAACATAAGATTTCAGATAAATATGCAGTCCAAACCTGACCCCATTACAATCAACTGGCTCTTCACTGGTTATTTCATACATAATTGGAGACAGCATATAATCCATCGATATTAGTGTTAGTCCAGAGACACATAAACAGCACCTCTCACTGCAGCTACAATGGTACTTAGGTGAACTAGGAAATACCTGACCCCATTCACTCTTCCTTCATAGAGCAGGAACATGGCCCAGAGGCTCTCCTGGTGTCCAACTGCTCACCACTCCCTCCTACAGAAATACTAGGCTTTATGTACCTTGAGCAGCCACACCTGGGTCCTCCCCACCCTGCCCACAGCCCCATTTAGCCCAGCAATGCCACAGCCCTGCCGTGGACTCTGTCTTCCCCTGGCCTCATACCTTACCCCTAACTTGCATGGCGGCCTGGACTGAGTCATCCCCGTCTATGGTCCCAGGCCTACCCCACCCCGTCAAGCCCTCCTCCCCAAATCTCACACCTCCCTGTGAAAAGGTGCTGCTTGATTTCTACCACAGCTGGTGTAAATAAATGTCCTTTGGTAATTAAGACCCAGCTGGTGTCCTCTACACTTTTTGTATCTTATACATTAATTTAAAAGCATTATTCATGTGATTAAGCTGCGCCACAGACTAAGAAGATGTGGACAGAACTCTGCAGTTAAAATCCTGGGCCTGAAATTTACATTTTCAGAATTACAGAAGCTGATGTCACTGCTTATTCCCCTCTGCATTGCACAATACTATTGCAATTACATGTCTTACATATGACACTCTTGAGCTAAAGGTCCAAACTGAGTTTCCCTCCTCAGCACTTGCTGGCAGCTGTCCCTGAGCACAGGGGCACCAGCGTGGGACTACAGCATAAAAGTGATTCAGTGATACAAATATGCACCCCAGACACCAATGAGAGTTTGCATATGAAACCTACTCTTATTAGATGATTTGTGAAGAAAATATATATCATTTCAGTAAAACTCAATAAAATAACAGGTTTTTTTTTTTTGTCTTTCTCTAGCCTCAGGCGGGAAACACTTGCCAGATGAAAGCATGAAAGGGGGGCTGAAATATATACTTTATCCACCTAGCCTTACTCATGCTTGAGACAGCTGCAGATGCAGTGAATGTTCAAGGCAGCATTTACCAAGCAGAAGCCGATCCAAAGCAGAAGGATACTGACCAAATAATAAAGTGTCTTTTAGAAAAGCAATTTCAAAAGAATCATTAAATCACATTGAGGGAGGGGATTGATACCACAGCCAGCAACGCCTCTGCTAACAGAACAGCTCTGGATGTAAGTCACTTCTAAGGACAGGTTCACAGACTTGTTCTTCGTTTCGTAATGTTTATATGAAACACTGTAGGCCACAATTTCCCAGCAAACAACTCCTATGCCAATCTATCTTTAGTTAAGGAAAAAAAGTGGAATTTAAGAGATTAACATTAATGGCAATAACAGCTAAACATTTTGCAAAGCATTGATGAAGAACAGGATGGTGATGGGGTTGAGCCCTGATTTTACACTTGTCTCGGTTGTTAGTGCACTACTACCACAGGCATGTTTTGCTGATGCTTGGTAAGATGGGTCCCTTAATGAACTTGCATCTGAGCAGATGCTGAATGGATGAAGGTGAAGAGAAAGGATGTAACGTGGACGTGGTTTTATCAACATCAGCCTTCCTTTACACAACTGTTTCCTACAGCTCTCTGCCACAGCCTAATCCTGGCTACCAGTCTTCATCTTTCAGCCTTTGTGAGTCCCTGTTACCGCTAGTTCAATATATAAATCTGTAACAAAGCTATTGAAAAATAACTGAAATTTTCAGCCTTACCAAAGCACCTTTTCTCTAGCTGCCATGTTCTCCTTCCACCTCACATCTCCTCTTCTTCTAATCCTGTGTTTTTCACACTCTCATGTTGTCAATTACTCCTTTCCCTTTGCATGTCACTCTGTCCCACAGAAGTAGTTTGTACTAGCTACCTATTCCTAGTTCTCCTTCAGTATGATGGCGCGCTCTTACTAAATCATGCATTAGATTATAGTCACAATTGTAAATAATGCTGAAGAAAACTAAATAACTTCCAGAAAATTATGCCTCCCCATCAGAGATAAAATTGGCATAGTATAGAAATTAAAGTGATTTCAAGCTGCTGAAAGTAGCAATTATATCTGTTCAAATGAAAATCCAACATTGTTTCTCCGTAGTAACGTGAAGCTTTTACTTTGCAGTAAAGGAACTGTATTAGGCACTTGAAGTGAAAAAGCACTTGGCTTTGCAATGCTTCCATCTTTAACATTGTAAATAAACAGCTGAGGCTGTGGAGAACGAAGAGCCAAGTATCATCTATTATAGAGGCTTCAGGTGTCTACCTCATACAAAGACCAGTGTCTATAAATATCTAAAAATGTACGTGTCAGTCACTGTTCTAGAAAAACGACTGGATAAATTGGTGGGTTTTGTCTGCTGGAAAAAGTAATGGCAAGATCTCAGAGAAAATTTTCATTCATAACAAAAATTCAGCTATGTTAGAACTTGTAATCCTACCATATGTATGAAAAAGAGGGGGGAAAAATCCATATGTTTCAGTTTGATGTTTTGTAAGCAGAAGAGCTTAAGTGCCTAGTTCAAAGTTATTTCTTCTTTTAAAATTCTCTCTCTTTTTTTTTTTTTTTTTAGTCTTTACAAATTATGAAAATCCAACCTTGTTCAAACATTTAAAATCAAGTAAGACTTTTCTGGGATTCGACCCAGAATACATATATACACACATAGGTGTACATATGTGTGTTTATGTGTATACAGGCATTTATAAATTTCCTGCAATTTCTAAGCATCAAAAAAACATTATATATCAAATGCAATACCCAGAAACAAGTATAATTATTTATATTGCCAAAAACTATTATGGAAACTTAAGTGGAAGTTTGGAGGTATAGAGGTCATGCTAAAGGAACCTAATGGTTGTTTACATCATTGAAGAGTCTAGTATTGTACATATTCACAAGGAAAACAAATTATGACTGTAGAAATATTTTATTTTAATTCTGTGGTTTATAAATACAAACAATGCTTTTCACATTTTGCGTGTTTGCCTTCATATTTTTTAAAGGAAAACTGAGACACTTTGCCAGTGGGATTTGCCAGGAGAAGCAAAGGAGAATCAAAGGAACCTGCCCCACAGGTTTTCAGTTGCTGTCTTTATCCCTAGGCATGTCCAGCCCCCTCTCAACTGCTTCTCTCATCTCAGCTTGCCCACAGAGGGTGCAAGTCCTCTTCCCTACTGATACTCACAGTTCCCAGCCTCTCATGGACTCACTCTCCCCTCCACCTCCTACTTTTCCTCTCCATCCCTTACCACTATCTAGTTACAGTTGACTACATGTGTACACATCATTTCGGTCTGTACCTATGTCTTCCCTGGCTCTTGTCCTATCTTCATTTGAATCATGCCTCTTCCTCCTCTATCTTTCCCAGAGAATGGTCACTGAGTACATAAAAGGGTAAGGGTCCCTGGTGCCACTTCTGCTATTTCCAAGGCCAAGTTAGAAGCTAGGCTTTCAAGGGAGGACAGAAATAACCTGATACCCCTAAAAGAAGGAAGGAAATATGGGCTTGACTTGGAGAAAGAAAGATTCTTTTTGTTACAAGGAAAACTTTCTACACTGTGCACTAAGGCAATAATAGTTAAACCCAAAATATAGAACGAGGATTCTGTGGAACTGGAGCTGCTGGAGTTTTTCAAGAGCCATTTTGACAAATATCTGCCAGATGTGAGTCAGATAAGATGATCCTGTCTATGGGCAGATGACTTTGTGAGGCTTTTTTCATACCTTTATTTTCTGTGTATCTTTAGGGAATGTAACTGTTAATGTTGCCAGTAAACATGAGCCAACTACATGTCTCAGACTTGGAACATTATAAAACGTGGGTGGATTGTCACAGAATACCAGAAGCAACATCTTGGACACAATGCTCCTACTCCTTACAAAATTCAGAATTTTGCTTTTAAAATTGAGGTGTCTTTAAAAATAGGCAAAACCATCCCATTTTTTCCCTCTCCTCCTTGGGAACCAGCTGAAGTATTTAGCTGGAATTGTCCTCAAAAATATTCAGAATCCTGTAAGTCTCCTAGGTACCTGTTTAATAGTATTTATGAAATAAAATGCTATAGGAAGCTTCTCAAAATTTCAAAGAAAACTCCTGAGTCAACCCCAAAATTTCTATTTTGTTTCCCATGTCTAACTAAATTTTAAGATGTTTCCCATTTGCATAACTATCATTCTTTGTTTCGCTTCTTCTCTCTTTGTTTGCTACTTTTATTCACCCTTTGACTCAGCGTTCAAGAATTCATCTGACATTATAAAGTACAGAAAGAGGGAGTTTAACTGACGTTAATTCCCATGAATTTTGTTTGTTTTCTTTTTCACTAATCCAGGTATACTAACTGAATAATACTCTGGAAACAGATCTCTGTTAAATGCCACAACACTGAAGCCTATGGGGTAAACAAATAAAATTTTTAAAAAAAAGAGGAAAGAGAGAATTAGGCTAAGCCTTTTGTTTTACAGGTACTCATTTATGCCCTTGATGAATTGAGAAGGCATACTTTCTTTTGTTTTGGTTAAGTTGTCAAGTACTGACTGCTGTGGTTTAACTGGTGCTCACCTTCTTCCATTTCATGTTTTCATTACTGTCAACAAAGGTGGCCAATAAAAAGGATTTAGCCCTTTCACCCTGTCTGCTTTTCAATTCAGAATGGATGTTAATGAAGACCTATTTGTAGCTAAATAAGGCTTAGTTCTTCCTCTCTTCCCACGGCCTGATTTCTGTGTATGTCTTTTTCATTTCCATCTGAAAAAAAAATGGAAATTCCAGTCCATCTGTTTGGGCCGGATTCCCATTTACACTACAGTGGTTTTCTACCATTCTGGAAATATAAAAGAGCTTTGAAGTACACATAAATAAATTACTCTTACACCCACTTTACAGCTGTTTTGTACTACCAGATGGTATAAGAGGTCTCAGTATAAAGTAGAATCAGGCTACTATCTCCAGGGGCCAAGCTTCTCAAAAAAGAAAAATAACCAAACACAAGCACTAAAAAAATGAACACATAACAGCTATTTTAAATAAGATATCTCTTTCAGGTGCCAGTTTCAGTCTTGGTTTCTCCAGAATTAAGGGAAATAAGATGAGAATTTTTACAGTTTGCCTTGCAGGACTGATTAGGGGAGGAAGACGTAAGAGACCAGTTTGGATGCAGTATAATTTATATCAGTCAGGATGGAACACACTGGGCTCGATTTCAGTATTCTTCCCTTTTGCTTTCTGTGCCTTCTTGCTGATCACCTTAGGAGTCACATCACACAGTTCATTATTAATCAAGCATTGTAGTCTACACTGGTAAATTTGCTCATGTAAGGGCTTCTGAATCTGATGGAACAAGTTTAAACCTGCTGGTGATCATGTTTACCCAAACATAACTGCTTAGCTCCACAGAGTTGCTTGTGATGAACCATCGTAAACATCAGATAAAAAGAGAGACACCAAGAACAGACTCTAAACAAAGCCATTTTTACTATCTGTTTGAGGGTTAGTATACTATATTTTCTTATGGAAATGTGAAGATATTTTGCAGGTTTTTTAATTTAGAAAAATAGCTGCAATTCAGCTATATACCCTAATAAATGTCTGTCATATCAAAAATTAATGACATCATAATACCGATAAGGTACAAAAGAATCTCAACACAGTGGCCAGATTAAAAGCACAGATCCTTGTGCACCTCTTAATTCAATAAAATGCTGTGGTGCTTCATGGTCAAAAGGAAATACTCCTTTGGTAGCATGTGTTTCTACTGTGTCCTTCATGAAAGAGTCAAAGGGTACTTTACAATCCAATCCAATGCTGGATATAACCTTTTAAATAAATAAACTGTGGTTTAAGGATTTAGAAAGCACTAGATCAAAGAATGTAATCTTTGAGATCTAATAAATGCGGTGATGGGTCTAGTATAAATACATGAGCAGAATAGAACAAGGGTTTGCTTATACCCACAGTGCCTCTTGGGTTAAAATTCATTATAGAGTCATTCTAAATTCCTAGTTAGGTGGCAATCCTCAGTTTCTCCTCTTGCTAAGAATTCTTCATGAACTTAAAAAATAAACAGAAACCAGTATATTCAGAGGAAAAAACTCCTGTCTTCAGCTTTTTTTTTGTTACTGCTTGATTATTCAAAAGTCAGGCCTTATTTTCTGAAAAACTGCCAATGAGTCCATTGCTTAACCCACCAAGATTTCACATGCAGCCTCCATATTTTTGCCTATACCACCACACCTACACACTTGCTACCCCCAGACTCCTACTCTCCAGGATTTTTGGAGTGGAGCTGGAGAACTGGCATATTTTTTTATCATCTGTCCATGCCTGTATTCTGTTGAGGCCAGGTGAGCACAGTATGGTGCTTATGTGAGTTTTCTCTATAAGTCTATGGGGACTCTTGTGGATGTGCCTAAATGGTTTCATGATCACCCTTCAAATAAGCAATAGACTAAAACTAACAAACAAAAAGAGCCATTGCAAACACTCACTTGTTTTTTTAGAGCCCTCCAGTTTCTCTTCTGTCAGGCTTCGAAATTGTGAGCTTTGCTCACCAACTCTCATGCATAGGATTTCTTGCCTACTTTGGTGAGAAGCTGGAGATAATAGTGGTTACTGCAACTGCATCCAAACTTCTGGAATAATCTTCTTATCTTTCTGTATTTCCCACCATGAGCAATACAACACACAAGCCATCACTCTGCCTACTGTTCAACCATCATCTTGTCAAATCTGGCTGCAAGATTAAGCTTTCCCAATTCTGAATTCAATATTGCAACCCTAAGGATATAAAAACCAAGCTGGAACATTCTGGTTTTTGGAGCTGTTTTTTTCCTCTTAATGGACAAAATTGTTTCAGCTCTGAGATTACAGTTTGCCCTGACTATAATGATAAATCATGATGAATGATGCTAAGTGAAATGAGTTTGATGTTCTCTGCTTTATTCTTCCACATTAGAAGCCAGTCTTACATTTGCCACAACTTTCAACCTTTCCTCCAAAAGACTGAGAGCCTCTTGTTTGTAGATATTATTTCTGCTCTGTATAATCCCTTTGAAGAATGTGAAGCACGTTTTGTACACAGAAAGAGATGGGCACAGTGAAGGAAAGACTTATGGCCAGGAATCCTGTTTGCTTCTTAGAGCAGCATAATTCTCCTTTATTCTAGATTATTTTACTTTACTTTAAACAGCACACTTTTCATGGGAAACATTTCAATTTTTCCTTCATTAACAACGTCGAAGCAGGAAAAAAAGAAAACCAATTTTTTTTTTCCCTTGTGTGCTTCAGGGCCTAACCCTGCCTTCAAAGACAACTGGAATGAAGCTGGAACAGAGTCCTGCCTAACAAAGCCAGTGGGAAGTCCAAAACTCTGGAAGCTTTCTGCACATAGCAGCATCTGTTTCCAGTACCAACCACTGTAGCCATCACAACAGTATCTCAGCAATGCTAGACTTAAAGTGTATCAGTTTTATTTGCATCTTTAGCCTTTTTTATTTTTAAATCTGGATTCAGTAACTATAAGGCACAGTTCTTTATTGTTACTAATTAAAAAAATAATACTAATTATAGCCTTCAGTGTGTTATACTATGAACCAATGGAAGCTGATGTTAGTTTGCCCTTGATGGGAGACAAGATTTTCAGTCATAAACTTGGATAAGGATATGAAAAGTTTCAGTCATGAATATTGTTGTTTCAGTCCTAGTATTCCTCAGTCTTAGTCTATGCTGAAAATCCTTTTTTTTTTTTTTTTTACCTCCTCGCCCCTTCCCAAGACGAATTCCAGAAATGCGCTAAAGTCTCTAGACTTTTTATTGCAGTAAAACTCCCCCATACTTCATTGCACATAAAATATTAGCAAAGCTCAAGTAAAAGCTTAGTTAGAGCTCTACAAGTTGGCTCAGTAAGTGGAAAAGCAGTTACAAATGTAAACAGTTTACTGAAAAGGACAACATTCTGATACAGAATTATCCCTTGTAAAATGTCTACCAGCAGCTATTCTGTAATATTATTAACACAGCTTTCACTAATCTGCTCACAAAACCCTCATGCTCTGTTATTTTCTATTGCTGGAAATGCTTGTTTCCATAGCAGGGGGTGACTAAAAATCCACTTTTGCCTTTTACTGTTGCCCTTATAATATTTCCTTTTTGGAAGTACCATTACACAGCTGGGTTGTGTCTTCTAAACACATGCAAGTCCAGGATCCTTGAAAATGGTAAAAACTTGTAAAATAAAAATTATTTGATGGGATTAGTGGATGAAGTCTCATGACGTTCCTTCCTAACATATTTTTTTTTCTTTTACTTAAGGATCTGTTTCTCTTTACAATGCCCTTTCCCATCTGTGGGTTCCCTATGGGGATAGATTGTATTTAGCAAGTAGTTTAGGTAATACTTGCTGGAAATATCACAGGAGGAAAAATTACTCTTGCAAGTAAGATTTTGCAGCACTCCCACTAGATTTCTTTTACAGTAAGGTCATACAGAAAAGCTTATAAAGACAAGATCATCTATTTTGAAAGAACAGATATGTGTCCTGTCCTATAAAAACTCATTCAGGTGAGCAAAGGGCATAGGACAACCATGTAACTATACCAGAGAGCAAGATCCATTTTGGAGGCACTCATCTCTAAAGCACCTTTCTTCAACTTTAAGTACATGCACCAGTGTTAATGACATCAATTGCTCTTACTCATGTGATTAAAAGGAAGACTATGCTTAAAAGTTTGTTGGACCTAGATTTGCAGTACTATAGTATGGCATATAAAAACTGTACCACTCTTAGAAAATAAAATGCTTATTAGGAACTACAAAATGGCTTCTAAGCACCTCAAGAAAATTTAAATTATATGCTTCATCGTGGAAGGATGGCTTTCAATACAGATTTTTGTCTCCTATGTCCCGTGCCCCTCCTTTCTTTTTTATTTTTTTTAAAAAATACCACTACCACTTTTAAAAATGTCTAGAAATTTATAACAGTCTCTTGATCTTCGAAATTTTCTTTTGATCTAACAGTTAGATAAAGCTCTCCTATGGAACAGCATACTACCAGTCATCAGAGAATCAGCAGCAAATATCAACAACTAATCTTCTCTTTTGAAGCAATAGTCCTACATATCACAGAGGTTTCAAAGCCAATGATAAAACAAAAACCCTGAAGCTATAGTCCATTTACCTGTAGCTCTGACATCCTCAAAAAATAAAAGTGTTCAAGAGCCTTGAGTTACTATCTTTAATCCTAATAGTTGGATCTAATTATAAAAGAGTTCATATAGCAGTTATTTAGGTAGCACTTAAACTAGAGGATGTTGTATTTATTAGCAATGACAGCAATGCAGTAGCCAAGTTGGACCAAGTCCTGCAAACTGTTATTTACTTAGGAAGTCCTGTTGCATTCTGTATTGTATTGTGCATATGAAGATTTAGCAGCAGCAGACTTCTTACATGGGCTTAAGTGATTTGCTGACCAACTTTTTAGTAGACATTTAAGCCCTGTTACGTTTAATGAGTGATAAACAAGCAATAAACACGTATTCTGAACTGATTGATCTGAGGTCTTTCCTATCATTTTTACAATTTCAGAGTAAAGTGCAGCAAAGGCCAGAGATGTAAATCATAGGAAAAAAAAGAATATTTTGCCATGTCTTCATCTAGCATTGAAAATGCTGTGTACAATATGTCTTCAATTGTCCTTTTCTTCCATTTGAGTTGCAGTTCAGATCCGGGAAGAAAAATAAAATTCTTGTTACAGCTACAGGTCAGATTAAGATAAGAGACTCAGCACGGTCACTTCTATGTACTATACATACAAAAGTGGCCTAGATTGCTATTTAGTTTATCAGTCTAAATCTAGGAAACACAGCAGAGGTATGTGAATGTAAATGCATTGCCAAAAGATAAAAATCTACATCACTGGATGAGTGTCACTTGCCCAGCAATTTAAAGGTCATCTGACATATTTCATTTTTCTCTTACAATTAGAGTAATAGTGAATATATACAGAGTGTAAATCACAGCTTTTTAACGATTTGACCTCTTAATTCACCTGATCCACAAACTAACACATGAGCCAGCAGAGTAGCACAGAACAGAATAAAGAAATAAGATAACAAAGATGTTTTTAGAGGGATGATTTCAATTAAAACCTGATAAAAATACATCTTTCCTGCTGTAAAAACAAAAGTCGACACACAAATGCATTCTTTTGCTGGAATCCAGGCCTAGGACCAAAGAATTTACATATATTAAATTAACAAGATCCAAACTCCTCTACAACAAATATTTATACTGTAAAATATTACAGCCACATTCCTGCATCTCCTTACAATAATAATTCTTAAGGACACAATGTACTAGAGAATGTATAAACCAGTGGGTTTCTGCAGAGATGGAATGCTTCATTATCCGAGTACCAACTTGTTCATAAATATTAAAAAATATGTTTTTGAAGTTTTTCAAACATGATTCTTGCTGTTTACATTGTCTCTTTGCTACTGAAAGCAACAGTCACTGTGTACCTGTCCATAAGTCTCTCTCTCACAGTCTCGAACTGCAGAAAACAACTGCTGGTGACTGTAAAGGACAAAAATGTCTGTGCTGGACATGCACTAAGCAGACAAGGGGACAAATAATCTGACCTTACTTATGCAAGTAGTCATGCTTACAGTGATAGTCCTTATTCTTACTAGAGAGAACAGTATTTGTCCCAAACTGTAGACAAAAGGGCACACTTTCTTGCAGTATTATAAAACTGAGTCTTAAATCCATGTGCAATATGGTTCTTTACTGTTTGCATGTGTTATAGGCACTTCTGTACATTAGATTAGAGATGGAAATGGGTATTCCAAGAGAAAAAGACCTTCCCTACTACTGTAAGAAGTAATACTAAAGGAACTGCTCAAGACAAACTAACATTATAGATCTGATCTTCGTTTGGTAAAAATTAAACTCCAGGATATGTATTGATCTGCATTGCAAAACAGCACTGACAACAGATCAAACTTCTCAAAAGTCACCCATGAGTTATGGAAATCAATGGCTTCTTGGAAACATTTATCCCCCTGCTCTTTTGTTGTTAATCATGGGGGAGGGGAAAAAAAACCCAACCAAAATAAATTAAAAACCAACAAGCTAAAACACAGAATAGGGGATCCACCTGGGCTGCAGCAATGTATCAGACATAAACTGGGCTTCAGAGCAGAACTCTCTGTGGGAAAAAGTGCATATTTACCTTTGCATAAATAGCTTTTACTAGATTAAGTGATCACATAGGGGATATCATTGAAACACAGAAAAAAAAAAAGTGTTGACATGTAGAAAGAGAACTCCAGCATAGCAGTAATAACTGAAAATGCCTGCCTATTTGAAGAAGAATGTTACCTAATTTACTTCCTCTCAGTTTACGGAGATCTAATTTAATCTGCACGCACACCCCCCCACCCTACCCCTTCCCATTTTAGTATATTTGCAAAAGCCAGTGAACACAGAAATGTGCAGCCAGCCTGGGCCCTCGGGCTGGTGGATCAAGATGGCAGGCTGGCCAAGGCTCCCTCAGGGACAGCAGAGCCAGAAGGGTGATTGGACACAGTGACCTGTCTGCATGAGATGAGACAAAAACAGGAGGGCTGTAATGCTGATGAACTAACCTGTCACTCACAAGCTCAGGTCTGAAAAAAAAAAAAAAGTGTGGAAAAAAAAAGGAGAAAGAAGAAAAAGGTATGGTACAGATTTTAGAAAACACATTCAAGGAAAAGAAACTATAGCATACTTGGAATTATTAGATTACACATTTAATTATCTGTTCATTTAGACGGGCTCAGGATATACCAGGAAAATGGGAAAAAAAATCCAGCTAATAGTTTCTAGAAGAGCAAAACACGTTTGAAGAAATAACAGGTATTACGGTTCAGCGTGCAAGAAAGGATACTACAGACTATTGCTGACAGAGATCAGGGTTTCATTCCAAACACTCCAGTTATGAATCAAAATCACAATGAGCAATGAGCTTCTAGATCTTGACACACTAGGCAAGGAGGTTGTTCTTCAGAGTACTTGGCTATTTAATTGCTTGCTTGGGGGAGGAAAAATCCAGTGGGAAGGTGTGTATGCAAGCAATTCTCCACCTCGGAGCCAGTACATCCAGGTGCTAGGTAATGGGTGGGATTGTAGCACTGCCTACCATTGCCATCACCAGTGGGAGCCACTGTGGACACTGGTGCTTGGAGACAGATGAAATCATAAATGCTAAAAAAAAAAAAAAAAAATGTGGAAAATGCATTTAATGATGAGCAAGTACTTGGTTTTAAAAAATGCCTTTAAATCTGCATGCTCCTGCTATTACTTATGTGTCATACACAGACTAGTGTTTGAACTACAAATAACTGCTAGTGTTTCTGATCTCCATTGGAGCAGAGACATACATGCATAGTTTGGATTTTTAATTAGGCAAGTTCACACTCCATTAGCAGCAGACAAGACTGAATTTAAAGCTACATCTGCAGGAATATTCAAAATAAAATTCAGTTCTCACAGCTGGAGAAAAATACAATTCTGTAATAAAAAGGCCAAATGATAAACATCTATTTAAAGTTTTTGCTTTCAGGGATTTGAAAGTTAATAAGGATTCCTGAGAACTTTTTCTAAAATAATAGTGTTTAGAAATGAATGTCTGTTCTAAAAATATAGACTTACTGAATATGCAAATCTTTATTATTTATCAGTATTAAATATAGACTTACAGCGAGGAAAGATTTTATGGGTTTGTTATTTGATAGTTCTTTTCTGTTGTCAGCTGAGTATTAGAGTCAATAGAGAAGGACTATTTCTATTTTCAGCAATGTATAGTAATTATACTGATTGATCTGGGTGTCCCAAGTTTTAAGTAACTCTTTCATCATACAACTAGAAAAATATATAATTTTTTTCTGAAAAAAAAATAAGCATTTTGTTTTTTCTTCACATGCAGCTCATAACAACAAAACACTGGACAATTCAGTAAAACAAAAACATTCTTGAAAACATTTTGTGGATTTATGAACAAATTTGGGTGTGCAAACTTACACTTATGATATGTAAGTATGCACACATGCAGAGCCAAAAAATGTTTGAAACACCTAATATATTAATTTTCACAATAATATCATAAATTCTGACATAAAAAAACTGAAGTTGTTTGTAATCTAAAATAGTGAAATGCATTTTCCTTTGAAGTGCATGCCCTTGTTATTGATTTTTAGGAAATGAAATACACTAACACACAATATAAACATTTTTTCAGACATTCACTGAACTTTTTTATTAATTGATGAAATATGGAATGTTTCACACAGATAAAACATGCTCCTACCCTTGACAACCTCAAACCCACTTTCTAAGAGCAAGCATGATTTAAACATAAAATAGCTAACTTACACTTTCACACATGCCAAATCAAAAGTTATAATAAAGAGATATTACAAGCTTTGAGATTTGTCAAGGTTTTGGGGTATATTTTCTGTCAAGGGTACTTACTCAAAACCTTGCCATTGTATCTACCTTAGAATTATTACAAATATTTCTTTAAGACTGAACAAGTTTACACAAAAAGCTAATTAACTCGCTTTAAAATGAGTATTTTCACATAATGTAATACTGGCAAACATGTCCCACTTTTTAGATACAAGCCAGCCTAATAGAAATCTGTTAATGTTTGGGGGATTTTTTAATAAAAAATGTATCTTCTATTTTTAAAATATTTAAAGCAATAAAAGTCTGTGGTAAACATGGTATTACATATTTGACGTTTTCCGCCCAGGAATGCATTACTGTGTATGATGGTATTAATAAACCATGCGTTTTGAGGGACTTCTGTGTTTTGCCATAATTTATTTGAAAACAGTGTGTTGG
Source organism: Clamator glandarius (assembly GCA_033459285.1). Lineage (NCBI taxonomy): Eukaryota > Metazoa > Chordata > Aves > Cuculiformes > Cuculidae > Clamator > Clamator glandarius. The sequence goes on from JAUNZM010000238.1 coordinate 868,757, forward strand.
ATGCATAATTTCCCAGCATTGTAACAGCATATAGGAAACACAAATACTGTGTCATCACCTCAGCAGCATGCGTTCACTACACTGAAAACATATGCAAAAACCCACAAACTTTTCAGAGTTCAAAAAATACCTTTTAACAGAAACTGATTTACAGTCAGTGGTTAATGAGAAAGTGTTGAGCACTTAAAATTTTGTTAGAAAAAGAAAAGCAGATATCCTCATCCTATTCTGGCTGCATTCATAGGAAAACAGCCCTCCCTGTACAACACGACAAAATAATTTAATTTCTTTCCCCACTTCAGGTTATTAATTGAAGCAAATGAAAAGACAATGATTCTCCTCTCTTCTGGCTAAAGCTAGAAATAGCATGGTTAAAACACACACATAAAAACTACAGACTTATCAGAAATCACAAAACAGAAAGAGAAGGACTCACTGACCCATTTGGAAGACAAAGACGACAAAATGGAAAAGCTCTAAAAATCAGCTTGTGAGGCCTTTGAGAGATATTCTTCTGGCATTTCATCACAGCAGACCCAGACCAGTTCACTTCCCTGGATACAGGGAGGGAGAACTAAATAGAGCTGTTTATTAAAGCTGTTGTGCTGGATTGCATTAGGAAGCACGAGCAGACCACCTGGACCTTTCAGATTGTGGCAGTGTTTAATTTGCAGGCTGCCCCTCTGCAGCAGCAAAGACTACTACATTTACCAAGCTCAATCACACAGTACCTGGGTTAGGAGTAAAAGAAGGAAAAAAGAAAAAGAAAAAAATAATCCACAGCCTATAGTACAGGAATACAGTCAATATAGAAATAATGAACAGCGTTAGAAATAGAAAGCAACTCCCCAGCAAACATAACACTTCCACTCCTCAGTTATTCTACTTCAGTACATTTAAACAAAATACAACAGTAAATTAATAAACAGATTGATTTGGCAATCCTCAGACTAAATTATAAACTGGGTTTATTAGAAGAAAGACATGGTATTTTAGGTTTAACTAGTGACTCCCTGGCCGGATTATTGTGGTTCTTTTGCCTTTCTCACTTTCAGTACTACACTCACTGGTAGCTGAAGATACAGATAGAAAGATGGTACTGTAAATATGAATTATGTGAATCATATGGTTAGAACCTTGTGGAAAAAAAAAATAAAAGGGGAGTTGAGAAATGGCTGACTCCATACCTGACCAATTACAGCTTGCATGGTCCCTGTGTCCTGCTGAGCTGAAAGATCGCAATCCATCATATGTAGTCTTTGAAAAGGAGAATGGGGGTTTCTGGCATGCATCTGTCAATCAACTTCTGCACTCACAACCATCACCAAAAGCAAGGGAAAAAAAGTCAAGCTGTTCCACCAAATAGGATGAAACAGTCATGTGACCTTCAGCACACTCACACACATACATACTTCCATACAACGTATGAATTTTCTGCAGATATGAAATGACATTGACAAATACCCAATACCAAGTAAATAAAGTGAGACAAACAGCTACTCACCAAAGACAAAACACTTGCTGTAATCTTCAGCCTAAAGATTTAATAAACCTAAAAGGTATTTTAAACCGAGGCTTTTCTTTTGAGCCTAAACTTTTCAGATAAGATGATATAATTTTATATACACAGACAGTGGCCAGAACTTTAACCCCTCGCTTCCTCTGTTTTTTATTTAGCTACCCCCCACACCTTGTACATCTACTTTATGACTAATTGAGTTCCTGATTTATTTTTTTTCTTTAAGTTTCTTTTGTGTCAAAGGGGAGAGGCTTGCATTGCCTTCTTTGGACATGTACAAATTATAAGAACTTGATAGAAGAAAATTGCTAACAGGAAAAAAAGGAGCAGGAGCTGACAAACCTGTGCCTGTGCTCAGAAGCCAAAATGCATGTCACTGCTTTACTCCATGAGAAGTCAAACATTTTCTTTATTGAAAATGTATATTTAAGTACTAGTTTATGTGAGCTCTGATGAGCATTCAAAAATATAAAATATTCAGACTATGTAAATCCTACTTATGGAATCTTTTCCATTTTGAAGGTTAGCAGAGTTTTGGTTCATTCACTGCTCCACTGAACTGACATAAAATGTTGTTACTTACGAAGGCAAACATTACCATTTTTTCTAATGGAAGCAGTTTGTATCATATATCTTCCCCTCTGAGTCAAGATTTGCAAGAATTTCCAAGACTATTTTTTATTCTTGTCAAAATATATCAGCCACTTGTCTCCAAAAACTGAGTGTCATGAACAACACGCTGCAGCATTGATTGTTGATATGTTATTGGCCAGTGATTGCTGAAAGGTGACATTAATGTAACCCGGTAGCACTTTAACCCTTTGAAGATCAATACAGTCCTCTGGCAACATGGCAGAATAACAACTCATATAATTTTTGCTCTATTACAGCTTCATATAAATATTAGTGCATCTTTCTGCCCTCTTAAAATTGCATTTCTGCTACTAGTGCAAAGAACTTGCTTTACAAAGACTGTCAGAAGCAAAAATGCAGAAGAAAGCATCCTATTTTCTGAGCTCCTTCCATTATAAGTAAGTTTCTGGCAATATTATGAAGTTATCTCATTTTTAAAGGTATTGACAATATTGATCTTAGCATGTTATAGCCAAAGAAAAATAGAGAAATCAACAGTATTCCAATTGTAGTCACAAGACTTGCCAATCTAATGTACCCTACAACACAATTTTAAGATCCAGCATTGAGAGGAGTTTGGAATGTGATGAAGCACATGGATATGGATATGGATATGGATATGGATATGGATATGGATATGGATATGGATATGTGCAGGTGCATATATGTGTATATGCATACATGTATAAGAGAGAGAATTTATATTGAGGAGAGTGAGATTGTCAGGAAATACCAAGTTCAAGCTTTTATATACTTTTTTATAATAGCTAAGAAAAAAAAGGTAGGAAAGGAAGTTTTGGTGTGTGTCTCAGAAATCATAAACAAGAAAAGAATTCACATGTAGATACACAGGGACCCAAAAGTGCTCCTACGCCAACAAGATATTTTAGGCTTAGAAGTTTTTAAAATTAAGCTTTTTTATAAAGATGTACAATATTAACACTGAAATACTGCCTCTAGGATGAGAAAAGACCACTTGAAACTGTGCTTCCAACATCTGCTCTGCATTTCACTTAAGAACATAATAAAAATGCACCATTTGTGCTGAAATTTTATCTGCTTCTTACTCATGAAAGAAAATATGCTGAACCAATACCTTAAGCTGCCTTTTGGTCAGCTGAGAATTTGCTGTGGTCTCATCCCTCAGGACAATTCTATGGAAAAAACAGGTGGTGTTTTGAAGGCCATAATCAACATCCATATCATCACAAGCCATCCAAAATACAACGGGTAAATGGGGGACTGAGTAAAAGAAATTACCTCAGCTGTCTCCAGGAGAGCAGACAAGCTGAAGGCAAATACTGTATATGAATTTGAAAGGAAAGTTAAGGATGCTTGTTTTATAGTTTGTCTCCAGGAGGAGCCTTGTTGCAGTGGATATGCACGAACACCTCTCAAAATTCCTTAACTTACCTAAGCAACTAAACCTGACAATTACTACTGCAGCGTTTTTAATAACAAAGACACTGACATAGACATACATTGTAGCACACAAATAAACCCAGCACTGTATGCACACAAATCTGCTGCACTCTTACACACCAACAAACCAACAAACTAATCAGACACATGCATACGCTCGGGCAAAGATGCAAGAGCTCTGTCCTCCCAAAGTGAGATATATGTGGCCCCTTTTTTTTGCTACAATTAACATACTGTTCCAGGAAATGCCAGTCTACTGTGACAAATGTAAAACAACATCCGTGCAGCTAATGCCTCTGCGTAAGCCACGGCATCGCCGCTGAGTTTGCTCTGACACTACCAGCTTAAGGAAAACTGTTGAAGGAAAGGACAGAATGACAAATATTGCTTCCCAATATAGCTCTGCTGTATCCCTAGCAGAGACCTTCTGGTCTTCTTTGAAAATTTTTATCTGTGGGTCTCGCTTCGCACCCCAGAGAGGAAAATTACTATGGTGCCACAGCAATATACAGCAGCTGTGCCTTCCTATGTGCCACTACAACACCCAGCTCAAAGGGCCTGGTCTGCACTGTTGTGCATAAACTTATTGAGGAGGGCAATGATCAAGACTTACACATGCAGAAGGCTCTAGTATCTCTCAATCCGTGAGAATGCAAATTCAAAGTGATACAAAGCCTGGATTTTGAGTGGCACACTGGATCTCTGGCGTTCAGGAAAAGGGGTAGTCCCTGATAACACTATATATTTCCTCTCTTTCAGACTCTACCTTTTTCTCTGATCAGCTCTCTGCAGCATACTTACCCTGTTTAACAGAAACAATAAAAAATTAAAGCAATGCTTTTGAATAGAATTATGTACTTCAATTTACCTCTCAAAAACAATTCTAAGAACCTCTGAAAATAGTATTACTGTATATAATAATTTCCATTCTTTTTACCAGTCAAATACACAATTCCTGGATGAGAAAAGCAAGATTTAGAATTATACACGAATGCAAACCCCAATTACTTCATGGTTAAAATGCACTAAAACACACATTTATTTTTAAATGTTCATTATTTATTATTATTTATGGTTTCTGGCCTCAGTAACTTCAAGTCTTTTGATCAACAGAGTCTGGGATTTTACTACAATACCTTTATCCAGTTGCTCACGTGGCATAACAGAGCTAGCTGCAGATTTAGTAAATCGAGTGAGTGATCCTCCTGCTTCTTACAGCATTGGTACACTAGGGGGACTATTTTTCCTCTTTTCTGGAGTGATGGATGCACGGCACTGCCAGGGAAAGCTTTTATACCTCACACTACAGGCCCTTTACTCACCAGTGCTGAACAGGTTAAACATGCAAAGATCGGCCTTGCATTCTTCAAAGATCAACAAGCGTAATTCTAAGCTGTCAATGGCTCTTCCCCCCTCTTTCCTTCTCTCCCTCTCTCTATCCATCTCTACCAACCAGACACTATATTACATTTTGCATCTTGATTTTCATGGATACGTGAGTGTGTTTTCCATATGAGCAAAATTCTGCTCTTATTTATGCTAGTTCCAAAAGAATTGTCTTGTATTAAGAGGCACTAATGGATTATGGTCTCTTTCTGTGCAAGTCCATTCTGGTCAATTGCTTTTCAAAGGGAATTTTGCTATTAAAAAAAACCCCAAAACCTACTGTTTCTAATTTATACTCCTCCAGATTTTATTGATGCATCATTTCCCTTCCACTCCCTCAGAGCTCCAGTTTTCAAAAAACTGAACTTCTAGGACATGCTCATTCACTTCAAGGACTGCACTTCCTTCCCTTCATAAGCAGTTAGCTATATCATGGAAAGGAAATTTGGGAAAAGAACATGATTATGCTCCTAAATTGCTGGAACAAGGCCTAAGCATAATTTACTTTTTACTCATTCCTGTGTGTCCAGGAGGGTGGTTCCCTTAAGCACTGTCCTGCATGGCCCAAAGAAAATTTCTGCAAAAGAAGTTTCTTTCTCTTCTCTATTTTAGAGAAAAGAGAGTTTCTGTTAAGCGTTATATCTTTGGGAAGGTAGGAACAAATTCTCCCTCTTTCAAACAAAGAAAGAGGAAGAATTTTTTTTTTTTTTGGTTGAAAACTTATTTTTGTGTCTCAGGGAGGACAATTATTCAATAGGTCTTCCATGTTCATCATTAAACTAGCATTTACATAAGGTGGAAGGCACTCTCTTAAAAAAAAATCTAGGAAATGGGACTGTGGTTCCTCCTTTCCACATAATGAAAAGACAGCACCTTCCTCCTCTACTCTTTTGTAAAATGATGGGAGGTGATTACAGCAATGATGCCAGAACCTACTCAGTCAGATGACAGACTAATGTCACATCTCTCACAGGTAGAACAGAATTGTGGAGGGAAAACATGCCAAGAGGCAAGATGGATTAGCTGGGAAGGGTGATGCTGACTGGGTAAGGTTTAAGAATATACTTCCTAAATGTGTTACTGACTACAGCAGTTTTATAATAAAACCACATCCTTCACATCTCATTCTTCTGCATTATCTGGCACAGCGGGCTTTTAAGCCATCTCCTTATTGGCTATAGCATGGACAATAATGGAGATTCACATCATGTGAAGAACAGGCTATATTTGGTTGAACTAACACTGTTCAAGCAAGGCTGTCAAAAAAAAAATGCATGAGCATAAATGCAATTCATACAGTGAAGGGAATTGTCTTTTTCCAAAATTTTTGCAAAACCTTTAGCAGGATTTCTAACATGGCATGACTAGGAAGGAAAATCATCATCAAGGCATATTTTTCTGTTCATTGAATAACAGGAATTTATTAATAAGTAACAGCATTAGTTGTATAACTCTTTAGAGCACTAAAGCTCTTAGCAAACTGACAGGGAAAAGCAGTGTGTAATAACAATGATTTACTACTTATTCACACATAAATTTTCTTTCATTTATTTGAACTATAAATGACTTATCTTACATAGCCACTACTCCAACTTCAACATAACACAATGGAGTGACAGAATCACTGGATACAAACAAAAAGAGTGGATATGGGTGTGGCAGGAGGCGTGGGTAGATCTCGTAAAAGTACACATTTCCTACAGACATCATATCCCTTAGATCTCCAGCTCCTAGGGAGTTTCCTCTTTCCCATGAAGAAAAGGAAAAAAGAACAAGTAAAATGATGTACCCATATACCTGTGCTTCTCTTGCTCCAAGCAGTTTAAGTGGTGTCTGAATACTTCATGTGTCAAACAACGGTATGCTTCCTGGCATTACATTAGGACATCTTGCAGTGAGAAATGCTTGATCTTCTGATAGTCAGTTCACGTTGTTTGCTTACACACTTTATATCCTGCTGTGTATTGCACAGGATGAGGAGTGAAAACGTGATAGATCTGAGCTACTGAAAGAGCTGTCCTGTACTAATTGTTCCTGAGTTTGTTTCATCTATGAGTAAACTGTGTTAATCACATATGCACATGGGAAAGTCATTAAAGACAATCATGATAAATGTAGTTAATAGCAAAACCTGTATTTAAATTTGTCTAAAGTTTTCTTGTATAAGATATTTATGACTCCTTGTCAGCCTTTAATGTTCAGATACCTGTTGAGGATCAGTTTCTGTCTACAGTTTGGCCATACACAAAGAAGAAGCTTACAAGGTGATGCAGGTTATCCTGCATGCAGGTTAGTTCATGGAACGCGATTCACTGCTGGGTTACTGAATACTTTGACAAACTCTGGCTTAGGAAGTGCCTGAAGTGCAAAAATGTTGGAGGACGAGTGTGCAAGGTAGTTATTAGGGAGCAGCAAGAGTTGGCTGCTCACTGAAGGCAGTCGAGCCAGAAGATGCTGAAGACTCTGGCACAGGCCATGCCCTCACTGACAGGGCAACATGCTGCAGGCTCTGGCACACATGGGAAGCTTTTTTAAATGAGCAGGCATAGTCTGGCATCTTTCTGCACTCACTGCATCAGTTTTGCAAAGTAATTACAAAGTGTGTGGTACAAGATTGCTTTTCATGGTTTCTTTCATTAATTAAATAATAAAAGAAGAATTTCTTCTGTGTCTGAATGACATCATCCATAATTTCATCACACTGACATTCTCAAGCAGTTTCAAGTGAACGTATAAAAAGCAAAATCTTCAGTCCTACCTCAAGTGTAGGGCCTCTTAAAGATACGTAGTTCCCTTTTAGTGTCAGATGGCCACCTGGCCTGCCACCTCCTTACCTATCTCAGCATTACCAACAACAGCCTTCATCTTCACTAAATCCCTGCAGAATTCATTTAAAGAATCATCAGCAACCCTTATCACACTCCAGGAACTCACCTATATTTGCCAGGAATTTAGATCTGAACATCTTCCCACCAAGAGCGGTAGGCAAATAATTCTCAGAAACACTGGAAGTTTTATCCTGTGTCTGAAGTGTGTTTTGTATCCCTTATGAAGATGGTCAATAGGTGTGTTTAACAGAAGGAGCTGCACAGCTTTGTTTTAATGGGACAAAGGGATATGATACTGACAGCAGCAATGGGCTATTTTCACAGTTTGGAAGACTCCTCATTTGCCTGGTTGTGCTTTAGGCATGAATTCAAATGTTCTAGGTCTGAAATGACCAACCTTTCCACCATACCAACATCACCTCCACTCACTTGTTTTTCAAAGTCTGTCTTATTTCATGACAGTCTCTTGGCACCATTCATCCCAACCTATGCTTCTGGTTACACTTTGGCTTTCCTCCAGGCTGCAGATGCCAACATCACTCCTCCTTACACCCTAGAAATAGGGTTTGCATCCAGACAGATCAAGTCTCTGGTCCTCCTTTTGCCTTGGGGCCTCAGGGGCATTAGCTCTGGCCCAGAGACAGGACGGCTGAGAAGGGTGGTCTCTGGGCTGCAGGGCTGGTTTCTGCCACATCTTGAGAGAAGAGTAAGAGTACCGGGTTTGTACTTGGGAGCCAAGTGGAAGAGGATGCTGTCAGGAATGCCCCACAGCTGTGCCCAATGCATGAACACTAAGGGCAGGGACAATCTCTTATGCCTCCTGGGAACTGCTGCGGGGCCAGTAGAATCATAGAATAGTTAGGGTTGGAAGGGACCTTAAAGACAATCTAGTTCCAACCCCCCTGCCATGGGCAAGGACATCCCACTAGATCAGACTGCCCAAGGCCCCATCCAACCTGGCCTTGAACACCTCCAGGGGTGGAGCAGCCACAACTTCGCTTGGCAACCTGTTCCAGTGCCTCATCACTCTCATAGTGAAGAAATTCTTCCTTATATCAAGCCTAAATCTGCCCTTCTCCAGTTTATACCCCTTGCCAGAGCTCCTTTGGGACATTGTGGCTGGATGCCTGCTGCTCTTGTTCCACAACGGTGGCCCTCATGTCCCACATATTGGGGGAGGAAGGTTTCTTAAACTCCCCTGGTAAGCTCCAAGGGAGGCCCCTGGAGGTTGTTTCTTCTCCTCTGTAGCACTAAGCACAGCCCCTTGTCAAGGCTTCTCCAGGCCCTTTCAGATGGATACTTGCCTACTGCTCTTGCACCTCCAAAGCCCTGTCTCTCTAGGGCTCTCTTACCCATTGCAAGTTTGTAGTGGGAGTGAGCTCTGCTCTTCCCTTGGCTCCATTTCCCTAGATGTTCTTGCTTGTGCAAAACAGCCTGCGTTTGGAAGGCTCCAGGCTTGCCATTCCATCAGGAGCTGCCACTTTCCAGCACTCCACGTGTGCAATACAAGTGCAGGGTGGGCATGAGGACACTTTTCATGCCTCACTGGCCAAGAAATAGAGTGACAGAGCAAGTTTTGGTAGGCAAAAAGTGTGCTTGTTGTCATCACTACATGTCATACTTTGGAAAATACCCCATGGCACCATACATGCCTTCTTCGTCTTCATTTGTGTATGGTTGGTCTTCATCCTCTTTCTTTGTGATCTGGCTCTTCAGGAAACAGGAACTCCTTAGCCTGTGTTCCTGCTGCTCCTTTCTGCAGCTGTGTGACCTTTCGTTGCCAGGCTGCAAGGGATCTTTATTCAATCTAAAGTGAAGAACACACCAGCCTGCTCCTGACTACTCATGCACATTGCAATAATGCTTGTGAGCATCAGCTCTGAAACAGAGGCAGAAAAATAAAATATAATCCTTCTTCTACTTGTAACCTTTGTGTCATATGTCCTTGGAAGTGTTTTTGGAGCTGAAAAAAACCTGGCCTTTCAGGCAAATAACAATCTTCTTGTTATTCAATTATAGTGAACACAAGGAATACCGTAGAACAGAACAGTTATGCTGTGTGATGCCTGGAGTTCTGCACAACAAGCTCTGACCTAGGTCTGAGGGCTCCATCCAGGAGAGCAACTCTCTGCAGTGTGGGTCCCAGGCTCATCTAGGAGACAGGGGCAGAGATGCGCACCCCTACAACATTGCTCAGGGAGGGACTGAAGGCCCCAGGCTGAGCTGAGACACAACGTCCTCTGGCCTCTTGGCAGGAGACAGTCTGGGGATGGGGATCCCGGTGGAAGCTGGTCACAGACACTGAGGCCCATGAGCACCCCAGGACCCTGGCATAAGCAGACTTGCACTGCTCATGGCCTTTCCATAGACACTGATGGCTGGCCCCTTTGGAAATGAGTATTGGACCAGATGGACTATGGCTCTGAGGGAGCACTGCCAGGGCACACTGCTGATTCTTGTTAAGAATCCTGTCATGCCTGCTGTCTAGCAGCACCCCCAAATCCCTTTCTGCAGGGCTGCTTTAAGGTCACTCTTCTCCAGCCATTCCTCTCCTTTAGACTTGTGTCTGGTATTTATTTGTCCTAAGTGCAGAATTACTGAATCATAGAATCATAAAGTGGTTTGGACTAGAAGGGATCTTAAAGATTATCTCAGTTTAATCCCCCTGCCACAGGTGGCAGGGACACCTTTCTCTAGATCATGTTGCTCAAAGCCTCGTCCAACTTGTCTTCGAACATCTTCTGGGAAGAGGCATCCACAACTTCTCTCTGACATTTGCTTTAGTTCAGTTCCATGCCACTGATGATTGCCCAGTGCTCAAGTCTATCCAGATCCCTCTGCAAAGCCTCTTGTTCCTTGAAAGTTAACAGCACTTCCTATTTTAGTATCATCAGCAAAATTACTCACCATGCATTCAACTCCTGTGTCCTGTGTTGAGAAAAATATTGGACAGAACTGTCCCTAGAATCATTCCGTGAGGAACACTTCTGGTGATCAATCACCACCCAGATGTAGCCCCATTCACTACAACCCATTCAGACCTGCCCTTCAGCGACTTCTTCACCCAGTGCTCCATGTACCTGCTCATCTCACAGCTGGACAAGAAGAATGCTATGAGGGACAGTGTCAAAACCTTTGCTAGAATCCAGAGGAACTACATTCACTACATTGCCTTCATCCACTAGACTGGTCACTATAACATAGAAGGATATTAAATTACTTAAGCAGAACTTTCCCTTTGTGAATACATGTTGATTGCCCCAGGGGATTGCATTGCCTTTTAAATGCCTTTTATTAGCACACAATATGATCTTCTCCATGGTTTTTCCTTAGAGGTCTGTAGTTTCTTAGGTCTTCCCTTATGCCCTTCTTTTAAACTGAAAAAATGCTGGCAAGCTTCCAGTTTGTGGGTACATTCCCAGGGTTCCAAGACCTTTTCTAGATGATCAATAGTGGTCCTGCTGTAACATTTGCTAGCTCATTCAGTGCTCTGGGATGAATCACTTCAGGCCCCATGGACTTCAGGAAACATTTATTTACCAAGAAGGTGGTCAAACCCTGGAACAGGCTTCCTGGAGTGGGGGGTTCATGCCCCACGCTTACCAGTGTTCAAGAGGCATTTGAACAATGCCTTTAATACTGTGCTTTATCTTTTGGTCAGCCCTGTAGTGGTCAGTTGAACTAGATGGTCATTTTAAGTCCCTTTCAGGTGAACTATTCTGTTCTATTTGGAACATTTAACTAATACAAGTGGTCCCTTACATTTTCAGTGTCCACAAATATTGTCCACAAATCACTGTTCCTGCAGTTATGGTCCCTAAACTCAGGGAAACAGGCAGCCCAGGTGTTATAAGAGGTAGTGAATTAAAAAAAAAATAAAGGGCTAGAAAGGGGTTGAAGAGTGGGAACAGTGTTGTTGGCAACTGTGGAGATACTAGACACACACACTAGTTCACAGTAGGGTAGCGAAGTTGTGTTTCTGATGCGGAGGTCCATGGAGGACCGACCCTGAACTGTCAGAAATCTGAGGAGTGAGAAGCAGGTGAATGACAGGAGCGCCCTTGAGAGTCTTTGTCCCAGGGAAGCTATTACAAATTTCGAAATTCCAAAACTGTTATCTGAAATGACAACTATTTTTAATTGATTATGACATTCTCAAAGCATGCTTAATACGATGTGAATAATCAGCACAGCTGCTTTGGTGACACAAAATGCAGAAAAAACATTTCAATCCTATTTCACAGAATGTGTTCTGTGTCACTTACATGGCATGATCACAGCTACTCAGGCTGCCTTCTTGGCATATCTTTGGGGTTTAATTACCCTGTCAATTAGAGTTAGAGGTATTAATGTGGCAGTGAAATTATACCGATTGCTCATGGATTCCGTTCTCTACTTGTTTTCATTCATCAGTCTTGAAAAAGGAGAACCTTACATATTGTCTTGACATGGATACTAGTAACCCTACAACGAGAAATTCACTGCATCAAATAAATAGGTGCCAGCAGCCATGAAGAGAACAAGCTGAGATAATGGTACAATGCAGTCCAGTAATGAAGAGGTGGAGACCGTAGGCTCCTGGCTAGGGCAGAACACTCCATTATTTTTCAAGGATGAACAGATTTAGCCAATGAATGTAAAAGTATTTAAGATAAGGGGACTGATGACAAAACGAGCTACATCTGAAGAAAATGGTCAGGACAAAAGTGCATTGTATCAACATACACTCTACGAAGCTATAGAAATCATTTAAAACTGAATACTAAGTAAGTGGAAGTGATTTCCAACTGAATCCTGAACTACAGTAAATCAGAGAAGATTTCATACAGTATATGAATCTATGTTGACTTACATCTCGTGATAATATAAAAAATAGACTGAGTCCCATGTTCATGTGCAAAGCATTTTGGATCAACTTTTTTAGCTTCAAATGATCTGGATTAAGTTGGACAGAGTGTAAAAATGAGAACTATTATTAATATTGTATGCCACAGGCTGTATCAACTTGTATCAAATGTACATGATTTTGTGCAGGCCAGTCCTTGCTTAATGCTTTCAGTGTCCTTAGTGGAGCAAATGCCTATGGTATCTGTGGATGTTTAAACTACAATAGTTTTCAAGATAAAGTAAAACATGCATGAAGTCCTTACACTTCTAGGCTATTTCTTTATGTGACTCATCAAAGTCATATCATGCTATGATTTTAATGCGTTCCATCTTCACATGTTCTTACTCCTGGAAGACCTTTACAGGCTTGCTGTGTAATCTTCTTCCCTCAAGTAGTTTTACACACAAAATAGAACTATTTCTGAGAAAGGAGCTCTATGATCTCAATGATTATATTTGGGTGGAGACAAAAAAAAAAAACATAAGCAGATGATGCTGTCATGAATAATATAATGGAGAGACAGAGTAGTTCTCATTCTTTGTGCTTTCTGTCTACAGACTATGATTTTTCAGACTGTACAAAAATATACCCTATTCTCTTCTATTTTCAATCAGTTTCACGTGTCAATTTTAATACAGAATGTTTCAGTACTTTGACTGAAGTCACTGAAATATAAATTATAAGAATTCACATTGTAGAATTACTGCTACATAAAATCTTTAGGCTTTACAATCACTGTAAAAAACACATTCGTTCCCTCTTCAAAAGTTTAGGACCTAAGCTACTTGTCAGTAGTCCCTTTAAGAGTTGTAATTTTCCTAATGGCCCATAATATCAGTGCAAGTTCCCTTGCAGATCAAGGGCAGCAGATCAGTTTAAGAGCATAGATTCTTTGAGCTAAAGTTAACAGCCCTCTGTGTTTATTTCAGGAAGACTTTCCTGATTGTTAGACCTGCATCTCTCTAGGCTATTGTAAAAACATTATAAGCCTTCAGAGGGAAGGCCATTTGGGACAGTTGCAGACACTGACAGAATACCTACTAAGGTAGTATTTGTTGTATATGCAACAACTTGAATCTAAGACCAGATTTTACACCCTCACACTTAAAATTGTACAACCTGATATACTGAAATTCTTTGTAGCTTGTTTTCTTTGAATGTCTTTTCCCTATTCCCCTTTCCTTCCTCACATAAGAAATACCTAGCATAGCATCTTAGCTTCCCTCCTTTCTGCTGGGGGACTTTTTGGAGATTCAGAAAGACAGGCCACAAGATCCAGACTCCAGGAATGTCTGTAGAAGGGATAATGTGCTCTGCTCTCGGTTTCAGAGAGCCATGTCCTATGCCACACTTCTGCTTACTGAGGCTGCAATCTCATTCGTTTACAGGGCTGGTGCCTTAGCAGGATCCCATACTAAGGACACAGAGCCTTGCTCTCCTCCCTCAGCTCCCTCCTGTTCAGCTCATGTGGCCTAAGCATCATGAAGCTTGGTAAAGTGATTAAAAAAAGGAGGGATTTACCTCGTTAACTTTCCATTTCCTATAGTGGACTACAACAAATGACAGTCTGCTTGTTTAGGATAAGATCTTGAAAAATCAAATCCCATCATAAAAAGTATTGTACACTGCTCTTTTATTGTTTTGCAGGGCTAATGATATTCTTTGTTTCTTGCATTGTAGAAGAAGCAGCTAGAAAGAATCTAGAAATTCAGGATCTTTTAGGATTTATCACTACCAGCCTCTGTGCCGTTAGTGTGCTAGCCTATGGCCTACTACATTTTTCTGCATCTAGCTATATCCATCTAGCAATGATCAGTATCATTGGCCTGTTTCACAATAATCAATTAGAAAACACAGAGCCACCAGAAGTTGTGATGGGCGAAAGGTTGATGGGAGCTGGGAGACTTCTGTTTTCTCTCAGTCCTCTGCCTCCAGTCAGTCTCATTTTTTCAGAGGATAAGAATGTTTCCCTGTGAGACGGCCCTTCATGAAGGAGCTGCATGACAGGATGGCATTGAAGGCCTTTCTGCTGTCCATTCACCTGTTTAAGGATAAAGCTTGTTTTACTCAATACATTGCTCTCTTTCAACTACCTTCTCAAGGTATTCCATTTCATGAAGGAAACTGTCTCTCTGTGCCTTTAATCATATGCACTAAAGGACTTCTTTACTCCTCAAAGCTCCTTTCTGGAATTCATGGACCTTCTTTGCTCTTGCATGAATAGCGCTCTGCTATGTTCTAAGTTGGGTTTTTCTTACCATAACAGATAAGATGCAGGTAGGAAGATGAGGATGATGATCTGCCTCTAGGTCCCCTCCTTTTCTCTGACTGAAAGGGAAAATCTGTTCTGTTAGCATCTTCCTTGTTCTGGAGTGGGGAAAGAGGTAGCCTGGAGTAAGGCAAAGGCCACAACTCTGATGGGCAGTGCAGAAAGGGGCCTGGATGCCAAAGCAAGTGTAGAGCATGTCTGTTTGATCTAGCATACACTTTGAATCTAGATATTTCTCTGGTATTGGAGTATCACTCTTAACTAATCTTCTGTCTATTCCCAAAGCCTAACCCACCAACCCACCAGCCTTTATTTCTGTTTTGCCTTAGTTCAATAAGCACCTGATATCAAGACATCAAAGAAAACAATAGCAATTGAATAATATTAGTGTTTGATGTTATATAAATAAAGTAAAATATCTGAAGCAGAATTCAGCCACATGTATTCAGAGTCAGAAAAAAAGAATGTCATGGTTTTAACCTGTTTACATGAAAGTATTTTCTTTGGTGAGATAATCAAAGTTTCGAAGATCTTGTCCTGTATAATATCAAATCCTATTACTATTCAGCAAGGGAAAAACTATTCCCTTAAAATCAAGGTCCTTTTTAAGAGCTTCCATCAGGAAAAAGCTTGTATTGTGTGCACAAGAACACGCAGAAGGCATCTCAAAGGGAAATGTTAGCCTCAAATTAATTTCTGTCAGATTTGATTGAAAAACTCACACATATCTGTCCATTAGAGGTTTGTGACCTGACTCTGTTCTGACAGGGATTTGGTAATCAAATAGAAATTCCTACAATATATTTATCAGTTTAGCTGTAGTCAAGAATTATAGCAGTAGAAAGTGTGTAATAATAGTAAAATCAGAACAAGGAGATTATTTGAATTATCACTCTGTAGCCTCATTTGATTTTCAACTAAAAGTTTCCATGATTAGGAAAGAAAAATCAAAATGCAAATAAAACTAACTTTGAAATTTTATGTTAATATTATTGCACCAGGTCTGAAACAGGTTTTATTGTTATAGTGTAATGCACCTGAATGGATCCTAAATTTTTTGTGCATTTTTGATTGATGGCCACTATTGCAGCTACTCTAAAAACAGGAAGACCTCAATCCTTGCTCATGAAGCAAGTTCTGAAAAACTGTGCCATTAATCCTTCACTCGAATTCTCAAACAACTGTTCAACATTCTAATATTCTCTCTCAACTTCCTTCTTCTAGAACTTTAACATCTAAAAAAAGAAGTAATAAAAACCCAAAATCATTCCCTTGAGAAAAGGTTCTATTTTGCAACCACAGCTACTATAAATTAGGTACCTAAATGTAAAGGCAGCAGTTATAGATGTGTGAATGCATTGACACACAGCTGACATTAGACTGGACCCAGCCAAACCTCTAGTAGTGCTGGAAGCCCCATGCAGAACCGCAGAAGCATAGTTCTTTTGACATACCAAAATCATATGGAACCCAGACCTGCTGTTGGTCATTCAAAACAAGAATCTCAAATTTTATGGTTATTTATCTTAGGACTGCACACCATTTTGGACTTTCGCCTGATTATATCACTTACTTCATTATAAGACACAACTTCTGAGACACAATTTCTGGTACTAATTGCTCACTATTTAAATAAACAGTAGAAAAAAGGAAAGGCATTGAACTGACTGACACACCTGTGAGACTATCCAGTTAGCTGGATCTATTGTCAGAAATTTTATTTAGTGTATGTCACATCTCATTTAAATGTCTTTATAGGATCTTTAAATGAAGGAGTTTGGGAAGGAAGTCAAGTGGGTAATAGGAAACTGAAGGGAGAGAGAAGAAAAAAAATGAAAAAGAGACTTTGGCAGAACGGATGGTAAGAAACAAGAAGGCAAAAAAATGGGACATAGGCAACTGAACGACTGGGAGAATGGGAGCTGGACAGGAAAAAACGGGACAACAGCAGTCATTGGCAATAGAAATGAAAGACTGGAGGCTGAGAGAGAATATCCAAGTTTCAGAGCTAAGAACATGATCAGCAGGAAGATTCTTAGATTTCTTCCAGAGCTTCTGTGTAGAGGGTAATGAGTCTGTTAGGTCTTATGCTATGTAAGTTCAGCTTGGACAAGAGAATCAGCAAGGAATGAAAAGACCTGACTCTTGAAAAGTGAATGGTAGATATTTGGTACAGGAATTGAGTTAATTTCCCTTATATTTGTTCCTCCAAATAATACTCCAAGTTTTTGGGCTCTGATAAGGAAAAACAGGCTCATTTACACTCTAGTGACACTAACTAGTACAACAGAAACATCATCTGTCTGCTATCCCTGCCTCCATAATGTACATCTCTATAAAAACGGCATGTGAAAAACTATTAGAATTAACTGCTTATAACAAGCCTCTTGGGTGGTCTACAGGAGGGAAGTGAGATTGCGTAGAGAAAAAATAAGAAGGGCAAAGGCTCAACTAGAAATCAGATTGGCAAAGTTAGTGAAAGATAATAAAACATCTTTCTATAAATATATAAATAATAAAAGAAGGACTACGGAGACCATACAGTCCCTGTTGGACGCAGAAGGAACAACAGTGATAGGGGATGAGGAAAAGGCTGAGGTACTTAATGCCTTCTTTGCCTCAGTCTTTGATTGTAAAGAAAGTTGTTCCCTTTCTGTACAAACCCCGGAGCTAGAGGAGCAACATGATGCTCCCATGGTCCAAGAGGAGGTGGTCAGAGCCTTGCTAGCCAGACTAGACACCCACAAGTCTATGGGGCCGGATGGGATTCACCCGAGGGTATTGAAAGAGCTGGCAGATGTGCTGGCCAAACCCCTTTCCATCATCATCCAACAGTCCTGGAAGACTGGGGAAGTTCCACTGGACTGGAGGCTGGCTGATGTTGTGCCCATCTACAAGAAGGGTCGCAGGGAGGATCCAGGGAACTACAAGCCTGTCAGTCTGACCTCAGTGCCAGGGAAAGTCATGGAACAGGTGATCTTGAGTGCTATCATGAAGCACATGCAAGAGAACTGGGTGATCAGGCCCAGTCAACATGGGTTCCCAAAAGGCAGGTCTTGCCAAACTAACCTGACTGCCTTCTATGACAAGGTGACCCACCTACAAGATGAGGGAAAGGCTGTGGATGTGGTATTCTTGGACCTCACTAAAGCCTTTGACACAGTTTCTCATGCCATTCTGCTTAGGAAACTGTCAGCCTCTGGCCTGGACAGGCGCACACTCTCCTGGGTTGAGAACAGGTTGGATGGCCGGGCCCAGAGAGTGGTGGTAAATGGAGTTAAATCCAGCTGGAGGCCAGTTACAAGTGGGGTTCCCCAGGGCTCAGTGCTGGGTCCAGTTCTGTTCAATGTCTTTATCAACTACCTGGAAGAAGGCATTGAGTGCACCCTTAGGAAGTTTGCAGACGACACTAAGCTGGGTGGAAGTGTGGATCTGCTGCAGGGTAGGGAGGCTCTGCAAAGGGATCTGAACAGGCTGGACTGCTGGGCTGAGACCAATGGGATGAGGTTATACAAGGCCAAATGCCGGGTCCTGCACTTGGGGCACAACAACCCTAAGCAGAGGTACAAACTAGGAGAAGTCTGTCTAGAAAGCTGCCAGGAGGAGAAGGACCTGGGGGTGTTGGTTGACAGCCGACTGAATATGAGCCAGCAGTGTGCCCAGGTGGCCAAGAAGGCCAATGGCATCTTGGCCTGTATCAGAAACGGCGTGACCAGCAGGTCCAGGGAGGTTATTCTCCTTCTGTACTCAGCACTCGTGAGACTGCACCTTGATCACTGTGTTCAGTTCTGGGCCCCTCACCACAAGAAGGATGTTGAGGCTCTGGAGCGAGTCCAGAGAAGAGCAACAAAGCTGGGGAAGGGGTTGGAGAACAGGCCTTATGAGGAGCAACTGAGAGAGCTGGGGTTGTTTAGCCTTGAGAAGAGGAGGCTGAGGGGAGACCTCATTGCTCTCTATAACTACCTGGGGGGAGGTTGTGGAGAGGAGGGTGCTGGCCTCTTCTCCCAAGTGACAGGGGACAGGACAAGAGGAAATGGCCTCAAGCTCTGCCAGGGGAGGTTTAGGCTGGACATTAGGAAAAAAAAATTCACGGAAAGGGTCATTGGGCACTGGAACAGGCTGCCCAGGGAGGTGGTTGATTCACCTTCCCTGGAGGTGTTTAAGGCACGGGTGGACGAGGTGCTAAGGGGCATGGTTTAGGGATTGGTGGGAATGGATGGACTCGATGATCTGGTGGGTCTCTTCCAACCTGGTTATTCTATGATTCTATGATTTCCTCTATTTTTATATGAATTTCTTAGTATAACAAAGGAGGTGAAGGAGGAGAGGGACACCATCACAAGCTGATTTGTAGACTGAATGAAAAAAGAAAAAAGTTGCAAGAGCCAAGGTAGTAGCACCGCAAACAAATATTTAAGTCTCCAGCTGCTAAGAGTTTGCTGAAAATTTTGAGTTTCATTCCCTGTTGTCTCAGTTCATTCCTATTCATTTAGTCTGAGGCATTGTAGAATGTCATCATTTAGATTTGTTGTAACACTTTCATTGTACATTCCTCTTTATCTTCTTTATCTACCAACCAGATAAAAGCGTATTTTTAACAGGCATCTCCATTGAGGTATTGACTAAGTGGCTCCCAAGTCCTCTGTCACAAGTCACTGAAACAACAAGTTTGGTAATGTAGTTATTGATGTTTTCTACTGCCTTCGTAGCTGACATTATTCCCAACTATTTTTGGAGGAGATGGAAAAGAGGGAGTATAAAAATAACAGGGTCACTTCAGAATCTATCTGCAGTCAATTGCAGCCACTTACCAGTCCCCAAAAATTACTGTGGTGCATAAAAGTATTTTCCTGTCTATCACACCATCACAACTCATCACATTCTTTACAAGGGACTAAAGTTGCAATGCTTGCGTCTTTTGGATGAATGATCTTTGAGGAACTATAGTGGATACAACTGAGTATAAATAAACATTAATATTTTCACGTAGTAAGGTCTCCTAAGGGCCAGACTCCAGAAGTATGAGGCAAAGCAGGAGCTAGGCCAGTCAAGATCGAGAAGGGATATAATAGGAGAAAGAAAGTACAAACCATGCATAATGGGGACAGCTTGAACACACACTGGTTGGTCACTGTTACTTACAAGATAAGAGCTCGAGAAAAGCAAGTAGCATGGTCAAATAACACAGTTCAAACACACAGAGATACATTAAAAAAGAACATTCAGTTAAATTATAGAACTCATTGCCACAGGATTTTATGAAAAGCAAAGGTACAAGATAATGGATAGGGAATACAGTGGTCTGGTTCTTCAGTGCAGGAAGCCAGGAGGATCACTTTATGTGTACCTCCTTTTTATAGTATTTTGCTAAACATGTAGGAGCAACCACTGTTGAAAACACTTGTGTGAAGTAATATGGCAGTTGCATTCTTCAGGAGAGCAAAACGGCCCACAGACAAATGTAATAACAAAGACTTGCAATCATTGGTTTTCCTTAAAATTCCAGTTCCAGAAGTCTTTATTGTTTGGGAATCTCATATTTCATCTAAAATTTTAAACTTCTAATACCGGTATATGTAGAGAAAGATTGAAAATATAACCTCACTGTACTATATTGCCTGAAAAAAAAAAGAGGGAAAATAAGCACATGTGCATTTCATTTCTGCAAATTAAGGTAGTCTTACAGTCCTGGTTCATGATTTTGGAACCCTATGGGGACTTGTATTTTCGTTTGTGCTTCAGACTTATCGGTATAGTAAATACATTCTATTAGGCAGAATACTTAAAAAACATAAAATATATTTCCAGCAACTGGTTATATAAAATATTGTGGGTATTTTTGAGAACTTCAAGTAAGTGCTGTCAGAATTCACAACTTCTATGAAATTCCCTTCATGAAGAGCCTTGTATAATTACCTTCAATTATACTGTGTATTTTAAATACCAAAAATCTTCTAACAGGCCAAGAAACACATAGATTTTGAGCAGAAGCACAGAACTCTTTGTTTAGAAATTGCAATGGTATAGTGGACTCATGGGCATGCGGAGGGCCAGGGAGAGGAACTCAGCCCTTGTTTCTTTAACAGGATCTGTAACCTGTGTTGACAGCACTGCTAATATTAGTGGTTTGAAAGATGGGCTGCTAATGACTGAATTTCAAACAATGCAGCTTTGTAAGCCTCCTGGAGTATAAATGAACTCTGCTCAGGATCAGAAATAATGCTGAAGGGGATAAGCTGGGGGTTTTTCTGTTTGCGTAATTTAATGCTTTGGAAGACAAAGAAGAAGACAGTGTTGGCATCATTTAAGGAACAACAAGCTGAAGCCCACCTTATAACTATTTTACAAGGGATTTTAAAAAATATTCCAAAATTACATAGTGTAGCAAATAAAGGAGACTGCACAGATGATCTTTTCTAAAATTTCTGTTCCAGTACTGTCCTCAGGCAAGGGTTAAAAGAAACTGCATATATGCAGTCTAGTTGCTGTCCAAGACACCTGAACTGAAAGATGGTATTTATGATCACAGTCAGCACTGAATTGAACCAGTTAAAAGTCTTGAATCTAATCATGCCAGTTGCTTGGGAAAGACTTCACTAATACAAAAGCACAATAGAACAAGGACAGTAAAATAATATGCCTCTCAACTGTATATTGCTGTCTTAACTGCAGCACTTAAAATTATTAACAGAAAGTCAGCTAAAGCAACAATTCAAAACCCAAAAGAATTACTGACATTAAAATCGCAAAACTCTTAAAGTTAAAACACCAGGACTTCTGGTTTCTAATTACTGAAATATATTCACTTTCAGCTGTAGGATTTTAAGTTTATTGAGTGTAAAATCTATGTTAATTTGTTCATTTATTTGTACTTTTTTGACTTTTTAGTGATTTTTTTAATGTCCTTTGAGTGAACAAGTTTCTGTGCTTGCAAGATGAAGTAATTATTTTCATCATCAAAAGAGATAAATTGCAGAGGAAAAAATTAACTATTCTCTTTCTTAAGGCAGAACAACTATCTCACATAGTTGCTTCTTATCTCTGCAACAGTTTAACAGCAAGATTCAGAATTATTTTAGTTTGTTGCACATTCTAGAATTTGGTTAGAAGTTGCAGAAAACATCATTATCAGCACTACACCAGTTCTGGTTTTCGTATGAAATATACCAAGGGAAAGTAGGATTATAAAATGGATGTCTGCAGTCAAATTGCAAATCGTTAGAAAGTTCCTATAGGTACTTCAGAAAAATAATCATGTCTTTTCTGTTGTGTGGACAATATCCATTTTTTCCTTTTAAAAGAGCTTAGTTTTATTGACTACTCAGGTTGCTTCCACAACATAGTAGTGAATTTCATTTTGTTGCTTCTGATTTTCAGTTTCTGAATTTTGGATTTTCTGCTCCTGTTCCTGTGTTTGTTTAGCACATACAAACTACAGTGTCATCAGTAATATTCTACAATAAAGCTGGGTTTGCAGACATATAGGAGTAACACACTTACCTATCTTTCAAACATAGCCTTTAATTCTCAAAGCAATGCAAATCCAGAGATGAGGTACCCGGCAACACCCTACTCAGGTTAATATTTCAGGATTTTCACACATTTAAAAGAATCACCTCACAAGCATCTAGACAGATATAGCCTAAAGTCAGCAGAAGTTCAACTTCTACTTCTTGTTTAGCCTGGAGAAGAGGAGGCTGAGGGGAGACCTCATTGCTCTCTATAACTACCTGGGGGGAGGTTGTAGAGAGGAGGGAGCTGGCCTCTTCTCCCAGGTGACAGGGGACAGAACGAGAGGAAATGGCCTCAAGCTCTGCCAGGGGAGATTTAGGCTGTGCATTAGGAAAAAATTTTTCACAGAAAGGGTCATTAGGCACTGGAACAGGCTGCCCAGGGAGGTGGTTGATTCACCTTCCCTGGAGGTGTTTAAGGCACGGGTGGACGAAGTGCTAAGGGGCATGGTTTAGTGATTGATAGGAATGGTTGGGCTCGATGATCCGGTGGGTCTCTCCCAACCTGGTTATTCTGTGATTCTGTGATTCTCGTGGTAGTTCAGACGGATGTTCTGTTAGGCACCCAGCTTGCCAGTGTGATCTTTTCACTTCGATATGGTCTTCTCACTCCTTTGTTTCATGAAGCCTGTTGAGTACTGATAAAGAAAAGAATATGGAGTCTTCTGCTCTTCTGAAAAGAAGAGAAAGCATATCTCTGGCTTATGGGAATAATACTTTCTGCAAAGTCCTTCTGCTTCTTCAGTAGTGTGGCAAGAGATTATACTCCAACAAAAATACTTTATTCAACATATGATACCATTGGCTCACCTGCTGACAGAACCCAGCAGAGCCAGTTTGATGTAGAGCACAACAGATGGAACACAGACTGCTGCCTACAGTTGCCAGGACTATACACTCATTTTCTTTAACTGAAAGGCAAAATAGAGTCCTCTATCTATAAACTGCTGAGAATCGTAGGTAGAGAGTTCTGTAGAAATGCCTCTAGATTAATAATGGTGTTATTTTTAATTCAGCTGCCATTCCTCACCATCTGTTTTCATAATTCATCTGCACTGTGATGTTACTCTAGTGAGACCCTCTGCTAGTCACTGTTGCTGCAGAGCTGTTCCTTCTCTCCAAACTAAAATATCAAAGGGCCAAAGAGATACAGCACCACAAAAAGGTAAATGAAGCATGCATTTTAGAAGTGTCTTTCTGTAAATCTCAGCACTTCTATGCATGAAAACTTAAATTGCACTTTGCAGTTCAGGAGAAAAGAATATAGTTGTAAAAAATAATTGTGAAAATCTACCTCCTTCCATTGCATTGTGAATTTTTAAGTCGGAGAAGAGCAGAAGGCAGTCACACAAAGGTAGAAATTTAATGCATAATTTAAGTGTCTTATTTAGGTTAAAAACCCAAAGAGTTAAAACATTAGTCAGATTGGAATTGGATGGGACTCGTTTCTATTGACTTCAATGGACTTTAGATCAGACTCAAAGAAAAGACCTGTCTTGCTAGTGTTATCTGACTAGTGATCAGAAAAAAAAGACTACTACTGTATGATGAAGAAGTAGAGCAGAGATTCTGGTCCTTGATCAGCAAAAGCAGAAACCTTCCCAGACTCTTAGATATGACCTTCTCAGTGCTCAAGAATACACGCTCAAATTTTGTTACTCTGGAACACAGTCCGCCCTGCACTTAACAGACCTTGGCTGGAGGATGGTGGAGGGATGGGGCTGGATGGGATTCATCCAAAAGTATTGAGGGAGCTGGTGGGTGTGCTTGTCAAACCCCTTTTCACCATCTTCCAACAGTCCTGGAAGACTGGAGGAATTCCACTGGAGGGTAGGGAGGCTCTGCAAAGGGAACTGAACAGGCTGAACCACTGGGCTGAGACCAATGGCATGAGGTTTAACACGGCCAAATGCCGGGTCCTGCACTTGGGGCACAAGAACCCTGTGCAGTGCTACAGACTAGGAAAAGAGTGGCTAGAAAGCTGTCTGGAGGAGAAAGATCAACTGAACATGAGCCAGCAGTGTGCCCAGGTGGCCAAGAAGGCCAATGGCATCTTGGCTTGTATCAGAAATGGCATGGCCAGCAGGTCCAGGGAAGTTATTCTGCCCCTGTGCTCAGCACTGGTGAGACCGCTTCTCAAATACTGTGTTCAGTTCTGGGACCCTCGCTACAAGGATGTTGAGGCTCTGGAGTGATTCCAGAGAAGAGCAACGAAGCTGGTGAAGGGGCTGGGGAACAAGCATTGTGAGGAGTGGCTGAGGGAACTGGAGTTGTTTATCCTTGAGAGGAGGAGGCTGAGGGGTTACCTTTTTGCTCTCTACAACTACCTTAAAGGAGGTCGTAGAGAGGAGGGAGCTGGTCTCTTCTCCCAAGTAATAGGGGACAGGACAAGGAGAAATGGCCTCAAGCTGTGCCATGGGAGGTTCAGACTAGATATCAGAAAGAATTTTTCATGGAAAGGGTCATTGGGCACTGGAAGAGGCTGCCCAGGGAGATGTGGTTGAGTCATCATCCCTAGAGGTATTTAAAAGACAGGTAGATGAGGTGCTCAGGGACATGGTTTAGGGTAGATAGGAATGGTTGGACTCAATGATCCAAGAGGTCTTCTCCAACCTGGTGAATCTATGAATCCATGAAAATGTCAGAAGCAGCTCAGCAGTCAGGTGGGAAGGAGGTAGACTGAACACTCCAGAAAGCCAGGTGTGCGGGAGAGTTTTCTGCCTTCAGCAATGAGTAAGGCAATGAGAAATACTTCTAGAATCTCTACTAACCTGGGTATTTGTTGACATTTTCTCTGTATGTTTAAACCAGAATATAAATACTGAAAGACATTTGGCTATAGGATAAAAATTTTTTTGGTTATTGAGCTCCCCTACCTGCTTTCGTCAACCTCCTATGCATACACAATTTTCTTCTGGGAAAAAAAAGATATAGATAGCTTTTTAGAATAGCTATTCCATAACATCTATTTCAGAAACAACTAAGTTTAGAAAAGCCATGGGGATGTTTTCCTTCGAGGCCCAGCTCTGTGAGGTGCCAATGTCCCTTAACTGCTCAGCATGTAGGAAGGAGACTCTTCATATACATCTGCATTGCTCAGTCTCTGTTTAATGTACCACCAAGATACAGAAACAGCCTATAATTTCTGAGAAGCTGAAACAACAGAAGCTTCCTGTGGTCCTGTATTAATGTTTCAGAGGGAAAATCTGCAGGTGGATGTTCACTCATTGCCCATTCTCATTCTCCAGCATGTGCCTGTATCAGTTATCCTATACTCCTCTGTTGGCTGGAGATTTCCTGCTATTGAACTTGACCTTGGAAGGTACTTTGTACACTGCTTTGCTTGGAAGAGAGGTCTTAGAAGAAAACACAGATGGTAATCTCAGTAAGCTTGTATTTTAGGTATTCACTCACTAGTAGACACGATTTTGTGCTTTAGAAGAAAACTTCAAAAGGACAATAGTGGTGTTTATTACATGTCAAAGTGATCAGTTTGGTGCTAGAAGTAGTAGTCTTTAAGTGAGCAGAAATAAAGCAAGCAGGATGCTACAGGAAAACAGAAAAAAAAGATAATTATGACTGTGCCCACCTGACTAACATAACCATGTGCTTGCAGCAGATGCAGTACAAATGGAAGGGTAAGCAACACATAAGGAAAAAAGAAAACAAGGCTTGCTAGAGTAGTGCTGCACACTGCCATGGGAGCTTTAACTTTCATAACACTATTACGAGATCAGAAACTTAATTTTTGATCCACTAACCATGATGTACATAATTTGTTTTGTCAGTATTGCAAAGAAGTGACTCTGGCATGTGACATTGAAAGCATGATATGAAGGATTCTGGAATTATTATTTTTTCATAAATTCTAGGACCATGAGTTTCCCCAAGATATCTGTTGATATCTACATGAAATGTTTTCTTGTCCATTTACTTGCCTGGGAGAATCTATTCCTCTACAGATTTAATTATATATTTAGAAAACAAGATCTCTCATTATCAGCTTTCCTTTGCTCAATCCAGTGATATGTCCAACGCACCATGAACAAGAACAATACTGTACATTTTGCTAACAAAGCCATTTTGCCCCTGACATTAACATTAGAGATGCTTTTTTAATCCCTGATGATTTATTCAAGCGCTAAAAAATAAAGTAACCGTAAAGACCTATAGAGTGAAAAATTAATCCACTGAGTATTTTATTATCTTTTCATAGAATCACAGAATCACAGAATAACTAGGTTGGAAGAGACCCACTGGATCATCAAGTCCTCATGCAGAATAGTTGAAACTGATGGGAATGCTCTAGTACTTTTAACAGCATTGGATCATGCTCTTAAACATAACAAAAAAATGCCAAAATTTTACAAAGAAAAAATTCCATAAAGGGTCATTAGGCACTGGAACAGTCTGCCCAGGGAGGTGGTTGATTCACCTTCCCTGGAGGTGTTTAAGGCACTGGTGGACGAGATGCTAAGGGGCATGGTTTAGTGTTTGATAGGAATGGTTGGACTCGATGATCCGGTGGGTCTCTTCCAACCCGGTTATTCTGTGATTCTATGATTCTAAATAAGTTATCAAGTTTGTGATACAGGCTAAATTAAAATTGTACACTCAAACTAGTGTGGGATAGACAGTGCAGTTTGTAAGAGGACTGAGAGGCCAGGGAAGAGTGCATAGAGAACTTTGATACCAGGGGAGCAGGATGAGAGAGAACACTGAAATTTTACAAGCATACTGGAATTGAGCCCAATAATCAAGCAATAGTTGTCTAAGTTTCTCCAAATAAGATAGGTAACAGACACAGAAAAGAAAGTGATCATGATTTGCCATTTATTACAAAATCTTGCTTTCAGCTTGGTAATCAAGTACAAAAGATAGCAAGAAATACTTTATTGTGGGGTTTTTCAACAGCATCAGCAGTTTCAAACACAGTGTTCATCATCCTGTTCTGGCCAGAGCTCAAAAAATAATAAAACATCTAAGGCTCTGTTTTGATGTATGGTCCGCATCTGGTTAGAGGGTATACATTCAAACTCGTTGACTAGTATTGGATCTGGAAGGAGAGCTCCAGAAGATATAGCATTGGCCTAACTCAAACAATTCTCTAACAGCCAAAGTCCTGATGGAAGTAAACTGGAGTTTGTACTCCTGAGAATTTAAGCTGCTTTGTGATGCAAAATAACAACCTGACATGAGAAGAGGAAAGAGAATTCTAGAGAATGGCCAGCTGGCATAATATTCTTTAGACGTAAATCTCTTCTGATAATCTTTGCATATTTTCTATTCTAAAACTGAAAAAAAAAAAGAAAATCCAAGAGTTACATTATTTTTCATCACAGGAAGTTCTATAAAAATAAATGCGAAAGTTTCCATAAATCACTAAGCCACTTCTGAAGTGGTTAAGAAAGATACATAAATGTCCCTGTGGTATTAACCCCATTTAACAGATACCTCAGCTAAAGCAGAAAGAAGCTATGTAGCATACACAATATGCAGCGATTATGTGGCATAGCAAGAACAGAATCTGTATGTCCTGGAACTATGACTGTAACCAGCGTGTGGATATTTCTGCTTTGCCAACAGCTAATTCTTTCCGCTCCCAATTATATAGATACACACACATACATCCTAAGAATGTGATACGTTACAGAAAAACAAGTAATGCCCCATCACAGTTAATAACCTTTGAAAGCTTTAATGTGAACAATAGCATGTGTCTGTTCAGCAGATTTTTTCATTAAAGTACATAGACCAATCTTGAGGAAAAAATTAAAAAGATATTTGAGAAAATAATAACCCAGAGGTTAAAAAAATATTGATTAGGAAAAATATTTTCTTCATAAAGATAATATTTCTCTTTCAGTAAAAAGAAGCTCCTTAGTCTCCAGAAAAAGAAAACCAAGTATGTTCTGAAGGCATCCATTTCATTTGTTGTGAGCTTTGTTGAATAATGAGCAAAACTGTCATTCGTCTTACAACCTTCTCTCACCTTACCTATCACATTGAAAGATTTAAAATTCTTCTGGAAAGTCTGTGCCACTTCATTTATTTTATTGAAAAAGGCTACAGCTACACCAACTTCTAAATACTTTTAGTGTGTTTTTTTCAAACTAACTACATGCCCTTTGGTGCCTAATATCTTCTTAGAAGACATGACCTGGTAAATTTAGTACAGATTACAACAGACTGCATTTACTTCTAATGAGACATAGTTTCTCCTGATCTTTTTCATCTCTCTTCAGAGAAATAAGATAAAAAAAAAAAGCTTGTTTCTGTCAGAGTTCGTTCTTTGGTGTCAGAGAAACATGCTGGGTTTTTTCCTTCTCCATTTTCTAAGTTTCCACCTTGATCTTGTGAAATATTACAAATAATCCAAATGCATATATTGCACTGCTGCTTTGTAAATTCAAACTGAATAGTCAAATAGTCAAAGATAATGATTACTCAAGAATACATTTTTCCATCTTCGAGAAATGCATTGGGTGGTACATTTCCAAATTTCAGGAGACTATTGGGTGACTTGCAAACTAAGGCAAATGCAAATTAAGATAACTGAATCAAGGGCCTTCTCAGGACTTCAAAGGGCTTTGGATGGAGCCTCAAGTTCTTAGGACTTTTCATCTCTAGTTTTCAAAATACTTCACAACAATCAGTACATTTCATTACTTCTGTTTCATTGATGGGGAAACTGGGGTACTGAACAGTGAAACAATTCTCCCCTTATTTTTTAGTGAATCTGTGGTGCATCACAGGATAGCAGTCAGCTCACATGACTTTCACTTTCTGCCATCTCAATCAAGTTTTCTCACAAAGATTGCCTTAGGAAATAATAGGCTTGTTAATCTAGTAATTTTGCCACCCTTCTGCCTAAACTCTGAAGTAAGATGTCATGCATCACTTGACAGAGGAGATCTGTATCCTGATCCCCCAGGACTAGTGCTACATGTATTAGAAAACCTCCAGAATCCCAGTGTGCTGTGCCTGCCACCACCAACTCTCATTGTGGCAGTGCACTTGCATCTTTTCCTATCACCCTTTGATCATCCCCGTCTCTTACTAATCCCAGCTACTTCAAGGGATTAGACAGAATTCAAATGAGATTCTGTGTCAATTTAGAAGTTTGTTCTTTCAGACAGAAATTGTATCCTCTCATCTATGTTCAAAGATAAGTAGCATTATCATCACCACCACAACATTAAATGGGTAATTATGACAAGGACCAGGATGCTCATAAAATAAAAAGATCTTTGAATGTCCCGTCCTGTTTCTTCTAAATGGCATCATCTGTTTCATATGTCAGGGGCTGGGCTGTCTACATAATGTTAAAAAAAGAGAAGCCTGGCACTATGTCATATAGGAGCATCTTTAATAGCTGCTGTTTAACCCATACCATGGGAAAAAATGGTTGTGAGTGCTTACTGGATGCGCAACAGCAGTTAACTAATAAATACTACTCCCAAGTGACTCACAAACAATGGAGTAACCAAAAAGAGCCATGTTAATTTCTATTCTGTTTTCAAGCAGGAGAACAAAATCAATATTTGCTCAATGGAAAAAGGCAATACTTGAGGCAGGCCATCAGGATGGAAGGGCTGTCCTGTAGGCTGGGAATCAGGAAACAGAGGTTTTGCTTTTGAATTGAGTCAGTGTTACTTTTTGCCTTACTTTCCTCACTTGAAAAATGGGAAGTTGCTGCTCCTGGATTCTGCATGAAGTACACAGATGATAAGTTTTGAAGCACTGTGGGTATTCTCTGGCCTGGCAGTGAATACTCTGGAGAAGTGTTGCTGGTGACCAGTCACTATCACTGCTGACAGCAATCCAGGCACAGATAAAACTGAGGCTGCTTCTTAGTACTGTATTAAAAATTTACTTAAATTAAGTGGGAAGTGAGGACTAGCATTCTGCTGCTGCTATGCACACTTAGCATGCAATGGGTATAGCCTCTCAATATCCAACTCAATAGCTCGTAAAAGTATTATTATCAAAAAAATACCTTTTGAGAGGCTAAAGAATGAAAAGAATGGAAAGAATTTATTTCAATTTTTTTAAGAAAAGGCCTTAAGGGAGGATATTATCCTATTATTGTCATATGGCAACTGTATTTATTCACATTGATTGTCAAGGGCAATCATCTCATTAACATTTATATACTATCAACACACGCTGTCAGAATGCCATGTAGCAATGCTATGCACCAAGTATAAAATCTGTGTGGCCTTTTTCTTGTGAAATACTCACATCTTTTAAAGCCTTTGGAGATGAACCAATTCCTTACTAGGATCCATTGACTTCAGCACAACTGTTAATGTTTCATTAGTTTTGTTTCTGTGTCAGAGGTTGGTGGACTGTATGGCATTTTGTTAAATCCATAGACTTTGTATAACTTAACATCAACAGCCATACATTTGAATTAGCTGAAATCTGCTGACACATTACCAGATCTAGGTCTGTTTCCCAAATCAAAATAAAATTCACTGCAAATGTATTTAACTATAAAGGCATTCCACTACAAAATGGAGGGAGGTAAGAGGAGGTAAATAGTCTGTATATTACCTCAGGTACCACTCACTGGCACTGCGCTGCACCCCAGAGACCTGGATTTTGACTCTGACATTGCTTCATAATCAAGGATTGTCCCAGGGTGAACTGTAAGACTTCAGCGACGTGGTCAAGGATCAACTCCTGAGGGCATGTAAGAGGATGGGAAAAGACGGCAAGGAAAATACAGCTGTGTAAAGAAGCAGGTAGATAAACACAGCTAAAGGTGTAATGAAAGAAAGAATTGGTCTTAAGAGTTTTTTCTAAACTAGGTTATGATTAGAGCATCAAAAGAGAACACACAGTGAGGATTTTGCTTTCAGTTAATGGAGAGTTTGTGTCATAGCTACAGGAATTTGTGATTAAAAGGCCTGATAGTAATAAACAGATGGCCTGATTCTCAGTTACACAGAAGCCTGTTTTCATTTGTTTGTTTGTTTGTTTGTTTGTTTCTGGTTAATGCAAAAAGAGGCTGAAATTTAAATTAATATCTGTGTTTACATCATAGACAACTGGAAAGAAAGGGGTGTTTATTGAGCAAGGGCTTGCTATGCTGGCCAGGATCCATTCTGCACCTCTTCTCAAACAGTGTAGTATCTTTGTATTGTGGTAGCACTTGCCAGAGGGACTGTACAGGACTGTGACACATTTCATTCTATGTTTTGGGCTGCAGGAAACTTAATTTGACATCTCCTGTGAACAAAATTTCAGGTTCTTTACCCAAATTAAGATGGTTCAGTTATGCTCTAATAACTCGGAACAAAGGCTTACATTATCAGAAAATAAATGGACATTTTATTTTTTTCTCTTGCATCCAGCTGTGTGCCTCTAATTCCATGTGTTCCTAATGAATGTTTGACAGGGAATATTTGGGTGAAGTCTTAAACCTTTTTAATGAACAGCAAAACTCTAATTCATTTTAGCGGAACCAGAATTTCATGTCACATCTGTCAAATGGCAGTATCTGTAGCTATCTGCTTTGAAAAAGTCTTATTGTGGTTTGATTTATAATATTTTGTTGCTCCTCCTCCCTTTTCATGTTTTCGGTTCTTTCATTCCTTCCACTCTCCAGATCCCATTAAACAGTGTGTATATATATATATACACAAAGATGGCAAAGTTACACTTCAGAATGTAAGAGTAATATGTTCTACAGTTCTAACCAGAATATTATGCATGAAAAACATACAGTATTCCTCAGGTAGGAACTCTGATAACCTCATCAATCATTTCCTGGATGTTATGTACACTATTTAAGTAAGTGGAAAGCTAGGTATTTTTCCTTGAGGTTAAGTGTATGTCAAGAAGAAGAAAAGCATTTTTCACTGTAAATACAAAATAGATTTTCCAATGATCTGTTTAACATTGACTCCATTAAAAACTCTCAGTAACAGAGCAGATCAGAAGAAGTGAGGGAAAATAATTATCAGAAATAACACTTGTGAAGAAAAGGAATAGGAGAGAGGTTTACCAGGCATTGGTGATTTGACTCCTGAGAGTGAAAGGCAAGATATAACACAGCTGTAAAGAAAATGGAATTTTCTGCCTCTATATGGCAATATTTAAAATATCTATTTCTTTTGCAGTAATTATTTGAAGAATAATTGCAGAAATTTTCAAAAGAATAAAATATTATTCTAAACTTTTTCCTAATGAAATCAATAATAAAACTCCTATCAGCTTCACTGGCAGCAGGGATAAGTGGCTACTTCTGAAAATAGTAGTTTATAGGTGCTTTTCATTTGGTGTGTGGAGAGAGAAGCTTGTTTTGAAAATACATGTAATCTATAGTATTTTCACCTTTAAATCATATAAAATATGACAACTTTGAAAAGAATATTGCTTTTGTTTCAGGTGGAAAAGACTTCCAAGAGGAAGGACATGGATCTGTTAGAGTGAGTCCAGAGGAGGGCCATGAAGATGATCAGAGCACTGAAGCACCTCCCAGAAGAGAAAGCTGGGCTTGTTTACCCTACAGAAGAGAAGGCTCTGGAGAGACTTCATAGCAGCCGTCCAGTACTTAAAGGGGCTTACAGGAAGGCTGAAGAGGGGCTTTTTATCAGGGAGCATAGGAATAGGACAAGGGGGAAGGGTTTTAAGCTAAAAGAGGGGAGATTAAATTTTAGGAAGAAAATTTTTACTGTGAGGGTGGTAGAGCCCTGTATCAGGTTGCCCAGAGAAGCTGTGGATTCCCCATCCCTGGAGGTGTTCAAGGCCAGGTTGGATGAGGCTTTGAGCAACCTTATCTAGTGGAAGGTGTCTCTGCCTATGGCAGGGGTGTGGGGTCTAGATGCTCTTTAAGGTGCATTCAAGCCTAAACCAATGATTCTATGATTCTATGAAAAGAACTCCAAGCCTTTGAATGAGAGTCAGAAGACATGATATGAACTGATTATCTATGTCTTCACAACAGAGCAAGTGAGGCAGCCCAAGCCAAATACAGAGAAGCTTCATATTCCAGTGACAACTCATCTATCCTCTGTATATAAAAATATACCACATTACATTTTCTTCATGATTGTATTTGATGAAAATGTTGTTATTTATGTAGTAATCTGTTCCTTCACTGGTTTTGCAAAATTCTTCTCTAAGGTACTTGAACTCCTGACCTTTTTAATGAACACCTCTTAACTAACAATGGAAGGACCTTCATCAGGCACAAAATTTAAGATTAAAAGAAAAATGGCTTATATTCTATTTTTTTATACTGTATTCTGAAAATTCCCTTTTCTTTAGATTAGAATATAAGTAGACCACTTATATCCAAGGTATGCCTGTGTATCACTTTAATACAGTGTATATAGAAGAATGGTACTAAGATTTGGAAATGAGAGACATTTGTGATGTGTCAGTATAGGTAAGTTATTTTGAAAAATGGTTTTCAAATAGGTGGTCTTCAAAAGTAAACTCACTGCACAGAGCTGCTGAGAAACTTGCTACATCATCTGCTGGTTACACATGGTTGATACATGGAAGCCCTGTGGCAGGTATAACTGTAAGCAACAGTATTATTAGTGAGCTGATACATACAAATTTGTAACAGCCTAAGGAAAATAAGAGCAAAATACCTGGGTAATATCACCTGTCTATAGATAGACCACAGGAGCACAAAACTTTTATTGGTATTTGTCCATATTCCCAGTGTGGGTCACTGTCTCCAGTGCCCCATTGCCCTTATCACCACAACTGTGCATATGGCTGGTCACATCCAGCCTCCACTCTGTAGTGAGCAAACTGGTGCCCTCTATGACAGTATGGGCAGAACCCAGAGAGTGTGGCTTTCTCCTCTTGAGACAGTCCTCCAGAGCTATCCCAGAAGGCTTTATGCCTTTGCATGTTCCTTTGTGTCTCCTTCCTGGACATGAAAAATCTCCACACAATGCAAAACAGCCACCTGACAGGCACAAAAAAATATCTTCACATGATTTTAGGTACTTAAAATTAGAAACTCACAAGAAAACAATGCCTCAAGACGTGTCTGTATCGATCACCTTGGGAACCAACATTCTCTTGCTGATGCAACCAGTAACAGAAGTGTCTTGATAATTCAGTAATGACAAGGACTTCATTATGCCAGTAATGTACTTGATAAACAGTTAAGCCTCATTGTAAGACAGATAATTTGTTAAAATTATCTTAACCTAGACTGAAGTTTTAAGAACTGGGATTCTGGATTTTGAATTTCAGATTCCAGAAATGTTAATAAAACTGTAAAACCCAAGAGTCAAGATTTGAGGCTTTACTTAAATACATATTTTATTTTAAGAATTAATCTCACTTATGAAGATAAAATCATAGAATCATAGAATCACCAGGCTGGAAGAGACCCACCAGATCATCGAGTCCAACCATTCCCATCAATCTCTAAACCATGCCCCTCAGTACCTCATCCACCAGCACCTTAAACACCTCCAGGGAAGGCGAGTCAACCACCTCCTTGGGCAGCAGTTCTCAATACATATGAAGCAAAAACAATTACTAAAAGCTCAGAAAACCTAAATATGAACATGTGGATTAAATTTAAGCTTGTTCTTGAGACTCTTGGACCAAACAGTATTTTAAGACTATTCTAACCATTATGTATTAATTTAAAATTGGATCAAATCCAAATGTTTAATGAAAATTCTCATTACTCAAATAATATTTATGTGTGACAATGGAATATGACTCATGCAAGAAACAAACACTAACGCTGCTTTAAAAAGATGAAACTAATGAATAACCAGTGTTCTGGCTTGAGCTAAAGCAGGACAAATTTTCTAACTTTACAGCTAAGACTCCCATAAGTAACTTCATTTTCTGAGAGTTAATTGCATGTTTTTCAGACAGTGTTCATCTTTAGAAGCAATAATACAGGGCATTGATGTGAAGAAAGCCATTGTTAATATTTATCCCTAGTGAGACCAAGGTCATAGTCAAAAGTTGGTGAAATGCCATAAGTGAAAGTAGCGAGAAAAGGCTGCACCTGCAGGGATAAGCAGACAGGACAGGTGACCCCAAACTGACCACCACAGTATTCCACCCCATATACATCATACTCAATATAAAACTGAAGGATCACAAGGGCCAGTCCCTCTTCTTTGATAGCTGGCATCCAATAAGAACTTTGTCTTTCCGCCCAGTGATCCTGGATTTGTGCATTCCTGAATCCATTTCCCGAGCCCAGCTCCCATCTGCCACTGTGTCTAGTCCAGGACCTTTCCCCATGCCTGCTCTGCAGTGTCAGTAGAGATGTATAGTACTTGGTGAGGTCAATTTTATCTCTTTGTATATGTTTTATTATTTTCTTATTAATTTAAAAGAATAGTGAGGACTCTACCACAAGACCACAAAACACAAAATATCCTTGAGGGAGAAATGAAAGCATCCATTATATTTTTATATCTATATACTTTCATTTTTATATTTTGTTTGAAGGAGAAAAAAAGCAGTGGCAGTAACTGTACATTAAAACATAATTACAAAAATGCATACTATAGGAAACAGGAAAAAACAGAAGTCAATGTTAGAAGAATTAAAGACAAGATGTGCTTTAACTCTATTAGGAAGAAGAAGTAATCCTAAAAATGGAATGACAGCTGGAATTGGTAGAGCTATTCACAATAATAAAACAGATGTAAGAGTGATGAGTATCTTGCATTAGTTTAACATAAATAGTCATGTACCACTAGGCACAAATTAAGAAAGATGAAGTGTAGCAGAGTTTTAGGATGTAAAACATCTTTTATGAAGCAATCAGTGTAATCTTTCTATTTAACTTACGAAATAATGAAGAAGTGGTTTCATGGTAGGCTATGAGTACTCACGTGGGGAACAGAGATCTTATAATACAGAACTTTCAAAAGCTGCTGACAGATGACGCCGTAGTTTACATGATGGAGTGGCTCAAAGCTGAGGTAAGACAAATTTAAATTCATCATAGAGATGCAGAAACCCCATTACATAACAAGTCCTGCAATATTAGTAGTAAATGGGTGCTTTTCAAAACTCTTAGGAGACCCGTAGCAGAACAGTTTAAAACAGAGAAAAAAAGAAAGAATTTCTTTAGGCAGCTGGAAGATAATTTCTGGGCTTAGTTGCCACAAGAGATTGTGGAAGCAAGGAGTGCCACCAGGTCCAAAAGGGGTAAATTCATCAACAGCATGTTTAACAGATGCTAGAAGAAGCAGAGTCAGAGGTGTGCCTTCTAACACCCCTAATGCTATGCCTGTGGATGCTGGGGTAACACACCACTGTCAGGGACCAAGCACTGGACTAGATGAACTTCTGACTTGGTAAGACATTTATTTTGCATTCCTTATTTTTATGGCAGTAAGTATAACTGCCCTTGGCATGACTTATCAGAATTGCAGAGAATTCTGTGTAATTAGAAATGTTATGCCAAAGCATGTATTCTTTTTAAAAAGTGGTACAAAGAGGAATTAATTCAGGTAGATCTCATGACCCATATTAGGGAGGAGATTGAATTAAATTACACTGCTATTCTTGTCTGGCTCCTTAATCTATAGAACTATGAAATTTTCTCAGAGTATAATAATTTTCCAGTTTCACACTTGCTCCTTCTTTACCAGGCCCTTAATATTTTTAACTATGAGGTTTTTTAAGAGGGTCCCTTACTACATCTCCTTTTATATATGGCCCTTGTTTATCTTTAATAAATGGATAATTGTAGTGGCTTTATGTTGTTTACTGTTCTTCACAGCTTTTCATCTTCTCTGTATACTCTACCTAGCACAAGGAGGTATCTTTCAATAAAGATTGCCTGAGAGTGAAAATGAAGGAAGGGAGCAGAAGAAACACAAACGCGGAGTGAGGGTCAGAGGAAGAAAGAAAAGATTATGGGAAGTTTTATTCCTGAAGGATTTGAAAATAATTCACTATAATTTGGAAAAATCTTTAAATGTCATGGAATGGAGATCAACTATTTTAAAGAATTTGTAATAATCTTTCTGATATTATTACCACTTTTTTTTTATTAAAATAGGTGATCATTTAGTTTAAATGTGCTGCAGTGGTGAGACTTTTTGGTGATATGTTATATTTCACAGAGTAATCTTTAGTTCCAATTAAAGACAGCAGTTACTATGATGCTTATATGGTACTACTACGTTTAACAAAAAGAAATTTATTTATCCTTGTTAATGGACTGCTGGGCTGAGACCAATGGCATGAGGTTTAACAAGGCCAAATGCCGAGTCCTGCACTTGGGGCACAACAACCCTAAGCAGAGCTACAGACTAGGAGATGCCTGGCTGGAAAGCTGCCAGGAGGAGAAGGACCTGGGGGTGTTGGTTGACAGTCGACTGAACATGAGCCAGCAGCAGTGTGCCCAGGTGGCCAAGAAGGCCAATGGCATCTTGGCTTGTATCAGAAACGGCGTGACCAGCAGGTCCAGGGAGGTTATTCTCCCTCTGTACTCGGCACTGGTGAGACCGCACCTCGAGTACTGTGTACAGTTCTGGGCCCCTCACCACAAGAAGGATGTTGTAGCTTTGGAGCGAGTCCAGAGAAGAGCAACAAAGCTGGTGAAGGGGCTGGAGAACAAATCTTATGAGGAGTGACTGAGAGAGCTGGGGTTGTTTAGCCTGGAGAAGAGGAGGCTGAGGGGAGACCTTATTACTCTCTACAACTACCTGAAGGGAGGTTGTGGGGAGGAGGGTGCTGGCCTTTTCTCCCAAGTGACAGGGGACAGGACGAGAGGGAATGGCCTCAAGCTCCGCCAGGGGAGATTTAGGCTTGAGATAAGGAAAAAATTCTTCACAGAAAGGGTGGTTAGGCATTGGAACAGTCTACCCAGGGAGGTGGTTGATTCACCTTCCCTGGAGGTGTTTAAGGTGAGGTACTTAGG
Organism: Clamator glandarius; assembly: GCA_033459285.1. NCBI lineage: Eukaryota > Metazoa > Chordata > Aves > Cuculiformes > Cuculidae > Clamator > Clamator glandarius. The sequence goes on from JAUNZM010000238.1 coordinate 907,105, forward strand.
GGCATGGTTTAGGGATTGGTGGGAACGGTTGGACTCGACGATCTGGTGGGCCTCTTCCAACCTGGTTATTCTGTGATTATCCTATGAGAATTTGTGTATGAGTATAAGCTTAGCTTTATGAGCATGGTTCATCTGTCTTCAAGTACTTAAAGTGTATTTATCTGGGTTTTTTTCCTTTATAATTGAAATGTTTTTCATAGTCATTATCCCAATACTTTTTTTCAGGAAGACATGTGTTAAGTACATTTTAGAGGTGGATTGAGAAGCAGAAGAGTAAACAACTGCAAAGCAATATAGTGCTAGCAGGTGAAATAGGATGTTTTTGAAAGTATGAAGTTCCTGCACATATTCAAGATTATATTTATGGAAGCTATGGTACAAATTGAAAGCATCTTCACAGAAATAATTCTTTGATAGCAAAAGAAAATAAAAGAAAGAAAAGTCTTTGCAAGTTTCTTTCTACAAACAAACAAAAAGAAAGAGGAAAGCCTTTGAACTTCCATTGTTCTGACAACAATATATTTTATCCAGCATAGTGTTTTTAAATGCTATTAACTTACAGACAACATTACTTTTCTTTTTCTTTCTTTTTTAACTGAATAAGTGGTGGTGAGAGTGGCAAGAGATAAAGATAACCCAACTAAGCACCTTGTTGGATGAATCAGCCGTACATGAAAGCAACTGAACACTCCTGGGGACTGAAATACAATAATCGCCACCAAATGGTGTAGATACTTGTTACTTGTTATGTTTCACAGTACTCGGGGAGAAAGCATGTTAAAGCAAGAGATAAAAATTCTAATGGCATTTAGAATCGGGATGTTGGTCAAGGTCCGAGTTTCAATGGTAATTCTGATTTCTATTGCAAAGGATAAATTAGAAACTCCTGACAGACTTGAATTTTAGAAAGCTGGATGGGGGTGTCAGCATCCTGTTAGAAGTGTTCGACAAAATTCCCATCAACTGGAAGCTCTGCATTAAAGTAAGCACTAGGAACACTAGAAATATCATGGTATGGCTAAAATCTATTTTAAAAGACTTGTCTAGAGTACTGGTTTTTGTGAACCAAGTTAAAACAAAGCAATAACGTAGAGCAAGCCTATCACTTGAGATGGATCTGAGCCAAAAATGCTCTACCTAAACTTCAAAGCTTTCATAATATCACCAGGGATCCCAAACCTCTCCTTCTTGTACAACAGACTTAACCGACATTTCAGATCTACATCCAGGCAGACAGTGAGAGACAGTAGTTTTTAAGATTAGGACACAACATCTGCTTCCCTTAGGCAGTGCTATTTTTCCACTTACGCTGGACTACGCTTAAGGTTTTTATCTCCAAAGGTTGACTGGGATGTTCTCGGGCCGGAGTCTGCAGGAGGCCGAATGCTTTGCAGGAGATGCTGAAAAATTTTGAAACCCACTGACGTCATTGCTTCTTGATGGCTTCCAGCACTTTTGGAGGGTGAATACGAGAGAGGTGGCAGAATCAGATGCCAACCTATTAAATTTTCCTGACACAATGAAAACCTATAATCATGGCAGATTGAATTCACATCTTAAGTCTAAACAAGAAAAAAAATCAGTTTTATGTGTTTCTGCCAGAAATAAGTAGAACACTGTAAGTAAATCACATTGTTTATACCACTTATTCTATGTGCAATGAAAACAAGAACAGCTGTTCTTTGACTGTTCTGTTTATGACAAATGTGCACTGTAAGTTGTTATAATAGCAAAGTTTCCAAGATCTGCCATCCTTTCCCTTACACACTGTTTTTCTTGACATTTATAAAGTCAGTTATTAATATTCATTCTCGATTAAACGATGCTCAAAATTCTCCTGTTGAGGACAAAAAAACATTAAAAAAAACACCAAAAAACCTAAAAAGAAACCTAAGTGTTTTTTCTCCCTGAAACTGGGGGAGAAAATTGTATTGGCCAAAGTTTTCTTTCATTAGATATACAATCTTCAAATATCAGATAGGACAGTTTGCACATTACATATTACAGAATACACCCTGCCTCCATTGACTGCAATAATATTCTTTCTTATTGATTGAGGTGCTGAGGGTCATGGCTTAGTGATTGATAGGAATGGTTGGACTTGATGATCCTGTGGGTCTTTTCCAAACTAGTGATTCTGTGGTTCTGTGATTTAAACAGGACTAAGATTCAAGAAGGTCAGAACGGGACTGGAATAAGCTCTCTGTGTAAGCAACATAGTTGTGGGCAAGCATCTCAGTCTCTTCTTAAGTTTAGCAAGTCTTGTCTTGAAATCTGTCAAATTACTTGCCAGTGAGATTCCTCTGAGGACCACACTTGTCTGACACATAGGAATCTACTTCTCATTTCCAACCCAAATGCACTGAAAATAGCTGATACATATTTGATTTCATACCGCTTACTTCAATAGCTCTTTTTCCTCTGCGGCTCTTTTTTATTTCTAGACTGAAGAAGCCAAGACCTTCTTTTTTTTCAGTCTTCTCCAACAGAAGAGAGTCTAAATTTCTGTGACCCATTTATCCTTTGTCCCCTTCCAGTTTGAATTCATCTTTTTTGCAACAAAGGTGACTTGAAATTTAGTGCTACATCCAGAAGAGGTCTCAACAATGTTTTGCACAACAGAAGTCAAACACCTCCCTCTCTGTAGATATCCTTTGACTTATATGGCCAGGATGACATTTATACACTCCTTTGCCACAGTACCCCAGTAGTCCATAGATGTCTGGTAACAGACCATAAAAGGAAGTTTTCTTATGTCAGTTGCAAATGAAATGTATTCATGAGTTATATTGATACCTTCTTCTACTGACACTGTTAACTCTGAAAGCTGTGTCTCATCCCAGTTTTAACTTCTCTGTGTGATTTTAAAGGACAGTTCTAGCTCTTCTCTATCAAAATTCTGGCAATTAGATTGTAAACACAGGGCAACAATACACATGATTTTCATACCCAAGGTAATACTCTCTGCAGTTAACTTTATATGTATAGCTTTATGGTTGTCCAGTACAATATCGTAAAATTTCTTTCTTATCACTAAAATTGACCTGCACATTTTTCAAATTCTTGACTTTGATTCCAAAGGTAAATAAAGACTGAGTATATCAGCAGTGTAGCTCCACCTTACATTTCAAATAGCTCCAATGGCAAAACCCAAGTGATAAAAAATGCTGCCTATTGCTTTTTATCTTTGGTTGTAGTTTTAATATATAAAGAAAGCAATTTGAGAGCAAATAAAGCATTCAGGCCTTGGGTTTTAAGTATTAAAAGACAAAATACAGCAGCTACTAAAACTGTAGAAAGATGTTTAGGCTTTCCAAAATCCTTTTCCAGACACTAAAAGTGAGTGAACAATTTCAATATTTACCAATTAAGTAAAAAGTACAGATATCAGAGGTTCCTCCACATCATACTAGGGAATCTAATGGAAACCAGAGCGGTGCTCGGCCAAGTGCTGCTCGGATTGGTGCCAGTAAATGGGCCTTGTCCTGGAGAACTTGCAGTCCAGTGTGCAACACTGTGGCAGGCATGGATATGCTTCAAGTGGCTCTCAGCTTCACCTACACCCAAACCTCTGCTAACCAGAGGCCACCTCATCATTCACTATGGTGGCACCCTTCATCCCCATCACAGCAGGGTGTGCAAAGCCACTCTACCCCCAGAAAAGACCAACCACAATGACAACAATAAAGAAGCATCCTTGGCAAGTTTTCTGATGACACCAAACTGTGTGGCATGATTGACACACTGGAGGGAAAGGTTGCCATGCAGGGAGACGTTGACAGGCTTGAGAGATGGGCCTGTACAAACCTCATTAAGTTCAACAAGGCCAAGTGCAAGGTCCTACACCTGGGTTAGGGCAATCCCAAGTACAAATACAGGGTGGAGAATAGACTGAGAGTAGCCCTGAAGAGAAGGAATTGGGGGCACTGGTGGATAAGAAGCTTGACATGAGTCGGCAATGTGTGCTTCCAGCCCAGAAATCCAAAGGTATCCTGGGCTGCATCAGAAAAGAGACGGGCATGTTGAGGTAGGTTATTGTGCCGCTCTGCTCTGCTCTTGTGAGACATCCCCCTGGAGTACTCTGTTCAGTTCTGGAGTCATCAGCACAGGAAGGACATGGGTCTGTCAGAGTGAATCCAGAGGAGGGCCACGAAGATGATCAGAGGGCTGGAGCATCTCCCATACAATGCCAGACTTAGAGAGTTGGGGTTGTTCATCCTGGAGAAGAGAAGTCTCCAGGGAGACCTTATGGCAGCTGTCCAGTACCTGAAGGGGGCTTAGAGGAAAGACGGGGAGGGTCTCTTTATCAGGGATTGCAGAGGTGGAATGAGAGGTAATGACTTTAAGCTGAAAGAGGGAAGATTTGGATTAGACATTAGGGAGAATTTTTTCACTGTGAGGGTGGTGAGGCACTGGCACAAGCTGCCCAGAGAAGTTGTGGATTTTCCATCCCTGGACATGTTCAAGGGGATTGGAACTGGATAGGCTTCAAGGTCCCTTCCAGTCCAAACCATTCTATGATTCTGTGACTATGATTCTATGACTGTTTAGCCTGGAAAAATAGCAGGCTCTTGGAAGACCTTATAGCAGCCTTCCAGTATTTAAAGGGGGCCAACGGGAAAGCTGGGGAGGAGCTCTTGTTCAGGAACTGCAGGCATAGGATGAGGGATGCTGGTCTGAAGCTGAAAGAGGGGAGATTTAGATTAGATATTAGGGAGAACTATCTTCCTGTGAGAGTGGTAAGGAACTGGAACATGTTGCCCAGGGAAGCTGTGCATGCCCCATCCTTGGAGGTGTTCAAGGCCAGTTTGAATGAGGCTATGAGCACCCTGACCCAGTGGAAGGTGAACCTACCCGTGGCTGGGGGTTTGAACTGGATGGGCTTTAAGGTCCCTTCCAAACCAAACTATTCTATGATTGTATGATTGCTTAACCCAGAAAAGAGAAGATTTCATCAACACCATTGAGCAGCCTCCCAGTACTTAAAGGGGGTCTACAAGAAAGCTGGGAGTGGGCTCTTTATCAGGGATTGCAGGGATGGGATGAGCAGTAATGGAAGGAGGTGATGGGAGGGAAATTTACATTAGATATTAGGGAGAAATTTTGTCCTGTGACAGTGGTGAGTCCTTGGAACAGGTTGCCCAGAGAATCTGTGGCTGCTCCACCCCTGGAGGTGTTCAAGACCAGGCTGGGTGAGGCGCTGAGTAACCTGATCCAGTAGGAGGTGCTGGTGCTGGAAGGCGATTAGACCTGGGTGATCGTTAAGGTCCCTTCTATCCCAACCCATTCCACAAGTCTCTATGGAGGTTATTCTGCCCCTGTACTCGGCACTGGTGAGACTGCACCTCGAATACTGTGTTCAGTTCTGGGCCCCTCACCACAAGAAGGATGTTGTGGCTCTGGAGCGAGTCCAGAGAAGAGCAACGAAGCTGGTGAAGGGGCTGGAGAACAAGTCTTACAAGGAGCGAATGAGGGAACTAGGGTTGTTTAGCCTGGAGAAGAGGAGGCTGAAGGGAGACCTTATTGCTCTCTACAACTGCCTGAAAGGAGGTTGTGGAGAGGAGGGAGCTGGCCTCTTCTCCCAAGTGACAGAGGACAGGACAAGGGGCAATGGCCTCAACCTCCGCCAGGAGAGGTTCAGGCTGGACATCAGGAAAAAATTTTTCACGGAAAGGGTCATTGGGCACTGGAACAGGCTGCCCAGGGAGATGGTTGAGTCACCATCACTGGAGGTGTTTAAAAGACAGGTGGATGGGGTGCTCAGGTACATGGTTTAGTGATTGATAGGAATGGTTGAACTTGATGATCCAAGATTCTGATTCTATGCGCCTGAGAAGGAAGGAAGACACATCCCCCCCTTCGAAACTACATTTCCCAGGGTGCCTCGCCAGCCTCCTTCCTTCCTCCCCCCTCCCCCCCAGCTCCCTCTCTCCCCCGTGACGCTCCCGGCCGCGCCATGGCGGAAGCCGAGCCGCAGGTACAGCTCGTAGGGGGGGGCGGGGGCTGCCCGGGGCGGGCCAGGGGGGCAACCAGCGCTGGCGGGGTTGGAGGCCAGGCTGGATGGGGCCTTGAGCGCCCTAACGCAGCGGAAGGTGTTTCTGCCCGTGGCAGGGGGTGTGGAACTGGATGATTCAAGGTCCCTTCCAAACCAAACCGTTCTATGGTTCTGTGGTTGTTTAGCCCTGGAAAGACCGTAGAGCAGTTTCCCAGTACTTAAAGGAGGTCTAGAGGAAATCTAGGAAGGGGCTCTTTATCAGGGATTGCAGGTATGGGACGACGGGGAATGGTTTTAAGCCGAAAGAGGGGAGATTTTGATTAGACATTAGGAAGAAATTTTTTTTTGGACTGTGAAGGTGGTGAGTCCCTGGCACAGGTTGCCCAGAGAACTGGTGGATGGCCCACCTCTGGAGATGTTGAAGGCCAAACGCAATGAGTCTTTGAACGGCCTGATCCAGGGGGAGGTGTTGGAACTGGAGGGTCTTTAAGGTCCCTTCCAGCCAGGGAAGGTTGCCCAGGGAAGCTGTGGATGTCCTGCCCCTGGAAGTGTTCAAAGCCAGGTTGGATGACGCTTGGAGCAACTTCATCCAGTGGGAGGTGTCCCTACCCATGGCAGGGGCCTTGGAACTGGATAATTTAAGGTCCCTTCCAACCCATACCATTCTATAATTTTAAAGTCTTCCCTGCCTCGACTGCTTCTTCCTGAGGGAAGAAAGTAGTGAAGTTCCCAGCCCTTCCAGAGACTTTCTCAGTGTTTCTTTGTTGAGCTAGGACTCTGATGCAGAGCTGAGCTTTGTGGTGCTTGTCCGCCTTGAACTTGTAAAGGTGGGAGAATCTTAGAAGGACATCAATTAATTAGTCTCTTCAATCGGAGATTGGTGTCTTGTTTCTTCCTTCCCTGCTGTCAAGGGTTGGGAGAGGCTGGCTTCTTCCAGGGAGGCTTCATCCCCTGGTTTGGGGAGTTTTTAACTGTAGCAGCATTTGAAAGGTGTCTCAGAATAAAATCGACTCCAACAAGTCTTCTTACCTTCTTTAATAATAATATAAGAGAGTAAAATAACCTGTGTTGTGCTCTCTTTGGACTACCATAGAAAAGTTACCTTGTTAATTTCTGTTTATTTCTTTTGGGAAGCATGCACACCCCTACTGAAAGGGATGTGTATTTTGTGCCTGTAGGTTTCTTTGAAACCCAGGTTTCATGGTTTTCCCTTCCCAGCATCTTTAAGTTATGGGCCTATATATACAGTGGATAGCATGTGATGTTTGTAAAGGTGGGGAAGGGAAAACCCTGTATTCATCACATTGGAAAAAGCCAGCTTAAGTATTTACTGAGTTGGATCTACTGAGTGAGAGATTATAATGGTGAGAAATCATTTCACATTTCTGCAACTTTCTCATCCATATACCCTTTCTCTGTACTTAGTCTACTTCAGCAAAAGCATTTACCACCTGGTTGTGGTGTACTGCTAATTTTCCCCTACAGTCTGAGACCTACCAGTGACAGCTATTCCTACATGATTTCATATTCTGGTCATCTACAAATCCCTATTGAAGGATTTCCTTTTCACAGTTACGCAACTACTAAAAGGTAGAAGTAGGCGATAATTTACTCTATTCATGTGATTGGAGGGAGAGAAGAGGAACCTAACAAAACCCCATGGCAGTAATAACTGCAGTTTACCCTTCCAGTTTGCCTGCGTGAGCGGGAACTTGGGCAAAAAGCTTTACATAGTAAGTTGCTAGTGAAACGATTTAGTAGGTAAGTGTGAATTCTAAGCACCTTCAGATAAGTTCTTTTCAGGGAACAAACACAGTTTCTGCATTTCTTTCCGAATCCAAGATTCCCTTGGAATTTTTGCATGTTATTTTCTTCAGTAAAACATGAAGACCATGAGGCATTTGCCTGAATTTGTTTCCCATTTGTGAATTTTAGTAGTTGCAGTTGGAGCTTGTGAATGCAGTATGGATACCGGGGTGTGTATGTGTCCTAAAGTAAAACTGATTGATTATTTGAATCAGTTTCTGGTGTGCACTGTTTTTTGTTGACCGGTATTTTCCAAGGATGCTCTTGCACATAGCAACTTGCTGCTCGGTTTAATCTTTACTAAGTGACTCAGGTGGCTGTAAGGATCAGCTGCTGTAGCAGCAAGCGTGCTGTTACTCTGCCTTGCACTTTCACAAATCTGTCTGTGTGGTGTTACATAGTGAGCTCATTCTGAAAATTCTTGTCACTGGCTTTCCCTGCGTCTGTGTTCCCCTGAATAGCCAAAACAATTAGAACAAGTAGGGAGAATGTAAGCAGTATAGCTGCACTAGAAGGCAAAAATGTCACTTGCTGTGATTGCTTATTCTGTTAGGCAGAGCAGGTGATTTTTTTCTTTGATTCTCCAGTTGATGCAAACTATGTGAACTGTATAAAAATATCAAATTGTAGCACTAGTAGTTGCGATTTATTAAGGCATTGAGTGTGCAACTTTTGGTGCTCAGTAGAGAAAAGGCAACTTTTTATTTGGAATCTAATATATTTTGATATTTTGCCTTGAACTTTATATGTTACTCTGTCCTGTTGAGTAGGCTGGCAGTGTTACACAGGCAGCATTTTACTTCTCTCCTCATGTGGTTATTTTTAAGTACAATTTAAGGTGCAAAAAGTTTATTATTTCCTGAAAGGTAACTACATCTTGTGAGTAGAGCTCATGAGACTGATGGGCAAACAGTTGTACTTGCAAAGTCAAACTTAAGCTTGGAAAGATGCCAGGATTTCTATCCCTCTTCATCTTCCCTTGACTCTCATGTTCTTTCTACTTGCAATTTCATGTCGTAATTATACACGACACAGATAACCCTTCTGCAATATGTGTGGACCTGGCTGTATTGAGTAAAATGGAGAGAAACATAGGGCAATAATCATGGTAACACCTTGCAATGAGATTCAAGTAGCAAGTAGAAATGCTGCTTTTCTTCTGCCTCGTCTACTGTGATGGTCACTATGGTCACTAAAGGTGAACTTCCACTAATACAACAGAGGCATTTGCATTTTGTCTAGAGGTCACAATCAGTGCATTTTATAAACAGGGAAAATAAATAAATGTGACAAACTAAGAATGACGCTAGTAGTCAGTGCATTATATTTTATTCCCTATCCATTTCCCTTTAAACTGTTGGTAACTGTCTTTTTCTCTCTTTCTTTTTTTTTATGCTCTTCTCTTCTCTGGGAAATTCTGTACCTATTTATCTTACTGTCCAAATGCTACTTCATAAGATTTGAAATGCTGCCTTGTCTTTTCCTTGTTGTTTGCTTATATCATATTTTGTTGTTAAAATGCTTACATTCTCTGTCAGCATATTAGTTGTAACCGTTTATTGCTATTGATAACCATAAATACGTTAAGTAAATCTTCATTTTGCTGACCTCTTTGAGGAGGCATTGCATCAGCAGATTTTCTCAGTGGACAGGTGAGAGATTAGGAGGAGATGACTTACAAAATTTTTTTGTAGGACAGTGAGAATCATTGTCTTACCAAGAGAGAGATGTTTTAAAGGTACAGTTGCTTCAAAAGCAAGAGAAAGCCACACAGCTTACATGGACATGGGATGGGGAAAGTCATGAAGTGCTGGATTTCTGTGGAAAATAGATTGAAGTTGTTTAAGTTTAAAATAAGCCTAAATAATAGCTGAATAATTGAACACTAATGCTGGTTTGTGGATTACTCAAGAATCCTGTTCTGCCTTGGAAGTCAAGATACGGGCAGTTGTTTTGCAAAACTTGCTCCCACTTCTGGAAGGAGGGAAGCTTTCACAGGGATAGGTTTTCAGATGATCCAGTTGCCTTAGGGTAACTGATAATAGTATCACAACCAACTGGTGCCACTTGAGTGTCAGTGTGACGCTAAATTACCAGCACAAATTGGGTATGAATGGAAAGGATGGAAACTGCATTTTGAATCACTTCCCCTTTGTCTTCTGTTTCTTAAAAAAGGTTTAGAAAGTTCCTTAAAAAAGGGAAGTACTTCTCAATTATAGTTGTACTTAGCTAATTTTCCATTTGTTCTTTGTGTCATTTTCAGGAAACCAGGTCTAATGAGGAATCAACAGATGAATCTGAGGTAAGCCCACTTAAAATTTTTCATGCCCAAATCTGTACTAGCTATTTGTCAGTATGGAGGGAAAAAAACCTACCTCCTAGTTTGCTTTTGGAAGTTTTGCTGATACTGTGTAGCAAGAAATTTTAATCTGAGCTTAAATTATTAAAAAGGAGCTGTGATTTGCCATTAGAAGCGTTTTTGTATTTAGAAATACCCCTCAATCGCCCCATTGTAGTAAAATAAACGTTGAGAAACAAATTCAAGTACATGCACTTCTATTTTGATCAAATGAAAATTTAATAGTCAGTGTAATTGTAATTATATATGCAGTAATACTACAGTCAAGTAATAATTATTTTATTAAAATAACTTCATGGTTTAGATTTAATCATGTTCTCTAGAGTCGTCATTCTTGAAGTGACATTTTGTCAAAAATTGTCTCATGTTCTGGAGAGGTCTGCCTACCCTGCTGTAGATGCCAGAAAAAGTGGACCAGAGTTAAGGAGAGACAGGGAGCTAGAGAAGGTTCAAGAATTTGTCCCTCAACAGCAGTGTACTAACTCCAAACTTGCCGTCATTGAAGGAACCATGACAGATCTGGAAAGAAATATTGATTTTAGTGTGGTCTGGGGTGGTTGAGCAGCTTTATTTGTGGCCACAAGCAAGGACAGATAATACAGAACAGCATACTACCTTGACAGAGTGCTTTCACTCATTACCTGTTTAAATGAAGGTGGTTCCTAGGCTTCTAGTACTTTAATGGACTTAGTGTTAGGAAGATTTTCTGTTCTTTACCTAAGGACTAATCTTCATACTTGGGATCTGGGCTTAAGCACTAATCAGGCAGAAATCCTGCTTTCCAAAACACTGAATACTGCAGTGATGGTTTTTGAAATAAAATATTTTTTTCCAGAAGGCGGTGGCTCTGTTCCTCATGGGATAACTTTTTTTTCCCCCTGCCTTTTATGAGTGGCTGCCTGCAGTGGCGTTGTAGGGCATTCCTGGTGAGAAGCAGAGGTTTCCTTGGCCCTTTAAAATTGCTGTGTGGAACAGCTGCCTGGCCCAGACGTTTTTTGCCCTGTGTGAAATAGGTTTATTCTGGATGTTGCTTTGTGATGTAAAGTGCACATAGGCAATGATGGAGCAGTAACTGACTATTTAGTACAATAGTAATTTCTCAGGTATTGACATTTACAAGATAGGGAACGCAGATAGTTACCTGCTGAGATGTTTTTATTTCTTTTAAGGCCTATTGCAAGAGAGAACTTGTTTTAGTGGCCTTTCAATATTTCGGCTCATATTAAATAAGTATTTACAGCAGAATTACTCATAAATGGGCTCCAGTTTGTCAAGGTTTTCTTTGTTTTCATAATTTTAGTGTTTACATCACTCAGGCTATTTCTAATGATCATGCAGGTAGAAACCAAAAATAGTAGTAGAATTGTAAAGTCTAAATGTTGTCTATATCTGAAGTATAGTCAGGGATAAGATTAAACTGATGGCTTCGCTCTAATCTCTTGAGATCATAAAATAGTATGATTTCTTTTGCGTAGCTGATACTTTGAGTACTCAGGTTTATTTTTTATGTTGGCAGTACTGAGAGACTAATCTTTGCTGCTGATGTCCTGATTTACTGATTAAAAAATAGAATATTCATAGTATGGACTTCTAGACATTGTAGCATCGAATCACCGAGTTCAACCATTCCGGATCACCGAGTCCAACCATTCCTATCAACATGTAATTACATTTGGAAATTGGAAATGTTGTCCAAAAACTTTGTAATGCAGAGTTCATTAAACAGGAGTTTGAAGGAGTTCATTCAGAAATTCCACATGGCAGAGTCCATCATAGTAATAAAGATTTTTGTATATACAATTGATCTTGCAATTAATTTAAATTCTTCCTATAAAATTGAAAATTATTACTATTGGTTTGAAAAGGGCGCACGACAAGTTAACTCTGTAGAAGTCTTTTCTGTTATGGAAGATCATTTTTCAATTCCTATTTTTGAGTAAAGGATGTCTCTCTCTGAACTGGATCTGTAAACAAAATATAGATTTTTTTTTTCTTTCCTGTATTTCTTAGAGTGCTGTGCCATTATTTAGTAAAGAATCAAACATACAGTGATTCTCTTTTATGCGACTCTATTGGCATCATTCCTTTAGTAGCTTCTAGTAAGATGCTAGTTCTAACTTGCTGCCTGCTTGGTTTATTTTGAATGATAGGCTTTTTAACAAATACCAAGATGCTTATTCGCACAGACTTGGTGTTAGAATTTTATAATATGCCTCAAATATGGGAGTTTGCAAAATCTGTCTTGAACATACATCAGCTAAGAACCCTTCATTGTATGCTTGGTTCCAACTCTTGCTTCCTGGGAAAAACTGAGTTCCTAAAGTTGTTTAAGTGTTTAATACTTTTCAGATGTTTGAATTTTACACATTCTGATTTAAAATGTTAGTTAACAGTGACAGTGCAAATGTTCAGATGTTAAGCAGACCTGTCAGTGTTGAGATAGTGGTAATTACTTATATGAGCACTTGTAGAAATGTAAGAGATCTTTCCTGGTACCTACAGGACATCTTATACTTTTATTTCATATCCTTAGATATGATATAGGGTAGACAGCTTGCTATATGTTATACTATGATGAAGTAGTAGTTTATCTAACACCACATTTTAATTCTCAAGAGAAAAACCTACTTGGTTGTTGGGTAATTCTTCTGCAGTTCTGAAGCACAATTATGTTCTTCTGTTTTCTGGTTTTGATTATTTTGTTTTGCTTTTTTTAAAATTATGTTTGTAAAGTATATTGGCTTTACTCCTCCCAGCCCTGTCTAATCATCAAGTATGCTGCATTTGGGGCTGAGCCTTAGCAGGTTGGTTTGGTTGAAAAATCCTGGTTTCATTGGCCAATTTAATTCTATGTTACAGCACCTGGAGCTGCATGTATGGTTTGTCAAATTTGATGAGATCTTACAAATAGACAGCAAAGTAATCTGACTTTTGGCTGTTTGTAAATGGTGGAGGAAAAAAAGGTCTGCATAAATTATGTACAACCTGAATCCAAACTTGTGTTTTCAAATTAATTTTATTTCTTGCAATGTGTCCATTTTTGTAAAATCTTGAGTTGAGCTGTTTGCTGTCAAACACATACTTATATTTTGCTGGGTAATTAGCAAATGATAACACTAATAAATGTATAAGTACATAGGAAAGCTTTCTTCAGTAGGAGTGCAACATAATGGTAAGGTGAGACGCACAATGGTATTTTTTGTGCATTCAAGTTGATGCTACTGATCGGCTTGTAATTCTGTCTTTGAAAGTTTTGCTTTTAATGAGAGAATCCTGTTAGATTACCTAATGGACTGTTGTTGAGTGATTTAAAGAAATTTTTATTTTAATTTAGAACAAATTATCTTCTCTAAGACAAGGAAAAGTTAGAATACAGTAGTGCATATATTATGAAATGCACCCATAAATCACTTGCGTTCTGTGAAGACAGGAACTGGTTTTGTATCTCTTAATTCAAAAGAAAGAGCTGACTTGAAGTCTCCCTGAACTTCCATGCTGTTCTGCACTGTGTTGCTAGAGTGTGCATTTGTTTACAGTGTGTTGTAGTTGCACAGTGTGGCACTTACCATTCATTATGCACACTGTGAAATCTTGTGAGGTCAGGTGAACATTTTTTATGTTTTCACAGAATATGTAGTATATAAAACATTCCCAGTGAGACTTAATTTGTATTGATAAAAGCATGTATTGCACCCTGGAAAATTGATCCTCTGCGTAAATTAGTAACAATTATCTCAAGTAATTTGCAAGTTGCAGAAAAATGTTTGAAACCTAAAACTTCTGTCTCAATCTTAGTTTTCATATGCAGGTTAATTATACTCTGTTTCCTGCCTGTGTGCCTCTGTGCCCTGTGCTCTCTCCTCCCATAAAATGGGGCAATAATTTGCTGCTCTTGAGAAGTCAAGGCAGGTTTTCGAGCCCCATTTGTGATTGTGAGCTATTCATGAAATTAAAGTAATAATGTATCAAAACCCAGAACTTTCTGACTTGATAGGGTATCAGAGCTAAGTTGTAATCTTGGAATTTACTAAGTTATTGTTAAAGCTGTCTTCTCCTTTCTAATTTACTGTTGAGGCAACAAGCAGATTGCCCTGCTCCAGTAGGTGTCTTATTTACAGGCATCACCTTATCAAGAACAAGTGTCACCGGAATCATAAAATGAGTTCTATGTCCCATGGAATGATCCTGTGACTATGTAAGAAATTTCACTGATTTTCTTGTAGGTGCTACACTACAGGGTAATTTTTCATTTGTTTATACTGCTAAAGGAAATCACAAAAAGAAAGGGCAGGTGGGTGCAGATGTTAATTTTCTGGGAAAAGTTATTAATTTTTTTTTTTTTTTTTAGTAAAGTTGTGTTGTTATATGCATTGCTGGAGGTTTTTTAATAGGTGTTTGTGTTAGTCATCAGTGTTGCATGAGTTTCTGTTCTAGCACTTCCATTTTTGTCTCCTGCTCTTAATATTTTTGTGGCCTATTTTCTTATTTTTTTATTAGTGATACTCTGTTAGAGGGATATGTTCATTGATTAGTTACTTAAACACTATATTAATAAATTCTATGACAGTTTGTAGACAGGAAAGTATTGTGGAAATTCTTGGTTAACCCAATGCTCGAAGAATTTGTGGTGGTTTAGAAATACCCCTTACTGGCACAGTTTTACTACTGAAATCTATAGCAGTTTTGTTTTTTAAGGTTTTGAAAACTGATCAGAGCAGGAGCACAGTAAATGTGTAAGCCTCAAAAAGAGGTAACTAAAAATCCTTCATGCTTTCTTTTCTTTTTCAGTGCATTCCAGACCTTAGTCTTGTAGGTTGGGTCTGGATTAGGTCAAAGCAATTAAATCATTTCAAGTAAATAAAGCATCTGGTAAAAAAAGCTCCTTGTCATACTCCGTTTCCATCAAAACGCTCTCTTAACATAGAGTGGAGCATTGGGCTGGAAGAGGTGAGTTCTGTGGCGAGTAGCTTTTGAAGGGCCATCACCATTGCAACAAAAAAAAGGATGGTTGAAAAGTAGATACGGCTTTTGTACCTTAGTCCAAATTGCCGTTTTGTCTTCTGACTGTCCTTTTGCAAAGTACTTCTTTTCATCATGCCTCTTTTCCTTATTATTGACTAGCTCTACGCTAGATTGCCATTTTTCTCTTCCAGTTGTTTAAAAATATAAAATGGGAGAAAAATATTTTAAAAGCATGTTCTGCTTCATATATGTGAGAAACATGGCAAGAGATTGCTTCCCTCTGCATGGCTTTAAGTGAACTTGGCCTCTTAAATGCAGAGAATGGAAAGAAAAGATATGTAAATTCCAAATAGAAAGTTCTCCTTATTAATGAGAAAATGTATCATGCAAGTAATTTATCAATTTGAGTCAGTAGGATGAGCATAGTAAATTATTTATTGAAGTTTAAATGAAATATTTTCATACATTAATTTGAAAAACAAGTTTGCAGACACTAGTAACCAACATTGTAATATACATTGTCAGAGGGTTGACTTGCAGGAAAAATGGATTATTGCTGTATTCTTTTAATATCTTCTGGTTCTGAGTAAAAAGTATATACTTCATTTAATGAGCTATTAATATTAACCAGGAGTGCTGTTCTATCTGTGTGTGGTGGAATACATAAAAGTAAAAATGCTGCTGTGCGTGCTACATAAATTAGATACTAAAAAAAGCTAGTGTGCTAACAGAGTATGCAAATGTGGCTTTTCTGAAATACTAAATCTATTCCTCTGGAGGGAATAATGCTCTGGGCTGGAAAAAGGAAAGTAGCAGGGAAATCCACTTGTTTACCATCTAGCTCTTCCACTGTATTGAGTGGGTGAAATTTAAAAACTACTGTTCCCAAAACTGCACTGTAGAATTTTCTTAAGCAGTACATCACAAGGTGGCAGCCAGGCTACTTTCACAGGGGAAACAAATGTTTGCCCAAATTCCTTACTCGGCAAAAGGAAAATAGAAGTACAAATGTGTAGTTTCATTGTGATTTGAACTGTGTTTGGATTTTTCAGTGCTGGAATTGGATTTGGACATGGAAGATAAAACAGCCTATCGTTTGCTGCCTCTATGTAGTGCACTTGACGTGGATGGACTGATCCTGTGCTTTTGAACACTGAAGTGGATTTGAAAGTTTTCAGGTGTGCTTTGACTGCACAAAACTACTAGTAAAATGAAACAAATTGATGACAGTCAAAGTGATACCAAATTGTACTGTGTGGACTTTTTGTTTTTTTTAACATGCCTTTTATATTGATTGCTCATGTGCATCTTTGCGTTACTTCTGCTTCACAACTTGGCCGGTCCCTAGTTCCTTCAGGCCTGTAGGAGTGAATCTTCAATTGGTGTTCCACAGATATAGTGTGACATTCTGTATACCACAACAGTTTTGCAAAGAAATAAAATGCCTTCTCCTTTGCCTTTCATCTGTGTGTCATTTCATTCTGTGAATGCAGCCCATTTTGATACATATTCACAGGCAGCCATATCATCTTAATTCCTTGCTCCCGGTGTGTATCTGCATTTTCCCAGAGGTCAAGGTATTAAATAAATCCCTGCAGAAAATGCATGAGAAGAACAGAAAACTGCTGTGTGAAATTTTAACATCCTAATCCATATTTGCCAATTTTACAGCCATATACTGAAAAGTGTTGGTAATTTGCCTTCTGAGGAATCATAAAGGAACTGGATGAGAGATTATTCACTTCTCTTCCTTCACTGAACTAACATTACTATATTTTTACCATAGAATTAGGGCAAAATATTTTCAGCAGCCTGTCACAAATATGTTTTCATGGTTTAGAAATCTCCACCTTCCTGCTTTTTGTTGTCTTGTGTAGCAATAGTTGCAAAATAGAAACTAATTCTTGTGCAGGCTGGAAACCCAAATAGGTTTTTAGTATTTGTTCCAAACAATTGTAACATTTATTCAAAACTATATGTATTCTCACAAAACATCTATTTGTATGGGATTCAAAGCCTGCATTCTTTTGCACTGTCCTGCAAGTGTTCTACAGGACTTAATCAGGTCTTTTACCAAGATAATGATATATCATCCTGAGTATTTTCTCTGAAGAATTTGGGGAGTAGGATTTAGCAAACCTAAAGTCAGGTTCATTTATAAATCAGTGCTTCAGTATCTCTTGACCCTGACTGAAGGGAGGTAGCTGGTTCCTGTCAAGGGTCTGGGATTGGAATGGGAGGAGGTAGAAACTGAAAACAATCATCATTTTTGTACCAGGCCAAAGGAGGCATTATGACACATGTGGTAATGTTCCTAGGTGCACTAGTAAGGTGAAGATTAAATAAAAAAAAATCAGCTGTATCTTCTGTTGAGTAGTACTTGTTTCCTTGTGGAAATCTTGCGGCAGTTATCCTAAAGTTTGTAAGGTGCTTGGTGGAGCCCCTTGTCTGAACTGAGTTTTGCACAACCTTCCTGATAGGGTCCTGTCTTTTGCAGGCATGGTGATTCTGGGCCATCTGCAAACCCTTCCTAAGCATCAGGCAGCAGTTTAAATCCCCGTAGAAGATGAATATTTCATAGCAGTGTGATTGGAAGTCACCCATTTCGCTTCTCAGTGGGGTACCAGATGCTTGGATAGGTACTCATTGCTCCTATGTCAATTAGGGGATTGGTAGAGAAAAGATTCTTCCCAACCTGTTGTCCCACAGGTCCTCAGTACCAAACCCAAGGCAACCAATCCGCCCCCCTGGTTAAGACATCAGTTCCATTAAAAAATTAACAATTGGAGATGGCTGTGCTTTTGATCAAGTCAAGGCATCAGGACCAAAAAGGTAATACGTGATTTTGGCAACCGAGTTCTGCTAGGTATTTTGCTTTACTTAGAGTTTCTGTACATAAAGAAGAGATGTAATTCTCCCTGGATACAGCGTTCTGGGGCCTGAGGGCTTTTTCTGTTTTTATTTTATTGTATTTATTGTTGATTTTTTGTAATAAGTGAAGCTGCCCCCAGCAGAGCACTAAGGATGTTTATGTGTATTTGCATAACAGGTTGTTCTGTGAACCTGTATTTTATCTCAGAACCAAATGGACTTGCTTTCTACTTGCTTTTGGTTCTACTGGAGATTTTAACGTTCTTTGTAAAGGAATAACTCTGGAGCTGTAACTAGTTAGTTAATTTTTTTCTTCTGTGTGATAGTGATGGCTGTTTAAATAAGTTAAAAGGGTGATTTTCTAGAAGCTTGTATATGGGTTTCCAAAGATCTGGCCTGTATTAAATGTCAAGAGAAGCTGCTCTTTCAGATTACTAAGTAGACTTTTTTTCACTTTTTAGCAGTAACAAGGCAGCAGAGTGGGGGTTTTCTCTTTCTTTTTTTTATTAAGATTTCAGAGTGTCCTGGACATTATCTAGTCAAGTAGCAGAGGCAGAGCCTTTTAAATAGCCTTTAAGTTATGAGGAAGTGAGCTAATTTAACATTTTTCTTATAATCTCTGACATCAACATGGACTTGAAAGAAAGCATGGGAAAAAAAAGAAAGTTAGCTGTGGCTGGTTGATTGTTATGTTGTCTTTTTTTCAAGACGTGACCTTTTAGGAAAGCCTGTGACACCAGGGCCTTGTTGTGGTGGAGTGTAAGTGTAGCTCCTTCGAAATTGCTTGAGTGATGGACCTTGACTATCTTTGTATTCAAGTTTAAATGCTTTGCAGGGTCAAAACATCCAGGCGTAAACAAGGCTGGAATGGCCACCTATAGTAATTGGGATTCTAGCTGGGACTGGACAGAAGATATGCAGCAAAGGGGAAGGGCACTTGCTTTGTAATGTATGCACCATTTATTTCCATAAAGGCTTTGAAAAACTTGGAGGGTAAATTGTGCAGGAAGGATGACACTTCGCTGTCAGTGCCCATAACGTAATTAGACTATCCACAATCAATAGAGCATGTAGTTCATGTGACAGGCTGTCCTGTGGGCAGATCCTCTGCTGCAGGAGCAAATGTGGGCTAATGGAATAACTCCACAGATCCTATCTATGGATACCTTCTGGAAATTTTCTCCTCAAGGACCAATTTCAGGTTCTACTTGCAAATCCACGCAGTTGTTCCTGTAGGCAAAGCTGAGAAAGACGGGGCAGAATATCTGAAGAAGGTTGCAAACCTGCATCCAGAAAGGCAGATGAGCAGGCCTCGCAGTGGCACTGGACTTTTGAGAGTGTATTGCGCATTTACAGCTCACCTCAGTTCTGTAAATCTGCTCCAGAGGAAGTGTTGGTAGCAAGTTTCAGAGCTACTACGTGTTAGGTGTGGGAAAAAGAATTTGCTTTCAATTCATGAGCTCAGCAGTGACAAATGGAAGAGCTCTTAGTTGGAATGGATTTGTATTAGTCTGACTGGTTAATTAGAGTACTATGTTCAATTGGAAATGTGCTTTCAAAGAAGTGTTTATGAAAACTCATCCTTTACAGGTTCTTTACAGCAATTTGATTGTTGGCTTCGAAAGTAAAAGGCAAGTACTAAAGACTAAGACTAAATGGAATATTAGGTTCAGTTTAGTGCCCCTGTGATTCAAAAATGGTCATTATTTGTTTTGCACTACCACAAAGGTAGTCAGCAGTGTTGTTCTTTTCCCTTTCAGAATTTATGGCTGCCATGTGTGGACTGCTTTACACATTTTGTGTGGTATATATTTCTTTTCCTGTTAATATATTTGTCAAGAATTTTGAAATTCAGTGTTGTTGGGCTTGTTTTGGTTTGCTTTTTTTTTTTTTGGCAGAAAATACAGAAGAATTGCTTAGCAGTGGGACAAGAAGCAGTACTAAAAAAATTATTTTCAAATGTTTAGAATCCTCTAGGATGTCTTAAAGGACTTGTCTTTAATTGAAAGTGCCATACGCTTAGTAAAAATCCATGTTTGTTGAGAAATTGATTTCTCCCCCTCCCTTGAAAAAGGAAAGCTGTGAGTTTTCTTGTATGGGGTAAATGTCACTCTGTTTATATCTTAGCTTTACTGCAAGTCAGGACTTGTACTGTTCCTCTAGGTTGTCATAGAAACGCAGCTAACTGTCATTTCAACTCAGACTGCTGATGGTTTTATTTGTAGCTTTTCAGGATTATTAAAATTTAACAAAAATTATTGATTTGCTTTTTATTAACACTGGCTTCTGTTTACTTTAGAAGTTCAGATGGCATAAAAGGTTTTCCTGCTTGAAAAATACCTTTAAAATTATTAAACTCTGATACTCTGAATACACGATCATCAAATGAATTTAGTATATGAAGGCAATCTGAAGCAGTAGAGAAATCTTATGTTTTTGCACATCACCTTTTTTTATTTAGTTTTCAACAAGGTTCCCCCACCCCATTTCAGTTTACTTTTTAGCGTGACTTTCACTTAACATAAAAGATACCTGTCAAGGAAGTGTGAAATGGGTACATCATCGTGCTTAATATTTGAAGTTTTCATTTTATTTATTTTTTTCTGAAGTCTGACAGAACGCTTCAGTGCACTAACTCTGGAAAGTATATATTTTTTCTATATGCATGTACAGGAAAAATTACTTCGTTTTCACTCATAAGTAACACAGGCAAATCTTATTTACAGTAACTTTATCTAATGGTCCATGGATGAATGCTTTCATGCAAACTGCTTAAGAGACCAGAATTAACTTTTCACGTTGGTTGCACATTTGATGTCCAGACTCCTGCAACATGTAGGATCTTATAAAAACTAGATGACTGGAGTTCAGTTTTTAGTTTTATGAATTTATTCAATGATTGCCCATGCATTTCAAGTGTAATCTTTGTAAGCAATGCATAAAATGCAGTAATTATTAATTGCTGTAAAATGGACACATGCTTCCTTATGCCCTTCTGCCATCACGTGTGCCTTTCTCTTTGACTTCAACTCCTCCCTCTACCCTCTAGTCCTTTATTAAGGACCTGTGGACACAAGGAATTTGGCTAATTTATATATAGGTCTGTAATTTGACATTGTCATTCTGTCTAGTAACAACTTTGTTTGATGTTAGATTTACTGAATGAAATTGTTTCTTTGTGGACATTTTGACACCTCACTTCAGACTGCTACGTCATGGACTGTTGACATCCCTATATTAATCTCATTTGTATTCTGTCATAAAACTCTCAAATAACATTTTATAAAGGCCTTTCTTTGCAGTATACTTATATAGTCGTGGGGATAACTGTTGGAAGTTTCCATAGGTCCTGCATCGCTTTTATGTGTTTTATGTGAAGGTATATACATATTATCATGTGTGATGGTGGTGTGCATAGTAAATGGCTATAATATTTAACTCAGGAAAGACTGATTTTAGTGCTCCAAAGGCAGTTGAAACAAAATTTGTTTTGTTAAACGTGTGTCTCTACCAGATTTTTTTTTTGTATCATTAGCTACTAGAAAATGTTGCACAAATATAGTTCTGCTGCCATACGCTGGCACTATGTGTTTTGATATTCTGTTGTAGGGATTAGAGAGCAGTGCTTGGTGGGATGGTCCTTTACTAGAGCACTGCACTGGCGTATCCTTGTTGCTTAGAAATTAAAGACTATTTATGTTGAAAATGCACTCAATGTGTTCGTGAAAACTATTAGTGAGTGTAGAAGACTATTATTGCAGGTGTACAGTTTTCCAGTGAAGACCAAGGAATACATATGGTTTGTTTATGTCTACGCATGTAGAGTATTGACTGAGGCTTACTGAAGCATATGAAATCTCTTGTACTTCAGTAGACCATCTGTACAACCTGGCTTGCACCTTAGATTTCTTTTTTTTTCCTAGATATAAACATGTTGTGTGTTCTTTGATCAAGGAATTTGTTGCTTGTGTTTCTTAACTCAATCTCCTTTTTACTCGGTGCTATTGATGCATCCTTTGCATCTAAGTAGTGATCGGGTGATAATACCTAACATGCTTGAAAAGAAAATCAGAGGAAAGCTTTGGCATTTACCAGGGAGTTACTAACATCCAGATGATATAGGTGATCCATAGGAATATGCTGTGTCCAAATCCTTTTCCCAAATACTTTTGCAGCAACATATTTATACTATTTTTTTTTTTAAACATAAACCCACTGGTGGGGTTTATACAATTAACTTATTGCTAGTGGATTCCTTTTGTTTTTCACAGGATTTTGCCTCTATCCTTCCTACAGAGGTGCAGCATCTTGTAAAGATTTTGAAGTTTCTTGTAACCTGCATGCGTCAGCTTAAAGTAATTGTGGCTACAGTGGCACTTTATTTTATCATCATCTGTTTTTTCAAATGCATCCTTTTTATATTTTTCTTCTAAATTGGGAATGACTAACTTTATGTAACAAAGTACACATGTACATGTTTTCCTGCTTTTTAGATATCAACTGAGTGCCTCTTACAACTGAATTAATATGCTGTACACAGTCTTTGTTTGCACCTGGAATTTTGGAGTAAAAAGAGAAATCAATCGCAAAAAAAGCGCAACGCAAGCTCCTTCCATTGATAAAAATGTGAAAATTTGGCTTTTGATTGTAATGGCTGTTGAGAAATAGCAGTGATCCATCTTTGCTTGTTGCTGTGTGATGGTTTTGGGGTATTTGTTTTTTATTTGAAATAAACTTACAAATCTTTGTTTTTCTATTGCACCTTTTTCCTTACACTCATAAAAATTTAGGAAGATGAGAGTGAAGAAGAACCTAAGCTGAAATATGAACGGCTTTCTAATGGAGTGACTGAAATTCTTCAGAAGGATGCAGCCAGCTGCATGACAGTGCATGAAAAGGTATTACTTGACTGTGGCAGAGGTAGAACTTCTCCTTGGTTTTATGTATTTACCTGTGCTTATAATGCATTGGTGTATTTCTGTTTAGAAGTGCTGCCAACTCTAGAGGGGCAATACAAACTAACAGTAATATGAATAAAACTCCTGGTAAAGCTGTGGTGAATAGTCACACATTCTGAGTGAGAAAATGAGGTGAGAATTCAAGGTGCAGTCATTTGTTAATTAGTTAGATGAGATGTTTACATAAGCTGCTTGGAAAATGCTCTCTCAATTTTAAGTATGCACAATATTATGAACTAGAATTGGGATACAGGCCCAAATTTCTTTTATTCATAAAGGAAATTGGCATATACTTTGCTTATTTGTACAGCCTGAGTCACTGAAGGTGGACTTGATTGTGCTAGGGGCCAACTTAGCATACATTCAGCTGTGGAAGACAACTAAGTTTCTATTAGTACAGTGTAATGGAATGCATTTACAATATTCCTTTTTTGGTTGTTTCTTTCAAGGGGATGTAATTTAGCTCTTCTCTGATTCAATATATTAAAAACAAGAAGGAAATGCATGTTCTGTAGTACTGGTTAGGTTTGAAACATACAAGACAATAAAGGAGAAAGTGATGGTCAATTCAAAGTAAAGAAACTTTATGAAGAATATTCTTTAGTTCTTACAATGAAAAAAATTCACGTGTTTCTTTACTGCTTTAAGCAATTGCTTTTTATTTTCTGAGTTTTCTTCTCATTTCAGCATTTAAAATATCGAGGAATGCTGAAGCATCTGAAAATACAAGTTAATGATTTGTCAAGTAACTATTAATATCTAAAACATAAGAGCTGTTTTGTGAATATATAATTTTTCACAGCTGGTAGTAGCTCCTTAACAGTTATTGTTGAGGGATCTATCTCTATTATTTGGCTGTATTTTTAGATCGACTTGTGCTGTGTTTCTTTTACTCGAAGGACTGTTGCCATGGCTCAAGAGGCTCTTAAGATGAAGCTTGTATTTTAACCGTGCGAATGAAAACAATAAGTCTTTTTAAAAATGCTTTTTGACAACTTAGAATTGCACAGATATTTGGAAAATGGGCAGGCAGCTCGTGGTGGTCTGTTTATGTTACCTTTTTTTCCTGAGCCTCAGGTAAATTTTGAAAGCTGAGAGACGAACAGAATTTTTCTGTAAGGATGCGCACAGATAGAGCTTTAGTAATATAGTGTCATAAAGAGGGACAGTGCAGGACAGCTACTTAAATATCCCAGCACTTTTAGTTTTCCAGAAAACTAGATACGCTGTGCATGAGAAGGATCAATATTGTTAGAAACCAGGTACTGAAGTCTTTTAGGAATAGATCTCATACAACAGAGAGGTTGAAAATAAAGCTGAGTTATAGGTTTGTGAGGGTGTTTTCTGTTTTATTCTGATTTGGTTGTGGTTTGGTTTTTTGTTGTTTTGTTGGTGGTGTTTTGGCCCCTGCAAGAGCAGGAAGAGCCCTGCTTAAGAGTCTTCATTGGCAAAATTATCCAGTACTATGTAGTATATGGTTCTAATTAAAGCAGTTTAAATTTGCTGGGAATCCTAAAAATCTGGCTTGTGTGTTCAAACTAATTTCCCTCCAGAATTATTTTTTTTTCCTTTGCGCTGCTAAAGCATCATATTTTCACCAGGCTTGCTGTCTGCACTGGATGACTAATCGTCATGGCACCTGGTGCATTCAAGCAGGCCTGTGCAGTGGAATAGTCATACCTAGTTATGTCTGCACACCTGATGTTTTATTAACCAGTATTGATTTTTTTACCCGGGAGACTTTTTTCTTCCTGAAAAAAAGGCAACCTTGCAAGAGTGAAAGGCATTGCAGGGGATGAATTTCTAATGAACCCCTTCTTCCCCTTTTTTGACTCCTTTTAATGTAGCTTCATATTTTAAGTGCCTGAACTGAAATTTCATTTTAAGCAATTCCATTTTGATAAATCCTTTTAAACCTTGACTTTCTGTAAGGTTATTTTTTAAAGATTGTGCTGCCTGACTGACACGCTTAGCAGTGCCTGTAAATTTGAGCATTTCATTATAGGTTGCAATGAAGCATGCTCACATGCAGTGAAATACAGAGAATTGAGGAGCCTAGACTATTTGAGTAATGCTGAAAGGAGAGAGGAATAAAAGAAACCTCTTGTCATAAATCAAGTAGTACCAAAGTTCTTCCTTTTCTATTTGGGTGTAGTTCACATGATTCAATTAACAGCAGATTTCTCAGAATCAATTTCCTTCTTGTTTGTATCACAATAAGTTTCTGATAGCATATATTTGTGTGGAGATTTCTTTATTTTGCTACTATTCTTTTTACAATGAAACTGCTGAGATTTCTGGAGAAGTGTTTTTGTCTTGCACTTGATCAATGTAAGAGTGTTGCTACATGAAGGAAAGCAAACCCAGTCGTTATCCGTGTGCTCAAATGCACTATCAGAGACCTTCCATAATTCAATAGTATTTTATCAGTGGCTTGCTGGTGGCCTTTTGCTGTGTTTGAGTGTTTTGGTTTTATGTTAATGATGAAGGAGAATTTAAAATAAAGCCCAAAGGAAACTATTATGATTGAAACAAAGCTGCAGAAAGGATCCAGGAACTATTTCAGGTCTATGTTGGTCCTTTCTTTCATGCTGCATTTTTAATTTGCTGCCACAGTCCATCAGGCAGTGTGTACAGACCGCAGACACACCATTAGTTGTCAGTGGATGAGGATCCTCATGACTCATTCTGACAGCTAACTTGGACTATCACAGTAATATGGGCTTGAAGGCCTGTTTTATTCTTTAGGTGCAGTTAAAATAAGCTTTGTCCGTAGAGGGACTGAGATTTTTTTTTCTTCATTATTCTGCTAAACATTTAGCATTGCTGTACTTTTGGTTATGGTGTCTTTGTGTTTGTGTAATCAGACTCTCTCTTTTACAGTTTTTGGCACTGGGAACACATTATGGCAAAGTTTATTTACTTGATGTCCAGGGGAACATCACACAGAAGTTTGATGTTGTAAGTATGATGTTATTCAGAATACTGGAATGTAAGAATGCCGCGATGTACTAAGTAATAAATAAATTTTGCTTCACTTGTAATTTTACTAAAGCATTTCATGAACTCCCTCCTCATAATAAAAGAAGCCATGTCTGGTCCTTGCAAAAACATGTTACCCTGGATAGTTTTGTGATGAGCACATCTCAGTCTGCTATATGTAAACTTTCTTTGTGAAGACAGAAGGGGAAATACATATTTATGACTGTAAATGGCTATTATTAATTATATACCCTAGGGACTCATGACTACCGTAAGGCATGAGCCTGCTCATTAGGTGACCATTGTCAGTTGTTAGTGTGTACACTATCAGCTTATCTAGTTGCCACAAGTAATTGAAAATTGATTGATTGCCTTGCTGGTTCAGTTTATCTACTGCAAATATATAACACTAATATTTTATGTGAATGTTTGAAGCTTGGACTCTAAAGGGATTGTATTGATTGAAGGAGAAGAAACAGGCATTTTCCTTTTGTAGTTCCTGATACTGGAGGATGAATGAAATGCAAAATTTAAAGCTCTATTCTAGAGTATTTAGGGTTCCTTTTAATTGTGGATATTTGTTGATTTTTGTTTTCTTTTTCAGTATCTCATTTTCAAATTCCCTATCTTCCACAGGAGATGGGAGGAAGAGAATTAGCAAATTTTTGTATTGTCACAAAATCTGGTAGCCAAGCATCAGTTTTTCATAGCAGTGTCAGCACTTGTCAGAGTATCCATCACAAGATGTTGGCATGTTTGCAAAGTGAACGTATGTTTTAAAGCTGACACAGCTAGCTGCATGAGAGGGGTGAAAGGTTTTATTTTTGAAAAATCTAATTATGCAATTGTGCAAGCAGAGGAGGAAGTCACAGGCAAAACCTAGCCTCCTTGGCACCACAATTGGAGGAAATTTTATGTATAGCATTGGTCAGATTGACAATTATCACACTGAGTATTAATGGAAGTCAAGCTAATTATGTTTTTCTACTCTTAACTTTGTATGTTCATCAGGTCCACAGAGGAAATGCTGGCTGCATTTCGAAAGAGGAAACACTTTTGGTGTCTCCCTTACAGTTCTTTATATATATACACATATATATATATGCTATTAGCTAAAGATGCAGTTTCTTTCTCCTTGAAATAATCTATTTGGGGCAGTCCAGATTAAAGTGTACCAGAATTCTTCTCTTCCATTTCTGCATTAAAAGCCTAACTCAAAGACTCACTCAAATAAAATGGATATTTTCCATTGAGTCAGGCATTAAATGTCTTAGATTTGTATTCGTTCCACTCTGTGTCAGGTACTTGGAAGTGCTCATTTGTAGAACTGCCTTTTTTCCCTTAAGTGTATCACCAATGCCTTATTCTCCCACACTGGTTTTGAAAGGCAAAATCCCCATCTTTCTATAAAGACTAGGGTAATACCTTGGTGCAAAGCAATGAACAAGGGGACCTTTTGTCTACTAAAGACTGTAAAACAAAATCTATGCAAAACAAAATCTCTGCATCCTCTTTATACCCAACAATGCAAATCTGCTATTCTTTGCTTTACTTTTCTTTAATAAAAAGTCCTCCCGGTGTCTGCTGGGAGAGTGGTTTCTTATGAGGAAGTTAAAGTTGGGCTACATAAGCCACCTTCTGCCCTACAGTGCCTGCTTCGTTATCCCTTTTTCAAACATTACCTGATTCAGGATGAAAATTTTTGTGACATATCTTTTTATAGAGTTTACAATTTTTTTTTTAACCTTTTGTTTGGGTACAAGCTTTTTTTTTTTTTGAGATGGAGAACAGGAAAAAGAAATATTCCTTGGATTTTATTCTTAATGTTTCTGTCTCTTGTTTCCATTTTTTTCCTTATCTCAAATAACTATAATAAATTATATAAATGGTCTTATAAAATGAAGAAGTAATAATTTTGGTTTTATAATAAATCATCTATTTTCCATGTTAGCTCACATCTGGATTTGAACCACATTGTAAAGCAGAAATGGAGACTGATCTCAGTGGATTTACAGCATAATTACTTGATCATGTCTCCAGTTCCTGTGAACTTTGTAGGAGAAAAATTAAAAGTGTGTTGCATGGTTGCAAAGTATCCAGAATGGCCAAATTTTTAATGTTGGTCCTTCTCTTGAAGGATGAATGCATTTAACATATTAAATTGCTCAAAGCAGCTGTAAGAAACACTAAAATGTTGTGGCATCCCTAGAAGTTCTGCTATTCTGACATGGGGTTCTGCTTAGTCTTTTTTTTTAAAAAAAACCCCAGACTTTTAGGACTTCATTGTAATGTCCATAGCAGCAAAGCAATGTGGATATCCTAAATTGCAAATATTTGTCCCAGTGCTGCAAAGATTTAATCAATGCTCTCAAACTACATAACTGAGTGGAAATGTATGCTTTGAAACCTGTGTGGGAGACTTTTTGGTTTGGGGAGAATGGGGAGAAAGGAGTTTGGGAGTTTTGGCCTTGGGTGGTGTGGTACCTCAGCAGCCGCACTTGTGCTCTTGCATAATCCCCCTTTCCTCCTTGCCTAGCATGTTTTTAGCTCTCAGCAGCATGGCTGTCTTTGACAATGTCAGCCGCCCAAGATTAACCGATATGCATCCGCAAGTAACGCATGTTTGACAAACTGGTGTTCTCTTATATTCGGGTTCAGTGCATTGAGTGAGATGAAATGTGTCAAATGCACTGAAAATTATTACTAAAAGGCAAAAGCAGGCTGCTAATGCCAATGACAAAGGATGATGCAGGACTGATTCACAGCATGTTAATTTGAAATGCCTCTCCATCTTTCTTTTCTTCTTAGACTGTCTACAATTTATTAATATAATTATTGCTTCAACTGACATCTTGTGGATTAAGGACTTGTAGGTATAAAGAAAGCTGTACAAACATGTTTAGTTAAGTAACAAATCAAAAACCTTTCAAAGGGCAAGAAAACCTGCCCCCATTCTGGTCTTCTAATAAACATCTAGCTTAAAACAAAAGTGGTAAGAAGTCTTGGCTGGTGCCAGTGATATACCACAAGAAGGGGAAACATCTGTTTTACAAGTAGGGAGGATTTAAATGTTTAATGCATCAGAGTTGTTTCAGAGGTGATGCATGAGCCTAGAAAACCATGGAAGTAGTGTTTAAAAGCTTCTATTAGTATAAAGAAATTGAAGTCCTTTTAGTATGCAACATCTGTAAACTCTTCAAGACTGCTGGAATTTCAGAAAGAATGAAACTTTAAGTAGTGGTCCCTCCTGGTAGCGTTTCTTTTTACCACTTATTTCTTGCCTTGCCTCACATTTTTTTTTCTAATTGCCTCACATCGTGTAATATTAAATATTTCTTTATTTTGTTTTAATTGGAGTGGCAGAAATTCAAAATCACTAGGTCATTTCTGCTGCCTTGAAAAATTAAAGGAGAGTTCCTTCTACAATGTTACTGTTGCCCTTAGATCTGTTAAAGTTACAGCACTTGCCAGCCTCTGGACCAAGCGTGTTGCTTGTTTGAAGGTCAATGGCCTGTTGGTTTTGCTGATACCTCAGCAGACAGAAAACAAAATGTCAGAGATTTCTGTGAACTTGATATGCTTTTGAAAGAGTTTAATTGCTCACAAGAAAAGCTTCTTTCCTAATAAAGAAGCAGATGTTAAGTACTAAGTGCTGTTGCTGGAAAGGATGCAGAGCCTGCTGACTGCTGTGACAGATAATGCAGCATCTTTCAATGGGAAAGGTAACTTTTAGCATTTGATTGTATAATGAAGTTACTTTGAATGGAACTTTACATGAGAGTTTAAGACTAAGATGATATAAATGTCACTTATTTTGACAGGCTACTTAAAATTCCCTGTTTATTACTTTAACTACATCATTTTATTTGTCACTGTCAGACTATGAAAGAAGACTTAGTCAGGAAATGAAATGAAGCAACACAATTTAGAGTAAAGATCTGGGTAGCTGTGTGTTAGTATTTGCAGGGTGTCACTGCATCTGTTAAATTTGAAGCTGAAATCCTCTCTTTTATACAAAACCAGGCATGCAGCTATAAATGTAGTCTCCAAAACCCCAAAATTAAGGCTTTGATAAGAATGAGTGTCTATGTGGGGGACAGGCTTTCATCCCCTCCATGGCAATTCCCACCCAAATGGGTGGTCCAGTCCTGCAGCTTAAATGCTTTAAGTTAACCCGCAGCTCTGCCCAGGGGAAAATCTGGAGAGAAGTTACAGCCTTCAGGATTTTGCTCTTAAGACTTGGATGTCTACACCCAATGTAGAATCATAGATTTTTCAGAATTTTGCTCTTAAGACTTGGATGTCTACACCAAATTTAATAGCCTTTCTTGTACTTCCATCTGCCTGTCTTTTCATCTTAACTGCAGATGATTTGGAAATCCAGAGTTTTTACAGTAGCTATGGGAGTAACTCAGATGGCCATTCGAGTTTTGGCTTTTTGGATTTTATAAAGGCTTGAAAAGTATGTCTTATGATGCTTGTTCTGTGTTTGTTAGGTTGTTTGTGATAAGAAGTGTTTGCAATGAGAGCTGTGGAGCCATTGAAGATTAGGACCGTTCCTTTGCAGGAATCATGGTGTATCTTACTGGTTAAGAAGTCAGGTATCTTGCCTAGACCAGCAAAAATTGTGGTGTCAGGGCCATTATTCTGTAGGTCTAGACAAGTTTCTTGTCTGACACGACTCTCATAAGATGTTTGACACATCATCTTCATATCCACTGTATCTAACTTTCCTTTGAAGGGAGCATTGCTTAAGTTTTTACTTAAACAAAGAGATCATATGGATGTGGTAGGCATTTGTTAGTACTAGAAACGTTGTTTGGAGCATGGAAGAAATACACTTAACACTTAAACAATTGTATTATCATGCATAATTCATTTTTATAAGCTCAAAACTGAGGAAGGCATGACCATTTCATTCAGTTATTCTTTGAAGCTTGTACCTTGCACTAACTCTGTAGCTTAGAGAAATGTAGAACTTTTAGTTGGAAGTATGATTTCAGCTACAAGAGCTCTTGTATGGTCGAGCCGTTTATTTCCTCAATGCTGTTAATTCATACAAGTCCGACATGCTTGTGCAGTCACGGACAATAAATGTATGCTCTAGATTATATTAGTTTCATTTAAAGTATAAACCCTAAGTTATTTTTCAGCTGTTTCTGGGACTGCAATTGTTTCTTCTTCTCTTTTAAACTTTTCACTATGTTGCCCATGTAGCTTCTTTTGAGAAGGATGTCCATGCTTAGACTGAATATCTCTCTAAAACTTCATAACTCTCCAAATCCATGTTGTTTTTTGACACAGAAGTATAGGAAGAAGTTTCCTTTTTGTTCACTAGTATCAGTCTGTCAGTTGCATTTCCTGTCCAACTCTAAAAGTATTATCTTTAAGGTACGTTAGCAGCCCTATTCAACATCTCTGATTTCAGTAAGAGTTTGTACATGTCACCTCTTAATAAGGTAAAGGACTGTGACTGAATACTGTTTTGTCTCAATCATCTAGATTCAGCAAATAGTTCTGTTTCTTTTGACTTAGTAGGATCCTATCCTATTCTGTATTTTCTCAAAAAAAATGAAATGTGGAAAATTTTAGAGGTGTTAGTATCTCATTATTGGAGAATGCAAAACACAAAGGACAGCATTTCTGGTCTACGAAAGGGCAAAGTTTCCAATGTTTTGGGTTTGGGGTGTTTTTTTTAATCAGACCTTGTAGGGGTTCTGAGTCTATTTTTATGAAAGTTCAAGTAGAGGACCTTACTGTGATTCTGCTAAGTGAATTTACATGTGGCATTTTCAAACATTTTTGAATAAAATTATTTGTGACATTATGCAGAAACATCAAAATCATCAAAATGACTTTTTTTGTCCTTCTAGCTCTTTCACCATACAGGTTTGGTAACATTTGTAGTTTGAATGCATACTACATCTTGTGATTATTTAGAGACTGTAATTTGTGTTTGTAGCTGTTACTGACCTTTTTTCTAAAAAATTGCCCTATGCACCATAATTTGACAATATTGGTTTATTTGCTTTTAAGAAAAACACAGAGACATAGTTTCTAATTTCAAAGACATATTAAACAATCATGCACGATAATATGTTTTAATCTCAAATTTAAGCAAAAGATGACTTTTTCTAGAATGTAATTGGCTCTTAAAATAAACTCAAAAGGCTCCCAGCAAATTTCAAACAACTATTAAATATGGAACATACTTCTCTGTGCCTTCAAGAGGCTAAGTCCCTGACAGGAAAGACTAGATGCTTCTAGGTTGTTCTGTCTTTTAGTACTGGTTGGTATTCAAAGAATCATAGATTCTCACCATCAGGGATGTCCCTGCCCTGCTGGGAACTTTCTGGTTTGACCAGGAGATGTTGACTCACAGTCATTCACCATTTCCTTCTTCCAGTCATCTTGGGAGCATATTGTGCCACAGCTGTCTCTGGCACTCTCTA
The DNA here is from genome assembly GCA_033459285.1 of Clamator glandarius. Classification (NCBI taxonomy): domain Eukaryota; kingdom Metazoa; phylum Chordata; class Aves; order Cuculiformes; family Cuculidae; genus Clamator; species Clamator glandarius. The sequence goes on from JAUNZM010000238.1 coordinate 939,490, forward strand.
AATGCTCTTTGCTGATATGTAGCTGGATCACTAGGCCAAGTTGCTGTAGACTTTTTTTTAGCAGCAACAAAAAAGCTAGTTTCAGGTAGCAGTGAAGAAGCCTTTTTATAAAAGCCTGATTACATAGATGTGCATTTTCTAAACCCTAACCACCTTGAAAAGTATAGGGAGGGTTTGGAAAGATTTGATTCCTAAAATGCTTGTATACTGCTGATTCTCGGAGCTGTTTTCCTTTCAAGTGGAATATACCTGGATGGCATTTTCCTGTGTATGGAAGGCAGCCACTTGCGTGCACATATACAAAATAATAGTGGTTTGCTTGTCAGAATTATTCAGAGTTCTGGCATTAATAAAATATTATTTGCATTAGAAAATGTTTCCCTAGTTAGAAAGTCCAAAGCAACTGAGTTCTGGAGGACAATATTTTTTATACAAGTTGACATTAATGATAGAGCTACAGCCCTTTGTTTCCATTAACAATAAAAATGCAGCACTATTAAAAACACAAAATGACATAACAGGGGCATAATATGATGAACAAAACATGAAGGCAAAACTAAGTATTTTTTCCCACAGGGACTAAGATATTATTGATAATTAACTTTGTAAATCTAAAAAAGATTCCTTTCTGAAGGATGAGACTTATTTGTCTTAAAAGACATGACAGTGCGTATAGCAATTTTTTGTTGCACTCCTGGCAGAATGCTAGATGTGGACAGTTCAGATTTGACCAGTCGTGGGTGTTAATGTCCTCAGAGTGGCTGCTGACAAAAGTAGCTGCTTTCAAGGTGACCTGCTCCACTGTGATGCCACTGAGGCAGCTAGCTCTGCTCAGTGTCCTGTGACAGTGAAATAAATGTACAAGAAATTTCAGAAATCAATGTTTTGGTGATGGAAGGTTCACCACTATAACCATAAACTGTCTGCAAATTGAAGTCTGTAGTTGTGGCAGATCTTGGCAATTTTGAGCTGTGAAATGTAAGCAATGTAAAGATGGAGGAATGAATGAACCTGTTTGTTTACTTTTTTGATCTACTTTATTTAAAGTTTATTATAAGCAATCATACCTACACTTCACTGGTATTGAAATAGAGCCTCTTTGTATGTAAATGCATTGAGGAAGTTGTACAGTATCAATTCATCTTCACATTTAGCTTTACCTGTCTAACTGTCACAGTGAGGATACAGCACTTCGTGATTCATAGTTTCTACTTGTGTGAGTACTCTCCTCCCTGTCCTCCCATCTTTTGATTTGCAGACGTTTCTAGGATCTTGTCAAGAATCAGGCGCCCAATATTGATCTTTGTTGAGTATCTCCAATGGATTTGTGCAACTTTCCCAGATAATATAATTGTAAATAGAGGGAATTCCAGAGTTGATGTCCAAAAAGAATACAGTACTTTCAGTACACAGGAAATGTATTTGTTATTGCATATACTTCTGACTTATGTCAATCTGTGCCGGCATTGATACTTGAATGTTTATGTGGAAAATGGCTTTAGTTCTACCTGTTGGCTGAACTTTAGCCTTCATCACCCAGTGTAATATTTAACTATGGCAGGAATATGACCAGTTACGTTGTTTTCAGCCAGGAAAAGGAGTTCCTTCCCTTACAATATTTCTGCTTCTATCTGATTCCTTCAGTGAGAAATGTTTTCACTGATTTCAGTAGCCATCGAGTTGGGATAATTGTCTGTAGTGGAATGGTTGACAGGCTAAACTAACTGGAAAAAATGTTTAGTGAAATTTTTGATGGCTGGAGCTGGTAGAAGGAAGAATACTATGTAGTTGTGGAGAAAATAATAGCTACATAACTGAATGTATGGAGAAGCAGGGATATTAAGCTCCATGTAGTCATGTCCTCTGTACTGTGTTAGGTAATGTAGGGGGATGAGCATCCTGGCACTTACAAAAACCATCCTGGAAATTATATTGGCACAAAGGTGCGTGACCCCTGAGAAGAATAGTCGTGAGCTTTTTGCTTCTTTAAAAGTTGTTTTATCAAAGCACCAATAAAATAATCTGTAAAAAGAAAACCTATCCTGACAGGAACTTACACTGTATGACCTTGTTGGCTTCTCATCAGTTACATCTCTGAAATGTGGCTTATCAAGAAATGGAGAAAAATCTCATACTTAGGGGGCAGAATTCTGCAAAATTCTGTGCATTGATGACATTGATGATGGCATTCTGTTAGAAAGAAAGCTGTGAAAGCACCATGGTAAGTTTCATCCTCAGAGGTTTAGGTATGATTTTTTGGATTATTCTTCAAAGTCTGATTTATAATTCAGTAGCCCGAGTGGAAAGTTAATGCTCAATGATGAATTCTCCAAGTTCACTGTACCTGGGGAGCTGTTCTGCAAAGGAAGCAGTTAGAGAAATCAGTGAGAGGTGAACCTCCAGATTGCCTAGTACAGTCTTCTCGCATGCTGTGATGGGTCTTCCGAAAAACGTGTGTGTGTAGTCATCTCCTGTAGCCCTTTCTCAGCCCCCCACCTACACTTCAGCCCTCCCTATGGGTGTGATAGGGAATATTGCTCCATATTCTCAGATTGCTTTAATACACAGATAGCAACAAAGAAGTAGAGGCAGTTTTAGGACATGCCTTTATTGAAGCCCTGCAGTCACACAGTGGATGGCAAAGTGGACCTGGGGAGAGAGGAAACGAGAGTAATTTGCTTACTTTGGCAGAGAGCTCCCAGGAGGATATCTGCTCACACACCAGTGTTTTAATAGAAAAGAGATTCCGGTTTGGATCCATCAGGAGTTAGCTAACAGTTAAACTCTGCTAGGAGGCAGTGTAGGCTTTCAATACGGATTTGTTTTCAGTAATAGTTATATCATTCTTTTACAAGCATTCTGATTATCTAGCAACTACTACAGATTTAGGGAGATCCCTTGTTATTTTACGGTTTTCTTCCTTGAATGTTTGGTTTGGGTTTTTCCCTTAATCCTTGTAGTTGACAAACAAGATTAAGGGATTCACTGATGTGGAAAATATTGAAATCACTACAGGCTTTTTGTCTATAGTCTGTGTCAGACTGTATGTGAAAGACTCTTTCCTCATATTCCCTTAGTTTTAGAAAAGCTTATGAGACCTTCCATTTTTTTGTAGGCAAGGTCTGCCTTCCTGCAGTCAAAATAAAATTTAATGTTGTTATTGTTCAGTGTCCCAGACCTCATCACTCTCCTCGGCTTTCCCTTCTCCCTTTTCTTCTAACCAATGTAATCTTCCATTTTAAATTTGGAGAACGGCAGGTTCAAGGGTGTAATAGGAAGAGCACTGGAGCAGGAATCCTCACCATAATTACACGGTCAGTATTGTTGAACAAAAATTCTTCAGCGTGCATATTAGTAAATTTTCATCAAATTAAATTTTACGTGTTGTAAATTGAGAGTGTACTAATTCTGTTGTAGGCAGTGGTGAACAGCTTGTTCTGTAACTTTTAAACTGCCTTTTCAATTTAAATCGTTGTCTTACTACATTGTATTTCTCAGTTTTGCATAAACACATAGGTATGTATGTTCTTTTACCTTCTTGGAGGTAAATTATGATACTGCATCGGAATTGGCTTTTCTGAGTTGCTTTTCCCTCTATTGTATCAGTAAAACTCTACAAGTCCACAAAATATGCACAAGTCAGTGTAGCACTGCAGCATCTGGGGCAAGAAAAGTGTGTGGATTCAATTTATGAAATGCAACTGACTCTCATTATCACAGAATGACCTGAGTTGGATCTCACTTACAGGGATCATTGAGTCCAACTCCTGTTCCTGCATAGGACAACCCCAGCATTCACACCATGTGTCCAAGTGCATTGCCCAAATGCTTCTTGAATAGTGTTAGGCTTAGCGTCATGACTGCTTCCCTGGGGGAGGCTGTTCCAGTGCTCCACCGCCCTCAGAGTGAAAAACCTTTTCCTAATATTCAACCTAAATCTCCCCATCACATCTTACTGCCATTGACTCGGGTCCTGTCATTGGTCACCAGAGAAAAGAGATCAGCACCTGTTCCTCCTTATTCCCTTGTGAAGAAGCACTGAAGTGCTATGAGGTCCCCCCTCAGTCTCCTCTTCTCCAGGCTGAACAGACCAAGTAACTTTAGCCGCTTCTCATATGCCTTCCCCTCTAGCCCCTTCATCAACTTTGTGGCCTCGTCTGGACACCCTATGGTAGTTTATATCCTTTTTATACTACAGTGCCCAAAACTGCACACAATACTCAAGATGGGGCCCCATCAGTGCAAAGTATAGCAGGACGATCACCAGCCTCGACTGCCTAGCAATGCTGTGCTTGATGCACCCCAGGACACAGTTGGCCCTCTAGGCTGCCAGGGCACACTGGTGGCTCATGGTCAACTTGCTGTCAACCACAACGCCCAGATCCCTTTCCGTAGAGCTGCTCTCCAGCCTCTTGCTCCTCAGTTTGTATGTATATCCAGGGTGGCCATGTCCCAGGTGAAAAATCTGGAGATTGCCCTTTTAAACTTCATGTGGTTGCTGATTGCCCAGCTCTGCAGTTTGTCCAGATTCATCTGCAGGGCCTTTTTGCCCTCAAGAGTGTCAACAGCTCCCCCCAGTTTCGTGCTGTCAGCAAACTTGGTTGGTAAACCTTTGAGTCCTGCATCCAGGTCATTTATGAAGATATTGAAGTAGACTGGCCCAAAGATGGCCCCCTGCAAAACCACAGTTGTGACTAGTCACTAGCCCGATACAATCCCATCCAGTTTCTTCCTTTTAAAGGTAGTTCTGCAGTATAAGAGATCTCTGGGCATCTGAAGTCTAAACAGATGGGGCAAACAACATGTAGGTTTGCTTAGCCATTGCTTTTTGTCCTTTCTTCCTTTTTTAATAGCTGAAGACTCTCACTATCTCACTCTCACTACCACTTCCAAAAATGAAAAGGCCCTGAAAAGTAGAACTCCTTTTTTGACTAGTTAGGGATATTAGGCTTTCTTCTAGATGGGCTACAGATATCATTTTGGCTTGGAAAGACACTCCTAAGAGAATATCAGTGCTTGCCTAGGTTGTTTTTTTCCCTAGCGGTCTTAAAGGCATTGTCTGTTTGTCATAATTCATTGGTATTTATATGTATGGAGTGTCTTAATTTACAGATGAAAACCTAAAGAGTTGGGGCTCTATTCAAAGCAAGTTCTTATTCCTACTTAAAGCAAGTCTTGTATTTTGAGATGATTAGCTTAGTTGTGACAATACCTGAGGCACTTTTTGCTTACAAATCGGTTTTGCAGGAGGATCCTTCCACCATGGTGGTAATAACACAAAGATTAAAATGGTAGTCCTGACTCCAGTGAGCTAAATGTTTGAGCAGTAGGTTAGTTGATCATATTGCTGTACATTGGAGTTTCACATGCTTGTTTGTGTTGAGTTTCAGGTAGATAGAAGCATATGAATAAATGAAAAACATGCATTAGTTGGAGAGAGAATTTTTTAAATTTTCAGTATAATTCAGACTCTGTATACATACAATTTACTTTGTTATATAGATCCAGATTGATGATTATGTAGCAGAAAAAATCTATGGATGGTTTTTCCTTCTTTGAGTATGTATATATGAGTGTATGTATAGATACATACACAAATAAAAATGGGTTAATTTAGGAAAAGTTTCTGAAAATTCTTCTTAAAGACTGGATGAAAACCCTGCTTAAGTGGGTTGTATTAGTGATGGGACCCTCTCACAGTAAAATGAGCTTTGCTGTAAGTATGATCGAACATTGCTTTGCTTTTCACACTCCTAATGTATGTGTTGCTTGCCTGGTAACCGTGCCTAAAAGGTATGAAGTCATAAGCAACCATTAAAATGTTTCGTTTCCCAGCTTGTAAATATTGCATTTCTCACAGATTGGAGTGAAATCCTGTCTTATGTTTCTTTTTCATCCACTTCACATCCATAGGGATGCAGCATTTGTGAAAGAATCAATTATCCATTTGTTAGTCAGAGGAGTTTTACAAATTATACATTAGCAGATTGATTTCTCAGGCTCATCATTGAGGGACTGGTAGTATAAGGTGGGTTGATGAAGAGTGTCAGGGGAGAAGGAGTTGCCACAAAGAACACAATTAAAAGAAGCTTTCTGAGTGGCTGTGAATTTACTCCTAATTGAAGAGCTGACATAATCCATACTAAGTGTGTTTATTTGAAGCATTTTATATTAGGCAATTGATTATCACATGAGGTACATTTTTTGGTAGATACTTGTTTTTTCCTTTAAATTTAGGATTTTGCAAAAGCCTGTGTTTAGATCTTTATGTGCGAGATGCCTGCTAGCTTTTTCTCCCTCTCCCTAAACTTTTCTTTCTTCCATTAAGGTAACATTTTTTTTGTTCTGTAGTGTCAGCTTGACATTATTGATTTTGAGCAGTCAAACTTACTTACGTTGTCCAGAATTCCAAACATGTCTCCATCAGAAAGAAAACTGCAGCTAATGGAAATTCAGCTGAAGGCATTTCTTCCTTCCTTGCCAGAACTTCAACACTTTATGAAATTCTGAAGCTGCTCCCAGGTTAATCATTTCAGTGTGTTTCCCTCCCCAACTAACAGAATCCTTCTTGATGCCAGGTTTGAATTATGTTGCTTTAGAAATACTGTGTTTGTTACTATTATTTATAAAGTACTGAAAGTATCATTGTGACCACAAAGAAAATGTGCGTTTCTACTTGTTGGGCCTAAAGCTAGGTGTCCTGATTAGGTTAAAAAAAGACTATCCAATGTAGTGCTAATTAAATCATTATTAGTAGTTTCCTCAACATTGTATATGAAGCTACCTGTGGGTATATGGCATGGAGTTTAAGGTCAGATAGTCTCTTAATTGAGTAATATTTGCATGTATGATATGTTCCTAATTTTTGAGATTGACACTTTGACCTCGGATGGCTGTTGTAATTCTTAATTATGTTTGTTTAAATGTAATGCATGTAAATTTCCCCACCCATTTAAAATATCTTCACAACAGTCAACTGACCAAACCCCGGAGTATATCCTACTTCTAACTTTATCAAATGATCTGTCCTCCAGATTGTGATAAGTTAGTGACTACCTGTGTCCTCTTTAAGCTTGTATGATTCTTTATCTTTTGTTGACCTGTAGGTGTGGAATTTGCAGAAAGGGCGTTTATTCTCTATGGTGTAAAACCCCAAAGCTGGGGGCTTGTTGGCAGGCAAATTAGCTGGAATAAAGTTTTAAAAAAAAAAGATTTCTGAAATATCTAAATTATTCACAGGGTCTCCTCAGGATGTAAAGAAAACTAAATTTGAAAAGATAACTAACTTACCTAACTGGCATAGCAGTATATTTATAAAACTAAATTATATGAGAACATTAACTGGAGCTAATTCTAGAAGAAACACATTGGTTTAAATAACATATGTACCAATTTTATCTGTGTTCTTTTATTTCTGATTTCCTGAGTTTTTACATACAAATCTTAAACAGCTTTCCACTGAAATGTAGTTCTGGAAATGGTAGGCTTGACTGTTACTCAGCTCTGAATGAGAAGATCCTTGCATTAGCTAGTATTGCTGGAACTTTACTTTAAAATGCATTTAATATTCAGCCTTAACTGTTTTTAAGTTCATATTCTATCATCACTTGCTGAGCTCTGTGAGGTAAAGTCAGTGAATAGTGTCGTAGCGAATAGTGCCAATTCAACTTGAGATTACTGTATTTGCTTTGAATTTATTTGTCTTCCCTATATAGTGCAGGCAATAAGAAAAAAAGAATTGGAAAAAGGGGAAGTTAAAAGCAACTGGTGGAAGTTTTGGGCATGCAAAAGGCATGTAACAAGTTGCCAGTTATATGCAGTGTTACGAAATACTCTATCATCAAATTTCTTCTTAACAAATACTACTGAAGTATTGCGTGCAGTTTTGAATGTGAATACTGTGGAATCCCCTTTTGCCCACTGACAACGTTCTGCATGTATATAAGGAGAGGGTTTGCCTTGCTAGGCACTGTTTTGTTACTTGAGTGCAATCACACATTTAATCTCCAAAGTACGCCGTGTGGTTTTCAAACCACAGCCTGACAGATAAATTCCATCATCCTGCTCCTCATCTTCAACTCTTATGTGAGGATAACTTGCATAGTCTACATTGCCTACTTCCTGCACTTCATTTTTTCTCAAAATCAAACTTTACCAAAGCTTTTTGGCAGCAAAATGGGAACAGTGCAGGCTATAAGACTGAGCTGTCCACTCTTCTGTTGTGTCCTGTTTTGTTTCTTTTGTCTCAGGCTTTGTTGCAGTGGAGTGTCTCCAAGAAGGCCCATCACAAAGGAGTGCTGCTAGATCTGCTGTTGCTATCATGTCAGCCCTCTTGGCAGGTGTAGGTGCTGGAAAGATGAGAAGAATATGGCCAATTGAACACTGTACCTTGGCATGTGACCTTGTGTCAAGATGGGGCTAATCAAGATGGACTTTTTGCCTTTCCAATTACAGACTAGTAATAAAAGAAACTTTGTGAGAAAGTTGTGGCAATGGCAACTTAGATGCAGCCTAGAATGAAAAATCATGCAACTTCTATGATGAGCACAGTTGAACTTTTTGTGCTTGTCCTTCCAGAGGGCAAGAGTTGTTTCTTATTGCAGAGAGAACAGTGGAGATGTGCTGGCTTTTTTTTTTTTTTCTTTTCCCCTTTTTCCCTTAGACACAGTCAAAATCTCCTCTTGCACCTTGATGAGCAGACCTGAAGTTTAGAAAGGCATTTTTAAGGTAAGGCAGGAATAAAAGTTATGCTAGCAATTTTTATGAAGCTTCTAGAAAACGAGACTTACAACTGACATTTCTTGGCTTACTCAGCGTCCTGCAGACCTGGGAGTAACCAACTGTGTATGTAGCCTCTGAGAAGGCTGTGCATGTAGCTTTCACAAAAATGTCAACCACACCAACAGGCAGATGGGTTGGAGCTGTGGTCCTCAGCTGACACCTCCAAATGTGTCAGGAGGAATGCAGCTGGAGAACCTGCACCAGCTGCCTGCACTGCTAGTGATGCCCTTGCTTCTGGATTTGAAATGCAGCAAGTCAGCGTAACCACTCTGCGGCAAACAAAAAAACTTCTGGACATCTTCCTCGTTAGTGCACTTCTTAGCAAACAACGCACAGCAGAAAGACCACTTTGTGATAGGCAGCAATTATATTACATAAATATTTCCGTATAGCATTTTGCAGTGACACAAAGTAAGACCAAGAATGATTTCTCCTGCACACAAAGAAGCAGGAAAGCAAAGGGCTGGCGGCATGCTTTTCCCAGCTCCTCTAGCAACTGTTGCAGTGCAGGGCTCGGTTGTTCAACCTTGATTATAAAGAAGCTTCTAGAAAATGAAATGCGTTTTGGGCATATATTCTTTTCAAGGCGAGAGAGAGGAAAACTTCATTTCCCTGAGCTGGATTTTTTTTGTGTGTGAAAGAATATGGGGAAACATGTCCAAAGGCTATGAAGACCTTAGTTTATCTCCTGTAGATTGTCCATTTGGACAGTATTTTTTTAAATAACTTTTTATGATGTATTTTTTATGTAATTCCAACTGCCATAGCATTTGTTAAGGACCTGTGATACTTTAGACAGTTTCATAACATCTAATGTGACCCCATGACTCCAACATTATTCCAGTGACACTTTTCACACAAACGTGCGATTAATTTCTCTTTTACCAAGCTCAGAGCCACAGAAGTGATCTGTTTTGTGGTTCGGTCCATTCATAATTTTATGAGAGTAAGAAAAGTTGTTCTTAAACATGTAAGAGAGACTTGGGTGAAGATCCTTCAGTGATGTTTGAAATGATGAGATATTTGTTAGAGGGTGAAATCCGGATCATGGTACATAAGAAGGCTCTTGGTACTTGAATATAATTGGATGGGGGTTTGTATGCAGCAGAATATGCATCACATCACCCAAATGATGTTATAAGTTAGTCATCAGCACTTAAGGTAAGGATAGATATTTTAAGCTAAAGGCAACAGTAACAGATGCTATATACCCTATAGATGAGAACCAGTAGTGGATCTGGATATGGAAAGTAAAATTTATTACATTGGGGCACTCTTCAGGTTTTACTCAGTATTTGTCTGCGAGCAAGTACACCTGTGTTGCACTTTAATACTTTCTAATACTTCTGAGAATACCATTAGAGGTGGAAATAAAAGCAAAAGAAGGGATTTGAAAGGAGAAATATTTATGAGTATAGTCATCAGACCAAGCCAGAAGAATTTTCAGTTGCCTAGATGCTTGTGTAGTCAACGTGTTTTATGCTGAGTTTTGATAGCAGGAGTAGTTCTTAATGAACAGCTGTGGTGCACAAATGCTCAAAATCTGGGAGTCTGGCACTTCATGAGAGCTCCAGAGGCCCAAGGTGCGTAAAAAATGTCAAATTTCTGGTAAGCAAAAGGCTGGAAAGAAGGCTGTCTTTGGGTACTATCATAGAAATAATTATTGGGGGTGGGGGTGGGGAAGGAGTGTTGATTTGTGCAGCTAAACATTACACAGCTGTTAACACGTATATCTCACAAAGTGTGGGGGGCGTGAGAGCATGTGGTTGGTGATAAACTTTGAAGTCAACTTTAGAAGTCTGTCTTTCTTTTCTTTCCTCTCTCTAGAGCCCAGTGAAGATAAATCAGATCAGCCTGGATGAAAGTGGAGAGCACATGGGTGTTTGCTCGGAAGATGGCAAGGTACTACAACATTTGTATATTTAATGAGGTAGCAGGTAGCCCTCGGTATTATATTTGAGATAATTATGATACCTGCGGAGGTAATTCCTGCATTTAGCACCGCCACTTTGACCAGCCATTTTGAGAACTGGACTCACCTTTGAATATTCAAAATTAAAGGCAAATATATTTTGTACAAATATGCTGTAGAAAAAGTAATTACAAGAATGTCAATAATATAACTGGTATTAAGCTGATTAACAGCTATGGCAGGAGGACATGTCACCTTAATCATTACTGCTGTGCCAGTTATACTTCAGTGACTACTCTGCTGTTCCTGCAAGACAGTAGTTTAATGCCTTTCTGCTATAAATCCACAAAATTGGATTTTGTGGGCATGATTTCTGTGGGCTGGTGGTTTTCATTTTCACACGTTATGAATGTTTCTCTTGAATTATAGAATCTTTTGATAAGCAATCATAGTTTATCAGAAAAATAAAGTCTCTTACAACAACCACATTAAATAAATGTAAAATCAATATATGTACAGTTTCCTAAAGAACTGGCACCTACTTCCTTGACTGAGGACATATATCATTTGTGCAGTGTATAACTAACAATTATCAGTGCTTCTCTGGAATGTTGAGCTGTGACATTTAGTGGTTTTGGTGATTGATTTTCCACTTATAAGAATGTCTTTTTTGTTTTTAAGTCAATGGCAGGCTTTTCTAATGTTGGTGTGCAATGATAAAATTATAATTCGCAGGATATATTTAAGCTTCTTTTTTAATATAATGCTCATATACAAATGTGGTGCATTAAAAATCATTTAAATAATTTCTCAGTACCCACCTGACTTACTGAGAAGAACATTCTTACAGAGCAGACTGGAGAGGAGGAGGAATGTCTGTGAACTTAATGAATGCATAGAAGTTCTATAAATTAAAATTGGATTTTGCAGTAGGAATGGGGGAAACAACTTCTTTAGACTATATGGGCTTGAGTTTTTTCTTTCCAAATAGATGGTTTTTTTCCTCATCAGGCAGACAGCCAGTTTATGTATCCAAGCCTTTTGTTTCACAGAGATATCTTGATGTCAGTATCTTGACACAGTAATTGGGATACTAGTGACTATCAAAGTGGGTTGTAGAATTTTATAGCCTGTGAGAAACACAGCAAGAGTGTCCTAATTGTCTAAGCAAGATAAGGAGAGGGTCAGTAATTGTGTAAGGTAATAAAAACGTTGAGCTAGCACTGTTGGTTTGGGTGTTTTGAATGATGGGGGGAAGCAAGTGGTTGCTGTAAGAGCTCCTCAGTTGTTTCTGGGTAACTGACTTGAAATATGAATGTAGCAGTGTAAGACTACAAGCCACACGTGCATATATATTTTTTTCATATATTAAATTAATATTAAAATACATACTTTATTTTAAAGAAATCTTAAAAAAATCCATAATCTCTACTCTGGTGTGGCTGTATCTGAACAGATTCCAATACTTTAAATGGTGAATCTGTCTTCGTTCAGTGAAATCGCCAGTAGGTGACACACCATACAAGTCGGTCTAAAGTGTGGTCCCCAAAACAGGGCTAATTCTGGTAATGCTTTTGACGCAGGGCTGGGGTATCACAAGTACAATATTCATTATATTTGCATTCATATAGTCCAGGGACATTAATGCTTCATCATCTTCTGCACTGAAAAGCTGACTGGAGATTTGGAAGATCCATTGGGGTTAGAAGTTAGACTTTCCACTTGACACAGAAAGTTGTGTCTCTGTGAAAGAATCCACCTCTAAAATGGGTGAAAATACGTATTTCCATATTGTGTCACTGTATAAGAAAATGACATAAAATTCTTGACAAGATAATGTAGCACTTCCATATTTCTGGGCCATAACAAAATTGTAACATAACATTCCATATAACTCTTTGATTACCACAGTGGGAGCATTCGTATTGTAATAAGTTAAATACTTATGCAAGTGGTTGCAAAGTCATTATCTCAGCTGGATTTCAGTATTTTTACTTATTTTTTGTTTGTCTTTCACTTTTTCCCTTTTTTTTTAAAAAAAAGCTTAGTTTTCTTAAATCAGTTTTAAACAAAAAAAAAAGAACATAATAAAAGGGCCAGTAAATTTTGAGCCTACTGGGTTGATGCAAGTGTTTTCTGCCAATTAATGAAGATATGTCCTCTAGACAATAGGTAAGGAGTGCATTTTCCCATATCAAAGTGGATCCAATATGACGGAATGGAAACCATTTGTCTTCTCGAAGGAGGGCATTATGATGAGAACCCCCTCCTCATTTCTGTTCTGTTGTCTGATGTATTTTATTTTACTGCTTTTTTCTTCCTTTTCACGCTCTGAAACTAGACTTGGACTAGCTGCGTTTGCTGTGAAGGGGGCATGGCAGCACAGTACAATTCTGTTGGCGGGGGAAAATAGAGTTTTGAAATTCTAGGTTATAAGAGAAGAATTCTGGTGCTGAAATACATAGACGGGGAAGCAGGTTCTTTTACGTTACGTTTGTGCCAGCTTGTATGCTGTCATGAAAAAATAGGATCTGACTCCCAATTTTGCTAAAGCACTTTTATATCAAAATGCAACAGCAATATAACTTGCACTTTTTTTAGCTTGTAGCTTTCTTTTATAAAAAAAAATATTTAAATGCCATGTGCTTAACATGTTTTTGTGTCATCCTTAGTGCCTGCAACAATGTTTGTATCAGGAATATCCATGAATTACCTTGATTGTTTTTAAAGAAATGTGGCTTGTAGAGAAAATGTTTGTTTTCTTGCCTTTTGATCACTGAAGGCTGGCTGTTTCTTCCGCACTTGGAAACAAAGAAACAGCTAAGTCTGCATGTAGTAGAGTGGTGGATTCTTGATATTTAAAATTGAAGAGGACTGGCAAAAGGTAGTGGATTGTCCTCATGAAATCTTTTTTCTGGCTACCCAAAACCATTATAAGCTGAGTGGGGACTGAAAGTAAAAATAGATAAAACCAATATAGGTTTGTAATATCAAAAAATCACTTTCTCTCTGAAGAATAAAAGACATCACGAAGTCATAAACTGTTACACAATGTCCCTAGAGTAAACATGATAACAGGTATTTTATGCTGAGTTGTATTTTCCTCTTTAGTTAACTGGCTCTTAAAGGAATATCATATTGCCATGTTCAATGCAGTATTATGAAAATGTTGAAGACATTATTGCTAATGTTAATTTTAATTAATTAATTTTAGTTTCAGAGGGGTGTTGTATCGTCTTTGAGGATTTTACCTCTGTGGAATTTGCAATGTTGTTTTAATGCTGTCCTTTTTCTTCCTCCTTTCTCCTCTCTTATTTTCTCTTTCCTCTGTTTCTTATTTTATTTAGTCTGTTATGTTGGATATCCTGTGCCAACTGATGAAAACAAAAATGCAGAAAACAAAATCCTCTAGACATCAGCCTGACGGTTTTCTAGGCTTACAGCCAGGCCCAACTCAAATAAAACCCTTTGGTTGGCCTACATAATCACAGCTTTGTGATGCATCTCACTATCTCCAAATATTGATTTTCCAATCCTTTGGAGCAGTAGCTCAGCCCTACACAGTGCATGCAGCAGTATTTTGAAAGCGTGTTGTTAGAGGCAGTATGTTCGCTAATGAGTAATGGACAGAGCTGATAATGCTGCTTAGGAGATGTTTCCAGGAGACAAGCTTGAAAGGGAGATGAGGTGGTTTAAGATGTTTTTAACTTCACTGAGACTGCTGAACTTTGAGCCACTCTGAGGATGGCTTAGTTCCTCAGCAATGGCTAGTCTCTCTTGCAGTTTACCTGAAGTCTAATTTTTTTTACTCTGTCTGCTTGACAGTACGCAGGAATTGTGGGGCATCTTGTCCTCTGAACCGATCTTTTCAGAACCATTAAGCTTAATTTTTTTTTGTGGCCCATTACTGGTATTTTCTGGCTCTGTTCTGCAGATCTTTGTCTAATGGATTTTTATTTTATATTATGATTATTTTTTGGTTTTCCCGCTGAAGGAGTCATGGTGGGGATGGGGGAGAGAGAGAAGAAAATAAGGTTAAATGATCTCTTAGATCTTTGAGTCCAATGCAGAGTTACTGAAGGGTTTACCTTTTCCGGAAAATAAAGATGAATGACTAAACTTGTCTGAGAACCTTCTTAAGTAGATTTGCTGTCAGATAGAGTTCTCCACTGATTGCTCCACAGAATGGTCTCTTCTGTCCCTTCTCACACCACAAGTGTCCATCCCTACTGGGGTGATTTTGTTCTGACAGCTTCTGGCAGTGGATGGAAACCTCTTTAAATCATAATGAAAGAGCAAACCAGTTATTATTTGTGGAACTCATAATTAGTAAATCTATTATTAGTTCTTGGCCATAAGTCTTTGGCCCTATTTTACTCTTAAGTTCTTAATGAACGAAATTGTCAACTGTCTCATCTGAGAAATTGGGGAAGGGAATGTTACATGTTGAATGAAGAGACATGAACCCAAAAGAGAAACCCAATTCTGTAGTCATAGCATCTAAGTCTAATAATATTTCTTAACACTTAATACCTCTGTGCCAGTTTAGTAAGTGAAGAAAACATATAAATATGTTAATTCTCTTGGTTTTAGTAACATACTTTGTTGGTGTTTTGGTTTCGGGGGGTTTGTTGTTTTTTAATGTTGAGTCTTCTTCAGATGAATTAATTCTGATGGGCTATTGTTATAAATTCAGTGCTGACTATTAAATGTACTGAGACATCAACATAGATGAAAAGGGAGGAATCTTCAGAGAAGGACATTTCCAGTGGTCATGGAACAAAACAAAACAGCACTGAATGTGCTTAAGAGGAGGAAAGGATGCCAAGAAACATATAGGACGTGATTTTCAGACCGGTTTTGCTTTATTTGTTTTTTTCTTATGTAAACTGTGTGTTGCTTGGAGGGGAAAAATTCCTGCAGTTCTTTCTCAGAAAGGATTTTTAATTTATCTTCCCCGAATGTTATTATGTTGCTCTTACCTTACTTAGATCAGTATCTATTAAACAGTTTTAATCAGCCTAAAGCAAAAGAAGCTTGTCGTTTTTGCTGTATTTATAACAAAAAACCCAAACAAAAACCAAAAAAAAACCAGAAAAAGATTCACTTAAGTATTTTTGCACTGCTGCAAATACTTAGAGATGTGCCACAACAGAAGCCCAAGATGTCTCAGTTAATTCTGAGCTCTTAAATATGACTTCTCTAGGAAAAGAATGAAACTGGTAGTGTTCACATTAATCTTGTAGCCATTAGTGATTTACATTGATCTTTATTTGTCAAGTCATTATTAGGTAAATATTTTTATTATTTTATATACTTCTTTAGGTGCAAGTGTTTGGATTGTATTCAGCGGAAGAGTTTCATGAAACATTTGACTGTCCTATTAAAGTAAGTGGTTGTTTTAATCTTTAGTAATTGTGTTGTTGTTGTCTTTAATAGCACAAAGGTCACATTGAATCTAAATGAGAGAGAGGAACACCACTTCCTTGAAATGTTATTTAAGTCACTAGGAAATAGTTATCTATCTCAATATAAAAGCTTTAGATGCGGTTAGTCAGGAAGAAAGCCGATCTTGGTTTTGTAAGAAGTAGTATTGAATTTTTCAAATACAAAACGCAAAGTGAAAGAGAAATAGTCCTGTTTCAGCTCTTACCTGTCTCAACATATTTCTTTCTTTGTAGATCTGTGATACAAATTCTGAGGTTTCTGCTAACTGTGCAATCAATATTTTGCAACCAGTTCAGATCTCTTAAACCCATCTTGAGATAAGGCAATGGGTGGCAATGCTGAGGTATCCCGTCTGAAGGGAAAACTTGAGATATACTTTGCTTGAGAGACATGGGGCTGCCCGGCTCTTAAAAAGGACATCTAGTAGGCATGTGGGAAGGTCTTGCTTTTTTAACAGAGATGTTTCATGCAGGAGGAAACGTGGTGTGGGCGAATGATTTCGTTGTGCTGCTTGGGGTCTTCTGTGTTGCAGCTGCTCTAGATGGGGAGAAAGGAATAAACTCATTAAGCTTTCCTTGTGCACTTTAATTCAGATGCAAGTCTCTTGGCTCCATGTTCCTTACTGTTCTTACAGCTGGATCTGCTACACGTAGCATGCAGCACATACAGCAAAGAGCTGTTAAAGGTGTGTTGATGCTAACGAGGTTGTTCTGCAGCAGGGCTGAGGTGTGTGTGCCCTCTAGGCAGGTCCCAAATGAGACTTACTCAGGGTAACCGTTGCTCGAAGCAGTCCAGTGCTGCACGGTCCCAGTTCTGCTGCCAGCTGTGCAGAAAAAGTAGTTGTTTGGTGTAACATGGCCCTCAGTGTCAGGTGTGGGACTTCTTGTGTGCCTTACAATATGCAGTACTTTCATCTTTTCTAAGAAAAAAAAACTGAGAAGTCTGAAAGAACTAGGCTCTACTTCAGAGAAATAACCTTTTGCCAAATATGAAGTATTACAGCTGAATTATCTAGTTTAAAAAGTGATGTAATGCTCCCTGTGAACTCTTATTTAAGCCACAATCCTCTTTTTTTTCATCTCTCTCACCTTCCTGCCCCATACTCAGATTGTTGCTGTTCATCCTCATTTTGTAAGATCCCACTTCAAGCAATTTGTAACAGGAGGCAAAAAGGTAAGCAATCATCATGTAATGAACTTAGTCTATCTTTAAACAGATTTTTAAAATGTGATTTTTAACACCTGGAACAATGAATTCCGCTTTTTCCTTGTCCTTATTCATTGTATTCCAGAACATTCTTAATTAAGACTATTTTGGGGGGAGGGTTTCACTTTTAGTACTAAAAACATGTTGCAACAAGTTAAGCTTCAGAGTATAAATACTTCTGTCTGCATAGTTTGGAAAAAAAGTGACATTTGCATTTTTTCCAATTCATTTTTATTTATTGAGGTGGGAGCAGAACTTAGACCTTAATACTGGTCTTTGGAAATGTATGTTGGTCTTGATGTTTGAGATTTTTCTTTTGCTTTATCTTTGGGTGATTTTTTTTTGTTGTTGTTGTGGGGGTTTTTCGAAGTAAACAAACACAAATATCTTCAGTAGTTCCTGTTCATGGCGTGGGGTGTTTTTATTTGTTTTTGAAGTAATTCAGGGGGGCTCTTGGTAAATTAAAGCTCCTGCTTTTTCAAGTTCTTGTATCTGCGTAGTTAGTCTTCTGCTAGGAGCAGTTGTTATTTTAGATGTGTGTTATGATCTCTTATTGATGTAGGGTGCAATTCTGACTTCCAGATTAGGGCTGCTTCCAGGTCCTACAAGTATTTTTTATCACATTACATATTTTCAGTCAAAATAGGAAAAGTTTTATTTGGAACAGTTTCTTGAATTCATGGAATTTTCCTGTTGCCTTTTCTTACGAATTAAGGATGAACAAGCCTTACTTATAGATGCATCAAACCGAATTTTTTGTTTGGTAGGAATGGTTGGACTTGATGATCCAGTGGGTCTCTTCCAACCTGGTTATTCTATGATTCTATGTAAGAAATACAGACTTCTGGTGCTGGATACAACTTAATTTTCATTAGAGGTTCAATATATTTTGAAGCATAGTTGTGTCTTACTTTGCTTTTTAAGTGGTGTGTATGCCTGACACCTTTTGCTGGCTGGTTGGAGTGGGTGTTGTCCTTAAAATAACACACAGTCAGTGTATGTCTTTGTCAGCCACCAGTTTGTGAAGCTTTTTAGTGCTGATAAAAGTGGTATGGTAAGAGAGAAACAGGGAATTAATAGAAGAGTGTTCCATCAGGTGGTAAAAGAGCTTGCATTCACCTGATGCCGAACAGAAAAAAACATCAGGGAGTTAACACATTCTCTTTGGTTATCTTTGATTACTTGACAGGTTGTTTTATTCTGTCCTCTGGGGAATGATATACTCACTCTTAATGCATTCATTTTTTGCTGAGGAACTTTACTCTTCAGGAAAACTTTAATTGACATCTTAACATAAAGTATTTAGCATTGGAGTAAATGTCCCTCGACACCTATAATTTGATATTATCGATACATAAAACCAACAAATAAAACCTCCTAGCCTCATGGTAGAAATCTTTCCCCTTTTCTTCTTTTTTTCCAAAAGGAATATATGTACCTGGATAAAGGCAGCAACAAAATGCTTTGTGAAAATTCCAAAAGTTAAATTCCACCCACTTAATTTTCAAAGATTTTTTTTTTTCTGAGAAGCAAAACGCCTTGGAAAACATAGCTGATTTTTATTTACACCTTTCCTTAATATAAAGCCAAAGAGCTATATGAGGGCAGCAGGCAACGAGGAGCTGGTCTTCAGGAGGAAGGAGGAGGCTGACTCTCACCTTGTGTCTGTGGGTTGTGTAGTTGAGTGGGCCCCTTCAGAGAGGTGGATGGAACCTCCAGTGACTCCTGAGATCTCTTTTAGCCTTTGTGTGGACACAATTGACTTCATAGCTGATAGCAGGTAGTGGTGGCAGATATGCTACCTGTCTTCCCCAGATGCACCAAGGCAGGGATACCAGTAAAGATGGAGATAAGGCTGTCCTCATTATGAATCAAGCTTAAGAGAGGAGCTTTGATTAAGGTCCTCATGCTATGCTGCCTGCCTGAGCTGCATAGTGTTAAGTGTATGAACTTTTCACCCAAAGGGTTGCGTGGTCTGTCTTTGGTTATTATTGTTCTGTGAGATGGTGACATATTGTAAATTAGTGTTTTAAGTGTTGGGATTTTTTTTAATTGTTTGCTAAGATAATTTGAGCAGATAAAAGAACCCAGAAAGAAATTTGGTTCCTCAAACCCCTCTAGTTGCATTATGAACGTTGTTGTCTCAGAATATAAGAAAAATGTTCTTGATTTCCTACTTGAATTTCATGTTAAATTTGGTTTAAAATGAAACAAAACAAAGACACTACATATCATACAGGCAGCAAGAACTTGCCCCCCCTCCCCAACCATAATGCTCTGTGTTTTTTCTTATCGCAAAAATATCTGCTTAATTTTATTTCCAAGCATCTGCCTCAGTAGGATCCTTTATGAGTGGGTGAGGGAGCTTTGACTATAAATTACCACCTCCTTAATTTTTTGAGAAATACACAGTTCTTCATAACAACATAAAACATGTAAACAATACACTTTTCAGTTCAAAGACCCACCGCAAAGCATTCTGCAAATGTTCAAGGTGAGTAACAATCTCTTTTAAAACAAAGAAGAAAAGTCTATACAGAGGGAGGGAAACAAGTTAAGTGATGTGCTTCAGGCATGTGTGGTGCAAGTCCTCACTTCCCGACACAGGTGGATGTTTGGAACTTGGGTGAGTTGCTGTGTGATGCTAAGATTTGCCACGTCTTATAAGCTCAGCCTCACCTAAAGCTGACTTAAGAGCAGTGCTCCCTGGGGTAACTTTTTAAATCACTACAGATTGTTGGAGGCTTAAATCTACCATGCATATGGTTGTACAATTGATTAATTAGGCACATACTGGAATCCTCTAAGAGTGATTTTCTCTAAACTGTATTATGAATATAAACAGGTTTAAATTGTTTGCTTACAAGAAACTAGTTTTTAAAACCAAAGAACTTTCATTAAACTTCGGATAATATCGTTGCCTTCTTCTTTGGGCTGGAAAAGTGTTTTTTCATCCCTTTCTTTTTCAATGAATGCAAGTTATTTGTGTCTAGAAACAAGTCAGGTACTGTGGAAATATTGACAGGATCGCAGTGAGAAGCAATAGATACCATACTAAGTAGCGGCACTTCCCTGCTCCCCTCCCCTTATCTCTGCAATTAACTACAGCACCATCGTGGTGACTTGGCAGATGATGGTAACCCTGAAATAATAATACTGTATATTGTAAATAACAGGGCATTCCTGTCCAGAGCAGAGAGTAGAGCTTCAAAGCAAGGCAAAAGACAAATACTGTGCTATTGAAAGCCATAAGCATCTACCTTTTAAAAAAGGGTCTAATCTTAAAAAATAACAGGGTAAAAGCCAGCTAAATGAGGGTGCTAAGGCTGAAAACAAGGTGCTGTTTATTTAACCGTTAGAGTACTGGTCTTTCCCAACACATTGACTAAATGAACATTATTGCAATAAATAAATAAATATTGCAATAAAGTTAGAAGGTTAAAGAGGCTGAAATAACAAAAAGAGGATATTTCCATTCCAAAGTCAAGGTATCAGCTGCTGTAACTTATGTAAAGATAAATTAGGAGAGCAGGACAACCTGAAGTTTCTTTCTTGGCAGAAACATTGATGAGACTCCCTATTTCATGTTTTCATTAACGTCGGTAGCCAGACACAAAGGTTTTTGTGGTAAAATTCCTAGGAGAATGAAACCCCTGAACTGACTGAATCATTGCTATATGTGTAGTAATTAAGTTTTTTTGAGGGGTTTCTCCACTCAGCATGGTAGTGGGGTCCCAGCACAATTTAGCAAATAACTTCTGGAGTCAATATGGAGTAAGATACTCAATATCTTAAAGGATTTGGCTCCTCCTTTGCCTAGGACATACATTTTGTACAATAAGTTTTGATTTTGAGAGGAGAACTCATTGCTCTCCACAACTACCTGAAAGGAGGTTGTAGAAAGGAGGGAGCTGGCCTCCTCTCCCAAGTGACAGGAGACAGGACAAGAGGGAATGGCCACAAGCTCTGCCAGGGGAGATTTAGGCTGGACATTAGGAAAAAATTTTTCACAGAAAGGGTCATTGGGCACTAGAACAGGCTGCCGAGGGAGGTGGTTGAGTCACCATCCCTGGAGGTGTTTAAGGCACAGGTGGATGAGGTGCTAAGGGGCATGGTTTAATGTTTGATAGGAATGGTTGGACTCAATGATCCGATGGGTCTCTTCCAACCTGGTTATTCTATGATTCTATGATTTGAGTATCCAATCTGAAACATTTTAAGGGTAGGGAACTCAGATATAACTGAAAATTTACTGTCAGTAGTCACATCTTTATATTTATCTTTGTCTACATCTACTTCATACATTTATATTATATATATATGGTGGAAATAGGGATAAAACTTATTTTTTAGTGGGATTGTTATTTCTTTTGCTGAAGAATGATTAGATGCACTAATAAAACTGGTTTTCAGAAACAGATGTGTCTAAATGTGTTTGTCCTGTTTATCCTCACAGAAATATCATCTGAGGATATCAATGCCTGTGCTTAAACATTAAAGTCTCATCTCTTTGCCTGTGTTATGAAAGCAGAGAGGACTTAGCATAATCTGGGGCATATTTATTATTACATATAAAAAAAAATCTAGAATACTGTTTCAGAGTCCTGAGCTGGACCATGGTGTCTCCTGTCTGAGACATGGAACAAGTCAATCAAAATTCCTTTCCACTCCAGACAGAGCATTGTCATATACAAAGGAAGGATAGTGATTGTGAACAGTGCACAAGCAGGAAGAGAAATAGCAATCCTGAGGATCTGCAGCTGCTGTAATGGGTAGTGGAATTTGTATGTTAAAGTGAAGTCTGCCAGCGAATATCTTAGCTTTTTTTTTTTTAATTGTCTGGTTTTTAGTGTCAGCAGATGCACTTCACTTTGTGAGTAAGTAGATGACCTTTACCTCTGAACCCCATGATACGTACTTCATAATAACTGGTTGGACTACTTTGACAAATTATTAAATTGTCAGGATGCTGTTTGCAGCACAGTACATTTTTAGAAAGCAGATAGTCAGCGGTTTGGCATTAGGTTGGGTAGAAGAGTACCAGAGAAGAAAGGCAGATTGCTTTGTAAGCTATAAAATGTCAGTCAGTAAATACTCAAATGTCTGGTTTAAGTGAAGAAAGAGTAAATACTGTGGCAATTGCTGTCCATGCATTCAATAATTTACCATAAGCAGGAAACAAACTGTAGCAGCAAGGAAAACAGGTCTGCAGTTTGCTTGCCGCAATAGATAATGCCTGGGTGTATCCCATATTATTGAACATATGAGACTTTGATGTGTAGTGATTTGCTGTTTGCCTAATAAGCAGATTATTTGGCTTACATTTCTTCTTTATTATTATTTGGATATGCATTTCTTTATCCTGGAAAGCAAAACATTCTCCTTGTGCTGTACCAAACAAATTTGGTTTGTGTGAAGACAGGATGAATCATAGTCCTGTGTGTGTAATCTGTGGTTGTGTCTTTTGCAAATGTCTCTGTAGAAAACTTTTTTCATTGCCTGAGGTGGGAAGCAAAGAGGATCTAAATATATTAAATGTGTAAGAGCTTGTGTCTCTGCCTGTGAGGCTGCAGGACTTGCTTTCCAAGGTGTTAACTCCATAGCTAATTGTGAATAGGCAACAGCTTGAATCCAACAGTTGAGTTAAGAGTAGAGACTAGTGAAAGTCCTATGGAATTTGTTTGGATTAAACTTCTCAAAATTTCTAGCTTGTCTGTCTATGAACTACAGCAGCAGCTTTTTTTTTGTATCTCATCGTCGCCATCACTTACTTCTCAGTGCTATTCTTGCCTGCCACTGCTTCCTTGCTTGATTTCCCTTGATGGCACATCCTGCCTTCCCCTCCAACCACACCCCAGCTCCTTAAACAACAGCGTTTTGTGACAGTATTTTGAAAACTCATCTTAAGTTGAAAACTTGAGGCTTACATTACTCTCTGCCTTGTTTGAGCTCATCCAGTCCATTGCTGTTTCAAACAGAAGTGATAATTTTTTATTGTTGCTATATATTTTCTTAGGGATGCAGGATTAAACAGTAAGTCTTGATGTGGCATGCTGTTCTGTGTTACTCTCAGATATCTGTTAATCTTGGCTGTGCCTGTAAATGTTGTTTTTATGCTGAAAACAATAAATGTCTGTAGTGATCACTTGTAACCATGGCAGTAGCATTTTAGTTTTGTGGTCTTGCCTGACTGAGAAGAGAATTGGTGACAAAGGTGAGAAAACCCAGAACAAATGTCACAAGTAGGCACATCTTCACATTCAGGCAAACAAAGAACAGGACAAGGAAAATACAAGGAGGTTTTTTTCATAATTTGCATTTTGTGAAACTAATCCAACAGTACTGCAATAAGGTATGGAAGGGTGACTCTTCCATTACAAATTGAAGTCTCCGGCTTTTTCTTCTGTAAAACTCCTGCAGGTCTTCACTGTGTTGAAACACAGTGGATATGCTATGCTTTAATAATAGCATGTTCCCTTTGAAACTTTTCACTGTGTGAGAGTAGCCATCTTTTATTGCAGTGTTTGGAAGGTGGTATCAGTAGTGGTGTGAAATTGAATTGAATCACTTCACCATATTGATGCTACCAAAGCTGCAATCATTGGCTTCTTTGTTCAGAGGATTGAGAATTCCTGTACTCAGTTTAAAGACTAGGATTTCATGTAATTAGTGTTAATGCTAATTGCATGATAGGGTCCATTAAATCCAAGCATTAGTATATTCTATTTATTGGATGCACTCTAAAATAGCTCTTTTTGGAGGAGGTTAATCTCCTGGTAGTGAAAGATACACAGAGATGTATTCACTAATCCAAGAGAATTATATCCACTTGTTTTTAAAACCACAGTGTCCTGCGCCATCCTCTTGTCTCACACATTTCAGTGTGTCTTTTTTCTTAAAGATGCAGTTGATGAGCATGAGCAGTTAAGAAGACTCACAAAATAGTGATCAGTGAAATATCAGAATATTGCAGTGTACTATGAAGAACTGTGGCTGGAGGTCCTCAAAGTCAAATTAATTTTAATTTTATTTTATTTCAGATATATTATCATGTTGCAGTACAGCAAGAGATGCTGACAGTTTGTTTTAAGCAGAACCGTATTGTAACAAAGGACTAGAATGATTTACCAGAGGAAATCTAAAAGGAGAAAATACAAAGTGTACTGCAGAGAATGCAAGAAAGTATTTTTTGTAGGTGCATTTGAAACATAAGTACTGTGAGTGCTGACTGACAAAATGTGGGATTTATGGGAAATAAAGCCCTAAAATATTTTCACCCCATCAAAAAGAGAAAGGGAGGTGGTAGGAGGAACCCCTCCAGATTTTTGTTATGTGTCTAACTTCTCTTCAAATTGTAGATGGCTTTCTGGTGTGATAAATATTCCAATATGAAGATAAAAAGGAAGACTGAAAAATAAATTAAGCTGCTTATTTTGAGAGGGATGCATTCAGTGGATAGTAGTTCCAAAACACACAGCAAAGTTCTGGGTTCAGTAATTCAGTTTCCAGGTGTCGTTGCTCTAAGAAATAGTAAATAAATCACATTATGTATATCAATAAAATGCAGATAATTGCAGTAGATAAATGAGTAAAGCATGTTTTGAAAAAAATTGTTTGTTTTGAAGCCACAATGTTGAGTGTCCTTTGGCTTCAACATTAAAGCTATTGCGCTTGCTGATATGAAATGGGGAATTCTGAGTGCTCTAGTGATTCAGATTCACTTTCCATCTTTATTGCAGGCTGCTTCTGCTGCTTTGGTCTGAGAATTTAATTAAGCATGTGCTTAGAGTTGAGCATAGACTGAAGCAAGAAATTTTTTTTTTTATTCTTTCTCAGGTCATTTATTTTCTTTGTGGTTTCTTATGCAGGAAGAGGGTCATGAAAAAGCATGATGCTCACCAGCCATGAACAGTAACAAAAAAGCTGCAAAGTGTCACTCCAAGTTCACTCAGTATCTTGTGTGTAATAAATAAATTTAAATCACAATTCAGTCACAAGCAGAAAAGATTCAACGTTCAGTTAATATAATTGACATCAGCCAGTCTTAGCATTTCACATCATTCACATCAGTTTTTGCAGCCTTGTCCAGTAAGTGCAGATGCAAATACTGTGTATTGTGCTACTGTCTTTATTGGACGATATTGAAAGAAGCATCCAAGTGACAATTCTTTTTCTGTCAAGCCTCTCTTTAGGAATTTGTTAAAAGTAATTTTCCTGTCTGGATCAGCACAGCTCTTAGTTTTTAATGACATCCTCAGCTTCTGAGTGGAACTAATTAGTTTTGACTGTGGGCTACTCCTGTGTTTCACATCCACCTTCCAGCCTGCTAATGGGGATTCCTATGTACTGCCCTATGAGTGTAGATGTTACCCCTGCTTTCAGTGTCTTGCTTTAGTTGCAGTAAACTGACATAGTTTATGAGAGTTTTGTTGAGTAGCCTTTCCTATGTGGAAAAAAAACCTTAGGCTATTTAAAAGGTAGGCGTTTATGTGAACTTCGTGAAGGACAGAGTCATTTTTGGTGGGGTTAATGTGGAAAGATACGCTTGAGTGAAAAGTTTGATGTCTGGAGCACACTTCACACAGAAGTTTCCCATAAACCATCCTACATAGCAACTGCTTTGAATTTTTTGAGAAAATACTTGTCATTTGTTGCCATCTTGTGGCTTCAGGATAGAAAAGCAGTCAGTTCTTGATGTTAAAATACCCTTCTTTTGTTAAAAGACTTTTTAAAAAAGTATTGGGGTCTTAGAATTTCATGTATTTGTGCAACTACAGGCAGGAGGAAAACATGCGTAAAAGCATGTATAGCCGGATCTTAGGAAATATTAGCAATATAGGTGCTCGATTTAGGTTTTAGTATGATAAAGGTCTTTGCAGGCAGCAGTTTTACACCTCTAACAGTCATTGCGCACTCATGTAAGCTTGAGATCAAATTGTGCATGTGTCTGTACGTGAATGTACTCGTGTAATCACCTGCAGGACTGGTACCTTGGACTGTGATCTTTGTAGATGCTTCAGCTTCTTAGGTGGCCTCCAAGCGCTGCACTTCGTATTGCTCAAAGTGAATCCATGTTACAATCCTGTTAAATAACTTCCTAAGCCCATACAGGAAGTAATAAAAGAGCAGTTGGGTTTTTCTTGTTGCTGCAAACTGTTTTGTAATGTCTCCTATGCATTTAGATATTCTAAAATACCTTCCCTGTTTGCAGAACCTGGTATTTCGCCAAGTTTTACAATCGGAAGCACTAATGGTACAGTACAGTTTGCACACGTGAGACTCACACATGGCATCTCTAGAGCCCTGTAGAAGGCCATGTAGTACCACATGGGGCAAAGCAAAAGACCAAAGACTTGAGTGTTTCTGGTAATTTTCGTCGAGTACACAAGGCCCATGGGATGCTTTTCCTATCTCCTGTTTTATGGTGGGAAGGAGCCTATCACCAGTTCAGTGGATAGGTGTGAAGAAGCCTGGTTTCTTCACCAGCTTTCTGAAGTGTTGTCACTAGTGCTGTAGGCTTAAGTTCTCAAATGTCTTAATTTCTTTATCCTTAAAATGGAAATAAATATAATTACTGTTCTCTGGAAAAACTCGATGGAAGCGCTACTTATTAGTATTATTATTAAATAACTTGAATTCTGTAGTATGCAGGATTCTTAATGTATACGTAGTATACCAAATATTTAATCGTATTTGCTTATGTTTTGTGATAAGTTTGTACTTTTCATTGCCCTTGATAATGAAGCAAAAAATACCTCCCATGTTTACACACAGCACTGTGTGACAGAAATATCTCTTGTACTTCTTCATAGTTGCTGTTATATGAAAGAGGCTGGATGAATAGATGGAAGCCTTCAGTTTTACATGAAGGGGAAGGAAATATAAGAAATGTAAAGTGGAGAGGACATTTAATTGCTTGGGCCAATAATATGGTAAGCATTTGTTACCTCTGTTAAATAAACAAAAATATTGCTGCATTACACTGATACATGACATGTTTAAATGTTAATTGCCAAAATATTCAGTTGAAAAATGGTACATTTAAAGAATTGAGGATAAAAGCTATTGAAAAAACAGTGGTTTAGATCCCATTTCTTTTGGTGTTTCCTGCTAGCTAGTCAGCATTCCCCATGTGGTTGCCACTTCTGAAGAAATTAAGAAAAGTAGCTCTATATAAGACGGTTACGGATGGCCACTACTGAAAACTCTTGTATAACAGAGTTCTGACCAGTGTAATTTATTGAAGCAAACTGTCTGAGGAAGAAATGCCAAGGTAACTCTTCTTTATATTAAAAAAACAGAACACAGTGACCACCCCCTCCTAAGAAAAAACCCAAACTTGTCTGGATTTTGTAATTTGTACTGAAGTGACATTATCATATGCACTTCTAATGATGCAGATTGTAAAAAAACATGGTAATCATTTCACATTTTGGTAGAACACTAGAAAAGGCTAGACTTAGGAGAAAATAGGCCCTTTAATTCTAAGTGTAATTCATATTTTAAGGGAAAACATTGCTTTCATGCTGAGCGCTGCATTTCACCTGTCTCTGTATATCTAATTGATGGGTCAAGGTCTGTGTTTTAAGGCTCAGCAGAGAGGGATATGTTTTAAGTGTGTGTCATGTCTAAATTCCAAAGTTGTCATTTAAAATGTGGTGAAAGTACTTCTGAAACATTAGCTCTTTTTCTAATGGTGTTTTTCCCTCCTGAAGGGAAGCATTTATTAAAGTTTTTTTAAAGCCATTGTTATTTTATTCCTTTAAAAACCAGTTTCATATGAAATCATTAGAGGTAGACTTCTGTTTATTTTTGCTACCCTTTAATAACTGCATTAGAATTGAAACTTCAGTGAATGCTTGATTGTCATAACATTAGCTCTTTTGAAGGCTTTGTTCTTTTCAGAGCCATACAATTAAAATATATATTCTAGGTGAATCTGCTAGGAATAGATAGGACATTTGAGGAGAGATATCCCTAGAGATGATGTGCCACATCAGAACACAGAATACTAATAAAATGTTGAGAGCCATCTGTCAGAGACAAAAAGCCATGGTCAGGGCCTATCTTTCAATGAAAAATGAAATGACACTTGCCCTCCAAAAGATTAATATATTTGGTTATTGGCCTTTCCCTTCCCGCTTTACCTTTTAAAAAATTTGTCCATCCTCTAGCAAGGTAGCAAGGCTTTGTGTTTCATTTTCTTTTTTTTTCTTTCAAAGTCACGGAAAATCTTTTGTAGCCTTTTTTCTTACTGTCTGTGCATGGCTACCTAGTTTTTATTCTTATGCCCTTTTTTTTGGCATAATGTATGTGAGCTTGTTGGACATTGGATATCCTGAGATGGACTCCAGGTTATTTAGGCAAGGTCTAATTCTGCTTGTCTGTTGCTCAGCTAACCCATGTTTGGTATGTGCCCTCTTCTTCCTCCGTGGCCAAGAATTAAGTTTTATGAATGGGGAAAACTAAAGACCATATCCTTAGAGGCATTAGGCTGCCTAACTCCCATCTGAACAGGTTCAAAGCTCTTTCATAATAGGAAGTTCACTCTGAAAGTTGTTTTGGTCCATGATGCAAATGGAATAATTTTAACTATAGAGTATTCTACTCTATTGATTTGAAAGGTGCTTTAAACGTAAGCTAGTCTATCCTATATACGATTTGCCACCTGGTATTAAAACAGAAGGTGTGATGTAGGACACTTATCTGAAAATAAACCCTGGAGACAAAATGGTAGATTAAGAAAAGACAACTTTTTTAAAATGCGGTTCAAGCAAGATTGCAAATTTTATCAGAGGAGCTTAGCAAACACAAAGCATAACCTCCTTGTTTATGTTACCCAGAGATCTGAGCTCTGTAAGTTGCAGCTGCTGGGTGCAAGTTTTTTCTGAAGCCTTGATGGCTGTTAACCTGAGACATGCCAATAGGATTGCATTCCACTCTCACAGATCTTCAGTGACAAAGATCACTGAAAAAAAAAAAATCTCAGCCCACCCCTATGCCACTTACTGCTCCTTGTGATTTTTTTTTTTTTTTAAAGGAGGTGTAAAACCTGACTTAGGTCGTGGTCCCCATGTTTAGACTCTCTTACTTAGAAACAGTTGAATCTGTGCAGCTGAGGACATAGAAACTCGCAGTGGGGGGGAACAGAAACAGGCAGGAGAATCTTTTAAATCGGTTTTGTCACTAGAAAAATCTTAACATGGAATGGCATCCTGGATGTTGACCTTTCAAGATCCCTTCCATCCCCTTTTCTGTGATCATGAAAGTTACTTTTGCTATTCACTGAGCTTAAAGGAATACCTACTAAAATGCTTTGTTTTCTTTTGAGGATTTTTGGTTTTAAATCACTAAGAATAGTCATTACTTAACACGACATTAATCTCCATTTTGGTATTGGAAAAGTTATAGCTCACCTTTTCTAAATGGCATGTAAAATTAATAGCTTTTTTTTTTTCTCTCCTCTCAAATGACTTTAATCTTCCTTTCTTTAAACTTCTTATTCTGTTAGTTTAGGAGATATCTAGTGGAGGCAGTGAAAAATCACAGCATGCAGAGCCAAGCATCATTTAAATATGCTTGCTTTTCTGTTGCAGTGTAAGAGTGGAAGTACATTTCTGGAGTAGTACAAGTTGGCTTCATTTATCTTAATGATCTGTTGCTTCACATCTGTTCTTTTCCCAAGATGGAAATTTCTGCTTCCTTACAGGGGCTTTTATGGAAGAGCTGGGATTTTTTCATTTCTCCAGCAGTACCAGCCCAACCAGATGAGCCAGTTCAGGACTGGAGTTGCTAATCTGTCACTGATTACCTTATTTTATTTTTCATTTGGCATTTGAATTTAAATTATGTAACTTACTCTAAACCTTTCATTCCTTCTGTCACCTCCTGGGTTAGATGGGTCTCTATATCGACTGCTTTTTCTGTTGTCATGCCCAGTCCTACCCTGAAATGTATGCCATAAACTGCTATGGCTGCCTTGGCATACAAAATAATGTGGGATGTGGTGAGTAGGAGTTTGCCATACTGAATAAAGTTCTCTTGTGTTTAAACTTTCAGGGTGTGAAGATACTTGACATGATCTCCAAGCAAAGAATTACCAATGTGCCTCGAGACGACATAAGCCTTCGCCCAGATATGTATCCCTGCAGCCTTTGCTGGAAGGATAATTTAACGCTGATTATTGGCTGGGGAAATTCAGTAAAGGTGCAATTACCTGTCTTTGTAATAAATGCTTGCTGTTATCACAGACAAACAGAGGATTATTTCTGAAAAGCAAAGACAATCGAAAAAAATAGAATTTGGTTTGACTACAGTGTGCAGAACTCCTGCTGCCATAGAAATGTCATTGGACTGACCCTCATGAGGAGGAGGAGTGATAGACACCAAGCAGTCAGACAGATCTCTGTGTGTGAGCACGCAGCAAATGTAATCCTCAGGGACACTTTTCTCCTCTGTGCCTTGGAGAGATTTCCTATTTTGAAAGCTTTTAGTAGGCTCTTGAATTCATTTCTTTTGATTAATATTAAGGAAGAACAATTTACTGTGAGGTATTTTTGGAGGGGCTGAGGAGCTTGTGACATGATTTCAGTCAACCATGGGGAAAAAAAAAGGGGTGGAGGGACAAGCTTCTTGGGGTTTTGTTCTGCTTTCAGCAAGGAACTGGCATTTCTAAACTGTGTGTGCTGCAGACTGGCTTATTTGCTAGGACTGGCACCTGACATGAGTTTGTTACAAACCTGTTACTTGTTTTCTAATAACAGACTGCTACATCACTGCACAGTGGGAAATTAAAAGTGCTCTGTAGGAGCAGATGGAAAGGGAGGGTAAAGTGAGGTAGGTGAAGCGTAAAAAGGTTTTGGAGCTTTAGAGTTTTACAAATGAGGATGATGGTCATAAGTTTGGCATCTGTCTTCCCCCTTGTATTGTATATCCTTCACAACGTTTGGTATTTGCATTTCTTTATATGTACATACTCTCCTCCTGCTGCCAGGAGTTGCAATTGCATATTCTTACTGAAATTGTGACATGATGAGACACAAACTATGAGACAATACCAAAACTGTACTCACAAATACGCTACTCTGAAGAAATCATGGTGGGCAGACTTTTTCAGATTTGTCTCTTGTGATCCATCTTCCTTCTCCTGTCCCAGTGTATTAATAAGGCTTTGGACTACAGTTACAACTTCTCTGTCTGGTTTTCTTATTCAGTGATGCCTCATCACTGTTTTATAGCCTGTGTTTTTCAAAATAACTCAAAAAAGAGTTTTTGGAAAAAGTTTGTTTCATTGTAGGAATTACAGTTTGTATCATAATGATCCAGATTTCTGTTTCCTAGATTTGCTCAGTAAAAGAACGGCATGCCAGTGAAATGCGTGACCTTCCAAACCGCTATGTGGAAATAGGTATGATTATATCAATGCACTCTTCTTCAAAATTACATAAGCTTTAGAGGTCTGTTTTCACTTTCTAGCCTCAGAAGGCTGTTACAGTTTGGAGTAGTCATAAGAGAAATGTTTCCTCCTTATTAGTTGATGAGGTTGTAATAATGTCCTCCTGCATAGATTGGGGCTGTTGGGCCCTGTGTAGGGCACTGGTTTTGTAGAGAGTCTTCAATTCTGTGATCATTTAAAATCAGAAAACCTCATGTGAACAACGGATGTGTTAACTTTCCTTTTACTCAGTTTCTTCCAGAGGACTTGGTTTTTCATCTTGGCTAAATGATGATCAGTGCAATAGTAAGGAGAAAATAGATGCTACTTTGTTCAGTTATGTGTTGTTTGACTACACTGCTCATAACTCTTATTTTATTTTAAAAATTATCTCTTTGGTACAGTGCTATAAAATTGATTTGAATTTCTTTTGGTTGCCTTTTTGCTTTTTCATGTTCTATTCTTCATTGCTTTCTTATTTGTTTAGTTTAGGTAACATGATAAATTTTAGTATTGCTGATTATAGCAAATATGTTGACGAAATTCATGTATTAAGTAAAGAGTAAAGTGGGATTCAGAGGAAATTTGGAGGGAAGACGGCGTATAAATAAAATGTCACAATTGACACCAGAAGCTTCTTCTAGTGTAAGGCAATACCTATGAAGAGGTAGTGCTGGGAAGAGAAACAGGGCCTCTAGGATGCTGCAGACCAGAGTGATGTACAGTCTGTAAGCTTTGGTGCTTTCTTGTCTTGACTGTAATGACTGACTTGAGTCAGATTAGAATGGTGCATGGTATAAGTGTGTATTCTGCCTTTTGATTTCAGAAAAAAAAATGGTTTTAAATAGCTTCTGAAAATCAACTGGGAGACTTGTTAAACTGTATAGGAACTCTGGATACTAAGAGACTGTGGCATGCCTGACAGTTAACTGAGACCTGAAAGCTATTTGTTGTTTAAGGTTATGTAGTCCCTAACACAATAATTAGCTGTGAAATTCTATGATATTTTAGAGAATTTTGTCAAGAAGAAGTTCAGTCTTGAATTTTAGCCTCATATCTTCTGTATAATCTTGTTCTGTACCTGTAAGTAGCTTTCAGAAAATAATTAAATTGTGTGACAAGTGAACAGAAGCATCTTCTAGTTCAGCTATAATGCGTCTCCATGGAGGGAGCCAGTCTCACATCACTGTCTGTTGGAACTTTGCTTAAAAACAAAAAAAAATGCTATCATCAGATAATTTACGTGCAGACCTGAAGGTTAGAGATTTTTGTGGAAGTAATTTTTTCATCTCACATTTTTAGCCCAAAATCTTCTCTATATTCTTGAGGACTGGTGTTTTATCTCACTTAAAATGTTAATGACATGCTTAAGATTTTTCTTTCTGGTTTCAGTTCAGAGCAGTGAAACAGCTCTGCCAAATGCAGCATTCATTGGACTGTGGGTATTAAATTGGGAGGGAAAAGAGAGAGACGTTATCTGTTCAATTCTTAGTATAAATTACAATTACTTTTGATGTAGTCATATAGGAGGTCTTCTTGCGAGCTTCTGTCATCCCATGGCACCTATTTCAATTTTATTTCAACTTTACTTTTAAAAAGTGTAGCTGGAAAGTCTGATATTACTAATGGGCAGACCAGCAATCAGCATAGTCTTTTTGCAAGACCATTGAAATTATAAGTGGATGCATAAGCTGATACACTTTCTTAATTTAAAGAATTCGAAGGCAGAACTCTTCATTGACGGGATAGCTGAATATCCTTCAGGTGTTTTGACTCAAAACATCTTGGAAAAATCTTATGAAAAATGAAACCCATGAGACAGTAAGACTTCTGTCATGTTTAGTGGTGTAGGGGTTTGGGTTCCCCCCCACCTTCTGCTTTTACAGTTTTGCACCTGGCATGAAAACCAGGAGTGGAGTAGGAAACTTCATACTTGCTTCTCTGCTTGTCAAGGTAGTGCACATGAAGTCTGTGATGCTACAGTGTTTTCTCATGTTTCAACAGTGTCAGCTTTATGCTCTTCTAGAGCCCTTCTGAGGGCCTCCAAGCCCCACGGTAGCATATAGTAAACTGTGATGGCATTAGTGTATCACAAATGTTTCTTCAGTGGTTTGCAGCTCAGTGAATAAGGAAACTGATTATTTCCTGCTTTGCAAGTTAGGTACATAGGATCCTGTGTAACACTGTCCGCCTCATCTTCTGATTCTGTCTTGACACATAGCTATACTTACTGTGAGGCAGGAAATAAATACCATGTCTACCATTATTGCTAAACCAGATGGCCTCTAATGTTGGACAGTTACATCGCTGAACTGTGTCTGGCTGGTTTATTTTAAAGAAGATGTGATTCTGTGATTACCTGAAAGAAAAATCAGAGTAATTATGCAGGTCTCATGCACTGAAAGCTGTATGGCATTGCTAGTTTTATTTACATCTTTTAGTATATTAATGGTGCTTTTCTTCCATAATCCTTTCCATTGTCTCTGGCTATATGTTACAGTTCATTGCCTCTGTGGGTCTTCATTCAGTGTTGAAGATAAACTCCAGAGAAATGTTTCTATTTAGGTTTAAATGAACGTTAGCTGAGCAGATCCTATCAGTTTAGCTCTGTCAGCTACTGCTGTGAAGTAGTGTATTGATTAGAAAGTATTGGTATTGAATTACAGGCTTAACATGGACTAAATGCCATTGTGATCCTTCTTAAAGAGTGCTTGACCTCTGTGCTCACTCCTGATGTGTGTACAAAAGCTGTAATGCTGGACAACTTCTGATCTGAACAGGGAACCCTTCCTAAATAGGAGCCCAAGAGAAGGCTGGTTGCTAATGAACAAATTTCCTCGTTGCCTTTTCAAAGTGAAACAGGTCATCTAGTCTTCGGTGGTCCAGTGGCTTGGGATTTAATATACTTGTATGGAGAAGTACTTTATCTCTGCCTCAGTCACTCAGACTGTTAATGATAATGGAAAATAGAGATTAACACTGGAAGGCAGTAAAAGACTTCATGTCAGTTACAAATTCCTATTCAATTTATTTTAACAGAAATTTTGTGTGAGGAGTCTCAGCTTAATTCCTGGTACCAACCAGACAACAATTCCTCTTGAGCTCTGGTCTCCCCTTTGCTTTCCTCTGAATTGCCCACAAATTAGAATTCCAGTTTAATAATTACATATTTTGAGGATAAGCTTCTAGCATCACATAAGTATGTTTTGTGAGGGTATAGCTGTATAACAGCATGGCAGGTTAGCATCAAGCACTGAGATTACACATTTTTGTCTGAAAAGAAAACATGGGAATATTTATCTTTTCTGTTTTGTAAAGTAAGATACTGGAATCTACCATACCAGCATTTTCCTCTTTATATATACAGAACCAGGTCTCTTCCAACCTGGTTATTCTGTGATTCTGTGATTCTGTGAACTTAAAGTTTAATTAATGAATGTGACGAGCAGGAAATTAAGTGTGACTAAGTATCATCAACTTCATATGCTGATTTATGCAACCATTTCAGTGAAGCAAGTCTGTTGTGCTCTGAGAAGCAAATTGCCAAAAAAAAAAGAGGAAAAAAAACCAGCTCATTTATACAGCTGATTCTACTTGGACTTTTGCTTACTTTGTTTTACCACAAGCCAAACCAATCATTTAAAATTTCTTAGTAAAACTAGTGAAGACTATCATGCTGTTGAATATTTTCCCTGTTGGTTATCGAAGTTTCCCAGTTCAGTTGGTAATGGACAGAAGAGTTTTTCAGAAAATGAGCTTTGAAGTTTGAAACCTAAGCTCCTGACTTTCCAGGTGTCATCAGGATTCCACAAGATTTATCTAAAGGTTGCGTGTGTCTGTAGCTAGAGAGTTGGAAAGGCAATTTCTGTATTTCTAAAGGTGATTTTTATTGCTATGTGAGATGGCACGTGGGTAAGATGATTTCAACACCACGGTAACACTTTTATTTTACACGACCTGACTGCAGCTAGAAAAGCAAACTGTAACAGTGCTTACAGTAAGCAAAATATTTTTCTAATCTAAATGAAAGCGTAGACCTCACCAGCTGGTTGATTACTGGCATGATGAGGTAGTGGGCTTTTTTCCTAATGTTTCTGATTAACGTGATGTTGTAAGTGAGATAAATTGTTTTGTTGCAAAATTCTTGCACTTGTTACTGCGAGCAATTATTTAGACAATAGCTTTCAGTGACAGAGGCTTAATAGAGCTTTGGGTTTAAATCTAGCTGGGGATTTTTATTCAGTGATCATGACAATTAACAGAATCAGTTTCATTGCCTGGCTTTGCTTTA
The DNA here is from genome assembly GCA_033459285.1 of Clamator glandarius. NCBI lineage: Eukaryota > Metazoa > Chordata > Aves > Cuculiformes > Cuculidae > Clamator > Clamator glandarius. Next base: position 975,562 of record JAUNZM010000238.1, read on the forward strand.
ATGAAAACACTCATGCTCTTTGCTGTGTGGCATTCAAAGTTATATATAGAGTGGCTGATTAGTGGTTGCTAAACTTGCTCTAAAGCTTTTCTGAAACTTCAACATTTGAACAAAATTAAATTTAAATATGACTTTTCCAACCATTTTCATTATAAATAAATGGTAGAGGGCATGAATTCCAAGTTCAGAAACATCAGGTTTTACTAATCATTGGTGTACAGGACCTGACATTGATTTTAGCCTTACCCTACTGCTCTTCCTACTGAAATTCAAGGAAAGGTAGTCCATTAAAGTGCCATCGCAGTATGTGTATGATCAGGTAAATAGTTGCTTGATTTCACAGATAGCAGTACAGGTAGAAAATTTGCAGGGACCTCTAAGGATATTTGAGCCCAAATAAAGGGCCTTCATGTGGGTTACTTCATGGCTCCTCCACAGAAGTTTACAGTTCCTTCTGAGACCTGGTTGACATTTCTTTAACTGGGCAGATCCTGAGCTTTCTGCTTGGGCCTCTAAGCAGAGTTAGGTCTGCCCTGGAAAGCTGAATATATGAAGACTGTTATGGAATCTTATGGGAGATAGAAATCATTTGTATGGAAATACTTAAATGCCGGGGCAGGTGTTCGTACATGAAGTTTTTAAGAGAAAAGTACAAATTTAAAAAAAAGATTTGTGTTTTCTTCAGTTCTTTCATTTCAACAAAAATACACCATGCATATTCATTTATGCTTTGTGATTTGCTTCTATCCATCTAAAGACAGTTTAAGTGCTATTTATATGGGACCTTTTTTGGCCCTCTAGCTGGAACTGAACACACATACTGTGGAAAAATAGTCTTTTTATGTTTTATATTAAATACAGCTGCATGAACATGATCGTAGCTATGATGTGTACTGAGTTGTACTGAGTTTTTTCTGCATGAATAACCTAGCTTAGTAAAAGCACTGGTCAGGGAGATACCATATTAAAAACAACTAAGGATATGCTGTACTGTGATGTACAGCCATGACTGCAAATTTTGCAAAAGTACCTGAAGTAGCTGGTTGAAAGGTAATTTTTGAATGTGTAATGGCATCATCCCAAGAGCTAACAGTGCACCAGAGTTCTAGGTAAGCTGGGGCAGTTTGCGATGCTTTGTGGCTCTGATGATGATGATACATGAGTGGGCTACCTAAAAATTAGCTTGTGCCCTGACTTTTCCATTTCTTTCATAGAATCATATGGAATTTAAAAAAAAAAACAGAAAAAACCTCTTTCTTTTTCTCTGTGCACTAAGTTTCACTTCAGTTCTCTGAATTCTGGTTCTGCTTCCTGCTTACTTTCTCTGAAGACAGAGCTGAAACCTTGACCCCACTGAAATCATTGGCAAAAACCTCTGGCTGTAACTAGAATTTCACTTTCCAAATTTGCAATGGAAAAGCAGGGGGGAGGCGGGGTGTTTTTTCAGATGTGATTAAACAAAATAAACTTCTTTTAGTTTCAGTCCACTACATGTGAGTGGATCTTTTATTTCCAGAGAAGGTTGCTTTGTAGGGTTTAGGTAGATAGTATAGCATATATTGTTTTATGTCCCTAATGTGGTCTATGTCATCCATTTTGTTTAATGAACAACAAAAATTATTTACAGGCTTCTTTTTGCTTATTGGTAATTTCTTTGGCAGCTGTACATAGAAGCTGAACATAAAGTAGGTCCACTGTCAGCCTGTCTTTTATCTTCTCTTATGGCAGGCAAGCGTGACATGGCTATACTTCAGTCATCCCCATTTACTTCAATACTGCATTTGTTTTAATTGTTTTAGATCCTTTTCAAATTAACAGCATTTTTGCAATACCTCCGTGTTGGATTTTCTGGGGGGTTTGCCCTCGATTACAACAAAGTGTCCAGAGACCAAGTCAAATTAACCTACTGGTGTTCTGTGCGGCTGTAACATCTATAATTTTTTTCAGCAAAACATTTTTGATTAGCTGCATCAAAGGTTTTTAGCAGGTCAAGAAGCACTGTCTGTGCTAGCTATTCTTTGTTCAAGTCTGTAGCAGCAGAGCTGAGCATTGTGTTTCAATGAGGCCTCTTGAGGAGGATGAGCTGAGAGAAAGATGAAAGTGAAACCAAGGAAACTAAACTCTATTTAAAAAACAAAACTTGAAGTGATTATTATTACATGTTTATTTATTTCTGTCTCACAGAACAGTACTACTGCTTGATCCTAAAGACGCTATTACGTGACATTGCAACCATTTTCACTGGCAGATGAGCTAAAGTTCCAGTGAAAGTCAAAGAAATACACATGATTTTATAAAACTGTCCCCATAGTCTTTATAAATGTACCATCCACTACACTGTTTTCCTCTGCAAATTCAAACTACAATATTCTATATGCCTTCTCTTGTCACTTTTTAAAGTTGACGCAGAAGTTCCTTTGCTTGGCCTTCTAGCCAGCAAGCATTATGTATTTAACTTTGTATTTTCTTTTCCATGTTTTTCCTCCTGCCTTCCATATTCTTTTAAAATGCCAAATACTAAATTTTAAACTGGGAATAAAATATATTATGTAGGTGTTTTTGATGTGATTTGTTTAAAATCATCACTCAGTAATCTCATCAGTCGTGCAGGCTAGAACTAAGTAATTATGTACAGGATTGCAAATGTGAACCTCGTCTCCCCTAGAAGAGACTGAATGCTCTACCTTGTGCCATGCATTGGTCCCTCATTGGTGTCAAAGAGTCAGCAGTCATTAAGAGAAGACAGTATTTGTTTATTCATTGAGAGATAAGTGTCAAATCTGTAACTTACTTTGCAGCCTTTTTCTCCCCTTTCTCTCCTGTTCCTTATTAATTGCCCTAGGTAAAGAAAACTAGCTTTATTTTTAGTGTCATCTGCTATATTTTCTGTTTGCTTTACTAAAATAATTAGTAACTATTTTAGTAAAGAGTGGATATTAGTAATGTAGCATGCTAAACAATAAGCAAGGAAACTTTCTTTTTTTTTGCCTACTTGTGCTTAGATTCACCAAAACCCATGTCTTGAGAGAAAATGATGATGTATCTGATATTTTTGTAAAAGCTTGTAGGTAAAAGCTTTTCTAATACAACCACTTGTATGATTCCTGTCTTGGGCCTCATGAGAGAGGAACTCACAAGAAGGGCTGCCCAAGAGTTGAATGTGTGCAGTGTAAATCCAACAGATAAAACTTAACAGCTATTTCTGTGGCAGAGATCAGCTTTAACGAGCCTGTTTGTAAATACAGTTCAGCACCCTTTTATTTTCTCCAAATATTCATCACATAACTGTTTGATTTCAAAACCAGTTTTAGAAAATTACATTTCCAGTTTTACGAAGAAGAAAAGGGACTATTTAATTATATGTTTTTTTGTAATGAGAGTATCTGTAAATCTTCCTGTGACATTTAAGGTGATGATAAATAATGATCCTGTATTTTCATATCTCATACCAATAGGTGTAGCAGGTGTGATTATCTTATGGCTACATGAGCTTGCTGCAAATATGAGACCAGTGAAGATGTTCTATTTATTACCTATTTTATTAAGTTTTTTGAGTTTGCTTCATTTCAAATGTTTCATCTCTAGCACATACTGGAGTACAAACATTTCTTCTTGCAAGGTTTAATGGAATTTAATCTGTTAAATGTAGTTTTTCATCTCACTAATCCAACTCGGAAGTCTGTTGTTACATGTATTGAGTCTTCGTTTCTCTGAGATGACACTGCATGTTCTTGATTGCCACTGAAAATCAGTTACATGTTTTTCTTAAGGAGTAGTTCATGCATACTCATTTATTTAACAATCTGTTGTCTTTCCATTTTTTCAGTTTTCCAGTTCGACACAGAGTTCTATATCAGTGGACTTGCACCTCTCTGTGACCAGCTTGTTATACTTTCATATGTAAAGGAGATTTCTGAAAAAACGGTAATTGTTTTTATGTCGCAGTTTCTTCACAGCACTAACTACCCTGTGGGCTGAGACTTAAACTAGACACACAGATCTGATTATCTCTGACAGAATTTGCAGGCTACTGGTAGTGAACAGTGCTTGAAACTTCTCTGACCTATAAGATAAGGTCAGTGAAGGTGATGTTGAAGACTGGTATACTTACCTTTCACAAGTCCTGCCTGAGTTCCTTTGCTTCTTGCAGGAAGCAGAGGAGGGCTCTACATAGTCTTTCACTTTCCTTTTTAATTCTGTTTTTGTCCCCATCTCCTTTTCTCTCTTTTCTCCCTATTTCTTCTGGTGCAGAAATAGCAGAAAGAAAAGGGATCTTTTAAAGCCATAAGAGGGGCTTGATGGCACTGCATCTTAGAAGGAGTGGGGTAGGCATAATTGCAAGCAAGTGGCATCACTGTCTCCGTTGCTTCCAAGAGCTTTAGTCGTGTACACCCAGGCACATGTGTAGGTGGGTAGAAATTAGAATTCATGTCAGCTGTTTTTACTGCACGCAGGTGAGTGTCGTGTCTGTCTCCGACATTTATTTCATATTGCCAAATAAAAGGCAAGGCAATGGAGGAAATCCTTGAAGTTGCAGTGTGAGAATGGCAGATGCTCTTGATCATCTCTGATAGTATGTCTGCATCAGAAAACCATCACCATAGTAACCTTAAGCAACTGGGTGCACAAGTTGCTAGGCAATGAAATGCTGTAGGTTCAAACAAATGCTCTAGCCTGCTGAAATCAATAGGGTTAGCTTTTAGTGCTGCTGCAGGATGTAAGATTATTATTTCTTTATTTATATTAAGGAGAAAAATAATGTCACAGCAGTGTTTACCAAGAGAGCCAGTAGTCCTCTAGTGCAGGTGAATCAGTGAAAGAACAAATGGGATAAGGAAGGGGGAGGAAAAGATGGGTTGAAATGCAAGGGAGTAAGGAAATTGGGAAGCTGCTGTTAATGAAGAATTAGCATTGGAAAGGAGGTAGTGACTGATAAAGTTGTTCTAACTGCTCCAGGAAAGAAAGATAAAAGAATTTCAGGTGGTATAATGGTAATAAAGCACAGGGAAGAGACTTTTTTTTTTTTATGTATTTGCTTTTAATTAGCCTTTTAAAAAAACTTTGAGTGCTGGATTTCGCTAACTTCTCAGTCTTCTAGGTAACTCTAGCAAGGAAACAGAATTATTCTCCTTCGTTCATGTCTTGGCTCTTTGTAGCCCAAGCTAAGCTTTAAACAGAAGTGCTGCTTGCTACAAATGCTTTTGGGTTTTGAGGAACACTGTTCTTCCTATGCTTGAATTCACAGCTTTCAAACTACAGCTTCCTACTTCTTACAAATTGGATCAGAATTTAACTCTTGATTTGTTTTGATTTTTTTTTTCCACTTGCATTGTAACAGTTAAATTGATAAAAGACCCAAGCGTTGCTGCTGCTGAGTGGGTAGGATGGAGCTGTATAAATCCACTGTGTATATCTCCTCACTCTTTCATTCAGTAGTTTGTTACAATTCACAGCCAGAAGCAGAAAATAAAGGATTATCTTGGACTTCGACTTCATTAAAAATACAGCTAGTTGAAGACAGCGGTTTCCCTTGGAGAGAAGATGAAAATCCATGATGTCATCTTACCATAACCACCAGCATTGCACTTGAAAGTTATTAATTACTCTAAGATCATCTGCACGGGAAGGTTTTTAGATTATTCTTTTCCCTACTGGTGCTGGACATTTAAAAGTGCAAACTTAAATACCAGCTAAAAAGTTCATCTGGGTACCAGAATATCATTGATTAATAAAGTTCTGTCCTTTGGGGCCTGAGCCCAGCTGAGAACGTGTCTTAAATTATTTAGTTGCTTGTTTAAATGCAGTGATTAATGATCGTTTGCAATAGGCCTGAAAACTTCTGCGACCAAGAGCAGAAAATTAGCGAACAAATTCAGGAGAAGGGTTAGACTTAAACCTCATGTCTTGCCTAAACCTCATTCTCTGTGCTGATCTGTTCAGGAGAAGGAAGCCAAGAGCAGAAATAGCTTTCCTTTGTGTTTCAGATGAGGTTACACCTACTGTGGAGCACAGCTTTTCACTAAGTACCCAGTACACTGTACTGGACTTTGAGAATGTCTGCAGCTGTTGAATTTCAGCCTTGTTTGTAGATGGCCATTAGTTGGCATTGATAAGGTAAGTCATGTAGGATGCAACTAAGATGTTTACATTTTTCTAGGAAGTGGAGTGTTGTGCAAGGCCTAGACTGGATATTGTACAACCCCTGGCTGAGTCCTGTGAAGAGATCTCTTCTGATGCACTAACAGTACGAGGATTTCAGGAGAATGAATGTAGAGATTATCATTTAGGTGGGTGTTCTTAATACTGTTTTGTTTTATTTTCATAACTTGGTTAAAAAAGACTATTTGGGAGGGCTTGGCATCCTTTTTCATTTTTACGTCTTCTTGAATAATTGTCTATAACTGTTTATGACACTGAAGCATGAAATGGCAACCTAGAAGAACCAGTCTCATGAAAGAAAACAAATTGGGCACTGGTACAGGCTGCCCAGGGAGGTGGTTGAGTCACCTTCCCTGGAGGTGTTTAAGGCACAGGTGGACAAGGTGCTAAGGGGCATGGTTTAGTGTTTGATAGGAATGGTTGAACTCAATGATCTGGTGGGTCTCTTCCAACCTGGTTATTCTGTGATTCTATGAAATGTGCATTTTTAAACACCATGATTTGTAATGCCATCTATTTAGTCAGATATACAGGGGAAGGCAGAAATATAGATCTCATTTAACATCCAGTATCATGGAAGGCAGTATTTTTGATGGAGATATATTCGGGATGTGATCCATAGGAGCTCTTGTGTCTCTCTGGACACTCAAGAGCTTTAGGAATAGTAAAGCGAGTGATACAGTGTCTGGAAAAGCTACTTAGAGACAAAGATGGAATAAATGTCATTTCAACAGCAAGATGCGTCTGGATCAACTTAAAAGGGCCACTGATACTTAGCTTCCCTATACTGACCAAGCTGTCAGCATAGAACAGACCCCAGAACAGTAAAATTTAATGAATAGAAACTGGAGTTTAGCAAGTTCAGCTTAGTAGATAGGTTTAATTATGTAACAGGCAGAGATATTAAGCCCTGGCACAATATGTACCACTCTTTAAAATAAGATGGGATGGTTTTCTCATATATGTGTTGTAGTTCAGAAAGGTGCATGGCAAAGCTGATGCAGAATTCCTAGTGAAGGTTATATAGCTGTATCATACAGAAACGTTCCTTCTGGCTTTTAAAATCCATGAATCTGATTTTTAAGCATCTTGTCTGGCAGCATGATTCAAATCATAGGCTTGGTGGGCCTCTTTGTGTACATCAATGCCCTTAAGCCACTAGAAATGTAGTATATCTCCTCCTGATCTCCAAAACATCTCTGCAGCTATTGATAGAACTGGGATTTTTTTATACCTGTCCGTATGCAGAACAGTGATGTGCACAGTTGCAATTCTGTGCTTAATGAATATTCTAGTTAATATGACAAGTCTAAATTTTTTGATGGCTTTAAAACAACAATTATTTTGTGAATTGCTTACCAGTTCAGGATTATATTTGCATGCGTGTATAAATACAGGTAAAGGCTGAGGATTTTTTTTTCCTGCACCTACAATACATTGATAGTGTTTCCTCATGGGTTCTGTGGAAAAAATAACTATTCTGACTTGTCTTCTGTGTTTGATTTTACCTTTAAGTACATTTTTACTTTGAGCTTACTCAAAAATAAAGGCTTATGGTATAAGCAGATGCATTATATATATAACTTTAACTTACAGCATTGAAAATGCATTGTTGTGATGATGTGCTGTGTCCCCAGGGGTTATGGCATCTATCATTTATGCTCTTGATGGTCTTGACCTTGATGGGGAAGATAAGTTTATTGCAGGCTATGTAGTGTAATAGTCCTCTAAAAGTATAATAATGTGTTCTAAACCATCATAAACTTTACACATAGTGGATGAATCAGAATTTGCAATAAGCTGTAATGATTTTACTTTGAAAGCTATTTTGCCATTTAAACCAGTTTTAATTTATTGGAAAATACAGCTTTCCAAACAAGCATTTTCTGCAGGAGTAGCCTTGCTGTCTTCCTTGCATCTCCTCTTTTCAAATTCCCCTCAAGGGTTTACTAAAAAGCAGAGCTTTACTTAAGGAAAATATAATAATAATAAAACTATGTGTGCTTTTGCAGAGTATTCGGAAGGTGAATCTCTTTTTTATATCATCAGCCCAAGAGATGTGGTTGTGGCTAAAGAGCGGGACCAAGATGACCACATTGACTGGCTTCTTGAAAAGAAGAAATACGAAGTAATTTTTACAACATTCTTTCCTTCATGCTTTCTTGGTTGGAAATTGGGGTGGGACAATGAACTTTACTGGATGATTTGGATTGGATAGTTTCTATTCCTACAGTCATTGACTAAATGCTTGTAAAGGGTAGGAGTTGACTATACATCTCTCCATCTCTCGGGAGAGTTAGTCTTCCTACTGAAACAACTAAACTGAATTGCACCCAAGTGAGGTAGCTGAATTAGATGCAGTGGATACTGCTCTCAGCATCAGATATGAAATGTATTAGCTGTCACTGAAAATTATTAAAGCTGAGTTTTGGCTTTAAAGAAGCAGAATAATTAACTAATGAGCTACATAGATATTTTTCTAGATATATCCCAACTAAAGAAGGAAAGGAAGTGGACTTGGTAGGCAATATTAGATTTTTCCTCTTCTATATTGCTTCCAATATAGATCAAAAAGGTTGTGTTGGGGTACTGCACCTTGCTCTGTGTTATGTACCTTCAGTTTTGAAGTTTTTAGAACTAAAATCATATGGGCTTAAACTTTTAGTTATTGGTCCTGAAAGTAGTGTTACTCACAAAAAAAAGCAGAGCCAGTATTAAAAAAACAAGAGTATACAGTTCCCCTGGAAAAAAGCTGCTCAGTATTTGGTTATGTAAATATATGTTTCAGCATGCATATCTAAACACCTAAAACAGTAATAATAAGGTCTTGCAGACAATATCAACATGCAGCCAGTGTTCTGGCTTCTGATGTCCTGTAGTTAATGACTTGGAACACTTGCTATGATGTGTAAAGTAACTTGCAAATTCTTATTTATGTGTTATTTGTTGGACAGCCATTATAAGAAAAAAAATGTGGGAAAGCCATTCAGCACACATTCCTTTCGTTAATGCAGTCATGATATTCCTTATGCTGATTTGTTTAAATCCTTGTGGATGTATTTGCATCTGAATAGGTAACTCCTATGATGAATGTAGTTTTGCAGTTTATGTAAATCACAGCATTTGGTCGCTGAAGAGTCCAGTAATTTGCAAGTGACAGCTGTGTGTGCGCCTTTATAGATCAGATTACTTGCCAAAGTAATCTGATCACCTTCTATGACCGAGTGACTAAACTCTTGGATGAGGGAAAGGCTGTGGATGTGGTCTTCCTGGACGTAAGTAAAACCTTTGATACAGTTTCTCATAGCATTCTGCTTCGGAAACTGTCGGCCTCTGGCCTGGATGGGCGCACACTCTCCTGGGTGAAAAACTGGTTGGACGACCGGGCCCAGAGAGTAAATGGAGTTAAATCCAGCTGGAGGCCAGTGACAAGTGGGGTTCCCCAGGGCTCAGTGCTGGGTCCAGCCCTGTTCAATGTCTTTATCAACTACCTGGATGAAGGCATTGAGTGCACCCTTAGCAAGTTTGTGGATGACACCAAGCTGGGTGGAAGTGTGGATCTGCTGGAGGATCAGGGAGGCTCTGCAAAGGGATCTGAACAGGCTGGACTGCTGGGCTGAGACCAACGGCATGAGGTTTAACACGGCCAAATGCCGGGTCCTGCACTTGGGGCACAACAACCCTAAGCAGAGGTACAGACTAGGAGAAGCCTGGCTGGAAAGCTGCCAGGAGGAAAAGGACCTGGGGGTGTTGGTTGACAGTCGACTGAACATGAGCCAGCAGTGTGCCCAGGTGGCCAAGAAGGCCAATGGCATCTTGGCTTGGATCAGAAACAGCGTGACCAGCAGGTCCAGGGAGGTTATTCTCCCTCTGTACTCGGCACTGGTGAGACTGCACCTCGATCACTTTGTTCAGTTCTGGGCCCCTCACCACAAGAAGGATGTTGTGGCTCTGGAGCGAGTCCAGAGAAGAGCAACAAAGCTGGTGAAGGGGCTGGAGAACAAGTCTTATGAGGAGCGACTGAGAGAGCTGGGGTTGTTTAGCCTGGAGAAGAGGAGGCTGAGGGGAGACCTTATTACTCTCTACAACTACCTGAAGGGAGGTTGTGGAGAGGAGGGAGCTGGCCTCTTCTGCCAAGTGACAGGGGACAGGATGAGAGGGAATGGCCTCAAGCTCTGCCAGGGGAGATTTAGGCTTGAGATTAGGAAAAAATTCTTCACTGAAAGGGTTGTTAGGCACTGGAACAGTCTGCCCAGGGAGGTGGTTGACTCGCCTTCCTTGGAGGTGTTTAAGGTGAGGATGGATGAGGTGCTTAGGGGCATGGTTTAGAGATTGATGGGAATGGTTGGACTTGATGATCTGGTGGGTCTCTTCCAACCTAGTGATTCTATGATTCTATGATTTATGGAAGCCTTTCAAGGTAGTAGCTGGCTTGTGTGTTATGATATATACATTAAAGGTTTCATTTTGTTTGTAAAAGTGCCAGCTTTGTTTCTGTATGTTTGAAAGAAGTAGAAGGATATCAGATGACACTTAAATTTAAATCAGTCTAACCAGAGATGACTTTTGAGCTGGGGAAAAGAAAGGTAGCATTACCCCCATCCCCTTTCTTGATGATTGTTTCACAGGTTTTGGTAGTGAAGGATTCTCATTTGAAAATGATCCAATGTGATTGCATTGTCTGTTTCATTGTAATCTTGCAACTTGATCCTAATATAGTAATGTGGAGTGAACCCAGATGGAAACAAAAGTAGTTTTCTCTTTGGTTGACTGCTTTTGTTTGAGTATGAATTCAAAGCTGTTCATCCAACCATGGCATTAAAAATTCTAGTGTTTCAAACACCCTGTGCTGGAAAATAGTTGATTTATGCAGTTCTAGAACTTTTTGTATTGAATGTTTATGTATTTGGCTAGTATCTCTCCTTTCTACTTTTTGAATATAGGAAGCTTTGATGGCAGCTGAGATCAGTCAAAAAACCATAAAAAAGCACAAGATTTTGGTAAGTTTCAAAACTTCTATTCAAAACAAAGTCTCTGATTTCTCTGAGAGTGCTGTGAGATGCTACAGATACATTTTCTGTTCTGTATTGCACCAGACCGTATCTATTAGACCTACTCTGACTAGCATTCAATTTCTTGGTTTTGGCTGCTGAAGGGAATGATAGTATGTGAAATATGAAATGAGCTGGATTTTATGAAGGTGCTGTTGACATTAAAAAGAAGAAAATTCCACTTCTCTGCTAGTGGGGTTTTTGTTTGCTCTTACTTTTGTATTAAATTTTCTGTTGTTCAAATAACAAACAATATTACAATGTTAGAGATTGTGGGGGAGACACAATTCTCTTTAGCTTTTACCTTGTACATGTGATGGGGTTTTGGCAGGTGCTTAAAAAGTACAACTGGAAGACCTTTTAAATGCTGTTGAAATTCAGTTGCAGTTTCACTTCTAGCTTGCTCGTTGCTTTGCAATTCTCATTATTTTGCATAGTTAAGCTCCTTTTCTCCTGTATAGGTATTTCACGTTTTTGTAGTCCCTACACAGAACAACAAAGCATATTGATGTTTAAGACAAAAGGGGGATAATGTAACAGCCACAAAAGAATCATTAATTTTAGCTCTTGTTCATTTAAATTTACCTCCATGTGAATACTTCAGTATTTCATTAGACCTGCTGCTGCTTTAAGTAGAAGTTTGTATTTTAGTAGTAAGTGTTAGAAGATGCTAATTTTTGGCCAGATTACTGCTATGATGTGCTCACTGTGTATCAATGTGGCCCTTGCAAAATACGTAAACAATTCTTCTGTCCTGACAATACAAAAAGGACTAAATAAAAGGGGGGAGGGAGGAAGAGCTTTTCTCTTGGTTTGCAAAATTTGCTCCCCTAGGATGAAATTCAGTGGGAGTATATACAAGCAGAGCTGTTGAGTGTTTGATCGCTAACACAAAACCTATGGAACATGTTGAGGGAAAAAATGTTGACATCAAGCTCTAAGTGAACGATTAGTGATACAAGGATTTGAAGTAGCTCATGCTCTTACTGCCCAGCAGCAATCAGACCAATGATACTCCACTCACACTACCTGATAAGTTTAGTGGTCTTGGGGATTTTTTAGGTTGCAGTCATGATCACTGTCCCTCTGCACCTCTTGAGCAGAATGCAAGGGTCCTAAACACCTACAGACACAGAGCTCCTTTCCGTGTTCTGTCTGCTCTGATCACGGAGAAGCTGGCCTTGATTTTGATGAAAAATTTTATGTTGTACCTCAGAAGACCCAAACAGTTTCTTTTGTAAGAAGCAAGGACTTTTTTTTCCTTGTACATCCTTTTTGTTTGTTTTTCCCCTGGAAACATTGTGCTTCTAGTGGTGTGCTTCTTAAGTTATGCAGTGAGTACACTGGACTGTGTATACTTTGACACCTGCATTGTGATTATGCAGAAGGCGTGATTGTTTCACCAGTTTTTAGTGAACTGAATACCTACCAAAATAATTTTACAGCTGACCTGTGTGATAAATGCTGGAGAGGGTAATTCAGTATGTAATAATATGTAATAATCTTCCTAAATTCTCAGTAATTCCTTTACGTTATGGAGCAGCACTAGGATTTATATTCTCCATCAGCATTTTTCAGCCTGCAAACTTTGCGTTGACAAAGAAGGTGTCTCATACAATGGCTGATGGTTTTATTTTTGAGATAACTAATGCAGGCACTAACTGATCAGCTGTGTGTTTTCAACAATCCTTAATATGCAGAGGTAGCACAGTCATTGTCACATTGTCAGTGTTATGAGAATTATCTAAAAGAGCATCTTAATTTGAACCTGTGAGTGATGTAGGCAATTATTTTTTCTTTTTGTTGACTGATACGCAGACTCAGCATCTAAAGGAGAACTGAGGGTACCCACTTCGGGCCTGGTGCTTGACTTAACGGTGGTGCATATATCTGGAATGATGGTTATTGTGGCAGTAAAGTATTTAACTTGCAAACATTTATAACTAATTTCTTATTTTTATTTTCTTTAGGACATTGGCTTAGCCTATATAAATCACCTAGTGGAGAAAGGAGAGTATGACCTGGCTGCTCGGTAACATATTAAAGATTTTCTTTGCTAGCTAAAATGTCTCTATGTGAGGAAGAAGTGAAACCAGGTTATTGCTTCAGAAATGTTTTGTGATGTTGATTTTTCTGTGTGTTATGGAGTTTCTAAAGATTCATAAGATGCAGGTGTGTTGCTGTGCTCTGTATTTTCTTGCCTGTAGTGACCTCAAGGTTACCGAAATGTTTCTAAAGTTTAAATAGAATTGAGACATGTATTTTTGAAAGTAAGCCTTGATTTCTTTCAGTCACACTAGATATTCAAAATTCAGGTTTTCTTTGGATGTGGATAATCTTAAGTTCATTAGTGTGTCATTACTTGTAAAACCATTGGAAAATAAATTGCAATTACATGGGTGTAAATAAAAATGTCAGGTTTGGATATCTAAAGGATCAGAAATTAACTGTCATTTGTATTCTTGTGTATGTGTGTATGTAAGCATATATCTTTAAGTGCTCACTTTTACTCAGCTGAGATTTAAAAATTTCACTCATAAAATTAATACGGCCCTAATCAATAAAGGGGAATGTATAGTAAGCAGTCAAGTCCTCTTGGATGCAAAGAAACTAAGATCTGAAAAGTAGAGTACCTGGCTTACACTGCTTGAAGCAACATTTGCCAAAATACATGACCTTTGAAAGCATCTTGAGAGGGAGAAGAAAGGAGAATGGAATCCTTGCAGTAATGCTGTCACATTTGTATCATTCTGTATACCTACTTTTGTTTTCTTTTCTTTGATCTTCCTTGCAGAAAGTGCCAAAAAATTCTCGGCAAAAACACAGAACTCTGGGAATTTGAAGTTTACAAGTTTAAAGAAATAGGTCAGCTTAAGGTAAGTTAATTTGATTCTCTGAACTCAAGTAATTGGCATGCTATATTGTTTCCTGCATGTTTTAACCAAGTATGTAAAGGGTCATATTTAATGACACTAGTGCGGGAGCAGGACATAACGCTGCACTTGAAATTTCAACACCAAAATCTCTAGTTGTACATTTGTCATTCAAATTGACATGTGACAAGCTTCAACACAGAATTGAAGATATATCACATCCAGGTACTCAGCTACCTATTTTTAAATTGTTGACAGCTTGCAAGTAACAGACTCGCTCTCAAGGCCTTCACTTTCAAAGATGCTCACAATTAAGTACATCTTTCCCATTTACTTATCACTCCATTCCAGCATGTCCTGAAATATTGTACCCCTACTCATAAGGAAAATATTCTCTGTAGGTGCCAGCCTCTCCTCAAAGTCCAAGTCCCTTGCAACAGACACACAGTTTTAAGTGTCAAAGAATAGTTAAATTGCAAAGTGACAAGAAAAAATCTATGCAGTGTGCTAGGAAGTGAAGCAGTCTGCCCTGTCTTGCATTTTCCCTGGTTAGCTGCCGTAACAGCACACTTTAAATGTGAGATTCTCAGTTAATAAATTGCCCAGGACATAAGGCTATAGTGCTGTCACTGCCAAACCAGTAGAAAACATTATTGCACACTCCTTTGGTAATGCCTATACGTTTGTTTCTGATTTTTATGTCTTCCTATTGAAACTCAATGAGCCAAAAAGGACGTATTATTAAGATCTCACAGTATGCAGTCTGTTCCTCGTGTTGAGCTGTTTAATTCTGTTCAAAGAGCTAGAGTGTTTCAGTATTACAGTTTTCAGAAGTGTCTGGCTTTTGGTTTAGAGCCACGCCAGTGTGAGAACAGCCTTATCTTTTGTATGAGTTCTTAGCATTTCAGTGCACTGTCACCTTGAAAGATGAGAAGTCATGTTTCTGTCTCTTTATTTCAATCCAATAAAGGACCTGAGTGCAGGTACAGGTGAAATTTTGATACTGTTTTTCTTAGTCCTCTTGGGTTTATTTTGTTTTTTAGATGCAAGTGTCTGGAATGGATGTTTTTCTTGTCTCCACTTATGTCATCCAACAGACTGTAAAATATAAAAATATTTGCAGGTTTGCAGCAAAAACATCTCTGCTAAATTACTGCCTTTCTAAACAGTTGGTTGTTTTCAAACCTTTGAAAGAGGACTTAGAAAAACATAAGATATAGTCTGTTACATTACTCATCTTCAAGCTGCAATTCTAGAAGATGCTTTTCTTATTTTACTATTTGAATTGCATGTAACTTGTCCCAGGTTCCTAAAAGTATCTGAATATCATAAAGGATGAACTAATTTAAGCCAGATCTAAATGAAACAATTTTTGAAATGCTTGGGTTCACTTGTATGCTGTGTGGAATTTTTACCTATTTATCTAACCAATGTGTATTAAACACAATAGCATAACTGGGCTAATGGCTCTAAGTCCTACTAAGGGGAATCTGTTTGAGATTTGAAGACAAATTCTATATTGAAAGGGAATTTTCTTACAGAATTTGCACTGCCTTAAATCTGATGTTTCCAAGGGGGGTTTTGAGTATTCTGTGCTAAAGATAATTTTTGGCAAACAGAGGCTGCATTTTTGTGTCTTGTTGTCTCTTGTGTCTTCATTAAATGTCCTCGAGCAAACCTTGTTACGGCAGTTTTAAGATTTTTGAGCCTTGCAATGATCTCTTCCTCTCCTTGTCCAGCAGTGGTGGCTTGATGGAGTTAAGTGCTTGTGCTCAGGTCACTTAAGTGTAAGATCTAATGTCTTAGCTTGAACAGCTGAGGAAGGTGGATTTGAAGGAAGATGCCAAACTGCAAGTGCAAAGGGATATGCTGCTGTCCTGTTGACAGCATTGACTTTCAGCTGGGGTGCATAATGATCAGCAATGGGGTGCAGGTGGCAGCAATACTTTAATGACCAAAATGTAGGCTAGAGAATATGAAAGACTTCACCTGACTGTGGTGGACATAACGTAGAGCAGCTTATCCAGACTCTTTCATCTCATAGTTATCCTCTGACAAATAAGTAATTGTAGTCCGGCTTGTTGGTGAGGTGTTTTAGGCTATCTCGTATCAACTTTTATATGGGCTTTCTTTTGTATGCCCTGTCCTTATACCTATTGATCAAAAGTCAGAAAGCAGGTCCTAAGAAGAAACAAAGGAGGAAAATATTTGTGTATAGTATCCTTTTTTTCATTTAAAATTGCTTTCCCCATGTGGTTCTGAAATTAGTACAAAGGCATTGTGATTCTAGACCTTTATTTGTCTGACTTCACTACTTAACTACTGCTGAAAAATAAAATAGGATGAGATTGCATCCTGTAGCATGGGTTTTAGTTCGCCTGTCTACCTGGGCTTAAAAATTAATTGGATACTGGGCCCGGAAGCCAAACTGCAGGAAGTGGTTGAGCCTTTCCTTCAAAGCAGTGGGACTGGGAGCCGGAGAAATTTCCTTACCAAGTAACCTGGCTCCCATACAAGGAGGCAGCGGCACCACTCCACAGCTCATTGAGTGGCCGAACCACAGCCAAGAATCACAGAATCACAGAATGACCAGGTTGGAAGAGACCCACTGGATCGTCGAGTCCAACCATTCCCACCAATCCCTAAATCATGCTCCTAAGCACCTCATCTACACTAACCTTAGACACCTCCAGGGACGGTGACTCAACCACCTCCCTGGGCAGACCGTTCCAATGCCTAACCACCCTCTCCGTGAAGAATTTTTTCCTAATCTCAAGCCTAAATCTCCCCTGGTGGAGCTTGAGGCCATTTCCTCTTGTCCTGTCCCCTGTCACTTGGGAGAAGAGGCCAGCACCCTCCTCTCCACAACCTCCCTTCAGGTGGTTGTAGAGAGTAATAAGGTCTCCCCTCAGCCTCCTCTTCTCCAGGCTAAACAACCCCAGCTCTCTCAGCCGCTCCTAAGGCTTGTTCTCCAGCCCTTTCACCAGCTTTGTTGCTCTTCTCTGGACTCGCTCCAGAGCCACAACATCCCTCTTGTGGTGAGGGGCCCAGAACTGAACAAAGTGATCGAGGTGCAGTCTCACCAGTGCCGAGTACAGAGGGAGAATAACCTCCCTGGACCTGCTGGTCACGCTGTTTCTGATCCAAGCCAAGATGCCATTGGCCTTCTTGGCCACCTGGGCACACTGCTGGCTCATGTTCAGTCGATTGTCAACCAACACCCCCAGGTCCTTCTCCTCCTGGCAGCTTTCCAGCCAGGTTTCTCCTAGTCTGTACCTCTGCTTAGGGTTGTTGTGCCCCAAGTGCAGGACCCGGCATTTGGCCTTGTTAAACCTCATGCCGTTGGTCTCAGCCCAGCAGTCCAGCCTGTTCAGGTCCCTTTGCAGAGCCTCCCGACCCCCCAGCAAATCGACACTTCCACCCAGCTTGGTGTCATCTGCAAACTTGCTAAGGGTGCACTCGATGCCTTCATCCAGGTAGTTGATTAAGACATTAAACAGGACTGGACCCAGGACTGAGCCCTGGGGAACCCCACTTGTCACTGGCCTCCAGCAGGATTTAACTCCGTTTACCACCACCCTCTGGGCCCAGTCATTCAACCAGTTTCTCACCCAGGAGAGTGTGCGCCCGTCCAGGCCAGAGGCCGACAGTTTCCAAAGCAGAATGCTGTGAGAAACTGTATCAAAGGCTTTACTAAGGTCCAGGAAGACCACATCCACAGCCTTTCCCTCGTCCAAGAGTTTAGTCACTCGGTCATAGAAGGTGATCAGATTACTCTGGCAAGACCTGCCTTTCATGAACCCCTGTTGACTGGACCTGATCACCCAGTTCTCTTGCAAGTGCTTCTTGATAGCACTCAAGATCACCCGCTCCATGACTTTCCCCGGTACCGAGGTCAGACTGACAGGCGTGTAGTTCCCCGAATCCTCCTTGCGCCCCTTCTTATAGATGGGCACGACATCAGCCAGCCTCCAGTCCAGCGGAACCTCCCCAGTCATCCAGGACTGTTGGAAGATGATGGAAAGGGGTTTGGCCAGCACATCCGCCAGTTCCCTCAAAACTCTTGGGTGGACTCCATCCGGCCCCATAGACTTGTGGGCGTCTAGCCGGGCAAGCAAGTCTCTAACCACCTCCTCTTGGACCTTGGGAATCTCATACTTCTCTTCCAACCCCTGGGGTTGTGCACAGAGGGAACAATTTTCCTTACTGTTAAAGACTGAGGCAAAGTAGGCATTGAGTACTTCAGCCTTGTCTTCGTCCCCTGTTACTCTTGTTCCCTCTGCATCTACTAGGGACTGGAGGTTCTCCCTAGCCCTCCTTTTGCTGTTGATGTATTTGTAGAAAGACTTTTTGTTGTCTTTCACAGTCTTGGCCAATTGCATTTCTAGTTGGGCCTTAGCCCTCCTGACTTTTTCCTTGCACATTCTCTCTTCCTCCCTATAGTCCACCCAGGATGCCTGCCCCTTCCTCCAGAGGTCGTAGACCTTCCTCTTCCTATTGATGTCTCTCAGGACCTCCCTACTCAACCATGCTGTTTTCTTACCCCGCTGGCTACTTTTCCGGAACTTGGGGACGGCTTTCTCCTGAGCTGCTAGGAGTTCCTTCTTGAAGAGCGCCCAGCCCTTTGCCTTCAAGGAGCGCCTCCCATGGGACTTTTCCGACCAGCCTTCTGAACAGCCCAAAGTCTGCTCTCTGAAAGTTGAGGGCGACTGTTCTGCTGACCTCCACCTTCTTCTTCTCACCCTGCACGGAGAACTCTATCATCTCATGATCGCTTTGCCCCAAGCGTCCTCCAACCTTCACATCCCCCACCAGTCCTTCTCTGTTCACAAACAGCAGGTCCAGGAGGGCACCGTCTCTTGTCGGTTCGCTCACCAGCTGTGTGAGGAAGTTGTCTTCCACACACTCCAGGAACCTCCGGGACTGCTTCCTTTCTGCTGTATTATACTCCCAGCCTATATCTGGGTAATTGAAGTCTCCCACTAGGACTAGAGGTAGTGATTTTGAGACTACACTCAGTTGTTTGTAGGAGAGCTCATCAGCTGCTTCTTCTTGGCTGGGTGGTCTATAGCAGACACCCATCACAATCCCTTCCTGCCCATGGGCTCCTCTGATTTTCACCCACAGGCACTCAGTCCCATCCTGACCGTAGTCCAGTTCGAGGGTATCAAAGCCCTCTCTAACATAGAGGCCTACCCCGTCTCCTCTTCTGCCCTTCCTGTCCTTCCTGAAGAGTTTATACCCCACCATGGGTACGCTCCAGTTGTACGAGTCATCCCACCATGTCTCTGCAATGGCAATGACAAAGAGTTACAGCTAAGCCTGTCAGGCAAGGCTGTTCATTTAGGAGGTGGCAGGAAGGTAGCAAGTTGTTATGAAAACAGCTGTTGGAAAATGACCTCTGTCTTCAGTTCTCTGACAGATGTCCAGCTTGCTCTTCTTATGGTACGAAGAGGCTTTTTTTAGAGGATATTCAGGAATATGATTCAGCAGGGCAGCTGGCAAGACTGTGCCCTGAGTTAGCTATTAATGCTTTGACAGACGGTGGGAGCTGATGTTGGCAGTGCACTTCATTTCAAAGACTCGCCAAGCTCAAGCAGTGTGAGGATGGAAGAGGTCTCCTGTGAGCAATGAACTCTTAATTTTTGCAAAGTCATTGACAACAGTTTTCTTATTGGTCTTTTATTTTTACCTCCTTTTTCACCTGTGCATGGAAGGCTTTAATGGAATATGTAACTTAGGCAATTGTTTCGATTTAAATACTAGGAGAATTTGTAGTGAATAGTCACTGCTGTCTGTAAAACTGCACAAAAATTATGTAGTCAGATGTTACTTCTGCTTTGTTCATGCAACTTCAGCAACAAAATGCTACTGCACCTTGTGCCATGAGTGAGCAACAGGCAACATCTCTGACCGTTCGGAACAATTTCATCAGTGTTAGGCCATCAGCTACAAATCCCAAAGTCTCGACACAGATGCAAGTGGTAGAGTTTATTTTGGCAGGCAGTAATAACTTTGGCCTCTAGTTGCTAGGAATAATAGTGCTAATAAGATGCTGTGATGAAATTCCAGAGTATGAGCCAATTGAGTCTGGCAGGTTCTCATCTCCTGCCTGCAAGAATGCGGTTCCTTTATGCAAGGAGCTATAGAGCAATAGATCACATGCCTTTACACTTTTCATTAATTTTCATTTGGATATGTAAAAATAATTGGCAAAGCAGAACTCTTCATAAAATGTAGTGACTTCACAGTAAGTCATAAATCAAAAGTATGCATCTTTCAGCTAATTAATGCTTAAACCTTTTCACAACTTATAAGATCAAAACTGAGAAAAGTGATTTTGAAAACTTTCTTCTTCTTGGGGGTCTTTTCTGGGTTTTCTTTTCCAAATGACTACCAGTAAATATTGAATCTTGGAGCTCTAAGAGCAGTGGCAGATTCTCCCATTCTAATTAGTATCCTACTACTGTCTTTCTAATGTAAATTCTTTCAGATAAGTAACCGAATTTCAATGTGTGCAATCCTAAAGTAAATAACTTTAGGATACTGCTTACACACACAAACATACCATGCTTCCAGTGTTTATCAAGAACCATATTTTGCACGTAGCTTTGGGGGTTTTTTGTTTCACAACAATTCTTTCTATCACCAGTGTATCAGCATATGTCATTACCCTTCTGACGCTTTATTCTCTTTGTTCCTATAGGCAATTAGTCGTTACTTGCCCAGACGGGATCCAGTTTTGAAACCTCTGATCTATGAAATGGTCCTACATGAGTTTTTGGAGAGTGACTATGAGGTACTGCAGCCTGACATGCCCACATGTAATAACTGTTGCCAGCAAAACACCCACAGCAATGTGGAATTGTCATAGCGAATTCTCTCTTGTATTCAAACAGTTTTTCAATGGTCAATTTAATGATAATGAAAAGAGTAAAAAGGTGAATTGGGATTTGGATTCTAATAGAATAGGTAGAGTGTTCTTCAGAGCACACAGGTACTATGAGATCAGTTACTGATTATAAATACTATTATTTTCTAGTTTGTTTAATGTAGCACTAGTGACTGAGGTGCTGCACAAAGCCTACAGCACCTGAAAGAGTGCTTCATGAATATTAATAACGTTGCCTTAAGAAGGAAAAACTGTGTTCTGTATGTCTGTGGGCATGTGAAAGTCGCTTAGAGGTGAAGCACAGCAGGTATCATCTCAGAGGCTTAGCCAAAGCTTTGAAGTTTTGCAACATTCCTTAGGCAGTTCATTCAATTTCTGTTACAATCTCTTATACTTCTAGGGGTTTGCAACCCTGATAAAAGAGTGGCCTGGAGATCTCTACAACAACACAATCATAGTTCAAGCCGTAGTGGACCACCTGAAGAAAGATCCACAGAACAGGACTTTGCTCCAAACACTTGCAGAATTGTGAGTACAACTTCAAACTCCTGTTAGAAAAAGTAAGTTTGAAATAGTGTAATATAGTGTATAAATATTTGCCTTACTCTCTTAACAGAAATACATTTTTGCAGCATTCTGCAGAGTATTGGATTTCTCTGCTTTCCTCTCTACGGACTGCATAGCTTGGCAATTCTTTTCCCTTCCTTATAAAGTGTATGCTGATTATGAAAGCAGAGAGTTTAGTATAAGACTGGATTTGCTACTCCTCTTTACAAAGCAAACAGCTAGCATTTCTCTTTATGGTGTCTGAGGAAGCCTCTTTTGTGAAGTATGCATTTCAGAATTACCCCCACAGAAATAAAATGGTGGTTTTCCCCCACTATTTCAAAAGTAGTGGTTTTAGTTTTACTGCCTGGCTGGAATTATGTGACTGGAAAATGTGCCAGAACTGATCTGGATCTAGGCTACTTCATGCAGGCATAAAAACTCTTTGGTTTTCTCAGCTTGATTCTCATGTTAAGTTCTTTCCATACTGTTTGCTTTGAAAAAGCAGAGCTACTGTTTATTGCTATGTAACAGTCTGTCCCAAAGTTTTAAGAGAACAATGTTTTTTTTTCATCTCTGAAGAGAGTTCCAATTAGTTTCCAAGAATAGGAAAGCTAGCATTTTGTGTGGCTTCCCCTGTGGTTTGAAAATGCAGAAAATGAAAATGCAGAGAACCACAGGTCAGAACACAGTTGTGATGACTGATGTAAATTAACAGAGTTGCCCAGTGTTATATATCCTTTTACCGAAAGTGAATCACCACAGCCATTTATATATTTATGAAATCAAGTAACATCCTAACAAGCTTTACATCCTAGAGTACACTTATATTTTCCTTCACAGGTAATTTTCCTACACTTCAATATGTAAGATCACATGTATTATAACGTCATATTTTATCAGGTATACATATGACCAGCGCTATGACAGAGCCCTAGAAATTTACTTAACTCTGAGGCATAAGGACGTCTTCCAGTTGATCCACAAGCATAATCTTTTCAGTTCTATCAGAGACAAGATTGTTCTGCTCATGGATTTTGATTCAGAGGTATCGTGATCTTAATGATTTTATATTCACTTTCCACTGGAGATATTTTAGCAGATTAAAAATAAATGAGCTGAAGACAGCATTGAGTCACAGAGTGTGTTTGTTATTTATGCATACATTCTGGGGTAAGGAAGAAGGTATTCACTTACACTGCAAAATTAAAACAGGACTTTCCCCTTGTGAGCCTATGTTGACTGTGGCTGATGATTGCATTATTCTTTAAAAGTCTTTTAATACTACCAGGTATGATCTCAAAATTTTTTCTAGGTCCTCTGTTAAATAGATTAACACATCTGTTCTTGCCACATGGACTTGTGAACATTCAGCTGGTCCTTTACAATTTCAATGTCCACAAATGGAAAGTCACTGTTTCCACTCTTATCATCCTCCAGCTCAGGGGAGCAGGCAGCACAAGATCTGTCAGTATTATTAAAGACTGATGCAAAAAATGCTTTGCATGCCTCTGCTTTTTCTCATCCCTATTAGTAGATGACCATCTATCATATCAATCCAATGTTTTCTTCAGATCTCCTCTTGCTAGTAACATATTTGAAATTATTAACAGATTTCGAAAAGCACTTCATGTTATCTGAAACAACACTAGCCAATTTCAACCCTTAAATGAGCTGGTCTTTTGTGTTTTCTCCTTGTATATATGGACCACAGCCCTACACTCTTCCTGCAAAGCTTGTCCTTGCTTCCAGAGATCATACAATTTCTTTTTCCTCATGACTTAACATGGAGTTTACTGTTCAGCCAAGATGGTCTTCTGCCCCTCTTCCTTGACTTAGGACACAGTGGGGTTGCCTGCTTCCTGTACTTCTGAATGGTAGTTGTTAAACACTGACTGGCACTTGTGAACAAATAAGCCCTCAAAAGCAGATTCCCCGGGGTACTTTGCCAAATAGCTCCCTGAATATCTTAAAGTTTGCTGTCCTGAAGTGCAGGGTAGCAACTCTGCTGTTCTTTTTCCTTATTACACTGTAAATTTTAAGCTTGACCATTCCATGATAACTGTGGCCAATACAGCGACCAACCATCACATCCCCCATGAGTCCTTCTCTATTCACAGACAGCAAGTCTAGGAGGTCATCTTTCCTTGTTTTCTGACTGAATACCTATGACAAGAAATTATCTCCTACAAACTTCATGTATTTCTAAGACTTGCTTGTTACAGCAGTATGGTATTCCCAGTTCATGTCTGAGAAGTTGGTATCTCCCATAAGGACAAGGGCCCTAACTGCCTGTTCAATAACTCATTAGTGCTTACATCCTGACTGGGCAATCAGTGGTAGACACCCACTACAACATCTCCTTTGTTTTTCAGCCACCTTATCCTCAACCAGAGGCTCTCAGCCACATCACTACCGACTGCAAGGGTTGTACAATCAAACATCTCCCTTACATACAGTGAGATGCTTCCACCTCACCTGCGCTGCCTGTCACTCCTGAACAACTTCTATCCTTGCAGCACTCCAGTCATGGGACTTATTCTACTAAGTCTCACTAACACTAGGGACATAGTAGCTCTGTGAACTCACTAATGCTTCCAGTTGATCCTGTTCATTTCTGCAGGGGGTGTGTACGAGTGTTTCAGATATGCTTCCGAGCCCTCCATGCTCCCAGGAGCAGTGTAAATATTTCCACTAGCATTACTGCCCTCAGAGGATGCCATACCAACACTTGGCTTACCTACTTCAATCCTTTTGGTGTCCCCTCACCCCACTGTTTCTAGCTTAAAGCTCTCTTGGTCAGATCCTGCCAGTTTATGACGAAAGACATGCTTTGCCTGTTTGGACTGGTGGATCTCAGCATCCCTTATCTCTTGAAGACTCTTCAGTGGTTTGAAAACCCAGACTTTTGGTGGAGGCATCAGTCCTGGAATCAGGTTTTGATATCCTGGGCTCACCTGCTTCTGCCAAAGTCTCCTCTCATTACAGGGAGAATTGAGGGAAAACAAAACCGGTGCTCACAATTTTTTTTCTTCTGTAAGTTTTCAAGGTTATTAACCTAAAAAAAAAAAGCAATATGTGTTTTGGCTGAATTCAGTCTTTGTTCTTCCCAACTGGCTACAAAACCTCAGCAAATGAATTTTGGTGAGATTCTTGGGAGGGAAATCAAGTAGATCTACTTTGTCAGTGCACTGGTTATTTAAGCACCAACGGTAAAATATGGAGCCACCTTTTCTTTATTAAATAGAGTAAATCATGTCAGGGATCTGAGCTTGTATTTTTGGAATGTGAAGCGAAATTTGCTCTCCTAAGAGGAAGCAGAACCAGAGTCCCAGTGGCTGCTCTGCTTACAAGATCTTGTCTTCTTGTTTTACGGTATCTGTGTGCAAGTAGTTTGTAGGAATCCAGTTGTAAGGCAATTTGAGTCATTTGTTTCTTATGCATTCGTCACCCTACAGTTCCCTTTTGCAGTGGGACAAGTAGTATTTCTTCATCATTTGACAGTGGCCTTTTGTGACCTATGATTTGATGGACGTAATTCACCTGCCATATAAGTGTGTGGTGTTGATTGCTATTAGCATGAAAACTTAAGAGAAGTATTCTGGAAGAATGTATGACATGTTCTATAATGCTGTTGAGGCATGCTGATGTTATGCAAGCTGCTCTCTGAATTACTGTTGTTGAAAAGAGTAGTTCTGCAATATGCATCTGGTACACATCAGTGAACAAGCATAATACTATAAAGAGTGTGAGAAAATGTGTATACCTGTTTCTTAGCTGTCTTCTTTTCATTTATTTTAGAAAGCAGTAGACATGCTTTTGGATAATGAAGATAAAATTTCTGTGAGTATAACAAGTTCATGACATGACAGTCCAATGCTTCCTTGTATTGTTTGTCCTTCTTTCAGTCCTGTAAATGTGATGATCACAGGTTTGCTAATCTGTTGGATTTTATTTGTTTTCTTTCAGATTGACAGAGTTGTTGAAGAATTAGAAAACAGGCATGAACTACAGCATGTGGTAAATATTTCTGTATTCTCTTGGTTTCAGGTTGAGCTGAATAAACTCTTTGCTGGGCATACACTTTACAGATGTGTTTATCCTGTCGAAGTGAACATGACACTAAAACGTTACAAATCATCAGAGCCAAAGTGGCTGTGTTTGCTAATCCAGTTTTTAACATGGCAGGGGGGTTAGAATCATATATCTTTAAGGTCACTTCCAACTCAAACCTTTCTATGATTCTAGTACAGCCATAGCATTTTTACAATAGTAAAATAAATGTAAAATGTGTTCTTGTAAGAACTTGAAAACATACTGCTTACTTGATAATGTACCATCAGGTGCTCCTTGTGACATTGCAGACACTTGTCTTCTCTGGTCAATTATTTCTTCCTTGTATACATCCTCTTTCTCTGCACAAAAATGGGCTTGGATGGTGGGTGCAGCTCAGAAGCATGTTTTGCCAATCCATAGAGACAGTGAAGTGCTTGTCTTTCTGGAGCTGTAACTTCCATATGCTGCAGGATTGTTCTTGTGCAGAATGACAATAACACTAAGGCTATGGCTTCATGTTGCTATTCCAAAAGCATCTGTTTGGCTTGAAGGTGCTGTCATTGGAACACATAACATGTAACCATGGGCTTGAGCCATATTAGGGAGGAAAGATTGACTTGCTGCTGTATACTTGTGGGGCTCAGGGCATCGATCTAGTGGAGGGCAGGTGTTAGAGATCTGATTATAGGAAACAGCTCTATGATGTGTGTGACCCACAGCCTGAGAACTTTGTAAAGGTGACTGACTATGATTTTATGGAAGGGACGCATAGTGTGAAGCCTCCTTCCCTTTGAATAAAAGTGACCCGCATGTTTATTCTTGAGCTCAACAAGGGAGGAGAGAAGGGAGCTTTGCCACAGTATCTGTACTTCCACAGTGCTTTGGTTAAAACATTTCATGTAGTAAAACTTGATGTATAGTTATCTGTAATGGTCAGGCATATCTAGATAACCAGAATGCTTCATTTGACATATTTTTCATAAAATTCAAAATCCAATAGATTCCTTGAAGGATAAAGGGCAGTTACGTAAGTGTTGCTGAAAACCTGTTTTACAGAGCTAGTTTTGGAGATTGCTGTGACGAGGGTACTTCATAAGAAATGTAAAGATAGTCTTTTGTACCAGAATTTAATCTCTATGCCTTTTAGTATGTGTCAGCACATTCCTGGGAAAATCAAGAGGATCTTTTTATTAGTGAAGAATGAATACAAGTATATAAATGCATTTGAGTTTATATTCTCTTTTTTGATCCCTAGTATTTGCACAAGCTTTTCAAAAGAGACCACCATAAAGGCCAGCGATATCATGAGAAACAGATCAGCCTTTATGCTGAATACGATCGTCCAAATTTACTACCATTCCTCAGAGACAGCACACACTGTCCGCTAGAGAAGGTAAGCACCCAAAATCTAACAACAGTTTCTCGATTTGTATGCCTGTAGCTTGTATGGTGGTGAATTTGTAACCGTGTCTGGTACTGCCCTCTACTGCTAAAAGGAGGGATCCTTCGAATTTGTGACCACCTGCAGAAGTTTGGTTTGCAGAGCTGACTGACAGCTGAGACCTTCCTCTCGGCTCACAGGGCAGGAATTGGGGAATTTCTAATGCAGAAGTTCTGAATTCACACTTGATGCATACCTATAGCATATTGACACATCAGTGTCTGACTGAACAGCAGGTGGTTGTTGCAGGAAATCAACATCATTTTGCCAAATCTAGGACTAGTCAGTGTTAGATCTTGAAAAATGAGTAGCTGTAACCCGAATATTTCTAGCTGTGTATTCTCAGGTCCTAAGTTGTTTCCAAATAATATGCACAGTATAACAGTCACTCAGCTAGCAGAGCTAGAAGTATTTTGTCTTTGTACTTCTGCTAGTAGACTTGAGGTTTTACAGAGGACCTTGTTTCCACTTTCTTTAACCTTTTTGTGTTTTCCTTCCTTTCACTTCCTTGTTAAAATAATAAATAAGAGAAGCCTTGGGGTTTTTTCCCTTGATTGACTTAAAGTGAATAAATGGAAACTTTAAGTTTTTCTCTTTAATTGAGTCAATATTTTATTATTTGTATTTGTAGTTTTAATGGCCAAGCAGAGCAGACTTTGTGAAAGGATGCTTCTCTGGGTATAATTACAATGATGACACCAGTGGAGTAGTTTTCCATATAATACTGAATATTGCATTTTACATGGTTGATATTCTAATGATAACTAGTATTGTTCCTGGCACCTCTCTTAGGTTGCACGTTCCTGTGCAACAGCAGGAAATTCTGGGAAATACTGTTTTAGGGTTGCAAACTTGGTCTTTGCTGGAATTGTTGCATGAAACTGGGTTGTCTCAGTGGTCTTTTTTAGGCAATGAGCCTGAGAGGTTTCCAGTCAGAAATTTTTGTCTATTATGGTGGCTTATTTGGTTTTAACTCTCTGATTCTCTCTTAGTTTTTTTGCCTTACGTATTATTTCCGTGATCATGGCTTTATCTATAAAATCATACCTGCTTCACAAATTAGCTTTAGTTATTGCAGATCTTGCCATTTGTATCAGTGGTGGGCACTGCAGAAAAGTGCTTTATATAAATGACGCAAACCCCTTGTTGGCACTGCTTTGCAGAAGTGATAGGCTGTGAGCAAGAGTATGTAAAGGAGCTGTGAGCCTTTGGAAGGCATGGTGCAATAATCACCAAAATGAGAGAAAAGGATGTTAGAAAAAGTGCCATTCCATCCTTATGTGACATGTTAATATATTTAAGAAAGAAGCTAAGGAAGAGAGGAAAAATACCAACACTGTATAAAACTTAGTTGAATTTACTGTCACTTCTACTTCTGTAATTATATTTCTAACCATACTCTTCATACAGTAATACTTTTTACCATGTGCAAATCTTTGTTCTAAGGAAATAGAAGTGGACCAAGAATTTTCCAGGTACCAGTATTTTCAGAATCTGTTAGTCAGATTCCAGTACAGTGTATAAATTTGAACAAATATTTGAACAAACTCATGTTTACTATTGTTTTAAAGAAATTATAAACCTGACAGGTAGAAATATTTCTTGTTGTTTAAAAGTACACCATTTTTAATTCAAGTGCACTTTGGCAAATGTTTTAGATGAACTGAATCACAGAATGACTAGGTTGGAAAAGACCCTCAGGATCCTTGAGTCCAACCATTCCTATCAATCACTAAACCATGCCCCTCAGCACCTCGTCCACTCATCCTTTAAACACCTCCACTGATGGTAAATCAACCACCTCCCTGGGCAGCCTGTTTCCGTGCCCAGTGACCCTTTCTGTGAAAAATGTTTTTCTGATGTCCAGCCTGAACCTCCCCTGGTGGAGCTTGAGGCCATTTCCTCTTGTCCTGCCCCTGTCACTTGGGAGGAGAGGCCAGCACCCTCCTCTCTACAATCTCCTTTCAGGTAGTTATAGCGAGCAATAATGTCTCCCCTAAATAGACGAGTGAATGGTCCCTTTTTTCCTCTAGAGGGAGCATGACAGTTGCTAAACAGAAATTCAAAACTACTGAATATCTGGTGCTTTGTAGTTTAACTTCTAAGTGGAGAGGAAAAAAGGCTGTCAGCTGTGTTTATAATTCATTGGTGTTATTCATACATTCATTCCCCTGAAGTATTTGCTCACTTACCCCTACTCAGAAATTCATTGTCCGTATCTCTGATCTCCATAGTAACGCATCTGAAATTATTTGAGAATGGAAGGAAAAGTTAATTCCTACCTACATCTCTAGCTGTCATTGTATCTTATGCATTTATAGTTTTGATTTCTAAGTGTGAAGATATTTATAGGTGACCAGTTGTCTTCACAGGAGTGCCATGAATCTTGCTTTCTGCTTCCAAATTGGAAACAGACATTGCGTTGTTTATGGCATACCAGCCCTGACAGTTTTCTATCACTAAAAAGTTATTGTTATTCAGTTCAGTAATTTTACTCAGTGTTTATCAGCTACACACAGATTCATTAACTCCTTATGGTATTTAGCCCTTGAGTCTTTAAACCAAATTTACAAGAAATGCTTCCTTCTTATTCTTTCGTACTTGGGTTGGATTATTTTTTTCAAATTTTTTTTTCAATTATTTTTCTTCTTCTTGGAGATCACTGGGACAAAATTTGAAGGGCACTCTTCACTTCCCAAAATCATTCTGTTCACCCCAAGGAGAACTACATGCTGCCGTTATGAGTGAATGTCAAGTAGACCTCCATCACTAGAGGCTTTATAAGTCCAGCCACAGGAAGCAAGTCTTGACAGCAGATAACCTTAAGTGCTTTTAGATTAACCAAATTTTGAAGCAGGAGAAAGAAGTTGCCAACATATTTTAAGGGCAAAGATTGGCATAATGCAGACTGAAATACCTGTCCTATCCCCAGACATTTAATCTTGTACAAAAATAAAAAACAAAGCCATAGAATTTCTCCTCTTAATTAATCCCAGAAGACCTGATAGTGCCTATTAATGGAGCTGTACTCTTGTCAAAATGAGAGACCCTCCATGGAAAAGTGTCTTTAAGTCTCTTGCAGCATTTGTGATCAATAAAATATCATGTTACATGGTTTCCTGTATTCTCTTTCCCTCCTCCCTTCCCTTAAATTCAAGGCTCTTGAGATCTGCCAACAGAGGAACTTTGTGGAAGAAACAGTCTACCTTTTGAGTAAGTAGCACTCAGTGTGATAAATTACAACATGCTTTAAATCTTGTCAGAGTTGATGCTGTGAAAATATATAATATATTGCCTGATGTTTAACACACTTTCCCAGAGGCAGAGTTGCTATACAGTCACTAGGACCAAATAACAAAATCTATTTATTTAAAAATTAAGAAAAAGCACTGGAGTTATGCAAGTGATATCTTAACTCCATATATTATGTTACTGCATTTCTGATTTGGTATTTTCCTGTGGGTTCAGAGGTGTTGCACCGCTATGAGGTACAGGTTAGTGGAGGGAGGTATTTTTCAGACAGTCCTGAAGAGAAGGGTAATACTGTCAGTTTGAAGAGACAGGGGAAATAAAAAAAAGTTATATTCAGAATACATATCAGGATGTTATATTTTGCTGGAGTGGAAGGTTTGCTTATGTTGCCTCTTTTTTTTTCTTTTTTTCTATTTTATTCTTATTTTTCTTTTTTTAGTAAAATTATTTGCAAATTAAGTCCCTCAGCAGGCCAAGGAATTTACCTCTGAATGGGAGGCATTGTAAGACTAAGATTTTTATATATGTTCATGCATTAGTCATGAACAAAATAGAAAGCATTTTTCAGTTAATCTTTATTTCAGTAAGACAAATGTTTCGTAAACTGTTTTAGAGTAGCATAGTAATTTCTCACAGATTTATTTGAAGAATAGTTCAATGTTTCTATGATTTCTTTAGTCATCCTTGAATTTTCCTTGGGTGTAAGCTGTGCTATACTTACTGCAAATTAAGAGTGTCCATGTGGGCTCTAAAAGGGAATTTCATGTCATATTTTAATACATAAACATACACATACACACAGTCCCCCTTACATTAGATGTTGCTGCAGTTCAGAACACCTAATATGACCAACACATCCTTAAGAAAGGCTCCAGGTCCCAGTCCAGCAAAGTGCTCCAAGCATTTGTTCGAGTTATACTCAATGCTCTGGATTTGCATTCCTACATCAAAGTAAATCAGATTTGGTCTTGGTTGAATTAGCCTGATGTAACTTTACACTTGCAAAATTCATATTGAAAGAGCTTCTTAAAGTACTGAGTATCGATAAACTTTTAGGATTTATAATCTCTTTACTTATTTTTTCCTTTTAGGCAGAATGGGAAATAGCCGCAGTGCCTTGAAGATGATTATGGAAGAATTGCAAGATGTAGATAAAGCTATTGAATTTGCCAAGGAACAAGATGATGGAGAACTTTGGGAAGACCTCATTTTATATTCTATTGACAAACCACGTAAGCAGGATAGTTTCTCAGAAGCCTTGTATGTGTATTTTTTGTGGAATTCTGTTGCAATTAAAGGATTGAATTATCCCCATGCATGTCAGAGAAAGCGTTTAGGGATGGCCAGGCAGGTGTGCAGGTTTGTAGAGCACAACATAGCTGTCCTACTGTGCATGAAAGCTTCCAGTAAGGCAGCATGTGGGAATGCTACAGAATGAGTACTTAGGGATTAAACATTTGACTAAGCTTTGTCCTTAGTGACAAATTAAAGGGAGAATGGTACTTTTAATTTGTCTGAATGAGGCATTAGTTTTAGACAGCCTCAAAACAGTCTGCAGGCTTGATGAGGATGTTGTGTAGTACACTTATTGCAGTTGCTTCCCGTTAAAATTCTGAAAATGAAGAACCTACGCCTTTCTGCCTCTCAGCAGAATAAGTAATTAGTTTTGTTTCTGTGCCACAAAGGTAAGATCTGTAATAACAAATGCATTTTGCCTTTTATCCATTATCTGAAGAGCTACTCAAGTTTAAAGTTTAGATGGAATCAGAAACTGTCAGTCTCATAAGTAACATCAGTTTTGTTCAGGAGACGGATTCAGAGGATTTCATATGACTGAGAAAGTAGAGATTATTTTGACTATCTACTCCATTACTTTTGCAACCTCTTCAGGGGCTTTAAATCAAGGCTTTAAAGTTTCTCTTGGCATCTCTTTTCCAAAGGATTTTATATCTTGTAGAATTAGTGTCAAAATACGTGTCTTTTAATCTCTTGTCCACTAATTATGACAGGAAGAAACAACCAAAATCTGTCATTCCTTTAGAAGAATGGCATTTTCAAGTTACCCATACTTTAATGCATTTAATTGCTAAAGAAGATGCTACAGCCAGTGACATCTTTACAGCAGATGGAATTCAAAGCATATAGAATTCTTTCAGGTCCAGCTGCCCATATGCGGAGCAACTAACTCGAGTGATATTCCTCAGTCTTGAGGGTTGAAGAAAACATACAGCTTTGAGGTTCATCCTTCTAGTATTTTGTTTAACCAGGTGCAATTCAAAAAGCAAGACTTTTTTGTGTCACTCTTGCCACTGTTTAGAAAAACATTCCAGTTAGGTTAAGTGCTTGAAAATTTGTTTATAAACCCTGGAATTGGAAATGGAATAGTGGCATTATGCAGTTAATTTTCTGGCTCTGTTTTCTTGAGTGCCCTTCTATTGAATTGAATTGAATTGCGTGATTTACTTGTGGCTTTGTGATGGATAGTCTGTTACCCCTTTTCTACATATCCTAGATCTAGGAATTGCCAAACTGTATCTTCTTCTCTTACCCAAAGGCCTGTTTAAGTGTAAATAGAGTCGCAAGAGATATATGAAGGCTATATAAAGAGGCTTAGTGTTATCTCTTAGTGGAAAACTGTCACAGAATCAGCCCGAGCCTGTAGCTTGTCACCAAAGCATCTCTTAATCAGATATTTTGCTGGATTTTTTTTCTTAATTTCCTTATCTCTTGATTGTCACAGCTTTTATTACTGGTTTGTTGAATAACATTGGAACCCATGTGGATCCCATTCTTTTGATCCACCGCATTAAGGAAGGCATGGAGATTCCTAATTTGAGAGATTCACTAGTGAAAATTCTTCAGGACTACAACTTGCAGGTAAATGTTGTGTTCTTGTGATACTCATTTTCAGAGAGATAGCAAATCGCTTTGCTACTAAACAGCACAAGGAATGGCTGGCATGAACATTTGTTGATTTTGTTCAGACATCCTGTCATTGATGCTGTGAGTTGGTACAATACTATGAGAAAAAGGGTAGAAATTTGTCAAGACAAATAGTCTCTTCTCTTGATGGCTTCTAGGACATCTAAGTCTCTCCCGTGCTGTTATAAGACTGGTGGGTGAGTAGAACTGGAAGGATCTTGGGTGATTTGGACTATTTTATACTACCCAACTGTCCAGTATCAGAAAGTCTCATGACCAGCTCTTCTCATTCCTTTTCCTATACGAGGAGGCAGAACACAGCATTCACTCACTTAAACATTCACCAGGTCTTACAGCTGTATGTAAAGTGCCATACTAATTAAAGGAAGGTAAACTTTTAAAACCAAATTCATTTTGCAGAATGTGTTGATACTTGTGCATTAAAAAAAAAAAAATACTGCTTATTGGATTATGAGAGTTCTTATCCCACCATAATTTTACACATATGTGCATTTCCCTGCATTGCTGGTTACTGATGCTTGTTTGTAAGAACTTAGAAGCCATGTATGCTTCTATATTCCTAAAAGTAACAACAGAGTGAGTTTCATTGCATACTTAAAATCTCCATTCTACCAAAGGAGACCCAAACTTGAGTTCTCTGGGACGCTGCTCTGCACCTTACCACTGAGAGACACAGCATACAGAGCGGTTAGAATGCCTCTGGTGTGAGTATGTGGGGTCCAAGAAAACATAGCCTAGCAAGCAGATGAAACTCCGATTTTCTAAAGCTCATAAACACTTGTTTCCCACCTGCTATTAGTCTTTGGACATCCGTAGCAAATAGATGGGCTTGACAGTTTTCAGTGAGGTCACAGTTGGTCTCTTATGAGGCCAGATAAAGTGTATATCTGCTACAGCATTCAGTGATGTCAGGAAGCCTTTTAAAAAGTTAGCATTTAAGCCTTTCCATATTATTTCCATTATTTTATTATCATATGAGCTTTAAATTATGACTTTCAGTAATTCAAAGAACCATTTTACATGCCATCTTCTCTTGATACTTGTTATGTGGAAGGAGATACCTCAGATATACAGCTACATGTTTGCTTCTGATGCATGTTGTAACATTACTTCCAGTTTTTAATTGACTTCATGAGATACTAAAATCCTTCCAAAATAATACTAAGTAAATAGCATGCTGCATTTAAACAGTTGCTTGTTAATCTTGCTGCTGCCAGTACCCTGCTGCTTGCACCACTGATCCTCCTGTTCCTGTATTCGGTTAAACTCAAAATGCATTTTTTTTTGAGCATCTGTAGACAGACTGAGAAAGTGCTATGTGCATAGCTGCAGCTTTACACATACATAAAGTATATTGAGTGGCTTCAGACATGGGTGATGACATCATTTGGTCACGTTTGGGGGAGAGAAGAATCATTTTGTCTTCAAATACCTTTTAACAAAATTACTTTGGGATTAAAAGGATGTATTTAACTTTCAGAGTGAAATCATTTGCTGTTAGCATTGAAGTGCTTCATGCATTTCAAATTAATTCATTTTGAAGTAGATTTGGATAGCTCTAGGGCTAAAATTTAGATCTCGTAGGAATAATGGAAATTAGGGAATCTTAATGTAATTTGTGCTTAGCTTGCTTGTACAACAGAAAAAAAAGTAGTAGAAAAAAAACGGGGACTTTTTCTTAAGAGAAATGTAAGCTATAGCTTAAAATAAGGCTGTTCCTGAATGTAAAGTGCACTGTTTATGAACAGATGGTGTGTCTACACTGAGATTTACAGGCGTAATCACAGCTTTTGGGTACTCACCTAAGTAGCCTTAGATTGGCAAACTCGATTTTTTTATAGCAGGACTGTTTCTGCATTCTGTGTGTGTTTCAGGACGTGCTTGGGACTTCAGGTAAATGCCTGGCCAGCCTGTCATTGCTCTGGGCAATTCTGCTCTAGCTTCATTGTCACTGCTGCTTCAGATCAGCTGTTTTAAAGCTAGCTTTGGTATGATTGTGTGATGCTTGGTTACACCTTCACATCATGTTGTGTAGATTCATGGTGAGAAGCCTGTGTACTCTATTCTGGCCTGGCACAGCTCTTTGGATGTTGGTAAAAAGTTCCTGATTTGTATCACCTGATGTACTAGACATCTTAAATTCATGCATAAATCCAAATTTCATTGGCAAGGACTTCCTGTAATTTCATCTCATCAGATCTCAAGCTCTGTATGCACTTTAATTTTATTATTCCCATTTTCAAGGCAAAAAAGAAAATCTTGTGCCAAGATTCACAAAGGAGGCACACAAGTGAAGTCAGAACCTGTTGCTTGGCTTGTAAGTCACTACCTAAAACAAAAACTGTGCTGATCTTTTCAAAACATTGGGTCCCAAAAAGGCATTACAGCTGTGCTGTTATATTATTTAATTGTGGCCTCCTTTTGCAATCCCTGTTTTATACTTATTTAAGATAAGATTGATAAGACTGTTTTATGCTTATGAAAGTGTGCGGATGCAGATTTCCTATAATGCTCCAAAATTTCCATAGCAGTAAACTTTACATTAGATGTGATTTGAAATATGGGTAGGAACTAAAAAGCAGCATCTTTGACGGACTTTATTTTTTTGAAAACAATTTTTTAAGTGCCAACAAAACCGAGTGAAGCAAATTGAGTGGCTGCCAAAACATGCCATATGTGGCTTACAGTGTGCATTAGAGAATCCAGCCAGGAAGTCTATTAATGAAAAAAATAAAAAAAAAGTTGTAGGCTTGTTTTTTTTTTAATCTGGGACCTTCCCTGAATAATTTAAGTTTCTGTTCATGTTGGCATATCGCAGACTCATTGCTTCACTTTAATTGTCACCCATTAGACAAACCACTGCAAGTGTTGTATGTGCTACTCTAAGCTCACTTCAACTCTGAAGTAATGTGAGTAACTTTTACCTTTGAAAAGGAGTTAATGTCTGTTTGCTAACAACCAACCACATGTGGCACTAAGACCCAATTAGGCATTCTACTGGCTAAAAATAAAATGTAGATTACACGAGACTTCATTCTTAGGCTGAAGTACTACTATAGTAGTATTTCAATTAAGTACTACTAATTTACTTTTGCTTTGCTATTACAGCTCTGTTTTGTGAGTAGAGATCTATTAAGCTGCCTTATTATTCTTGGAGAATACCTGTTTCTATTTTCCAACTTCAGGAAATGTAGTTCTGCCATAAACTAAAAGCTGAGCACCCGCTTAGGTATTTTTACTAAACAGGAAAAGATTTAAGTACTAATTTAAGTGGTTTTCTGAACTGGGATTAGTACTCCAAGTGAATGATTGTGTTTGTTTTTTCCCTCCTGAGAGTCATTTATTATAAAATTTTCTCTTTGTCATTATATCAGTTAATGTTTTGAAAACATAGTAGATAATGGATTTATTGTAGTGATTAAAGTTTATTTACTGCTGAAATGATTCTTTCCGTGTTTCTATACAGTAACATTCATAAGCAACAAAATTATGAAGATGTAGGCACATAGTTATAGCTGTCTGAATTTTAACAGGAGTATGTATCAAGGAAAGTGTAGTCTAAAACTTTTGTATTTTATACCTAACTCCTGAAGTCTAGTTCTTTAACGTCATAAATTTGTCGATAAAACAGACCACAGACTGCTTCCTTTGTATTTATAAACTCCTGAAGATGTGTTGTCATAAGGAGGAACCTGCTTGTTGTTTAGAAATGATACATTCCTAGCACAATTTTTATTTAATTGTAGGTAAATCACCGTTCTTCAGTCAACATTCTCAACATAACCAAATACAATTAAAATCTGTGGCAAGCTAACCAAATTAAGCGTAGTCATATTGATACCCTGACAAAATTTGAATAGTTTTCATCTTTACTGCTTGCATTTAAAAGTGTTATCGAAGACACAGAATCAAAACTTAATTTTAACTCCATACAGTTGAGAAGTTGGTGGTGGTGTGACTTGAATTTGGTTTCCACACATAGATATTGATTCTCTGAGGCTTAGACAGAGCCTCACTTCCATTAGGAGTTCACCAGTGCAGTTATCCTTAAAAAAAAAAAAAAAATCCCTTAGCCAACACAGTTAGGACAGTGATTCTCTTATTTGAAAATTGTAGTATTGCTGTGCAAACTATTATTTTTTCCAGTGAAACTAGTGCTGCTGATGTTTTTATACAAGTTCTTCGGGCTGAAACTCCTCAGTTGTACAATGGTTTGATTTTAACAAAGGCCTTTTTTTCTTGAAGCCTGAACCTTGTATTTGCCTTGTATAGTCAGTTATCTGGAAATTATATTGAAAAAAAATACAAAAAGGTTCACAAATGTTTAAATTTCTCATATCTGATTACACGGTCTTAAGTCATGAATGAGGAATGCAGGAGCCTTTCTTAAAATAAGGCATGTGATCATGATCCAGGTTTCTAAAGCATTGTATCTATCACTCATCTCACAGAGAAGGCTGATGGAAAGATCCCCTTATTTGTGCACTTTTGGATTAGTTATGAGCCTATTACACTTACCAAATGTGTAAACACAGGTGTCTTTTCAGCTTAAAAGAGATTTTAATACCTCCCTCCTTTCAGAAAGAAACACCTTATTTCTTACCCTTATATGACAATTGATAGAGGACTTCAAAAGATTTTGATGTTCTAAGGTCTTTCCCTAGCTTTAGAATATAAAAGCAATTTATTTAATTGAACTGCCTCTAGGTTTCATGGATTAGCCATTTTACTCAAATGTTAACTTATCAGTTTAAACTTCCATTGAACCTGCAGTAACTCGGATGCATAACAGAGATTCTTCCACTCAGAGCATTCACATCCATGCATTCATTACAGAGGTTCTGAACTAATGGACCCTCATGATAGTCTAATGAATGCTGCTTGGAGCAGCATCTGGAAAAATTGTTGGTTTTTGCTCATGAACATGAATAAGCTGCTGTTGAGACACCATGGAGGGCACTAAGGGGCAGGTGGCAGCTTGTATCATGCTCGCTGCTTCTGCTTGTATTTCTGCTCTACCGCTCTCATTTAACAAGTTTACTTTGCTCCTTTTACTTAAACATAGGATTTCTTATCTGCTTGTGCTGCAAAGACTCCAGCATATAGACAAGACCTCACCTGCTCTAAGTTATTTACCTATCTTTTAGATATAATTTTCTGACTGAGAATATTTCGAATCAGAGAAATACTCATTCTGAAAGAGAGTCTGATCTGTTGTCCTTGCAAAAAAAGTTTATAGTAATGTCCTCAAAGCTAGTGACGTTTTTTCTGCATTTAAAATAAAACTTGCCATTCTCCATTTCCCTTGAATAAAGCTGGAAAAGGAAGAACATAGTCGGATAGTTCCTGAGATTATCACAGATGAAAATGTTTGTCTTGTTGAGCTGCATTTGGTTTCTGATACTCTGAAATGTTTTATAGCTCAGTGTGTCTAATACTGGAGAATGTCATTTACCCACTAACACGCCCAGATTTATACATTTAAAGCGTTTGGGTTTTTTTTAAATGTATTTCAGATTTGTCATCTTAACTGTGTATCACTCATAGCAGTGCATCTTTATTACTTCAGGATGTGTATGTGAGAAGTTAGGGTTTTGGACAGTGTTCACCTGGCTGTAGTCTCTGTTAGTATATTTCTTTTTAGATATTTGCATAAGTTGCATCTCGGACAATTTTCAAATGCACAGTATCTTCTGTAATGCTAGTAATCAGGAGAAAGGAATAGACGTTGCCTCTTTTTACCACTTTTTTTTTTGGTAGAGTTGTGGAGCTTAAAATTGATTGAGAGCCTATTTTGAAAGCAATTTTCAGAGGAGTTATTGTTTTGGAAAATGAATTTCCAATTCAAGAGGAAGAAGAAAAATTTACTTTTTTGGGTTTGTCACGTTTTCATACTTGCTTCATTATTTATTGTGAAATAAGACTATAATTTTGACTCCCTGTATTTCCTTTTGTGTTTCATGACTTTGTCAGTCAACGGCATGTCAATCAAAAGGAAAAAATTAAATTTGTAGAAAGAGGACTGAGACTTTTGCTAAAGGGGAATGAACTCCGGATCTTTGTTTAGTTGCATGGACTGCTTACTAAATGACACCTCAGCAGGAAATATGTTTAAACAAAATAAAAAAAGATTTGGACTGCTGTGTTTACTAAGGTTTTATGACTTATAGGATGCCTTTCCTAAAGTAGACAGGAAAGATATGGGTGGAAGAAGTTTTGAAATGGTTTGGAAAGCAATTGCAAGTGACACTGTAAATATCCCTCTCCATTGTATTTTGTGAAGACAAACTTATAGGAAGAAGATCATAATTTAGGACAGTAGTATATTTTTTTAAATTTGCTTTTTTTGAGGTGGGGTTTTTGTTGATTTTTTTTTTTAATCTTGTGGGTTTTCATTTAGCTAGACATGGTGGTAACAGAAGGTTTCTCCTTTCACTCCTTTAGAATAGCTTAAAAAGTGTTAAATCATCCCTTGTGCTTTCTGTGGCAGCACAAACCCAGTGGAGACGTGTCAAGATAGTTGATATGGCCGTTTATTTAACAACCGCTGTATTTTGTGATTTTGTGTTCTTTGCACAACAGATCTTGCTGCGCGAGGGTTGCAAGAAGATACTTGTTGCTGATTCTCTTTCTTTGTTGAAGAAAATGCATCGAACTCAGATGAAGGGTGTTCTAGTAGACGGTGGGTTAAGAGGAAATGTGGTGACGTTCAAGGTTCTGAAGTCTTTTACTTGGTTTATATACCCAAGCCATATGATGATCTACTTTGGAAGCTGTCCAAAAGCCTGGATATTGTACTGTTTGTAGCATGTAGTAGAATGCTAGCTGCTTTCCCCTTTGCAAAGGAAGCACTTGCATCTCAGAAGCTAAAAGATCCAGCATGCAGCTTTTCCTCTTGAACAGTCTCTTATTAGCCAATCATGTATTGTCTCCTGCTGTTTGTCTGTAAAGGTGAAAAGTGCTGTTCAGTGTCAACACAGATAGTCAAATAATAACAATGTACCACCAAGGCAAAAGCTACAAGATAGTTTTCAGAAATGGTTAGTATTTTGCAAGGTGCTCATGATGCATGTGAGCAGTGCTGTAATTCACACCAGCCAAGTGTTAATATCAAGAGGCAAAAGCTGGAGGAAGGACAGAGGATCAGAGCTTCCACTACAAAATGCTGCAGAAAAATCAAGTATCCATCCTATGCTCCTTGGTTTTCAGTTTGCCTTGTGCAGCACTGACCCTGGACAGCCTCACTCCTGCAGTTCTGCCATCATCAGAATCAGAACATCTAAACATTTCTTATGCTGTTAATAGAAATGCTGCTTCAGTATTGCTCTTCAATTTTTAATAGGCACTGTTAGGCATTTTCAGTAAATGCTTTAAGACCAAGCTCCATTTATGTAGCAGCATTATGTTCATGCCTCCTTTATAAAAGAGTAAACACGGAGTTTGTTAACAAAGCTGTTACAAGTTTGGTTTGTTTTGTTTTTCCAGAAGAGAATATTTGTGAATCATGCCTGTCTCCAATACTTCCTTCAGGTAGGATGCTTTTCTGGAAGAGAAAGAGGTTGTCTATTTTTATTCTTGGAGGAACTACTGTTTACTTTTATTCATAGAAATGTGTGGTAGTCTTCCTTGGTAATCGCTGTATAAATGTCAGTCTCCTGCACAAAGCTTGCTTATGAATTCTGACATGGGAGTGGAGTCTAATTTGAATATTTTTTTTTCTGCAGTAAACCCAAATTTTCTTTCTTATTCATCTTGGATTTTTTTAGGTTCTGTTTTGAAATATGTGGAATGAACACATCTTTTAATTCCATCAACATAGGTATTCCGAAAGATTATTAGAATTGTAAAACTAGGCTGTTGCCACCAGATCATGTCCAACTCTGTTGTTTAGGCTGAACCTGTAGATTATGAAGTTTTATGGAACATACCTTTTGTCTGAGTGGTGGAAAACTTAGCTTTGGTCACTGCTGTCATATTTGAAACAAACTGTCGTCTTGAAACATCTTCTGAAGTTACTCTTGAAACTAGACAATCTGGATATTATTGTGAAGATGTACATTCTGCAAGGCAACTATAGTTCAGAAATACCGAAATTATCACAGAACATCTTAATAAGAAATAGTTTTACCAGGAGAGTATCTGTCATGGCATCTTCAAACAAGAATATGTACAACAAAGTGTATGTATGGACCTACTTTTTTTGTTTGCTGAGTGTGCATAGCCCAATAGACTCACATACAGCTTTTTAATCTGGTTTCTACCATTTTTTTGCATAAATAAATAAATAAAGAAATAGTTAGCTGTACTACAGTCACGTGTACCAACATACAGACCACAACAGTCACATGGTGATAGAAAACCTGGCAGAGCTGAATGTGTTAATGCTTTGAGGTATGTGTGTTGAAGGAAAGGGAGCCAAGGAGTATAATTTGGATGATGTTGATGAGTGAGATGATTATTCTTTGGATAGGTGGATGTTGTATGTAGGCTTTTAATTGGGCAAAATATTCATGTAGGAATCGAAAGACACATTGTGCATTTAGGCAGCTTTTTGCCAAATTTCAAGATTGTGGTGTGAAGTGTAGGCGCCAGAACTACTTGATGTTCTTATTCTCTCCACACTAGTGCAAGAACTGTTTTGCTAGCTTGTTCTTCAAAATGGCTGAAGTATTTGGTGGTAGTTTACTCCTTTCCCTCCCCAAATTTAGCACATAATGACATGAAAAAATTTCTGTTGAAAAGATATACATCATTTAAGCCCCAGAATTGTTGTTTTGCAGCTCCACCATTGGGATACATTACCTGAAAGCATCACTCTGCATAGTTTCTATAAATGAGCCAGGATAATTTGGAAATTAATTTGATAGAAAAATATTACTTTATACATCCATGTGCATAATGGAATACGAGCTTGTA
The DNA here is from genome assembly GCA_033459285.1 of Clamator glandarius. NCBI lineage: Eukaryota > Metazoa > Chordata > Aves > Cuculiformes > Cuculidae > Clamator > Clamator glandarius. The sequence goes on from JAUNZM010000238.1 coordinate 1,017,691, forward strand.
TTGCTGTAGCCACTGAATCGTTTGATTCAGTGCCCTGTTGTAAAGAATTTACTTTTCTCCTTCCCAGATGCATCCAAGTCGTTCAACGTGGTAGTGTTCCACTGCAGACATATGTTTCACAAAGAGTGCCTGCCGGTATCTAACACAGTAAGGAACTAGCTTAATCCCTCTGAGATCTTTGCCAAATATAGAAGGACAAATTGTTTCCTTTAGTCTGTGGAGAAGGGCATGGAATTACATTATCATTACAGTAATTATTTGTGGTAATACCCCTTAGTAGTATGTGACTAGGGAAAGAGCGTTCATGGCACCTGCAACTAAAATATATCTAATTTAGAAAGAAGTTGCCACTCTTGGAGAAATATTTTATCACCTTCTGCGATTTGAATATGGAGTGCAGCTTTGAGACATACAGAGAGTATGACCTATTTAATTTTATTATTAATTCTATTCTGTTTCTGATTTCATTTCAAGTAGGTTTAATAAAGACAAAAATAAAGATATTTTCTCAAGTGAACCACACTAAATTATTATGGAAGAAAAAAAACCCACTCATTTTAGAGTGAATATTTAAATATCATATTTAAATATTTTTGTAATCATCTTTATGCTCAGAACATGTTTTTTTCTTCATCAGGGAAATCTTCTCCCCACTCAGTGAAAACAAACCAAAAAAAAGTAGCTTCTAAATATACCCAGCTTTGAATTTGGGAATGAAGGCATCATAATAGTAACAAAATCACAAAGAAAATGGAATTTAAGCTTTTCTGATTCTGTATCTATCTCTGAAAATGAACATCTAGTGAAAAAATAACTTTGGTGAATCAGTTAATCTGCAAGTAACCAAGCAAAGTGCTTGTTGCCATATGGTACAGCATGTGTACTTAAATATGGTATGGAAATCTTAATGAGTGAGATCATTTGCATGAGAAAGCCCAACAACTAGTAAATATTTATTCAAACAATGTTTACCACCAATTTTGTTATTTGAGAAATACTCTGAGATTTATCTAGCATTCTCAGTTTGCTGGGACAAGGGTGGAACTGGTTAACTTGTCAGATGGAATTTTCTAAATGTGACATGGATATTACATGATGTATATCCTATAGTACATATGAACAAACAGGTATCTGCATATATTTGAGCCAAATTCTTCACTGCTACAGTATTTCTTGGCCTTAGGTAACCAGTTCTGTTTCTGATATTTAGTTACTGGTGACATACTGGAAGGAAAGGAATGCATACATAAAGCATTGCACAGAGCTAAACACAGGAGTGACAATAAACATATATTTAATATCAAATTAATAGTTTTAGGCTGTAGAGTGCTATCTAAAGACAGAGCTTTGACCAAGACATGTAGTGTTCAGTGGAGACAACCAACTGACTTACTCTCCTCCTTATCTATGAAGATAATCAGTGATATTTTTGACTATGTGTTTTTCTTTTTTGTTATGCAGGCAACTTGACTTCACTTTACCAGAGGCTGGTGGCAATACAGCTGGAGTGAGTGGTGAGGTGTACTGCACTCTTACTCCAGAATAGCCTGCTTTACCATGTTCCACTATATTGCCTGCCAGCACCTAGCCATGAAAGCATCTATAGGGAACAGCCAGAGTGTGGATAGTAACATCAAGAAAGGCATTTTTCATTCATCTTCCCGCATTCTACCTGGGTACATATCTCTGAGAGATTCTTGTTTTCTTTTAAATTTCTAGGTATCTCCTGTCCAGTTCTGCAACATATGCAGTGCCAAAAACCGAGGGCCAGGAAGTGCAATTCTGGAGATGAAGAAGTAGCAGTCCTCTAGTTCTCCATGCTAGTCTGCAACACCAACTCTGTTAGGATGATACAGAGCCACTGAAGATCCTGTTAGTCATCATTTCTGTATATAATTGTGATTGCAATGTAAAACTTATTGAGCATTATTGGGAAAGAGAAGATGTGAAAATCTGTTTCTAGTAAGTCTTTGTTATGCAATTCATATTTCACTGTTTCTTTGCTTGGCTTGTTACTTAACTCTGAAACAGAAAAGAGAAATAAAATGGAAATTAAAAAAAAAACAAAACGGTTTGGAGATTTGTTCTTTGTGCCAGCTGGTGTGCTTTACCATTTGAGCTATATCAAGTTTGTGGTTATATATTGTAAGGAAAGATGATTTATTGTGAATTCAGCTTACCAAACTACTTTAGTCCTGATATAGGCTATTAGTGAACTGTTTAACTTGAATCATAGAATTATGAGACCCGTGAAGAGTCTGATTGCTTCAGTACTTGAAGCTGGCTTATGCTGAAACATACATTAAATTAACAAAGTCATTAACTGTTAATCATAGAATCATAGAATAACCAGGTTGGAAGAGACCCACCGGATCATCGAGTCCAACCATTCCTATCAAACACTAAACCGTGCCACTCAGCACCTCGTCCACCCGTGCCTTAAACTCCTCCAGGGAAGGTGAATCAACCACCTCCCTGGGCAGCCTCTGCCAGTGCCCAGTGACCATTTCTGTGAAAATTTTTTTCCTAATGTCCAGCCTAAACCTCCCCTGGTGGAGCTTGAGGCCATTTCCTCTTGTCCTGTCCCCTGTCACTTGGCAGAAGAGGCCAGCACCCTCCTCTCTACAACCTCCTTTCAGGTAGTTGTAGAGAGTAATAAGGTCTCCTCTCAGCCTCCTCTTCTCCAGGCTAAACAACCCCAGCTCTCTCAGCTGCTCCTCATTGGTGATTTACTTGGGTTGTATGGTTACTTATTCATAGTTTGATATAAACTGGTTATTTTATCAATTGATCTTCACATTGCAGTAGATTAAAGTGGGATTTCCTTATGTTAAACTCATCTAGAAACTTTATTGTTAAATATTAGCAGTAGGTCTTCATACTTAATTTGTGAAGGCAAAATTTTCATTAAAATGATAGATCTCAAAAACATAGCATGCAAGTAATTTTAAATAACTGTATGAAAATCTAATCAAAATCTTCTCTAAATTCAAAGCTTCTTTTATTTGGGCATCAGGGACTAGCTGTTTTATGTTCCTGAAGTCTATCTTTACTCAGTAAGATTCACCAAGAAATGTACAGTCCTGACTTTGATTCACTTTTCTTCCTCATAAACCTTCATATCGTGGAAAATGTCTGAGGTTGAGTCTAAAATATTCAGCTACCCAAGAGGCTTTCTTCTTGAGAACAGTTCTGCTTAAGAAGAAGCCTAAAACTTGCATAACCCTTCAAAATAAGTACATAAATAGCACTTACTCAGTTTCACCAGAGCTGATTTAACATGTCAATCCATTTATCAAATGCTTGTCCTTCAAACTAAGGTAAAATTAAAGTAAATTTAACAAGTTTAAATTTAAAGTAAATTAAATTTTTATTTTTAAAGTAAATCTTACTGAAAGTATACATGATAGATCAAGTAAGAATGTATTGGTCTGCTATATCAAAGAGGCAAGTATTTTAGTTATAATGAGTTTTTGAATGATTTTTTTCATCTGTCTGTTTTTTATTATTTTTATTATTTTATTATTATGCTGTGTGATAGGCTTGGTGGCAATGTTAGGCTATGCTGAAGATTTTGGTGTGCCCAGGTGAGTAGCTAGTGGTGCTTGGTGAGCGCAAGGCTATTTAGTTAAGTTTTTTAACTGATTTTAGCTCAGTTAAAATTGACATCATCAGGATAAAGGCTGACATCTTAAAAGGAGGAGGAGTTAATCTGTTCCAAGCAGACCTATGAGGACCAGGAGGGACCTGCAATTTATGGGGAGAATAGAGAGGTGCCTATTGCTCTTGTAATAAATTATTTATTTATTGTGTGATCTTATTATGGCTGATAGTGTTTGAACGGGACTGGAACAGGCTTTGCAGAACTTTTGGATCCCATTTAAGTTGAGAATGTCTTGATTGGCTTTTGCCCTCTCCTGCTACAGGGAATGTCGTGTGTTTACGGGCTGGTAACTATGTCTCAGTGGGCTTAGGCAGATCTTCTACGAAATCAGTGGTGTATTGAATCAACTGTGTGTGGGTGAGCATCTGCCACCCAGCATTGCATGTGTCAGTAAATACTTCAAGGAATCACGCTGTATACAAGGTGTGTCTATCTGGCAGCTACTTGCCTGTGGGAAACGTGAATGCAGGGGTCTTGTGTGCTGGAACAGAAGTTTGGTGTCTCACAGATGTTTGACCCTTTGGTGGGCTGGGGAGCTGAGGATCTTGGACAAGTTTTGCCACTGAGTTTAGCAGGAGTAAAGTTTCACCACAGAACCGGAGCACGTGCCCAGTGCTTGGTTGGACAGCAGCAGGGGCACAGGTTTCTGCAGCTATTGTGTCACAGCAGCTCTGATGTCATGTAAAAGCTGCTGGTTTGGCAGCGACCAATTCTGGCCTCCACAGACTTTTCTGTATCACACTGAAAATTAAATGTGGATATAGCCCTTGGGTAAATTTCTGCTTCCTGAATGGCTAGACCCTTCAGGCTTCAATCTCCTGCACAATTTTGTTAATATGCAGGAGGGAAGGCTTGTTCTCCTGTTCTGGCTGCAGCTGTGAGAGGATAAAAGTTGGACAAGAGTTATTCCAGACTACTAAAGGCAGCAGCTGAAACTGCTAAAGCAGAAGAATGAAGGAATGATCTTGTGTTACAGAGCCACAGCAAAGACCAAATGAGTTGTTTGCATGTTTTTAGATCCACATATTCCTATATCAGATAACTGTTTTAATGGTAGATGCTGCCACAGACCTGACTGATGATTTGTATTTACTGTAAAGCAACAAGAAATATCCAGTCGTCAACTATGTTTTGTAATGTATTTTTATTAGGAGACCATACTGCAACATCTTTTTCTAAATTTTGACTGACAGCTGGATAGAGGCCCTCATTATTCTGTATAAACTGCATGGGATGGCTTATCAAGTTTTCATCTTAGGAAATTTAATAACTTTCTACCTTACAATTAATGATTTTTCGGCTAGAGTCTTTTAAGCAGTCACCATTTTACTCTTTGCTCTTGAATGCACTACTGCAGTGCTTTTCTGCTTGGTGAGTAGGGCTTCTGGCTGCAATTCAGGGGAACTGGAATTGGAAATAACCTTTTAAATTAAAATCTAACACTGCATTTCCCATTTCTGAAATGTTGTAGTTTAGCATTCAGGTATTTTATGTCTCAGTCACCTTGGAAAATACGTTGTCATCTCTGCAGGTTGGTTGGACCTGCCCATGCCTGTGTCATTTGATAGCAGTTGAGTAAATACTTGCAGGAATGTTCTTACCTAGTGCTGAACAAGGAGCATTATCTGAGTGAGGAAAATGCAAGAAGACTGTTTTCCCTCTCTTATTCTTTTGTACACTTCTGACTTCATATCCAAGCAGCATAACTTTTACCCATGTTTACAAATGCTAGACACAACATCAGGGTCTTCTCCTCTCTAGAAGAGCTTCCCCTTGGAGCAGATCTTTGCCAAATATTAGCTCTAAATCAATTGCTTTACTCTTAAAACAATTTCAACAAGACATCCGAGAAATGAAGTACCACATTTAGAGAATGACTCTTTAATTATATACTTTTGGGACTGTCTTCTTACTTCACTGAGCCATGAAAGATTAATTTTCTCTTGGCATTAGAGAAATCCCTAGATGATGGTTTTTCTGTTCTTCAAGACAATGTGTGCTTTCTTTTACTATAATCAAATATTAAATTATGCAGAAAACAGGACATCTGAAGTGTCTGAGGCATCAGACACACAAGAGAATAGGATCTGTGATAAGTTCTAAGAGAAGTCAATGAGTCATAGTGGGAACAACCTAAATTTAGTCTTAAAAGGCTTCAATAAATGGGGATCATAACAAGCTTTTGCAATAGCACATCTTACAGGATCTTATGTGTTTAGACTGTGACATTCCCCTGGGAGTCTGCAATCTGAACGTACAAAGCTGCCAGTTGCTGCTTCTGCTGGGTTGTGCTTAGGAGCAGTTATGTGGTGCTGCAGCAAGCAGAAGTCAGAAACTTGATGAGTGGAGGATGGTACCCCTCCAGCCTGAAGGAACTGCCAGAAGTGGAGTTGTAGGAAAGTAAGAGCTAGAAAGTAGCAAGAGCTGCAGAGAGCAGTTGAATTGTTGGGGTTTTGCCTTGCTTTCAGTGTGATCCCAGTAGAATTTAAGTCCAATTAGATTGACAAAGTAATGGTATCTTGGTATCTGATGGTTGTAAAATAGCATTAAAGCAAGATGTCAGCTGGTGATGCGTTCCAAAGAGCATTCACATAGGATGCAGATTTGCCTGTCTCTGGTGGCAGTGAGGGATGAAAGCCACAATAAACAGATTAAGGGAAATGTTTTTAAAAATGAGCAACTGTCTCATACATTACCATGTCTTGCACACAGTAATGCAGTAGCACTGGGAGATGCAGGTGACGATAGTGTTTTTTCTCTATAGGACACATTCAGTAGCAGCTCCTTTTGCACATGCTGGCACAAGAATCACTGAAGCAATTTTCAATATGTCCAACACCAGCTATTCAGAGTCTTCATCTGGAATTTCTGCAAAGTAATAGAGATCTTTAGTTAAACAAAACCAAAGCTGGGAAGCATTTTCTCTGTGCAGTCTGTAAAGCTGAGCCAAGAATATATTTCTGGCATGAGTCAGTTCTATGCTATGCAGATTTTTGTTCTCTATGCAGTATCTCAAGAAACACTCTGGTGCTGCATTAAGGGGACTACGTTCTGTTTAGATTATCCCATATTCATTCGTTCTCTCTCCTTCCCTCCTCCCTCCAACTCCCACACCACAAAGTGAACTTTCCAGAAAAACAGTAATTTTTAGTGGTGCCAAAATAATCACTAAGATTCTCTCAAAATCATCTAGTTCGAAGACCGTGCTGCCTGCATTGGTTGTTTTATCGTTTTCCCAGAGAATGAGATGAGGCTAACGACCTTGTGTTTCCCCAGATACTTCTTCTTGTCCTTCTTAAAGATGATGATAACCCAGAGGATCAGTTAAAATGAGGATTACAACCTGGAAAATTGAGATTTGCTTTCTTTCAGTCTTCAGAAACCTCTTCTTATTGACATTGCCTTGTAAACATAACCAAGAACATTTTCTTCACACTGAAGGCTTTGTACATGGATATTTTATAATGCTACAGTCCACTCCAGAGACAAAGCCAGTATAAATAAATAAAAGGGATCTTTATGGTCATCTATAGGACTCACTGCCAAAGAGGTTTATGACGCTCATTTATTATTCTAGTGAAAAGCATTTTAATTAATAATATGTACTTCAAAACTATATTAAAACAAAATTACAGGAGCATTTAAAAAGATTATACATTGTGCTGCTCCTATGAAATATGAGCGTGTTGACCGTTGCAGTTGTTTCTAAGTGCTTCCTTCCGTATGTTGCATTGCAGTATTATGCTGGAAAGGCTCGTGCTGTTGCATCTGAAGAATGAAAATCTAGCTGTGTTGTACAATGAGATTAGGTAAGGAAATTAAATTACCAGGCTTTCCTACACAGATTTTTCTAGATATTGAATCTATCTCTCCTCTTCTGCCTCACCCCAACCTGTTCTTTCGTGACTGCAACCAGTCTTTACTCTGAATTGAGTCAAACCATGTTACTGAATTCATTTATTATTCATTAATGAATATTAAATGCTACTGTCTTACAATTCATGCAGTGGCAGGTGATCAGATGATTTTGTATATTTTGCTGGGGGTAATCCTAGCAAATGAAGTGTAAAAGTTGTGACTGATTTCTGCTGTGATGTCATGTTTATCATTTGATTCTGGTCTAGTGCAAATTGCTGCTTATCTTGTCTGGGAAAAAATGAACAAACAAACAACCCTCCTTTTCTATTGTCCTTTTTGTCCATTCCCATTTTTGTCTGTTAGGATGGTGGCTTTATTATCTCAAGAGTATTCCTAGTAAATATTGCCAGCATATGATCACACCTGAGAAACAGCCTAAAAGGGATTAGGACCATAAAACATATAGGTTTATTAAATAACACTTCTGAAATATTACCAGTAGCTAAAGCATGAAAAGTAGAAGACAGAGTCTCAGAAAATACTTCAGAAAATAGTGTGATAAAGAGGAATTTAAGGTTATAAGGAAGTGAGTTCCACCTAAGGAGGGATGGAATTAAGTTTTTGGCACTGAAATAAGTTAGAGATGTTTTAAACCAAAAACTGACATGCAATTTTGCAGAAAACTCCAAGGGTGAAGCTAAAAAAACCTCTGTAAAGCAAAAAGACAGACTGTTATATATTTTGGGTAGGGAACAGTTAAAAAAAAAAAAATCTTGAAAAAGAAACCCCAAACCCCTGTAATTGGGTAACATAAAATTCAGTTCAAGTTGTAATGTATAAGATAGAAGTGCTGTTTGGAAGGGATCTCTGAGGTCACCTAGTCCAGACTTGAGGTTTTGCTGAGTACAAGGTATCACTAAGACATTGTGCTACTGACTTTCAAACCTTGTACAAAAAAGGCAGGCACTGTACATTTAAGGAACATTAGAATCAAGGGAGGTAAATAAATTTATATTATCAATGGGTAACAGAGACTCCGTAATGACTTTAAATACTATGCCTGCATATAAAGCATAATAAAAGTAGGGCTATATTGTCAGCCACTCAACCAGTATGGTAGCATGGAGTGCAAGGGCTTGAGGACAGAAAGAGCAATAACACTGGAAAACTTCAGCCATGCTCATATAAGTCATGATGAGGCATCACAAGAAAACTACATTTTCGGTGCTACAAATGACTGCTCCCTGAAGCACCTCATCAGAATCATAAAAGGAAAAGCCATTTTTGATTTTTGCCCCGGATACTGCACAGGACCTGGATGCTACAACTGAAAAGCACTTATTAATGTAAGTGATTACTGCTGTAATCAAATTCAATGTCCTTGTAAGATGTAGAAGCAAGAAAGTAAAGCTTAACTGTTAAAAAAACCCCAAAACAAACCAAGCCAAAATGGACTATATACAGATGAGGGAGTATATTAAAAGCATTAGTTAAGTGTTTACAAGGTGTATGAAAAATCCTAAATTCACAAAAGCGGACTTTTACAAAGTATGTTGCTTTTCCAAAGCAAGCCTTGATAGACAGCAAACTAAAGAGACTTCTCAGACATAAACAGATCTCCTTTGAAAAATGCACATTGTGTCTAGAGAAGGAAAACTGTAAAGAACATTACGTTCTGGCAAATGAGTGTCAAGCTGCAATAAATTAGGCCAAGAGACTCAATGAGAAGCAATGTGCTAAAACTGGCAGAGTGAACAATAAAAACCCCATCAACAAGCTGTATGTAAGACCAACTGGAAAAGATAGAAGCAAAAAAAAGGGTTTCAACAAAGAGCAGAAAAAACAAATTAGTTCTTTGAAGTAAGTAAAGTATTGAATAATTATTTATTATGAAAGTATTTAGGGAAAGCCCAGAGCAGAACCTTTTTTTTAATGTGGAAACTTCTGTAATTGAATTATTTATAGAAAATGTAGGAAAAAAATCAATAAGTAGTATCAAACCACATGCATCAGTAGGTATTCACCTAAAGCTCGGGTGGATCTCAGACCAGGATATTGCTACATGATTAACTGATGTGTAAACTATCTTTTAAAGTAAGTCTTAATATTAGAAGAATGGAAAGTAGTAAATATGGCACAGTAATTTTCTGAAAGGCTCCATGACAAATCCATAGAACTACAAACCATTAATTCTCACTTCTTTACTGGATAAATCAATAAAAGTGCTACTTAAAAAAGTCACATGGGTATATCTGCTTTATATCTTATATTTGGAAAAAGTGAACTTGGATTATTGAGCTGAAAGTTATGCCTTCCATTTATCTGAGCTTCTTGCAGAATTTGATGAACCTGTCAATAACAGATTCAGTTGGGATAGTGGTTTTACCACTGGAAAAATAAAACAAAACCAAAAGCTTATGTTAAAATCTTTCCACAGGACTAAAAAAAAAAAACAAAAAACAAACCAAAACCAAAGTTGAAAGAAGAATCAAACAGTAACAGTTCCTAATGGATTTCAATTGGGAGACTTCATCTACAATCAACTTCCACAAGAAGCAGTGATTGCTGGTTAAGTTCCACAGGGTTAAGTGTTAGGGCTCAAAGTGTTCAGTACAACAAGTGATCATCCAGAAAAGGGATAGATAGCAAAAAGGAAAAAAAAGAATTGCTAACAATATATGAGTATTCAGAGTCAAAACTAAAAGTTTGCTGAGAACGTATTTTTATCAATGATGTGGAGGCAGGAATTGAATGCACGGTAAGTTTGCTCATAAAATTAAACTGGGAGGGGCTGTTGACTTTTTTGAGGGGAAAAAAGGCCTTCCAGAGGGATCTGGATAGATTGAAATGATTGGGTAATCACCAGTGGCATGGAACTGAACAAACCCAAATGCCAGATTCTGCAGCTTGGACCCCGTAACACCAGACACAAGTCTAGATTGGGAGAGGAGTGGCTGGAGAGCAGCTCTGCAGAAAGGGCTCTGGGGGTGCTGGTTGACAGCAGATTCAATATGAGTGAACAGTGCTCCCTGGCAGCCAAGACGCAAACCACACCCTGGGGTGCCTTGAACACAGCATAACCAGACAATTATTCTGTATTTAGCACTGGTGCAGCCTCATCTTGAGTATTGAGTGTGTTTCTGGGTCCCACAACTTGAAAAAGGATGTTAAGGTACTTGAATATGCCCCAAGAAGGGCAATAAAGCTGGTGAAAAGGCTAACAACTGTGCAATCTGAGGAGCTGCTGTGGACTCTGGTGTCTTGTCTAGTCTAGAGAGAACAAGGCTGAGGGGCAACCTTGCTGCTCGCTGCAGGTTCCTGAGGAGGGGAAGTGGAGAGGGACATGCTGATCTCTTTGCCCTGGTACCCAGTGCCAGGACACACGGGAATGGCTCATGGCTGCATCTGTCAGGGAAGATTTGGATTTAATGTGAGATAACATTCCTATACTGAGGGTGGTCAAACCCTGGAACAGGCTTCCTGGAGACGTGGTCAATGCCCCAAGCCTGCCAGTGTTCCAGAGGCATTTAGACAATGTCCTTAAAACCATGCTTTCTCTTTTGGTCAGCCCTGAAATAGGAAGTTGGTCTAGATGGTCATTGTAGATGCCTTCCAGCTGAATTATTTTGTTGTTGTTCTTATCTGCTTTTTCCCCTACCAGTACACACTGAGGAAATCTCTGACAACGTGTCTTGCCAGCCTTGCACCAGCAGAAGGGATTCAATGGGTGACCATATCCCAGCCTAAGCATTGGCTCTGTTACATTGTGGGAAGGAGGTAGGTATGTTCTGATGGATGTGATAGATTATCGCACCTTCTGAACAAATGTGCAAAAAAACATGAGTGAAGTGCAGTTTTTTAAAGTCACCTGTGCTCATCCAGTTGAGCCGGGGTTCCACAGGATGGCAAACCGCCACATCTCTGCCAATAGCGAGGCTCAAGAATTAAGCTCTCCATCTGAAAATGGATGTGCTCCTCAACTAAATAGCTGCAAATCATTTGGAGGTAAGCTGCTCTGACCTAGGTCAGAGCTTGTCGTGCAGAACTTCAGGCATCACACAGCAAAACTGTTCTGTTCTATGGTATTCCCTGCCTCAATATAATTAAATAATAATAAGACTATCATTTGCCTGAAAAGCTTTCTGAGCTTTTAAGCTCCAGAAACACTCTAAAGGACACAGAACACAAAGATTACAAGTGGAAACATGATCTTATTATTATTTTTATATTTTTGGCTCTGTTTCAGAGCTGATGCTCACAAGCATTAACACAATGCACATGCATAGCCAGGAGCAGGCTGACGTGTTCTTCACTTTAGCTTGAATAAACAGTCCTTGCAGTCTGGCAAAGGAAGGTCACAGAGCTGCAGAAAGGAGCAGTAGGAACACAGGCCCAGCGGTCCCTGTTTCCTGAAGAGTAAGAAAGTGAAGAATGAGGATCAGGACTGACTACACACAATAGAAGAGGAAGAAGTAGAAGAGATATGTGGTACTATGGAGTATTTTCCAAAGTATGATGTCTATTGACAACAAGCACACTTTTTGCCTTCCAAAACCTGCCCCGCCACTGTGCTACTTGTCACTGATGCATAAAAAGTGCCCTTGTGCCCGCCCTGCACTTGTATTGCACACAGGGAGAGATGGAAAGTGGCAGCTCCTGATGGTGCAGTAAGCCTGGAGCCCTTCCAAGAACAGGCTGTTTTGCACAAGCAAGAACCCCTGGGGAAACAGAGCCAAGGGAAGAGCAAGTGTGTTGTAAGTCTTGGTGTCTTATGTTAAAGCATTTGCAAGGAAGGAAAGGGAAACAAAAGACAAGAATTGTGGGAAAACGCAAATAAGTAATTGAAGAGTGAATTCTAATTTGGAAAATACTTTGGGGAAAATAGATGATAACGTCCAAATTCCAGGGGACACCTCCCACCAGACCTGGCTGCCCAAGGCCCCATCCATCCTGGCCTTGAACACCTCCAGCTCTGGGGCAGCCACAGCTTCCCTGGGCAACCTGCGCCAGTGCCTCACCACCCCTACGGTGAAGAAATTCCTCCTAGTGTCTAGTTTAAATCTGCCCCTCTCCAGTTTATACCCATTGATGCTCATTCTATCCCCACAAGCCTTTGTGAACAGTCGTCCCCCCGCAGCTTTCCTATAGTAACCTGTTTGGGTACTGGAAGGTCACTATAAGATCTCCTTGGAGCCTTCTCTTCTTCAGGCTGAACAAGCCCAACTCTCTCAGCCTGTACTCGTATGGGAGGTGCTCCAGCCCTCTTATCATCTTTGTAGCAGTCCTCTAAACACGTTCTAACAGCTCCATGTCCTTCTTCTGCTGAGGATTCCAGAACTGGAGGCAATTCTCCAGATGAGATCTCATCAATACTCCAGATGAGGTCTTTGTAGCCAAAATGTTTCCTCACCAAAACTTATAGTCATTTAGAGATGAATAAACATTGCCACTTAATCCTCCGTCCTCTCACTGAAGAATTGCTCCCTGCAGCACTACAATGTTTTCTAGAGTTCTAGAATCGGGTTTCAGAAATTTCCAAGCAGTACTACATCCTACAGGTCTAATAGATCATTCCATTAAAACCTTACACTGAGCACATGAATTCGTTCTGTCTTCTCTTGCTTCTCAACTAAGAGTTGTTCCAGATCAGGGTGAGCTGTGCAGCTGAAATTGCTGTGGACATCAGATAGCTGCAGCATTTACTTCCTCTAAGTGTAGCCTCTCTTTTGTCTAGTCTTCCTCCCCACTGCTTCTTCAAACAAAAAAATCTTTGGCTAACTTTAGTACAAACAAAATAATGCTGGGATTATAATGGCTCCATGCGAAGGTGCATTCAGTCCTTGATGAATCTCCTCTTCTGATGTGAATTCATCAGGTACACAGTCAGTTTTCCCATCACACACAGAATCACACAGAATAACCAGGTTGGAAGAGACCCACTGGATCGTCGAGTCCAACCATTCCCACCAATCCCTAAATCATGCCCCTAAGTACTTCATCCACCCTCACCTTAAACATCTCCAGGGACGGCGAATCAACCACCTCCCTTGGCAGACTGTTCCAATGCCTAACCACCCTCTCCGTGAAGAATTTTTTCCTTATCTCAAGCCTGAATCTCCCCTGGCGGAGCTTGAGGCCATTCCCTCTCATCCTGTCCCCTGTCACTTGGCAGAAGAGGCCAGCTCCCTCCTCTCCACAACCTCCCTTCAGGTAGTTGTAGAGAGTAATAAGGTCTCCCCTCAGCCTCCTCTTCTCCAGGCTAAACAACCCCAGCTCTCTCAGTTGCTCCTCATAAGATTTGTTCTCCAGCCCCTTCACCAGCTTTGTCGCTCTTCTCTGGACTCGCTCCAGAGCCTCAACATCCTTCTTGTGGTGAGGGGCCCAGAACTGAACACAGTACTCGAGGTGCAGTCTCACCAGTGCCAAGTATAGAGGGAGAATAACCTCCCTGGACCTGCTGGTCACACCTTTTCTGATACAACCCAGGATGCCATTGGCCATCTTGGCCACCTGGGCACACAGCTGGCTCATGTTCAGTCGGTTGTCAACCAGTACCCTCAGGTCCCTCTCCTCCTGGCAGCTTTCCAGCCAGGTTTCTCCTAGTCTGTAGCTCTGCTTAGGGTTGTTTTGCCCCAAGTGCAGGACCCGGCATTTGGCGGTGTTAAACCTCATGCCGTTGGTCTCAGCCCAGCAGTCCAGCCTGTTCAGGTCCCTTTGCAGAGCCTCCCTACCCTCCAGCAGATCCACACTTCCACCCAGCTTGGTGTCATCTGCAAACTTGCTAAGGGAGGACTCAATGCCTTCATCCAGGTGTTGATAAAGATATTAAACAGGACTGGACCCAGGACTGAGCCCTGGGGAACCCCACTTGTCACTGGCCTCCAGCTGGATTTAACTCCATTTACCGCCACCCTCTGGGCCCGGTCATTCAACCAGTTTTTCACCCAGGAGAGTGTGCGCCTGTCCAGGCCAGAGACCGACACTTTCCGAAGCAGAATGCTATGAGAAACTGTATCAAAGGCTTTACTAAGGTCCAGGAAGACCACATCCACAGCCTTTCCCTCGTCCAAGAGTCTAGTCACTCGGTCATAGAAGGTGATCAGATTACTCTGGCAAGACCTGCCTTTCATGAACCCATGTTGACTGGGCCTGATCACCCGGTTCTCTTGCAAGTGCTTTTTGATAGCACTCAAGATCACCCGCTCCATGACTTTCCCCGGTACCGAGGTCAGACTGACAGGCCTGTAGTTCCCCGGATCCTCCCTGCGCCCCTTCTTATAGATGGGCACGACATCAGCCAGCCTCCAGTCCAGCGGAACCTCCCCAGTCATCCAGGACTGCTGGAAGATGATGGAAAGGGGTTTGGCCAGCACATCCGCCAGTTCCCTCAAAACTCTTGGGTGGACTCCATCCGGCCCCATAGACTTGTGGGCGTCTAGCCGGGCAAGCAAGTCTCTAACCACCTCCTCTTGGACCGTGGGGACCTCATACTTCTCTTCCAACCCTTGGGGTTGTGCACAGAGGGAACAATTTTCTTTCCTATTAAAGACTGAGGCAAAGTAGGCATTGAGCACTTCAGCCTTGTCTTCGTCCCCTGTTATTCTTGTTCCCTGTGCATCTACTAGGGACTGGAGATTCTCCCTAGCCCTCCTTTTACTGTTGATGTATTTGTAGAAAGACTTTTTTTTGTCTTTCACAGACTTGGCCAATTGCATTTCTAGTTGGGCCTTAGCCCTCCTGACTTTTTCCTTGCACATTCTCTCTTCCTCCCTATAGTCCACCCAGGATGCCTGCCCCTTCCTCCAGAGGTCGTAGACCCTCCTCTTCCTATTGATGTCTCTCAGGACCTCCCTACTCAACCACGCTGGTTTCTTACCCCGCCGGCTACTTTTCCGGAACTTGGGGACGGCTTTCTCCTGAGCTGCTAGGAGTTCCTTCTTGAAGAGCACCCGGCCCTCATGGACACCTTTGCCCTCAAGGAGCGCCTCCCATGGGACTTTTCCCACCAGCCATCTGAACAGCCCAAAGTCTGCTCTCTGAAAGTTGAGGGCAACTGTTCTGCTAATCTCCACCTTCTTCCTCTCACCCTGCACGAAGAACTCTATCATCTCATGATCGCTTTGCCCCAAGCGTCCTCCAACCCTCACATCCCCCACCAGTCCTTCTTTATTCACAAACAGCAGGTCCAGGAGGGCACCGTCCCTTGTCGGTTCGCTCACCAGCTGTGTGAGGAAGTTGTCTTCCACACACTCCAGGAACCTCCAGGACTGCTTCCTTTCTGCTGTATTATACTCCCAGCCTATATCTGGGTAATTGAAGTCTCCCACAAGGACTAGAGGTAGCGATCTTGAGACTACACTCAGTTGTTTGAGGAAGAGCTCATCAGCTGCTTCTTCTTGGCTGGGTGGTCTATAGCAGACTCCCATCACAATACCTTCCTGCCCATGGGCTCCTCTGGTTTTCACCCACAGGCTCTCAGTCCCATCCTGACCGTAGTCCAGTTCGAGGGTATCAAAGCCCTCTCTAACATAGAGGGCTACCCCACCTCCTCTTCTGCCCTTCCTGTCCTTCCTAAAGAGTTTATACCCCACCGTGGGGACGCTCCAGTTGTACGAGTCATCCCACCACGTCTCCGCAATGGCAATGACATCGTAGTCTCCTTGCCCTACCACAGCTTCCAGCTCCTCCTTCTTATTTCCCATGCTGCGTGTATTGGTGTAAATGCACTTCAGCTGGGCAGGTGTAGCTACAGCCTTCGCAATAGGGCTCCTCCCCAACTGAGCAGTCCTTGACTTAACTAAGGCCACAGTGCCAGTTTGCTGCCTACCATCCTCAGCTGCACTCACCCCCTCTTGCTTAGTGGTGATATACCGGCAGGCATCGCCAGCACACCACCCCTTTGCCTCTGAAGTCTCACCTCCAGGCTCACTCCTATCCTGCCTGGCCTCCATCCCCTCCCCCCTCACATCTAGTTTAAAGCTCGATTTATGAGCTTAACTAGGTTTTTGGTGAGGGATTTTGTCCCCCTAGGAGACAGGCGTGTCCCATCCCTGGTAAGAAAGCCTAGGGGTGCGTGGGCCTCCCCATGATTAAAGAACCCAAAGCCTCTCTTCTCACACCAGTCCCTAAGCCATTTATTAACCAGTTTCTTATGAATGGCATGATCCCTGCAATGGGAGAAAGATTTTTCTGCTCTACTGAATCAGGATAAACATTCTTCCATTCAAATCTGTTCTAAGGTAGGAAAACATTTTAAGTCAGTTAAAATGTTTTGAAGATGCAGGAAGGAGCTTTGAAAAAAAAAACTTCTGGGGAAGCTCAGTGATTTCTGGCATGGAGGTGAATGTCCTGTTTAGGCACGGAGCCCACGCTCTGTGGCAGTGACTGGTGGCAGGTGAGCGTGTCAGCAGAAAACCTCTGTTTGCATGTGTCTCTGGCAGGTCCTGCATGAGCACACTGCAACCGGCGCCCTTTCCCTCCCTGTGATGCCAGATACTGCCCCATCTACCACAGTGACAGCTTACTTAAGGGAGACGTGCCAGCCTTTGCTGCACACGAGATCCCCTACCTTACACCACCTGATCTGCTTCATTTGGCACAAGCTGTGCCAGGATGCTGAGCTCTCCCTGGCAGAGGAGCCAGTAAAAGCAATTTAGTGCTCCTACTCGAAGCATGAAGAAGTGAAACAGGACTCCTCATTTCATTTGCTCAATGTAGAAAATTTGGATCCTTCTCTCTCTGAAGCCAGGACTTGTCTCAGGGTTTGTCTCTTTTTCTGTGAGGTAGCACAAATCCATATTCCAGAGTGATTTATTGGTACTGCAAAACAGAGAAAAAATGATCTCTGGGCATCCTGGAATTGGTGAGCAGTGTGGTTTGAGAGGAGCTGGTCTGTGGAGCAAAGCAACTAGTGCTGACAGTTCAGTATCTGCATTACATATGATTTACCTGCCATGCTTAAGAATCAGTCTAGTTGGGTCCTGTAAGCAAGTAACAGGACCAAAAAAACGAATCTGGGAGAACATTTTCTGATTTAGTTTCATCCAAAAGGAGTCTGCTTTGCATATTATGACTGCTCTAGAGTGTGAATTAAAGCACAGTGAGTGGGGATGATTCAAGGAAGGCCTGAACAACAAAGCCAGCAAACAGTGATAGCCTAGGACCTCCACCTATGAGAACAGGATAACAAAAGACAACCAGAATTGCATAGCAACTTGCTTTGGTAGATTTTTAACAGTATTTATAAACAAAAAAATAAGGGTAGGTTTATACTGTATGTGATAACATAATTAATTGGGTTTTTCACAGTTGCTATCCCTCATCAGCTTTATGTCTGCAAATTTTGTTATTCTGGACTCCATTTGCATCACCTGTGTAAAGCATGAATTATGAAAGCAGAACCTCAGCACAGTGATAGTTTAAATCACTGCAGCAATTTTAATTATACCTAAGCACTCTTCTTTTCAATATAACATTTAAACCTAATTTAGCTATGAAAAGGAGCAGGGGTAAAAAACAGTGCTATCTTATTGAACATAAATTCTGGTTGGTTGTTCTCAGTTGTGTATTTTAAGAAGCACAATGATTGTGTGTATCCTGCTATAGAACCTTCTTTTATTGTTGTGTTAATCTGTTTATAAGATTGGTTCTTCGTGCCTGCAATAGACTTACACCTCAAGCTCCTAGCAGGTATTCTGCCACTGTGCAGAAATAGCCCTGCTTTGCAAACTAAATCAGTTTTGCTTGAACATTTTAAAGAACACCTCGAAGAAAAATAAAAGAGGGACTAAAAACATTCTGGTTAGGCAGCTTTCATAGGTTATATTTTGGTTTGCACGTTTTCATTTAATCACATTTATCTTCATAAATAAAGCAGAAATGGGTGAAAAAAAATCACAGTACAGATATAAACTTTGTCTCCAGACTTCAAATTTTATTTTATATTTCTCAATACCCAGTAAAACTCAAGTTGAAACTGAATGTCCAAACCTAGAGATCATCCCTGAAATTATACTTCCAAAACCAGCAGTTTTAGCCACTAGAACTAATGAATGTGTAATGTGCGCATTTCAGAACAAATGGTTTGTTCCAAAGTGAGCTTGTTTCCTCTAGCTCATCTGTCATTAGGAGCCCCTCCTCTGTTACCTGCTGAAGAGTGCTACAGTGCACTAAATATATCCCCATCACTAGCTCTTATCAGCACATGCTGTGTGTCCTTATCTTCACATTACTCAAAAATCCCCACTGGATTATTGAATTTAACTCAAAAGAAACCTGTCTTGCTCAAACAAGACAGTTTTAAGAGTCTCATTGCCCTCAATAAACCTCAGACCAAATTCACACAGTTCTGGCAAGCTAATATAATATTTCCCATCATTCAACTTTTCTATTTCTCCATAGGCAGATGCACTAGGAAAGACGAGTAAGAAGATTTTCCTAATGAAGTTAATTATGCACTTTAGAAGGATCTCTGTAGATGTAGGGAAAAAACAGTGGTGTTCTGCTTTCTGCCTTTTGTTGTCTTGTCTGTTCTGAAATTATATCAGGCTGCAGGCAGCTACCTTTCCTTGCTCTGTGATAAGTTATGCACAGCATCTCTTAGGATTAATTAATGGCTGTTCCTAATATGCTGCTCTCATGACAAATGTTCCACTACAGCTGTGAAGTGCCTGACCTGATTTATTAAGATATTACAGTAAAATATTGGGACTGCTTCTATGAATACTTCACAAGGGATGTACATCTGGAATTTATAAACCAGTGGTGTAACTGTCACGTACAAATCAGATCACCAATGTAAAAACTATGGTATCAAAATGACTTTGTGATCCTAGGACAGTGAAAGATGTTTTGAATTTAAAACTTCTGAACAGATGGTCTCATGCAATGTTTGTATGGTTTCTTGTCAACACCAGCATCACTTCTGCTTCCATTGCTATTCACCTACCTCTTTCAATATTTATCGTGGGCATCTGCCTGAACCACACTGGCTGAACTAGATACCACAGCATCATTTGATATGCATCCCAACCTCTTCTCCTTCTTCTCTTTCCACCTCTGGCCTCTCAGTCACTAAGCAGCATTACCCAGCTAAAGTTTTACTTTAATCTTCTTGGTGGCTTTTCTTGCTAATTACTTTGATTGATCATTCCAAATTTTATCTATTTAAAAATGTTAGCTTTAAAGTTTAGAGTATGTGGGCTTAGGCACTTGCTCTCATTTGCCTTGGAAAGAGAATATTTCCATCCATTTGTCTAAACAGAGCCCAATTTCTCTTCAGAGGCCTCACTTGTAGAGGGCTGCAGGGAAGGGAGATGAAACCCACCTTCAACAATTACTGTAAAGGCTTACAAAGGAATTTGATTTCCTCAACATTCTTAAACGCTGGCCTTATGCTTTAATTGTGTTCTTTCTAGGATGCAATACTATTACAGGGAGGAGAATTGGACTTTTTCCATTTCAAAAGGAGCATGTTATCACTTTAACCTAATGCCACTGGCTCACTAAGAAAAGTGTGTGCCTTGAAACTCACACTAAAAGCAAATTAAAAGTAACAGCTGCAGTGAAATTTCAGAGCAAAACTATTCATTGTCTTTGCATAGGCTACTGCACATTAAGACTAGGCGGTACTAAAGCCCACATTGTGATTAAATTTAGTTTGTGTTGCACAGGGCCAAACCACATGGATAGATGCCTCAGAGCATGAAATCATAAGCCAAAGCTTATTCAAGTCAAAAAGAAGTCAGTTTTTGGTGATGTTTTGGGTTTTTTTTTTTTACTTTGATAGTAGCCCCAGAACTTCAAAGGAGTTCTGTAGTTCTCTATAGCTGTAATGAAAAATGTAAGCAATTCCACCCGGTCCAAGGGCTGTTTCTTGATCATGTCAGACTACAAGGGAGACCAACATTACTTGGACACTGATCTGTTTGTGGAAACCAGGCAATTAGTTTAACACTGTTGACACTCTTTTGTATGGTCCTTTAATTCTGAAAGCTTTAAGACTGAAAGCTTCTGTGCCAAGTTCTTTTCCTCTCTTCTCGCTTTCTTCTAAATCCATTTTCACTGTGTGCCTAAGTTAAATGTGTTCTATTTTAGTTATAAAGATAACAGTCAATACAGAAAACAGAACAGTGAGATTTTCGAAGTAAAGAATGTTGCAAAAGATGATGGCAACAGAGGGGTCTTGTTGGTTCATGGTGTTGAATGATCCTATCTTATTGCCCCTTTGACATGTGCAGGCTAATTTTGGAGCCCAAGAATTGGCTGCACTGCTCTTTTTGAATCAAGGTTTTGAGTTATATCTGAAAGCATGTGGCAATGTGTCATGTAAACTCTACATGTTAAGCAACATTTTGATGAGTCATCTAATGTAAAACATGACTTAAAATACCCTTTCACACCTACACTATACCAGACTGATTCAGCCTGCTTCTGCTCATCCTTGTTACTTCCCGTTGCTCCCCGCTCACCTTTGTATCTCCATATGTCGTCCACATCTTTCATCTCCTACCTAGTTCATTAGGCCCAGATGCAAATAAGAAGCTCAGTGTCTCAATCCTGCGAAGTTTACACTACACTGCCAAGCTGGATCTACAGGGCTGAGATAGTTTACGAAGTTCCCCGAGCTCTGAAGATTAAGCGAGGGAGAAAAGACTTTTTGACTGTGCAATCCAGGCTTCCTCAATCACTTTATTCAGGCAACTTTAACTGTGAGCAGATGGAAACTAATAGCAAGGTTTACACAGTGTATCCCACATATGTGGGATTTAAAATTGCAAAGCAGTTCTCTACTATCTAACAGCTACAATTGGCGAGTTGCTGAGCTAATATGCAAGGCATCGGATGAGTCTTGCCAGGCTAAGGGCTGGACTCTATACCTCTTTGCAATAGAGCTGAACCTTTATGTCGCTCTTCTGAGTCCTTGTTCTTCCCTAACGTTTTAATACCTTTTCAGGCCACAGTTCACCCTGTGAAATTTCCTTAATTTTCTCTCTACCCCCATCTCAACAAATTTGTCTCTGCCTGCTGTTTTATTTTCCATGCTTTAGATTTTTCTAGCCAACGTGCTTTCTCACAGTGTCTCCTCACATCTCAAAAGCCTGAACCTGGTTTGTGCAGCTGGGCTGCATCAAAAACAGCCCTTGGCTCAAGCATGGCCACAGCCTGGAGAAGAATATTGAAAACAGGTTCCTCAGAGTGACTTCGACTGCACACACACCTCTGTCAGTTGCTATGAAATGCTGAAAACGGGGATGGGGTTTTTTTTTCCACATAAGTGTGGGTGTAGTTAGGTGTCTTTGTGAAACCGGGACTCAGTGCCTGGTTCCTTAAATCATAATTTTTCTTCTCTGAGTGGGAAGAGTAGGAGGTGAGACTGTTACCACCCACTTGTCTAGTAATAGTCTAGCATTTGGAGTGTCTGCTCTGCAAAGGGAGACAAGCGGTTTGTACCTCACTTAAAACCTTATCTCTGAAATCCCATGAGATTATCATGAGCACCAGACCAGAGGGCAGTTAGTCTGCAATTGCAGGCAGCAGCAATTCCTGGCTTTGCAGAGGGTGCCTGCCCATATAGGGCTGCCCCAACAGAGCTCAGGAATGGCTTTGGAGCAGCCCACATCCCAGCACAGCTCTCTGCAGGGCTACAGTGGAGGTTATGAGGGAGCATCCTTGTGTTAAGTGGAACTGACTTCCCTGAAATCCCAGTGAATCCCTTCAAATAGGCCAAAAATGCACAGCCAGGCTGGACTCTCTTGAGTTTTACCATTTGCCTCAGAAGTCTGAGTCTGCTGGCACCTCAGTCTTTTTGACGGGGGATGGAAGAAACGTGAGAGAAAACTTGATATGAATAGCTAATAGATCCGGTCCACATGAAGTAAACTAGTATCTTTAGCCAACTCAGGAACTGTTGAGACACCAAGTCATCTCCCCTGAGTTTTTCATCCCAATCCTTCCCTACGAGTTAAACCTAAGAGGCAGAAGTCCCATGCCTACTCATGCTCCCAAAAGCATATCCCACAGGAGTGTCATGGCAAGGCACAGAGTCAGATTTCCACCTGTCAGGTGGACCCCCAGCTCTCCCTGCTGCCAGCAAGGTGGAATGAGATGAAGTCAGCCTTACTCCAAGTGTGAGGTGGCATAACAAGAAAAAAAAGACTTTCCAAGAAGACCTCTCTCCTCCTTCCCCCAAAATGCCCATACCTTTTATTCTTGCTTTTGGATTGCAGAAGCATTTTAGCAGGTTCTGGCTAATAGGAAAAAGGGGATTTTTAGCAGACATGAAGGGAAGGATCTGAAGAAACTTGTTTCATGCTTGACATACAGAAGAAGAAGAGGCTTCAAAGATTTGTTCACAGGTAGACATCAACTATACTAAAATAATTACCTTTGAGTGCATCACTGCTCTGACCCACACCTCTGCAGAGTTTCTCAGCAGCCCCCTTGAGCTCCTTGTTAAGGTGCATGTTAGCTGGTGCGCGCCAGCTCTGGCATATTGAAATTATCAATACCTGCACTCACACTACTAACACTCTTACATTTATTTAATGCTTAGCTACTGCTTCCACTATCCTTGATCAGAAATTCTTCCTTTGACATTGAAGGTGACAGGACTGGATCTTTTGCTTCAAAAGAAAGGTAGGAGAGTACCTGAAAATACTGGGTTTGGACAACACTACACTGAAACGGAGAGAAATTAGTGCACAAGGAGAAACATTCACCACCAGGTTCTACTCGTGCCTGTTCTGTACACCCTTGCCCCAAGCACTGCAAATCTTTATTCTAGTACAGCACCAAGGGCTTCAGTCTGCTCTCTGACCCTGACCCACACTTTCCTTACTATGACAGATTTTATTTTATCTCCCAGTTTTACAGGTGTTCAGGGAATGCAGAGAAGGATATAAAATCCATGACCTCTCTCTACAGAGCAATATATTTATTATTGATTATACAGGTGTAATGGTCTAAAAGCACTTGCAGGTTTTTTAAATTTAATTTATATGCGATAGTCATTAATTCATTGATGATTAAGATTTACTAAAGGTTTTCCTTTTAAAAGCAGTGTCTTTGAGAGATATACAGTTAGAAGAGATCATTACTGTGTAGCTAGCTCTCTTGTCTTGCTGCATGAACGTTTCTGAGATACAGTAGGGAGAAGAGTAGCAATGCATGAACATTTCTCGATGCTGTTTTGAAGAGGGGAAAGAGAAGGTAGAAGATGTTAAAATTTAATTTGGATTATGTATAACTTTAATTTTTACCAAGGCTGCCACTGATGAAAGATGCAAAAAACTGCAAAAATGTGCTTCTAAAATAAGACTAGCATAACATTATTAGCTAAATACTTTTTTTTTTCCTCCAGAGTGCGAGAAAAATCACTGTCTCACATACCAAACACTAGGAAGCCTGTGAGAATTACAGAATTTGGTTCCTATAGTAACTCTTACCGTAACTGTTAGCATCCAAAGTGTTTTTTCATCTAATGACTGAAGTAGTTCAGAAGAATCTCCTCCTAGAGGCAGTTGCTGGATGAGTGGAGCTTTTTTTGTCGTGTATACATCTATAATAAGGTGATATAGATTAGAACTGCAATCTGGAGAAGGGCCAAAGAAAGATTTGCTGGGATCTGGATGTGCAGGCTAACCTGTCTCCAAACCCTACTGTTTCCTTATGGGTCTTTTAAGTGCTGTGGAGATATAATAATAATTTTTCAAATACAGTGAAAAACACACTAGTCACAGCTAAATAACAATCTTTTAAGACAGTCAGACCATTTACAGGTAAGACCATTTTAATTCACTCCAGAGACCATTTTCCCCTGCACCTGTTAAGGACGCTTGTTGGATGAATAACAACAGAACTGGCGCTGTTGTTAAGGAAAGATTTTCTTCCTGCAAATAGAAATATATGTTGTAAATCTTCACTGTGTTGCTATTACTAATTTTGATGAGAGAAGTGCTGGCATTCCCAAAGCTCTGAGACAGGCTAGTGTGAAATATCTTGGAACAATTTATGGATTGTGGCAAGAAACTTAAAAGGGGTCAGGACCAATCTAGCTCAGTTAAGAACAAACCATGCAGCAAGAAAGAAGAGAGATGTACATATAGATTCTTGATAATCAAAAGCTAGGATTACCTTCAGAGAGCACACAGGTTTAAAATCTGACCTTAGATTCTACAATTTAAAGCAACAGATGCGCTGAAGTCTTGAGAGGTGGAACCTTCTTGAAATTTGGAATAATCATTGGCTATGGTCTATGGTTTCCATTCTTATAGTGCCTCTCTTGTGGCCAGAGGGTCACATCAGTCCCTGCAGACTCTGGCTTTTAGGACATACCTGGTGGCTCTAAGGCTAGTAGCAACAGCTAAGCAGTGCTGCTCTTATCAGCTATCTTCTATACCCCTGGAAGAAGATGCCTGCTTGCTTTAATTTTATTTTGCTTCCTTGAAATCAGTGAGTGCAAAGACAAGAAGATCTGCTGCAGGAGAAGAGGAAAAATTTACTGGCGTTTAGAAAAAGCTGTGTCAGATATTAAACCAGCACAATTAGTCCACATTGGTTTACTTAGATCTGTCTTCTTGAAGGAAAACTAATCTTATGACCCTTGTAATAAAATAAATCTTATATACACATAAATCTTAACAAAGTATTTATTATTTTGCATATACATATTATCTTACATTTCACAGCCTTTCTAAATTGTGGAGGAATATGTTTTTTAAGCAAAGAAGTTGGCTTTTCTTTCAGCAAATATCCCAAGGATGTCCTTCAGAAAGCCTTTCTGTCCTTTTTAGCTGCCAGGTAAAAGGATAGATATTTCTGGTTCTGGCCTTTGACCCTCTGACTCAAAAGATGAAACGTGTCAAGCACATCTATGCCCAGATTTTTCAAAAGCAATTTTCAGTGACCTCAGATAGACCCAGGAAACCTGAATTTTCACTAACAGTGGCTGGTACTTTTCAGAAAAATTACATGATTCCAAGAAGTCTAAGTTTGGGAGCCCTCTCTTTTATTTTTTAAAGAACTGTGTTATGGAAGTTTTTCCAGTTAGGTGGGAAAGCTCACATATTGTCAGCATGATTCTCTAAAACATCCAAAACTCATGCCTGTGTTTTTTATTTAGAACTTGACACCTCAGGAGGAGGCCAACTAGAGCATTTGTACCCTATTCAGTATTCATCCCTAATGCTAGAATGAGTGCTGTTTATACAGCCTACAAAAGCATCATAGCTGTCTAAATGATAAAACTTAAAGCCAATTTCTTTGTGAAACTTCTTTTTTTTTTTTTTTTTTTTTTTTTGCAGTGTATCCAAGCTGGCAGTTATCCTCACTGGGGGAGGGAGCTGTGGATCCTTACAACTCTGCCCATGCAGAAACTCATTCTTGGATATCAAGAAAGCTAGTCCTTCTCATCACCCTCATCTTTCCCTCAAATTTGTATTTTATTGACACTCCCTGGTGTAAAAAGTGAAAAAGGCTGGTATTAACTGAGTGATACTTAATTATTCACTCCCAACCCTACCTGCTAACCCTAAAGGATTTTGGATCTCTTATCACGTCTTCGTATCTACTTGCTCAGCCTCCAACCTAGAAAAACTTCCCCAAAGGCAGCAGTTATTGCAGGTGCTCCTTCCTGTAATTCCTACTTCTTCAGGGAAAAGGTCCTCGAGGGAGGAAGTAAAACACTTCCCACCCCAAAAGTAGAACACAGACATCCATGTCCCACAGGTGCAAGGTAGGAGCAAATTTCACGGAGAAGAAATCTAGTGCTTGTTTTGTGAGTAATCTCTACAGACTCCTGGTTAATGCCACTCTCCTACCCAAGGCTCATTTGGGGAAGATTCAGGACTTGGGATGTCAGTGACTAAAGTCCACAGCAGCAGTGACCTCCAGCAGAAAAAAGTGAGACCAATGCCGAGCACTGCATACTTGTATGTAGCTCTGCGAAGCCAGATACATTCAAATAACGAAGCTGAAATGGAAGGATGCCTTTCAGATATACTTTGCCAGTAATGGAAGTGGTATTCTGTGCCAGCATGTAAGTACAGGTCCATGTATGTTAGCAAGTTAATGACTGAGAGAAGTGCTAGTCCAAAGTCATAACAGTGAAAGAAAATGCAAAAAAGAAAGCCTAAACCAGTAATCTATATTTGGCTTCAATAACAAGTATTTAATTTAAAAGTAAGCTCCTATGTCTTTAAATATAGAAAACATATCATGTTTAGTTTCAGACATGTATTAAATTTTTTATCTGTATTGGAGTTTTACAGGATTTGGCATACTCATTTTCTGAAAACATTTTTTCTTTTGACAAGTATTTTCCACTGTGTTCCATACCTTATTTGTCATGTGACTGCAACAGACAGCTCTCCTCTCAGTGACCTTCATCCAAAGAGAACAAGACCTATAGAAACTGCTCTGATGATTCAGCAAGTCTTTTTCTGCCCATTATATCCTGACCTAAACTGCCAGCACAATACCAAGCAGGTGTTGTTTGTAAAGGGAGATTTAAAATTTAAGTCCTGTACACCTGAAATCAGTTAACTTCACATGTTGCTTTCCCATGACTGCTAATCTGCTTGTCTTAACTGGCACTGAACTTAGTCCCTTACACTACAAGTGGGGTTCCCCAGGGCTCAGTGCTGCGTCCAGCCGTGTTCAATGTCTTTATCAATGACCTGGATGAAGGCATCGAGTGCTCCCTTAGCAAGTTTGCAGATGACACTAAACTGGGTGGAAGTGTGGGTCTGCTGGAGGGTAGGGAGGCACCAAAGGGATCTGAACAGGCTGGACCCCTGGGCAGAGTCCAGCGGCATGGGGTTTAACACGGCCAAATGCCGGGTCCTGCACTTGGGGCACAACAACCCTAAGCAGTGCTAGGAGCGACTCCAGAGAAGAGCAATGAAGCTGGTGAAGGGGCTGGAGAACAGACCTTATAAGGAGCAGCTGAGTGAGCTGGGGTTGTTTAGCCTGGAGGGAGACCTCATTGCTCTCTACAACTACCTGAAGGGAGGTTGCAGAGAGGAGGGAGCTGGGCTCTTCTCCCAAGTGACAGGGGACAGGACAAGAGGAAATGGCCTCAAGCTCCGCCAGGGGAGGTTTAGGCTGGACATTAGGAAAAAGGTTTTCATGGAAAGGGTCATTGGGCACTGGAACAAGCTGCCCAGGGAAGTGGTTCATTCACCTCCCCTGGAGGTGTTTAAGGGACAGGTGGATGAGGCGCTGAGGGGCATGGTTTAGTATTTGATAGGACTGGTTGGACTTGATGATCCAGTGGGTCTCTTCCAACCTGGTTATTCTATGATTCTGGCTCCCAAAATCCCCAATTACAGCGTAATTTCAGCTCTTGGGCTGTCCTGCACCTTCAATTTGGATAACCTTTATCTCCCATCCTGATTTGCCACTGCAGTGACTATTAAAGCCATGTGCATATGATGAGGATGACTTTTATCTGCCTCTCTGTGGTGTGAGCTGTAAGTCTCTGCGCGCTGCTGTTTGTAAAGCTCTATGAGGTGAAAGCCGTTGTGTTACTCTGAAGCAGTTGATATCTATATAGCAATTATCATTGAATGGAGACAGCTGCAAGTCACTTGCCAATGTTTTCTTTTACTAATATTGTAAAATTGATTTCTATGGATCAAGGTCATCTCATTCTATTGCTTTACACAAACATAGCATGCTCAGAAAAGCAGAAATATGTGATGAGAAATCATGCTGTTGATGAATCAAAAGAGATGCAGATGTCTTCTTTTTCTGACTAACATTTTGGGGGAACAGGGATCATCACCTGTCAAAAGTGGTGACATGGCAGTAGTAGTAATACTTACCTTCTCCTTCTCCCTTAGAGATTTTATATTCAAACATTATCACTCCACTAGGAGTATCTTTCTATGAATGACTGATGGTCTTTGCTACAAGAGGGAAACTGCAGTGAAATCGGGTTTTAAATAACACCAAATAAACAAAAGCATGACAAATCAAGGAAAAAGCAAGAAGGGTAAATTGTAGTAAATGATTTTTCATTTTTAAATATCTATTTCAGACTAAGGTATCAGCGACAGAGAGAAAGAAATTTGCTTTAAAATACCTCTTAATGGGGAAGTTTTCTCTTACAAGAGATTTACAGTAAATGTTTTATGTGACAGATAAGGAGTACAGAGATATCAGCTTGATTGTTTGTACCAATTACTTTCCAAAATCTAGCTGACGGAGAACAAAAGGCACATTCATGCCCAGGACAGTGAAAAAGCCATTTCTGGCTGTTGTCCAAGTCTATTAAATAGGGCAAATCCAGTGCTGGCTGACCAACCAAAGAGGATGAGACAAGGTATGTGACCAAGTATAGCCCACGTACCTTTGTGTTCCTCATCCACCAGCATGAAAATGCATTTTCAGCCTTGGCAGTGAGGTATCTACTATTACTTTTTCAGACAACAGGGGACTAAAAGGGATGGGAGGGTGTCCTTCCTCCCCTTACTAGCCTGAATGCAACCACATACACTGTGCGCTGCTGCTCTGTGCTACCTTGGTTTTCTTGTGATGAAGAAAACGCATGAGTAATCAAAGTTAAGGCCACCTCTTTTCATGATTTTTTTATTATTAAAGTGGGTGTGATTCTTTTGGAGTCAGATGCCAAACTGGCCAGAAGGAGAAACTCTGAAGATGATATAAAAAATTACTTCAAAGAATTTAGGAGCCCTGTGCACACTGGGACTTTGTTTTGATCTTTCACCAGCTTAACAAGAGACTGGCTGTGATCTTATGAATAAAATAATTTCCCTGGTTGCTCTGATGTGCTTTTGGTTTTCTGTTTTTGTTTTTGTTTGTTTGTTTTTAAACACGCTTATGTGAGAATTGAGTAAGCACCTACCTTTATATAGGTCATAATTTCTTAATCATTACTTTTGCAGTCGATGTGTCAAATCCACTTCCTAATACTGCAGGAAAATGTGTCATGCAGGTCTGGGACTGGGCAGATGTCAGAAATACAAGGTCTCAGGAAACACAGCTGGTCTTAACAGGCAAATGAAACATTTCATTTTGGCAGGTACAAGCCCTTCTGGCTTGTGTTATGTAATAATCTGAAAAATCAATGGAAAGAATTACAAACACAGAACAGCTCCTTGTAGAAGAACAACGGAGAGAGGCTCAGAGCCTGTGGTTCCTTTGCGTTGCTTTGCTGTGTTTGCCATTGGGTTTCTCATCTCTGGATTAGGGAACAGCAGAAATAAACATCAGAAGCACAGTTCTACAGACTAGGGGAAGTCTGGCTGGAAAGCTGCCTGGAGGACAAGGACCTGGGGGTGCTGGTTGACAGCCAACTGAACATAAGCCAGCAGTGTGCCCAGGTGGTCAAGAAGGCCAATGGCATCTTGGCTTGTATCAGAAATGGTGTGACCAGCAGGTCCAGGGAGGTTATTCTCCCTCTGTACTCGGCACTGGTGAGACTGCACCTCGATCACTTTGTTCAGTTCTGGGCCCCTCATCACAAGAGGGATGTTGAGGCTCTGGAGCGAGTCCGGAGAAGAGCAACGAAGATGGTGAAGGCAGCAAGGACTGCGGAACCCCGAGAGCAGCCCCAGCTGCTGTGCTGTGGATCTGGGGTGCTGCTTTCCCCGGACCAGCGGGGAAGGCGTCAAAGGAACCTGCAAACCGGGAGCAACTCTGACTCGGTGGCAATTTTATTTTGAAAGAAAGAAACCTTGGCTTTCCTCTTGCCTCCTGCGGGCTACGCGAGGGCGGCTGGCACTGCCAGGCGTGGCTTCTGGGCGTCTTCATCCCCGTTATCTCTCTGAGTGTTTTTAACAGCCTAGAGGAGCTGCTTCCTCCGCAGAAAACGAGCTTGGCGGGGCCACGGGGCGGGGGAGCGTCACTGTTCACCTGTGTCTGCGGCGGCAGCTCCGCCTCCCCCCGCCGGGTCTTTAAGACCCTCCTCCTCGCCGGCCTCCTCCTCCTCGCTCTCCCTCCCTCCCTCCCTCCCTCCCTCGCTCTCCGCCGGGCTCTGCCTCGCCCGCTTTTCCCTCCCCCCTTCCCTCCCCATCCCCGCCGCCAGCCATGGCCGACATGAAGACAGGCATCTTCGCCAAAAACGTCCAGAAACGCCTCAACCGCGCCCAGGAGAAGGTGCCCCGCGGTGCAGGGCTGGCGGGAGGGTCGAGGGAAGGAGGATCCAGGGAGGGGCAGCCTGGCCCCGTCGGGCAGGAGGGCGCAGGGGCAGCGCTGGTACCCGGGATGCGCGGGGGGAAGGCGGCTCCGCTCGCCCCCCGGCTCCGGGGAGCGGCTTGGGAGGAGATGAGGTGGGATGGGGCGGGATGGACGGCGTTATTATGTAACTGTCCCGTTTCGGCGGTCACGCCGCACCCCCGGCCCCGTCCCCGCGGCGGCGCCGGGTCCCCCAGCCCCGACCTGCGCCGGGACCCGCGGCTGCGGGCTTGCCTCGCCTCGCCTCGCCGCCAGCCTTCCTAAGAGGATTGCCTTTCCTGTAATATCCGCGCCGGCTCATCCCCCCACCCCCTCCTCCCATCCCCCGAAGAGATCGTCCTCGCTCGGAGTGACACAAAGCCCCCACGTGTGACGGGAGCCCGCGGGCGGTGCCGCACCCGCGGCGGATTCGGCTTTGGAGAGGGGTTCGCCTTGTCCCGAGCCCGGCCAGGAGGCTGTGCATCCAGCCAGGATGCTGTGTCCCTGGCGGTCCTGAGGCTGGTCAGGATGCTGCGCTGCTGGCGGTCCTGATGCTCCCTAGGATGCTGTGCCTCCAGCCAGGATGCTGCGCTGCTGGTGGTCCTGAGGCGTGTCAAGATGCAGTGCCACTGGCTAGGATGCTGTGCTGCTGATGGTCCTGAGGCTGGCCAGGATACGATGCCCCTGGCCATCCCGAAGCTGGTCAGGATGCTGTGCCCCTGGTGGTCCTGAGGTTGGCCAGGTTGCTGCCCTGCCGATGGTCCTGAGGCCAGGCTGGATGCTGTGCCGCCAGCCTGGATACAGTACCTCTGGGGGTCCTGAGGCCAGCGTGGATGCTGTGCCACTGATGGTGTTTATTGCTTTGGAAAACTCAGTGCTAATTGATTCTTGCATGACTGTAGCCTGGAAACAAACAGCTGTCAAAGCAGGGAGAATTTGCTGGCCATGGTTTAGTTTTTGGGGTTTTTTTCCGTAGTAGGATAGGGAATGGAGGAATGTTCTGCGCAGGAAACTGGTCGAGGTCTTGGGTGTCTCGGAACAGGACCATGGAGAGAGGCATTAAACCAAATAGAAAAGCATCTGTGTACAGCTACGTATAGCATCCGTATCAGCTATTAGGGTGGTTTGTTATAAAGCTGTTCTCAGCATAAATTTGGATGACATAGTTGTCAGCAAGCATTGCAAGCCATCTCTTTAGAGGGCTAATAAGATCTTTATACTCCTCTAGACTGTATCCTGTGTTGTTACAAGCACCATGCAATAGGGCTCTGGAGAATTAAAAGAGATTATTTTATGACCAGTGTTTCTCATATTGCACTGTTTGTAAATCCCCCCTTGCTTTTTACCATACTTTGAACTCTGTGAAACTTTAAAGAAATAAAAATTGCAACAATTAAAATGTAGAAAAGTCTCATACGTAATCATGCTGGTTTTTAAGAGAGGCTGTCACAGGCAGAGATGGATTTTCCCTTTCAGATGCTCCTATCTAGCTTACAAGGTCATAAACTACTAGACTTTTCAATACCAAAGCCATGATGCTTTTCCATTCTTGCAGGTTTGTGCTGCAACCATTTTCAAGTAAAACATTGCCACATACTCCTTACTAGTTGAAGAGATCTAGTGACTTTATGGTGTGAGTTGAGCTAGGTCAGGAGTTGGAGCAGAAGCCTAAAAATACTATTTGTTTCATTGTGTCTTTATCAGTGTTATTACGATTGATCACTGCAAAAAGCATTGATGTAAGTCTTACAAATCACATGTACTTCTCCCAAGTGTGTCCCTTCAAACACAGCAGGTCTTGTTTATGGAAATGTGTGGGTGTACCAGAGAGCCCATCTTAATTTGTCTACCTGAGGTCTTGGTGTCCTGGCAAAGACTGCTCACGCATCAGCCCCAGGGTAGCTGCCTTGAGCCCAACCGGTGCCTTGGGTGCAAACCAAGGATACTGGTGTGCTCTTGACAGCTGGGCAGTCTACCTTTTCTTTGCTGATCAGCCACACTAGCAAGGGAAAAATTTGTCTGGTTTGACCTACATGTATTGCAGTTAAACATCTGGCAATTTTGGCTTAATGGCATTTGTAGTCATTGTTTCTTATATCAGTGGATATAAACATTGCTTACTTGCAGGGAGTGAAAGCTGTTAGTGACACAGAGTGGGTCACCGTACCATGTAGCTCTGTATCCTTGCTTCCCTCCTCGTGGCATGCATGTGTAGTTACTGCGTGAGCTATGTACATCTGTTCTCTTGTGCCTGCACTCCTGCTTATGAATTCTTTAATGGTTATACAACAGAAAAGCTTTCATTATTTCATTATATAATGATACAGAATGACTGTATTTTATTTGATTGCTTTGGGTACTTGATGACAAAAAGTAAATTCTATCTAGGAATTAAAAGTCTATGATTTATCATATTTTTGATCACATGAATAGGATGGCATTTTGACAAGTGTGTGATACCACACTGGCTTAAAGAGATTTTAAATATTTTGAGTTGTTTTATCTTGTTGGATAAATCTTACTGGATTTGAGCATATTTGATTTACTTAATGTGTCCTTATAGTCAGTTGCATTTATTAAGCACTTATACATAGTTTTCTATTATTAGTTATTGATACAACATATGTATTAAAAACATGGATTGGCTGTAAAACGTAAACCATCTATAGAAACTATTTGCTAATGAAGATATCATTATCTTGAAATGAGAAGGCTGGAGCATGTCCCATAAAAGGACAGCCTGAGAGAGTTGGTCTTGCTCAGCCTACAGAAGAGAAGGCTCTGAGAAGACTTTGTAGCAGTCATCCAGTACTTAAAGGGGCCTACAGGAAAGATGGGGAAGCACTGTTTATCAGGGAGTGCAGTGGTAGGATGAGGGGGGAATGGTTTTAAGCTGAAAGAGGGGAGATTTAGATTAGGTATTAGGGAGAATTTTTTTACTCTGAGGGTGGTGAGGCACTGGCACAGGTTGTCCAGAGAAGTCATGGGTGCCCCATCCCTGCAGGTGTTCAAGGCCAGGTTGGATGAGGCTTTGAGCAACCTTATCTAGAGGAAAGAGTCCCTGCCAATGGCAGGGGAGTTGGATCTAGACAATCTTCAAGGTCCTTTCAACCCAAACCACTCTATGATTCTACGATCTTCAGGTCATTTCAGTCTAGGAGGAATTTTAGTTGTAAGGTGTGAGGTGTGCATGTGTCCATATACACGTGTCTAGTTACTATTTATGACAAAAGCTAAATACTTGGCATGAAAACATCTCATATTAGACAAATACATCTGTCTTGCGTTAGATGTGTTATATTTAAGAGTTACATACATGCATCCTTTGATGTTATTTTCCTAGTTTGAACAAAAGCAGTAATCCATCTGTGATAAAGCAAACTTGATAACATCAATAATGTTGTTTCCTCTTATAAGATTACAGAGATATTTAGATTACTCTGCACTGGAAATGGATAAGGTAAATTTGTCAATGGCTTGATGTGGCTAATGACATGAAAAAATACTGTGAGGCTAAAGAAAGTAAGAAACCATGCACTTAATCAGGAACAGAAGTGCTAATGAGGGAAAGAAGGCAATTGTCCAAAATGGGCTAGACTGGGCTGAAATAAGATTTTAAACAACTGGAAATAATAACCGGTCACTCCATTTTTCATACTTGCCAGATGATGGTAGCACATGTGTCCTAGCACCCTGATTTTGGATCACTGAGTGTACAATCTAATAAATTACACAGCTCTTCATTGCATTTCTTCAATGACTTTCCCCCAAAATTCAGGAAGTGTGGACTTGCTGAGCTTGCAGCATCTGCTGGAAGTTGTCAA
This sequence comes from Clamator glandarius, assembly GCA_033459285.1. Lineage (NCBI taxonomy): Eukaryota > Metazoa > Chordata > Aves > Cuculiformes > Cuculidae > Clamator > Clamator glandarius. Next base: position 1,052,215 of record JAUNZM010000238.1, read on the forward strand.
CAGTCAGTTAAAGAACATGTGTTAAAGTCTGAAAAGCATCAGAACAGCTTAGGAGCCTACATCCCAGTCATAAAAGTAGATGAAACACTGATGAGTTTAAAAGTCTGTTTATAATTAAACAGATCTATGGGTAACTGAGGCTGGCTCTATCAGTTCTGAAGACAAGATTCTTGGATGAAAAGGCTGTGTTTGTATCCCTAGATTCCTCTGGAAATTTGAATTTAAGCTGCTAACCCTTGTCCTCCCCTTTTGTAACCAAGCACCTCTAGGTGAATAGACTATTTTAGCTGGAAGGGTCTTAAAACTACCATCTAGTCTAACTGCTTGACCAGTACAGCGTCGACCAAAAATGAAAGCACGATATTAAGGGTGTTGTCCAAATGCTTCTTAAACACAGGCTTCGGGCACTGACAGCCGCTCCAGGAAGCCTCTTCCAAGGTTTGACCACCAGTATAGAAATGTCAACTAACTTCAAGTCCAAACCTTCCCTGACAGACCTAGCTTTGAGCCATTTCCACACATCCTAGCACTGGATCCAAAGGAAAAAGAGATCAGTATCTCCCTCTTCACTTCTCCTTAGGAAGCTGTAGAGAGCAGTGAGGTCACCCCACAGCCTCCTTCTCTCCAAACTAGACAAACCCAGAGACCTCAGCCACTCCTCAGAGGACATGATTGCCAGGCCCTTCCTTAGATTTGGTGTCCTCTTTAGGGCACATTCAAGTACTTTAAACCCCTTCTTAAGTTATGTGTGCCAGAAACACACTCAATATTCAAGATGAGGCTACACCACTTGGATAATCACAAGAGGTTGCCCTTTTGGCTGCGCTTGCACACTGCTGACTCCTGCTGAGCTTCCTGTCAACCAGCACCTCCAGATCCCTTTCTGCAGGGCTTCTCTTCTGTTATTCCTCTCCCAGTTCAGACTTCTGTCTGCTATTACTGGGTCCCAGGTGCAGAATCCAGCTGTTAATATTGTTCGGTTCCATGTCACTGGGGATTACCTAATAATCCAATATATCCAGATCCCCCGGCAAGGCCTCTCATCTCTTGGGAGTGAACAGCATCTCCCAGTTTAATATCATCAGCAAGCTTAGTACCATGCATTTAACTCCTGCTTCCACATCATTGATGAAAGAATTGAACAGAACTGTCCCTAGAATTGAGCTCTGAGGTATACCGCTGGTGATTGGTCACCAGCTTAGATGTACTCTCATTTAATGCAACTCTTTGACCTATGCCTTTAAGACAGTTCTTTACCCAATACACTGTGTACCTGCTTATCCCACAGCTGGACAATTTGTCCAGAAGGATGTTGTGTGGGACAGTATCAAAAACCTTACTAAAATCTAAAGGAACTACACTGCCTTCCCGTAGTCCACTGTGCAGGTGACGTTACTGTAGAAGGGCATTAAATTGGTTAAACAAGACTTTCCCTTTGTGAGCCCATGTTGACTGTGTCTGATGACTGTTTTGTGCTTTGCATGTTTTTCAATAGCACACAGTGTGATCTTCTCCATAATTTTTGAGTTACACTATTAGACTAACAGATCTGCTTGCCTGGGTCTTCCTTCATGCCCTTTTCAAAGATTGTAATAGTGTCAGCGGGGATCTTCCAGACTCCCAAGACCCTTGGTGGATGATTTAGTGGTGAGGAAGTCTTACTGTAACAGTGTCCCATGGGATTTTTTGCCTCCTCTGCAGCGCTGAGTATGGCCTCTTTCCAGGGCTTCTTTAGGCCATTGTAACTGGGTGCCTGCTGCTCATGCTCCACGAAGGTGGCCCTTGTGCGATGCATCCGGGAGAAGGAAGCTTTCTTAAACTCTCCAAGTGGGCTCCAAGAGAGGCCCTTGGGGTTTGTTTCTTCTCTATACCACTGAGCATAGCCTCTTGTCAGGGCTTCTCCAGGCCTGGTTGACTGGCTTCTTGCCTGCTGCTCTTGCATGTCCAGGGCACCACTCATGTGTCATGCCCTGGCTCTCTTGTCCATTGTAAGTTAGTAGTGGGAGTGAGCTCCGCTCTTCTCTTGGCTCTGTTTCCCCAAGGGTTCTTGCTTGTGCAAAACACTCTGTGCTTGGAAGGGCTCCAGGTTTGCTGCACCACCAGGAGCTGCCACTTTCCAGCTCTCCCTGTGCACAATACAACTGCAGAGAAGGCATGAGGCAGTTTTTCATGCATCAGTGACAAGTGCCACAGTGGCAGAGCAAGTTTTGGAAGGCAGAAAGTATGCCTGTCATCAATACATGTCATAATTTGAAAAATACTCCATGGTACCACGTACCTCTTCTACTTCTTCCTCTTCTTTTGTGTGTGGTTGGCTCCAATCCTCATTCTTCACATTCTTGCTCCTCAGGAAACAGGCACTGCTTAGCCTGTGTTACTGCTGCTCATTCTGCGGCTCTGTGACCTTCCTTTGCCGGACTGCAAGGGCTATTTTTTCAAGCTGAAGCGAGGAACACATCAGCCTGCTCCTGGCTACGCATGTGCATTGCATTAATGCTTGTGAACATTGATTCTGAAACAGAGGCAGAAAAATACTACCACTGCTACCACCTTGTTTGCACTTGTAACCTTTGTGTTCTGTGTCCTTTAGAGTGGTTTTGGAGCTTAAAAGCCCATGGCATTTCAGGCAAATAACAGTCTTATTGTTATTCAATTTTAGTGAGTGCAGGGAATCTATAGAATAGAGCAGTTTAACCCTGTGTGATGCCTGGAGATCTCCAGAACAAGCTCTGACCCAGGACTAAGGGCTCCATCCAGGAGAGCAGCTCTCTGCCGTGTAGATCCCAGGCCTATCCAGGAGACACAAGCAGAGAGGGGCACCCCTACAACATTGCTCAGGGAGGGACTGAAGGTTCCAGGCCGAGCTGAGACACCACATCTCCTGGCCCCTCGGCAGGAGACAGTCTGGTGGTAGGGGTACCGGGGAGGCTGGTAAGTACCACCAGGACCCTGCCAGAAGCAGACTTGCACTGCTCACGTTCTCTCTGTTAGACACTGATTACCCCTTTGGAGACAAGAATATCGGGCCAGATGGACCTTCTCTCTGAGGAAGCGCTTTTGTTCTCAGGCTTCTGTGTTTCAGCATGTTTTTTTCCATGGGAAACAGGTCAGGAATTTGTAAAAATGAGTACAAAGAGGAAAAAAATCCAGGGGAAATGAAGAAATATTGCTCACCTCCAAAAGATTTGCAGCCATTTAGTTGAGGAGCATGTTTTGCTTCAGATGGAGGGTTTGATATTTGAGCCTCACTAGCAGAGAGATGTGGGGGTTTGCCATCCTGTGGAACCCCAGCCCAACTGGGTGAATGCTGAAGGCTTTCAAAAACTGCACTTCATTTACGGTTTTTGCAGATTTGTTCAGATGGTGCAATTAGCTCAAGACGATCCACAGCACTCGCCTCCACCAGAATGTACATGCCTCCTTCCCACAAGGTACCAGAGCCAGTGCCTAGGCTGGGAGATGGTCACCCTGCAGGCCCTTCTGCTAGCACACCCCTCGCAGGCCTCATGTACTGGTAGGGAAAGGAGCAGATAGGAAGAACAGAATAGCATAGTTTAACTGGAAGGCACCAACAATGACTGTCTAGACCAGCTGCCTGACCTAAGCAAAAACCTGATGTTAAGCGTGTTGTCCAAATGCCTCTTAAACACTGACAGGCATAAGGCATTGACCACTTCTGCAGGAAGCCTGTTCCAGGATTTCATCATGCTCTCATAGTAAACGCAGTTGGTGCTGTTGTAACACTTCCAAACATCAGGTTCCGTTGAGCCTGTTCCTGTGAGTTTCTTGAGCAGCTCTTGAAAATCCAAATAAAGTGTTTTTGACATTTAGCTTTTAGTTAATTGGATATTCGGTTTCCAAAATTTAAAGCAGTAAATACTTCAGTTGACAATAGCTTTGGAGGTGTAGCTAGTGTTTAAAGTGTGGTAAAGAAGGAGATTCCATAAAGGAAAAAAAGAAAACTAACCCTCTTGCCAAGTGAATTTGACCACACTGTCCATATCACTTGCTCTATAACTGATGACGTCAGCTATGAGGCAGGAGAGTCTACATGCGAGAATATATTTGTGAAAAGCATGTTATGTATACTGTATCTGTGGTGACCCTCAGAGTCATCAAGTCCAACCTATTAATCACAAGCCATGCCCCTCAGCACCTCATCCACCCGTCCCTTAAACACCTCCAGGGATGGTGACTCAACCACCTCCCTCGGCAGCCTGTTCCAGTGCCCAATGACCCTTTCTGTGAAAGATTTTTTCCTGATGTCAAGCCTGAACCTCCCCTCGTGGAACTTGAGGCCATTCCTTCTCATCCTGTCCCCCGTCACTTGGGAGAAGAGGCCAGCTCCCTCCTCTCTACAACCTCCTTTTAGGTAGTTGTAGAGAGCAGTAAGGTCTCCCCTCAGCCTCCTCTTCTCCAGGCTAAACAACCCCAGTTCCCTCAGCTGCTCCTCATAAGGCCTGTTCTCCAGCCCCTTCACCAGCTTTGTTGCTCTTCTCTGGACTCGCTCCAGAGCCTCAACATCCTTCTTGCAGTGAGGGGCCCAAACTGAACACAGGATTCAAGGAGCGGTCTCACCAGTGCTGAGTACAGAGGGAGAATAACCTCCCTGGACCTGCTGGTCACGCTGTTTCTGATCCAAGCCAAGATGCCATTGGCCTTCTTGGCCACCTGGGCACACTGCTGGCTCGTGTTCAGTCGGCTGTCAACCAACACCCCCAGGTCCTTCTTCTCCAGGCAGTTTTCCAGCCAGACTTCTCCTAGTCTGTAGCACTGCTTAGGGTTGTTGTGCCCCAAGTGCAGGACCCGGCATTTGGCCTTGTTAAATCTCATCCCATTGGTCTCAGCCCAGCAGTCCAGCCCGTTCAGATCCCTTTGGAGCCTCCTGACCCTCCAGCAGATCCATGCTTCCACCCAGCTTAGTGTCATCCGCAAACTTGCTAAGGGTGCACTCAATGCTTTCATCCAGGTCATTGATAAAGACATTGAACAGGGCTGGACCCAGCACTGAGCCCTGGGGAACCCCACTTGTAACTGGCCTCCAGCTGGATTTAACTCCATTTACTCTCTGGGCCCGGTCGTCCAACCAGTTTTCCACCCAGGAGAGTGTGCGCCCATCCAGGCCAGAGTCTGACAGTTTCTGAGGCAGAATGCTGTGAGAAACTGTGTCAAAGGTTTTACTGAAGTCCAGGAAGACCACATCCACAGCCTTTCCCTCATCCAGTAGGGACAAGGGAAATAATAGTACAGATTTACTGGAAAGTACAGGAATTCCTGGTCTGTCTAGGACCAGTGCCTGCCTCCTAGAACGGGATGTGCCTCCGGTCCCTTGTCCAACCAGCTGCTGTAGATGCTGAGGGTGAGAGGGCAGGAAGGGGGAATACATTTTGCCTTTCATCTCAATAGCCCAGATTTCCTGTGGTGGCTAGGAAGAACTGTGAAGGAGACTGCTCAGCATCTGTGATAGCGAAATATTGCAGCGTGGATAAATGGCTCAGAAAAGCAGGGGTAGGTATGAGATGGGAGTGTGTGCGGAGGGTAGAGCAGCATGGCTGTGCCCATCCTGCCTGCAGCAACTCAACACGGCTGGGCAGGCTATGGAGAGCCCCTCATACTGGCTCACCAGGTAATAAAAGCAAATGTTGGGCAGCAGACTACTCTGTTTCGGAGAAGATGAAAATAAAATGTGAAAGATTCCTTTTAACACTTTCTTTGCAGTTGTCCACATGAAGAGAACCGAAGCTCCCTGTATTCACCTGGAGATGGCAGGGTTTCTTTCATCACTTGCTTAAAATATGCATAGAGGGGTTCACACCTCCCAAAACCTCTGCTTAAGCAGCAATCACTGCCTGCTATGATGTTCTCATGTTCACCTCAAAGACTGTGGCATAGGGGGAGCAGATGGCTCTACTGCTTCAATAGGACAGTATTTTCCCTTGGGAACCATTGTTTGCTTTGGTTCATTGGGCTCTGCTGCAAACTAAGCTGCTTGGAGCCTCAAGTCTGAAATGTTTGAAGTGCTGGATCACTTGTGCTAAATGTTCTGCAGCATCAGTGCTGTGCATCACTAAGCCTTTGCTCTCCTTGAATACAAGATAACTTGTTCCTGACCTATTGAGTGGCTGGTTAGTCAACAGTTGATGGAATCATAAACCAATGGCCAACTTGGTTGTAACTGTGTTATTTTGTCATTTTGAGTCTCAATCAATAGGAGTTCATTAATCTGTTTAAGGGCATAAAGTAAGGCCTTTGGTAGAGATGGGTAGAACATATTTCTGAAGTGTTTTTTCTTGGTGTGTCACAGCTATGGCAGGAAATAAGTCTATTTCCCTTCCTGGCTTCTCTGCCTTTCTTTGTTTTGTAATTATTCTTCATTATCTGCAGGACAGTGAGACACTGCAGAATTGGGGGCTGGTGTGGACAAAATACCTAAAAAAAATTCACCAAGTGAGAAGGTTGGTGAGGCAATGGGAAAAGATTTTGGTGGCCTTTCAGTGGCGGGGGGCACAGAGAAGTTGGGGACTGGACCACACATCAAGTCTCTTGTCTCTGACTCCCAATGCCCTGCTTACGATTTCTCAGCTGTTTCTGTTGTTGTTCCTGCTTTTTCTCACTGCCTCTTTTCTGACAAAAAACTCCTGTACTTCCAGATCAGATACTCTGTTTCCTTCTCTCTGTCTCTGTAGCAGATTAATTCCTTTGATGTTCTCTTGAAGTCTCAGTTTGGAGAGGCTTTCACCCCACGTTTTTTCGCACCCATAAGATTGTTAAATCTGTGCTTTGTAGTGATGTAGAGCCCAGGGCTACAGTCCCTGAACTGCAATCAATCCTCTTTATCTATGATACAAAAGAGGAGAGGAACGCCTGCCAAAGTCTTGGACTGTCACTAAAACAAGGCATTTGAAAAACAATTTCTAGTCTAGATTAACAAACAAACCCCTACTATTTTTTCCAGAAACATTTCACAAAATGACATCGCTCTAGTGTGCACACACCGGCACATGCGTACAAGAAATGGTCAATCCTACTTTTCCTCCATTTCAGTTTGAAAAACACTGTGAAAATAGACTAATTCCTTATTTTTAACAAAATGGAGGTTTGAGAAAATAAGAATTATCTTAATAACACAGAGAATCTGAATTTCCTTTCTAGCTTGTGATCGTCGGTAGGCATTTCCTTACTGATGAAGTATGAGGGGTAGCTGAAGTAGGTGATGGTTTGCAGTACAGTGGGAACACAGTTACTTCTATGGATGATTCATACTTTATGCCTCAGCAAAGCCCAGTTAAGTGACCCACATGCATGAGGGTTTATACACATTAAGCACAAAGTAGAAGCAGATAAGCACTGCATACAGAAGTTTTATTGAAGTGATTCATTTTCTGTGGAGAATAAGCAGTCTTTGAGAACTAAGAAATGATGTTAATTTTTCATATGAAGTGCATATATTATATATAGATTCAGGAAGGTGTTTAAAGAATTCTTTGCATGTGGGGCATGTAGAGGAATAAATAAAAGTGTGATACGATTATTATAACTGGACAGATCTGTGTATTGACGCTGTTGTTTATATTTAAACTAGGCTTCCAGTGGATGTTGTCTTTCCACACTGGTGTAGCCGCTCTATGCAGTTTGGATGTGGCAGGATATCGGTGCAGGGAAATTCTTTTGATTTTTAAAAAGAATGCATCTCTCTATATATTCTCAAATAATTTCTGAATTAGTTAGTAAAGAAATTAATATATTCCTTATAATGTGACAGTGTAAATTGCAAAAATTTTGCTTTCTTGATAGCATATCTCTAAACATTATCCTACTTATTTCTTAGCAAAAATATGCGGGCAGAGTTAGGATTAGCACAGTTGTAACTTCCGTCACATTCATCTCCCTTTTTCTTCTTTGTCCATCTCTTCTCCTATCATCCTTTCCTTGTTCTTTCTCTTTCCCTTTCCCTCTCCTTGTACATCTAAGCAAACAAGTTGTTGCCAAGTTAAACCACCAAGTCATTTAGAAAATGATTTGACTTCCCTTGTGCTGTATGGTTACCTGGTAGGTGAGCACAGTTTCATGCTGCAGAGATGACTGCGTGTTTGAAAATCAGCACTGAGCTTCCAAACGTTGCAGGCTTTCAAGGAGTACGGTGTGTTCATTTTGTTTTATTTCCCTCCTGTCATGCATAAGAAGAGGGAACAGATGGTGCTGCTGGAATACGGCTATTCCCTCAGGGTCTGCAGGGCTGACCAAGGTCCTCCCTCGGTGGTGGCAAGATGGGAATAAGGTGACAGCACAATAGGGAGTGCTGAGTACCTGGGGAAAAGCTGAAAGGAAGGAAGGTGAAATAGAAAGCAGAATTGCCTAGTAATGAAGATGACGGTGCATGAAGTGCAAGTGTGCAAGCTGGAGGAGTCCACAGTGGACTACATTGATAAGCTTTGTTTTTATAGGCCACTAGCTGAGTTGGCAGCTACTTCACCCAACTGGTCACTTCAGGGTTTAGCCCAGCAGTGCTGTCACTCCACATTCAGTAAAGATTCAGTAAAGACAAGGTGCTATGTGTATCACAGGGCTTTTGAACTTCCTCCCTGTTGTCTTGTACTGAAAAAAACCCCAAACTTCCTATACTTAGAGTCTGAAAAACATGTTTCAGAGAAAGATGACATTTTGCAGAGCTGAAGAGGATTTTATTCTTAACACCACCCTGGCATCGTGTTTGCCTGTAGGATCAATCCAAGATCATATTCGTTGCAAGCATAGTGCCAGAATCTTTTGCACAAAGTTTCATATTAGAGTAAAAATAAATGTTAATTTAGAAGCTGGCAAAGAATTTTAGTTGATTTGACAGCCAAACTGAGAAACAAATCGGGAGGGAATTTAGTCAACCCTTAGCTGACAGACATACATTCCATCATGGCATATTAACTCCGTACTGAGTCATATCTCCAAGAGTAATGGCATAGCAACATGGCAGGACAGGGAGGAACAACCTCTGACAAATATTTTGGATCAAGAACATGTGTTTTGCAGACTGCAGGATGAGTATGGTGTGTTTTGCTCAGTGTTTCAACTTGGATTGTACTGTTCAGTTCTGGTCTCTACAGTGAGGGCTGTTTTCTATAACAGTGTTTATCTGGAAAAGAATTTTTAAAATTGGACCCACTTAAAAAGCATATTTTAAAGAAGGCAGTAGGCATTATTGAGGTTGCTAAATCACTTGGCTGAAGGATCTATTTTTGTAAGCAACAAATAATTTTTTCCGCCTTTCTAGTATCCAATGTCCTGGTTGACTCAAGCACTTATACCAATGTTTGTTTGCTAATGCCAATTGGTACCCTATTTTATCAAAGGCTTACCATGAAATAGTGGAGTTGGATTGCTCAGTATTATCTGTTATCAGAAGTGTCTGTGAGATCAAAGTAGTAATATAAACCTGGCACAGGCTTTTTCCTCCTCTGGCTCAAAGAAGGATAATTTTTTACACTCCATTTTACAGAAGGATTCCTTACTTACATGAAATAGTCACCAATCAAGCAAATTTTATTACACATTAATCCATCCAAATGTTTGCACATTTAATGGATCTGGGGAAAAAAGACATTGAAAAGTAAGTCTTAAATGTGAAGTAATTTTTATTCTTCCTCTCTTTGAAGCTCAGGGTACTTTTAGTTCTGCTTCAGGGAATGTGTTATCATTAAGTGTTGACAAAAACATACCTCTGGTCGATTTTATTAAGTATTATAAAATAAAACTAATAACCAAAAAAGTGGAAATAACAGAAATGTGGGAAAAGGCTTTCCAAAAAAGAGACACAAACTCCTTTCCACTCTACGTTGTATATCAACAAGTTGTGTCTACATCTAAACCAGCTTTAGGTATACTAGTGTCAGCAGATGGTTTCCTATCAGGCCAGAATGACTTGCTGTACTGCTAAAAAGTGTTAAAAAGAACATGTTTCATCCAAGGGTTTTAGCGCTGGGACTCTGAAAAATGTTGAGTTTCCACTGACTTTCCTAATATAATTTAGGATTGTTAATACTAAGTTCCTTATTCCTGAAGGTGCCTTTTTGTGCTGCTAGCACTTGCTTAGGTGTGGTACAGAGGGTTTCCACCTTGTACCCCTCAGTTGCCTAGAAATAGTGACTCTGAGGAGATACCAAGAGTACAGTTTTAGGTTACTCTGTTAAAGCATGGTGCATGGTTTGCATCTTAATCTTCATCCAGTATCTCGTCTAGCAAACCAGGAGTTCTCCAAGCCTTCATTTGTTGAGGCAAGAGGCCAGGTCTCATTGCAAGGTGTAAAGCCCTGTGCCTGGGCAGGGGAATACCTCTGTGTGTTGCATGAGAGAGGAAACGAGTTCATGTTCACCAAAGGAAAAACTAGATCTATGTCCCAAATGCAGTTAGTCCGATCCTTACAGGATCAGCAAAATACATTGTGAAAGCATGTTGTTTTCTTACTCCTAACTTAATGCTTTTGTGCATAAAGAGAAGATTTTAGGACCAGACTAATTTGTCACACAACAACAAAGTTGCTGAACATGACAGAACAGAGACATGTAAAAGGTGCATGTTTGATACTGATACGTGGTCAGACCAGGCATTCATTGAAGTTAATGAGAGTAGTCATTAGGGAACTTAACACAGTTAACTGCCATGGGATGTTGGTTGCGATGGGAAGCTGGTAAACAGCCAATATTTGATTAGGATAAAAAGTCAAGAACAAAGTTTCCCCTAACTTACATTTGCTGTAAGGGTCTGTCTGTCCCGAATGGGACACACGTGTATTTTCTTTGTAGGCCTTGTTCCATGACAAAAGGCAACTCCTATCTAAAGTTTTATAAGAACATCATATCTTCTTTACAATGCCTTTGTCTTTCACATGTGCAATCTTAACGGAATTTTGTCATAACTTTATGTAGATATGGAAAGCAAGCACACTCATATTAATATAAATTGAACCCAAACAGATGGCTGGATAACTTTTCTACAACATATGATGCTATGAGAGTTAAAGAACTCAGCCTTAAAGCATTCATAGTATAGTAAACAATGAACAAGCTGTGTCTGATACCTGCAAGATAGTGCTGATATAAGACTGAAGTAACACAATGGTGGACAAAGGCTAGGACCTCCACTTGAGAATTTGAATTTTAGTGGGGCTACTTGTTTAAAATTAAAGGGAAAATTGGTACCTTCTTAATATCTTTCCACATACTAAAAGATAAGAAAAGAGAGGACTAGGGCTTCAGATATGGACAAAAATCAGTGCTGATGTGTCTGGTGTAAAATGCGTTTATAGCTTTATTAGGAAAAAAAAATGACAAATTAAGATTTACAATTGATATTTCATGATTTCAAAAACATAGTATGTGTGGTAGAATATCAAATTCAGTTAGTCTTTTTGTTATGTAAAACTGAGCTATAGTAAAGGGCATAATAATTCCAAACCAGCAGGTTTCTAATCCTGGATGTGTAGGTGTGTATTGTTGCTTGGTCCATAAAATCTGCAGTAGCTAATTTTACCTGAGACATGAGAAAATGCCTGTACTCCCATCCGGGAAATGATTGACCTTTTGGTCTCTGGTGAACACAGGAGTAATATTCCTCACCTTCCTCATCAGAAAAGGCTAGTGGTTGATTTGTATGGGATCAATCAGAGGAATGATTCTTCATCTACATGAGTGTTTCTGTGATTCATACTCATAGAAGAGTATTTAACTCTGTCAGTAATCTCATGGAAGTAGAGTGGACTCTGTAGATTACTCCCATGTATGTACAGCAGGAAAAAATGTGCAAAAATGCAGTGTCAACCGGCTTTCCACCTAAGCTCCATTCATTTCCTTTGCCTTTTTTTAATGTTTTGAGTTGTTTTAATAAAAAAAACTTGATCTTGAATTGCATTGTGTGGGAGTTTAGTCAGAATAAAAGAACTCAGATCAGAGCCATGCACTGAGAAACACAGATTACAGCCGTCATACTATTTAGGCTTTATGCCTATTACAAATTGTGATGAACTTGATATCAAATCCCTGTAGCAGCTATGCTTTTAAGATTTGATTCTGCTTATGGTGATTTTATTCACAGCAGGATAAGGCTCTATAGGTTAAATATAATCCAGTTCGTTGTACTGTGCAAGATTTAATGTTTTGTGTGCTGTTTGTAGTGGCTCTGCGTGGGACTTGATTGAAGTCAGAGCTGGTTGCACAGCTTTCTGTAAGTCACACCTGTGCTTATAGGTGTAGTACCGTGTATACATAAATACTGAGGTATGAGGGATTTTTACTTTGAGGATCCCTTTCATGTGGGAAGCCATGTTGTGCCATCTTGGGCAGTTACAAGCTGGGGTTTCTCCTTGCTCTGAGGGAGGTTTGCCTGTTTACACCAGCAGCAAATCTATCCTGGGATCTTAAAATTCCTGGTTGACCATCCCCGGGTGACCTACCCACGGCTTGCATAAATCAATACTTACAAAATGCAGATACTGTGAGTTTTGTGGCTAATTATAACTGTTTCAGCAAATTTCAGTAAACCTGCACAGCTACTAGATCCAACTGCAGGGAAATGCCCAACATTGTCTTTGAGCTGATGTTGTACAAGGATGCATACAGACTCACTTGCTAAAGTCTTTTTCTTTTTCCTCTTGCAACAAACGCCTACCCACAAATACAGAGGGCTTAATAGATCAATCTGAGGCCGTCTGTCACTAGTTTTAATCTTGCTATTTTTTCCTCACCTGTTTGTACCAATCAGTTGATGATACTTGGAATGTGCATGCAGTTTGATTGCTCCCTTTTCTTTTGAGTACATCAACACCTTATTTTATCCGTTCCACTTCACTTGAGACCTGGCTGAAGATGTGTGGTGTGTAGGTTAGACCCAAACAATTACCAGCCTTAGAAGACAGTCCTCCTTCCTCTCCTCTGATTTTTTTTCAGAATAAATGCAAAATGTTTATGTTGACTTCTTTAAATTACAGTCAAACAATGAAACCCCCCAGCACTGTTAGGAGAAACATGAAAGGACAGTGTACAAGTTACTTCATATTTTGGAAAAATGTTAGGGTATGGGGATTTTATCTTACAAAATAAAAATGGAACTAACATGGGTTTATTAAGAATGGGAGAAAATAGTTTCTCCTCCTTTCCCATTGATGGGTGTTTTTCAGTGCCTTTCTCAACCACGCAAATAATAGCCTGTACAGTCCCTGTTCCTATCCTTGCCTCTTCCTCTCTTTTTTAAGTCAGGCCAGCCACTGATCCTTCATTTAAGTTTACATTCAAATTTGTAGAGTAACATAGACTGGAAGACACCTGCAGATGCCATCTCATCTGCCTTCAGCTCAGAGCAGGGACAACTTCAGCAGTATGTCAGCTTACTCAGGACTGTGTCCAGTTGTGTATTCAGTATCTCCAAGGTTGTAGATTGCCCAGCCTCTCTGGGCAGCCTGTTGCAGCACTGCACCAGCTCATGGCGATTTTTCATCCTACATATCTTCTCAGCATCAACCTTGTCAGGACTTGGGTCAGTTGCTCTGTTCCTTTCTCTGAGCACCCCTGCATAAAGCTTGGCTTGGTCTTCTCTTTAATGCCTAGTTAGGTATTTGGAGACAGAAAATGTTTCCTTCCCTTGGCTTTGTCTTTTTCTGGCCAAACATGCCCAGCTCCCTTCTTATGCCCAGTGCTCCAGCCTGATGAGCATCTCAGTGGTCCTACTCTGGTCTATTTCTAGTTTTCTTACATATTTCTTTCAGTGAGTAGCCCAGTAGCAATGGCAGTGCCTCTATGGAGAAGGTCAGGATTCAGACCCCCTATTAGTTAGCCTGCAGGCCATATTGCTAAGTGGAGGGACCATATGGAGTGGGTCAGTAAATACATGAACCCTGCTTTGCACACTGAGTAGGAAAACTCAGGAATTACTTCAACATATTTAGCTTTACCGTATCTGTGTGATGCACTCTGTTGCTGTAAAATGTTTTTATATTGTAATTATTGACTTGCAGCACATGACAATTTTCTGGTATCTATGTGCTCTGCTGTTAACTTGCTCTCATGTTTCTGGAGAGTCCAGTAACAAGAAATAACATCCTTGTGTATGTGATATGCCAGGTGGAAATGATATTGTTTCCCATGGCTTGGGGGAAGGGTTCTCCCCATACACCTTCCTTTTTCCATGCAGATATACTTTGTGTAAAACCTGGAGATTTTTTACATTTTATTTTACACTTTTGATGCAGTTACAGTGGTACTTGATAGTTGTCTGACTGTGCTTTACAGTGTAGCAGAGGATTGCATGCAACTTCAGCTGTCTAAGGAGGGAGCATTATTTGAAATTGTTGTGGTCTATACAGAGGACTGCATTTGCTATTGATACATCTGTGGCCTGTTACAGAGAAGTCTTCTCTGGAAAATGCTGATCCTAGGAAGGGCTCCAGACCATTAGCAGCTGCTAACCAAATATCCATATTATTTTGTTTCTGATAGGCGTCCTGAGCATAGCCTCAGCCAGATGTGCTTTGCTTCATCTCCGCTTAGGAATAGTAAACCAAAAACCTGAAAAAATACTGAATGATTAATCCATGCTCACATGTGGTTAGTGTAAAGCAAAACCCAGACTGAAGGGTTTATCTGAACCAAGACCTTATAGGTCACAATACAGGCAAGTTGTCCTCTTTCGAATCTTGCTGCCTGAGCAAACACACGCTGGGGGCAGTGGGATGCTTGTACTTCCCATTCTGCTGTTCCTCTTTGCCAAAAAGTATAACTTCATGTTTAATAGCCCTTGATGGATTTTTGACTATGTATATGTTTAGATTTTTAATATATTTGTGGTTGATTTTGTGGCATATTCTTCTCTCAGTTTTGTTATGTTTCTTTATTTCATCATTTTCCTGACAAATCAGATACTCTGAAGCACAGAATAGACTCCATATTCTTTACCTAATAATTGTTTATGCACTGATTTTGCAGGTAGTGTGTATTTTGCAGTTTTTGGTCTGTGTTTAACATGCAGTTAACACAGGAGATGCCAAAATGCAGACCAGCCATGAATGCAGTGTTAAAGCTCTGTTATGCGGCAGGCTAGTGGTCTGTATTGAGTGATCTGTAGTATCCTTTTACTTTTAGGATGTTTACAAATAAAATGTCTCTATGTCACCTCTGAAACTGTTCCAAAGATTCGTGAACTACTGATGTATTTTGCAATAAGAAGTGCATGCAATATATGTCCTTTTGATCAAAGCACAAACCAGAATGTAACGTTTCTTTTGTTTTTCATGGGTAGGTCATATTTGTCTTCTATTTTTTTCTCCACCCCCAAAGTACATGGGCACAAGATGCTTAAGGCTAGGGCAGCTCCAAAAGCAATGTTTCAAACCTCTTCTGTCTCTTCTGTTGAGTAACACAATCAATCTTTCTTTGAAGTTTGACATGAAAAGCTCAGTCTGAGTCCAGTGAAAGTCAGAAAATACCTCTGATATTGTGTACTCACATGCGTTTTTCATTAGGGGTCATTGTTTTTCTCTATGGACAGAACAAAAGAGGCAGAAAACTGTTAATCTTACATAGCCCAGATGATAAAAAGCTAGTGTCAGCAATTCTGCCCTTGCAGTGGAAGGATGTCAGGAAATCTTTAGATCTCACCAACTTTAAAAAGACTTTCATCTTATCACTTCTCTAATTTTTCTAGCCCTAAGCTTTATTTTTGTAGTGTTCTCTGGGTATCTTTTGGGACGTGGGGTATTTTTCTGCGTTATTTTTAATTGCATTTGCAAATCACAGCGTAGTGACAAAGTAAGTTGAATATTCTGGAAAGTGATTCCACTGGTATAAAATGTGAGGAACACAAATGCAATTATTATGAGTGGTAGAAATGTTCCCATTGAACCTCTTTTCAAAGTAGAGAACAAAATAAAGTTTCAACTGAAAAGTAGTCCCTAAGTGTATAAAATATTTAATATAGTTTGTTTGTCAATTACATTCATCCTGTCCTGAAATTTTTTTCATTATACTTTCAGCTGTCAGGAAAGTCAACAAACTCATGTTTGTGTCCTGCCATTCCGTGAGTCCCTAATTTAAAAAAAATCACAGGAATCTCTTTTTTTTTAAATTTTATTAAACATTTCTACTGGAAGTTCATTTTCCATTTAACTTTTAAGAATTAAACAAAATATTTTGGTAACCCAATTGACATAAAACCAGAGTAACATCCATTTTCAAAACTTACAAAATATTATCCCCTATTAAGTCAGAACATTTGTGTAAAAACTTCTGATTTTTTTTTAAATAAGATACGTTTTTAGGTAAGTGGTAGAAGCTTGACACATGACTATTACAAAATATAAATAGCTGTCCCTTCTTTGCTGTCTTATGTGATACTTTGAAACGAGGTCTACCATTCTGCCCCTTTTGATTATTTTTATTACACTTAAAAAAATATCTGTGTCTCTTTTCTGATTCTGTCAGCTCTTCAGTCTTTCATGTTGTGTCATACTTAAAATGTATCCAAATTGGAGTGCTTGGCTCAGGAGATTCTTTTCAGTAGTGTTCAGAGAGGACACCTGCTTATCACAGCTACTCTACAGAGGAATCCAACTACAACCTCAAGGGAAGTTCATAAAAGGTGTAGATATGATGAGGGAGTTTTAACCAGAAAAAAAAAGATGAACCAAATGCTGAGTTGCAATATTGTGAATCAAACAAATGTATTGTATGCTGGGCTGGATGGCAAATAGCTTAGACAAGGTATCTTGGGCAAATATGCTTCTGAATGTTCTTCTTCTAGAATGCTCTTGCCAGGAATGCTCAGAAGATAATTTTAAATCAGTTCAATTCATGAGTCTGAGGGAATAGAACAGGTAGGGTGGTGGAGGGGAACAGAGCCTGAATAATCACTCCAGTATTTCTGAAATCCACTGTGATTAGTATTGAAAAGATCTGAAAACAGCTGGCCAAGAAGTTGGGTCTGTGTAAATACAACAGATCAACTGGAAGCAAACATGTCCATCCTATACCTGTGAGAAGAAGTCCTTAGAGGACAGATGAAACTGTGATGGTTGCCAAACTGGCACAGAAGACATCAAGTGTGTTACAGGGGTGTTAGAAGATCCTTGTTTTAGGGGGGAAAGAGTGAGCTGAATCAAGGAGGACATCTTTATAAAGAGGGGATTATTTGGTGCAAACATTACTTCTGATAGAAAGCAGGTAGAGAAGAAAGACACTGGCTAATGGCTCCAACATCATTCTAACTTGACCATGTGGCTATCACTGAATAGACAAGCTGTTTCACTGACTTCAGACTGGTGCAAGTTTCCCAAGGCAGAGGGGAGGATGGGATGGTAATACAAAGTAAGCTGGCAAACAGAACCAGCAAGCCAAAATTCTTTAAAAATGAACAAATGTCATCGGGATAAGGCCAGTCCAAGGAAGGGGAACTTCACTTTGGCATATCAGAGCCATGTGGAGAAAAGTTTACGAAAATGCATAACGTCAATTACTCAAGCTAGAGATGTTAAGACGTCTGCTAGCATTCTTTAGAATCATAGAAAAAACAGGTTGGAAGAGACCCACCGGATCATCGAGTCCAACCACTCCTATCAAACACTAAACACTTTGTATAGCTTTGGGCAACGATTCCTTGAAAAATACATAGAAGGTGAGTTGTTTTAGTCATGAAATTGAGTTTTTCTAGTCTAGAACAAGAAACATTAGGTGCAGATACAGTAACTTTTCTCATGTGTGCAACTGCTTGTTATTGCTCATCTTTAAAGATGATGGTGATTAATCATCTTTGTTGACAGGCTGCAGGACAAAGTACAAACAGATTAATGTGAAGAAAGAGCTTTGGGATGTTTATTAGGAAAAAACGTAGTCTTTAATGATAACAAAGCACTGAAATTGGCTACTAGGTCATGATATCACTTATGCTGTATTTTACTTATTTTTGTTTTATGGAACAGTTCTGAGCAACATGTGTCAGAGTTAGTGTGGATATGTGTACCACGTTTCAGTGCAGGAGTATGGAAAAATTACGTCTTGATGTCTATTACTCTTTACAATTCTGAAGTATAAATTTTTATCTAACTGATGGGAGAATTCAGAAGTCAGTAAGGTTGATTTAAACATAAGTCTTTTCACAGCTTTATGCTATTTAATTTAGAGAATCAAACCTTTCTCATGGTCTGTCAAGGTGGATCAAATTTCCATATAGAAAGGTAGATCAGAATGTCATTCAAAGTGAGTCCCAGTAAAGGCTTGAACCCACAAAATTGTATTAAGGATGAGAAACATATTAGGGGTAAAATCTGATACTTCATGCTTGCCAAGGATAAGCAAATCAGGCTAGTGCTCAGTTCTTAAATAAGGGGTGGAAGGTATCCTTGGACATTGTCTCAACTCGGAGCAAGCTTTGGGAAGTGTGTCAAAGGCTTTGAATTCTGCATGTGATTGTATGTTTTCATTTAGGAGAAAAAAAAAATTACTGTTGTAAGTATTTTTCTTGTTCTCTTATGTTGAGCTTGCCTTTTACTTGAAATATCAATATTGTTCACTGTGGGAAAGCAGTTGTGGGACCAAGTTATAATTTAGAACAAATGTGCTCTGACAGCTTGTTTTATTTTATTCAAAGCAGCATACCTGCGCACTCTGAGCCGCCTAGATGATATGAAACAAAATGAGCTACAAATTACTGAAAATGGTGTATGAAAATTTCATTAACATGGAAACAGTTTTCCCTAGGAAGGGAAAATTGTCTGAGAATACTACATTTGGCAAAGCAGAGAGAAAAGCAAAATAGTATAAGTAAGAGGAGGTTTGAGGCACAGATGCATTCTGTCATAATCCCACAGATTGTAGCCTTCCACCAGTGGCTTCTCAGCTCTGCATATACATCAAATGTTTATCAAATCTCTACATATTTATATAGAGACAAAGGAGAAAAAAATCAAATTATGTATTAATTATTGCCTAGTAGTGTATGATATGATAATAATGAAGCCTGAAGAAGTGCATGTTCCTCTTGCAGGTGGGGTCAAAACTGCATAGTGAGATTCTAACGCATGTGGAAACTTAACATGTTTGTGATGATGTTATTGGACATGTGGGATCTCATGATTACCAGAAATACTGAAGCCTGATTTCCAGTGGGTCTGTGTCTCTTATTTTGGTTGACTGGTCTGTGTTGTGACTCAAAGAAGGATGATGTCAAGGTTCAGCCTGCAAGAAAACCTTCTGTTGCACCATCCTGAACTCCAGAACGTCCTCATGAGAAAAACATCTTGACAGACAAAGGATTTAGTCTATTGCTTGAAGTATGATTTGATATTAAAGTATTGATACCATGTTTTTTAAGGCACTGGTTCTCTGCTGTCTGTCTCTAAGAAGCACAAATGCATGTACTCTTTGCTCCATTATGAGTACTGTAGACTTTGTGCCTTCTGTCATATAGAATACGTAGATTCTGATATTGAGCTCAGATATAATTTCATTTTATAAGTAGGATTTCCGGTGATTGTGCCTCCTCAGAAATTTTCTCACTTTCTTCTGGAAGCAATTTTTAAACTGGAACAGAAGTTACAGAACTACCCTCCCCAAAGTTTGGCCACCTTGACTGCATACTTTTTATAGACTTAGTTGGGATGACTGAAGAGTGCTTGATGTCCGTTCAACTCACCGGAACTCTTTCTAGACTGTCATTTATTTCAAATCATATATATAAAATTTCACTGTCATACGACTTTAGAATTTTGGTCCATAAGTTGTGGCTTGACTTGAAGTGTACCTATATAGGGACTGTGAATTCACTAAAAGAGTTTTAAAATGGGAGGAATTAAATTTCAACAATATAAAGCTGAAGTAAGATTGGAGTTTATCCCAAAATATGAACAGTCATGTGTATTTTATGTATTTAAAATGCAAAATAGAGCAACTCCCAAGCTATGGAAGGGGGCATTGCTGTATCTTCTTGAGCTTTGGACTCCTATTTCCCTAAACTACTCTCATGGTTTGGAATAATGATCTTAAAGGTCTTTTCCAACCTAAATGAATCTATGATTCTAATGAAGGTGCGTGCTAGAATGCTAGAACATGACAAGTTGTAAAAGCCTACCTATAAATATTTATCTTTCATGGTTGCCGAATGCTGGCATAAACTTGTTTGTGAACAAGATTATTTTTTTGCTGCTTTTAGGTAAAATATGAGCCATCAGAAAAAAATTAATGTCTTCAAGGAAACATTATTAAATATGTTTTAAGTTCTTTAACTTTTGCTGAGCTGACAGATTTTCCATCTTTGGTGGGAATGCTCTTTCCTGCTAGACCAGATTTGTGAGCATCTGCAGGGAGACTAACTTCTCCTGCTCTTGTGGAAGGGATGCGGTTAAAACAATATGATAAAATACACTGTCATTTCAGATGTTTGTCATTTAGAGACAGCCTAGTGATACTTACTTCTCCCTAAATTTTGCTCTGTTAGGAATATTAATGCCTCAATACTTGTCAGTATGCAAAACAAGTGAACATGTCACAGAACTTGATCTGCGTGACATAGCATAATACTGATGTCAAGATATGACTTCTGGGACCTCTGCAGGGGAGCTCTGGGAGGGTCCAAATGGAAATTTCCAACCTTAAGATGTCATTTGCTAGAAATGCTATCTCCAGTTACAAACCAGCCTGAGTAGTTTACAGCTGTCATACACTTCCTTTCCTTTTCACAGAGCAGAGTGTGGCACCGCTAATGGTAGGCTGTTTGCGGTGTTTGGACTATGAGTGACATTCTAGCTTACAGATCGATTACAAGGAGAAATGGACTTCTTCCAGCCTGGTATCATCTTGACCTGCTGTAACAGTCCTTTGGAGGATGCAGAAGGCACCAAGAATGGTGGTATATCTGTGAGCTACTCCCAGGATAGGACTTTACCTCAAAGGCACAATGCAGCCCTTAATTATTTATTTTGAGCATGAATTATTTCTTGACTTGAGCACTATTGTCTTCTGCCAAGGCTGGAATGACTTTGTGTGTTATTGCTCACAGTTTTGCTCTCAAGCCTTGATTGTGATGTCTGAATCTAGGGAACATATTTTAATTTTGATGAATGTGTAACTTGCAGAGAGCAGTGTGTAGGCATCATGAACAGGATGCATCTAAATGCATAAGCTATAGACACAGTCAGCTGAGTGAAACATTTACTCAGCAAATACTCCCTTTGTTGTAAAGACCATGAAACAAGCTGAGGAAAACTGTGATGGGTTACTAAACACATGCCTGTCATTAGTCTCACATTGCTCTGACACACCTAATGCCACTTCACTAAACTATAGTTATGGGAGCAGCAGCCTAGCCAGGTGATGACCCCACGTTGAAAGTTGCTATATGGCTGTGATCATCACTAGCAAAAGTGCTCCAGACATTAAGCTAACACGTTTTCCCAGTAGCAGCTTGCTGAAGGACTAGGCCTGCTCATTTGCTCATCTCAGTATCGTCTTCCTAACTCAGGTTCCCTATGAATGAGGTTCATTTCCCAGATCCTGGTTACTCATAATAGCCTTCTAGCATTCTTGTAATCTTCTTGACCTCTTCCTGAGTCAGAAAAGAGATTGAATAAAAATGCCACGATAGAAATCAGATGGAAATAGTACACATAACTGGAACAGTTATCTGTTGAGCAATGGTTTGTGTAGAAGCACTATGAGTCTTATGTTACTGTGGAGTGAAGTATAATCAGAAGTGTTAATTTACACTATAGATTACAGGATTTGCCGCTTTCTTTCCCTCTCCTCTTTAACATCAGAGGGAAAAGAATCAAACTGAGAGAGTTCATTTGAATAAAATCTTGAACCTTGTAATCTTGAAACAACTATCTATATGGAAATTTTCAAATGAAGATTCATTTGCTAGTAGCTTGGAGAATACTGTTACTCTTTGAATGTCCAGCTTTTTACTGAATTGATTCATCTCAGTTATCATTCTCTTTAATAAAAATACTAATATTTCAATAGAAAATAAGCAGGAATAACAGTTCATTGATGCGATGCACTTTAAGGTACAGGTATACACTCTTGTGTCAGCACTGCTCCTTCAGTGAATGCTGACTGGGCTGTCTGGCTCTGCCTGGGGTACTGTGGCTCTCTTGTGCCTGAAATCAGAGGGGTAAACCACCAAGACTGTAGCCAGTCGAGATAAAGAATAGGTAAACAGAAGAGGGGAGACTTTAGGAGGTGACACTTTGTGTCATGTGATCTCTCCACCTGGCATCACAAATTTGAAGTGAGGTATCTGGCACCTCGCCATCAGTATTTTTCCATGAGCTTAAAACATCCAATGTTCTGCATGTGTTAAAGCATCTCTGGTAGGGTTGTGGCTGGAAATAAAATTTTTGAAACTGTATTCAGATGATTTCATGGCAGCCTTTGTTCAATACTCTCACACTTAGTTTCCAGAAGAACAGGTGGTCCAAGGTGGCCCTTTGTTATATGTGTGTGCCAAACACTGGAGTCCGAAAGTAGCATTTTCAGGAATGCCTTCCTAACACCTGCTTGAGATTGCATTTCAGTTTCTTTGCATTTCTAAAGGCACCTAACACACTGTTCAGTGAATTTTCATCTAAAGTAGAGATTTTAGCTCAATGTTTCTTTTGAGGAAACATCTGCACTGCAAGAGCAGGTGAACTGGTCTTGGCACACAGTTGGTCTTGTCTTGTTCAACCTGGAGAAGAGAAGGCTCCGAGGACATCTTACTGCAACCTTCCAGTACCTGAAAGGAGCCTACAAGAAAGGTGGGGAGGGACTGTTCACAAAGGCTTTTAGTGGTACTGCTAGGGGCAATGAGTATAAACTGGAGAGGGACAGATTTAGGCTAAACATAAGGAAGAATTTCTTCATGATGAGAGTGGTGAGGCGCTGGCACAGGTTGTCCAGGGAAACTGTGGATGCCCATCCCTGGAGATGTTCAAGGCCAGGTTGGATGGGGCCTTGGACAGCCTGATCTAGTGGGATGTACCTGCCCATGGCAGGGTGATTGAAACTGCATGATCCTTAAGGTCCCTTCCAACTCAAACCATTCTATAATTGTATGATTCTATGAACACTGTGGAGAGGAGACCTCACCCCATACTTCTGCTGTCTAGGTTTGCTGAAGTACTTCCATATGGCATCACGCTTGGTAAAGGCACCCTTTCTGTATGCAGGGGCAATGTGCTGTTAGGCAAAGAAAACTCAAACTGAAATTCATCTTTTTGAGCAATTCTTACAATCTCTGGCTGACCAGATCAGAGTGGAGTTATATGGCTGTGGGTGTGTTCTGGTTAGTATAGTGCTTCACTGCTGAGCAAAGGCTTAAATTTTTGCAGTCTTGCCTTACATCCTCTAAAGATGCGCAGAGTGCAAAACTTATTACCTGAAAGTATGTAAATTTCAGTAATGAGTTTGACTATTTGTCTTCCCTACCTTCTCTTCCATACTGCCTCAAACCTTTGGACACATCAGCACACTGTCCTGCGAGACACTTCACTCACCTTGCTGTGTTCCTTTTTTGTTAAATTTTGGCTTCCATGAAGGAAGAAAGCGTGCCATGGAACTATATATGCATTCCTCAGAAAAGACTGATTACTGACACCCTGAATATAATTATATGTACAACGTCTATGAAAATATAGTATATGAAAGGCTAATACATAGATGAACCAGTCACATTACCAACAAACAGCAGGATTTTCATACCCTGTTTTAAATAGGTTTAGATAGTTCCCTGTGTTTACTTTAGATTGCTGTTATATTTGAAGAAATAAATGCTTTTTAAGGAGCAAATTTAGGTTATTTAACAACAAGGTAGAAAAATATTGAGATAAAAAAGGAAAACTGAGATAATTGGAGCATTTTTTAGTTATTATGAGGTACTTTTTCTGAGCTGCTACTGACTGATTTGCACACTGCTAATAAGCATTTCATCTTATTAACTAGCAATTAGTGCTTTGGAATTTGTTGACGAAGTAGAAGCTGTATATTGCTACCAAGGAATTGAAAGTGTGATGAATAGCCAGCCTTGATCATTCTGAGGTCTGCTAAATTCAGATAAAGAACCTCAAGATCTGAGTTTATTTATTCATAGCCTCATATCTGGGAGGGAAGGAAGAAGGTGTAGGAAATAAAAAATAATGCAAATCAATTCTTTGATTAAAGTTTTCACCACAGTAATGCAATTTCCCAATCAGGCAGTTGTTACTATTATTTGCTGCTCTAAGGTATATTGTGTACAAACTGCTGTTGGGGGAATGAAGGTGACACTGAGGCCATTTTCTTTTATAGTTCTCTTCATGGTCCAACCCAAAAATCTGTTTGTTGTTCGACCATATGGCAAGAAATGCGCAGCAAGAAAAGCACAAAAGCAAGATTTCCTCCTGAAAGTCAACCAGATCAAACAGTAGCATGCTATTCCTGCAAAAACATGATCTTCCTATGACTCATTCCCAGGAGAGGCCTTATGAATGTGAAATTTTTCACCTCTGTTGCATAAATATGAGAGTGATTCCCAGTCATGAGAGGCTGGATAGCACTGGTGTGACTGTACAGTGAGGTCTCTGCATAGCTGGAGATAATGCCAAAGTGTGAGCAGGTGTCCTGTTACAACTGAAGGAATTATTCTTGTAGAAATAATATATATTTCTGAATTTAATCTTATTCTCTTGAACAGATTGCAATTTCTTAAAGTTAGTTATTGCTCTAGTGCACTTTTAAAATAGCTCTTCAGTTATTTTTCCATCAGATTTGCTAACCTTCATACTGAATTTGGGTTTTGGTGTGTTGCGTGGTCACTCTCTGCTTTGTCTTTATATAGACTGGATTTAAAAAAAAAAATCTAATTAAACAGTTGAACTAGTCATGCAGGATTTTTATTATTATTATCAAGTAGTTTAAATTAATTAGTAGTACATAACAAAAATATACTCGATTTAATGTGGAAAGAGAAGTTCATTGAGTTGCATGTGTAACTACGACCCAAAAATCTGTGTGATTGGTCATGAGCAAAGCTCTTGTTTAATTGCAGCAATGGATCTTAGAGTTGTGCCAAGGTAGATTGCATGGTTTTCAGTTGGAGGTCAAGAGCACCTGTCCTAAAAGAAGGGTCACAAAGATGGTGAGGGGAAAAAACAGTTGAGGAGACAATTTCTTGAGAGAGAAAGGAATGTGAGATGGCCTAAGGACAGAGGAAAAAACCGGAAGTCTTGGAGATGTTGCTACAGAATAAACCAGAAAACCAAAACGAACATTTAAAAGGAAACCGGTAGACATAGCAGGAGCTGTGGGTGAAGAGAAAGGGGCAGTGAGCAGAGTTGCACATCTCTGTACACGTGTTTAATTTGGGGGAGTAACAATTGTGTTCTCTCAGAAATGCTGACTACTTTTGTTGTTTAGTCAAGTGATGTACCTTGGGGGCTCAATGTGTTTGTAGACAGTAGCATTTATAACACATGAAGCCACAATCCACAGAAGCAAATTGACTGCACACTGTACTGTTAAGGACATCTCAGAAGATGATTTTCTGAGTTGGCAGTGGTTACTGTATGAAACCCCAGTCATTATTTCCTTAAATCTGTTGAAACACAGCAAGCCACATTACATTTCCCTGTTTTGTTTGCGTGTGTGTAAGGTTGCCCTGTTTTTATGGCTACCAGTCTTTTCTTGCAGTGCCTCTACTGCTAACATTCAACCAACAGTGTTCCTGTGTGGTAAAATAAGAAAACGTGCAGTGATACCAAAGGTGTATTTCCAAGGGCAATACAGCCATATTAGTTTGCCCACCTGAAATCTAGAGGGATTTCATTAGCCAGGATGGAGCTGCTACTCTAGCAAAACCACGCAAACCCACCCAAGCCTGGTGTCTTTGTACACCCCTACACTTTTCTTTCTGATAAGCCATCTGATGCTTGTTGTATCTGCCTCCTTCCTTTGCTGCAACAGCTTCCAGATCCTTTAAGTCAAACAGCAACTTTAGACATTTGATAGCGTGATAATTAAAATATCAAATTCTAAGAAATAAAGAAAAATAATTGAGACCTTTTTTGGACTGTAATTTTCTGCAGCCATCTGGTGTTTCCAGTAGCAGAAATCAGTTTTGGGGGTTTTGTTGTTTTTTTTTTAATAAGAAAACCAAAGGCTCACTTTATAAGTGAGTAGCAATTAAATACTGCATGTTGCTAGCAGTACAACCAGTATATTTTAGGAAGAAAATACTCCATGTTCTTGCTAAAATTCAGCATAAATATTCCACTCTGTGGGTCACTGATATGCCTAGGTGCATGAAAGCTCTGAATAGATGTCTGTCTTAGTGCTTCCCAGTGCTATATTAAATAAAACTAAGAAGTGGGTAACCTTCATCGAGGGCTTCCAGCTAAGCTTAGCTTCTTCAAAAGTTTTTTTCTGACAGCACCCTCCTTCCTATAGCTTCCTCAAGCTATAGGAAGGGTGAGTGTGAATTTCCGTTCCCATGCTCAGCCTTCTGAGCTGACAGTGTTGGGACTCACCTTGCTCAGGGATTCAGTGAGTCAGCATAACAGCTCAGCACAGAGAAGCGCAATCAGAGCAGCAGACCCCGGATGAGTGTGGTTGTGGAAAATGTTTGTTTACAAAAAGTCCTTTTTTCACATAAAGGAAAAAAAATGGAACAGATGCTTCAGTCCCACAAAATTTATTTTCCCAGAGTACATTTTTCTTACAGAAGCGACAGCATCTTCCTATCAGAAACTATATTATCATCTGGCAAGATTTATCTGATCTCTAAAGAAAAGATTAAGAAGATGAAGATACACTGTTCTGATACCAGTGCAATCACAACAGAAATGTCAACAGATCCTTCCAATATGATGACTGCAAACAAAGTCATGTAAATTACCCAGGAAAGGTTGAGAACACATAATAGAAGTTTTTTTATATAGCCAGATGGGCTTTCCATTTTTCTATAATATTCTTCCATATCTGTTTTTTCCCCTCTACATGTGAAAAACTTGTAAATTTGAGATAGTGTAGAGAAGCTACAAATTCTAGAAATTACACAGTCGTTCACAATATTTTTCAAGGCTAAAGTGTCTCAATTTACAAATTAAAATAAGCAAGCAAACAACCACAAAAACAACAAAAACCCAACCAACACAAAGGCTTTCCTGGTCTGGTATCTTGGCATACACAAACAAAAGTGCAGGAATTAAATTAAGTTCTTGCTGTCATACTCATTGATGATAAAATAGACTTTTCAACCAGTATTTCTTTCTCGAAGTGTGTGGGTGCATTTAATGTGGAATACAAACAAGTTCTGTATTGGCACAGTGGTTCTAAAAAAATGAGGTATAAAAATTGTATTTTAAAAGACAACATTGGACATGCTTCTTGAAAGGCATTGGAAATTGTTCTGCTAAGTAAGGAGGTATTTTTATATAATGGGTTTTAATCACATGGGAGCTGCACTTATTGAATAAAAGGTCAGTATAAGCAGAAATGGACTTCAAAAGAGCAAACCTTGTAGACAGACAAGAAAAAAATAATTTCCAGCTTTGAACAGAGAAATTCTGATTCTCCTTAGTTATGGGCTCTTGCTCACTTTCTTGCATAGATTGCATAGATGGAAGCAGTTCAGTGAGCAGATTAGTTGTTCTCAAAAGAATTTCATCCCTGAATTGCTCAGCTCTCACCTCAAATTCCAGTTAAAATTTGTAATGGCCTTTTTTTTTTGCAAAGTTCAGGCTCTCTCACAGAAGATTGAAACCACAGCAATGAAATAGTGTGGGTTGGGACAGGACAGCTCTGTGTCCATCATGTCTCTTTCACCTAATGAAAATCATGCCATCTTTTTGTTTCAGGGATAGAGAAAGCTTTTTTCTTTGCCTTCAATTTGCTTGATATATGACAGCATATTTATATTTGATCTGTGTTATTCCATAGTGCTTCCTTCTCAAAATGAAAAAAGGGAAATTCTGGCTACAAAAGGAGATCAGAACCATGGGTGTACAAGGGGGAAGCTAGAAGTTTTGCTACCTTGCCCCTTGCCACACGTAGCATACACTTTCTCCTGACATGGAGCCTGTCTACAATCTAGAGGAATATATTTTTCTTTTATGTTAGGCCAGGTACAAATTGGCAACACTGAAAAGTTGAATACTCAGTACTTTCATATCATGTCTGTTGCTAGTTGTCTTTAGCTATTTGAAAGTTGTAGATGAGTTTCCAGATTTCTGTTTTGGAATGATATGATGCAGAGGGAAGTTTCTCAAGTTGCGTTTTTTTTCAAAAGAAGAGTACAAACTGGCCCTGTTGTGTTTAGATTAACCCTTGTTAAAAATCTGTTCTCACAGTCTATTAATTTTTTCATTCTGGTTATCTACAGTAAGTCTTCCTGCAGTATGTTCTAAACTGAAACTGGCAGAAAATTCCTTTTGGGTTATTTTACTTCATGACATAGGAAACTTGCAAAACATGTTATGGCTTTTGATGAGGCTAAATAGTTGCAGCATATCCAAAGATGATTTCTTTCTGTCCATAACTAGACATTGAAGTATCTTACAATTTTATTTCAAAATATTTTTTAATGCAACTCAACTTTAGGACTGTGGCCATATGAGTGTCTGATTACCTTTCAGTCCTCATCTCTTTCTCTTGGCATCTTTACTTTATTGGTATCTTTTTGGAATTTAAAATCTGCTCAGAAGATAAACAGTTGCTTTGAAATTAACCCGCAGTGAGCGTATTGTTGCTTGGGCAGAAATTAGATTTCTTAGGTTTATGGGTAAAATGCTGTAAAGTCAAAGCCTTACATTTTATGGCATGTCATGGAAAACACATTGCATTCCTCTTTTACTTGGGTGGTATCTGTGTGGACTTTCTATCCTGTACAAGGTAATAGATTAAACTCCCCTGTGGCTACTGCAGATTCTTCTCAAATTATGCTGGCAGCTGAGTTAGATGTTAGTCTCTTTGATTGCTTTATTCCTTGATTCCCTTCTGATATCCCTTCACTGTAACAGTGATGGAGGTGAAGTTTTGCAGGGTTCCCTCTATGCTAAAAATAATTTTGCTGGATTTTCTGTGGTTTTAAGTTTGAATAAGATCCCTTAGAGATTACATTTACCCCTTTTTTGTTCTTTAATAGAATGCATAGACTCACTGCCGTGACAAAAAAATATTTTTTTCTTCAGAAAAGGTATATCAAGAAGAAAACTTCTAAGCATAAAATGACATCTTGGCAGGGAGATATGTAGCAGTGATGGGAAAATCTGCTGAATGGCAGATTTTCATGGGGTTTTTCAGCATGTCCATGAATACGCATAGTTCTTTCAGTTGCTCCTGGCCATGATGGGCTGGGAAGTGGGACAGCACAAAAGCCGTTTCTCGCCAGAAATAGCATCTCTAAGAGAACACAGCACAGGCTGACCCTGAGACATGTAATTTAGACTAAGTGCTCTGAATGGTGAGTGTATTTTGTAACCCAAATACAGTACAAAGATCAGGATTTATGTTTATTTATTAGAATTATTGTATTGGTCACACATATTGCATTTAAAGTGCAAATTCTTGTACTATAGCAAATTTACTGTGACTCCTGTATTTGAGGCTGCTTAATGCAAAATAGGATGCAGGGTCCTGCATTCTACAGTATACAGTTCTCCTCTACATACTTCTTTTCCCACAGTTTCTCCATGAATGTGATTTGCTTGCAGTGATTTTATGCTGTTGCACAGTCATGAG
This sequence comes from Clamator glandarius, assembly GCA_033459285.1. NCBI lineage: Eukaryota > Metazoa > Chordata > Aves > Cuculiformes > Cuculidae > Clamator > Clamator glandarius. Next base: position 1,081,935 of record JAUNZM010000238.1, read on the forward strand.
TGCTTCATCTGTCTAGGAGTTCTGCATTGAAATAAAAAAAAAAGAAAAGAAGAAGGAAAAAAAAAAAGAAGAAAGGAAGGTTTAAAAAAAGGAGAAAAAAAACCCTAACAAAATAGAAAAGGCAGCAGCTCTTGGGAGCTTTTTTCTATTTCTGGTCTGTTTTATCAGTTCTTTCTATTATTTAGGGCTATTAATACTTGAGTGTGGGTGCTGTGGTGAGGCAGTCCTGCTCAGCAGGGTTGGGGGAGGCGGGTAGCGATGGGAAGGTCGTTGGATGCCCTTACGTAAGATTCTGAGGCTGCAGCAATTTACATGAGGCAAAGCTGACTCTGACTTAACCATGTGAACAAGGAGCCTATAGAGTGGTGCCCTGCATTGCCTGCAGCCGCATCACCTTTTAGTGAACTTGTAAGTCTTTTCCCCTGTGTGGGCAGACTGGCGAATGTAGGAAGGTGGCCATAAGAAAAAATAGCTTTTGGAGTGACCAAGCTTGATTCCCGTTAAGGATAACTGGTTTTAGAAGGATATTGCTTTGAGCAGTTTATGTCTGTGTGATTTGTGAACACCCAAGGCTGGATTCCTGCCCATCTTTCTCTAGACACTGCAATATTCTTCATCTGCTCTGTGAATTTCTAATAGTTTTCATATACGTTCAGATACTACTTTCACACCTGATAATGGAAAGTCCTTTCTTGCCCATATACATAAGGAATCTTGTTTCACTGTGGTAAAACTACTTATTTTTTTCTTGCCCAGTCATGACCCTGAAATCTCTGAAACGTTTATATTTGGATCAGTGTTGCAATCCATGCACAGTGATTTCCCCAGGTATCTGCCACCATGACACAGAGAGAGATCTTCAGGCATTCACAGATGCATATTTAACCTGAAACAAAATAGTAAATAGCTAAAGGGTAGAACAAAAAATGCTGTACCAACATGGTACTTTGAATCTGAAAACTTTGCTTTAAATAGTGCCATCCTAATTTGAGAGCAGATTTAGAACCAATTAAGTTAATTACGGAAAGAGAAAGCAGAGAACTAGTATGTTGTAGCCCTGTTAATCACACTGACTTGAGCTTAATCACAGCCTTAGATTAATCACACAGCTTTGCATTTATATTGTTTTGTTGACCATGAGGACTACAGTGTTTTGTGCAGAAACCATTTCAGACACTACTGAAATGCAGGTGCCTTGTGAAGGATGTGGCAAACACCTCCTGGCCCATAGCAGTGCTGACAACAGCTGAGGGCAGGGAGAGGAGAACACGGAATGTGGGAAATTAAGGAAAACGTTAAGAAAGGTAGAACATAACAACTTGAGTAAGTTTATTCTTAGTGCTGTGAAAATTTTGCTGTGGTCTGTCAGGGTCCATTTGTTCCGTGGCGATCCCGGGAAGAATCACAGACACATCAGACACATCGGAAACTGTCGGCCTCTGGCCTGGACGGGCGCACACTCTCCTGGGTGAAAAACTGGTTGAATGACCAGGCCCAGAGGGTGGTGGTAAACGGAGTTAAATCCAGCTGGAGGCCAGTTACAAGTGGGGTTCCCCAGGGCTCAGTCCTGGGCCCAGTCCTGTTTAATGTCTTTATCAACGTCGTGGATGAAGGCATTGAGTCCTCCCTTAGCAAGTTTGCAGATGACACCAAGCTGGGAGGAAGTGTCGATCTGCTGGAGGGTCGGGAGGCTCTGCAAAGGGACCTGAACAGGCTGGGCTGCTGGGCTGAGACCAACGGCATGAGGTTTAACAAGGCCAAATGCCGGGTCCTGCACTTGGGGCACAACAACCCTAAGCAGAGCTACAGACTAGGAGAAACCTGGCTGGAAAGCTGCCAGGAGGAGAAGGACCTGGGGGTGCTGGTTGACAACCGACTGAACATGAGCCAGCAGTGTGCCCAGGTGGCCAAAAAGGCCAATGGCATCCTGGCTTGTATCAGGAACGGCGTTACCAGCAGGTCCAGGGAGGTTATTCTCCCTCTGTACTCGGCACTGGTGAGACCGCACCTCGAGTACTGTGTTCAGTTCTGGGCCCCTCACCACAAAAAGGATGTTGAGGCTCTGGAGCGAGTCCAGAGAAGGGCAACAAAGCTGGTGAAGGGGCTGGAGAACATGTCTTACGAGGAGCGGCTGAGAGAGCTGGGGTTGTTCAGCCTGGAGAAGAGGAGGCTGAGGGGAGACCTTATTACTCTCTACAACTACCTGAAGGGAGGTTGTGGAGAGGAGGGAGCTGGCCTCTTCTCCCAAGTGACAGGGGACAGGACGAGAGGGAATGGCCTTAAGCTCCGCCAGGGGAGATATAGGCTTGAGATTAGGAAAAAATTCTTCACGAAGAGGGTGGTTAGGCATTGGAATGGTCTGCCCAGGGAGGTGGTTGAGTCACCGTCCCTGGAGGTGTTTAAGGTGAGGGTAGATGAGGTGCTTAGGAGCATGATTTAGGGATTGGTGGGAATGGTTGGGCTCGACGATCCAGTGGGTCTCTTCCAACCTGGTCATTCTGTGTCTGTGTGTGAAATCAATATGATGCAGATTCAATCTGTTTATTTCACAGGCTGCACACACTTATATACCATCTCATACAGGCTTTGTTCACTAGTCGTCTAATCATTGGTTAATAACTACTTCTTTACTTTTAAATCCATTGGTTAGTATCCAATTACATTATCAATACACATGCTCTGACTCCACCTAACCTTCTGGACCCCAAGTCGGTTGCTTAGTTACATTGTCCCTTATCTTGAGACTTCAGCAACTTGTTCAAGATAGTCACCGAACTGACTCATATTCCTTTAGCACCGCTAGGACCCCAACACCTCCCCCTCTTTTTTCAAACACCATATTGGCTATTCTATTCACAGAATCACAGAATCACAGAATAACCAGGTTGGAAGAGACCCACTGGATCGTCGAGTCCAACCATTCCCACCAATCCCTAAATCATGCTCCTAAGCACCTCATCTACCCTAACCTTAAACACCTCCAGGGACGGTGACTCAACCACCTCCCTTGGCAGACCGTTCCAATGCCTAACCACCCTCTCCGTGAAGAACTTTTTCCTAATCTCAAGCCTAAATCTCCCCTGGCGGAGCTTGAGGCCATTCCCTCTCATCCTGTCCCCTGTCACTTGGGAGAAGAGGCCAGCTGCCTCCTCTCCACAACCTCCCTTCAGGTAGTTGTAGAGAGTAATAAGGTCTCCCCTTAGCCTCCTCTTCTCCAGGCTGAACAACCCCAGCTCTCTCAGCCGCTCCTCATAAGATTTGTTCTCCAGCCCCTTCACCAGCTTTGTTGCTCTTCTCTGGACTCGCTCCAGAGCTACAACATCCTTCTTGTGATGAGGGGCCCAGAACTGAACACAGTACTCGAGGTGCGATCTCACCAGTGCCGAGTACAGGGGAAGAATAACCTCCCTGGACCTGCTGGTCACGCCGTTTCTGATACAAGCCAAGATGCCATTAGCCTTTTTGGCCACCTGGGCACACTGCTGGCTCATGTTCAGTCGGCTGTCAACCAGCACCCCCAGGTCCTTCTCCTCCTGGCAGCTTTCCAGCCAGGCTTCTCCTAATCTGTACCTCTGCTTAGGGTTGTTGTGCCCCAAGTGCAGGACCCGGCATTTGGCCTTGCTAAACCTCATGCCTTTGGTCTCAGCCCAGCAGTCCAGCCTGTTCAGATCCCTTTGCAGAGCCTCCCTACCCTCCAGCAGATCCACACTTCCACCCAGCTTGGTGTCATCTGCAAACTTGCTAACGGAGGACTCAATGCCTTTATCCACGACGTTGATAAAGACATTAAACAGGACTGGGCCCAGGACTGAGCCCTGGGGAACCCCACTTGTAACTGGCCTCCAGCTGGATTTAACTCCATTTACCACCACCCTCTGGGCCCGGTCATTCAACCAGTTTTTCACCCAGTTTTCATTTGTGATTGAAAACATTTAATTATACATGGGGTTACAATCATCATTATCAACAATACTAATAACATGGTTAGTATAGGAGGAACAAAAGAAATCAGCCATGATCCTAAGCCCAAAGTTTTAAGCCAAGACTCTAGCCCCCATGATTCTTCTTTTAACTTATGTAGTCCCTGCTTCATTTCTTTAAGTTCATTAAAGATGGAAGATGAATGATCAGACAGTTTCATACAACACATTCCTTCAAACTCTTCACAACCATGACCTCATGCTAACAACAAAAAGTCAATGGCAGCTCTATTCTGTAACGCAGCATGATTAACTCTGGCTACATCTTGAGTCAGTTTTCCTAAAATGTCAGATGTCAAATTCAATTTGGCTTTGGTCCAACAGGCTACTTGTTTCAAGGCTGTCATCAATTTAGTAGTTACCGCTCCAGGCATAATCATTGAGGTAACGACAGTTCATAGCTTAGACCAACACTTTGGTTCACCAATTTCTTCACAATCTAACTCATTAATTTCTCTTTTAGACCGTGATGATGACGTTACCTTTGCCAGTTTTATTACCTGAGTTATATTAGGGTGAAACAAACTCAACTTTCCTAGATAACATGGTCCCCCGTTAGGATTGCTTGGGACTCCATTCCATGCTCTATTACCACAAATGAGAAATATTCCTGGTGGTAATACCTTTGCTTTGCTATTAGTCAAATTGCAATTAGTATATGTTTCTTCGTGTACATCTTGCATCTTCAATTGTGAATCTAGTGTACCCCAATAGTTTGTATTTTGCATGCTTGTCGGCGGTAAAAAGGATACCCAACCTCCCCGTCGGGTGGCATTAGTAGCATTCAGACATCTCCAAATATCTAATTCTTCTGGTGGACTAGTACGATTGTCAAACAAATTCTTTATTATGGCACATTGCCACCCCAAGTAATTCCATGGAGATGATTTTTGTATTTCTTTTTTTTTTTTTCTTTTTTCTCTCAAATCTCCTGGATGTAACAAAATTGTGAAAAAACAATCTTTTAAATCAATAATTAACAATTCCCAATGTTCTGGAATCATGATTGGGGAAGGTCCAAAACCACCAGTGGCAATTGACACTGTAGGCCAGTGAGAAGGCCACTTTTGTTTTGAAACAATATTTACATCAGCACTGGTATCAATAAACATTTTTCTCTCTTAATTTCACCAGTTTTGGCTCTCATTGCGATTTGACATTCTGGCTTTGCCTTATGTATGTCTAAGGTAAGATATGCTTGCAGTTGTCCATTAGAACCAAAACTTCCATCGCCGCGATCATCAGCTCCTGTCACTGGCATACAAGATTTAAAAGGAACTAACTGAGCAATGCAGCTTCCTGCAGGTATGAATACAGGAGGTGTTAATGTCAAAACCATAATTTGAATAACTCCAGTAAAGTCTGCATCAATGACCCCAGGTAAAACAAAGATTCCCAACCAAATTATTGATAATTATTCTAATTACAAGGCAGTAAAGCCAACCCCAATTGTCCTTTTACATTTCCTGGTATTGTGTGAAGTGCGGACGATTGCAGCACTACTGCGATGGTGGTGATCACATCTATCTTGGTGCTGCCTCTGGTTCTTGCTCTGAGGTGATTGCTGCTGCTTGCCATGTTGGTACTTGCCTCCGAACCGTGCTTTGCTCCTGTTTTTCTGACAACACTGTCCCGTTCTTATCCCGTTTTGATCTATACCAACTGGTAAAATGTTAGCCCTTTCCACACTGGGGGCAGATTTTAGGCCCTGTATCCTGGCATTGCGTGTGGCCATCTCTTTTAAAATGTATCTCCTTGGCGCGTCTCTAACAGAACATATTTCTGTCACAGATTACAGTCAGGGCAGCAGCTACCAGCTGTGCTTGATAGGTAAATGATCCCAGCTGTTGTTTTAGGAGTTTTCAGACCATACCATATCTTTTTATATTTGTCATTAGGATTGTTGTCACTGATTGCAAAATTAAGGTTTCTTTAACTGCTCGGTTGTCTACTTGTTTGTCAAGCACATTCTTTGATCTAGCTATAAACACCATATACGGATCATGCCTGTTTCAACTTTCAAAATCCAGTATCTTTATAAGTGTTTGATAAAACAAAAGCCGTATCTGTTGTAAAATTGCATAATTTAAACTGTCTTGATTCTTGAACTGCTACCAACGTTGTTTAATTGAGTCATTTCTTAATGCTGAAACTGCCTGGGTTTCACGGCGGTGGCAGGGGTGGCGAGCGGCCCCCCTCTGCCCAGGGCAGTGCCCTCCCCCCCGCTGATGAAAATAAATCAAAGTTCTCTCAGGGGCTGCTGCAGCCTCTCCAGTCGGGGCCACAGGAGCTGTTCCTCCCTGCTGACTTGTGCCCGTTGGTCTGAGGGGCAGCGGGGAGGTTGATTAGGCTCCTTCTCGGTGACTATCGGACCCGGATCAAAGGGTTTGTTGGCCTCATCTCCTCCCGGACCACTCACCTGGCCAGTGGTGAGTTTCTCAAGTTTACGCAGCTCTGCTGCCACCTGAGCTTCACTGTTCAATTGCTCTATTAGCGTTCGAACAGCACCGAATGTTTTCACGTGAGTTCTCGCCTCCTTAGATCCTAATTGTATGTTTTCCAAAAGCTCTCTTCCAACTTGTTCCCCGGCTGTGCAACTATACAGTTGAGCCGTATTAGTGAAAAACCTCTTTCTTCGGCACCACAAAAGCAACCCCGTTATTGCTTGCCGATCTAATTTACTATCAGTCTTATCCACGAGCTTCATTAAGCTCTCCAGCGCAGTGCGCTCCAATGCCGATGCGGCAATTCCCATCCTGCGTCCCTGACTCACCGGTCAGTCGTGGCCACTTCCCGCCTCTCTTGGGCGGCCCAGCTCACCCTCCAGGGGTCTTTTTCCCTCGCTGGCAGCAGGATCTTCCTCGCCCTTCCTCCGCAACCTCCTTTACCCCTGTATCACGTCAGGGTCACCAGTTGTCGAGGTCCATTTGTTCCGTGGCGATCCCGGGAAGAATCACAGACACATCAATATGATGCAGATTCAATCCGTTTATTTCACAGGCTGCACACACTTATATACCATCTCATACAGGCTTTGTTCACTAGTCATCTAATCATTGGTTAATAACTACTTCTTTACTTTTAAATCCATTGGTTAGTATCCAATTACATTATCAATACACACGCTCTGACTCCACCTAACCTTCTGGACCCCAAGTCAGTTGCTTAGTTACATTGTCCCTTATCTTGAGACCTCAGCAACTTGTTCAAGATAGTCACCGAACTGACTCATATTCCTTTAGCACCACTAGGACCCCAACAGTGGTCAGTATGTGCAACTAACAAGATTTAGCTTCCCTAGTCTTATGAAAATATAGCATCTCTGATGGCCTCCTAGCAGCCTGCTGAGGTGCTGGGGTTAATTTAAATTTGAGGAAGCAATGGTGTCTGCTGAATAACTAATGTGATTTCTTGCGGTATTCAGGATTTCTATTGTGATTGTCAGTCTTGGTAGGTATCTAGAAAATAAATCTCAGCTCCCAAAGGAAAAACAAATGTATAAAGGCACGAAGTTAAGAGTAATAACTATGCCCTGTTACTGCTTTCCATATTATGAGCTTTCAATATAGAGCCCTTGGTCTTTACAAACAAAAGCATGTCAGTAATTTGGCAAGACTTACCCTCAGAGGAGTAGCATCATTATTCAGGCAACCTTTCCTTTAGGCTGCATTTTGTGAATTTTCTTTGCCTTGACACTGTCACAGTTTGGGAATACCTTACATAATCACTTGCCTTTATTTCCAACAATTTATCTGCAGGCCTACAGGAATCGTAGCAGTCGAGAGCTTTGTATGGACTAAATTGGCATAAGTCACATCAAAATTGCAATGGAAGGGGCATAAATAGAACAGGAATACTGATCTAAAAATTATCCTGAAGTTTTATCACTCAACATTACATGAAGTCTAAAATAGGCGTCAGGTTTTTATGTGTGTTTCTAGTTTGTATCGCAACAGGATAGGTCATAAGTCAGTTCAAGGTTTCTGTAACCTAGCTCTGAGGTCGTTATTAAGAATCAGGACATTGCATCTATAAAATTGTACTCACTAACAGCTGATTCCTTGAGTGTATAATGTCTATTAAATAAAGCTTTTCTTGTGTTATTTTCCCATAGCATTCTCATTTTTAATGGAGTCAGAAGAGATTGTGTGTGGTAGTTCATTATGTTACATTTCCTTAGCGTGATGGTTCAGATTTCTGTACAAATGCAGTTATTCACATTGAAAGAGGAAGTCTGATAAACGTGATAGATATAGGCAGATTAAAAAAAAAGTTTTGCCCCATTTAGTGTATTGACTTGCACCATATGTATATATTAGTGGATGTTTTTAGAAATTATATATGTCAATGAGTATAGTTTAATTATATTTAAACTTTTTTTTAATTTCATATCAGTTGTAGCGTAAAGAATGAGTAAAAAAAATAGTCTTCTATAGAACCTTTGGAAACAGGTGAACACCATAGTTATTGTTATATGATCCATGCTCATTTGGGATTTTTGTAATGCTTTTAAAAAAAAAAAAACAAAAGCCTGAACTCCAAAATTAGACATTTCTGGAGTATTTGAGACTTGAATGGGGCTATATGACCTCTTTGTAGTAGAGGAGCTATGTAAGTTGGTGTTATTTTATGCCAGATCACACAATTGTGCCTGCCTCAAGGAGAGATTGGCCTCCAAACTGTCCGGGATAACATAGCACGCAGTGCTATCTGGTTTGTATTTATCAGTTTTCTGCAGTCCAGGACATGTGGGTTGTGTCTACATTCACAAGGAAAGTGAACTGGTAATAATTTATCCCTATCAAAATAGTAGGTGTTGAAAGCCTGTCATGCTACGCATTGCCAGGATTTACTCTAGTACTGTGGACTGAATGCTTATTAGAGGCTAGAGTGTACTGGAGGGGTGTGCATATATTTATAAAACTAACATAAGTATATACGTATATATGTATGCCACTGGACCTACGTCTATGTGTATATATGCCATATATATGCATATATATATGGCTGCGTATATGTATGTACGTGTATACACATCCCTGGGCAGATTTACCCATGGATGCCTCATTTCCTGCAGTCCTTGCAGGTTTATAGCCTTGTGATTGCAGTGGGCATCCCACACACAAGGTCAAAGCAGGGACCGTAGTAGTAGCTTGCTCTAGAATTAGGACTTGCAGTAACATAAATTTTGACTGTTTAATATTAAACTGCTCCTGTGACAGGAAATCAATTTAACAATCCCATTCTATAGTTTGCAAACATTTAGCTGTCTAAAGTATCTGTTGCTTTGTTGAGGAGAAAAGACACACTCTTTGCTGAAAGGCAGCAAATGCTGCCTGTTTAGAAGGAAACTGTGTGCCGGAGTGCTGCTGCAGTTAGTTGCATTTGATGAACAAGGCAAGGGTTAGTTAATCTGGGAAAATCACATCTAACTACAACAATAATGACTTGGCACCTTTTCCCTCCTGGGGAAAAAGCTATTCTGGCAGCTTTTTAAAAGCTCTGGTCCATAGTCTAATGATGTAAACAGTTCATGGATTAAGCAACTGGATCACTGCAAACACCTGGAGGGCCTTTTTTCCCCGTAAACAGGATTGAGCAAAGGATATGCCATGGTTCTGTTGATTGACTGATTGGGGCAGCCTTTAAGGACTTTTCTTTCTAAAAATACATAGGCATAGGTACTATTCTTTATTTTTTCCCTCTCATAGTCCCCATGGAGAGCTGCAGTTACTTCAGCTTTATCAGCAATCTCACTGTGCAGAGATAAGACTTGGGCAAAATTTAATAGACTGCATCTTATGGTATGTAATCTAATACTCAGAGATATATTATAAAAGAAGCAAAGTATTGCCAGCTTCTACAACTTCTAGTTGTCAGCTACAACAGGACTTTTTGCTGTGGAATGCATTAAATCTTTCTATTTTGTTGCTGTTATTGTAGATAAGAGAATTCTGAAAATAATTTATCATTTATTTCTCTGGAAACTATAGTCTTTTGGGGAGCTGCTACTTTGCAGTACCATGCTAATCATCTTCTAAGACTGGAGGAGAGAGGTAGAATTCAGCAAGAGGGAACTGCTGAGGCTCAGACTGAAGTACAAGTTCTTCTTCATAGGTGTGTCAGATCAAGATGGGCTGTATAGTACTCCTCTCCTGTATTATAATTATTTTGAATCACATGCAGAAAAAGGGTTTGCACACCAAGAAGCAGGATACATTTCCTTCCTTTTCAGCTTTTTTTGTAGCCATCCCTTCTTCTGCATGCCTCAGCAGCCAGCCATCAATACATGCTACCATTCACCAGAGAGCTGGCTTTCTAGGAACATATCTGATGATCAACTGCAATATATTCTTTGGTGCCCTAAAATGGGTGTCATATAGCTATTTCAGATAAAAATAAGACAGACTTGGAAGCAGTCTTCACCTTGTAATTTAAAAAAAAAATATCAAACTTCTCAAAAATCCTCTTGATATATTGTGTTTCATAGCATCTGGTTAACAGAGTAAAATACCAGATAACAACAACGATTATATTTGATTATGAAAGGTGAAGCTTCTATCCAAGCTGAAGGGGGCCTCTAGAGATCAAGGTCTGAATACATTTTAGGGTGCAAATTGGAGAGCTTTCTGCACCATACAGGTAGGCAAAATGGAGACAATCACAAATATGGGTCACTTCTATGTTACTATAGAGTAATGCCACACATCCCTGATCTGGTCTCAGTCTATATTTTGCACATTTTAGGAGAGTTCCTTCTTTTTCCATAGAGTTTTTAGGGTCAATTTTTATTGCAGTACTCAGAGTCCTAGGTCTTATTTTCTTTTTATCTTGCAACAACATAAGGCATCTGGTAATCGGAATGTTCACCCTGAATGTAAATGCTAGAAAGTCTTTGATGTCAGGCTGGATTTTCCAGAAGTCCTCCAATGAGGCTGATGGGCTTTGATTCTGGTATGTGTGGGCCAAGGCCTAAACAGCACAGTAAAGTTCCTCCACATGATTAATCTTGTTGGCTTTGAAGGGATTTGCATCATTAAAGCTATGATCTTGCTCAGTGTAGGGAATCCTGAAGATCCTTGAGATAAACATCCCTCGACAGATAGTTTATCCCTGCAACTTTAGTTATTTAATTAAACAAGCTTCTGTGCTATTACAATGCATGGAGCAATCTTTGTTAGCTGGAAACAATGTCTCTACACTTTCAAATAAAAGAAACTATTTTTTAAAAAGACACCTAAGACCATCATTATTTTCCTCAAGTACTCCTGTACAACAACCTTCAGCATCTGTGGGTGATAAATAGTTCTGTATTCCTGGAAAAAAACCCAAAAACTTTTATTTTCCTATAAATGAACAAAATGCTGTGACTGTGGTGTACTTCTAACTTGTTCATAGCTGCTAGAGGTTAAATTTATATTTATAAATGACTACAGTTCTACTTGCCTTTTAAAGCCATTATGGTTCATTATGTAAAAAGCATTCTTTATAAAAGCTTATAATTAAAATTGCCTTAAAATGTCTTTGTTAAGAAATTACTTGCTACAGAAGGTATTTTACGCAGCTGAAAATTTCAGGGACTGCCTTTGATATAAAGGCAAAAAATCAAATCAAGCTTTATATTTACAGAAGTGTTCCCAGTAATATACAATTTACTTATTTTTTGCACCAATATATTTTACTTTTTTGCCACAAGGAATATGACAGCTTGAGTAGCTATGATAGACAATATCAAATAATCATTGCCATATTTATCACTTTATTTGGGGGAATGATAGAGAAACTAATCCTGCTTGGTTTTGGCACACATTCAGATCCACATGTCTAGTGTTCTGAGTGAAATGATCAAGATTTGGACCTTTGAATATACTTCTGCTCTGTCATACGTGTTTTTTTTGCTTCTTTGTGTTGCTCAGTAGTTATTGAGAGAGAATTTTATTGATTCAGCATTGATGCAGAACATCTACATGTTCAGTTTAAAGCACTCCTTTTGGCATATTGCATGATTAATTACAGACTTACAAAGCTGCTTAAAACATTCCAGTGCCTCAGTTTCCTCCCTCTAGAAATGGAGCTGTTATAATCCAATCCTAGATTAATTGTAAGAGGTTCTAGAGAGATAATTACTTACTGTGATGATCATGGTAGGTAGGAGTATTTAGACTGACTGTACATTTGAGCTCCAAATGTAGGAAGACACTAGGATGTAAATCATTTTCATGTGAGATGTACAAAGCCTTTTTTTCATAGACTTGAGTCTGGTGTATCATGTTATTGTAGTTTAATGCCCTTAGATGTTTTTTTATGTCTGACACCATTTTCACATCCATTTTCACATGTAAGCTGTTTTTTAGTGCCTAACGCATTCGTTTCTACCACTGATTTTAAAATACATCAAGTGTTTTTCTAATTATTTTCTTACATATGACTGATTTTCAAAGCTGCTGAAAAGATAGGAAAATCAAAGGGAATTCAAGGACCTGGAGTTATTTAAGGAAACTCTCATTTAGACATATTACTACTAGAGAAGAAACTTGCCTGCAAGCTGGAGAGAGACTAGAGAAGAACCAAGAAAATAGTAGAACATGAGAAAACTTGACCACAAGGGAAAGTCAAACTCATTGTATTTGCTCAGTGTAGAAAAGAGTAATGTATTTAAACAAATATTATTTTTAGAAACTTGTCGTAAGGAGAATGGCGATCACTTTTCCATCTTTGCCACAGGATGCAGAATATCAGTACACCTGATTTCCAAAAAAAAGTCTAGGGTTGTCTGCCTCTGTGCTATTTCATGGCACTTAAGGTGTAAAAGACTGTTAACTTAGTATCCTCTTCCCTCCACCTGAATTCAGCTATGTACCGCAGTTTGCTTTGGAAGAGTTTGAGACACCTCACAGCACAGGGCTTCCTTATGAAGATTGTTAAAAACACTCATTCACTGGTAAAATATTAAAAAGCACAAAGTCTTCGAAGCAAAGATAATAATATTTTTATTTTACAATTCAGTGCTGAATTGGATGCCCTTCTAAAAAGGCATAAGGTCCTACAAAAAACAGCAAGTATGTATACTAGTTTCAAACAAAGAATATATTCAACCATGTCCGGAGACTCCCGTCAGGTTATTGTTGCCAGCTGTATCTTGTTAGACAGCTAAGCATCATGTCTGGATATTGTCTACATATTATTTCTTGATACATGACAGATTTATATGACAAGATAATTAAACATGCACACCAGCTGCAGCAAAACTTATCAACTAATTCCCACAATTCACCCCCCTTACTTATTACATTTTTTGCTGAAGCCCATAGCTTTGCTCTAATTTACATAATATTGATTGTAATTTCTCATCTTGTTCTTCTTTCTTTTGGTCTCGTTTCTTCAATTTTCTGGGCCGTCTCACTCTGGCCTGTGGTTGTCTTCTGTAGATTTATTGGCGTGCTGGTTAGCTGCATTCCTTCGACTACACTGGAAATCAGTCTTATAAAACACGGTATAAGGCATGGTAAAAAGAGTAACTCAGTGAATGAACACGATAAAAAGAAACCTGCTTTTTCCACCAAGCTACCCCCAAGAGATTATCCCACCATCCAGAATTGAACATAGACTTCCATTTCTGCACTGGGACATGTGCAATTTTATATGTCCCAATGTCCCTCCTTGGTGAAACACATCCATTCTTATCCCTTAGGTCACCCTATTCCCAGCCTTATTCCTCCTTTTCCCAAGTTTCTTCCTACCCACAATTGTATTTTCCCCAAGTTACAAGTGGTTAAACTTCACAAGTCAGCAATACCAATTTATGTGAGTGTAGTAATTAAGATTGGAAGTCCCTCTAATATGCAGACATTGGTAACATTTAGAACATTCATTTAGAGATCCTGGGATACAACTGGAGGTGAGCACAACTCAAAGTAGGAGAGTCCAGGCAGCCATTGCAAGCAAGGTCTGGTATAGCATATATCTCTGTCACTCAATGCCTATTGGATTGCAGCCAACAGTGGAGTTTTAGATTCTTCTTGGCGGCAAATACAGAGGCTAACCCAGTCTTGCCCTTGGCTTAGTGACACCTGAAATCACCTTTTAGATTTTCACAGGACTGCTACTTCCAACACACTCCACAGTACCACCAGGTGGTTAATTCAGTTTACCTAGTCCATTATTATATGTAACACAGGTAAATGTCCTTACAGATTTCGCCAACCAATTTTGCTTGTACAAAGGATTCGCTGTCCACTCTCTGGAAGGCGGGGCCACTGGTCTCTTCACTCTAATGGCATGAGTCCACCCCTTCTCTTTAGTCCTTATGGCTGCTTTCAGAAATACCAGGAAGGGTCCTTTCCACGTCGGGGCTAGAGTAACTAGGACCCAGTCTCCAGGTTGTATTTGATGCAGGCTGAAATCCAGGGGAGCTGTTTTGCATTCTTAAATCTGCAAGAGATTGAGTTATTCCATACAAATAGTCTCTAAGGTACATATCATTGATATTAGGGATTGGTTCACCCTCTTATTTCCGCCTTTGTACCTTCAGGAGTTCTGTTTCTAAGAGCTAATGCTCATATTTCCATGGCTGCGGATATCAATTGCAGGGCCTTAGAAGTAAAATGTGTTCCCTTATCAGGGTCCATTCTTTCTACTACTCCATACAGGGGTATTTCTTATGGAGACACATCCAATTATTTCCTTGAGGCAATTCTGATTCGTCTTAAAAACTGATCACACAGAGCTTGAGCTCCCCAATGAGTTTCTGAATGTAGCCTGGATAATATTTCTCTGGTAACTGCTTTGTTTAACATTTGCCTCCCATCTGGCAGGATCCACTTACCTTCCTGGGTTTTTACACATCCCATATTTTGCAGAGACTTCTCCTCTTCTTCTGCAAATACTGGCAATTTGACTGACATTTCTTTACCAGGTATTAAAATTCGCATCCTAATAGCCCCACCTTTGAGTGCTGCTTCTTTTGCCTGCTCATCAGCTAGCCTATTACCTATCTTCTAAAGTATTCCCCTGTTGATGTCCAGTTACATGTACTATTGCAATCTCTTCTGGCTTACTTAGGGCCTCAAGTACCTCCAATATAAACTGTTCATACAAAGTTCCTTTCCCCTGGAGGTAACCAATCCCCATTCTCTCCATGTTTTCCCAAAGGTATGGACAACTCCAAAGGCATATCTGGAGTCCATATTGTTCCATTTTGCCCTCCTAATAATTCCAGGGCTTGTTTAAGGGCATATAGTTTACACCTATGGGCTGACCAAATGTCAGGGAGTCTCCCTTTTTCTATTACACTCTTCTGTATGCCATCTATTATTGCATCGTGATGACCCATCTATAAAGATTCTCTCCCATTCAGGTAAAGGTTCCTCTCTCAGATTCTCTCATACTTTAGTCTGATCTCCATATAGGTACTGGGAGGGATTGAGACTTTTATCTGTAGTCAAAATCAAATCACCTTTCTCCATTAGGATGGCTTCATTTTTCAAAATTCTAAAGTCAGTCAGCTGCCTACCAGACTTTTGGGTCAAAATCGTCCTGACTACGTGAGGGGTAGACACAATTAGTGCCCTTCCAAAGGTCAGCTTTCTATTTTCTTCTACCAGCAAGGCTGTGGCTGCTATTGCCTGTACGCAAGTTGGCCAGCCTCGTGAAACTAGATCTAGTAATTTGGACAGGTAGGCCACTGGTCGTATTATCCCCCCCATATATGGGCTAACACACCATAAGCAATCCCATTCTTGACATTTACATATAAATGAAACTGCTTTTCCAAAGAGGGGAGGGACAGTACTGGTGCCTGCATTAATTTTTGTTTTAACTCTTTAAATTGCTGTTGCTCCTCCTGTGTCCACCCGTACCTTTCAGTCTCCTCCTGTAATTTCTCATATAAATCTTAACATGTTGACTAAAATTTTCAATCCATAGTCTGCGATACACCAGCAAACATAAAACCTTTCCTTTTGCTCTTTGGAAGGGTAAGTGCTATAATGCCAGATATTCGTTCCGGATTTATTCTCCTCTTCCCTTCAGTAATCAGATGCCCCAAGTATCTGACTTCCTTTTCCACAAACTGTAACTTAGGTTTTGTTACTCAAAGACCCTTTTTCCCTGGAAAGTTTAATAGCTGAATGGTGGCAGATCGAACTTCTGTTTCCTTTTCCCCTGATACTAACAGATCATCTACATACTGGAGCAGTTTGATTCTGGGAGAAAGGGTAATTTCCTCAAGGACTTGTTCCAAGATCTGTCTGAAAAGATTGGGGGATTCTGTGAATCCTTGGGGCAGAGTAGTCCAGCAAAACTGTTGCTTTCTCCCTGTTCTGGGATCCTCCCATTCAAAAGCAAACAGATCTCAGCTTTCTAATGCCAAAGGGCAAGTCCAAAAGGCATCTTTAAGATCTACTACACTGAACCATTTATGGTCATAGGGAATTTTACTTAACAGTGTATAAGGATTGGGCACAACTGGGTGACGAGCTTGAACTATCTTGTTTAATTCCCTTAAATCCTGTACTAATTTCCAATTTCCATCTTTCTTTCTGACTGGTAAGATAGGGGTATTATAACAGGACATACATGGCTCCAAGAGGCCATCCTTTAATAGCCCTTAAATTACAGGCTGAAGTCCCTTTCTCCCTTCTAGTGATATGGAGTATTGCTTTACACACACAAGCTGACTTTCCTTCCTTAATTCCACCTTCCAAGGGGGTATATTTAACCCTCCCCTGTTTCCCTCCACAACCCAAACTATCCGATCTATCTCTTCTTTATCTTGAATTGTTAATTTGAACAATTGAACTACCATTCTATTATCCTGTGGGACTATCCTGATTCCTAATGAAATTTGCAAGTCTCTCCCTAGCAAATTCACTCCTGCCTCTGGTACCACTACTAAATCAGCCATAACTTCTCTGTCATTTCCTTGGACCGTTACTTGTTCTACAACGGGAACTGGGAATCCTTCCCCTTTTATTCCGACTATATTAGTTGTAAGTCTTCCTGTTTTACATCCTTGTGGGATCTTTATAACACTTGTCCTTTCCGCTCCTGAGTCTGCTAAAAAGACGTGTTCTTCTTTCTGGGGTCCTAATTTTAAATTTATCAAGGGCTCAATATGATGGTTAGACCCCAGAAAATAGAGCCCCTGACACCCCTAGTCTTGAAAATGATCATCCCGTGCCATCATTTGAATGCTCTGTTTTCTCTTTGTTGTGCTGGGCACTCCCTCTTGAAATGTCCTTCCCTCCCGCAGTAATAACACTGTCTGGAGCCTCCTGTCCAGCCAGGAGAGGCTTCTCTTCACCCTGGTGTAGTCCTGGCCCCCCCCCCCTTTATTTATAATGGGGCACTTGACCTTGATCAGATAACCTTTCCTTCTTTTTCTCCACTTTAGATTGTCCTTTATTACCTCCTCAACAGTCACTACCATCAACTTAGCTTTTGCCTTATGCTTTTCATCATCCCTCCTGACATACACTTTCTGAGCCTCCCGTAATAATTCATTCAAATCTCGATCATGCCAACCCTCCCGTTTTTCCAGCTTCTTCTTTATATCTGGTGAAGCCTTTATCACAAAATTCACTTTTAACAATTCCTGCCCTGCATCACTCCCAGGGTCTATTCCTGAGTATTGTTGCATATCTTTCCTTAGCCTCTCCAACCACTCTGTAGGTGGCTCCTCTTTTTTACTGTTTGCTTTCGGAAGCTTTTTCAAAATTCTGTCCCTTGGGGACGGCTTCTCTTATTCCTCGGATAACCAACCTCCTATAATCAGACATATTATTTCTCCCCTCCATATTATGTTGGTTCCATACAGGTCTAGTTACAGGAAATTTTTGCTCTACGGAAATCCCCCTTGAGCACTTGGGGGATTCTTCCACTCGCAGATCCTGATTCCAGCTGTCCGTATCATTTGTCTCTCCTCCGATGTAAATAGGGCCCCAAGGATAAACTGCATTTCATCCCAAGTATAGAGATTAGGGCCTAAAAACTGATCAAGCTGTTCTGACAGTCCCAATGGGTTTTCTAATAACCTCTTCATTTCCTTTTTAAATTCCCGGACCTCAGTGCTGGTCAGGGGCACATTTACAACATTGCCCCTCCTGGGACTTCTAACACAGGTACTTCCCTTAAGGGAAACATTCCTCCTTTAGATGCCTCCTTCAAGGAAGGCAAAGGGAAATTCTGAACATCCCTTTTAGTCTGATCCAATTCAGTAGCCCAAGACCTCCGTACTTCCCCTGTCAAGGGGGCAGACGGTTCTGCAGGATCATCCTCCCCTCCTGCACTATTTTCTTCACTTCTCTCTTCTTTAGTTTCCCCTATTCCATTTTGATTATTGGATACCTCCCTAGGATTGTATGGGGGTGGTAAATGGTCTAGGGGTTCCCATTTATTCTCTTTGTCCTCTCTGAGGTCCCTTGTAACATATATAGCATGGGACCCCTACCCACTGCACTATAAGCACTCTCCTCTTGACTTACAGGTTCTTTGTTATTTAAGTATAGATTCCAAGCCAGACAAATCAAATCATCTGTTGACCCACACTTCAGCCAGTGAAGTGGGTCAGGCCTAATGGGTTCCTTTACCCACTCAAACCTACAACATTGTCTTTTAATCTCAAAGTATATTGTCTCTGGCACACTCCTTTCATTAGTATCTGTTAAAATTCCATTCGCTATTGTCTGTGCCTGAGCCTAGCAGTTGCTGATCTAATAAGAGACACTGGAGTGCAGAGTGTTACTAAATCACTTTGCTGTAAAAGGGGAGAGAGAGAAAAAAAAAAAATAGAACCCAAACCCTTTTCTTGTAAGATCACATATATACTTTAAAACAACTTTCCCAAAAATATTCAAATATTTTCTCCAGGTTAGGGTTAACCAAAAAGTCCACCCCCTCTAACACGTGTAAACTCTTGAACAATGAACAATCTTCCTTAAATCTCAGTGTTCTAAGAAGGTGATCAGAGTTTTAAGTTTACCAATCAGAGGCATGTGCCTTTGTTGCTTAAACCTTTTACACACAACCAATGACCACTGCTACTTAAAACTTTTCTCTTGCCTTCTCTTCATGTATCTTTTCCACCACTGATCACACTTTCTATTACACATAATACACACACACACTAAGCCTGTGCATATTGTTCCTGAGTTATACACACACAACAATAAAACTGCCTGCAGAAATAATTGCACAACAAACTTTGGATAAATCAATAGCTGGCACTCTATTAAAATTTTTAAGGATCATTTCCCTCATCTTGACATAATTTTCCAGTTTCTGTTCTTGACATGCTGTCTGTGCAACAGGTGTTAGGTTAACAACAAAGTCATAAAAATTCTAAACTTACACTCACTTCATTCATCTCTTCCCATCAACTTCAGTTCAAAACCACAATCGCTTCGTAGCAGTGCTATGTCTCAGGCACACACATACAGAGTTATCACAGAATCACAGAATGACCAGGTTGGAAGAGACCCACTGGATCGTCGAGTCCAACCATTCCCACCAATCCCTAAGTCATGCTCCTAAGCACCTCATCCACCCTAACCTTAAACACCTCCAGAGACGGTGACTCAACCACCTCCCTGGGCAGACCGTTCCAATGCCTAACCACTCTCTCCGTGAAGAATTTCTTCCTAATCTCAAGCCTAAATCTCCCCTGGCGGAGCTTGAGGCCATTCCCTCTCGTCCTGTCCCCTGTCACTTGGGAGAAGAGGCCAGCTCCCTCCTCTCCACAACCTCCCTTCAGGTAGTTGTAGAGAGTAATAATGTCTCCCCTCAGCCTCCTCTTCTACAGGCTAAACAACCCCAGCTCTCTCAGCCGCTCCTCATAAGACTTGTTCTCCAGCCCCCTCACCAGCTTTGTTGCCCTGTTATGAGGTATACCAAAGTTAAAATCAGTTATCAATATTTGATTTCTTATTATACCTTCCGCGTTCAAAACCAAATTGGCACACAATTCTTGTAACAGTTATTAGTAGGGACTCAGAACCACCCCCTACCAAAAACAAGACAATGGGAACTTTAACCCCTGCTACTAAAACCCAAGAAATCGTATGTTTTCAATCAGTAAGGCTCTTTGAAGTATTCTTGAAGAGTCCCTACGGCACTGCAAATTCAGAGTTTCCAAAGGCATACTCTGAGTTCCAGTACCTGGTATACCAGCACTGCACAGGACGTCTCCTGGCTAGCCCCAAATTTAATTCAGTTCAAGAATACCTTTATAATCTGCCACGGTCCTTGTCTTTTCCCTGGGTGCTACCTTGCCCCCATTCCCTGAGCATCACCCCTAAAGGACTATCAGGTGGAATGCTCGAAGAGGGATCCTCAGATTCCTCTCTCCTTTTTGACTCTCCCTTACTGAGTCTGTTTCCCATTACCCCGTTTTCCCCGTGGGATACCGTTCGCCTGGAACCCTTTCGCTTTGTCTCTTCACCGGCCGGTCTCCTCACGGAGATATGGAATCACGGTTAGAAGGACTCCACAATCGCTTCACAGGAACCCTGTGTATCACTCACACACACTTTCAGTCCTGCTCTCCCAGCCACCCAGATAATACTTAACAGTCACTTTTCTTACCTGGGTCCCGTACACAGGATTACTCGGCTCCTGTGCGCAATTCAGATCCGTTAATTCATTAAATTACCTTCTCCACTTCTTAGCTTCAGGAGTCCTCCACCCAGACTAGGCTTGCTGCTCCTCTCAGGGCAGGACAGTAGATTGGAGACACTAAAAGCAGCAGGACACACCTCTCCACTCTTGCTGTCCCGTCCTACAGAGACAGGATCACTTATCCCGGACAATCCCCCAAATTGTGAGAAACACTCATTCACTGGTAAAATATTAAAAAGGACAAAGTCTTTGAAGCAAAGATAATAATATTTTTAATTTACAATTCAGCGCTGAATTGGATGCCCTTCTAAAAAGGCATAAGGTCCTACAAAACCCAGCAACTATATATACTAGTTTCAAAGAATATGTTCAACCATGTGCAGAGACTCCCATAAATCTCTTCAAGGTTGCTCATTATATTTTTGGCATATTCAACCATGTCCAGAGACTCCCATCAGGTTATTGTTGCCAAGTGTATCTTGTTAGACAGCTAAGCATCATGTCTGGATATCGTCTACATATTATTTCTTGATACATGGCAGATTTATATGACGATAATTAAATATGCACACCAGCTGCAGCAAAACTTATCAACTAATTCCCACAAGATCACTCCAGCTTGTCTTTGCTGCTGTTATTTCTCCAGCATGCCTTGGCATAGATTAAATGGCCACAGCGTCCCACTATTACTTTATTTTGTCTCAGTTCTGGAAGTGCTGTTTTCTAAATTTCGTTATTACTACAGAGTCTGTGATATTTCTTCTTACCTCTCTTAACCCTCTCTCTGTATTGAAAATGTCCTTTGCCCAGATTCTGAATTCTTTCTCCTTGTTAATCCTGGTCTCACTGTGGTACACTCTTCTGACTCTGTTTCTGAATAAGAACCATTAAAAGGCATCAAAACATGATTGCAGATGAGCAGTAATCCCAGAAGAACATGGCTTCTCTTGCAGTTAAGTAGTGCTTGCATGCCATTTCTTTCCCAATTAATAGACAGGCTCCTGTTCTGGACACCTTTTTGCCTAGAAACTGTGACCGTTAGAGTGTGTTGTGTTGTGTTGTTTTTACAGAAGCACATTGAGTAGAACAGGACAACTGTTTGTTCAGCAAAGAAATGACTTCCTGGAAGTGGGCTACCTGTGCTTTGAATGCTGCTGGTCCAAGCAGCACCACATCTATTTCTATGTTTATCAGTTCTGAGGGCTAATTCTTGAGCCTCATCCCTAAGACCCATGGGAGAGGATGAAGCCCTGTTTGCCTGCAGTATCTCACCAGCACTTCTGGCAATCCTTTAGCTTTAGTTTTGAGCTTTTTTTTTCTTTTCAGTAACTAAAAGGCCATGATCTGGGGAGAGTGGGAGCATGAAGAAATTATGTACATAAACTCTTGAGAACAGGCAAGCTAATTCTTAGGACCAATTAATGAGAAAAGTAGAAATCTATTATGTTAGCTGAGCAGCTTTAGTGTACTTTAATGTTGTGAGGTACCGTCTGAATTTTAGTAATGCAAAAATGCTGAGTAATTCTAAACAGCAATGAGAAGGAAAACTGGCAACTTTCTTCAGAAATGCCCAACTAGAGCATAATGCCAGCCATATTTTTCTGGTTTAATTATTCATTTACAGATCTGGGCTAGGGGAATTTATGGTTCTTTAAAGATCAAGTATTCACAAATTCTTCCAATAATTCTGAAATAAATCTCTTGTGAATCACTACATTTCTGAAAAAGCTGTTTTTAAAAAAGACAGACAGGTCTCAGTGGCTTTAAAGATTTCCCAAGTTAAATTAGTTAACCAAGTTAAATTAGTTGAACCAAGTGTATGTGCTCTATCTAATTTTTCACACTGTTGGGATGTAATTTTCTCAGCTTTATGAAACATTGTTATTTATCATTCCATCTAGACAGGAGTCATTTCACCTGGAATAGTTAAATCAGTGTGGTTGTTTTTCTCTGGATGAGGAGAGAGGTCTGGAGCATCCCAAGGGTGAAGAGTACCTTATCAGCAAGTGTTGCCGTGTCAGGCATAGTACTGATATTTAGTGTGCCATATATTCATGATTTATAGAGAAACAGTAAACTCCTCCACAAGATGATCATCTATATGGAAAATGTTTTGCAAAGTACTAGACGAAGTTATGTTCATGTTCCGCGTTGGTATATGTAGTATGACATAGATTGTCTTAACAGGTGGTAAAATATTCTGTTGGCAAGCCATCAAACTACTCTGGAAACTTGTGGGTTTGTTTCCCCATAGCTCCACTGTACCAGTCCTTTAATGAAGATTCACTTGAATCTGCAGAGAGAAATCCCGTCCTTAATGGATATAAAGGAGCCTCAGGGTGGGCAGCATTGACACCTCAGTGCAGACTGGGCCAAATATGGGCATCTCTTTCTAGCCTCAGCCAGCACCCTTCTCAGTAATTAAGAAAATCTGTGGAAATGTCACAGCTGGGACTGGAGGAGGCAGTCAGGATTAGGCATCTGTATTGCTACTTTGAGCATATGGATTAATTTAGAAGCCAAACTGAGAAGACACAAAAACACTGGTAGCCTGTCTTGTTGATGTAATGGTGAAGTAGAAGGAAAGTAAATTCACTTGTTAACTCTTTGAGACTGTGCAATGAGAAATGTATAAGCTCTGTTAATTTCCCATGTCAGGAATGATTGAGCTATTTTTCCTCTTCATAATATATGTATGATACTGATGTCACTGTAATTTTTGGTCTGAGGATGTAGATTATAATCTCACAAGCAATCATTAGAAAAACATATCAAATCAAAATATCTCTTTTAAACCTGACTTTTTTTCCTCTAGGAATGTGTCGGTTGTTTGGGTTTTGGTTGTTTGCTTTTTTTTTTTTTTAAAGCTTTTACCTGATTCTTCCTCCATGTTGAAGAAATTACTTCCATTTGTAAATTACCTTTTATTTGCCTTTTGTGGTAAGAAACAACCTAGAAATACCTATACTAACGCTCCTTATCTACTTAGTGCCAAAACCCATTTTATTATAAATTGTGTCAGTTTGGTTTTAAGCAAGACCAACAGGAAATATTGTCACCGGATCTCAGAACTGAGTACAGAAAATCAGGTGCTGCAATGTGAGTATAAAGGAAAATCGCCTGAAAAGCATCACTACTTAAAGTGAAAGCCTGGTTTCCTTAAGTTCTTTGATCCACTGAAAGCATATCATCAGAGCTAAATAAAGTACACAAGTCTGCTATATATATTCCTGTGGAACTTAACAGTGGAGAATGAATGTGCAGTTTTAAAATCAGGGTCTGTTACATTGAAAGTGATCTTTATTTTGGCTTTGTGACTGAAAAGCTTTTTGCTTGATTATTTTTCATTTGTTCCCCAGCAGACAAGAAGAACATTATGTACTTGCTCTGCTTGATCCAGAAAGACAGTGTAAAGGACAAAGCTGTCTTTTTTTCCAGGTAGAATTTAAATGTTTAATTGAAGAAAGCGAAACTAGATTAATAGAGGATAAATTACAGGTTTGTATTGATCTCTCTCTTCTTGGCCCAAGAAAAACTTGACTAATTTAGAGATAAGGGATTGCCTGTCAAGTATCACTGCTGAGGACTTTGATAGGATGAATTATATTCGGCTCCTTGTGCAGGGATGGGCTTTACTGACCCTTCTGTACAGAAGACAGAATTATTTATTGCTTTATGCCTGCTTCCAACTTAGAAAAAATTTATGATAACTGTCTTCATAGTTGATTTTAATGGTCTGTTGACAAGATCTCAGAAGTTAATTTTTAGAAAGTTCTATATAGGCAATCTAATCAATCTCTTTACAATTATCCAAATTTAATTTTAATAACTACATTTTGGTCAATGCTAATTCTTTTCAACTTGATTCTATTCTACTTTTTGTGCTTTGAAAATATGGTGAAAAAAATTTCACATGGTTGCTTTTGCCTTTTTTTCCTAGTTCTTAAGGACTACAAGTATCAATAGTGAAAAAGCTAGCTTGTCATCAGGAGAATGGAAACACCAGAAGACAAATTATTAATCATGGCTTCTTGATAGGATCATCAAACAAATAGAGATAATGGTCCCTTTGTCTTCGATGCTGTAAAAGGGTAGAAGATAGGACAGTCTCTTGCTTTGAAAAGCTTGCAGCCCAAATGGTGCCAAAAGTGGATAGAAGAGTGGGTAAATGAAGTTGTCACATGAAGAGAGTGAAACATTATCAGAGTGCTAAATATCATGTTTCTTCCATTGTTGTTATTTTTTGGAGGGAGAAGTATTAAGGAAAGTGTCTGCTCAACAGTAAGTACACAGGACAGACCGAAGAGGAGTAGGGAAGTGGAAGAGCTGGTAAGAGGGAGGGAAATAAAACATAATGAGTGTTTAAGTGAGCCTGGATGCACAGGTAGTTTATACAGGCTTGATGTACTGGTCACTACTAGAAAGCTATCTAGGTACTTTTCAGCTAGATGAGTGAGTGCAGGCAGAAACAGCAGCAACTGACAAAATTTTTTCTTAATTCAGCAGGGTAGCACTTTCATTTATTTGGGATGCTGTAAAGGAGACAGAAATGCAGCCAAGGATATTATTGCTAATTGTGCAGGCAGTTAAATTTAGCTCTTGTTCAACGAAAAGAAGTGATCAATCTTTTCAAGAAGTATGGGAGCAGCAATGAAGGGCAAACAGACTGTCTTCCCAGTTCTTTAAGATGCCTTCTTGTTCACTCTTTCTCTTCTGTATAGCTCTAATGCAGATAATCTGAACACAGAAGATTTATGTGCCATGAAACTCCTTTTCACAGGAGGATGGCCCAGAGGTTAAGAAGCTAGTCTAGAATAATCAGATTTTGTACCCTGCATGTACAACGTTACTTCCTCTGAACTCGGTGTAGAAGTTGCTTGCCTTTCCTGTACCTTGTTTCCCCAGTGGTAAAGTGAGCAAAGAATGAACTATTACTGCATCAAGAGATTTTGTAAGGAAAAAGAATACTCAAAAGTTTGAGGTTGTAGACGTTGCTATGGTATTAATAGCTCAATTCACCTGCCCACACACAGACTGCTTGAGTTGTATCCTGCCTTGCCTCAAGCTGCTGTTCTAGAAGACACTTTATTGCGCCTCGTGTCATGTTTGCCACCTGCACAGAGATGTTTGTGATAATCGGTGCCATCTGAGATGCCTATGGGAAAGCAAATGAATCAAACCCACGGTTTCTCAAAGTTGATTCTTTGCTTTTACCTTGGTCCCTATTCTCTCATAATGTTTTGTCTCCCTCTTAATTATTTCTTTGATTTCTCACCTTCTTTTTTTTTTCTTACATCTTGGTCTATGTGTTTCTTGTTTCTTCCCATTCTGTCTTCCTCTTTAAGGTGCATCCTATGAAAATCACCTGTTGTGCATAGTTCCAGCATCTGTATCTGTATGCCATCTTCTATTATACAGGCCAGTCACACAGGGCAGACTGGGGAAAACTGCTTGTTTATTTTTAAACAGCTTGTTTATTTTTTGAAGTACATGGCAGTTATTTGAAGTTGTGCCAGGCTTTCACATCCAGTGGGAATAAGCACCTTTCAGAATATACAGAGAAGATAGTTGAAGATCCCAAGAAATGAGCAGGAGAAGTCCCTAGCAGTATATTGTCGTAGTGTTTAGTATCCCTTCCCATCTTACTAACAAATTAGGCCTTTCAAACTTCAAAGCTCATCTTTCAGTCTCCTTAAATTACCACTGTTCACCTAAGTTTTACTGCTGGACCTCTTAGGATCATGCTTACGATCATGCTATTAGGAAGCAGTCCTGGAGGTTCCTGGAGTGTGTGGAAGACAACTTCCTCACACAGCTGGTGAGCGAACCGACAAGGGACGGTGCCCTCCTGGACCTGCTGTTTGTGAACAGAGAAGGACTGGTGGGGGATGTGAAGGTTGGAGGACGCTTGGGGCAAAGAGATCATGAGATGATAGAGTTCTCGGTGCAGGGTGAGAGGAAGAAGGTGGAGGTTAGCAGAACACTAGCCCTCAATTTTCAGAGAGCAGACTTTGGGCTGTTCAGAAGGCTGGTCGGAAAAGTCCCATGGGAGGCGCTCCTTGAGGGCAAAGGTGTCCATGAGGGCTGGGCGCTCTTCAAGAAGGAACTCCTAGCAGCTCAGGAGAAAGCCGTCCCCAAGTTCCGGAAAAGTAGCCAGCGGGGTAAGAAAACAGCATGGTTGAGTAGGGAGGTCCTGAGAGACATCAATAGGAAGAAGAAGGTCTACGACCTTAGGAGGAAGGGGCAGGCATCCTGGGTGGACTATAGGGAGGAAGTGAGAATGTGCAGGGAAAAAGTCAGGAGGGCTAAGGCCCAACTAGAAATGCAATTGGCCAAGTCTGTGAAAGACAAAAAAAAGTCTTTCTACAAATACATCAGGAGCAAAAGGAGGGCTAGGGAAATCTCCAGTCCCTAGTAGATGCAGAAGGAACAAGAGTAACAGGGGCGAAGACAAGGCTGAAGTACTCAATGCCTACTTTGCCTCAGTCTTTAACAGTAAGGAAAATTGTTCCCTCTGTGCACAACCCCAAGGGTTGGAAGAGAAGTATGAGATTCCCAAGGTCCAAGAGGAGGTGGTTAGAGACTTGCTTGCCCGGCTAGACGCCCACAAGTCTATGGGGCCGGATGGAGTCCACCCAAGAGTTTTGAGGGAACTGGCGGATGTGCTGGCCAAATCCCTTTCCATCGTCTTCCAACAGTCCTGGATGACTGGGGAGGTTCCACTGAACTGGAGGCTGGCTGATGTCGTGCCCATCTATAAGAAGGGGCGCAGGGAGTATCCAGGGAACTACAGGCCTGTCAGTCTGACCTCGGTACCGGGGAAAGTCATGGAGCGGGTGATCTTGAGTGCGATCATGAAGCACTTGCAAGAGAACCGGGTGATCAGGCCCAGTCAACACGGGTTCATGAAAGGCAGGTCTTGCCAGAGTAATCTGATCACCTTCTATGACCGAGTGACTAAACTCTTGGACGAGGGAAAGGGCGTGGATGTGGTCTTCCTGGACTTTAGTAAAGCCTTTGATACAGTTTCTCACAGCATTCTGCTTCGGAAACTGTCGGCCTCTGGCCTGGACGGGTGCACACTCTCCTGGGTGAAAAACTAGTGGAATGACCGGGCCCAGAGGGTGGTGGTAAATGGAGTTCAATCCAGCTGGAGGCCAGTGGCAAGTGGGGTTCCCCAGGGCTCAGTCCTGGGTCCAGTCCTGTTTAATGTCTTAATCAACTACCTGGATGAAGGCATCGAGTGCACCCTTAGCAAGTTTGCAGATGACACCAAGCTGGGTGGAATTGTAGATCTGCTGGAGGGTCAGGAGGCTCTGCAAAGGGATCTGAACAGGCTGGACTGCTGGGCTGAGACCAACGGCATGAGGTTTAACACGGCCAAATGCCGGGTCCTGCACTTGGGGCACAACGACCCTAAGCAGAGGTACAAACTAGGAGAAGCCTGGCTGGAAAGCTGCCAGGAGGAGAAGGACCTGGGGGTGTTAGTTGACAACCAACTGAACATGAGCCAGCAGTGTGCCCAAGTGGCCAAGAAGGCCAATGGCATCTTGGCCTGTATGGGAAATGGCGTGACCAGCAGGTCCAGGGAGGTTATTCTCCCTCTGTACTCGGCACTGGTGAGACCGCACCTCGAGTACTGTGTTCAGTTCTGGGCCCCTCACCACAAGAAGGATGTTGTGGCTCTCGAGCGATTCCAGAGAAGAGCGACGAAGCTGGTGAAGGGGCTGGAGAACAAATCTTATGAGGAGCGGCTGAGAGAGCTGGGGTTGTTTAGCCTGGAGAAGAGGAGGCTGAGGGGAGACCTTATTACTCTCTACAACTACCTGAAGGGAGGTTGTGGAGAGGAGGGAGCTGGCCTCTTCTCCCAAGTGACAGGGGACAGGATGAGAGGGAATGGCCTTAAGCTCCGCCAGGGGAAATTTAGGCTTGAGATAAGGAAAAAATTCTTCACGGAGAGGGTGGTTAGGCATTGGAACAGTCTGCCAAGGGAGGTGGTTGAGTCGCCGTCCCTGGAGGTGTTTAAGGTTAGGGTGGATGAGGTGCTTAGGAGCATGATTTAGGGATTGGTGGGAATGGTTGGACTCGACGATCCGGTGGGTCTCTTCCAACCTGGTTATTCTGTGAGCTTAGGCAGAACAATATTCACAATTGTGTTACGTTTTTTTGAGGGTGCCTACTTCCATGAGACCAAATTTTTAAATAATATAATATAATATAATATAATATAATATAATATAATATAATATAATATAATATAATATAATATAATATAATATAATATAATATAATATAATATAATATAATATAATATAATATAATATAATATAATATAATATAATATAATATAATCATCCCTCATGGAATAATGTTCAGATTTGTCATTTAGGCTGCATAGAAAGACCACATTTCCCTCTTTCAATTTTGATTAAGAGAACATATCATAGTTTTTTATGCTTGTCTGGATATTATTCAGTACTCTGCTCTTTTGTCTCCAAACTATTCCATGCATCATGGTGTTTTATAATACTCAAAGCACAGTTGACAAAAGAATTATCAAAAGAAAAGCAGCCATGAGAAAAATGAACCTTCATGCTTCTTGAAACACCAAATACCTTACCAGAGCTGTGGATGCAGCAGGACAATCCATCAATAAGAAAAAACCATAGGGGCTAAAAAATGTAAAGAGACTGCATCAGCCATTCATTGCAATGCAGTTTGTTAGGGACTGGGAGAGGGTTCTGGAGGAGTGTTGCTGCATGCTTGTCATATATCTTCCCTAGGCATCTTCTTTTGTGGGGGTTGGAGAGAGAGTGGTGTCTTATATGGACAATTAGTCTGACCTATAGAGTTGGGTTTATGTTCTTACATACCAGGGAGTGCCTGGTACCTAGCAGCTGCCCTTTTCTATTGCTTGGGTCGTATTTCATGCATTAATGCAGTTCAGGATATAACTTCTCTTTTGCTATGTGACCCCATACAGCAGAAATTGCTTTTCCCATATATTAGGAAAGCAACTGTGGAGTTGCAATCTTCCACTAAATGGTACATTCCCAAATTGACAGCCTTTCTCCTGGTATGTGATCCACTGTTAGAAACTTCAGCAATGAAATTCAACTGTAAATGGTGGGCAAGTGAGGATGATTGTGCCTGGTGTAGAGAAGACCTAAATGGCAGGCTGGGGAGCAAATACCAGTACAATATAAATATAAGACCTAGTATGTGTTGGTGAAGATTGGCTGCAATATGCTGAATGATTAGTTGTTCTATTGATCAGTACTACAAGTGTGCACTGAAACAAGGAATGGTAACTGTGGATCACTTAACGTTGATCTGGAAACTTGAGCTAAGTTTAGTCATTTCTTAAGATCAGTAACAGAAACAATATGAATGCATTCTGCTGCAGATAAAGAAGAGAGAGTGGTCAGAGCAGAATGAGAGCATAGGTGTTTCCTGCAAGTCTTCTGCTTCCTTCTGTGTCTGATTGAGCTCTTGTAAATTTATTGGCCATCTCCACAGCAATTCTTTCTTTTTTTAAAAAAAAAGAAAAAGCGTTGTGTCTTCTGAGTTGGAGGGTCATTGTTTTCTCATTAATGATTTAAAGTGCTTTCTTAAAATACCGTCTCTGGTTTATGCATCAGTAGATCTTCTTGAGACTTTAAAATCTGGCCAAATATCACCCTTCTTGATTCAGTTCCCAAGTCTGCCTGATGGCAGCTGCAGTCCTTGGGATGCCTGGAGTGGTTCAGCTAAAAACCAGCACCACATGGAGCAGTTGTTTATCTGTGAAGAGTTTTATTGTACTGACTTTCTGCATTTTCTTAGTAAAATGTAGTGTTCAGTGTTCTGTTTTAAACAGGTTTTCAGGCTTTTGAGAGTCTGTCAATGACAAAGATTTTTTTTCCACAACTGTCCAACAGATATTAATGAGAACAGAGGTTTGGGCAAACAGTTGTTTTTACAGCAAAACAATGATGGAATAGCAGCAGCAGCACAAAGGCAAGCCTGAGTTCTTGGAAAGTGTGTAGGCTGTAGAGCGTATAGCAATGAGAAGTATGAAATCCAGTAAAAAAGAGAAGTGGTTGAGCCTGTTGCCTTGGAGTTATGTTGGGATCAAAATATCCATAGCAGAACTGACGCTGAGTAATACACTGTTCTAATTCAGACATATATCTTAACTCCACAATAAAATGGTCATTTATATTTATTGCATATGCTGATCTACTTACTTTGGCAAATCCTATCATATGGTTTCTGTCTAGGCAAAAAAAAACCCTGAGCTTGTTTGGAAAGCCAAGGCCTTTACCCTAAAAATGAAGTGTTAAGTACTGGGGGATTTCTCCCTGAAATGCTCAACATTAGCATGACACCTGAAGAATGTTTATCTTTTCCTCTGCTTGACCAGAAAATCACTCCAACACTCTCAAAGGGAAATTCTTTGAGCAAATACCCCCAAATCCACCTTGTTTACCCCATGACATACTTTCCCCACCTCTAATAATAACAAATGCTTTGCGCAAGTACCGTGAGACTTCAAGTCATATTTTATATAAATTAATTTCTGCAGAAAGTAATGCAACTCCAAGAAGTCCTTGGACTTTATATTTCTAAAATATCTGTTGCTTATACACAATTATAATTTTGCTCAAAAAATCCCAACCCAAAACCAAACAGAAAACAAAGAATAGCACTACAGAGAAAGATTTACAAGTTTCTAAAGTATCTTTTATTTCTTATTTTTCTAATTAGGAAATTCCATTCAATTTTTATTAAATACATTGTGCATATTTTACTCCTAACATATAGCAATATTGAAAAATACTTCTTCATCCATCTTCTTTTTCTGACCATATTTTTATATTTCAGTGCTGGAATAAAATGGAGAGAGGACAAGACTCTAGATTTTGACATCACAGTAAAAAATTTTTTTATTTGGTTTGGGTTTTTTTGTTTAAATGCCACCCAAGCATATCTTGAGTAGTTAGATATGAATCTTACCTCTTTGGAGAGGAGAGTTTTTATTAGTTGGACTAAATATTTAGATCCTTCAGCTTTATACTAAATATTTAGATCCTTCAGCTTTATACTTATACTTATGTACAAGTAATTCAATTCACCATCTCTTCCTGTCCCTCTTTGTTGCAGAACAACTGAGTAGCATCTGATGTGGCTTCAGTGAATCTTGAGTATTTGTTCTGTTTCTTGTGTTTAGCACCCTGTTCTCTTGCTTGAGTGAAAGTCAGTAGATAGCATTTTGGAATTGATTTATTTCCAATTTGACAATTTGACACTTTCTAATGGTTCTGTGTTGGATGCCTTGTATAGCATCCCATCAAATGGAAAAAGAAAAAAAATCTTTTTAAACTTGCAGGTGCCTGTGCGCATTTTTTGTCAGGGAGAAGGTTGTTTTGGGAAAAGGAGATTGGTGGGATGGAGTTTTTTATCTGTCTGGAATTACTGTCAGGCTGTGATAAGTTTGGGGTCATTATATGAGTTTTCATATAGTAATTTATAGTTGGCCAAGTTGAAATACAGTCATGCTTACTTCAGACTTATCTCATCGTGTTTCTCTTTTTTACCTCAGATAAGTATTCTTGTCATGCATCATAAGAAACTTCTTTCAAAGCTTCTATTTGATATTGACTAAATACTACTTTTAGTATTGTGAGCATTTGCTGAAATCCATATGATGGTTCACACATAGGTAACTTGAAAATTATTTCTTCTGAATAGTCTACTTCCATTTTAACCGACACATGCCCAGAGTTACCAACTTGAAACTCCTTTGGAAAGCTGCAAATACGACACATGCAGCCCTAGTATTTCTTTTATAAGTGGTAGAAGAGCATCACATTAGAAAAACAGTGGTTGTGCAACAGTGTTGTAGATGCATAAGTCTGCATCTGTTAAGACCCAGAGCACTTCACTACCCTCAAAAGATTTTGGGCAGTGAGTCCGTTACAAGGGTTTTGGACTCTCATAAGTATGTTTGTCTTTCTTTCCATACTGATGTTATTCTGTAATATCCTTAAATAGTGCTTTGTAGCAAGTTAGACTAGCTTATCTTTTCCAATGTTTTAACAGTCCTGGGAATTTCCAATAAAGTTTTGTCCTAAGCAGTCATGTCTGAGCAGTCATGTCTTCCTGCCCAGAGCAATTTTGAATGTGTTGATTGTCCTTTAAGAGTACTGATGCATGACTGGTGATGATGCATGTTGGGATGTTTAATGAGATTGCTGTCAAGTCCTGTACACACCAGCTACTGCTGTTGTGCAGGGAGCTGAGCTGCTCTTGAAGCAGCTCATGGCTGCACACAGTTTACATCAGAGAATCAGGTTTTGGGGTTTTCGTTTTTTTGTTTTTTTTTTTTTTTCCCTTTCCTTGTATTGCCATAGTTTTGTAAATATTTTTAGGGGATGAGTAGGCCTGTCAGAGTTGTAGTCTCAGCAGCTGTTATAACACTGTCATCCTTGCCACAAAACATGATTTTTCAATATAATCAAGCTTACGCAAGCTCATCTGTATTTTTTTTTTCTATTTTATTAGTTTCCTTTCTTTGGGACATTGCGGACACTTAAGAATATTCATGTCACAGCCATTGTAAAATTGATAATTTTAGTCCAAGATCGGCAAATTACTAACTTTTTCTTCCTAACACTTCAGATTCTTAGGAAACTGAAAAGTATTATTTGGTAAATGAAGGCACTTAGAAGACTTTACAGAGGAACTGTTTTGTCTTATGTCTTCCAAAAGATTTACTTAAAATGCAACATTCCCAAATAGAAATATTGTTGCTTTTTTTATCTAGATGTGCACTCTTACAGACATTTATAAATGATATCTGACACGCTTGATGTCCTTACTCAAATATTATGTGTTTGTGTAGAATCTGTCATTTATTTATCTCAGTACCATGTTGCTAGACTATTATTCTCTGTATGTATTCACTTGACAGCACTGAGGTTTACCATCAGATCAAATTTAGCTTCTGTGTCATTCGCAATGCCAATTTGACTTACTATTTAGTTCATTTATTCTTAGAGAGACATGCTGGGTCAACACTGATATTCATTTTAGATCTGTAACATAATTCAATGCATTAAGCAAGTTGTAGAATATCACATTTGAAGACCACCATTAAATTAAAGCCTTTTAATGGGATTTTAGGAGAAAACTGACTGGTAGCTGATTTAGTCTAACTGTATGAAACAGCGTAACTTTTTACCTATATCTTTTTTGGATAGGATGATCATGTTCACCAGCTATTTTATACAGTCTGCAGAAGAATATAGAATACTTAACTTTAGAACATTATTGAGATTCAGTTCATGTCTGCTTCTTTATTTTTTTAAAATATTTTATTTTAAAAGGTACAGGTTGTTCAAAAACCTTTATAGATGTTTTTAACATCAAACCTTTATAGATGTTTTTAACATCAAACATTATTTCTCTGTATGGACATGCTAAGAAAAAAAAATGCTAGCCACCTGTCTTCTTTGAGTCCAGGCTTTATTCAAGCACTACAGGCTGTTGAATGAATGTTCTGGTTCTTCTTTTTCTTTTTCTAATGCCTGAATCCAAATTCAAAATATGGTTTACCTACTACATGGACCTAAAATAAAATATTAGCTACTTATCTACCTGGACCTCCTTTTTTGAGACATTGTAGATCTCCAAAGCTTCTATAAAACACTGTCCATTTAACCTTTCTCCTGTCTTCTGGGGCCATGAATAAACTGAGCTATTACGATTACTAAATCTAATCCTTATCTAGAAGGGTGGTTGAACTAAGGTTTAAGGGCAAGGTTAGGCACTTGCTGCTCCTGAGCACAGCCTTCCTTTTATCTTTAAGGGCTATCAGATGCTTTCTGGTAACCAGGGATGGAGAGGGGTTTAAGTTTTTTCTCTTGACCAATATCTAAACCTAATTCTTCTCATAGGGTGCCTTCTCCTAAATCTAGCCCTAAACCAGACCCTGTGTCTAATCTTCTACATAATAAAATGAACAATGTATCTAAAATTATTTTTAGCCTGTCCACAAGAGATACTGGAATTAGAGGAACTTGTGTCTAGCATAGAGAAGCCTTCATCTGACCTTAACCCTACCTTAAAGACTCCTTATATGTAGTGACCAAATTGAGCAAAAATACATTACAAACTGTAGACTTCTGTTGGCTGGAGACTTCCACCGTATGTCAGAAGTGCACAAATATATGATGAAAGCTAGATCACTTTCTAAGGTTTACCTTCAGTTTGGCAATCTCTCTGTTTAGACTACCAGTGGTAAAGCAGTGGTTACAGGTGGGTTGGTTACAAATGCGGAGTCACGCATTCAGTGGTCCATGAGGCTGGATGGGTGTGATAAAAAGGGACTTGTAAGGAATAGTTTATTCTAACCCCAGCCTGCTATGCAGTCTCTACAGAATTCTGAGTACAGGATTAGGATTACATTTAGAAACAGTGAACCCCAGTTATCTGTGTGTATGGGCTGCAGGACTTCCATGAGGTCAAATATCATTAGTTGATGCCAAGTCTCTGGTTTGGAACTTCTAGTTCCAGCCATGTGATAGATCTGTAGCTCTAGTTTGGGTCAGGGTTAGGAAAACTGGGAAGCTATGTTATCAGTGGTTATTTAATGTAAGAAATGGGGTTGGTGTTTGCAGAGACCAAGTTCTGACACTGTGTCTTAGATTCAGTTCTGCTAAATAACTGTATAGAATTTGAAAGTTGGAAATAGGATAAAAAAACTCCAAACCATAGGAGGTAGGTGCTGTGGGGGGTGGATTGTTCCCCTCTGTGCCTTGTGCTATTGGACCTGAGTGAAAATCAGGAGACATGGATGATTGCCAATAATATTTCAGGAAAGAAAAAACGAGTTTACCATACAACCTTTCTTGCTCTGGTTTGTTACCTGTCATGAATTTCTCAGTCTCTAGTTAACAAGCTTGTTAATTGTTCCTGTGAAAATGGCTCGAATGCATTGCTATGGTCAAGAGGTTTACCTGAGGCAGCCACCTCTTTGAAAATGAACTACTGGATTTTCAAAGAGCCACCTGGTGTGAATGGAAGTTGTGCCACAGTCAGGGACAGACTGTTTGGCTCATTCGTGACAAAGAGCAATGTGAAGGCCTGCGATGAGTTGAAATGTTAAATTAAATGATTCTTCTGTAAAACCACCTGTGATACTTTTTACTGTTTCATTAAGAGGTCGGTGCTGAAAGCATATGAGGTCTTTGGAAGCAGTCAGCAGGCTTTAAAGCAACCCAAAATGCTGAAATGAGCTGGGGGAATGAAAAGCTAAACCAGCTATCAACGGCAAAACGCTACTCTTTGTCCTTATTTCCACTCTGATGTCATTCTTTCTGTCTTTCTGCTGTAAATGCATCAAAACTTCCTTGAAGTTCCACGTGCCAGGTCCACATGTAGTATTGCATCACCTTCGTGATCATCTTGACCCCCAGTTTCCATGGTGGCAATGCCTGCCCCTCCTTTGTACAGCCTGGTGTTTTATGGCGTGAGGCTGAGTAGGACTGGGAAAGGCAGACAGCCTTTGTTCTGAGAAGAATAAGTGGTGATGTTTATATGTTTATTCATAGTATCAGTTAATTACTACTGTTTCTATTTTTGGGGGGAGGGAGGTGTCATTTGTTTGGTTTTGGTTTTTCCTGTGAAAATGGAAAGTTTGGTCAATTTGTCATGGGAGAATAATCTGAATATCACTGTGTGAGATGTTTCATCCTGCATACAAGCACTCTATAAAGATTTGAGGCTTGCTTGACAAGAAGGGTGAAACCTATTTGCAGCTATGTAAAAATCTTCAATATTGAAATGAATGCACAGCATTGAGATTTAATAATAGAATGCATTTGTTGTATTTAAATACCGTGTAAAGTGTAGCTGTGTCAAATCACTTTGGAAATTACTGTCACATCAATAGTCCTTACTGCTGACATATTGCAGTACATTTATTTATCTAGTAGATGACATTCCACTTCTGAATTAACGAGAAGCAAATATGAACACCAATAGAATTTTTTAAAGAAGCATCAGCTGTTACAATTTCTCGTGCAGCCTTACAGTTCTTATTTTCTATGATTTTATGTTGAAAATCATGCAGATAAGGGTAATGTTAATACAGTTTGATGTAATGAGCCATAAACAGAAGAAAAAATTGACTTTTTATTTCCCCTATCTGAATCAGAGAACAACTTGCAGTGCCAGCAAATTTCTCTCATTCTTCCTTGTCTGAAAACCCTGGGATTCTTTGCTAAGAGAAATGTTCCTTCAATAAAAAAAAACCAAACCAAACAAACAAAAAAAAGCCCCCCAAGGACTCCATACTTTGAAGTATATGTACACACACACATACACACACAATATTCTTGCTTCTATCCTTTTTTTATTTTGTCAGACTGATTTCCTGTGTGAACTTCAGAAACACTAGTGCATGCAACACCCACAGAAACAAAATGCTTAAATAGCATTTTTCTGGGTGTTGCACGCACTAAAGATGTGTTGTAAGCAGCAGTGTTTTTCTTTTGTGACATAAATGTTAACTCATTCCTTCTTATTTTCAATACAGGTACTTCAAAAACTAGGAAAAGCAGATGAAACAAAAGATGAACAGTTTGAAGAATATGTTCAAAATTTCAAACGACAAGAGGTCAGTTATGTTTTCAGTTTGTTTAATTGTGTCTTAAGAAGAAAATGATGTATCTGAACTTGCTGATATTGAAGAAGTTGTTACAGGGTAGCAGGTAAAGAGATTATTTTCGGAGGGGCAGTATGATTTTGTTCAGCTATTTTAAAACTGAAATAACCGTTGGATTTGTGTACGCAGAAGGCTAAGAAATGCAGTTATAATAAGAGATGATACTGTAATCATGTATAACACCATCATGCTAGAATTGCTTGGGGTCAGCAGAGAAGACAGCATGTTTTCAACCATGCAATTGAGAACAGAACCAAACTCTAACTAAATACAACCTTTTAATTGCCTTCTTACAATGAAGAAATGATTTCCTTGGTTTCATTTTGTGTATTGCTTTCATTGGTGGTATGTAAAAATACCAGTTTTACATGAAGTGAATAGATGACTAGTTCAGGGTGCATTGTTTTGTTACAAACCTGTCAGTGCAGGGGCAACCCAGAGCTTTGGCGGCTTTGCTGTGAAGCACTACTAGGGAGCAGGGTTCAATTTCTCTTAATGTTGTAAATGCAACACATGAAAATTAAAGAACCCCAAACAGTTTATTATCTACTCCCAGTGCAATCCTGAACTCTAACCTCAAATTACTCCTTGCTTTGTTGGACAGACTTCTTGGCTCAAAGGTAATTAATTGTGATTAATTATATAGTAGCTTTCTACTACAAATTTATGCCTGCCATGAGCTGCAATAATGCCACCAAGAAAAATAGTCTTGTTGTGTAAGTATGATCTGAGGTATCTGTCATCTTTGTGAACTGTCATTTAGAGCTCATATAGAAAGGCACTGGAGGATGAGAGAACTACTCCCACACATTTTACACAATGTAAAATTGGCTCGTGTCAGTGTTTGCAATTTCTGCCCTGATTCAGTCCTTTCCATGTAAACACAAATCTGCATCCTGACTGCAGGGATAATAATGAACTCCTCGTTAGATTATGATCACTTAGCCTTTATTTTCTTTTCTCAATGTAGAAGGGAGAAAGGTTTCAGGAGCCACTGGTCTGTGTAGATCTTCACTCTTCCCTAAAGACAATGGTGAGAAGTAAAAGACACTGTTTCTATGAGGAAGGTGGTTCCTACCTCACATTTCTTGAGGTCAGGAAGATTAAATAGAATTTAATAGGATTTAATAGGTCTGAAGAAGAACTCAAAAGCTTTGAAACTTGCAGAGATGTTATATTTTCCCTTTTCTTCCACTCTCTTTCCCAAGTATGCTAGGTTATGAATTGAGCATTTCTTTCTTCTTGATTGTCCTTGTTTGCACAGCTAGTAACTATTTTACTAGAAATAAAGTGCATCTGTAAGGTTCTTACTGAGTGCAGAAGGACCAGCTGGAGCATCCCACCCCCTTGAAGAGACAGAATTTTGTGGGATGCTTTCTTTAGCTAAATATTCTGAGTCAAATTTAAAAAGAGAGATGAAAGAGGAAAAAAAATCTTTTTAAGTAAAATTATGTGTCGAGTGTTTCGGTTTTTGCTGTCCTTTACAAAGAATTTTCTGTAATGGTGATTCCAGCTGAAAGTCTTGCCAAGGGCTAAGGAGGATCTTGGCATGTCTTCCTTTTTATTTCCTCCTTCTTTGATATACAGCGCTCAGGAACTCTGCAGGAACTGCATGGTGCTAAATGCGAATGTGGATATGACTTTGGCCCGGGGAGAAAATGGGTAGGGATAAGTGAGTGTAGTGGGAACTACTACAACACTCTTTAGGGGCATATGTGAATTAGGTCCACTGGCACACCACACGTGAGAGACTGTATAGTTATTAAACTAATTGCATGTGCTTACTGTGCTCTGCCAGGCTCGCTATCAAAGAGTTCTGTTATTCTCAGTTCTTCAAGTTCAGGAAAAAATGCTGCAAAAGTCCTGTTTCTGCCCTGGTCACTAATAAGAAACATATAAATTGCTTAAATTTTTTTTGTGCTGTCCGTACTTCAATCTACAAATTACTAGCGATGCAAATACATGAACTGTTATGATGTGTGTCTCAATTATCACTCTTACTGTTTAATACCTTGCAGAACTGTCTTCTGTGACCTCAGGGAGCCATCTCTTCTTGATTTACATTCAGTCCTGCTTTTAAGATTATCTCTGCAACTCCAAAGGCTTTAGAAAAAGAAAAATTAAATTCTAGGTATTAAAGAATAAAAACATAAAGAACTGATCCTCATACTGAGGTCCACTGAATCGTTAACGTGGGCTATTCAGGTGGCTTGCAAGCAGAACCACCCCTGTTAGAGACTGTCCCATCTTTTACAGTTCCCTTCAGGATTATTTGTCTCCATAGCGGTTGCTGGCCTAAATGGGCCTCTGTATGGCAGAGGCAGTTTGAGAGAAGGTTCAAACTTTACTTTGTTTCTTGTCATCTCCTTCAGCAGTGATTTGGCTGCTTTCTGGTCGTCCC
The DNA here is from genome assembly GCA_033459285.1 of Clamator glandarius. Lineage (NCBI taxonomy): Eukaryota > Metazoa > Chordata > Aves > Cuculiformes > Cuculidae > Clamator > Clamator glandarius. The sequence continues at coordinate 1,121,641 of JAUNZM010000238.1, forward strand.
ATCTATGTACATTTGGGTTTGAGGAAGGCTATTGCTTCAGTTCTGTGTTGTCATATAAACTGTTTGTAGCAGCTGGTGTCATGTGGGCTCTGGGGATCCTGGTATATTGAAAGCTGTGAAAATGGTCTATTTTTCATGTTTCCCTACCTTATTGAGCCTGCAGCACTTGGAAAGTTAACTGGTCTGACGGATAGAATTATAATTTTATTAATACTCTCCAAAGATAATAAATGAGGACTCCCAGTTCAGCTCAGGGAAAGAAATAAGCATAATGCTTATTACCCAGGAAGAAGATAATTGAAAAATTGTAATCTTAACATGCTATTCCTTGCCTGAATAGCAGAGTGGATGGTGGTTATGTACCAAAGTCAGCAGAACGCTCTGTGTAAGGATATGTCCAGCAGACCTATCTGTCAGAAAAGCTCATTTAGGCTTTTTAGTGATCCGTTCCCATCTCTTTCTGAATACAGCTGCATAAGAGTCCCTTCTGGACTCAGCAACCCAGAGATGAATTACCCAGATGAATCACCATGGAGAAACTGAGTCATCCCATGTCTGTAGAGAACAGAGCACAGTGGATTTGCAGAGCCTCAGGACTTTCCCTATCAGAAGCAATAAGCTGCTGCAGCTGAAACCATGGGAAAAATGTTTTGATTTTTAACAGTGAATACAGCTGTTATTCACCTTCCGCTTACATTCTAAACTGGAAATTGGCACTCTAAGTCAGAGTTTGTGGAACAAACAAAACATATATAACCTCATAGATGACACAGTTTTTCAGTGTATTGCAAGATATTTCTTGAGGCTTAAACATTTCTTTTTGCACAGTTAATTGTGGATGTTCTTAGCCTCCTAAATTGATCCTGACTTTCAGAGAAAGGGGGAAAAAACCCAATACCTGCGTATTTCTGTCAGCTGTGAAAAGGTTATCAAGTCCATCAGGGTTTTACCTGAAATTTCATCTCTATTCTGTTGTTCAAGCAACAGTATTTTACACTTTCTTTTTTTTTTTTTTGACACGAGGTAAAATAGCAATTCCCTTATCCCCAAGTACATTCAAGTACATTTTAATGACTCACTGTGCTTTCTTCATTTTTGTAAGAGATCAATATTCTGTTTCATGTCTGTGCATATTTACTTCTTGTTATTTTTCTATATGTAGTTATAAGATGTATTTTATTTTGAAAACTACAATTTAAATATATTTTAGTGCTTAAAACCATTGTACATTGTAGATATACACACAGAGATATATCACTTGCTACTACAAAAGCAACTGCTTGCGACATCAGAATGAAGTAGAGCGTCAGTTGCTTTCATTTACAGAATTAGGTGAAAATAAAGAGCCTTTTTTGCTGTTGCTGAGTGAGCAGAACCTGCTTCTGTGGACTGCTTTACTTAAGCTGTGGTTCACAGTAAGTACTGCTTCTCAGGTGTAGCTGTTAGGGGTCCTGAAAACGCTTAGCCTGGACAGACCTTCATTTCAGGCAAACATGCTTAGCTGCCTTGCAGCTGTGGTGTGAAATGCACTTGAGGTTGTACTGCAGGACAATTAACATTCATTGAATTGCTCATTTTGCATTAGATGTGCCACTGATTTCTTACAATTCATGAATGACCTAAGTCACCAGAGATGATATTCACCACCTACACATAGGCACCATATGGGGCTTGCAGTGTCGTGTGTGGCCCTCTGTGGCCTCACCAAATAGAGGCACATTGCTCTGCCTACACTCCTGTGTCACACCTGCTAGCTCCATGGTCCTCCTGAGTACATCATAGCATCTCCAATGGCAACAGACACATGTTTTGGCAGCTGAAACCTGACCCTGGGGAGTCATCTAGTTCCAGATTGGAACACCTGCATGTGTGCGTCCGTGTCTGAGTCTTTCCAGATCCTTGTGCTGAACTGGGCAGTGTGATCCGGAGGGTAAGACAGAAACCTGTCAGTCACCTGCAGGCTTCTATGAGGGCCTTAATAGCTCTGATCAGCCCCACCTGTGACCCCTAACCCTGCACATGGACCAAGGAGTCACATTTCATCTCAGCCTTGGGCACACAGTCCCTCACTGAGTCATGTCTTGCACATACATGCAGGTTCGTGTGTCTAGGGGATCCATGCTTCAACTATACCTCATGCTGCTCCCATCTGGATCTCCCACCCAGATCCTGGACCTGGTTCAAATCCTTACCGTGTTGCAGCATGTCAGTGAAGCCTCTTACCAGCTCCTGGCTCTGCCCACCTGGGCCAAACCCCATAGGGCATCACCCATCAGTGAGGCCATGGTCTGTGCTAGGGCCAGTCCCACCAACCAAGTGGAGCAGCTGCTGTTAGAGTTGTGAATCAGTTGCCTAAGTGTTGGCATCTGTTGCCACTTTTGAGGCCCTAGCGAGTCTTTCCTGGCTTCTAAATGCTATTCTGCAAAACTGGCAGGTCTCATAGGACTGGTTGTGTTTGCTGCTTGTGAGTGTCTTGCAGGGTATTACAAAAGACACTAGAGAGCTATGCTGGGTGAATGGGTTTGGCTTTAGAAGATTTTTAAATGCCCTCCTGACTCCACATGTTGCACTTCAGAGATTTGCATTGGCTCTCAGGTGAGGAGAGGCACCCAGCCTATGTAGACAGTCATAGATGTCTTAATATGGAGTTCAGTGAAAGACATAATGAAGAAAGGGAGCTTAATATGTGTTGTAATCCCATGAAATTCTATCTGTGTTCTGTAACACCTTCTTTTCTCGGGGAATTATTCAATATCCCATATAGCTATCTGAGTATCTTGAAACATTCCTTATGTCCTCCCCTTAGACCTCTCATTTTACTTAGCTCATGCATGGGCTTGATATGTAGAAAAGAATCCAAGCAAAAACCAAAAAATGCAAGCTTTAAAATTATTCCAACAGGGTGACAGTATTTCCCATTAGTTGATACTCAGATTTCCTTGGTTGTCTGTGGAATCCCATTCTAAATTGCAGGGGATTCTTGATATTTGTGCAGCTGCAACATATCGTTGGTTCAATACAATACAGTCTGTAGGAGACTCTGTTGCTAAACAAAGGTGATGCCAAGTGCTGTCCCCAGAAGATGCTCTTAAGTAAGCTGGCCATACGAAAATATAATCTAAATTAGAGTGAGGGAGGGTTGGTTTGCTTTTTTGTGGGCCAAAAAGTGTTTACAAAATGCATTCAAAGGGATTGGATCTGACAGGCATCTTTTCAGGGGCTGTTCTAAAGCCTCCTTCAGATACTGAAAGACCACTAAGCCAAATACAAGCAATACAACGTGCAAAGTATTTTGTGAGCTATGGGAGGAGTTTCTCTGCTGTTTACCACTGCATCCTGACATGTATGTTTCATAATTATCTTACGTCTGAGAGACCATTTTTTCCCAAGGCAAGAAGAAGCAGTGTACCGTTACATTTCAGCTGAACCTCATGAATTTCCAGTCAGGCAGGATACCCAGGAAGGTGAGGCCTTGTGTTTTATGCTACAAAATTATCTTTGCAGGAGCAGCCCATATCCATTCCAACTAATTCTTCCTTTTGAATCTGTCTGTTGATTCCTCCAGATCTAAAGACTACACCATTGTCACACTGGGCTGATTTTGATTGTCCCTTGGGTATAAACTATTATGCAGCTTTAGTAACTGTGCTAATTGTTTTCCCCCAGGCAGTGCAGTTGAGTGATCAAATTATTTCTGGCTATTTTTAAAGCAGATTGGTGTATGTTTCTCCAGGAGCCCTTTGGGATAACTGACCCTGGGATAACACAGCTCCTGGATTTAAATGTGATACAGTTCACAAAATACAGCTCTGGACAGTTTTCTATGAGACCTGTTAATATTTAGCTTGTTTAAGAATATAGTTGAGGATATGCAGCTACAGTCATAAGCTGAAGCCAAGTACATGTTCAGAAAGTCTAGCTCAACGTTTAGTTTGTAGTCTACTTTTAGCCATAGACTTGTAGACACTACACTCACTGTCTTTGCCCGCCCACCACAAATTTTTATTAAAATGATTAGTCTGGGCCCTACTTCGAGGACTTGAGTATGCTTGTAGGAAGATGTAATAGGTAGAAAGATAGGATCTTAGCTTGGGGAGCGAGAGGTTTAATTGTGAGGCAAGACGGTTTGAATTTCATTTAAGGAGGGTGCTAAATATTTCCTGTTCAATCCTCATCTGAAACACAGATCATTAGTCCAGTGAAAGGATTAGTTAGCACCACTGCTGGCACAGATCTTTCTCTACTGGGAATGACTACTAACAGAGGTAGAGCTCACTGGTTCTTACCTTTAGAGTTCATATTTTTTTGGATTAGTCCAAATTGAGGAGCCTGTTTGATTGATGCAGTTTACTTCAATCCATCATGTTACTTAATTACTAGAACGATGAAAAAAATCATTCTTGAGTCTTCTCTGTGGCTGGACCACAAATTTGGTGCTGTCCTGGTGGTTACTAGAATGCTCAAAACCTCTGTTTCCATAGAAATTTGCAAACCAAACATTTTTCAAGTAAGGCACTATTTAAATAATTCAAACCCCTGGTTTCTTACATCTTGTAGAAAAAGAAAAGAAATATATTTCTTCAAGAAAGTTTCCAAAATTTCAGAGACAGTTCTAGAAACTATAATATAAGGAGACTGAGAAATGATACAACAAGGTACTCTGGTGCACATGTATTATTTCATACTGAATTGTGGATTTGGCCCAATAACCTTTTATTAAGCTTCATGTAATGCAGTAGTCCTTTGCATCCATACTTCTGAGTTCCCTAAAAGACCTACCAGTAAATACTACCTAAAGTATTTGCAAACAGAGACACAGTCTTGCTTTGCACTATGGCTGATAACTGCATGTTACAGAAGAGATTGTCTTCCAGCTGATGCAGAAAATGTTTTCCTTTGAACTATTCCCCTGATGTCTTAGCGATGGAATGACAAATTTCCAGTATTGGACTTAGAGATGCATTGATAATTACTTGGTTTGTATTTCTAATGGGGCAAGTTACAAATTAGCCTATGCTCCAGGTTCAGCCTTGACAGTGCTCTTGACTCTCTAAAGTGGAGTCATTTATTTGGGTTTGGTATTAAGTACATGCTGTGCTGACCTTTCCTGTAGAGATGTATTGTGTTTATATCCTGTATGTGACATGATAGAAGAATCAAACTCTTCTGTTCTGCCTGGAAAACTGTGAATAAATGATGCCTGGTAAACAGGTCATCCTATTCCAGCTTTCATAGAGGCAAGGTGGCCTGTAAAGACTGAGCGGAAGGAACAATTTTTCTAACACATCAGGAAGCAAAAGCTGGTAAGATACAAACTATGTGTTTTATAAGTTTAGTCATTAAGGTTTTGTAAGTGTCATCAGTCTTACAGCCAGCAGTGTCATGGCTTTCTTTGTCTTAATTCCAGTGCTAAGAGGTGTTTAATTACTATTCCTTGAAAAGAAAACCAAAACCAAACACGAACAAGTATCAGTAGTACTGAAGAGGCTTAATGCTGCTATAGAGGTGTGTAGGACCTGTACCTATAGATGACAAGATCCTGAAATACTGAGACTTCTTATTCTGCTGGATACACACGTCTTTACTGACTCCATCATATTGACCATGTAATAAGACCAGAAATTAGAAAAAGGGATTTGATGCGATGCTGGCTGTGTGCTACCATCTTCAGAGTAACAAGCTGTTGTTTGGGACATCACTGTGGAGGGCTGTGTTGGTTTTCCTAAAGAGATATGTTGGTTTGGGTTATTAGCATGTCTCCCTTGCTCTTATGTACAGTTTAACAAGATTGCCTGACAGATTTTTTGGTAATTTGTGAGTTGAGTTTGAGCGGGTGAGCTAAGAACACTGATTTCTGATGCAGGACTCCAGTGAGAACATACCTGCTATTATCCAACAATCTGATTGTGAGAAGTTTGCTATTAAGTATGCTATTGAGATTTTTCTCTGGAGTTCTCTTGCATGTTATGAAGCTTACTCATTCTGCTGTCTCATGTAGAACAAATAAAAGAAATTAAGAAATTTTAGAGGATCGGCGCTGTCTTGGGAAATCTCATTTCAGAGGAGCACATCATCTGCAAAATGACACCTACTTTTCATTCTCCTTCAAGAAATTGCATCTCAATTAACAAGATTGATGGCCTTAATGAAGGTACTTAGAGAAGTGGTTTCAGAGCCACCAGATGCTTTCATCTGATGGACCAGAAAAGAGGAAGTATCAGTAAACGTTGAGAAGAAGCAATATTAAATATGTTAAACTTTTTAAAGCAGTGTTTTTTGAAAAACAGTATTTTTTAAAAACCTTTATGTCACAGTTTGCAAGATGTGTGGAGAAGTGATGCAGTATTTTCATCTTGTGACTATTAATCAGTCTTTTAAGTGGTAAAAGTATATCTCTCTTCACTAATGGTGAATTTACTGTAGCAAAATGTGTAGACCTGGAGCACATTTTGCAGAATTCACAGAGGTGAGACTTTCTATGCAAATTTTTTGTTCTCGTATTTTATAGAAAGGTCTAATTCTGTTGCCATTGAAACTGAGAGATTTTCTCAAATTCAGTGGGAACTGGCCCTTGCCCATTGATGATTTAATATTACGTGTCATACAACATTTCCTAATGAGGGAAAAATCATATGGATATATGCTGCTTAGATGTTTCAGTGGCTTGTGACCTGATAATAACCTAGACTGAGGGAGATGCATGTTAAAATTATTCTTTTGAATGAATTGTCAGAATTCATAACAGCACATATGGCAAAATATTTACGTCCTATTTTACTGCTTCAGTCTTTTCTTATATGTTTTCCTGAGCAGTAGTTGGTCATGATGGATGATGCTGACCGACCACAATGAATCTCATAGCAGTTTAGGGTACCAGTCATAAAACTGCACAGCAGTGCAGTTATGAACATAGTGTTTGAGCAATACATGTTCCTGACATGCATCTTGTGTCATGCTAGTTAGTCCTAGTGATAAAACAGTACATGTATCAGTAAATATTAACCCTTTACTGGACATGAGGACAGTTGATAAGGTTCTGAGCCTTTCACCTGCAGTTGCTGCTCCTGAAACATCAGAAATTCTCTAATAACCAAAAGCTGTTATTGTATGGGTGCCTGTTCAGCTGGACCATGATGAAGAACCAAGTTGCTGTATCTCCTTTCCTTTTTCACCACAAGAGCTTAGGCCATAGAAGATATGAATTGGAAAGATAATTTCTATACCTCCATGTGACTTCTCAGAGTACCAGCATCACTACTCTTTCTGCCACATATTTACAAATACTCCTCTTCAGATCCAAGAGCAAGAAGTTCTTCCCCCAGGTTCAACCTCCTTTCCTCTGTGGCAGTGTTGTTCTGTTAATGCTTTGCTCCGTGGAAAGCAGGCAAATCTGTCATCTCTCTGCTTCCCATTCTAGCATGGAAAGAAGTATAAAAAGTCAGCTTTTTAAGTGTTTAGAATACTACCGTGTTATGGAGGTAATAAAATGTGTTGTTATGATGCATTAGAGTAGTACTTCTAGCTAAACAGTATTAAGATGTACGCTCATATATTCTCTTAAGGGACACAACATCAAGCTACTACTACCTTCAGAATTTTCTATAGTGTTGTAAACAATTATGCCTGAGTTTTAATCCACATATTACTCAACCTGTGCCTTTTTGATATGCAGCTTTGATCACAAAGCAAGAGAAGATTTTGCCTTTCCTTTGAGCATTGAATATCTGGCATTGGATGTTCAGTATTTGGTTTTAATGTGGCTGCAGGTAGATGAATTCTAAGCCCTAGTTAGTCCCTTTCAACCTGAATTTCTTATGATCCTCTGTGTCTGAATGCTCTTAGCATCACTGTTGCTGATGGCAAATCCTTTAGTAATATCAGAAGTCCTTTGACTTAAGTGGAGTTATAACAGCTTATGCCAGTTGATACTCTGGCTTCCACAGTATTCACACATGCACCCATTTGGGTTCTGACTTTCAGACAAGAAAATACAAGAGAAGCTCCAAAGCAGTCAGTCATATTTTGCAGCTGATTTTTCCATATGGTGTAGCTATATGTGAGAAAATGTGTCTGCAAGCTGATATTTCTGTGGTTTCCAACTGCTTAAATAAATAATTTGAAGGATATAAAGAAATTATAAATGTAGAGTGTTTCCAAAGTCTTCAGACTATGGAAGGTGCCCTGGACAGCAGTTTTTTAGCAATGAAGTATGTGCCATAGTGTAGCACAGATTTTATTGCAAATCCTAGGAGCTGTGAATTCCAGCTTGTGATACAGTCAGAGATAAAGTAAAGCAGCCCATTTTTGTTTTGTATGTTCTGAGTTTTTCAAAGGCTGTTTATATAAGATAAAAAAAAGATCATTTTGGTGTATTTACCAAAGGAACAGTTGTGAGATCTTACAGCAGACTACAAGATGCGCTAGCCTAGCTAAACAAAATAACTCATAGTATTGTTTTATAGTAATTATTTGCCTGCAAAATATTATAATGTTAAAATACTTACAAAAGGTAAGCCATTTGTGTAAGGGCATGTATTTTCTGCAAGTTTAGACTAACCTATTTTGAGTGGTCTCCAGTGGAGGTTCACCATTCTTTATCATACTTCATTGTGTTTCAGGTTAGGACATTGGCCAGCCTGATTTGAACTGGGCCTTGGCTGTAAAATATACCTGTACCTCTGTGCAGATAACTGATTAAATAAACCCAGAATTTGTGTCCTAGCACACTATGCATAGCAGCTAGGCCAGGCCATTCTGTATGAATGTATGCATGAATGTATATATGGACATAGCATGTGATGCCATTCATCAGATTGTCCTAAAATTGCTTGTTGTTGTTGTGTGACATACTGTGTGCATATTTTGAGACATAAACTATAACTGAAACATCTTCTAACTTTCTTGCTTCTTTTTGTTTTTTCTTTTACCAGGCAGAGGGTTCCAGGCTCCAGAGAGAACTGAAAGGATATTTAGCAGCCATTAAAGGTTAATTTTAACTTTTATGTCATGTTTTCATAAAGCAATCTTTTTTTTTAAAAATTGACACAAGTAGGCTTATTTAAGGTATACAAACACAAATACAAGGAATACTGCTTTTGCAATTAGCAGTCCGCATTTCTGCTTTGGATGTGTCCCTTTAGCCTGCTGCTAGGGATTCTGCACCCTCAATGTCAACTCACGTGTGTACAGTCTTGCATGCGTAGCTCGTCTGTGGCAGTCCTTTGTGTGCAGGACTGCTGCCCAGATTCTCACGCTGCATGCATCTTGAACATCCACAAAATCTACACAACTTGTTACTTGTCTTTGCAAATGCAAGAATACGAAATACGTCATGCAAGGCAACAGTTAGCTTATCTCCACAACTGTAACATTTCCAGGTGTTACTGGTTGGCTGATGGTCTCCCTCCAAAGACATGCTTCCTGAGATGATGCGTTTTCTCATGCTTAATGCATTTTTTAAAACGTTTAAAGATCAAACATGATCTCTTTCACTACTACATTGACAATTCAAGCATAAGAAGCTGACCGATTGGCATTTAAATATCAGAGATTAAGTAAACAGCTATTTAAATCCTACTGGACATTTGTTAATCCAGCACACTCAACATAGGACTATGTGCAAAACGTTTTTCTCATGCTGCCTTTCTTTGGAGGAGTTGGAGGGCAGGTGCTAAAAGGGAGGAGATAAGAATTGGTGACTGACGGAAAGACAGTAACTGTTTCTTAAGATAAAAAAAATCATACATGTGATACATCTATATATGTGTGTATATACGTGTGTGTATTTTAACTTGACTCCAGTCTAGTAGGGAATATGTTAAAAATTAGTATTAGCATCTCTGGGAATCACTATGTCATAATAAAGCTTCAGCAGCTGTTGACAGACAAGAAAGCAAGCTCTTTTTGATGGGACTTGTAAAATAGGAAGCAAAGCAGAGATTTAATGTTTTTGACTGTATATTCATTTGCTGGAAGAGCTGGGCAAGGAGAATCCTGTACCTGACAAAAGATATTTTGCCTTGTAGGGATTTGGACAATGTCTTCTGTTCTTTGAGAAAATCTCAGACATTTTGGGGGCCCCACTGGATGTTGATTTTACTTCCCTATTTTTCAGTCATCCCTTCCTCACACCCATTATCATATGGATACTCAGAAACAACGTGATGAGATTGTTTCTTGGCCAGATGGCTTTTCTGTCACGCAGGCTGACTATTCACATGCTGCTTTGTTTTCTGTATTGGTGACAACAATCCTTCTCTCCATGTTTTATTTTCTTTCTCTCACTCACTTTCTCTTCTTATCCTAATCCTCTGTGCATTCGTGGTCCTTTTGCTAGTTTCTTCTTTAATGGGCTACTCTTGGCACTGAGTTTTATTTTGAACTTGGTGTGAAATTTTTCATTGCAAGTTTTGCCCCTTTTGCAATGCTTTTCTATCCAGCATCTTTCTGTTGCTGTAGCCTTTAAGTCCATATTTGAAAACAGTTTGGACTGACTTTCTCACTTGAATGGAAAGTGTTTGCCAGTACCTAAGTATTTTCATGACTTAAAAAAGACCCAGTGGTAAGTAGCTCACAAGAGCCCTAAAAATGTTATTCTTCAAAGCCAACGTGCCACCTGTGGGCAACCTTGGCACACGTGTTGGCACACACCTTCTTGCTGCAGAGTGAGAGGATAGCCCAAAGCAGGAGTCCACACTACGCAAGCTTTAACTGTGGCTCCCCCAAAGCTGACTAGCTTAGCAATGAGAAAGACCTTTCCAAATTTTGGATGGCAGAAGCAGATCCAGCAATAGCTAGTTGCTTTGTTGCTATTCTTTGAAAGACTGTCATCATCAAAAGATTTTGGGGTGGCTGTGCACAAAAGCATGGGAACCCCCATATTTAGGCACTGGAGTTGAATTTCTGCACCAAGGACATCTGAGCCTTGGAAAGACACTCTCTCATCACATGACATTGTTGTACTCTTATAGGTATGAGAAAAGCTGTTAATTTTAAAGAGTTTCAGGAATTGGCAAGATAGCTAACTGCAACAAAATAATACTATGAAACTGGTATGTTGTAAACTCCAGTAATAAGATTGATTTTGCTGCATGACTTTTGAGTGACTGGATACTGGAAGTTGTATAGTGCAAGATCCAGGCATGATTTAAGTAAGGAATAGTCAACTGAGACTTCTTCTAACCCTCAGTTCCTTCGTTTTAATAAATATACTTGATAGTTTGTGCCTTATTATCATACATTCTTAAAAGAAATTTTGCTGTATTCAGGCTTCTTCTCTCATTCACAAGTGTTCTTAGTCTAGGCAGGATCTTGATCTTTACTGCTGGTTATTCAGGGACTCAGAATTGCCACGTCATAAAGCTATTGAACTTGTGAATCGCTTGTATGTGCTTTTTTATTTCATCAGCATGATGGTTTAACATGCTATGTATCAGTGGTGTTTGTACTGACGAGACTGTGTACTATCTCCTGTAGCTATAGTCTTCTCATCCCTCAGTCTTCTGTTTCTTCCAGTCTCCTTGGCAACATGTATCTGGGTTCTCTATTTCGTAATTTCTTTTTTTAAGCTTTTGAGAGCTGTTGATGACTTGAACGGTTTTATGGGCCAGTTGTTAAAGAAACCCTAAATCAGCCTCCCATTTTCTACCCTGAGCTCTTTGCAAGTACCAGCGTAGATGGAGAGACATAAACCAGGATCTGCATGTAGGTAGCAGCATGGCCGAGGTAAAAAGGAATCCTGCATCATGAAAAAGAAGCACAATACTTTTAAAGTGGCTTAATCTAGTGAGGAATAATAACCAGTCTACAGGAATGGGAAAGGGGAGATTTCAGAGTTCTGCAAGCAGTTTTGCTGTCTGGCCATCATGTTTTCCAGACACAGATCTTAAAATCAGTTGTGTAAATTCTTAGAAGTGATAAAACTATTCATGATCTTTCTGAAAAATTTAATAATGAATTATGAAATTATTTAATTGTTCCAGTGGAAAATCTAATGGGTTACTAGCAGTAACAGATACAACCCCTGTGGCAAGAGAGGTCATTTCCCTGGAGGACCACATATGTAACTCTCTTCCTCACTCAAATAATTAAATATTATGAGCCAGCCTCACTCTATCAGGAAAATTTCCATCAGGAATTTTGTGCATGATTCAGGCTAGATTGCCCTGCTCAGGAGTGAAAAAAACCCACAGTATATGGGTCTTAAGGCCAACATGGAGTCCCAGGCCAGTCTCAGTCTCCATGAGAGCTTGACTACACTGGAATTGTGATGGCAAAGAGTCATTTACCTTTGAGATCTCTAATGTGCCTAATGGGAATGTCTCTGCACCACCTCTCCCAGATCCTTACGACGTGGAGGCCCCTAGAGTCCTTTGGGGTTCCAGGGACAGGGGCGCTTTCCCATAGGAAGAGCCTCAGACTTCAGTAGTTAGATTATTCAACATCATTCTTCTAAGCAGTTCAGTTATTTTGGCATTTGTAGTTATTAAATAAGTGACCCAGTTACCAAGAAGAAGTGGTACTAAATGAAACAATTGATATTAAATATAATTTTTTCACTGTTCATCAGCAGTGGAATTTCCTTTCACTGTTCTTAGTGCTGTAATGACTTTAAATAATTTCTCTTTCTCAGCGATAGCAGTTAAAAACAGCAGAGACAGCCTGCAGTCTATGGCTGAGACTAATCTTCTTAACTTTAGTGCTGAATAATGCATAAAACGTATTAGTGCATAAGAACTAATTTTATGTGAAAAACATCTATATAAAAAAATCTTTGGATGTTGTAATTTTATGTCTGCAGGCATGAAAAAGAATAGGAAGCCACAGGATTGGTATTTACCTATGCACTCATCTGAGGTGTTGCAGTAAATCTGGTATAAATGCAGTGGGAGGCAATGGATGCAATAGGATGGATGATCTCTGCCTGTAGAAATTTCAGACTGAAGCCCCTGACTGAAGAAGCCAAGCAGTGTAATATCCACTCTCCTCATGCTGCAGCTGGATTCGGTCGATGTTTTTTACAGGAACGTGGTAGACTGGAGGACTACCAGATTCTCAGAACTTAAAAAAGTCCAAAAATGAGTGCAACTTTAATATGACTCAAGTGTGGGATATTAAGTGTCTTTCACTTATTCTCTTAAGCAGATATATACCTGAATCCTGCTGTACTTAAAAAAGAATGTCTGCATAAGAAAAGGTGCTCTACCCAAGCCTGATCTGTGACTGAGCTGAGTACAAGCTGCAGGAGGGATTAGCAGGCAACTGTGCCAGCCTGCCTGCCATAGTAGTGTACATGGCGGGTTTAGCACACAGCATGTTTAAGGGCAGAAGTTCAGGTATCAGAAAGGATCAAGCCTGAGCAGAAATGAGCAAACCTTTCTGTTTCTTGTGCTCACTCTGAGTGGACAGAAGCAGCCTTCTTAAGCATGGCAATACATAGCTGGTTTTGCCTCACCTCCAGAGTTGATTAATTTGCAGTGGCATTAGAGAGTCCTGCCATGAAAAATATGTGAAGATCATCTGTATTTTACTCTAATCTGGCATATTCTAGGGAAAAAAAAAAAAAAGTGCTCTTTTACTCAGGATCCCTTTCTTATCTGGTGATACACCACCCTAAGCATTAACCATGAAGGAGAAAAGAAGGAAACGTGTCTTAAGTTCTTATGCTATACCAATTCTCTGAGCTGAGCTCTGTTATTAAAAAGTACCTCCAAGACAGTCCCTGAAGAGATCAAATACTCTGTTTTGGCTCAGCACCTTTTGATTTAAGGGTGAAAGATTGTACCCTCCAGACACCAGGGTTTCCTTTGTACATGTTCTTCCCCTTTCCCATGCCATTTTCTCCCGTGAATCCAAGTTCTGAGAACAGACGTGCTCTCAAATATTTTGGTATCTTTTTTTCTATCCTACCCATTCCATAGATTACCATTTTTATATTAGGAAATGTGCATTACTGCATTTATTTTCCTGTCATATGTTTTTTTCAGAGTGTATTTTGGAGCACATGATAGAATAGGTACTGACAATGTCAAGTCTACAGTTTTAGATATTCAAGTTCCAAATTAATTCTTCTCTTCCACTCCTGAACACTGCTTTGTGCAGAAAACAGAAATATTAATGTTATTCCTAAACTTTGCCTCTGAGCCATTGAAACTGAAGATCAGATTAGAGATATTTTCAGATATGCTGCAGCAAAAAGACTTTGGCTGAAAAAAAAATGGGTTTTTTTAAAAAAAAAACCTTGGTGCTAGGTAAAACAATAGCTACGTTCAGATTTTGCAAATAAAGTTGTAATTTTGAAGTAAAGTTATCGTTTTAGAATTACTGATTCTGAACAAACTCTTAGCACATCAGGTAAGATCAGTTTGTTTCACTGGATTCAGAACTGCATTCAGCATCTTATGTATTGAAGCTCCCTCAAAAAGAAAAGGTAAACCCCAATGCCTTCAATTGAGGGTGGTAATTTATTCACTGGGGTCAAAGTGATCTCACTGATGAGAGATTTAGGCTCTTTCTCATAATACCACTGAAACTACTTTATATTTAAGCAAGTTTTTCTGTGTTATTACAGAGGGATACTATCATTAGTCCCTGTTCTTGTTTCAACTGTGGTAGCAAGAGCTCCAAAGGTGACTGATGTAGTTTGGCTTAGCACACTTCTCCGTAGACGCCACTCCACTGCAAGTCTAAATAAGTACTGGGCTCCACATACTTCTAAACCTACTGGGTAGCATATGAGATAATCATTCTTGGTAAAAACAGATCCATTACAGCACTCTCCTCATGTTCAGTTTTGGGCCCCTCACTATAAGAAAGACATTGAGGTCCTGGAGTGTGTCCAGAGAAGAGCAACCAAACTGGTGAAAGGGCTGGAGAATAAGTATTATGAGGAGCAGCTGAGGGAACTGAGTTTGTTTATCCTGGAGAAGAGGAGGCTGAGGGGAGACCTTATTGCTCTTTACAGCTACTTAAAAGGAGGCTGCAGAGAGGTGGGTGTCGATCTCTTCTCCAAAGTGACACGTGACAGGACAAGAGGGAGTGGCATCAAGCTATGTAAGGGGAAGTTTGGATATTAGGAAAAATTTCTTCACAGAAAGGCTTATCAAGCACTGGAACAGGCTGTCCAGGGAAGTGGTTGAGTCACCATCCTTGGAAGTGTTTAAAAGGCAGGTAGATGAGGTGCTTGGGGGACATGGTTTAGTAGTGGACAGGTACAATTGGCATTGATGATCTCAAAGGTCTTTTCTAACCTAATGGTTCTATGATTCTGTGATTCTATGATCTCTTTTCCCTACACACTGTCTCAGCTCTTGCCAGTCCTTTGATTCATTATGAAAATATCTTTAGGTCACGTTCATTATTGTGGGCACAAGAATAACAGGTGGTTCAATTACACTCACATCACAGAATCACAGAATAACCAGGTTGGAAGAGACCCACTGGATCGTCGAGTCCAACCATTCCCACCAATCCCTAAATCATGCTCCTAAGTACCTCATCCACCCTAACCTTAAACACCCCCAGGGACGGTGACTCAACCACCTCCCTGGGCAGACAGTTCCAATGCCTAACCACCCTCTCCGTGAAGAATTTATTCCTTATCTCAAGCCTAAATCTCCCCTGGCGGAGCTTGAGGCCATTCCCTCTCGTCCTGTCCCCTGTCACTTGGGAGAAGAGGCCAGCTCCCTCCTCTCCACAACCTCCCTTCAGGTAGTTGTAGAGAGTAATAAGGTCTCCCCTCAGCCTCCTCTTCTCCAGGCTAAACAACCCCAGCTCTCTCAGCCACTCCTCATAAGACTTGTTCTCCAGCCCCTTCACCAGCTTCGTTGCTCTTCTCTGGACTCGCTCCAGAGCCACAACATCCTTCTTGTGGTGAGGGGCCCAGAACTGAACACAGTACTCGAGGTGCGGTCTCACCAGTGCCGAGTACAGAGGGAGAATAACCTCCCTGGACCTGCTGGTCACGCCGTTTCTGATCCAAGCCAAGATGCCATTGGCCTTCTTGGCCACCTGGGCACACTGCTGGCTCATGTTCAGTCAACTGTCAACCAACAACCCCAGGTCCTTCTCCTCCTGGCAGCTTTCCAGCCAGGCTTCTCCTAATCTGTACCTCTGCTTAGGGTTGTTGTGCCCCAAGTGCAGGACCCGGCATTTGGCCTTGTTAAACCTCATGCCGTTGGTCTCAGTCCAGCCTGTTCAGGTCCCTTTGCAGAGACTCCCTACCCTCCAGCAGATCCACACTTCCACCCAGCTTGGTGTCATCTGCAAACTTGCTAAGGGAGGACTCAATGCCTTCATCCAGGTCGTTGATAAAGACATTAAACAGGACTGGACCCAGGACTGAGCCCTGGGGAACCCCACTTGTAACTGGCCTCCAGCTGGATTTAACTCCGTTTACCACCACCCTTTGGGCCCGGTCATTCCACTAGTTTTTCACCCAGGAGAGTGTGCACCCGTCCAGGCCAGAGGCCGACAGTTTCCGAAGCAGAATGCTATGAGAAACTGTGTCAAAGGCTTTACTAAAGTCCAGGAAGACCACATCCACAGCCTTTCCCTCGTCCAAGAGTTTAGTCACTCGGTCATAGAAGGTGATCAGATTACTCTGGCAAGACCTGCCTTTCATGAACCCTTGTTGACTGGGCCTGATCACCCGGTTCTCTTGCAAGTGCTTCATGATCGCACTCAAGATCACCCGCTCCATGACTTTCCCCGGTACCGAGGTCAGGCTGACAGGCCTGTAGTTCCCCGGATCCTCCCTGCGCCCCTTCTTATAGATGGGCACGACATCAGCCAGCCTCCAGTTCAGTGGAACCTCCCCAGTCATCCAGGACTGTTGGAAGATGATGGAAAGGGGTTTGGCCAGCACATCCGCCAGTTCCCTCAAAACTCTTGGGTGGACTCCATCCAGCCCCATAGACTTGTGGGCATCTAGCTGGGCAAGCAAGTCTCTAACCACCTCCTCTTGGACCTTGGGAATCTCATACTTCTCATCCAACCCTTGGGGTTGTGCACAGAGGGAACAATTTTCCTTACTGTTAAAGACTGAGGCAAAGTAGGCATTGAGTACTTCAGCCTTACATATGAAAGCATCCTGAGACTTAAATATCTTCGAATAGAAGGAAACAGATGTCCTGAGACATGTTCTATCTGTGTGTGGCCTCCTCCATTTTGGGGAGCAATTGTGTTTAGCACAGACCTCTTATAGCTTTTCTTTTAAGTCCATTTTTATAGCAAGCAATTCCCATATATCTCTTTCATTTTGACCTTGCCACCATGGGCATGTCTTCTCTTTCTGACAGACTGGCATGGTACTGATTCCAAACAACGTAGGAAGCCTTTCTCTAGGGTTTAATTGCTGAGAATAACCAAAGGCAGACCACTATTTGATTTTCTTTTCAGTAACAGTCTTTCAATTGGGTATTACATGGGCATGACTACCTTCTGAGTTGTTACTCATGTTCAGAAATGTTTAGTTCTGAGTAGAAAATGGAACTCGTGTAGGAACTCTTTTTCTGCATCCTTTGTGAGAGGTGTTTCTCATTAACCTAGGGGAATTGGGTGACTATAAAGATTTTGTTTCAGGTCTTGAAAACAAAATTCTAAATGTGACGTTGGGAATGGTACAATGAGTACATGTGGGTCAAAATAAAGGTATTTATTTACAAGAGGTTTCTTGTAGTTTGCAGTTGTATGCTCCTCCTTCTGTCTAATTACAGGAATGCAAGATGCCTCAAAGAAGCTTACAGAGTCTCTTCATGAAGTATATGAGCCAGATTGGTACGGGCGAGAAGATGTGAAAATGATTGGAGAGGTAAGATATGTGAAAAGAGGAAAAGAAGTGTTATGGCACTAAACAGGGTATTGGATGGGACACTGACAAGAATCTGGAACTTCAGGGCAAATTAGGCTGTAGGGCCATATTCATTTTAGCCTTTTTATCTTTCTCTAGTGATTAGAGAAGTATAGATTTTTCTAGAGGACATAGCAGAAATTTGACTTGAGGTGCTCTGAATTGGCTGCTTAAACAGCCTTAATTCTGGGAGAAATCTGTCAGCAAATGTGCTGGTGGTGACAAGAAAGTGCAAACTGTTAGCAGTGCAGCTTTTAACCACTTAGCATTGAGTTTGCAAGGCCTCCTGGATAGTATAATTAAAAAGAAATTGGGATACTGAGCAGTCTTCCCAAATATGAGTAATGATTGCTTTCCTTCTCTTTGGCTGCCTTCCTCTACCCTTCCCTGCTCCTTGGAGGCATGATGTGTTTTTGATTTTAAATGCACCCCACTTCCAAACTGTATGAGTTAAGATACCGTACCACTTATACTGGTTTAGGAGAAGAAGCTGGAAGATCTCCTGCTGCATTCTCCTGTAGCACTTCATCTTGTTTCCGTAGACTACTTGACTTTACACTCAGAGTTTGTAATTGTGTGTGAAAGGAACAAATTTGGCTCTTAATCTGTTAGATGTAGGAATAAATGTTAGATATGTCTTTTTAACAAGAAGCTCATGAGGACATTACAAAATCTCTGCTCCTGATTTTTTTTCTCTATATAATCACAAATGTATATTTATGCATCTCTGAACCTAGAGTAAAAAAGAATGATATATTTGTGCAGTCCAGGATATAAATGATCATTCCGAAAAGGATCCACCTAAATGATCTTATCCTGTGTGGTAGGAAAGATGATGGCTTAAGGGACTCTTCAGCAATAATTTTTGAGCCCATTAGCTTTCAGAAAACCTCTATTATTTTAATGTGTTCAAAATATGTATCAGCAAGGTACAAAGACATATTCACAAGCTGAGTAGTTTCTTGATATGATCTATTGCTATGCTGCTCTGTAGACCACTGTGAATAAATATTGCGTTAATAAATGAGGTGTTTCTTTTAAACATTATTAATAGATTGTAATAATTCATTAGAGGCTCTGTTAGGGTAGGAAATGAATGAACTAAATGCTGGCATCACACAGCATTTATAATCTGCCCTATAGTGGCTCATGATAAAACAAACACTAGGGAATAGCTTTCCAGACTTGCCAGTGAGGGTAACAGCTCTGCAGAACACTGTTCGTCCCCTTTAGCCTCCCTCTCATCAAAGGAGGGATTTCAGTGATTTTTGAAACGTGCAAAGAGAAATGGGAGGGATCAGAATGTTTAAGGCATGCCAATGACTCATTCCATTGAGGACCAGAGACCTCAAGCACTATGTCTCTGTGTAATAGGATTTGCTTCTGGCAAGGAATTTCACCCTGCTCCCCATGGGGTCCTTGTCACATCAGCTGCATTAATGTGTTCTTATAAACTGGAAAAGTACAAGGAGTGTCTCTTGGCGACTACCCCAGCACTGCAGGGGGAACTGGGGGGAAGCACTCAAGCTTCTGGGAGGGATATTTATTTTGCCTGCCAGTGTTAACATGTTCCATGTCTGGCATCCCAGTTCTCTAGCGATGTCAGGTAGAGGCCTTGTGTGTGCATCAGTCATTTCATCAAACGTACCTTAATGCAACAAAAAGTATGAGATGGAAAGACGTTTCTTATGTTGACTCTCCACAGATTTTATTTTAAAAGTGACCAAACAAAGCTAAGCTTACAAATCCTTATAACTAATGAGAAACTAACATTTTATTTTTCCTGTATTTTATTTTCTTTTCTATTTTTAGTTATACTTCTTTTTCCTGTAAAGAATATTCATCATCAGTGAACTTACGTAGGCATAAGAACTAGGGCAGCTTCAGATTCTGCATTGATTGACCCTCAGGGACCCGAAACCCTGAGGAAGATCTTGAATCTGCGATATCATTATTTTTGCATAGCAGTTACTATTGAAAGGATGAAAACACAAATCAGTTATTAAGCTGTCTTCTTTTGTTGTGAATTAAAACTTGCAAAGTCAAGGTATTCCTTTTCATTTAAGTATGCCCTGATTGCCATAAAGAACATTTTAAAACTTCAGAAAGATTACTCTTTACCAATTACATTTGTATTTCTCTTGGGTTTGGAGTGACATTTAACTTTTTTTTTTTTTTTTACATTTTTTTACCTTTACAGAAATGTGATGAACTTTGGGAAGACTTCCATCAGAAGCTGGTGGATGGGTCATTGTTGACTTTGGATACATATCTAGGACAATTTCCCGATATCAAAGTATAGTAATGGTTTCCTATGAAGGGCAATTTGTAAAATTGCTAGTGAGTCATAAGTTAAATAGAAAATGAGATTAGAGGTAAAGAAAAATTTATAAATGGGGGAGGTGGAAGTCATTTCTTCTGCAGTGTAAAAGATCATGTTCTGTAAGTAAATCCCTGGCATTAGGCTGTACTGTTTTTCCATGTGGACAGAAATTTTTTTTTATGCCTACTACTCGGAAGTAAATTAACCTTTGTAGATAAAATGTTTATGTTTTTTCCTGCTCCTGCTTATGTGGTAGGAGATCATTCTCGCCAACATCAACATGGATGCATTAAGCTCTTCAACTGTTAAAATGCCAGACAAATAGCAAACTGAAAAGCAGGACTGTTGTTATTAGCTAGATGCACCTGTAGTTATCCTAAGTATCCTTCTCTCAACTAAGCCACAGTTCCTGTCTTTTAATTAGTTATAGCAAGATTTTGTAATACGCATAAGGAGAGACCATTATGCAGATTCCAGCCTGTCCCTGATGCCTGTCTAGCTTATAGGCAAGGGGGATGCTTGCTAAATGAAATATGTGGAGATAAAGAGTCATTACAGGTGAGAGGCAGAGACTTTTATATTTGAATGTGACTTTATGGAAATAGCAAGAAATTCCTTGTGGCGGCTTATAATTGAGTAGGTGTCATGCAGGAAAAATAACTAAAAATCCCAAGATTACTCATGTCCAGTCTCAAACCTGCTTATAAATCAAACTGTGCTTATGTCCTCTCAACATGTGGAATTTACAGATAATGTATAGTTTTGTAAAGTCATTGTATCTCAAAGGACTTTTGTTTAGTTTCAAAGTAATTATAGCAAGTAGATTACAATTCCTATTCCATGTTGAACTCCAGTTATCTTAATTATATGTCAGAGAAACTGAATCAAGAAGTATATTTTAAGCATTTTTCAAACTCTAGGGAAAAAAAGTTAATTATTCATTAAGTTTGCAACTATATCTAAGGGGAAAAGATGGCGTTACCATGAGTTTAACAGGTCCTCTTATTCTGGAGAATGATACAAGTCTTGCATAACAACAGTATCTCACTTCTAAGGCCTGTGAACCCTACACCCACAGAAAAAACCCAAAAACCTTCCATACCATCTGTGAATGGCTTCCTTATATACAATGAAGTGATTAGTGCATCTTTCTCACCATGCTCATGTTCCTGTATGATATTACAGTAAATCAGATATGAGCAGTGGATGAGGGAAAATAAAAATATATCAAAAACTTAAATGTCAACATAGATAAAATACCTTTTAAAAAGCATCATTTGTACTGACTTTCATTTCTACCTCTGTATAGACTCGCATTGCGAAAAGAAGCAGAAAGCTGGTGGACTACGACAGTGCAAGGCATCATCTAGAAGCCTTGCAGAGCTCAAAGCGAAAAGATGAAGGCAGAATTTCCAAGGTAACACACTTAGAAGAATGCTGGCAGAACACTTCAGGAGCTTGGGTGGCATTTATTTCTGTGCAGAGAGTACGAATTTTGTTTCTCCTCTCTCAGAAATGGAGCTAGTAGTATAAGCATAAATGCGTACTGAGTATTTTGGTGGGTGGGAAGGACTCACTTAGCCTCTTTCAGGAGTGAGTCCCGTTGGAGCCCTAACTTTCTCTCTTGATAAGACTTGGGGGACAGCAAATTCTGTGTTGGTCTGTGTGATGTGGAACTGAGTCACATCCTTTGTTAATAAAAAATTTAAAAGAACCACAAGAAAACCCACAAACCCAATTTTGCTATGTTTGCCATAGTGACTGCAGAAGTCACCATATTTCATTTTGTTTTAGGCAGAAGAAGAGTTTCAGAAAGCACAGAAAGTGTTTGAGGAGTTTAATACTGATTTACAAGAAGAGTTGCCATCTCTGTGGTCACGGTAAGCCTAGGCAGATAGTGTCTGGAAAGCCTGAAGGGGGACTTAGGAACAGGAACCAGAGGATTTTAACCATCAAATGGTTTGATGACTCCTTGAAGATCCTATCTATTATCTTTTTGGAAATAGTAAGAGGGAAAATGCCTGAAAATGATCCAAATATATACTTATTATGAGTGTATTTATGCTTATTTCTTGCAACATATATTCATCTTCATTCTGAGGTGCGAAAAGGTCTCCATTTTATGGATAAAGAACTGTGGCAGAGCACAGGAAGGCAGATTGTGACTATGACTCACTGCCTCCATCACCTTTCTCAGAAACCTTCAGGCTGGAGACCTGATCCTTTCAAGGAGAAAACAAATGCCAATTATTAATAGAAAGGATCAAATGTTTCCACCATAAAAAGTAACTGTACAGAACAGGCAAATGTTTTTTCTAGAAGATTTGCAGTGGGTCTATTTATAGGTCATTGTTTCTGTAAAAAGATATCAAAATGAAAACCTTACAAATATGTAGAGATTTTATGGTAGTTGTTTCCAAGTTCTTATAAAATACCATGAAAGCAGTAGCAGAAGGGAAAAATAATTTTATAACTACTTCAGAACACACATTTCATACTTTTGTGCTGACTGTGTCTATGATGTAAAAACATTTGATGACATAGATCACTCAGCTTGGATGTATAATTGTAGATAGTGTTTATACAGAAAATGCAAACAAAATGAATGGGAGAACAAAAGCAGTAGAAAAGTAAGCATCTCATTAGTGTGCTATATTCTTCAACAAATGGCAATCTGGAGTGGAAGTGTGTTGTGATTCATAGAAATATCCTTTGTCCTCTGTGCTTTCTAAACTAATTTGTGTTAAATTTCGAATCAACAGTAGGTTTTCCTGCTGTGCTTTTGCCTATTTAAGTTGAAAAGGTTCTTAGCACTTCAAGATATTTATTTTATGGGTTATAAAAGTAAAACTGTATATGAATGCTTTAGAGTAAGGGCTCTTTTATTTCAATATGTATGTTACCCACTAACTAGTCTCAGGGAAAGGTAAAATTTAATCTGAGCAATAGACATAATTTAGAAAGCAGTTGCTATCAGAGTAAACCCCTCACTGTGGAGTGGTCTCAACTTGGTTTGTTCTATGTGGTGCGACGTATGATGGTTCTTAACACAAACAGAAATAATCATGAGCGAACTTGTCTGACGTTTTGACATTCAATCCAGTTATTTGCTTTGCTTAGAATAATGCTCACTAATGTTGCTTGTAATCTAGAAAAAATTTAAATCATTTGCCTTTGTGTCCCACCAACCCGTCTTTTATTCTCTTTTTCCTTTCTTCGTGCCCTCCTCCACAGACGAGTTGGCTTCTATGTGAATACCTTCAAAAATGTATCCAGCCTCGAAGCCAAGTTTCACAAGGAAATAGCTTTAGTGAGTAAAAATTAATATTTCATGTATAATGAATTATGTGATGTGCATAACAGCAAAAAAAATATGTGGTGTAATGCAGCAGTAAAAAATCTAGCAGAGGCACACATAAGAATTTGCCCAGATCCAGATTTGCAGTATAACCTTTGTATTCATTTTTACTTGCCATTTTTGTACTTTCCGTAATGAAAGGGCATCCCATACAATTTTAGACTACAGTGCATTATTAATTGTAGCACTAAATTCACTTTTAATTTAATAATTTCTCCGTTTTTTTAGCATCCTATTGCCTTCAGTATTTTTTACATATCCAATTGCTAAGCATCTCATTGCTTTAATCAGTACAAGAAAAACATGTCAAGCACTCCCTTCAAGATTGCTGCAATTGTCAAATTGTCAGCAATGCAATATTTTATCTGAGACTGCTAGGTGAATCAAGACATTTCAGTGAGGACTTTTGAATGTGGCAGTGTATTATCTATAGTAACCTACTAATAGGAACCAAAATTGTTTGGAAAACTCTCTTGACTGGAGTCCCATGTAAATTTTGATTAGGTTTTTGAGGGAAAATATGAATCCTCTTGGCTACCCACGTCACTTTGAACTTTAAGCAACCTACTTCATCAGAGATCAGGCAGCAGTCAGTCACAGTTCAAACCTTGCTTATGTTTTTTAAGAACTGCTGTTATCTTTGGTAGTATGGATTTTCATAGGTTTCCACTTAGACCTTTGAGATACATGGCATTGAGTATTTTTGGAGGGATCTTCATGCTATTATGAAATTATCATTTTATCGATTATCAAGTTTTCAGTTATCAGACCAGATTTATCACCTGTATTTTTAAACATGACTGTAGCGCTTCATATAAACTCAGGCAAGTATTTTGTTTTCTCAGCTATGTCACAAACTATATGAAGTGATGACAAAGCTGGGAGATCAGCATGCAGACAAGGCCTTCACCATTCAAGGGGCACCAAGGTAAGTTTATTGCCCTTATAAATGAATGGTATTGCAGTGGGCTTTCAGTATGTGTAGCAATCACCTACACCACGTGTTGTGATTGCTGTACAACATGGTCACTCTGTCTGTTCATTCAGAATGGTAAATGAAGGTACCTCAGATGAAGTTCTTCTCAGCATAAGTAAAGGTGCAAAACTTTCTTCATCACGCACTAATTTTTTTATTTCAAAAAAAAGAATAGGCCAGATTCTTGGCTGTTGCAGTTTAGCCTAGGTCATTGTAGACTGTTACACTTATTTGCACCAACCAATATATAACTTATTTATTCTTAAATGCTTTGTTTACAGCAATGTTGCTGACTCCCTTTTTAAAAAAAAAAATGCATTTAATTATTTAGATGTGTTTTTAGCTCCTAAGGGCATATGATTAGGTGAGAATCCCAGCCTTTGTAAATCAGCTTTTCTCTCTTCTACTTGTGGAGAAAAGTCAAGAAATGTCATCAGAGAGTGCATCATAAAAGCTGAAGTGAAAAGAATGTGACAAAATACCATCTTTTTAGTGACTTTCAAGAGAAATCTTGTCTTAAAATAAAAAAAAAAGCAAAATGATGGTGCTTTCTTGAGGTCAGTGAATGCCAGTGCAGAATTTCTGCTATTTTGCTTGCAACAAATGTAGCCTTTCTGACATAATTAAATCTCTCAGTACTGTAATAGTGATAGATAGAAGTGGCTGAAATTATAAAACAGTGAGACTTATGAAAACACAATGATATTTAGTGTGAAACATAAAGCCTGAATTTCCAGCCAATCCCAGCTCATCAGAAACAATCAGAACAACGTTATAGTTACTGCTAGTTTGCCCGCAAGCTGGACTTAGATTAGCAACAATTAAGATTAACCAAACAACATATCATCTGCCAGAAACATATGGCTGACATTTCTGCATTTGTTTTGATCTCACTCTGGAAGAACAAAGAATGCAATACTGAGCCTTCTGAGCTAGTTCAAAATTCAAAACTACTTTATTAAGAAGGCATCCAAAACTTTTGGTTTGGATTAGTTCAGTGTTAAACCACGCTCATGTAGACCACAAACTGCCTGTGGAGTTGTTAGCTCATGCGTCACCATTTCCAGCTACTTTAGAATGGACTCACAGGCTGGACTATGTTTCCATAAAGGACTTATAAAATATTTTTACAGTATGAAAAATAATCTAGTGTTGGAAAATTTCAAGCAGTTTTTGTAATAAACAAATATTTTGACCACCTGTGACTCCGACACCATGTCAAGTATGCACATGCTCACTCCCATTGCATTACTCATTCCATCAGTTGAATAAAAAAAGTAATAATTATTGCTGCAAATGAGTAGATATAGTTTAATGCTGTGTGATCTTTTTAACTGGCTTTAAAAAATGCTTTTTAAAAAGACAGTATATTTTAAAAAATGCTTTTTAAAAAGACAGTATATTTTAAAAAATGCTTTTTAAAAAGACAGTATATATATATATATATATATAACAGTTACCATGTTACTCTCTTTTGCTGTTCTGTTCAGAGAGCCTTGTGTGAAAACCTGGATAGATTTTGACTTCCATTAATAGTTATGAAACAACTATGTAGTTATGATGACAAATAGTTATGAAGACAACTCAGGAGTGGGTCTTTGAAAGATAAAACAGCTTTCATTTTTAGATGCACAAGAAGTAGATACTAGACAAATACAGTATCTAACCTTTCCTTTAAAAAGCTATATAAAAAGAAACATCTTAAAAATTTGTATGCTTCTGGATACTCTATCCTGAAGGCAAATATTGTACCTGGGAAAAAAATTTATTAATAACTTCTTATTTTTTTCTTTTTTTAATATTTCCACAGAAAGAGGTGGTGAGTGTGAGCTAAGTCTGTCCTTTTCAAAGAACAATTTTTCTTGTGTTAGCATTAGAAACATGTTTATGGTTTGGTCTCCTCAATCAGGTAGCGCTTCTGTTCTCCCTGGAGATGTGTAGGAGTTGCTCTTCTCTAACAAGTACTGTGGTCGTTGAGTGCTGTAGTTTATAGCTTTCAGCATTTCTAGGTAGCTGAATATGTCTCAGTGTTTGCACCAGTTCCTTCCATGGGAAGGGTAGATCCTCTCTCAGGACTTCATCAGATCTTTTCTTAGTGTCAGCAGAGCTCTGTTGAAGTCGTTTGGCTACTGCTTTTTTATAGTTGTGGTGATCTGTCCCTCTAAATAGTGATATTTTTATATAATAAACTTGGTTGTGTTTTATTTTACTGAAACCTTTCTGAAGTTGCTGAGCTTTGAAAAATATTTGCATTATTCATTGTTATGCCTTCCCCTGGGATTTTCGTCTTTAGACCCTTTTGTTCTGAGAACTGTGTGAAATAGAGACAATAATTCCATCTCACATTTTATGATAGTAACAAAGCTATATGTGAAATATTATTTCAGATTACACAGTCTGAAAAAAAAATGCAGGTACTCTGTTTCCTCCAAGTTATCATGATCAGGTAAACAGATGTTCCAAAAACCAAGATCACTCAAAGCTAGAACTTCCTCTGACACTGTAGATCCCTGAATTTTAATTGAATTTAATTACACTTTTAGTTATTATATAATGGCTCAGTTTTTCTCCAATGTGTACTGCCTTTTGTGGTCACAGGCATTACATCAGGGGTGCAGTTCAACTATTGCATGACATGGACAGGATAATCACTCAGCATGGTATGTATGTCCTCACAGTTGCTTTTCTTCTGTCTAGTGATTCAGGTCCACTCCGCATTGCAAAAACACCTTCGCCACCAGAGGAGGTCTCTCCCCTTCCTAGCCCTACTGCTAGTCCCAATCATATGCTGGCACCAGCATCTCCAGCACCAGCCCGACCTAAGTCACCCACGCAGGTAAGCAGAAACCTAGCAGGAGATACTGGGCTGTTGTGCAGTAAAAGATTGCTGAGATGATTTACGTGGTGGATTTTTCATCTAAGCCGTGAGTGAGGAATGACAGAGGCCACTGACTCCTTTGCATTCTATTCTGTTCATTGGTTGTTCATTCCTGTATCGCTCATGGGTGGAAAGTGGTTTTTATATAAGGAGCAATGAAGAAAATTTGAGGTGCCCGCTGAACTGGAGGAACTTGTGGTGACAAAGCAAAACACTTCTTAAAAAGATGCATGGTCTCTAATGACCCATATCCCAACAGTTATAGTTTGAAAAACCTGTTTCTAAAACATCCTCATGTATTTCAGTACATTATCAATTTTATATTTAGCACATTATATGTGATCTTCAATCATTTTCATATTTATGTTTACCCTGGGGAAAAAATAGCCAGTGCATATCACTGGTCTGGCCAGTGTCTAAAGCATTAAATAATAACAGCTAGCTTAAATACTGCTGTGATTATTACTGATAATTAGAGGCTTATTTGTTGATATTAACACTGAATTGAGAAGTTTGACAATATTGGAGTCACTGGAGTAATTTCTGTTCTCACCAGTACTGGTGGAATAAAAATCATTTTCATGCAGCTGTTTCATCTGTAGCGTAACAGTTGCATGTGATAAGTGAACATACCAAAGACTTGTGTTGATGTTACTGATGTTTTCAGAGTCGGGATAACTTCTGTGCTGATTGCTCTTTCTATGGTGGGAGCACATCAGAAGAAATTTAACTGTGTGTTTACTTACATGTGAGCATAGTTGTCTTCTCTGCTCTCCCAAAATGTGACACCTCCCTGCCTGAATGTTTGTCTGGTAGGACTCAGTTTATTCTTACTGATGCCAACAGTACTATGTCACTAGACCACCTGAGGATTTTTAGTGGATTTTTTTTTTTTGCTATTTTGACAGATTTTAAGATTATCCAATAGTACTGAGTATTATTCCAAGCTATTAGTTTTTTATAGTTACGTGAATCTCTGGAAAGGAGGGGGAATTAGTAACCTAAGCACCTCTGAGATACTATGGTTCCCAGACATGAGATGGTCTTAGCATTAAGTAGGCTTTAAAGGTAGCAACAGGTGGGCAGGGACAAAATCCCAGAGCTAAAGAGGAATGAATTTAAGAAGCCAAAAAGCTGCAGAGGCTTGGTTCTGTGCAGCATCGCCCTTCCAACTATGGGCTACATAGGAGTGGAAGTGTCTTGTGCTATGGACATGTTACAGTTGAAAGGAATCAGCCAAGAAATGCTTTTGTATAAAATCTTAGACATTGAGTTGGAATGTAGTTGGAACATTAAGTTGTTTTGCTTCTCCTACAATGTTTATTTCAAGGGATTTAGCGGTGAACAACCAAATAGTACCTTTCAAGCCATAGCTCATTCCCACATTTAAGGTGAAGCAGCAGAGATAAAATCCTAATACAGGTTGTTTAGACTTAGCTTAAAGCTTTTATCTTTTACCTCTGAACTAGTCTGTGACATTTTTGCTGTCTGCCTAGCTGAGGAAAGGTCCACCAGTCCCACCTCTGCCTAAGCTCACACCCACAAAGGAATTGCAACAGGAGAACATCATTAACTTCTTTGATGACAACTTTGTCCCAGAAATCAATGTGACAACCCCATCACAGGTAAGCTTTGGAGGATGGTGTATAGGTCCAACTTGCAGTCACCCTAAATTCTCCAAGATTTTGGCCTTAGGGCTGATCTCTGTGCAGAGGGAGAAGGGTGCAGGTAGAAAGCAGAGGCACAATTACCATTTTCTATTATCTTGAAAAGGTCACATACATAATATTTTATTTTTGATTCAGCCATGTGTAAGCACTCAAAAGGGCTAGCATTACTAACATATTAAAAAAATGTAAGATTTCCTGAGAGGCCTGTCTTAAAGATACTGGGAAACACAGCCATGTTGGAGGTTTAACTGAGTCCAGGTTTCATTATGAACTGAGAATTCATCCAGGATGCGTTTTTCCCTAACCCTAAGAATCTCAAACGGTATTTTGCAGTGATCCTTCATTATTTCTGTTTCTGCCATTAAATTATAAGATGTATTTGTTTTCATTTAAGGGATTTAAATCTGACTGTTTTAATCAACTCTTCACAGGTATAAAAATCTGCTCCAGCTAGATTAATCTTTCACTTGATTTTGACTCACAGAAACATTAATTACATAGCAGATAAGTGATCAAAATGACATGTGTCTCATTATTATGAAATTAAGATTTTTTTTTTATTGCATATAACAAACAGAAAAGCCAGAGTTGTGTAAAATAGGCCTGCATAATTTGTATTCGGTTACTTATCTTTTATGCAGCTATGGTAACTACTGGTTGTTCAATAATGGACTCTTTCTCTTATGGTAATTACAAGTCTGAAATGTGAGCCTGTGTGTGAGAGACTGAGGAGAAATACAGAGATCTGAAGTATATGTAGAATTTTTATCAATTTTTGTTTTCACATGAATTATTGTTTTTGTACTAAATTATTTGACAACACAGCAGAATGTAGGAACAACAATGAAAAACAAATCTTAGAGAATTTGCACGTGTGATGTTTTGTTTTGTTGTGGAAGGAAGAAAAAAGGCATTGCTGTCCATAGGGATCTATTTGGAAGAGGAAAGAGTTATTTATAGTTAAATCCATGCAATTAAAGAATTAATTGCAGTTCACAGTATGCAGCCACTGCTGGGCCCTCCTGCTGAAGGGAGGGTCTATTGCATTATTGTACCGTGACTTGATGGGTGTTCTCACTCTGGCAGTGTGAGCCTTGACATCAGTGGTAAGAACTGGTGTAAGCTGTCCTAGATGTGGCCCCCGGCATTAAATGTAACCTAACCTTAACCTGTCAGGCCAACTATGGAAACAGAAACAGAACTGATCTGTTTTTCAGTTAAGAGCTGTCACCGGAACAAAGCTTTGAATGAATGTAAGTCACATTTTCAGAATCTTTACCGCCTACAAGAGATTGGTATAAAAATGGAATATCTTAATAAAGGTGGAGCATGCTCCTGAGAACTGAAATCTTTCCCTTGTCTGTCAAGGAAAAATTGACCTCCCTTCACCAAGTGAGTTATGTCCATCCCTCCTTCACAGACTTGAGGCCCTATAATCCAAGGGGAAATGATTAGCAACCTGCTACACCACTTAGAAGTGTATGAGTCAGATGGAATCCACCCGGGGGTACTGAGGGAGCTGGTGGAAGTGCTCACCAAACCACTTTCAGTCATCAACCAGCAGTCATATCTAACTGGGGAGATGCAATTTGACTGACTGAAGGTTGGAAAATGTGATGGTTGTCTGAAAGAAGGGTCGGAAGGGGCTTCCAGGGAACTACAAACCTGTCAGTGTGACCTTGGTGCCAGAGAGGGCTATGGAGCAGATCATCTTGAATGCTGTCACACAGCATGTACAGGGCACCCAGGGGATCAGGCCCAGTCAGCATGATTTCATGAAAGGCAAGTTCCACTTGACTAACCTGATCTCCCTCTATGAATAGTGACTTGCTTAGTGGATGAGGAAAAGGCTGTGGATGTTGTTTATCTGGACTTTATTAAAGCCTTTTCCCACAGCATTCTCTGGAGAAATTGGCTGCTCATGGCTTAGATATGCATACTCTTCACTGGGTATGAAACTGGCTGGATGGCCCGGCTGAAAGTGTTGTAGTGAGTGGAGTTAAATCCAGCTGGTGGTCACTAGTTGTGTTCCCTAAGGCTCAGTGTTGTGGCCAGCTCTGTTTAATATCTTCATCAATGATCTGGATCCTCCTGGCTTGCACTTTCACTACTAAGTCTGTGATGTAATTTTAAGTTTTTTGAGCCTCTTACTATTTTGCTGCCCAGGGCAGCTTTTGAAAGATGAGCTTTTCCAGGGTTATGTTTCTTTTCTAACAGAATGAAGTTCCTGAAGCTAAGAAAGAGGAATCTTTGTTAGATCTGGACTTCGACCCTTTCAAGCCAGAAGTTGCATCAACAGGAGTTACTCATTCACCCATGTCTCAGGTATCAATTTGCCTTGAGGTAGGCAAAGCATATAAACAAAATGTGCTCTTTGCTAGCAATGATTTGCCTCATGTACTAATAAGCATTGTATCTGCAGAGTCTGAAAAACTTGATCTTCCTGAGAGGCTCTTGTCAGCCATCTATCTTTCCCCTGCAGTAACCCTGTAGTTGATGATGTATTGGAAAGAGAGAAAATTGTCAAGTGGTAAAATGAGATGTCCACCAATAGGAATGGTTTGGTTTGGCCCTGACTTCAGCATGCTGTGGTTTTCTGTCTTTAAAATAACTCTTAGTGCCAATGTTATAATTCTCCAGTGCCTGTTCTTCTAACAGTTTTTCTGACCTGGCTTTGACTCTTCATGCTTGGAAAGATGCCTCAGGGGACCTAGGTCTTGTGGAGTCAGCATGCAATTGCTTTCTTGTGATGGAGCTTCCATACCAAGCAGGGAATATGATCTTGAGTTGTTTTGCTTTTAAAATCTATTTTAGACCTACTTCAAGGAAAATGAAAGGCTTGAGCAGGATATTTCCTTGCACAATGTTGTATTAAAGAACTTCTGCATTCTATGGTAATATTTTCTACAGTAGTTTCTTGCAGCAACAAAAGAAAAGGAAGGAAAGAAAAAGGACCAATATATCAAGCTCCTGTTTTGCATTGACTTGCTGTAGGGGACCTGCTGTTTTAAGATCCAGAACTCACCCTCACTACCCACAGGGCTAATAGTATAGTAGGGAAGTTCTCCTGGCC
Source organism: Clamator glandarius (assembly GCA_033459285.1). Lineage (NCBI taxonomy): Eukaryota > Metazoa > Chordata > Aves > Cuculiformes > Cuculidae > Clamator > Clamator glandarius. The sequence goes on from JAUNZM010000238.1 coordinate 1,153,767, forward strand.
AGCAGAGCTGGAACTCGGTGTTGTACACCAAGAAGTAAACACTACTAACAGACTGTTAGCAAAGTCTTTTACCCCTGTGGTTATCATTAACCTGGTTTGTACAGTGATACATGACAGTCCTAGTCAACTGTTCAGGAAGGCAGCAGTGGAAATGACCGAGAATATAAGAAACTTTAAGGCTCAGATAGTTCTCTGCTATTCTCTTCTTCAGTTAATTAGTTCCTTACTCAGTGTGCAGTCTTGGTTGTGTAATGGGGTCTGTAGTGATCTCTGATGGGTTAAGCAGTATCCAAAAAAGTGTATTGTCGGCATTCTAAACGTGAGCTGAAATTTCTCATCGTGTTTTGCCAAGAGGAGTGTTTAATTATAGCAAAGGCTTTGTGCATCTTACGTGTTATTTTTCTTGCTCCCTCTAAACAAGGAAGGAGAAAGACATTCCTTGACATTCAGTGTGACAGAACAGACAGACTCTAGTTGTGGCTTTACTAACTCTGCGCTTTCAGCTTGTCTTGTAGTAACGCTGATTAGAGCAATGGAATCATTAAACCAGAGACATTTAACTTCTGTGACAGAGCACATTTGTCCTGACAACATATTGTAGAGATTGTAGAAGATTTTACTACTTTGATAGAAAAGAGTTTGTTTAGATTCAGCTGTAGCATGAAATACACAATAAAATTCAGTGTAGAAAAGTACATTGCATTTTTTCATCTAGATGCATATGAAGCATTGACTGAAAACCTTTCGGTTTCCCCTCTCTGTTCACCTTTCCTCACAGCATATATATACATATATATATATGACAAAGGATGGTCCACATGCAGAAGAGTGTGTGAATTAGGCAGAGCACCGTGTTTTTAGGAGAAGGAAAGATAGCCCTGCAGTCTGGGTCTTGGTCTCACTGGATGTGGCAGGGTCATTGCTATGGCTGCACAGACAGAATGAAATCACTGGTTGCAGTCTTTGGAGAGTCCTGTGCTGCTTTGCAGGGAGATTAAGAGAGGCTTAAGTGGTCTTTCTACATTTGTATAGTTTTTGCCTCAGTCACAGATATTTGCCCTTCAGCAAGTTGTGCAGAAGTAGTAACATGAAGATAGGAGTAGTCATCTATGCCGTGATGACTCAGGACACCTGACATGACTTCACTATTAACCATTTAGTTAATCACCTCCCTCCACTGCTTTGCCAGGGTGATCAGATCACAGTAAATAAGCCCCAATCTGCCCTTCCCAGCTTGCTTTTCTGTTTCTGCGTCAAAAGTGGCCTTTCTAAATATGCCTGGCCCTCACCTCTGTTTGCTCTTTGGGGTTTGTCTTGCGTTTCCCTCAGTATACACCTTCCCCCTCATGCTCAAAGCCTCATCAGCAATAAAAGCAAAATGAGAAAATGAAGGATGAGCAATCTCTTCTTCCATGGAAGTTCGTAGGACGTTTAGGGTCTGCACCAGTTAGCACTATAAGAGATCAATCATTTTTCCTTAAAGACTGAATGTTCAGCTAATGATGTTACAGCGGAGTAAGCACAAATGCTTGCGAATTATATCCACTGAAGAAACACATACAGGGACATAAACAAAATTAAACTGATTGAGAAATAGCTGTTGATGTTAATTTGCTCAAGTGTAGTAGTGAGTTGTTACTGTGTCTTTTGTTTGATAAAGAATTTATTCAAAGAGCCATTTTGTCCATATAAAATAAGCAGGCAAGAGGCTAAATGCAGCAATCCTTTCTCTTTAGCAAATGTTAGATGTCGTGTTTAACCTTTGCAAATATTTCAGAAGTTCTACATTTTACTTTATGAATGTCTGGAGGGAGGAGGAGGAAGGGTGAGGGAAGCAAGGTGGACTTTAACCTAGGTGTGAATATATTAGATATATTTTGAAAGCATCTTAGCTTTTGAGACCAATCAGCAGAATGTGGGGAGGGACTATTAATATTTGGCATGAAGTCTGCTGCTTTTTTTCATCAGCCCATTCGGCTTTTCTGCTGAGAGGTCACTAACATTTATTACTTAATGGAATGAACACGAAAAATAAACCATTTGTCGGCTTTCTTGTCTTTCCCAAAAAAGCATGCCATTTTCCTTCCTGGTGTCAGAGTTCTGAGAAAAGACACTTATTCTCAGTGGATACCTGGACCATTTTTTATCTGGCTGAAAGCCTGAGCTATGTAAGCCCTTTAAAGCTTCCACCTTGTAGGGGCTCCTGTAACTGTTAAAAATCATTCAGTCACCAGCTCAGAATCCGGCTGTCACTGAAGTGTGCAGTGGTGTGAGTTTGCTGCAAAGCAATAACTGCTATGAAGTGGCAAGTACCACAGCCTATCAGGTACTGCCCATCCTATTTGACCAAAAAGTGTATTATGCAGATATGTGCCCACATGCAGGCATGGACACACATGTGCTAATATAGAAAATATGTATTTATTGTAAATATAATTTATCTCTTTTTAGACAGCGAGCACAGTTATGCAGCACATTGAACATGTGGTGTATTAGCAGTATTTTTCTAAAGCCTCTTTTTTCCACTCCTTTTTTTCAGACATTGCCATGGGATCTATGGACGGTAAGCCTGACATTTATCAATGCAAACTGAGATATTTCTATTATGTTCTGATTTCGTTACACCCTAAACTGAGATTTGTAAAGTTTTTACCAAAAGTCAAGTTAAAGAACTTAACAGACCATCACAAACACTTTCAAGAATATGAAGCCAATGTAGATCTTTTAACAATCATGACAACAAAATATGATCTCTGTAGCTTGGCCTACAAAACCACAATGGTGTCAGAAATCTAAGCTAATAAGATTCACAATCATTATAACTCTGTGTGTGTTACTTTTATTAATATGCCTGATTTGTAGCTATTAGAGGCTAGGAATGGATACTGGTCACATGTTTAATTATCCAAAAGTGTAATTCCTCAGGACTTTAACCCACTGTACAACCATTTTCTCAAAATTCAGGAGTGAAGAGAGAATTTAACTTGTATTTGTGGGTACACAGTGAATGGGAGTTATTCACAAAAGAAGCTGCTACTTTAGGGAACTGCATTAATCCTCCCTTATTCCTCCTGCTGCCAAATTGGATACAATGATCTGCAGGAAGAAAACAACTCATTTCTGTGAACTTTGTTTTGACTTTGTCATGGAGATAGCTAGGCTGACTTGATGTGGAGCCTCATATGCTCATTTTTGACCTTTTGCAGCTTCAGCCAGCACAGAAATCTGTGGATGCTTCTTGTGCATACAAATTTGTAGTACCATTTTGTGAATACGTAGCATATGTGTTGTCTATTAAATGCTCATCTCTTTCTGTTGGGAAAGGCTAAGTAAAGCCTAAAAAAAATAGTCACATATGTAAGCTAGCCAAAACTTCAAGGCTGCCAGTATCTAGACCAGCTAGAAAACTCAGAAGTTTTCAAATTTATAGCTCTAAACTTATCTTACCTTTATCAATGTCTTCCTTTCATGAAGTTTTATTGATAGATTTTTTAATATTCTATAGGCATTCTGTATTATAATTATTTTCCTCTTTGTTCTAGGTAAAAAAAAAAAAGGCTGTGTAGTGAGCTTCACAACTAAATGTTTGAAATTGTGCATACTCGACTGTTTACTGAGTTTCTCTTAGTAAACTGAGCACAGAGTAGTTGATCTTCCTTGCAGCATTTGCTTTTGTTCAAAGTGGTGCTGTAGACAGCAGTCTTTGTGATGATGCTTTACTCTGTGTGGCTGTAAAAGCCTCTGCATAGCACAGGGTGATGGAGAATCGGAGCCGCACGTTCAGGGCCCTCTGCACTGCTGGAGTGATGCAGTGATGCCATAGTGTAAAAACAAGTAAGCCCCATAGAGTAAATACAAGTCAGCCCCACTGCCACTTGGGTTGCTTCCTTCCTTGTTAAGTTCTCGCAGAACAGCCCCTCTTTGACATGTAGATGTGGTGCTTAGGGATATGGTTTAGTGGTCGACTTGGCAGTGACGGTCTTTTCCTAAATAAATGGTTCTCTGATTCTTTGATTCTGTAATAGGGTACATGCAATAAAAATGTCAGTGGTTCACAGAGGAAAGGAAAGTGGGATGAATATTCAATGTATATGTAGATTGTCTCTTATAATGCAATCCAGAGGCTGGAAGTGTGACTTAAATTCAGGGGCCTGTGATTTGTCTTCAGTGGAGTGGCAGGAGAGGACCAGCTGCTTTTTCCCCTGCCAATTTAGTAACTGCTGGTGGTTAGACAACTGCTAAATGAACAACTTCTGTTGTAGCAAAGTACATCATATTCTTATTTTCTGTTTTTTATATGTATGATTTTCTCCCATACAGACAAGCAACGAATTGGTGCAGCCGGTAAGCAAACCTCCCCATAAAATCGCAACCACTCTAGAGACATGCTTTAATCAGTGTGGTGCAATATATAGTTTTCTGGTTTTGTCTACCAGTGCTGCTCTTTAACATTGCAATCTACTGCCTCCAAATGTAGCAAACCACATAACTTTTCCTTAAATGGCTTAATTTAGTCGCTTTCGTTCTTTAAATTAAAATTGATCTAATAAAATATAAATTTTGTGTTTTCTCATCAAGTCCGCCTTTATCTTTTTCATCTTGTGTTTTTTCTTTGCTTTTCTGTCTGCTTAAAGCCTGATTCTTCAAAAAGTCTTTCCCTGTGTAACCTGGTCATGGAGGAAACCCCAAACAGTGGGTCATCTGAAGATATTAACAGATATCAAACTAATCTAGGTTCACTCAACTGGGGCCTAGATGTTAGCACACCCAGTGTCAGCCAGGAAATTACTGCAGGAGGTTCTTTGCTTTTCCCTGAGGCAGAGCAAACCTCAAGCAAACCGGCGGATACTCTGCCTGTTAGTGTCTGGCCTGCTGTAGGTGTGCAGGAGGATACTGCACCAGAGTCAACTTCTCTAAACAAGAACCAGAAGACTTTATTAGAAGACCAGCTGGATGCTAGAATTGTCCCATGGGAAGATGTGGTGACTGATCGGCCTTTGGAAAACATAACCAGTTTTGAGGCACCCATCCTGGGAACCAACAGCTTGTTGGATGAGCCTGTTCCATGTGATGTGCAAAAGGCAGAGGAAGAGCAGGAGGAAGAAGAGTGGACAGGTGTCAAACCAAGTGAAAAGGTAGAGACCAGAGCTGCTAACTACAAGGAGGTAGAAGGTACAGAGGAACTGGAAGACCAAGGTTGCAAAACCCAAGAAAACAGTGAGGCAGAACTGCACGAGGGTTTAGCAAAATCAGATCTTGAAATTCTAGTCAACACAGAGGCAGAAAAATTATATGAGTTAGAGGATAATGATGGGAATGCTAGGAGAGCTAGTGTTGCTAACCTAGAAATTCCTAGGGAAGAAGAATTCAAAGAGGTCAATATCATTGAGGAGGCAGATAGAGAAATACCATTGTTGAGCACAGGGCCGGAAGGTGGGGACAAATTAGAAGTGGACAACTGTAAAACTGTAGAAAACACTGGCACTGAATCTGAGACAGTCTTTAGTATCTGGGATCAGGACCATGAAAGGACAATTGAGGATGACTTAGATCAAACTAACAGTGGCACTGGTGAGAGTACATCCATGGAGTGCATAAACAAGACAGCACATGTTAACCTAGAGGGAACTGACGACACAGAAAAGGACCTTACAAATACTGGAAATGTTCTGTGTGATGCTGAGTTACTCAGTGCAGAACAGTCTGGTAAAGGAACCGAAGATAATAGCATCAGCCTTCTCCCAGATGGTAGTGCTGTTGCTGAAGGTCAAGCTACTGTTGAAAAAGAGTGGGCGTTGCTGCCTGAGACAGCTGATGCTGCTAGCACAAGCTGTGATAATCCTTGCATAGATAATGCAGAAGACCAAGTGACAGGTAGGATGGCAGCAGCAGTCACTGAAGAGCATCCTAGTAGCATTGATGTTCCTGAAGCCTTGGAATCAGACCCCTGGCTGGCAAACTGGGATCCAACAGTTACTAGCGATTCCTGGGGTTTTTCTAATCTGTCAGATGTCCAAGCCAATGGACTGGATAATTGGCCCTTTTTCCCCAAGCAGCAAGACACAGAGGAAGGTAACATGGAAAATGTTTGGTTAGGCATTAGTGACAAATGGTCTACACAAGACCTAGGAGGGACTGATAACAGCTGGGGAGAAGTAGGTGTAAGCACAAGCAATAAAAGTCAGGAGGCACCAGTAAAACAAGGGTTGCCTGAGAACCAGACAGGCATTAGCAATCCTGAACCAAGCAAGGAGATAGCTAGACCCTTGACTCTGTTTCAAATGGGAAATTCCAGAAATGCTAGCACCGAAAGTTCAACTAGTCCTAAAGACAATGAGAGCAACAACTCAGATTTATCTGAAGATGAAATTGCTAACCGGAGATATGGATTGTTGTACCAGGAAATTGAGGCTGATAAAGAAGAGGTACCTACCCCAGTGTGTAGCCTAGTCTAGACAAAGAGTTCCTTAGGTCATGCATAACCTTGTTGTTTAAAAACAACCCATTTGTGTGTTTCCCACTGCCCCTCCTAAGCCCGTGCTATTCTTTCTTTGAAAAACTGCCATGCAGCTGTTCATAGTGTGGTGCCCTTCAGCCATGTAATGAAGCAGGCTGACAAAGACGCATTTCGAAACAGTGAATGAAACTTTGAACTGTGAAGGCACATTGTGTCTCGCAGGTTTTGTTTTTTATTTCTGTATTTAAATGCACCTTGCTTTTTTTAGTATTATTTATTTTATAAAAATACTTAAGCAACTCTGCTTTTTGTTTTTGTTGTTTTCTTTAAGCCTGTGACACCTGTTACCAATAACACTGTCGTCAAATTTTTTGCTGCCTTACCCTTCATTTTATTTTTTTTTTATTTAACGTCTGGCCTGTATTTTTACTTTGCAAATAAAAATGTTTTGACTCATGTTCTGATTTAGTAAACAAATGATAATTTGTTCTGATATTCACTTCTGCTTAGGTAACCAGCACAGCATTTAATGGATTTGCACAGGTAAGAAATAAACTTTTTTTGAGATTTTGTTTTTTCTGAAGGGATTAAGACTGGCTATACAATTTCAGGAAAGTTGTTCTACAGACAAAAGCTGCACAACAATTTCATATTGACTCAAGCTGAAACCTTGTCTGTTCTCAGAAATTATTCCTAGACATTACTGGAATGAGGCTTATACTCTTGGTACTCTTGACTGACTGAATTTAGTAGCAAATTCCAACTACCTTAATGGGACCAATTTTTTTCCCTTAAAAGGACTGTTTTTGTTTTTTAATTGTGTTCTTTTAAGGATTTTTCTCAAAATTCCCAAATTCTGTAAAGTGTGGTTTTCTGTTTCACATACGTGCAGTGACTCTGTTTGCATATATATAAAATGAGTTTTGTTTCTGCAACTTCGTTTAAGATATATTTTAATCCAAAAGTTAAACCTAAATCATTTGTTTGCTGCTGTGCTGATGGTGAGACTCTGTGTTATGCATCGCATGGATACAGTGCATGAAGATACTATGTTTATGCTTTCAGATTCCAGGGCTGTGCGAAGATCCAATATTTCAGGTGGATAACCCGGGGTCTCATTCATTTCCAGCATCCTTTTAGAGACTGACTAGTCATAGCACACCCTGCACACCATTTTCTAAAAGCACTGAAAAAGGCTGAGCTTATACAAAGATAGAAATGAGTCTCCTAGTGCTTAACCATTGTGCTCCAGGACATTCAAATTAGTAAAGAATCCAGACAGAAGAAGCAAAGCACATGGCTATCATCTCTAGTAATTAAAGCAAAATGTTTACTCTGAGGAAACCAAAATTTGATGCCCACACGGCAGAAGGAAAAGGAATTTTCCTACCAATATTTTGCAAATCGATTGGTTTTGAGTGAGTATCATGTTGAAAAATACCTCCACTTTTGTACCTTCTTAATGGAGGTTAAGTTAGGTATCTGCAATCACTGTAGTTACTATGCAAATAAAAGCCAAGAATCAAGAGGGTGTGAAAGTACCTTAGAGCTAGTGTACTTCCCAGGCACGGGCACAAGTAGTCTGCAGAAAAGATTCTGAGTTTCACAACTTAGAAGTGCATTGTGCATATTTAATTGAGTGTTTTTCACTGCCTTTAGTAACATCACACAATTTAGAAGCATAGACTATATAACTGAAGGAGGACTATCTTCACTATTAATAGTGATTAACTAATAAGTATTAATACCTATTTAGATTATCTATTTGTCATCTTGTTCTATGTGAACTTATTTATGACTTTACCCAAATAAACCAGTAAAAAAATCAGATCTTTGATAGACACCTGCAAATACCCCATCTCAAATATTTTTGCTTTTTTTTTTTCTCTATCTAGGATTCCTCTGCATTTACAGTGCAATCAAATGAGAATGAGACAGAGCCTTTGGTAAGCAGTGGCTTTTGCTTCCTTTTTAAATGCCTTGTACTAAATGGTACAATTTTTCCTTTGTGCAAATATATTTTCTCATTTTTGTGGTTTCCATCCTCTAAATAACAAAACTTTAACCTGGAAGATAGGTAATATCATCTTTGCTTACTGAAACAGTCTTTCACAAGGATAAGAGGAAAAGAAAACCAGGATATTCTAAGATGCGTTTACTTTTCAAAGTTGTAGTCAATTTGTTCATTCAATTGGATTTAACAAAGGACAAGAATTTGTACTATAGTCCAGTATGCAGCAAGGAGGTTATAGTACATAATGTCTGCTTAAATGTTTCCAAAAGTTTTATCCACTCTCCACATATCAATAATAGACACAGTCTGCTTCTAAGGAGAGAATATTTTTGAAAGTGAACATGCTTGGGGAGCTTCTTAGTTTCTCATACAGTGTTAGGTTAGCCTGGAGTAAGATGTGGAATAGCAGCACTGGTGGGTAAGTACTATTTAATAGCACCAGAGACATACTCAATATTATTTATTGGAGCTTTCGTATAATGCCTCTGGTGGTGCTTGTGTTCATACCAGTTACTGAATGCGGTGAATTTTCACTTGTAGTTGAAATGCAGTAACAATTCAAACGCTGCTTGTCAACAAGTGACGTGAAGCTTAACATTATAACATGTTAGCTGTGATTTTAAGCCTGAAAGTATTTTTCCAGTGTTAAACCTCAGGAAACTCATTAATCATATTACCTGGGTTAAATCTACTTTCTGTTTCTCATTTCAGTCCTATTTCCTCTTTGTGAAATTCCCTAGAGCTAGTATTAATATACTACACAGAGAGATTTCTGCACAGCATGGTATAACATAATGGATGTTTCTTTATACTGTGCCAAATCCTGAAGGCCCTGCTTAGGCAGACTTCTCTGTACCTCATTAAAAATCAGTCTGCTTAAGGAATATGTGAGAAAATAAGTGAGAGGCTACAGGGGTTTCCCTGAAAAATGTCAGGGAGGAAGAGAGTTTAGTAAGGATTTCATGGAAACTGTCTCTTCATCACAGGAGACCTTCTAGGCAGCTGCCTATTATCAACCGCAAAGCAAAGAAAGAGCTTTTGAGCTTTATATTATGCTGAGCAATTTGTTCATGGAAAATTAATCTACCAGGGTTATTTTTTCTGGTTAAGTCAGCCATCTTTATAGATGGAATATGCTGAGCACAGCTTGCAGCTCTTCCCTTGTATGAGAGTGTATTTGGAAAGTGCTGTCTCCATTGGAGATTGTGCTTTTGTTATGAGATATTTTGCCACAGGACTGAACGTGTTGCAGGGCTAGTGATATTTGCTAGATTCTTTTGCTACAAAACAAGCTTATGCCAAAATTTAAAAGGCTACAAATCCCAGTAGTGGATGCCAGAATTTAAAAGGCTAGAAATCCCAATAGTGGGTTGATAAATGGAGGCCTTGTAGGTGATCGAGATCTCAAGAGGGGAAAAGCATTTTTAAAAGGAACCAAGGATTATTTACACACTACCAAAATTCAAGCAGTCAGTGGTTGCCCTTGCACATATAAAAACTCTTCAGGTCTCTGCTAATTGCTTCGTACCTTCATTGGAGGAGAGACTTTATTGTCTGAGAACAGACAGAACTGGGAAATAGAGGATGATTTTAAAAATTCATATTTGAAGACAGGGGTTGGTACACATGACTTTCAACTCCTGGCCTTGCCATCAGTTTCTTGAGCATTTCTGAGCAAATTGAGTGCCTTCCCTCTGCTTCCATTGGGTTGATGTAAGGGGGCTTTCTGTAACTCAGGAAGCTAATGTTTCCATGAGTGGGAGGGATGTAGGACAGGCACAGTTTTCATGTAGAACACTGAGGATGAAAATGCCCTTCAGATGTTGTAAGGTAAAGCTCTGCAGTCCACTCCCTGGTAAAACCCAGCAAGACTGAGCCTGAAGCAGCACTGTGCCAGGCGCAGTTCCCATTTCCCTCTTCCCTCCCCACTGTTGTGTACCTCTCAACAATTTTTCCACTGTCTACTTAAAAATCAATAAAACAAAAGACGGAGGCTGGAGAAGCTCCACCTGGGGAACCCAAGGTTGAGGAAACCCCTGCTGCTGCTGTTGCTGAAAAGGAGGCCACGACTGCTGAGCCTGCCAAGCCAGCAGAGCAGGCTGTGGTGAGTGACCTGTCTGCCATGCCAGCCCCTGGGCCTCATCTGAGCCACATTTCATCATAGTGCATGTGCCTGCTGCATTTCAACTATCCTTTCCATTGTCACCATCCATCTATGGCTGGTTTCCCCAGAGCCCAGCTGTGTCACAGCATGATTCTCCAGCATGCAACCTCCCTTCAGCCCTCAAATGTCATTCTCCTTAGGTTTTGAATTTTAGACTGAATTTCAGCTGAGATTTTTTGATTCCAGATGAACTTCAAAAAGGGGAAAGAATTGATGCCATTTTTAAAGTGACCTTATTGGCAGTTTTCTCATTTCTTTTGAAGCTGAACTGTAAGCACTAATCCAATGTACATCTTGTGTGGTCCTTACAAGAGGATGAAAATACCAGAAAATGATCGTAATATAAATGTACACAAGTCTCCTGGTTTTATAAGCAGCTATGAGCTGAAGAGTGAACTCCAAGCACCAATTTGGAGATTTTTTTATGTCAGCATTCAGGAAAGAGTGGGAGGAGAAGAAATGACAGCTCTGCAAGAAGAACACAGCAGGGCACCCAATATTGCTAGAAATTAAGGGGTGGTCTGAGATGATAGGCATTTTTTTTCTGCTGATCGGCATCCCTTTTTATAACAGGTGTCTCAGGTATCCTTTTTATCCAACTGAGGTTCCTTTTCTAAATAGGTTTTGGCAGTGGGTGATACCCACAGGCTAAAAAACCCTGGAGGAAAAATGCATCTGTTTTTGTAGGCTGACAGTTTTCATACTTTCCTCCAGACGATAACATATTCATAGTCTCTCTTAAGTGTTTGTCACTGTTAGAATATGCAGATTCTTACTGAAAACTGGACAGAAAAAAGGATTTGTTTTGTGGGTTGGTTCCTCTGCCACAGAACCAGTGGAAGCTGTATAGATGTGCTTTTTGGTCATTGAGCACAGTTTGAGGACATAAATGTTCCCAGAATAACAAGGTTCAGCTTGGCCTTGGGTGAATCATCTGTGTATCTTCATCTGCTAAGTAGGGATGATGATACCCAATCCATCATAAAATTAAGTAGTTTTCACTAAGTATTTGATACACTGCCACATGGGAAGCAATATTAAGCTGATGTAGATACAAATTAGCTGAAGAAAGTGAAAGTGCCTGGCACCTATAGATGTGGCAATGTAGAGCATGGACAGATGACTTATCAGATATGCAGCTACTGTAGCATTTCATGGATCTGTGCCTGGAGCTGATCTTGTTCAACAGTTTTAAATAAAGGCAACGGCTCAGACACTACAAGCCTAATGGTGACATTTATTGGTACTGGGCCCAATCTTGTTCAACATTATTCATCCATGACCTGGTTGAGGGGACGGAGTGTACCTTCAGCACCTTTGCTGATGATACAAACTGGGAGGAGTAGCTGATATAGCAGAAGGCTGTGTTGCCATTTAGTGAGACCTGAACGAGCTGGAGAGTTGGGTGGAAAGGAATCTAAGGGAGTTTGACAAAGGCAAGTATGGATTCCTGCAGCTAGGGAGGAATAACCCCATGCACCAGTATGGGTTTGGGGTTGACCTGCTGGAAAGCAGCTCTATGGAGAAGGACTTGGAAGTCCTGATGGGCAACAAATTAACCATAAGCCATCAATGTGCCCTCCTAGCCAAGAAGGCCAATGGTATCCTGGAGTGCATTAATAAGAATGTGGCTAGCAGGTGGAGAATATTTATCCTCCCCCTTTACTCTGTCTTAGTGATGCCACATATGGAGTATTGTGTGCAGTTCTAGGCTCCCCAGCTCAAGAAAGACAAGGAACAGCTCATGAGAATCCAGCAGAGAGCCATGAAGATGATCAGAGGACTGGAGAATTCCTCTTATGAGGAAAGTCTGAGATGCCTGGGTCTGTTTCACCTGGAGAAGAGAAGACTGAGAAGGGATCTTATCAATGCTTATAAATATCTATAAAGAGCGGGTGTCAAGAGGATGGGGCGACTCATTTCAGTGGTGCCCAGTGAAAGGAAAGGGGAAATGGGCACAAACTTGAACACAAGAAGTTCTGAGCAAACACAAGGAAAAACTCCTTTACTGTGAGGGTAACACAATACTGGAACAGGTCGCCCAGGGAAGTTGTGAAGTCTCCTTCTCTGCAGGTATTCAAAACCCACCCGGACACACTCCTGTGGAAAAGGGAGGGATGGGAATTCAGTCATTGGTCTGGAGCTCTCCTCATTAGTGGATGGCAGGGGATAATGTGGAAGAATGGATATTACTGAAGCTGAAGAGGTTGTTTCTAGATGGTTTTATTTTTGATTACCTGTAAGGATTTAAGGAAGGAAGAAATTTTCAAAGAAGTTCACCATTTTTCTGAAAGGAAGCCAGCTCCTTATTGTTCTCCACTAAGACAAAGCAGTGCTCTGAGGAGTGTTGCACATCTTAAGTGCTAATTAAATGACAGGCTGTGGCTGCAGCACCACGCATCCACTTGTCAGCTGGCACAACCTTTTCAGATGATCAGTTTTGCTGCCTGATTGTCCACAGTTCTGGGTCCACAGTTTGTTGGCAGCTGCTCTAGCTGAGGCACAGGACTACAGAGCTGTTCGGAGAGAGGCAGAGAGAAACAAAATGCAAGATCCAGACAATTTAAGAGCAATCTCGGAGGAAGACCATAGGTGTTAACTAGAAGCTAATAGTTTTATTTAGGTTTGTGCTTGGTTTTTTTGTCACTCTCTGCTCTTGCTAATTTGGCAAAATAAGCACAAAGTGTTGATTTTTAAAATGTCTGAATGGAGTCATCCTGCATTTTACTCTGAGGAGTTGTTATTTTAGGAAGGGCTTTCCAGGACGTTCAAAGAAGAGTTTTGGAGATTAGGATTAATGACAAATATGATCAAAGCTGAGGAAAAGTACACTGAGTTGCAAAAGGTGAAAACATGTAACTTCTCAACAACAATTCTACATTTGTTTGCTTTATGCATGACAGTTTACTTTGAAAGTCAAGTTGTAAAATATTGATAGATATTTTCTTTACTGGGAATCTTTTATAGAGTTTGGTAACTTCCAGTTTAGAGTGGCAGCCACTAATCAGTTTAATTTTTCTGTGGTAAGTTTCCTGTCATATTCCGTAAATCCAGAAAAATTATGTTATGCATTCTTCATTGTAGGAGCTTTGCAGTAAATTTTCTGATAAGCTTTTCATTTAAATTAAGGGGAGAATTATCCAGGGTATAGAGTACTCCTTGCTGCTCAGGGAGTTTTGAATTTAGTTGATTGCTGTTTTGTAGTCTGTCTGAACAAGATTTCCAAGACTTTACTACAAGAGCTCGTCAGTATTGCTGCTTGGGATCTCATTACATGTTTTTTCTCTTGGTCTTTCAAATGCATTAGGAAAAAATTAAGTTTTTATTAGTAGCTCTCAATAACTGATCCTTTCTGGAGAAGGGATAAAATGTTTGGTATCTGCAGGGACAGAGTGACCATATGCACCAACAGAAGCAAAGTTAACCATGGTATAAGGTCCTTTCAAGGATTTTTGCACAGCAAATAGTTTACCTATTTCAATAGAATCCCCAGAGGTAGCTGTAATATCCAAAGGATGCAGTCTAAGGGATACAATGCATTAATCACTCATTTATTTATTTTTCAATTAATACTACCCATCTCACTATATCAATTATTCACATTCAGGCAAATACTGTTTTTATAATAATGAAGTGAAAGCTTATGAAATCTTGTTATTTTCTTTTCTTCTTCTCCTACATGTGCTAGGCATTGGAACGGTCTGCCAAGGGAGGTGGTTGAGTCACCGTCCCTGGAGGTATTTAAGGTTAGGGTAGATGAGGTGCTTAGGAGCATGATTTAGGGATTGGTGGGAATGGTTGGACTCGACGATCCAGTGGGTCTCTTCCAACCTGGTCATTCTGTGATTCTGTGATTCTGCTCTTGTTTTTCAGTTTTGAGGGTATATAATTATAGTTGAATCTCGATGTACATAGAATTCATGGTACCCAGGTGGGAGAGGATGTCATTTGGAAGAGCAATACAATGGTTAGATACAGAGAAGTAGTCAACTCTGTCTAAATTCTGAGTTTGCAGCTAAGTGCAGGTGCAGAGTTGGAACACGAGGCCATTAAAAACAAATGGTTCCATGTACAGGAGTGAACTGATGTGGAATAGAGTCATGTTGAAGTTTGCAGAGGCAGATTTTTCTCTGTTTATGGCAGCAGGTTGTTACCTTACTCAGATGTTATTTCAGTTATTCTTTTTACTAGGCTTTCATCCCCTAAAAATGGACTGTCCATGCTACCATGTCTCTCTTCTCAAACCTCACCATCCACAAAAACCCAACTTCCAGCTAATTAAAAAAGCAATGCAACTCATTTGACTAGTCCAAAATAGTCAAATTTGCTTTGGCAAGTCCCAAGCTTTGGGAATGAAGGGTAGGTCTCCTTACGTTCTCCTTTCCACCAAACCCATGCTTTCAGTTAGCTTGGAAAACAGTCCTCCTTTGAGAATATGTATAAGTATATATTAAATTCTTCTACAAAGGGACCCAAAGCTGGGATGATAGGATTCTTACCAGAGTATATTGTCGGGTTATTACTAAAAGAAGGGCAGAGGCTGACATGTTCCTCACTACAAAGTGCAGGATGATGCTAATTTCTGAGGGCAAATTGACTTGTAAATATAGTTGATGTCAGAAATTAAACACTTTCTAATAGTAAAAGTAAGGAGGGCATCTATCTACTGACTTGCAGCTGGACATAAAGCTTTTACAGGCAATAGAAACATCTCTTCTGTAAAAACAAAGTGAGACATCTGTGAGTGGCTGTATGCGTATGTGTATTGTTAAGAAATAATTATATTTTGCTGTTGATATATACTTTTTTCAATTTAAGATCCCCTACAGTCTCCCCAAACTTACTATAAAATTAAGGGTTTGCAGCTTTAGAAAAAAAAAGAATTAATCATTAAAAAAAGTTTATATAACCCTGTAATTTTAATGAGATAAAGCCGTGAGAGGTTTCTATGGTAATGCTGCTGTCAGCAGCTGCCTTACCCTGGCACCTGGACATGTTTGGGGCTTATGAAGTGACTGCAGGCATACTAGAAGATTAGATTTGAAAAAACATGAATGGTATGAAGTTTGGAGACTACTAGCATGCTTTTATGAAAAAAAGAAACACTCAACCATTCCAGCTGAAACTTGTAGAAATTTTGGAGTGGCAGTCATGGCTGTGTGAAGAGAAGTAGCTGAAGCACAAGTACTTAAAGTCTCCTAATTTCTGATTGCTAAAGTGGATGGCCCAATCTACCATGCTCTCAGACAGATTTGCATAACTTGTCTTCACCCTTACAAGCTGTTTTGAAAAATCTGACCTTGCTGTGTTTGCAAAGCAGCCTCAAAATTTATTAACAAAGTGGAATTCTGTAAAGGGGAGTTGATTTACTTTTCTGCAGCAAAGGGTCTTTAGAAATAGCCTCTGCATGCAGGGACTCAAACCTGAACAGGAAAAAAGCACTTCCATCTGTTCCAAAACAGGCCTGAATTTTAGCAACTGTTGTCCTTCTGTAGGCAAAGACCTAGTGTTAGATGGCATCTGTGCTGTAAAAAGTATTAGCTGGATGGAGCTCATTACCCTTCAGTGGATTAGATTCTTTGAACGCCTAAATGAATGTCTGATTTGGAAAACCACTGACACATGTCTAATTTTATAAATGTCAGGCACCTGTTGCATGTATCACAAGAGTATAGCCCCAAAGAAAAGTGATTCTAAAAAAAAATAATGAACTTCATGACCCACCTCTTTTGAACAACCCCCTTAAATGAGTTACAGTCCAAAATGAATGGAAGAAGTAAAGTATTTTAGAAAGTATACCTTGAACCCGTGGTGAGTTACAAGGGAAGCAGCAAGTTATAATGAGAACACTTTTGAAGCTGGGTTGGGAAAAATTTGAGCTTCCCAGAAACTTGAAGGTTAGCAGTGTTGTGGGTTGTTGCTTACTAAAAAATTCTTCTAAGTTGGTGCTATTATGATAAAACTGATAATAAATGTACATTAAAGTCCTTAGCACTTACAGTGTGATGATTATGACATATGATAAAAGGCTTTATTTGTTGGTTTTTAGCTTGTAACTACTTTTATTTCAGATCATGTGTGGAAGCTAGTATCTTTCCGCCTGATGTATACTATCCCATTTAGTTGCAGCCATTCATTTCATTGCATCCCATACATGCCATGCTTCCATTAAGCTTGATTAATACCAATTACTCTGCAGCCATTGCCTTATGTGCAAGTAAGGTGATGACAGTATTTCTTCTTTATACAGGACAGTGTCGAGGCAGGGGATAAAGAGACAACTGGAGTTGCTGAGAAAGAGAGCGAGGTACATATAAACAGCTTCAAGAGTGTGGTTATGCTTTACGACCTTGAAGAAAATCATGGCAAAAAATATATTTGTCATTTGCATGTCATCAATATGTAGGTGAATACTGATGCCAACTGAGACCTAGCTGCAATATCTGTTGTAACACTGCACAGATATATCTATATCTGCATTGTATGTTCTAATACCAGAGCACCTCATTCAATGCAGAACTTGCCTTAGAAACTGTCTATTGCAGCACAGAGCGATAAATATCCTAGTGCAGCAAACAAAGCAGCTTCAAGGTAGAAGGAGGTATAGTGCTGTTTCTATTGACATTTGGAAATACATTGAATATATTCCTGGTAGCTTTTACATTTTCCATAAATTTGTTTGCCTGGCTTTCCTACAAAAATATTTATAAAACAAAAAAAAAAGCTTTGATTAGTCATTTATTTTTCCTAAAAAAATATGCCCTGAACTAAACCAGATATTTGAAAGCAATCATGTTACGAGTTTGTTTGCTAAAGCACAAATCCAACATCAAGTTAGATGCAGTTCAAATCAAATTACAATGCAACTGAAGAGCTCAATAACATATTTTAAGCTCTGTATGTGTGAACTTGAATGGTTGTATTTTGCTTGTATTTGTTCAGAGATTGTAAAACTTCTTGCCCTGAATCCTTCTAGGCTAAAGTGAAACTGTAGTGTGTTCAAAGGTGCACAGACAGCAGCACAAGAGGAATGGCTGCATATTAAATGCAGGGATAGAAGTAGGGACTGAGAAACGGATTGTAATTCCTAGTTATTAATCGCTTAGGATTTGTATCTTGAAGTGTTGACAGCCGCCTTTTATATTATTACTCATTTTGGTGCCACAGTGTATACAGGAGAGTCATGAATTGGTCGTCTCCTACCTTGGTTTCAGAACACAGTTATGTCCACCTGTCCAAGTTTGGGTTTGTTACCCTGATGTAAAACAGCGCTAGCTTTGCTAGAGTCGAGGATATACCTGTGGCTCCAGGGTATCCCAGTGTAACTGGGAAGCAAGTATGGGACTCACTTGTGCCGTAGTCCTCACCAGCACTGTCACATCCATGTGAAAATCAGTGGAATTACACTAGCAAGAAAGTACAGGACAGAAGTTGTAGATTGAGCCCAGCTTGTGGCTGACGAAATGCAAGAGAGCATTGGGTTGCTCCTTTAGCCTTGGCTTGTCACTTCCAACAAGTCTGGTCCAAGAAGAAGCATCCAAGAAATTCTGCACTATCCTGTAAGCACCACGGCTAAGACTTAGAAATTTTTCCCCTTTTTTCTAATACCACTTCTCCTCATAAATTGAGGTCTCTTATCTGGTGAGTTTGGCCCTCTGTTTTGTTTATAATAGCAGTATGACTGTATGCAGAAGAGCTGCCATAAGAGATCAAGCTGTTTGCTAAGCTGATATCTGGCCTCTAGTGGAGGGTAGCCCCTTTGATATTGTAACTTGCATAACAAATTCTTTAGTACTGCCTCAAAAGTCTTCCAACGCTTTGCGACCAATTGATGTATTCCCTAAAGGATGATGATTAGTTCCTCTTGATACTACATTCTCTAGCTTAGCTGCATTTATAACCAACCAGCATAAAAAATAATCAGTCCTTTTCTAAATCCAGTCATTGGGTCAGATTTTCAGCTCTGGAAAACTGGCATAGCTCAGGGAGCTCCTCTCGCAAACCCCTACTTCTCTCTCTGGGGTCATCCTTGCCAGATCTGTGGCATTGTGTGGAGCTGACAGCAGTGTTAATAAGAGGAGAGTGCAACTGTGTGAATCAGCTGAATCCTGGGTAAAGAAGCATTCACTTCTGCTGCAATTAAAACATTCAAGTGGTTCTTCTATCACAGCCCTCAGAGTACTAGATGACCCTTTCTTTGTCCCCTGTGCAGGTGGTATAATGGGACAACTGTCCATATTTCAATAATACTGCTAGAGATAGTTCATTTGGAATACTATTAGACTGTCTAATATTATTAATGACCTATGGAAAAGAGGTTTGTAGGATCAGTTTTCAATATGAAGTATGGTAATACAGGTAACTATATCTGCTAGTACATGATTGACCATACCTGGGTATGAATTCAGTGGGATGAGCCTCCCTCATTCTTTTTTTTCTGTACTCATCAAATATATTTGAGGCTAATTGTTGCAATCATTCTGTGCTATCTCACATGTGTTTTTGTAAAAGCTTTTCTTAATCATCTAGCCTGCACTGGTTTTGTACTCTTAAGACACAAGAACAAATGCTTACACAGTTATGAGCTTGGTATACATTCAGTGACTCATGTCTACACACTGAGATCATCACCCTTTCACTGTGGGGCATTTAAGAGATGTTTAATGTAAATTACTATTCTCCTCCATAGTGAAACAAATTGGTTATACAAATCCAATAAATAGAAAAGAACTGTTGATCCTAATCAAAACAGACAGTGAGATTAATTTCTACAGCATGCTGTTAGAAGCACATGGTATAAAATCTATCTGATATGCTCTCTGTACCCCCTCTTTAGTATTACTCTTCTCCAGGGCTTTTACACTCATCACTTATTTGAATATCTTCTTGGGTCAAGGCTACTAAAAATGGTAATATGATGAGTGGCAGGCTTGCATACTTTAAAAGTCACAGGAGGAGACATCAGTGTCTGTCCATGTCTTTACTTCATTTTGCGATAGGACATCCTTCAGTAGCATTTTCAATTTAAACTAAAGCTTCTCCAATAATTTCTTCAAAACCCTATAGTATTTTCTGACATCAAGGACTCCAGGAGAGTTTATCACAAGTAGTGCTGAATATTAGATATTCCCAAAAAGCAATGTCTGAAGAGTGCCTATGAACCATTGCAGGTAGTTCAAATTGCATTCAGGTAGCTGACTTATCCTCATCCCTGGAGGGAAGATCAAACTAAGGAAACAAAGAGCTCAGGCTGTTAACTGGAGATCAGAGATATTTCTTCTAACTGTACCCTGAAAACAATTTTTCTAAATTGTTTCTACTTTATCGTGGTGCTCCTTGCCGTATGTTAAAAATGCCATATGGAAATTAATTGGATTAGCAGAATGACTTTTGTCATTTGCCTTCCATCCTCCAACACTTAAGATTAATCTACTCTAAGTGTATATCCTATATGCTTCTGTAGGCTTATACCAGTTTATACCACTACAAATGTTAGAGTGATACATAACTTATAACAACACTCTCTGCTGGGTAAAAGATTCATCGTTGTTATATAGGCAGGTGATTTTCTGTCTAATTTTCTAGAACTGGAACAAAACATGCATTAACTTTCCAACTTGGGCTGATCACAAATGGTTCAGTCTTATCCAGACTGAGTGGGTTTTTATGTAGGTTTCTTGGAGGCTTGGAGCCTCTTCCTGAGAACAGACTCCACTAGCAGGGTCCTCTGGATCCCTGGACAGTTTGCAAGCTCCTCCTCAGCAGAAACCTGTGGCAAATTTCTTCCACAATACAGTTTGAAGGCAAGAGAGTAAAAATACTAAAGCTTTGGCAAACTGTTACTCCAAAGTAACACCTGAGAAATCTACTAAGTGGTGCTTAGTGAGGTCTCATATATTTCTCTCTTCCACCTGTTAATCAACTTCCATGCACAAGGTTGCCCCCAGCACTGCTCTCCCTCACAAATCTGGAGGAATCCCAACGAAACCCAGGCTGTGAGTTGGCATCACCCAGGGAGGTTGCCGATAAGAAGCTGGTCCAGGGTCTCCAGCAGATACCCAGAACTTGTATCCTGAAAGGTCCCTCCCTGCTGTTGTTTGTAGGTGTTACCTGTCACCGAAGGGACTGTGGCAGCAGAAGATGGTGCAGCTGTGGCAGCAGGAACCGGTGATGGTGCTGCTACCACTGAGCAGGAGGGTGTTGCTGCAGGTGACAAACCTCAGGAAGAAGAACTGGAGGCTGATGTGTCTCAGGTAACTCATATCCATGCACGGGAGAGTGTGTTAGAGGAATCATGATAGATTCAGCAGCCCAAGAGAGGTAAGGCTGCTGCAGCTTTGTGCCCCAGGGTTCAACCAGTAGCAAGGCTGAAGCTCTCCTGGGGTAGCCCTGTGAGACACTCACACAGGGTATCCCTTCTTCTGAGTCCTTCATTTGAGCTGCACCTGCCTTGGTGCCCCTGGGCTTACGAAGTTAGGACATGATCGGCTGATGGCTCCTGTGACGGGCCTGGGAGCAACATGGGCAGGGTATTGTTTGGGCTCCCCCTCCTGCTGCTGCCTCTGTGCTCTTCTATGGACATGACCTTTATCACATAATCTAAGAGGACTTCTTGGAGAAACAGGCAAAGAAAATATTGGAATTTTCTTGTCGCCTGGCATCATGTCCTCTCAATAGTATTACTTTGGTTCAAGCAAATCATTGTGGTCAACCTATGTATCTGCGTCTGGCCTGCTGTCTTATCTTCTGCGGCCTCTGAGGAGGTGGGGTACAGCTACTAGAGCAGGTGCTGCAGCTGGGCAGCCAGCCACCACCTCCTGTCATTGCATTTTGTTTTTCTTCTGTGCGCCAGAACAGAATGCTCTGGTAGAAAACTGGTGAACTTGTGCCTTTTCAGGTTGAATGCCTTTTTGCTTTCTCTGCCTCCAGCTGCATTGCTGTAAATCAGGAGAAATACTCTCAATCAGTCAAAGAAATAAGTCATGTATACTTCTTTCATCACTTTTATATCACTATTATCCTGCTGATGTGAATTCTCAAAGCAATGTAGGACAGTGACTCCTGTAGATTGGGGCTTCACCCAAAGCCGCCCAAAGTTAAGAGCAGAGTGGAGGACAAGGGTCTGTTAATTTCCTTGTACACTGAAAACAAAACCCAAACTATTTGCAGATAGTTTATTACATACTGCAATAATTTGCAGTATTACAGAAAATAGATTTAAGAGGACTAAGGGGACCAGTAAAAACAGTGAAAGGATTACTCCTTTACATTCTTGCACAAGTACTGTTTTCTGTCTTTATGAAGAGTCCACTGTGGAAAAGAAAGAAATCCCCATTCCATATATGGCCTGTGTAGTAAACAAAGAGCTTTGTTTTCCTGCTTCAAATAAAATACTAAATACTCCTGCGGTGCTTTTGTGATTTTCTTTTTTTTCCCCAGGAAAAAGTCAGCAGCATCCCTTCAGTTGTAATTGAGCCAGCATCAAACAATGAGGAGGAGGGAGAAGAACACGAAGTCATTGTGAATGAGTCCAAAGATGTTGCAGCAGATATAGGCACTCAGGGCACTGACACTTCTCCCAGTGACACTTCCCAAGTTGGAAGTGAGCAGAAACCCACTGAAGAAATCCAGGCTGCATCTTCTCAAGATCAGCCTGCTCCAGCTGAAGACACAGCATCTACAGTGCCACCCGGCTTTCTCTTTAAGGTCTGTTTCTTCATTCTTCGTTTAGACTTCCCTCAGGATGTATCTTCTGTGAATGTGTCTGCCTGCAAAGTTAGTATGATGAGCGCAAGTGGTGCTTTGTTTAACAGCCAGACACATGGACATGCATCTACACACAACCACAACGTTAACATTGTGTTGTTGCTTTATGCATGAGGTCTGAGAAAATATATTTTCTGCCCATTGTTGTTGCTATGGGTATCCTTATGTATCTGACTCACCTAAGTACAAGAACAATTTCAGCTCACCAAATTACTACTGAAAATTAATGTATTCAGTAAAATTGTACTGCCACAGACTTAGCCAGCAGTATTGTGTCATACATGCTAACAATATATCTGATACACTAATGATATACTTGATCTTTAAGGTCCCTTCTAACCCAACACATTTTATGATTCTATGATATTAAAAATTGGCATTTTTCTGTCCTGAAAATCTGTAGTGGAAGTTCTGGTTCTGTTGAAACCCATGGGGCTTCTACAGTTCATGGTAATGAAGCCAAAATGTCATTATGTGACTTTAGTAATATTACAGATATAAACTGTTAGGATAATCAAACAGAAAAGTTTAATGAAGTACAAGAGAAATTCTCTTCTTGGCTGGCAAGACCCCCAGGGTTTCCTGGCTCACAAAGTTCTCTGGTAATGCTTCTCACTTCAGAATTACTGAACAGCAGAAAAGCTCCTTGAGGATGATGAACTTTACATGCTTCCTATTATAATTTGCATAGTTCAGACTAATTAGTCCCTTAGCACTCCATAATTATGCCGTTCATCTTGGTCTATTCTCATTGCTCAATATTTTCTGCAAACTTGGAGAATAACATTAAGGTGAGGGTGAAGAGTATCGTGCAGCTCTGACTCAGACATGTTGACATAGTTCATCTTTTGTTTTTCATCACACTCTCTTGGGTCAGACATAAATAAGGAGATGTAGAATATATATGCCTGCCACCTGGTTCTTGGTGCCTTTTTCTTTCATTATTGCAGAGTTACCATGGAACTGGCTGTGCTTTGGAAAAATTAAAATAGCATACCTCTTATGGAGGTAAAACGATTTAGTTAAAACGGTCTGTTCACAATGACATGCTGATCCTGCCAACGTTTTAATAATCAGCCCTTTGAAAGATGGATATTTTTGGCATACCCAGCTGACAGTAAAAGGGAGCTCTTTCCAGGACAAGCATTAATTAGTATTGCCACTACTCACCTCTTTGATCACTTGTTGAAGTGGGTGCTGTACATCCCACTCAAATTTCCACAAATATTTGCAGATGAATAATATCCAGTGGCCACCATAAGAGAATGAGAGCGAATCTGAAATATCATTTCCTGAGAGTCTTTCTCAACTTTATTTGCAAAATCCTGTCACCCCTCTCTCAGATCTAGTAATGATAGTGGGGAAGGAAAGCAAGTTCCTTACATGGAAGAAATAAGGGTGGCAGGACTTGTCTGAGAGATAGGACTTGGATGTTGTAGTATCATCTGTCCTTGAGATGCTGTAATCTTAAGAAAGGATCTTAGATTTCCTTCAGTAGTCTCAAAAAGACTTACTTAAGCTGTCCCTGCTTCTAAGGGTATGAATAGAACAATTTGACATGAATCAATGTTAGTATTAACAACCTAAATGTACCCATCTATAGTTTGCAAAAAGAAGGCATATTATTCTGGGTTTTTTCACAATGAAGATTTAACAGAAAATTTTGTTGAGATAATTGTCTCCATTTAGATCATGTCTGTATGTTTGGTTTTACTTTCTTCAGGTTGAAGTTCTCCATGATTTCGAGGCAGCTAACAGCGATGAGCTGAATTTAAAAAGAGGAGATATTGTGCTAGTAATTCCTTCTGAAACCACAGCTGATCAGGTAAAAACCTGTGGTTCTTTCTTTTGTTTACATTTTTCTTTGTCTCAACTTTTTTTCTCACAAATTATAGTTAATGAGAATGTGTATTCAAAATGTGGTTACAGTTAGAAAACACAAAGATTTTAATTTTGTGCTTCTACTTGGTTTATTTTGAGACTAAATGGCACAGTTGACTATTGCTAAAGTCCCACATAGTTGCTACTAGCAGAATCCAACCTCAGCATGTTTTCTAGGGCTTTTTATTATGCTACTTTGCAGTGAATTTAAACAAGCACACATGCACACAAAGATTCAATATGGAAGATAAATTACAAATCATGCATTGTGTTGCAATATATTGTCTTCACATTGCAGTAGAATGGACCACACAGTCTGTAGATATTCAGAGCTTTTACATGTGGCTTTGGAGAAATAATACAAGTTCACCCACAGAGATCACTGCGACTGCATATAAACTGTGCTGTCCTATGGCCAAAATGTGTGCTGCGTGGCTCTAAAGCTAACTCTACCCTCTGGAAGCCTGAAACTGAATTAAACAAGAGGTTCATTTTATTTGAGACATCGAATTTTAGTTAGCACTTTTTTTCAGGTGAATTTTTAAACAATTTTATTCCACGTGTTAAATTGAGTTGCAGTGAAGTGAATTGATTTTTGGTCACTGCTTTAAAAGAGAAGACTGTACTGCACACTGTTAGCACCAGCTGCTTCATGAGCACCTGTAACAGCCAGCAGTGCTGGCAAAAAAGTCTGCCATTGATTTGGGGTTGAGAGGTGAGGGACTCAATCCTGCCTGGTGAGGTAGGTAAAAGCACTACTCTGAATGAAGTATGTTTCTTAAAATAGGTCTGAATACTAATGCTCTAAGCAGGTCTGAGTGCTGCAGGCTGTATTTGAAATTGTTTTGATGGTTGATGCTATCCAAAGGTATTCTTTTAATACAAGAGGTAAGTAGTTGGGGTTTGTGTTTGGTTTGGTTTATTGTTATTATTTCAGATTTTTCTTTTAGTGGGGTACTTTGCTCTTTTTTGTAGGGATAGAAACTATTACCCTTACTCAAATTATGCGGCATCTTACATCATGGGCATCTTACATTCATTATCAGTGTTTGCAGAATAGGAGAATTCTCTAAGGACAGCAAAATCTGCTGTTTGTCTTTGGTTTGTTTTTCTTAGGATGTTATGTATTAAAAATACTTAATCTTCACTTGGTGAATCCATGAAGTATATTCTTCTCTTGCAGTGTGCACTGGAATTCCATTAGCATTAATTGGAGTAAATTGTGTGCAATGATGGAGAAAATAAACCTTTATATATTCATGTTTCTGAAGCCATTATGGTCATATCTTTATTTCTCAGTCCATATTTGCCCTTCATGTTTAACATCACCATAAAACTTAATCCTTTCGTCTTTTGCCAGGTACTTTGTTGATTTAGATAGAGTCTTTTTTTCTTTGTTATTCCTTATTCTACTTCAAAATCAACCTGTCTAAAACAATAATTCTAATGTATCTGGTAATATCAGCCTGTATTCCTCATTCAAAGCAAACCAGTTCCACCCAGTGGCTTCAATTTTTTCATTAGACTTGAGTTGGTCCAGTAAAATTGTTCATACAGTCTATGTTACCTGTGCTGAAAAGCTTCAGTTCCCCAGTCCTTTCTCTCAGATATTCCACGCACTTCAAAAACAGATACCCAGTTACATGTACACAGCCAAAGCCCTACATAAGATGTACCTGCTTTGAAGATGCTTATTTTGGGGCAGAGCACCAGCACAGCACCACATGCAGCCGCTGAGCAATTGACTCAGTGGTGTACGTGAAGATCTGTTAAAGCTACTCCACCTCCTTGTGTACTCTTTGTGCAATAACCATAGAGCAGCATTAGAAATTCTGTCATGGATTTACTCTGGTTCCTGTTCTTAGAAGGAACAAAGCACGGAGGTACTGAGTTAGTTAGTTGAGAATAGGTTAATGATTTTTTAAAATACTAAATTGATTTTATTCCAGGTAGGATTGATCACATTTAAGAGAACCCAGGGCTTTCCAATAAGAAATCTCTCTTTTGATTACTTAGACTGCTTCTGATTTGTTTACAATTTTTGCATGTCAAATTCTGGTTTACATTTCATGGAATTTCAGGGAAAATAGTTGCATATGAACCAAGTTTGAATTTCTAGAAATAGTGACTCCAGGGACTGCAAGAACTGTTATTTCTTCTAATTACTGATACATGAACCATTAAAAAAGAACTTCCAGGGGATAATGTTCAGATTGAAAACTACTTTTGCCCCCCATCTATGGTGTTGTGTAATGTAACAAAGTCTGCACAGAGATTTGCACAAATATAGATCTAATACAATGCTAGATGACCTGGAACCTGCTATCCAGTTTTGCATTCAGCTAGAGGTTAGATGGGCTAAAGGCCATACAATACCCACACAGTCACTCAATCTTACAAAATTGTGGTCTGGCAGAACAGAGAAAATGGTCTGTGCAAAATCAGAGGCTGTTTTTCAATGAAAGCACTAAATCTTCTAGCCATGTATTTCACAAACATCTTTAGGTCTTGAAGCTTGTAGCAAGTAATGGGGGGAGCCTGAAGTTTAAGAGGTTCTATCTTTTTCCTTGCAGGAGGCTGGCTGGTTGACGGGCATTAAGGAATCTGAGTGGCTTCAGTACAGAGATGCAAATAATTATAAAGGACTTTTCCCAGAGAACTTCACACGCCGTCTGGAGTAGTTCTCGGTGCAGGCAGACAAATGTGATGTGAAGCTCAGTCAGTAGGTTTTTAACCTCTCTGAAACACAGGAGCCCACCTTTTTGTAGTTTAAGCTGTTGATGGTTTACAGACTGGTGCCAGACAAAGTTTGTTGAAACATATCAAAATGAGCATGAATGCAAACAGTTAAGCTAGCAATTTCTGAAAAGCAGTACATGAAAAAAAATCAAATAAAAAAAGAAATGTCTTTATTTGTTCACACGTATGTGGCAACAGGTTTGTTTGTGCTTTGTCAGAGCTATGGTGATCCTGTATTTGGTCCTTTCCCGTGAAATCTGAAATTAGCCTCCTCAATACCAAAACCTTAACTTCTCTGCACTAAGTGTATTGTATTGAGTTGCACTGCAGAAGATTCAATTAGTTATCCTGTAGTAATGAGGTCAAACTATTATAAGTTTCATGTGTTTAAAAAAATAATTAACTGCTGCAATGTTTTTCAATGTTATTTTTGGACATGCATAATATATATATACACACCAAAATTTATATGTGTATATATAAGTGCATATGGATATATATGCATTTTCATGACTTCATCGTAGTTCTTTGACTGTGTAGGATCATCAGTACATGCATTGCTCTTTCACTGTCTGGCATTACAGGAAATGGTTTTGTTCCAAAGCAAAACTAGCTGCTCCATTGCCAAAACATGATACAGTATCTGTGTTTGTAATGTGAAATTTTCATTCTGAGATGATGAATAACATCATGTTCAAAGCTGCTAAACCTTTGAGAAGGCATGGCTCTGTCTCCTCTTCTGGCTGCAGTAGTTACAATGAGATAATCTGGAGGAGGAGCTGTTATGATGCTAATCTATACTTTTTTATTTAATTGGCTGAATAAATGTAAAAAAAAAAAAGAAACAGAACTAATCTATGAGAAGAAATAAACACAATATATTTTCACTATATGTATTTATGCAGCGTACCTTCACAGATTCTTTTAAAATAAGATATATAATGTATCCTGTATCAAAAAGTCATCTGTAACTTATGTTTTCCAGTGCTGTGTCATCAAAAATAAACCTTTGATCCAAAGAAGCTGTTTCATCTGTGGTGCTTTTCGTAATGGTGAAGTTTGTATAGCTGATATAATGTATTAGAGAACTTAATCTTTATTTAATACCTTTTTTCCAAAGAAACACGGCGTAACAGATGCACCATCCAAATTCTTGCTCCCAACTCTAGTTCTGGCCAGAGCTCTGAAAGGTCTAAACCCCAGCTCAGCACATCTCCCAGCTGCTCCTCCTGTTGCAAACTCTGACTGCCAGCTAGTGTCTGTCCACAAGCACTGAGGAAGCTTGTCTGTGCTTGTCCATCACTCAACTGAAGATTGCTACCTCTCAGTAATTTTTCCCTAGTCCGTTAATTTTATATGGGAAGAAATTTCTCCATGGATCTGGTCTGTTGTATTAACTGATGCGTAGAAGCTGCAGATATTTAGGAATATATATATATTCCTAAAAGTTCAGTTATTTTTCATGATATTTTGTTTGGGGGCTCGTTTTGTGTGCAGTCAGTATCTATTGACCCTCTATTTCTGATTTGTCAGCCTTCAGTTGAAGAAACAGACTTTTTGCTACTGTTGAAGATGAGGAAACTTGGTTTCTCTCTGTTTTTCAAAACACAGTAGCTTTCAAAAGCAAGTATAGTGATAGCTGTGTTTTGTGAAGAAGCTGAATGGCTCAACTAACAGCTGAGATTTTGGCTCTGAAATGTCACAATGAGCAATTAGAGTCTAAGGGGGTTGCAGGAAAATTCTTCCATTTTCTGTTTGTTCTTTTAACAGGTTTGGTGGTCAATAGTGATGCAGGGCCAAAAAATCTCACCAGGGAAATAACTTTCTTTTGGATTTGATGTGTTCCAGTAATTTCCATACTCCAGTGCACTGCTTTGAGGTGGTCTTAATAGCCTATTAAACCTGATTTATGGTGAGACTCTGATGACCTCAAGGCATCTCAACACCTGTATTTCAGTAATAGCTACTTTACAGAGCACTGCAACAGACCAGCACTGGACCATTGAGCCTCAGTTTCCCTGTGGACACCATGTTGCCACTTCTTTGACTGGGGTCTGCTATCAAGTGAGACCATCATGCCTGACAGCTGTAATCCTAAGGAAGGAGAGGGTATCAGCCCTTTTTGGCTGTGATCAGCCCAAAGCATTTCTTTACCTAGCCTGCTGTTTGAGTGCCATTATGCCCTCTTGGTGCTAGTAGGACTCAAGTTCAAGTCAATACCTTTTTGACCTTGATTCTTCTAATGTCCTTGGTACAGATCAGTGTGTCAAATCCACTGGTAAGGGGTTTGCAGGATGCTTGAGGTTGTATATAGATAGGAAAGGTCTTGATCTACAACCGAGAGCTTTTGTGTTTTCTTCTGGCATGGTCTTCAGAACTACGTCTTGACCCTACTCTTCATTTCTTAATTCCACCCCAGTATAAAGAAAAATATGATTTCAAAATCCATCAAAAGTCCACATCTCACTCCAAGGACTGTCATTTGCTGGCAGTAAAAAGATGCGCTCATAACGTCCCAAAAGCCATGCTATTCCAAGTAGTGCCCATGTCATTTAAGTGTTGCAAATTACTGTGGATATGGCCTATAATTCTGACATTAAATATGTCTTCATATCTCACACATGCAACCCAGAACCAGAAAACAAATGGATGTCTTGCAGATTATATGAGGAGGATTATTAATGCTTTATCTTATTCCTTGCAAAATTCCATATGGTAAGATGATAGACATTAAAGGAAGGGCACTAATAAGTTAGACAAAACAAAAAATTTCCTAATTTTCTCTTCTAACAGAAGTGGTTCGTGAATAGAAATGCATTTGTCAGTTTGGATTAACAACAATTTCTCATATTTGATTCTTCTGACTCTAGTTTCATTAGACAGTCAGACATCTCTCAGACACTTTTATGTCTGCAGCTTGTAAGATTAATAGTGTAAAGTAAGTGTATTTCTTTGTGATCTAAAGAAGGTTATTCTATGGCAAGCAAGAGAATTTCTTTCTAGTATGTACTGCTGTTACATACCAGTGATACCTTCCCCCTATGAAGTTGTACTAGCCCAGAATTATTTCTCTCTTTTCTTGGATTTTTCTGATTAACACGCCATATTGGACTTGGTTAATTATCAAATTCTATGCTTTCAGAGTGACTGTAAAACAATAAGACATTATATCTTGTTTTCTCTAAAGACTTACTTAGGCACTTGCTTTTGTCTAACACAGCACGTACTACTAACATGTACAGCAACTATCATTTCTAATTCTATATAAAATAATCCCTTGAAAGTTTATGGATTCAGTCTTCTGGTCCCACAGGCTGATAATGCACAGTGTGGCCTTGGAAGTAAGACAAAATAACTGAAGATGTAGGAACGTCTCATGTGAGTGAACAAAGCAGTTGTGTATTTGCAGCTCATCGATTTGGTATACAGCTTTTCATCATTAATGAAAAATGCATAAGATGAATGATACTTCTATTCCTATTCTCCACTACCTCTCACCACTTTGCTCCACCTCTTCCAGACCTCACAGGTGTCCTGGCAAGAAGAAGAAGGAGGGGAGGTCATGAGGAATGAGCCTACTCTGATTGCATGGTGTTTGATTCCAGGATGCTCTGATGCCCTAATGCCAGAAAGACGTGAAGTATATCATAGTCTCATTAATCTTATGCTTAATGAAAAATTTTTGTGTCTTGCTAATGCAGGGGAAAAGATACCAAAAGAAAGTCATTGTGATGAGTAGGCTGGATGTGCAGGTAGAGCACGAACATGTATTACAGCTGCAATAGCCAGAAGTACCACAGTCTCCTCCATCTCCAGCTGCCACCTTTAAAGCACTAAGGTGGCAGTTGATGAAACCACCAGATAAGCCAATCCCCAGCTACCGAAAGTAGTTAGTTCAATTAATTAGGCAAGATCACATTTCTGAAAGCAGTGCAAAAGGGATGAAGGTGTTCTTCCAGCCAGCTGTAATCAGCAGTGTCACTGTTAGCTCTGATGTGCTCTCTGGTAGCAAGACATTTGCTGCAGATGAGAGTTCTGGGCCCCTCACCACAAGAAGGATGTTGAGGCTCTGGAGCGAGTCCAGAGAAGCTGGTGAGGAGTCTGGAGAACAGGCCTTAGGAGGAACAGCTGGGAGAGCTGGGGGTGTTTAGCCTGGAGAATAGGAGGCTGAGGGGAGACCTCATTGCTCTCTCTGAAAGGAGGTTGTAGAGAGGAGGGTGATGGCCTCTTCTTCCAAGTGACAGCAGACAGGACAAGAGGGAATGGCCTCAACCTCTGCCAGGGGAGATTTAGGCTGGACATTAGGAAAAGAATTTTCACAGAAAGTGTCATTGGGCACGGGCACAGGCTGCCCAGGGAGGTGGTTGATTCACCTTCCCTGGAGGTGTTTAAGGCACGGGTGGACGAGGTGCTGAGGGGCATGGTTTAGTGATTGATAGGAATGGTTGGACTTGATGATCCAGTGGGTCTCTTCCAACCTGGTTATTCTATGATTCTATGACTGCAATGACTTTAGTGCAAGAAAGCCAGTGATGCTGCATGACAGCCACTTTGCTTCTGGTTTAAATCCCAGCACTTTCTGGAGGAAAAGAAGACTGTTTAATTAGGAAGAGGAATTTTAGGAAATGGAACATTCTCAGTCCAGGTTCAGAATTAGAGAATACAAAGTAGTCTGTGTTTTTGGACTCAGTATCTCTCTAAATGTATAGATGTATGATGAGATAGTCACTTTTCAAAGATTCCTCACTTAGCTCTTCACAGAGTGATTTCAGCTCTGATGCAATCTTTGTATATACCGTGTCTCTGGCAGCATTTCAAATACATTTTTGTTTTTCTTGCATGGATGTCTTCACTTTAACCTGTTTAAGCAACGCAGAAGCATCAAATAAATGGGTAAAACTGCAGCACTCTCCAAATGGTATCTCCTGTAACTGACAGGAAGAACTCATAATTAACATTAATTTGGCAAAGCTGAAATCATCCCAAGGGGAATTGCGCCACATATTCAGATGGTTAATAACAGTTAAAGGAGACTTTAGTGAAAGAAAATAGAGAGTAGTAAAAGTACGCAGGATTTCTGTCCAGCTACAGGCACTAAATGAAATGCAGCCAACAACAAAGTAGCATCTATCCACCAGATACAGAGTCTTCAGGAGTCAATGATACCCATGTCTGCTGATGAGAATCAACTAATGTAGAAGTCCCAAACCTCCTCAGCCTAGTTTCAGAGGAGAAAACAGGCTGGGGTTTGTTTTGTTGATAGCAGAGCATAGGCTTTGGTGCAAGCCATGCTAATCCCAGACCACTAACCGTGCCTCTACAGTTGCCTAGACAGACTTCTTGCCATATGAGGTATAATTGGACCAAGAGCATCAAAACACTGGAAAGGTAAGTAGTTATATACTTAAATTATTATATTTCCAAGGCACATGCTACCAAGTACAAGGCTTCCTAGACTTCACTTATTTCAGGTATTCATAAGAAAGCTGAATTTTCTGTGTACGATGTTAAATTCAAACACAATGCAATGAAAGGGAAAATCTGACTGCCTGTCAGTGAATGAAAAAACATGCCATCTTGAGAAATAAGCTGTATGGGTTAAGGTGAGAAGGTTTCTCCCAGTGGCTAAAATCTGATAGACCCCATACCTGGCATAGTGCTGTCATTCCCACAGTCTTGAAAATATGTAAATGAAAGTGAAAATTGTTCATAATCATTGGGAGGGATACAGATCATTGTATTTTATGCCTACAAGATGCTTTACAGGAGAGGTAGTATAAATGCTGAGGATCTCCAGGTATCTCCTAGATGAAGAAAGGATATCACATTCTGTCCACCTCAAAGGTACTCATGCAAATAAAAATAATTAATGCACAGCTGTTTTGCTTAAAAATTTTAGAGCATTGTAGGAATTCTTAGCATCCTTTTATGCCTATGGATGCTATATCGCATCCACACAACTGCTCAGAAAAGGACTTTGGAGGGTTTTACTCCTTCATGCCCAGCAGAAGGTAGTAGATGTTAGAATTTGCATTTGCCAAATTAGCTGTCATTTGGATCAGTCTTCAGGTATGATATTGTTCCATTAATACTGCTCATTATCTGAAGTTGGCTTATACCTGCAGATACACACAGCAAATTCGGTGCAATAACAGAAGCAAATCACACTGACTGGAATAAGGAAGAGCCCACTACATGGTTCTCATAATTCTCATAGGGTTTTCTCTCTGAGGTGCAGGAGAGTTAAAGCCAGGAATGGATGTCAGTAGGAGGTAATACAGATATCCAATAGCACAGGTTGGAACCGAACCATTGTTCACTTTGCACTGGTGTCTTTCAAGGAAATGCAATGTGCCGAGTTTCACTCTTCCAATTTGCCAAATGGGAACTCATCTGACATGTTGTCTAGGGTTTTATACATTCCTCTCAAAAACCAAACACTTTGTAAAGTTCTGTTTCAGTGGAAAGAGGAACCATGCATGATCATGCACCCCTTCTCAGCCCTGGTGTTTCTTGACAGATTTCAAACTCTTCCTAATAAAGAAAGGCAGGGGAATGAGTTGGAAGTTTTAATTGAACTATGTTCACATCATGAATAAGCAGATGAACAACAACATCTGATTTATCTAACTTTATTTCAGCTATTCAAAGATTTTACTCTTATGGAAATGACCTTCTGTTTAGAAAACCCTTCTGTCCTGTGAAAGTACAGTTGTGTGGTCAGTTCCTCTGAGTCCATGAATGAGATGGCCATCAAATGCAAAGACTCTAGAGGGATGCTTCAGGGAATTTTGTAGTAATTTCTCTGATAATTTTATTTTCTTTCACCAAGTTCGAATGGTTGAAGGCTGGAAAAGTTTGTGGTCAGTTTTAAGAGGGCAGAATTAAATAACTTTACTTTCAGTGCTGATGGCGTAGCTGGCAGTGACGTTATTGTCCTGATTGCCCATGGCAATTAATGAGCCCAGAATAGCACAGGATGCCACCATCTTTCCTTCAAACTATGAATGTGACTGGAAATAGGTGCTTTTGGTACATTGGTTTGCATGTTTTAAGGTGTAATGGTATTTTTCCTACATCAAAGTGAATAGCACATACACAGATCAGACATTTTGCTTTAGTTCTGAAAATGTCCAAGCTTTCATCTCCTAAACACTTCTTTTTCAATCAACGAAAATAATGTTTCCGTTATGTTAACTCTAACTCTCATTTTTTTGCTATATACTCTGACTTCTCATTTTTTTGCTACATACAATCCAACTACAAACCCTTCAGGAAGGAACCAGGCTGCTGCTCTTCTCTGAACAAAGCTCAGGACCACTCTCTTAATCAAGACCCCCCAGTAGTAAAATGAGTATTTTTTCCACAAAATTAATTCAGTTATCTCCATTGCTGTCAGGGTTATGTCTGCTTTGTTGTTGGTCCGTTAGGCATGTTAGATGCTTCAGAAGAATGCCCCCTTTGGGGAATTATAATACCAATTGAGAAACCAGACATGAATATTAGGGAAGGGGTGAAGAATTACTCTTGGCATTTCATCACAGAGAGGTTTCTGGCTGGGTAGCACTGAGCATTTACATGCCCAGTTGAGCTCGCTACAGGGATATGGGCATTCTCCACCACTGCAAACCTGAGCTTTTGCAGCAGGCATGGGACCAGGCAGAAAGGAAAAGTGGGCTGATGTAAGGGTCCAGCAGTGCCCTTTCAGAGAGGAAACTG
Organism: Clamator glandarius; assembly: GCA_033459285.1. Taxonomy (NCBI): domain Eukaryota; kingdom Metazoa; phylum Chordata; class Aves; order Cuculiformes; family Cuculidae; genus Clamator; species Clamator glandarius. The sequence goes on from JAUNZM010000238.1 coordinate 1,188,507, forward strand.
CCAGAGCATGAAGCCATTCCTCAGGAGGAGGAACATGCTTGAAGAACCATCCCTACACAATGCACACAGTTGGTGAGACCACAGTTACACAGTGCGTGTAACCCCCCATCAGCATTTTTTTACTGAAAAACTAAGCCTGCACAGTAAAACACCACTGATGTCTTCAGTGGTTGATGTCCCAGACAACAGATGGTGTGGGGAATTTATTGGGTTGGGGGGATGCCCCACCTACTTATTGTACCATGCTTTACATGGCAAGACAGGAGGAATACTGGCCACCTGCATCCATGTCCTTCCTGCCCACGATAAGGAGTAGAGCAGTATGCAGAGGAAGAGCTGAAATGGTATTGTGGAAAAAAGAGATTATTTGGGGCACAAAAAGTTTCTTGCAGGGTATAAGGACATTCTCCCTATTTTTATTTATGTTCTCCTAATCAAGCCCTGCTGTGCTGAAAGTCTTATCATTGCCAAGTTGTTACACTAGATTTCAGTCTACCTGCGGATATGTAAGTTAGAAAATGCCCAGGCTAGCTGTCTGTTTGAGCACTCACATGCTCAGGCAGCCCAACAAGCAAAGGCTGAAGGAAAGGGGGGAAGATGGCACTTGTACAAAGGTGAATGCAACCAGATTTGGCTTGAGAAAGCTTAGGGGGTGGGTGCCAGGAAAGGAGAGCACAACTCTGCCTGATGAGACCTGACCAGGTGCTCCCCAGTTCTCAAAAACCTCTCCTTTGGTCACTTTTCTGTGATTACCCCAGGAATCATGTGGAAGTTCAGTGTTAGCACTACCCTAGCACAGAGAGGCAAACCAGAGAAAGATGCTGATGCCTGCTGGGCAGGACAACTGCAAGGTGATCTGGTCTGGTTCGAGGCTTGCAGACAACAGCAGCACTTACCAATGGTGTCACAGAGTTTTCACCTCAACACATATCTCTTTTCCTCTTTTTTAGCTGGAAATCAAGCCAACGCTGTAGAAAAATATCACTTGTCCCTTCACCAATTAATTTGCTTTTTACGGAGGGTCAAGGGATCGGTATATATATATTTCTTAGTGTCTTTGTCTCTCTTAGGGTTTGACTATCCCAGCATCTCTGAACTTCCTCTTCTAAGGAGTTGTGGCAGAACTAGAAAAAAATATGAGCTTCCTGAAAATCCTCAAACTCGTGTCTTGGAAGGTGCATGTGTTAGTTATCCTTAATGGTGTCAGAATATATTTATTCTTGGTTTTATAGCACACTTCCATTTATTTCCCAGCCTAATTATGCAATTTAGCACTTGCAGTGTCCTGTTACCAGAGTTTCAAGCTCAAATGACACTTTGCAGTTAACTTCTGTTTGTGTTTCAGATAGGCCTAAATTGCCCTAAAATTTGAAGAACGCTCCCATGCATTTCTTTACAGGTCCTTCCTGGCAATGATCACCCCCTTATCTTGTCTGCCTTGGTGAAAGAGCCAACCTCATTTCTCATGTTTTCTCAAGAACCTGTAAGTTTTGAGCAAAGGAGGAATCCAGCCCTGAAGGTGAATATTTTGTCAAGGTAGAAGCATCTACAAAAGGACTGTTTAAAAGCAATCCTTAGATTACCTAAATTGTTATTAATCAATGTAATTGATTACTGAGCATTTGAATGGCTTTAAATTCTCTTCATAGTTGCTGTGATACACCTATCAGATGTATCAATGCAGAAAGTTCTATTAAATTATTAACTTAATATTTCCTACCTGAAACCAGAACAAAGATCAGAGTTGAGTTGAATTCAGTTCCACTTGCTACAGAGTTCTGATCACTGATGTCTCAAAAATGGCTCAGATGGGCTTATCAAAGCCACTTGCTTGTTCTCTACACTAAGCTGGATTTAGCTGCTCAAAGTCAAACTTTCTTGTGGATAAAACTGTACCTAATAGTTGAGCAGTATCATTTAACACTATGAGCTGTATGAAGCTATACCAAGCCCCTGATGATGTTGTGTTTTACATCATCTATGAGAGAAACCCCCAGTGCAGTTTTGGGTTTCCAGGAAGAAAGTATCAAGATCTCTCTCTTTGTAAAAAATTGTTGATTTGTTGCTCTCCTTAGCAGAAACTCTTAGTCATAAGAAGGGGATTGATAGAAGTTAGGCAAGGCTGAAAAAAAATATCTATGTGTGTAGGTTGTCTCATGTAATCTGAATGTATTTTAAATCCCCCTGAGTGGAAAGACTCCTTGTGGCTCTAGGTGAGAAACTCCAACCAATTTGGGGGTAGAAATAACAAGCATGTGAATTAGTTCACAGTGCTGCAAAAATTAGATCTTGCATTAGAAACTGATCTCTACTTTAAACAAAGAGAACCCTGATAGCATCAGTGTCAGTAAACTGATATTATAAAGTCTGTTTTTCTTTTTTTTGTGGATGTTGAAGCAGTGAAGATGGGAGTGTTAGGGTTTAGCCCCGGCCCAGCTTGACTGCTAGCTAAATGTGAACAGTTGTGGAGGTTCGCATTTCCTTCCCTCTCCCCACCATGGAAAGGGGAAAGGCAAATGAGAGAAATAAAACTTGTAGGTTGGAAACTAAAACTGAAACAACTTTAATGAAACAATAATAATATTAAAGAAAATAATAAAATCTATACAAATACACAAAATTGCTTCCAGTGCACACCTCAAGGACTACATCACCACTGATGCTACAGAGCAGGCACAGGGAAAAGGTCCCAGGCTGGACTTAGCATCAGGAAGGAACTGGACCCAGTAGGAGAGTTCAGGAACATACGGATCTTGGATCAGGGCAAAAAGACAGACAAGGTCCTCACTAAACATCAGCCATCAACCAGAGAGCTTAACCCTTGTGATCCCTCAGTTTTATACCAAGTGTGACACATATGGAATGGAAAACTGTTGGTCAGTTTGGGGTCACCTGTCCTGTCCATTCCAGGTGCAACTCTTTTGCACCCCTTTCACTTACGGTTTTCCACCAGCTTGAGGATGGCCTCAGCTTCTACAGGACTAAGTGATGGCCTTTCTGCATCCTAGTGCCCCATGTTACCTCTTCTAGAGAGAAACACTGTCTGAAAAACATGTAATTAACTTTCAGAAAATGAAGTTACTCATACAAAGCTTAGATAAAGTTAGAAAAGTGATTCTACTTCAGCTCAAACCAGAACAGGGAGAGAGGAATAGAAAGGGGGCTGTTCATCAGCAGGTGTTCAGATCTCATTATTCAACTTTTTTTTAAATGTGGTTCTGTCTTGCCTGATTCATGCCAGCTGATATAAAAATGCTTAGGGCCATGTGCAGCATTTCGCTTCACAAGTGTAGGCTGTTTTGATTAGAAAATCAGATAGTAAATCATAAGAGACACATATAAAGGATGTTCTAAAAATGGCTGTCTTGCAGGTTGAAGAACATAATAAAATGAGTGTATTACTAACATTGTCCTGCAGATGTCATGTAAGTTTATACTATAAAGAATTTCCATTTAAGCTAGAGAGCTAAGCATACATTCTAGCCTGATAAAATTTGTAGTGGTACCAAGACCACGGTAACTGTTTGAGTATGAAAAAAGCTTCGCCCAACAGGCAGAGAGAAATACCACCTTTTCAATAATGTGGGAACCAGCAGCTGTAGGGTCAGGTAATGGAAGACATCTGCTGGACAGGCATGATTTCAATGCATATTTACAGGTTTTTAATTACTGGATCTGTCAGTAATAGATGGAAAATACTGGAGCTTCCATTGCAGTACTGGGTAACTCCACACTGACAGGATCAGGTGGAAGCTATGTCACAGGAATCCCCTTTAATGTTCAAGGTTCAAAATGAATGGGAAAAAAAGTTTTTAAAGGAAGAGCAATAGTGGTATTGTCGTGGAGTGAAACATCATCCTACTTTTGGAGCCTCCAACACTTCAGCCAGTAACAGATAAGGAAAGAAGCTGATCTCTGGCTAGTATCGTATCTTGGGAACATATCTAGGAGAACAGGGCTCTCACTACCATGAGCAAAGATATATCTGGGCAGAAGTGAAGCACTGGGACCTTGGGTTAAAAACAAGATGTAAATCTGCAAGTGTGAGGCAATGAACTGATGAAGCATCTTGCCTGTGACTGCAGTACAATCTCTGCTTCTGATCAAAAAGTGTCTTTACTTAAAGAAAAGCTTTAGCTACTCATGCGGGACTTAACACCGAGAGATGCTGTGGATAGCAGTATCCATTTGCAGGATACCACCATTTGCATGAACTTTCATACAAGGGTGCAGAAGATCTCTTATAGCCTCCAAAAAGCTCAAGGAATTTAAAGGACCTGCCACTGGTGATGTGAAACTGAATCACTCCCTGAGGACATGTTGCTGCTGCAGGTGCTTCTGGCTGCATCAGCCCTTTGCTGTAAATGTGAGTTGCAGGGGTTTAGGAGAATCCCAGTCTGTGACCCCCTGGGGCTGGTCACTGCAGTCACAACAGTGCTGGTTTTCTGCTTTCCTTGTAATGGAGCTGTGTGTGAACACAAACCCAGAGAAACTCCAAAGCACGTTATTTTCACATAATCGGGGGTCCTTAGTTTTATGAAAAATCTTACAGAGAAAATTTTGGGGTCAAGAAGGTGAGGACATAGACCATTTGTACTCTGATAACAAATATAATCACACAGCAGCAAGAGGCCACCTATTATTGTGCTTACTTAGATCACACAGCCTTAGAAAACCACCAGGCTGATGACAGAGAAATGTCTATGCTCACAAGGGCTGGAAACCTTACCTGACTCTCATGGTCCTGCTTGCCAGGTGACACTAGGTGTCATAAGGATGACAAGTTGTGAAAAATACCATACAAGTGCTGCTTGGCTAACCTGGAAAGAAAGGCACAAGGGACTCAGTCCATCAGTGTGAGGTAGAGTCTAGGTTTAACCCTATATCCCTCCTTGCTGGCTGCAGCCCAGCTCTCTGCCTCCAGCACCAGGGAACAGCAAGTGCCAGCAGCAATTGCCCAAAACCACTTTCATTATCTCAGTGATTGAGGGCAGCAACTTTGCCTGCTTTTGAGGGGCATCTCTTCTGTCCTTTCATAACCAATGTAAATTAAAAATCTGGATGTGAAGAACTGATTTTAAAATCTAGCACACATAAATCAAATGTGGGGGAAAAAGAAAAAAAGTGATTAATGGTGACGACTATTCATCATCTAAAAAAATTCCTTGGGGAAAGAAAGGGGAAAAAAAAGTTTGCCTCAGTAGTGTCTCTCTTCTTACAAGTTTGGGGTTTGTTTGGTTTTTTTTTGGCGGGGAGGGGGTTGTTTGTCTTCTATTCATTTGTTAATCAAAGCACATGGCTTGTGCAAAATTAATACATCCACAAGTCGTATAGTCTCATTGGTTGGTTTTCTGCTGCTCAGAACTGCTTCGCCCTCACTTGAGTCTGTCCCTGCCCCTACCTCTGAAAGGAGGCCATGAGGAGGGCAGTGACAATGTGGCTGCTGAGCGCTTTCATCCTGGTGGATGATTTGTCTTGTACGTGCCTGCATGTCTGCAAAGGCAATGCTCTCTTTCCTCAGCTTCATGCTTCTAATTTTTCTCTTTCTTTCACGCAGGCAGTTCTGCACAAGTCTTACAGCAAAGTCCCATATCCATCACCAAGCCAGAAAAGAAAACAGTGCTAATCAACTGTCATGTCTCCGATCCTGATTTTAACAACATTTTCATTCACTGGTACCAAAAGAGGCCCAATGCAGCTCCCAAACGCATTGCCTACATTTCCACCAGGCTCTTCCTTGAAAAGAATTCTGATGAGGGAAAATTTAGTGTTGAGAAGGACCTCACGAAATCTGTCTGCACCCTGACAGTGAGCAAAGTAACTCTGCAAGACTCTGCTACCTACTACTGTGCTAGGTGGGACGCACAGCAGTAGAAAGCCATAGGGGACCTGCACAAAGATGTGCTCTGGTTTCTGAGCCAGATCCTGAAGTGTTTGGCAACACACAGGAACATCTCTGCCCTACTTTCCCCATCAGCCTTGAATCAGAGAGTCTGTACGGGCAGCCAGACACCAGAGACACTGCTGAGCTAGTGTGTGCTTTGCGGACTCATACTATGGCCAGCACCAGAACAATTGTTATTTCACTTCACAAACAAAGGGGCATTTTTCATAGGTCTGGCTGGATGAAACTCTCTCTGGGTGAGTTTACAGGATAGCAATGTGGGCTAGCTCTCTTCCCATTCTTACTAGCTTTCAAGCTACATCTTTGGAATAAATCCCACGTTACATAATTTATGTGGCAGAACAGAAGGATATAAGTGAAAATAAGATTGAAGAACTGTGCAGGACTGCCAATGCAACATACCCATTTTGTACTTCTCTGCTGGCAGAGAATCTTGTTTTATTTTCTCTTGTGCTTTAACCTAAATAAAGGCTTGATCCAATTCAAAAAGAAAACAAAGCCTCTTGATTAACTGCAGTGGGGCTTCTCAATCAACACGACCTGCAAAACAGATAGCAACTGTACAACAGATTTATGTTTTCATTTTGCAGACAGAAAGGCATTATTTAAGTTATTTTCCCCCTTTTCAATTTACACCAAAGAACTGATTGAAAGATAAAATCACAGGATCACTGTGTTCTGATCCCAAACAATCCAGTATTGCTGGCCTCCAGAGCACATTGAGCACTGGGGTACCAGTTACATTTCACAGAAGAGTGAAAGATCAAATTCCTGTCAGAACCATAGAAGAGCAGCTACTGAATCTATGTGACAATCCTTGAAAAAAGAAAAACCTGTCTGATACAAGCAAAATAACATTACAAAAGAGAAATGGGAATCGGTTTAATTTTCTTTCCAAACCAGCAACCTTGACTCTGAAGAATGACTCTCAATTGCACAGAATAAATGCTGCACTTTTATTGCCCGATTCATCTTTATTTTCAGCTAAGCCTATGGGGGCTGTAGAGCTTTTGTACTTCTTTGTATGATACCCAGCATTTGGAGATGCCTCCCTGAGGTGTAGCATCTCATCTTACCTATCACAAGAAGCAGTCACAAGCACAGCAATGCTGCTTCTGAGCTCCCAAATGGCTGCAATGTATTTCCCTGACCTTTGGCATTCAACCTATGGGATGAGACATGTGATTCCTTAAGCCCTATGTTATTGGCAGCGGACCTGAGGAAAAGTGTCTGACTGCAAGCACTGGTTAGCAGAATTCCGCTTGTCTAAAAGCAGTGGTAAAATTTGCTTCAGACTACAAAATTACCTTGTAAATGAGTTTCTGTGTGTTTGTGTGTGCGCACATGTGCGTGTGTGTGTGAGAAAGAGAGAGAGAGAGAGAAAGAGTAGGGGAGAAAAGGTGAGTTTATGCCACTTGGTAAAAGCTATAATCAGACTGTTAACACTTAGCAGAGTTCAGTCATGGTGCTCTGTCTCCGGGAAAGCCTCCCCGGATGATGCCCAAGTAAGGCATTTCCTTTGCTCAGCCACTGCTGGAAGAGCTGTCACCCTCCTCCCAGAGGCAAACACCAGCAAGAGCCCACAGGATGCTGCTGCTCCTACTCCTGGCCTTGGCTGCAGCCTGGTCTCGTAGGTTCCTTTTGTCCCCATAGCATCGGGCAGTAGCAGGAGACATTTCATATTTATAAATGTGAATGAATAGCAGGCTAAGACCATTTGTTCTGTTTTTTCATCTTCTTCTTAGATGGACAAGTGCTTCTGAAACAGAGACAACCATCCATTATCAGAAGGCAAACTTATACTGCACGGATTGAGTGTATAGTCGAGGGCATACCTGACTTCAGGTCTGCAAACATACATTGGTACCGACATACACCCTACAAAGGTCCTGAACGGATTCTGTATATCGGATCAGATCAAACTTTTTATGAAGAAAGTTCCTACAAGAACAAGTATGTTTCTTCAAAGACAAACACAAATAGCTGCACTTTCTCAGTCTTTAACGTCAACTCCAATGATGAAGGTACCTACTACTGTGCCTACTGGGAGTCACACAGAACTAGGAGACCACAGGCAGCCTGCACAGAAAGCTGCCTGTAACCTGAGAGACAGGCCTTCTGTCAAATACAGAGAGCTACAATTGCATCTTCCTGCCTCCCAAATATCCCAACGGGCTTACACTGAGTATATAAGTAGAAATAACAAACAAGAGGAAACAGTAAAGAAATGCAGCATACTACAGCCTAGCTGGTATAACACGCTGTGCTGGGGGAAAGGAGCACTCCCATGGGCGATGGCAATGACAGCTGGATTACACAGTAACACAGATCATCTTTGAAGACTATAGATACTTCCCCAAATGCAGTCTAGCAAAAAAATAAAAAAAAGCAAATGGCAGGGAAGGATCACAAGAGGAAGCTAGTACCACTGAAGATCTAGCCTGGAAGACTCCAAACCCAGGTCATGGTGGAGATACTGATGATACTCACCACTGCTCACTCCCGACTATGATCACAGTGGTGATGACTGCTTATAACACCTTGTTATAGGCAAGGAAATGTTACACTGGGCAACAGCTGAGGAGACATTCCCAAGAAAGGGTTGCGAAGACTGTTCACAAGAGAAAGCTGCAGACTAAATCACGGAATATATGGAAATTGTCACACAGCAATGCTCAGCCAGAGAGCTCACAGTGGAAGTTCACTTACAGGGCAATAGTATTCACAAGGTCATGTCCATGTGAGTGTTCCATGCAACTGGAGCTCACAATGTCCTCTTCTCAGTGGCAGTCCAGCCCCAGTCCAAGGTTCATTACCTAAGTTCAAACAGGTCCAGCCATCTTCTCTGAAAAAACTGCTGCAGAGTGTTCTTGTCACTTTAGCTTGGCCTTCGGAGACACCTTCTCTGGCTGTCATACGTGGACTATCAATAGAGCGACAGAGTCTTCATGTCAGCAAACTCCATGCTTATGATTTTGTTGTGGGTCTTTCATTGTAGATGGCTACACTACAGGGCCTGACACAAATCCATGTATCCATCACAAGGACAAGAGAAGAATATGAACTTATTGTACTAGTTGTGAGATGAGATTTGGTTGTGTATTGTCAATTGCTATTGACAAAGACCTAGAAAACACCCTGAGTAAGTTCTCTATTTTCAGTCCGAAAATGAGAAATCTTTCCCTGGGAAGAGAGTACTACGCAGAGGCTGTTGCCCGGGTGACTGTGCGCCATGAAGTCTTTGCAGGGTAGCTTGTGTTAAGTCTATGCTGAGCTCTTCTTCAGGGCTCTGAAATGAAGGAAAGTACAAGAAAAAGCAGAGGACAGCAAACAGCTGTCTGGGAGACATGCATGATTCACCCTGGCTTTGCTACAGCCACAAAGGCTCTCTTACAAAAAAGTCTCCAGCTATATTTTTCCTATTTGGTGCTACAACACCATCATGAATGAAGGCAGGCACTTGTACACAGTACCTGCCCAACCACCTTGCTACTGGCAGGGCACTACTGCCAGAGGAACTGGCCGTGAAGAGCCAGGACACAGTCTCAACAGGACACCTTGGACACAAACCGTGTCTAGGGTAGATGGATAAGGCTGACCAGACCATAGGGAGGCGTATCAAGTAAGAGTAAGAGGTAATAGTTCACTATGACTTATACCATTTGTGCTGTCAAAAAAAAGCCTGGTGAAATGTCTGCTTTGGGGTGTCTGAGAGAACATTCTTCAGAAGGGTCAGAATGAACAACTTGCATTTTTATGTGTGATCTCAGCAGGTAAGTCGGAGAGGAACAGATGAAGAAATAAATGAAAAATTATTTCAGATGGAGAATTTTAGGTCCTTTCTACACTGTTACTGTTGTGGTTTAACCTCTCAGTAAATTTGAATCCCTCTGTGGTAGCAAGTTGAAGAACAACCATTAGTCATTTCCTCCTTCCAGCCATTTGACAATTTTGCCACCCGAAGGGCTTTATGACATATTTATCTCTATTTCATTTCCAGGTTTGACCCACACAGGCAGCATGTTCCTGCTTCCAGTCTTTCTTGCAACTTCTTTGTGGTCCCGTAAGCCCTTTTTCCTCTCCCCTCTCCTCCCTGTGTGCCGAGGACACAGTTCTGGCTCCAGACTTCAGCACTTTTTTCACCTCACACGATTTTAATTCTTCCTCTTCCAGGTGGACACATGCTGTTAGTGCCAGTGCAGACCCCGGAGATACACAGGCAGGTAAAGGGCAGCTCTGCCAGCATGACTTGTCGAATGATTGACGGATTTATTGTGCACTGGTACAGGCAACTTCCCAGAGAGTCACCAAAAAGGATACTATACGTGTCAGGAAATTCACCTAGTTTTGATGACCACAGAGACAGAAGCAGGTTTCAAGTTCAGAAGCATCCTACTGACCCGCTCTATAATCTCACAATACATAATTTAATCCTGACGGACTCTGGCACTTACTACTGTGCATATTGGTATTACGAAGGCAACACAGCATTAGACAGACAAAGATAAGTCATACAAAAAGGCATTTTGCATTCTGAATCATAAACCCTGGCCTCTGCCAAAAATTCACAGGCTCCACCCCTCTCTCATTATTTTCTGCAGCCACATAGGAAAAACAATTTATCATGACAACTGTTAAATAGATCACTTTAACAATCAGTCTGTCATTTAAGTACACATGCTTATCTCTAATATCCAGAAACTGGAAAGTCCCAGTCACTTTAGCATAAAAATATGGGACTTTGCTCTTAAGATGAAGGCTTGATTGTACTGAAAGCACTCACCTGACAGTGAATACAGCCTGTCTGTGTATGTGTAAACAAACATGAACAGTAAATTTCTTCTCTATTAGAATCCTTGGAGCAAGCAGAGAAACATATCTCCACTCCCACACTGTTTTCTCTTGAAAAAAAATGACATGAATATAAAAGAAGGAGAGAAGACCAGGTGATCTTGTATATCCTCCTTCATATTTTTCTTTTGTCTTCCTATGTGTTTCTGTCACCGCAAATTCCTACGATGACCCAGAAAACCTAACTTTATCACCACAGTTTCTCACCTGATGTGTCCAGGACAGAACTAAAATCCTTAGCCACGGGCTATGACCCTGGCAAGCAGAGACCCTCAGGCCCTTCAGGTTAAATCTGCTGAGTTGTACAAGTCAGGTTCCATGATCAAAGACTGGTTTTAGGAAAGCTGTCATTTGTCTGACAACTAACTCAGAAAAATGAGATAGTTTTTTACATCCAGGTTAGGACAGAGTACATGTGTTCAATGTTCTGTGAGATATTCCTCTAATGAGTTTGTGCATTTAAAAATGAGAACAAATACCTCTATAGTAATGGTATTCCAATTCTACAGACTGAATATAATGAGGATTCCTCACTAAGAGGTTTCTGGAGTAAGCTAACAGCAACTTCCTAACACAGTTGACATAGCAGCTAATAAGAAAGGATGCTCTGCTGGTTCTCCTACTGAAAGAGAAGGGAGAACAGCCTGTGGATGTGAAGGCTGGCAGCAGCCTTGGCTGCAGTGGCTATGAGCAAGTGGAGTTCAGGCTCCTGAGTGAAAGGGACAGGGCAGAAAGCAGGACCCTGGACTCCAGGAGAGTGGACTTTAACTTCTTCAGAGATCTGCTTGGAAGAATCCCATTGGATAGAGCCCTGAGGAGAAGAGGTGTCCAGAAAAGCTGGTTGATATTCAAGAATATCAAGATTCAAGAGAGATGAGAAAGGATTCTGCAAGTGCATCAGCAGCAAAAGAAAGACTAAGAAAAGCTGATGAACAGGGCAGGAAAACTGCTGATAACTGACATGGAAAAGGCTAAGCTATTCAATGCTTTCTTTGCTTCAGTATTCACCTTTAAGATTGGCCTTCAAGAATCACAGTCCCAGAGACCAAAGGGGAAGCCTGGAGCAAGGAATATGAACCCTTGGCGGATGAGGATCGAGTTAGTGAGCACTTAAACTGAACATAAGTAAGTCCATGGCGCCTGATGGGATGCAGCCAGAAGTGGTTGAGGCAGCTGGTCAATGCCATTGCAAAGCCACTCTCTATTATCTTTGTAAGGTCACATCAATTAGCACATCAATTAGAAGGCAGCAAATGCTGCTTCTATCTTCAGGAAAGACAAAAAGGAAGACTTGGGGAACTACAGGGAGGATGATTTCATCTCAGTCCCTGGAAAGCTGATGGAGCAACTAATCCTGGAGATCATTTCCAGAAACATGAAGTTGAAGAAGGTGATTGGGAGTAGTCAGTATGGATTTACAAAGCAGAAGATAATTAGATAGCTCTGTATAAGGAAGCTATCTGTAAATTTCATCAGTGACAAGTCTATTGGGTCTGGAAAGGTAAATCGTTGAAGGACGCTATATCTACTGCATACGTCCTCTTGGCATAGACACCATCAATTTGATCTGTAAATAAGTCTACTGGGAGATCTGCTGTGTTAAAAAGCTATAGTACAAAACCTAGACAGCAACTGTAATTCAGACATGCAATTATGTGAGACCCAGTCACTACTATATTCCTTTACTCGTCATCTGTGATCAAGAGCTTGATGCATTTCTACTACTGTTTTACACATATCCCAGTAGTTTTTGGTGACAAAGGCTTGATTTCAGATTCTCAGCATTCAATTGCCAGCAGTTTTCACTCTGGTTAACTATGGTTGCCCACGCAGGAGACTGTCATGGGACACTGCTGGGACAAGTAACCTTTACTCTGCATCTTTCTCCTTTCACGTTTAATCTTTTTTATAGTTTTCTCTTCCTTGTCACTTTGTTGTGCCTGCCAGTCCTTAAGCCTCTTTTCATTCCCCTCAGGGTGGCCTGACAGAAAATTAAACAGAACCATAGTCCTTCACTGAGAAGAGAGGGACCCTCCCATTGCCACCATGCAGAAGCAGGTGTCTCTCCTTGCTTGCCTCTCCCTGAAGCCCTGTGCTCATGGGCATCTTTCAAAGCCAGTCAGCAACATGTACTTACCGCTGGCTTGCTGGCTGACTATGAGCAGGGCGGAGGACAAAGCATCTTGTCTCCCTTGCACCCAGTGAGCTGCAGCCCAGGCTCACCAGACACAGGGCAGCACTCCGCGGTACCAGCCCTGCTCATTGATATTCCCCTCTGTAACAGCTGTTGACAGCAGCCCTCTCTAGGCTCATGTTTGTTTTCACATCTTCCTTTCCAAGAAGTGCTTGCATCTCATCTGAGCTTTGAAACAGAAACCCTGCGGCGGTGCATTTCCTTCCACACTCAAAACCAAGGTGGAGGTGCATCCCTGCAGTGCAGCTGTCCCACCCACCTCTCCACACCCCTGTGGGTGATGGCATGCACTCACCACCCAGTAGTATGAACTTCTGGCTGAAACCTTTATGCCCTCATACTCAGCTGGAGTTTCACTCACAGCCCTTCTTCATTGGCTCTGGCTCAAGTTTTCAAGGTTCACAAACCTTGGATTTACCAGAGTTTCTCATACTTACCTGAAAAGCAGACAAGACTACAACCTTCTAACCAATTTTAGTACTTGCCAGCCTGGACCAGGTTTTCTGCAAATGTGCCCCATCTGCTTGCACACAGAAGACCCATCACGGAACTCTGCTCAGGAGAGGCACCTCCTCCTCCCACACAACCCTGTCTCCATCTGGGGTCCATTTCACCCTTTTGTGAATCTCAGCGACAGGAGAGTGTAACAAGCAAACATGCTGCTGCTGGCAGCGCTTGTGGCCACAGCTGCTTGGTCTTGTAAGTCCTTTCTTATTTTCTTACCTTTCCTCACAGGCATCCATGGCTGTGCTAATAGGCATCTTTCTACATCCCTGAATTCCAGCTAATGACATCCTTTATCCTTTTCTCTTTTCTAGATGGATTTGCACAAGAAAGTCCTGTGCAGAGCCCTATATCCATCACCAAGTTCGAAAAAAGTGCACGTATGACATGTGAAATTCAATCATTAGCAAATTTTGATGGTACCGTCATACACTGGTATCAGCAGAAGGAGGGTAAAGCTCCAGAGAGGTTACTGTTCTTTTCAGGAGGGCAAGTTTCAGTTGACAGTGGATTTCGAGCGGACAGGTACATTGTTGAAAATGTTTCTAGCCAGAAACGGTGTGTTCTTACAATAAAAGATGTAACTCCAGACGACGCTGCTACTTACTACTGTGCCTACTGGGATCCTCACCATGGTTGAAACTCAAAGATCATCAAGGCAAAAACCCTTCCCTCAACGTCTGAACCACACGGCTGTAACTGTGCCACTCCCCCTGTTTCCTCAGTCCATCTGATATGAGCTCCAGAGACATTACTGTTCTATTTTTCAGGGGCAAAAGTAGTAGATGATGGCTCCCAGGCCTACAGGTACAGAGTGGAAAATTTTTCTCACGAGCAACTTTGCACTCTTATCATGAACAACATCATTCCAGATGACACTGCTACCTACTATTGCACATGCTGGCACAGAAACTCAGAAAACACCTAAACAAATACTCATTCAGTGTCTCAGCCATAAACAACCTGAAAGATCCCAACTCACTCTCCTTGGCATGGATGAGCTACTTAGCCTCACACACAGGCTCCAGAGAAGCAGGATATGGTTGGTACTTCTGATGCCTTGGAAACATCAGCTACCAAAAGCTAGAAATTTTGACCAAGCAGGTGCAAAGCACAACGGGAATGGTGGAAGTCCAATGCCTAACCCACCCTCTGCATTCCGCCTTCTCTTCCTATTTGTTCAAGCATGTCCATGAACTGGTTGCAAGGATTTATTTAATGTAAAGGGAGATTTTTCCATATTGTTTTTCCCAGAAATAGGTCAGCATATTGTACTGGAGCTCTTCTAAACCTTTGGTATGACAAAGAAAACTGAAATAGAGAATGTTAGCCTGAAGATTTGATTTTACAAAGAAAAAGCAGTGTTATTTTCACTTAAAAGTTTGTAGCTGTTGGAGGAGGATGATTTTCTGTTTATTCCTCCTGAGATCTGGAGGTGGGAACTTTTATGCATTTTTCTGTGGAGCTGTATCAGCCCCCTTCCTCTTCCTTCTTGCTTATTAATGTCTGCATTTCACTACTGTTTATCATAGTAGTGATGTATCTGAATTACCCGAAAGCTGAAGACAAGAGTTACTAAAGCTAGTAACAAAGAAGAGAGCTTTCTATATTTAAGACCAACATTTGATATGTAAGCAATGCATCCCTCCTAGCCTCAAGGCACATGCTGACCCTCGTGACTGAGAAATTCATCCTCAGACGTTTTTCATCAAGCCTCTCCTTAATATTTATGCAGTAGCCTGATACTCCTCTCATTTGGCTTACTGAAGTGTAACTCCTTAAAGAAGATTAGTCTGATAGGATGAAAAACTTACACAAAAATTTCAAATACATATCAGGTCTCTGAAAGGTCAGTTTTGCCTTTCTTATACTTTCAAGCCCAGATCATATAGAGAAGTTAGACAAGCTGCCTACAATACTAGGTGTTTTACTTTGTTTCTTCTCATGAGACCTCTCAGCAACTTACTGCCATAACCTAGAAGTCCCAGCAACTGCAGGTGAGATGGTGGCAGCCTCCTTCGCTGTGTGTCTAAGGACATGGGAGGATAAGCACCAGTCAGCACCACTGTCTGCCTGAATCACTCCTGCCATTGCTTGTGGTTGCTATTACAATGTTCCTGCCTACACCTTCAGAGTAGAGGACTACTTTTATTACACCTACTTCGATTGAAAGACCTTTACCCTCAGTCGAGTTCCTCCCTTTAGGCACAAATAGTAATTTCATAAGGTTACTCTGCAGTCATTATGCCACATGAGATCCCAGAAGCACTCAGTTTCTTTTAAATAGCAAACTAAGCATGGAGGCTGTTCAATCAACGGTAGCGGTGACTCCTCTGATGTTATCTTGGGCTGTTTTGTAAGAAACGCATGTGCAAAGGAAAAGCCTCCTTCTCCCACCAGCTAGTACATAAAAAGCTGCCAGTGAGCTGCTGTTGCAGAACCTTGACTGATTCCAGAGTTGAGCAGACAATAACTATATAGCAGAGGCAGAAAATGCAACCTGCAACAGATGGACACATTAGCAATGCTTATAGAGCTGGCTCTCCCTCCTTTCACTCGGCTGAATTGTATTAAGACAACTGAAAATGAACTTCAAGCTAGTAACACTTGATGCCGCTTAATTGCAGGTGAGAAGGGGTGTACCTCTTCGGGAACAAGCAGGATCATCGCTTGAAAGTATGTGGGTTTTAATACGAACCACCTGTGCACCTATTTGTCTATGTAAAACTGAGGAGAAACATTCACTTAATTCTTAGGTTTAAGTGCGAGGGCATATCTAAGAAATTTGCAACATTTATGAAAGAGGTATTAGATATCAGCTGAAAAAAACATATGTAAGTCTGAAATTCCTGACATCCTCCAAGGGTCAGGCCTTCATGCTGTCTCCCAGGGCTGACTGGGAAAAAAAAAAGGGACTTTCCTCAACAGCAACACAGGAAGAAAGCACGGTAGATTATTGCAAAGCCAAAACATAATGTGGACCACCTGGATCAAATACTTTGGCACGGGAACCAAGCTAATTATCTCTGGTAAGTATTATTACTATTATTGATCTGATTTTCACAGAGGCATTCAAGTTCTCAGATAATCAAAAATGAGCGTCTATAGGAAAGTTAATTTCTACCTGAAAAAAATGATGTTTTATGTGTAATCTGTGTGGGGTGCCCCAGTTGAGTAGACTGATGATCAATAAAAGTACCAACATAATGAACAGAGAGATTGCCTCCAGAACACACTCCATTACTGAACAATTATTTAGGACGGGGGAATGGAAAAATGAGACAGGTTAAATTTAAATGCTAAGATGGATTAATTGCTGTTCTGGGAAAGCAGTGACCTGCTCAAAGTTTAGCTTCATAACAGCAAGTGAGAAATGCAAAAAGCTGCTTCTTGATAGAGATGGTTCAGTCTAAGTTGACTGTGAAGGAAAACTGCCTGGTAATGAATTTCTAGCTCCTGACCCTACTGAAAGTAACTGGTTTGCTCCTGCATTTGTATTATTCTTAACTGTGGCAAAGCTATGCATTATTCTTAATTGTAGTGAAGCTCTGCAATCAATAAGATGAATGCTGTTTTCAGTATAAAGTATATAGCAATGCCTACAGTATGCTCCTCTGAAATACATATTACCAAGCTGACTATATTTAAGTCAAATCATAAAAAACAGAAGAGACTTCCAGAGAAATTTGTAATGTGATCCATATCTCTGCCAAAAAAAATTCTTTCTGCTGCACTTTGTAATTAAATTGTGCCTGTGCAGAGGTAACTGCTTTTGTCAAAAAGATGACAGCATATCCACTTACCAAAGGCATGATGAACTTGGTTACGTGTGTCAGTTAGTTTCATACAGAATAACAATTTGCATTTAAAAATATGAGCTTCAAAATATGAGTTTGATGAAAGTTTAGTTAAGGTACTTTTATACAATAAGTAATTCACAAGATAGGATGCTTAAGAAAAAAAAGATTGTTTACTCATATATTTTAATTAAAAAAAAACTTTCTCAATTTCCTTTGGGAATCATAATGCAACAACATTTCATCTTAAAACCACAAATAGAGGTTGTTTTAGAGAAAACCTAGCAGACCAGAGGCAACAGCTCTTTGATAAAATAATCCCAGAGCTAAAAGGATTAGTACATGGTTATAACAAATGTCCGGCACTGACTTCTTCTCAGAAAATGCTGGGTTTAAAAAACTGAACTTTTTACTCACTGCAAAAATTAAAGTATTTCTTAAAATGGCATTCCAGTCAAAGTTGAAAATTCAGCTGTTGCACTAGATCAGGTTTGTCACCAAAGTCTAAATCAGAGAGATTTTTTTCTGTAGCCTACACAAGAGAAGTGCAGTGCAGGGGATATTGCTAAGCATTATCATACTGGGGGACGCCGATACCAAAATATTTGGAAGTGGGACTAAGCTTATTGTTTCAAGTAAGTACAAAATGTAAAACTTAACTGCTTCTAAAATGCTTTTTGATATAGTTAGATCCTGGTTGTGTAAAGTGTTCTGCTATTGTAGTTCTTGCTAGTGTTAAACTCTACTGAATGCTGTTTAGGATCTTCCACTTAATGAGCATTTCCATACGCAGAACACAACATAATGGTTTTATATTTTTGCATGAAATGGGGCAAACACAACAATTATAGCAGCAGAGATGTATAATTAACCTCAATAGTATTTTCTTTTTAATGATATATTTAAACATGGCAAAGATAGCACTTACAGAATTGAAAGATGTCTTTGTCTTTAAATATGTACATTTAATCTTTATGATATCTCTAATTCATTCTTAAAGAAAAGAGTCAAACCTTTGGGTTTGCCCAGAACAGTCTGAAGATATGCTCAGTTGAAAGGCTGCTCCTCTTTCTAGCTTTTGCAGAAATCACTTATTATCAGATTAGTGTTGTTAAGGAAGAATGTCAAACTCAAAAAGTCTTGGTGTTCTTCTCAAAATTATTTTGCTTCACGTAAAGTTCTAGTGCTTTGATAGTTGCCTGTGTTGCAGCTCAGCTAAATGCCTGGGATGAAGAGTTTGCCTAATTTTTACCATCTGAGAATGGTAGATCTGATTAGTGGGAGGTTTGACTCCAGTCTATGAAGGGTTTGCTTCATGATACTGACAACAAGAATATTGGTCAGGGGTCTTGTGCTGCTCAGATCTCAGCATAATACCCACCAGTTCTAGGTCTGATTTTATGGGTGTGCATGAGGGGCAAAGCATTTGGCCAATATCTGATCAAACAGATATTCCGCTGGTGCTGTCTCTTTCCAGAAAGGAGAGACGGAGCACAGGTGCTCAGTTTGCACTGTCCATGTAAACTTTCAGAAGACTATAATTAGTTGAGATTAATCCTTCCCATTTAACAATATGCATTTCCTCAAAAAACCTCCACACCTTTTTTCTCTTTTTTTTAGCTTATGCTGCTGCTCCTTTTTTACTTTTCTAAAAATCCATTTTACAGCAAATCTGATTTTCTTTAAAGGATAGTATTTACTCATATAAAGATAACTTAGCTGTACTGTTATTGCAAAGACATAATTCACTGTGATTGGTTATTACCACAAGGTCTTTGGCAGTGGTACAAAGATCATTGTGTCAGGTAAGTTACATGCTATTTTCCATATAATAAGCTATAGGAGCTTAAAAGCCATCATACAGATGAGTGTCATAGTGTCCCAGAGAGCATCCAGCCCAATTAGAGCCTCAGCTGCACTGTCCTTTCGTGGGATTCTCGTCCTTGGCTTACCATTCCTACAGTAAGCCTTTTTGTGTTTGTCATGCAGTAGTTTAGGATCACAAACATTTCTGGAAAGGAGTTATTTTGAGTCACTTTTAAGCACAGTCCTTCTTGGAAATGTGATGGGAAGTGCCCTGTAGTAGTTTCCAGAATGCCTGTTCTTTCCTTCATCTGTACTGAAGGAACAAGCATAGAATCAAGCAGCTGTGAATTAAGCATAAATAAAAGAAACCTCTTCCCAATATAGATACAAAGAGCAATATGCAACGGCTATCTGCAAAATCCTTTTTAAATTAGGCCAGTGAAAGTGAAATAATCTATCCCTAATTATTTTGTACATGGCACTTTAGCCATAAACAAAAATAGTACCTCCATAAGCTCTTCTTATTGCTTAATAACACACACACAAAGAAGCAAACCATCTCTTGCCTTTCCTGCAGAGTAATTGATTTTAAAGGAAAGTGGAGGACAAACATATTATTTTTCCCACTAAATGTGCTTTAATAGCCATAATCCCAGAGAAAACAATTACACAAACACAAGGCAGAGGAAATATTGCCACCAAATGCTTTAAGCCAGGCTAAATATATAAACTTATATTAGCATTTCAGGCAAAGGCTGTTTTTAATGATTTATGCGAGAAAGACTAAGTAAATCATAACTAGAATTCAATAGAAATACGCGTGTCAGGATGAGCATGTTGCCTTTTTGAAAATCCTTACCTTGTTAATAGGGTAGTTGCCATGCTTTTAGTATCTACAGTTTAAAATAAATTACTTAGAGTCATCATTCTGCTTCTATAGGATTTTGTCTTGATGTGGGCCAAGGTTTCTGATCAATTAATAGACTTAATTTACATCTTTCTTTAGATCAGGCATTTCATCATAGTTGTCTTTTCAGAGGACAGTCTTCCCATGTTAGCTCATTAAGTTACTCTTAAAGAAAAAAATGGCAAAAAACAGGACTCGGGATAAGTGACATTCATTCAATGGAATTATCAGACTTTAAACTTGAGCAGAATCTTTTCCCAGTTCTGTACTGAAAGAGGCACATATATAAGGAGCCAAACTCCCATCAACTTGTAATTAACTTGATTTTTTTCTTGTTGGCCTCTTTTAATTAGTTCTGACTAAAAGAAAGTTGCTCAAGACTTGCAATAATGCAGGTAACAGAATGGCTGGGATTTGAGAGACTGGTTTGGTATTTGCATTTGGGGAAATAGATGAGTTTTTAGAAGCCTACAGCAGAACAGGAATATTAACACAACATAAATTGGCAATAAAGGATTCTTCTCTAAGTATCTTTCCAGGGAATTTAGGCACTCACGAGGTCACAAAAGGGAAGCATATCTCTCTCCAAATCCATTTTTTTCTTTCAACACAGAACCAAGCAGTTTGCTCAGGCAGTGCAGGGCTGCTTTTCCTCTGCCATCTCTTCTGCTACAGATGCAGCCAGGTCTTCCCGGCAACTCACAAGCATATTGCTAACTTATTCTGAACTGATAAAAATATCAATCTATTACATTTTTAGGAAATAATTTCATAGCAGAAAATGTAGCAGCAATATTTGATTTCTTAAAATGCTATCTTCTAAATATTACTGTAGTATCTAACTTATATTCATGAAATGCATTGAAGTTCAGTATTCAAAAAAATCCTATAATTTTTGTAATTTTATATTATAAACTATATGTTGCCTAAAGATAGATTATATTTAAATTTATTTATGCAGTACCTGAAGCAGGATTAAATCCACTTTCAGTGTGAATATTTGCCTGTATGCTCTCTGTTGCCCTAAAACCATGTACAAAAAGATCAGCTTGAATTGGTGATAGCGTGCAGCACTAGGTTCTTGCACGCACACATATAAACGCATTATTTGACAGGTTGTAAAGATGACAACCTTTACTTTTTCTCACATTTTCCATAGAAATCTCAGGGGACGCTGAAGGAGTCTCAGTCTAGAAAATTACAGATCTCAGGTGCACAGGATCTCCTTAAATATTTCCATGATTTTGAATGCCCACTGTTAAATTAGGGCTTCATCCTCCATTTTGTCAGTATTCCAGATCCTTACTTCTGTGTACATACAAGCTTATTTTTTTCAATCTGAAAGACCAAAATAAGTGAAATCTGTTGTATGAGCACAAACAGGTTCATTCATGTATTATTTTGTAAGGAAAGTTTTAATTACAGAAATCAGGTGCATTTCTAGTAAGAAAATGGGGTTGGGCTGGGACACAAAATGCCATTTTAGAAACATTGAGACTAGGTGGGATTTTGTAAAGCCCTTACATGCAGTGCCTATCTATATGAAAGTCTTTGGAACTGGCACAAAGCTTATTGTTTCTGGTAAGTTCTTCAGTATCTAAGAAAACATGCCTTATTCTGATAATATGAAATCTAGACAGGGGATGTGATATGCTGTTTTAAAATAATGATATAGATTAAAATACAGATTTTAAAAGTATAATACAGAAAAGTAATGTGGATTTTGCAGCAGCCGAATTTATTTATTTTCCTAGCACCCAAATGCTTGTATAAGAGAATTCAGGGTAAACTATAGGACTTCACACAAACCATAAACTGCTGAAATATAACTTTTTTTTGGATACTTGGGGCTACATCAGTTCATTCCTTTGTGCAAAGCTTACTGCCCAAAGCAGCTGGGCCAGTGTAAATCAGAAACGTGGCTGTAGAATCTCCCTTGGCCTCACAGCAAGGGGAAAGCATTGTAAGTGCCAACAGATCCCCTAAACCAGGGCTGAAGCTCCATATCTCTCTGCTTAGTCAAGAGGAATGTCTTTCCCCATGGATTTGTCTTAACAAAGCTGATTTATTCCAAAGAAGAGGAACTGAGCTCTCTTGCATGCACAGTAGCACTGGTTAGCTGCAGGCAGACAATAAATAAACCAAAGATTAAAATGTGGGGGAAATCCTGGACCTTCAGAAATCTTGCCAAAGGCTTCACTGTCATCAAGATTTCAGGCAAGGTACACATGGTTTTCCCTGGGGAGAAGCCAGAAGGCCTTGGGAAAGAACACGGACGGGAGTAATGGAATTTGATGCTTCTCTATGGCACAGAGATGCACGTGCGATGTTGCGTTTCACTACTGACTACCTGCAATAGTACTTTGTAGGCAAGTACGGCAGGATTCGATGGGTAGTCCCGACCCTGCATCCATTTAAGCACATTACAATATGCAGAGGATCAGGGTTAAAATGAGTAAAAGCCCCCTGGCTAAGCTTGAGAGGATTTGTTGCTGTTTAGGACTGTCTTTCATAAATTCATTTAAACAGTGCCCTGGCAAGCATGTGTTTTACATTGTGTGATCAAAAAACTCACCATTCCAGAAAAAAAGACTATTTTCTAGGAAAAAAAACACCTGTCCTTGGGAAAGAACGTTCTGGGTTCGTTTTGATTTTTTTTTTTAAACAAGTGATGGCAAACATTACCTTGAAACTGAATTTAAAGTCCATATCACTAAAGGGTCTTTGGGAATAGCAGCATTAGGTGATATTCAATTCAGTTTTTCTACACTCACGTAGCCCAATGAATAGACTTTTTTGTTCATATGATAGTTGTTAAATCTGGTTCTTGTCCAGCCAAAACTTTCCAAGCACTTTCTATAAAGGAATGTGCCAGTGGGGGTTCAACAGGATATTTGGTTCTAGCACAAAACTCATCATCTCTAGTAAGTGATTTCAATGACTTATTTTTTTACATTTTGTAATAGGAAATCTTTGGAGTAGAGGTTGACAGCTCTTTAAGGTCTCTATGTATACATGAGAGACTTACATGCATGCACATAGTTGCAGTTATTCAAGCAGTTATTCGCTTCCTTAGTATCGTGATATGATTTAGGTGTTTCATTTAAGCTAAGTGCCCCGGGTCTTTTTATAGGAAATGGAAAGACACTGGAAATTACAGTGGTGGAAATTATTCCATCTAAGCAAGAGGCTTTAAAACAGGCAGGATGAACAAGCAGCTGGAAGCATCTCTCTCTGTCTCTCTACTTAGATTTGATAATCCAAGAGAATAACATCAAATTAGACAATTAAATTTTAGCCTACTGAAATTATTCAGGGTAATTTACTAAGCTTTGAAATTCTGAAAGACATCTAAAATAGTCATGAGGCATTTCAGAGTGCAATATCACTGTGACGGGAGCTACATCAGGGTCTTCAGAACATACACAACTCTGGAACAAATAAATAATTTTAGAAATTAGTTTAACCTTGCATCCCTGGGAGGACTGATGCATAAAGAACATAAAATTAACTCCTAAATTAATGTTAGAGAATTGTAAAATTGTTAGCTATTTTATTTCTGCTATAACAAAACTCAATCCATATCTTCATTTCAATGACAAATCCTCAAAATGAAGAAAAAATTTGATGGTAAATAGCCTTATGCTTTTGTCATCCTTATTCTTAAAGACCAAGTATGAAATAGTTGAAAGAATCACCAAGTTGTTTTAAGGGGAATGCAATGTAGAAGATTGTTATAGAATAGCCAGATCACTTAGAAAAAGTTGGAAGCTTTTTGACAATGCATGTTTATATTAACATGTTTTCTCCCGACACATGAAAATTTCCCCAGGTGGCTAGACTACACTTGTGCATCTAGATTAAACTAGACTAAGCCCTGTGCATCAAGCTGCTCAAATTCAGTGGCAAAGAGTTACATAGGAATGTAAATAGAAGGAGTGGTGTAAGGAGATGAACACCTAAAATTTCTCTGCTGCCTTAAAAAAAAGTCTTGACCAATATCTTCTATATAACTACAATCAACTGTGAAAATTATATCTCGTCTTCACTTGCCATTAAGCATAGACAAAAATGATTGCCCATGGACACAGCCTGTGCACACACTGTAGAAGTTCGTGTTAAACTACGGCAGGCTCTTAAATTTATTATCACTTTTACAATATCAAAACATCTTCTCTGTGTAGACAAAATCTGTATTATGTGGACTCCTCCTAATAAAATAAAGTTTAATCCAGAAAGGCAAATGAAATGGAGATTACCTACAGTTATTTTATGGAAACAGCTTTCTTCTCATTTAAAATATATTCATGTGCATTCATGCTGAGCGTGTTTCACAAAGTTCATCATGCTGGTGTGAACAGAGAAGCTATTTGGATATAGAGATGTTATCTAGATATAGCATATTCTGCTGTAGTTTAGTTTTGGCTTTTCCTTTTCAGATGTGTTAATTCTAACATTTAAGCAAATCTAGTATTAAAGGAACAGCATTGTCTTTGGGGTCCAGAGCATTGTGTGATTCTATTTTCCTGTCTTTAACAAGATCTTCAGTAGGCAAATACGTAGCATGTCTTTAAAAAAGGCAACAATAGATTTTTGTTGCCTTTTTCACCCCCCAAAAATAACAAAATTAACATCAGCTTTTAACAAATTAATTAGATATAGCAGATTTTCATTAATTAGGAGTGGTGTCTTACACTGGGGACATAAAACTGCAAAGATTTGAAAGGTTAGTGGTTTATCTTTAACATTCTGCAGACATAATTTTCATGCTCTTGGTTTTGCATAAACATTATAAAGAATTATTAAATTCCTCTTACCAAATAAATTAACAAAGCTCTTTAAGGAAATACTACAATTGTTTAATAATTGTCAAAGACATGTGCAGACAAATACACTTTCTGACATCAGTACTGCTTGGAAGGCTGTGGGATATAGGCTCTCACATAGTCACCTCGAGTTTTCTAACTCAGGTTTTAAGGGAGACTATTAATATTTTGGATAATAACTCAGGTTCTTATTATTTCTCAAAAATAATTTTTCAAGCATTTTTAATTAGGTTTCTAAGTTTTAATAATCACATTTAAATTCATGTTTATAATAAAATAATAAATCTTTTGTAAGATCCTTTTTAATCTACTTTCGTATTAGACTATTAAACAGTAGGCCTAGTCTGCTCTAGTCTACCTCTATTAGATGTGCTGCCTGACAACAAGCATGAATGAAGCAGTCCAGATGTTAGTGTTCACTAAACAATTTAGGACTTCAATAACATTCCTCCATGTACACGCCACAGTATCGAGGCTTAGATCAAATGCTGTCTGGACTCTGGAAGACTCAGTATTGTCTAAGCAAGTATTACTTCAGAATTTTTGAACTGGGTCTTGTTCCTCTTATTTTGAGCTTGATTTTCTGTACCATACTCATAAAAGGCTACTTATTTTAGTTCTCTATAGAAGAACACATTTTAAAATAAGGTTAGAAGTCATATTTTCTATTCCAAATTATTCTAAACAGTATTTTAACTCATTTTTACTGAAAATTAACACTTGCCATTTGGGTCCATTGAAATAATATCTAACATTACGTGTGTTTGAATGCCAGGTTCATAGAGCTCGCCAAATATTTATTTTTACTTCAAGGATGGCAACAGCTCTAATTCATACATCCTATGACCTAAAATTCCTTTTATACACAAGACATTTCTATTCCCATTCTAAGTATTTCATAACAAATTAGAGAGCTAAAACATTTCTTAATGAGACATTTAAGTTGTTGTTCTTTAGAATTTGTATTTTGTGGCTGCATATTTATTTGCCATGCACTATTAATCTTACAACTCTATATTCTGTTAATGTTTTTTCTCCAAAAAACAATCCAGATAAGAAAAATGCTGTACCAGCAAGCTCTGAAATCCTGCAGAAGAAACATGAACATAAGATAATATATGTTTGCCTTATTGAGAAATTCTACCCAGAAGTCATTCGGGTGACATGGTCCGATGGAGAGAAGGAGATAACAGAAAATGTAGTAAAAGGAGACACTTGGAAGGCCGCAAAAGAGGATATATACTCAATTGGCAGCTGGTTAACTGTACCAGAAGAGAATAAAGACAAGACCTATTACTGCAATTATGAGCATGAAAGCGGTCAGAGTTCACTGCCTACAAAAGGTAAAAAATTTATTCTACGTTGTATTAGAGACATCACTTTTTCTTTGCAACAAAGTTAAAGAAATGATGCTGTCTATTAGTATTCCTGAAAATATCCATTCTCTTTGGCACAACAACAGCTAAAATACACACTGAAATAACTACCAAAGTTTTCCCAAGAAAAGAAACCCACCCTGTGCTGTACTCTTTGTAACAGGAAAAGAACAGTTCTTGCACTTCATCAGGTGTAACTTAGCCTACTCCAAAAGGCCTGCACTGAGCTGTGCCAGTTACTCTCAAGTCTACGGAAGTTTTTACCTTTCTTTTATATGTGGTTTACTGGTTAAATCCCTCTGACGCTCCCTGACATTAGGAACACGTATAAAAAGTAAGGAGTTAAAAACAAGGTTGCTTGGGTTTTTTTTTGACATGTTACTTTTGTACATATTACTTTTTTTAGTACTTACTACTTCTTTGTTACATATTTCTTTTCCTATATTACTCACTTATAGCCCAGCAATAGTGGAGTAATGAACATGTATGCAAATAAGATATCTCATTTAATTGGTGTAAGATTGATAATGCAAAGAAAAATCTGACAAACAATGCTATTTTAAAGAAAAAAAAAACCTATAATCATTGTCAATTGTTTAAATCATGGTAATATCATTAAGAAAACCTTGGTTTAGATTAATCTTTTCGTAGTATCCACCTCTGTTCAACTTACTATAAATTGATGTCACTCTAATAAGAGCATGGCCATTAATAACCACTACACTTCAACTCTCAAAATGC
Organism: Clamator glandarius; assembly: GCA_033459285.1. Taxonomy (NCBI): domain Eukaryota; kingdom Metazoa; phylum Chordata; class Aves; order Cuculiformes; family Cuculidae; genus Clamator; species Clamator glandarius. The sequence goes on from JAUNZM010000238.1 coordinate 1,215,414, forward strand.
ACTCTGATAAAAATACATTTTAAGTTTATTTGAATGGATTACGTATTTAGGGATGAAACACAAATGTCCTTTAGCCCAAATATCAATGCAAACAAAAACCATAAGCAAGAACAAACAGATTTTCTACTTCAAGCACAAAATGGGTTTATTTTAGAGAACAAACCCCATCAAAATAGCAAATTTTCAGTAGCGGAACCTTAGCTCACACTCTCCTCAATATTATTCTTTAGGGCTGAACAAACATTAGGTAATGGACTAATTGAGGTCCCATCCAATGAAATTATTCTGCATTTCTCATAATAGAAGCAAATAGACTCCCAGCTACTTCAGTGAGAAGATCAGGCAGTCAAATTGACTGTGGCTCCAAATAAAAGAGACTGCCAAGGAATAGCCTAGTTCATGAACGAGCAAAAGCAAACCTTTCACTTACAGCAACAAATACCCAGTCAGTTCTCCATGAGCACTTACCCCTTCAAATTCTCTCTCCCAAATGAATCCAACTTGTGAACATATGCTCTGCAGACAGATCTCAAACATCTTTTCTTGTTGTTGTTGTTTAATAGTAACTTTCCATTTCATTGTTGTTGTACTGTCTCTTTTTTCCCTATTTCTCAATTCATGTTTGCTAAAATTAAATAAAAGCCTAACTGGGACATTTAAACTCTTCTTCCGGTAGGTGTTTCTCAGAAGGAGGACTGCAGCACATATCTTAAAAACAGCACAACTTTTAATAAAGGTAATTAAAATGTATTAAAATGTGGAAGAGTGATGCATATCATGCAAGAGTTTGATATTGCTACATATGCTCAGAACAGCATGAGAATTATCTTTCCAGCTAGTGTACAGGAAATATTTTATGTCTGGGGTCTGTAACTTAAAAACACTTCAGTGCTACTCTGAATTAACTTCTGTTGTGGATTATAAGAAGGGGCTCTTCCACCTCTGTTAGGTAGCTTTGTCAGGATACTATAGATGCTGTTTGCTCTACTAGAAATCTTAGCCCATATTAGGTGGCACTTTTAAAAATACCTGAAATAGTTAAGTGCTCACTGCTCCAGCTGATGCTCCATCAGACCAGAAACTCCCCAGCACTTTGGACAAGGAAATGTTCTTTTAGTTTTAAGTGGGATTTAGGAAGGATTGTGAGCACTTATGTTCCAAAAATCCAACACAAAAGTATTAAGCAAACATGGTGGTACTAGCGATAGTGCTGGAAGCACTAGACTTACATTCTTGCCTTTGCAGGGAGTAGTAGCCCAGGAGGGCTGAGAAGCAGTCCGGTGCTAAGAAACTCTCTTGGTCTAGAACTTATTAGCAGTGCAAACCCACTCAAGGGAAAATCAGATACTGTAGGTATTTACACACCGTCCACTGGACTCAATGTAATTGCAGCAGTAAAGAGACTACACAGTGCCACTTCCACCTGTCTTTTAGAAGGCTGTACAATACTGACGTTAAATAACTTTTCTGTCTTATGTTTGTTACAGATCACATATTGCACAGGACAGCATATTTAGTATACATCGTCCTTCTTCTGAAGAGCTCTATATACTATCTCATCATACTCTTCTTCATCTACAGAATGTGGGCTCCAACCAAGCGCCAAGGAAAGAAAGCATGAATGCTGGTTTAGGAAAGGCTTACAAAATTGTCTTCCCTTCGCTTTGCTATATACTTATCCATATAGACTGCCCAGCTTTCAGTGTTAAGTGTAACAACAAAAAAAAAATCCCCAAATAATTTTTTGACATTACAGCATAGGGCTTGTTTTGCTTTAGTGCTGTGTAAAAAAAAGTGGGTTTATAGTGTTCTAGTTTTGCTTATTCTTCTGAGTATTGAATTGAGGTGGGCAATAGGAATAAGGTTACATACCTTGGATTTGAATCCAATGTCCTTACTGCAAGATGAGGAATGTACTCCTGCTAAAAGCAGTCACGCATGCAGAATTTTAGAGGTATCGGGGCTTTTGACATAAAAAGCACAGAGGTGTTTTGTCACTGCACTTAAGGATTAATTAGGAGTGTTGCTGTGCTGTAAATTCACAGGTTCAATTTTACATTCAATATTTTATTGCAACTCTCACATATTCATCAAATCAGGACTTAAATATTCTGAAGTGATGTAAGCTTTAAGAGTCAATTAAGCACAATTTTAAAAAGCAAACATAATATTTTTGCATTAAGAAGTTAGAGAAGCATAAAACCAATTTTAATACGCACACATACAGAAATGGAAGAAATCCACCAGGCACCACATCAGCACAGTGACACAGACTGAGAAGAAAGAAAAAATTGTAATGATCTCAAACATCATCTTGTTCACAGACATATTTTTAGGCTGAGCAAAATCTTAAATCTGATGTTCTGCTGGAGAAAATGTTTTTACAATAGAGGAAAAAAAACTCAGATGCTGGACTTTGAACTCATCATCTCCAAGTTCCACAAATCAGTTATTTTCCAATTTCTGTGAAAAACTGGAAGTAGATATATTGGGGGTAAAGCATTTGATCATTTGGGGTCAAAACACTGGCCCAAACTAATAGATTAGAGCTAAGTGCCTGCAGTATTTACACTCAGTGTATCTGTAACGATGTAGGGGCAACAAAAGCTTTCCTCCATGTGCACTTGTGTTTATTTTCCAGCATTTCCACAGCATGGACCAATATGACTAGAAAACCTGATTAATTTCTCTGTTCATACAAAGTTCTCAGGAAATCAAAGATCCTTAAAACTATCAGTTTTTTTACTTTTCTGTGTATATATTCAGACAGGAATACTTTCACACAGAACAATAAAATCTAGCCTGTTACATCTTTTCTGTCAAAGACCTAAGACAAGCTGGCAGAAATATGGTACTGTCACAACAGGACTGCCTACTAAGGCTCATGACATCACAAGGGAAGAAGAAAATAAGTCAGGCTCAGTTCTAAAAACTGCAGCTATTTAAAAAACATATATTACAAGCTATTTTACAATCTGCATACTGAAGCTAATGCAACTAATTACTGCCTTCAATGTCATATTAATCTTTGATGCGAAGACAGATGTGGCCTAGTCTTTAGTCAAACATTCTTTGTGAAACAGCTGAAATCCCACGCTATTATTTGTTAAAGCTCTAATCATAGTGAAATAAAATAGCTACAAAGGTATTTTTGGAATGCAGTTTCTTTATATTTCAGCAGCAGCATTGATATTACTGTTCTGGTCTCCCCTAGCTTTATCCCTGCTAGAGAAACACTTGATTGCATTAAAGGAAAGATCCCTTTCACAAAAATGGTCCCCAAATCTGGTTGTCATGTCTTATAAATGAAACTGAAAGATGCTGTCCATGCAGTATACGAAAACAAAGAAAAAAACACAGCTTTTAATGCTTTTTCCACACACACACTCCTTAAACCATGCCGAGTATAGCTATCACCTCACAGCTGCTGGGGTTTCACATTGTTGCAGGTTTTATATCTGCAACAGCTCATGTGTCCCTGCACTTTATTCATACAAACATATACTGTTCATATTAAATTTTTAATATTTTGAGGGGCATGGTTTAGTGTTTGATAGGAATGGTTGGACTCGATGATCCCGTGGGTCTCTTCCAACCTGGTTATTCTATGATTCTAATTTTCATTTCTTTAACCAGCATAAGAGTATAAGCGGAGTTTTAAGGCTTCTGGGTGCTGGGTCATTTGTTTGCAGGAAGGTTTAGTTATTTAGTGGAAAAACCCTGTAAACTGAACCAGTCACAACTGGTTCAAAGGAGGTGGGCTGCGATGAGAATAGGTGATAAGCTGAGGACAGTTAGACCACAGCCGACCTGCCTTTTACCACAGTATATTTCTAAACCATTTCCTTCTAATGGAAAAAAAAGCGATAAAAACCACATGCCTAAGTTACATGTAAATAACACAATGAAACTCACTGTTCACTATGCATGTTGGTCTAACTGCATGCTTGTGATATGTCTGCGTAGGGGCTATTAATACCACATGGTTGCTACCGGACGCCTTTAGAATCTGCAGTCTTATTTATCATGACTGCACACCAGAGTTATTAGATGTTATCTATTTCATGTAAACTTCTGTTGTCAGGACTCAGGTAACAGCTGAAAGGCATGTCTTCTCGAGTACACATCTTACCACAACTGATTTTAAGTGATTTCAAGCTTCTATGAGTACTACAGTCGCTCTATTCCTGTTGCAGAATTAATGCAAGTACTACAAAAATGGTTACAGGCAATCCTGTGTTTCTAACAAATAGATGACAGAACAGGATCAGGTTTTGCCATGAAAGTAAAGGAGTAATTAGCACAAATTAATTTATTTGTGGAAAGGGATTTGTAATGTATTCTTTATCTTGCTAGAATAATTTTGTTTCTTATGTTGTACAAACACTTACATGCTTGTGAATATTGACTTCACAACTATCAAAATAACCTAAAACAGGTGATATGGAAAGCTACATGGATTTCTCTCTAATGTAGACGTAAAAAAGAAAGATCTGCATAAGGTTTATAGCAGTCTGCCAACAGATAATTTCTGTTGATGTCAAGTTATAACACTAATAAATTTTAAGAGTGATTCAAATAGCGGACTATTCAGTTTCAGATTTTGAAACTGCTGGGACATCAGGACACACTTAGAAGGTGCTGAGGAAATAAAAAATCTTAGATGAATAGTTTGAGAATTCATACTTCTGCACCTATAGATATTCGCAGGGAAACAGATCAAATGAAAATTAACAACAAACAATTGGCAAGTTTAACCTGGTAAGTTCAAACAATCATTAAATACAGTTCCACCATGTGTAAGTTTTACTTCATTGTATAACCAGTTCCTTGGTAAGTTACCCATGACAACACTTTCCAGTAGAGTAATTACCTAGCTTTTGGAAAATTAACTTCAGGAACTAATGAATACATCTTGGACAAACATTTTCATATCACCCGGGAGGCATATTAATATACATATGTTAAGGAGATACATATTTGTAATATTCTACTGTACACAAGAAACATTCCCTCTGTTTTCTAATGAATGATAACTCCTGTCAGCATCACCAACAGCAAGACAGTCACAGACCCTTGACACAATTTCCAAATCCCAACAACTTCCCCTAGAGATTTTCTTTTACAGAAGTCAGGATGAATGAAGATTGGAGTCAAGTCAACAGATGCTGCAAATGGGAAGGCTCAAAAGAAAACGCCCTCCACAGTTCCCAGTGATCACTACAAGATTTCAAATTAGAAATTTCAGATTCTCAAAATGCTATTCCTCCCCCAAGCTGCAGCTTTGCCATGTGGGGAAAAGAGAATTCACAGGGCAAGATAATTTGGGGGGGGCTGGGAAAAAGATCCTCCAAATGAGGAAATCATCTCATATGCAGGCAAAGCACATTACAAAAAGATACAGGTTTCTGATGTGACAAAGTGCTCAAAGGGCCCCAAAAGAAAGCTTAGGTGGTTACAGGACTACATACTCAGGGACCGCTCCTGCAGGAAACACTGCCTTGCAGGAAGATGGTTGATGGATTAGTCAGTTCAGGGAGATCTCTTCTTTCTTTTCCTAGGACAGCATAACTGTCAATCATTTTGAGGCTCAAACTGTAAAAGAGCAGGGGCAATTAACTGTTTCCAGGCTGATTTTGTACATTCTACTAACTGTATAATTACTCAGCAACCAAGACTTCATCTCCAGTCCCTTCACTTTTCATATGTAATCTCTAACCATTTTCATATAATTTAATGAAATTTCATTTCTCATACCCATAAAAGGTGCTTGAACCAACACTACTTGTTTGGCAGCTGGGTCAGACTATCAGAAAGAAAGTGCACAAGCTGTTACTGAGGCACAAGCAGCAGCTCCCTGAACTCAAAGCAATGCCAGGCACAGGCTCCTCACCACAACTTGCAATATGAAGCGTGGCAGCTGAATGTATGTGTGGCATTAACCTGGCTAAACCAGAATGGACAACACATTAGCTTGTTGAATTCACGCACTTGGCAGGGAGAAAGAGAAAAAATAGAAGGAAAGGGGTCAGGAACAGTGGCCATTTCTATCTTTAAGTATGGTCAAAAATATATGAACGAAAGGAGAACATATCCAGAGTAAGAATACAGTCTTTCAGAACATTATGAATCCTCAGGTTTCACTGTTATATCTGCAGCAAAAGGCTGGACCTCCTCTTAAAAATATCAGCAGCTTATGTTCTGCAGTTTTAATCTGCTTTTTTGGTGACCACACCTTGTTGCCATGAGCTTCCCTAAGTTCCTCAGCAACTAAAATCAGATCACTGAGCCTCTGTTATGTTTAACCAAAACACATTTTCCTTTTGAGTCATTGGTATGTTTTTAGTCCACAATGCTCCCAGGAATCACGCCACTACATAAGATTTTAAGAATCTCCTTGCAGGAAAGACTGACTGTACCTGGAGCCCCAGCAGCCTGCCCAGTAAGCAGGGCATTTAATTTGTGTCCTATATTCCTGTAACCCAAGTTTTCTTCCTCCTAAATATCTCCTGTGTCAAAAACAGTCCTTAATCTTGCAATGCAATTTTCATTGTCCTGATGCTTCATTACCCCTAGACGGAGCTGTACATCACTTATTATGCCAAAACACTGCAGGTTTCTTACTGTTTTATCGAGTTCTAACTCCTCCTGAAAAAGCTTTTAACATGTATCTTGAATATACTCCAGTTCTTAGTAGGTATAGAGCATAGCTGCTCACCTTCATATAAGCTTGCAAAATAAATGCTAGCGAACTCCTTGATGCAAGGGAAAACACAGAATGTGCACACAGGCTTACAAAGGTACACTTCAATCCTTCTGATAAATAGAGACACCCTGGATTCCACAGAATAAAAGTTCTCAAAACAGAAACAGCATGAACACGCTCTATTTTGATATATTGTGGAGGGTACTGAAACCAGGCTTCAAGTGTGATCACAAGTTAAAACTGTATAAGTCTTACTGTAGACTCCTAATTCGAGATTGAAAAGGGGCTCTGTAAAGTATCATTTCAAATGTTATTTATTAGAGACAACACTCCAAGGAGAGAATCCTATTGATAATTTTACATCCCTTGAGATGGTGGGAGCCCTGGGTGTTGTGGCTTTGTACATTTGTTCATTTTGTTCATTTGAGCTAATTTATAATTCTATTACTACAAAACAACTCTATTCATAATGGACATTCTCAGGAGAACTTATTGTTGTACCTTTAGATAAAAGCAAAGGCACAATGGTGGAACACAGCTACTGAATGGGAGCTGCCTGTGGGCTCCTCTGTTAAATGCACTCTCTGAGTTGGACCTGTAGCTAAGGAAGCTGTCAAGCACATGAGTCTGAGGGCCACTTTGCATGTGCAGTATTGCACAGGCCACTGCCTGCTCAGGCCAAATGACATGTGGATTACTATCTCCACAAAGTACGGTGGTCTCTGGTCAGGATCGTTACATTCCACTCCTTGACCCACATGCAGTTCACCTTTCCCAGATATATTACAGATTGAATTAAGAATCATAGAATAACCAGGTTGGAAGAGACCCACTGGATCATTGAGTCCAACCATTCCTATCAAACACTAAACCATGCCCCTTAGCACCTCGTCCACCCGTGCCTTAAACACCTCCAGGGAAGGTGAATCAACCACCTCCCTAGGCAGACTGTTTCAGTGCTCAGTGACCCTTTCTGTGAAAAATTTTTTACTAATGTTCAGCCTAAACCTCCCCTGGCCGAGCTTGAGACCATTCCCTCTCGTCCTTTCTCCTGTCACTTGGGAGAAGAGGCCAGCTCCCTCCTCTCCACAACCTCCCTTCAGGTAGTTGTAGAGAGTAATAAGGTCTCCTCTCAGCATCCTTTTCTTCAGGCTAAACAACCCCAGCTCTCTGAGCCGCTCCTCATAAGATTTGTTCTCCAGCCCCTTCATCAGCTTTGTTGCTCTTCTCTGGACTCGCTCCAGAGCCTCAACATCCTTCTTGTGGTGAGGGGCCCAGAACTGAACACAGTACTCGAGGTGCGGTCTCACCAGTGCCGAGTACAGAGGGAGAATAACCTCCCTGGACCTGCTGGTCACACCGTTTCTGATACAAGCCAAGATGCCATTGGCCTTCTTGGCCACCTGGGCACACTGCTGGCTCATGTTCAGTCGGCTGTCAACCAAAACCAGGAACATATAGGCTTCTCAACCCTTAAGCATGAGGCACAATAGAGCAGACATGGTCAGTTCAAGATCACTAGCTCCTCAAACCAGCATCTTCTGCATGGGTGTCAATACACACTCCCAAACCACTAGTGATGTCATGACATAGCAAAAAACCTCCAACTATACTATTAACAAACCATTCATGAGGTGTACATACACAAGGCAGCCAAGTCAAGGTTCTGCTTATGTGCAACAAGTGATAACCTCTACTGACATACACAGAAATAAAAATATATTCATTATCCCTGCCCACCGCAGGTGTGTTGGAACTGGATGATTTTCAAAGTCCCTTCCAATCCAAACTGTTCTATGATTTTATGATTCTATCCACAAGACTCTTGCCCTAAAGACCTCCTAAATTCTCATTAAAAACAAAATGAAACAAATCAAAAAAAGAACCAAACAAAAAAGAACCCATAAAAACACCACCTCCCCCCCCCAAAAAAAAGCCAAACAAATACCCAAACAATGAGACAAATTCACCAGTAAAAAATGGTTGGAGAAACATCACAAACATTAAAAGGAACTGCTTGGGAGCATAATTTTTTTCAAAATCATGTAAAGAGCTCATGGCGCAAGAAACTAATTCATCCCTCAAGAGCTGTGCTGGAAGGACTAAGCATCCCTCACTACTGTTAATTTCAGGCATCTGAGTTAGAAAGGTTTTTGTACCAAATCCCCTAGGAAGGTTGCAAGGAAATTCAGTGTCTTATGTGAATTTCAGTGCTTTCCCCTGGGAGGTCAACAAGCACACTACCTAGCCAAGCTCACACAGAACGCCAAGAACACTGCCCCCAAGCTGCTGAATAAAACACCCATGACAGCATCACGAAACACACTTTCATGGAAATTTTGCTTCTGCACCTCCAGGCAAGGCAGAGCAGCCCTTTGAGGTCTAGGTCTTACTTCACCTCCCAAGCTTGACAAAAACACTAGAGTAAACAAAACTTCAAAGCAATGTATAAACAGAGAAAATGTGAAAGACCTTCTCTGCCAACAGGTAAGGGGCTGAAGCAGACAGTGACAGAGGAGAGAAGTTGTTTGCTACATAGAATCTTTTGTACTAATATAAGCACTTCTGGAAAAAAATAAGAGCATCTTGCTTGTATTCAGGTATTCCCTAACGCACACCACAGACACCGAAAGAACACTCATGGTGCTCCACTGAATGAAACAAAGACACCTACCCTTCAATACACGGCTCTTTAGAGTCAAAGGAAGAGGACAGCTCTGCCCACCTTTTGGAGTTGTTGCTCCTTGTTCTCCCAGCAGACGTTTACTCCAGGTGCTGAGGGAGTAAGCGCTCATGGAAACTTCCCACAGATAGCCACCAGAGGGCTCTAAAGCTTCCCTTGTTCTGAGAGCTTTAACGCACATTTGATCATTATTCGTAGAAGTTAATTCAAGCAAACATGGCTTTTTAAAAGGCAACGTTTACATCTGGGCTGGACATTCACTCCCAGCTGTACCTCTTGCCGTGCATCTTGCATTCAAGCAAATGTATATAAGTATGCAATTTTATGCTTCCAATGGTTTAATTACCAATTAATTAAAAAAAAACCCCAAAAGGCAACCATACCGTGGCACAGGAAAGTGCTACTTATTCCACTTCTCTTAAACTGCATCTCCTGCCTTTCCCTAATCCTCAGCCTGAGGCACATCCTCAACACAGTGCCAGTTAATTTTTAAGGAACTGCAGCTATTATGTGACACAGCATACTTCTCGTGACTTTTAATAAACTACACTGAAAATAAATTCTACATATGTGCCAGTGTAATGGACAATTTTTTCTGTCCACAAATTAAATAAGTGTGATTGACAAGTGAGCATGCCTTCTTTGCAACCAATGTGCCTGTTTTACAGCTAGGGATTCAGTTCTGTTTCTCACAAGTTCGTGTTTCAAGAAACTGCCCTGTTCAGTCAGTAGCAATTCTAAAAACTCTTTCAGCTTTGCAAACATGTTATACTGAAGAGACAGAAATTTTATTTCTTAAGGTGATGCCTTATTTTGCATGTGATGTCTGAAGATTTTTTTCATGACCACTTACAGAGTGCATATGAAGTTTTATTAGCTACAACACAAAATCCCTCAGGACGTGGCAAACTGCGCATTTGTAAATAAGAAAACTATGCAGGCAGTTTAGCTAACAAAGTAGCAGGCTGAAAAAGCTTTCTCTCACGATTCCATTTCACTAGAAACCAGTATAAAGAAATGAGGGACTGAAGAGTTTAAACTTTTATGCTTTATCTTTTTAAATACAGAGTTTTTGAAGAAATATTCAGGTGAGAGAAGAGGAACAACTTCCAGACAAAACAATTTCATGGACCTTCTTTCAAGCCCTAACCCAATGTAAGTAAAACTTGGCTCACTTGAGAGTCTGACAAACATTCCGCATGAAAACTGTGGTCTCATAATCAGTATATATGTGTCTAAATAGATACTTCATGCCACATTTATCTGGTTTACACAGGACTGTAGAACTCAGACTATCTTTGAAAATTTCTTTGGAATATCAGACTTGTATTTAAGTGGCTTCAACAGGATGAGATTTTTATGTACTTCCTGCTATGCCCCATATCCTACTTCCCACTGCTTTAATTCTCCCAAGAGAGAGACAACTACTGTATAAAACCTCATGCAGCATGATAATGAATCACACACATATATTCCTGCTTCCACTACATCCCAAAAGTAACCTTAATTCTACAGAGATGAATGCAGCCCAAAAACCATCATCACTTGACATTTTCTAGTTAAAATTCATAAACTGCATATCTAATGAACACATTTCATTCTTTCTATCTGATACTTGCAGATGCTTCACAGGTAAAGTTTAGGAGGTGTCAGGTTGAAAAATAGCCAGTTTTGTGGCAAAGAACATGGCTTTGTGTGAGGATTGTAGGACATTAAATCAGGGATCTATTCAGTAAGTACATGTCAGAGACTAGGAGTCTCAGTGACATATATGGCATTCAAAACGCCGATGTTAGAATTAGCTCAGATCAAAATGTGCAACAAATTCGATGAACTCCTGAATGTATTACCAAACTGCAAACAGAACTGTCTTATAGCCAGTTTGGCTACTACAGTCATCTGGCAGCTGGATGTACCTGTTTAGATTCAAAACCTGTGAAAGTTGCTTATTTTACGAAAGCCTACTGAGTGTCCCCTTTTGCAGTTTCAAAGAGACAAGCTGTTTCCACAAGTTTAAAACTAAAGGTTTTAGAGGCACCATACAATGAAGTCAGAGTAACGTCTGTGGCTTAGCAAATGCTTCAACAGCTGACAAATTCCACAGCTGTCAAATCAATAGATTATACTGGTACAGAAGAGGTTTAATTTAAGAATAACTAAACCTGAATTACTCTGGAGTTCCACTTGCCTAGTTCTGCCTTCAGAATACAGTTGTGCTGCCACATTACAACTGAGTGCAGAACCTGCAAGAAGGCAGTTACTTCCCCTTCCAAATGACACAAGAGCTATTCAGAAAGCCTAGAAACTCCCTGAGATAGGTCCAATAGGTCCAAGCAGAGCCAGCAATTCTACTGGAAGAGCAGGAAAGATCTACATAACATTCATATCATATATTATACTAACCCCTGGCCACCTTAACACCTCTTCAATTTATCTGCTCTTTGTTAGGTGCTTATTTTGTCCACTAAATGCCCCTTCATAACAGTACACAACACAAATTGAAGCCATACCCTCTCCCTTTCGACTTTGAACTTGCCTCGCATCATCTACATGCATGCAACTTACTTCTGTCACGCTGGAAGAAAACACTTTAAGTGGTAAGGCTGCATTTACCCAGTGTTAGAGAGGCACTCAAAAAAAACATGGAAGGATGGACTGATTTTTATTGAGTAAGACTTATTATGGGGCCCTGCCACCTAATGCAGAAAAAGTGTACAATAAATATGCTTACATTTGCTAGAGGTCATCATGTAACTTCCAGAGAAACGACAAAAGCAGCTGGAGGGAAGAGCTCACCCTGCTTACATCCTTCTGATAGCACAGAAGAGGACAGCAACATCAAGTTTACACTCCCCACTGGAATTACTGACTCCCATGGCAAGCCTGTAAGCTTTAGGCCAGCAGCCTTAACACTGTTTCATGGCAGAACACATTCAGCAGGGACTGCCTGAGCTGCCAAGACCATCATGGACTAAACAAGCACAACAGTGACTGCAGTTTACAAACTGCAGAAAGGGAGAAGACTTGTACCTCTCCATATGGGACAGGTGAGGCTGGCAATCTCTCCAACAGAGACATAAGCTATAAACTTGTCCTCTGCCACCACAAACATAGGATGCGCTCATCTTCTTTGTGTCCTATAAACAGAAGCAGCCACTTCAGAAAGTGGCAGATAGGCAAAGATAAAACAGCCAGTGCAATACAGCCTTAAAATGGTTTGACAGTTTTCAGAGGTTGCTTTAACACACCACCTACTGCAGTACTGAACATGTCAGTTCACAAACACAGGGCTCTTCCTTGGTGATTCGATGTTATGTTCTATCAGTGACAAAAGCATCAAGTCTGTGAGGACAAACCTGGGAAGTTCTTTGCAATCAAAGGCACTTTCTGTCCTTACAATATCCTCTCCCTTGTCATAAGGCAGAGCACCTCTCTCAGCCTTCACAGCAAGCCTGACAGGCACCAAACCAAGGAACAACCCAGATTCTGTTTCTCATGCCACATTTGTAGCTGCGTCAACTGATTCATGTGGTTTTTGGCTCCAGCTGGGCAGTCAAACCAGAGCTGACAGACTGGCTAGCACAGGTACTCAACCTGACATGACAGACTGGGCTCTAGTACCTAGTGGCTCTAGAGGCAGAGGACTCTTAAAGCAATCCATGAAGCCATGCAAGAGATGCCAATCAGTTCTCAGATCCCCATTGTACTTCCAAAGGATTTTACTACAAGCATCAACATAAAATGCCAATCCTGGCGTAAACTAGACCTGAACAGACACATACATTCAGAATCCAGTGATCCTCGGCACTCCAAATCCACATCAACTGAAGTCCTGCTTCAAATAGGACAGGAAAGTCAGCCTCTAGGGTCACCTTTGTTAGAAAAGTCACCTTAGGCCTTACACACAGAAGCCACTTCCTTAAAAGCCAGTCACTCCTTGGGCTGCAGAAAACAAAGGACATTTTAGCAAGTTTGCAGATGACACCAAGCTGGGTGGAAGTGTCAATCGATCTGCTGGAGGGTAGGGAGGCTCTGCAAAGGGATCTGAACAGGCTGGACTGCTGGGCTGAGACCAATGGCATGAAGTTTAACAAGACCAAATGCCAGGTCCTGCACTTGGGGCACAACAACTCTATGCAGAGCTACAGACTAGGAGAAGCCTGGCTGGAAAGCTGCCAGGAGGAGAGGGACCTGGGGGTGTTGGTTGACAGCCGACTGAACATGAGCCAGCAGTGTGCCCAGGTGGCCAAGAATCCAGGGAGGTTCTTCTCCCTCTGCACTCGGCACTAGTGAGACCGCACCTCGAGTACTGTGTTCAGTTCTGGGCCCCTCACCACAAGAGGGATGTTGAGGCTTTGGAGCGAGTCCAGAGAAGGGCAACGAAGCTGGTGAAGGGGCTGGAGAACAAGTCTTATGAGGAGTGACTGAGAGAGCTGGGGTTGTTTAGCCTGGAGAAGAGGAGGCTGAGGGGAGACCTTATTAGTCTCTACAACTACCTGAAAGGAGGTTGTGGAGAGGAGGGAGCTGGCCTCTTCTGCCAAGTGACGGGACAGGACAAGAGGCAATGGCCTCAAGCTCTGTCAGGGGAGATTCAGGCTTGAGATAAGGAAAAAAGTCTTCACGGAAAGGGTCAGTTAGGCATTGGAACAGTCTGCCCAGGGAGGTGGTTGACTCACCTTCCCTGGAGGTGTTTAACTTGAGGGTGGATGAGGTACTTAGGGGCATGGTTTAGAGATCGGTGGGAATGGTTGGACTCGACGATCCGGTGGGTCTCTTCCAACCCGGTTATTCTATGATTCTATGATTTTGCCTGTGTCCCTAGTATCAGATGTGATTATGTTTGTTAGCGACATTCTCATGTATCATGAACTGCCTAAGGTGTTAAGAATGCCAGGAAAACACATTGATAACATTTCTACTTTAATTCAAGAGATTCTTCTTTTTTTCTGCTGGAAAACAGGAGCTGTCAGATAATACTCATTTGCAAGTCCACCTCCTCTGAGCATCCTGTGAAAATAATGCAGCAAAACTATGTCTGGATTCTCTTTCATCTCCCACTCCCTCCTCTATTTACAACAATTCCATTCCCAATTGCTACATTAGATCCTGCTTCAAACTGTTTCATACTACTAATATGAGACCCTCTTTCAAAGTCCATCCTGGAAATTTCTGCCAAAAATAACCCCCACAATATTTTGCCTTTTAAGAAAGGACATAGTACTTGATGTCATTAAGCTGAGAGGCAGGACACATACACGGCTCCCAGGATCACATCACTCACTTTTCAGAAGTGGTGGACTTTCATTTTCTAGGTGAACAACTGTTACACCAGTGCTCACGTGGGAGCGTGCTGTGCTAGTAACTTTCTGAGAACATCAGCAAGAAGGGTTGAAATATTCCCCTATTCAGAGTTTCAAGGCATGTTAGTTAATTACACATCAAACACTTCAGGAAAACAGCATCTTAAGACATAACATCTACAAACAAACTAGCAGACATTAAGCAGCTGCCAGCTGTACCTATGACATTCATTGCTCTATTCAAACAAAGAGTAAAAAAAAATACTTAAGCTGATCCTCTTCAAGCTCTGATCTGTTATTAAGAAAAGAATATCCAGCTTTCGCTGGCAACATGCTCTTTATTAATAGCTCTGATTTCCTGTTTCCCTTCATCCTTTAAACTCTGTGAAACACAAACAGCACAGTATAGTGTGGTTTTAAGCTGTTTTTCAAACAGTATCCAGCTTCAGTTACATCTTTCCTGACAAAAGAAACAGCTGGATATATGACACTGTCATATCAGGTTTCCACCACCATTGTATGTGCATTTGTAAGAGAAGTTAGCTCAAAAACAGTCTGCTTCCTCAAGACAACAGTCTAGGAAGTACAGAAACTGATTGGGATACAACCCTTTCCAAACTCCCCTTACCAGCTGGCTTTGCCAGTGGTGTAGGATGCTCCAATTCTCTTTCATTTTGGAGCTCCTGCTCAAGCTCTGCCAGGCACCTCTCAGGTCCAGGCCTTGCATACTCTTTGGCTGCTGAGCGGCTCTCGCTGGGTGATTTATTGTGATGAGGCATGTTGAGGCCATCATCTGAATCTTCATCGACAATTGCTGACTTGTGGATGGAGCCCAGACACACCTTCACCAAGTCAGTCACCTTCTTCCATCAAAAAGCCATCACCTGACATCTATTCTGAGAAGTGTAGCACTTACCATGACAGGACTTACCCAGTACTTCTGGCATTCCTTGGAATGTCTTCGCTTGTGCTAGGCCTGGTCTGGAGGCTCCTCCAGGACCTTCCAGCCTTGTCTTCTGATACTGCTCCCTCCTTACTCAACAAGCTTCTACACACAACATTCCTCAGGTCACACATATTGTTTGAATTCAGCCAAGTACCTGCAGAATCTACCTGCCTCATCACCATCTCCAGTTCTCCCATGCTCTCATTTTGTTGAGAAATTATTTTTTCAACATCATGTTCTTCTAGACTTCCACCACATCTAGCTTCCTCCAGTTCAGAAAAGGCTTGTTGAATGAGGTGGCTCTGAAAGTGCAAGACTATGTGGACACACTGTATGAGCCATCACCTCTGAATAGCACTGCCTGATGGACATACTTTTGTGGAACACATTGCCAGAAGCCAACACTCTTCCTTTCAATAAACAGTCTCCAGCTCTAGCATTACCTTAATGTGGAGTGGAGAAGAAATAAAAATACTCAACTCCAAATCAGAACAAAGTGGCCTGTTGAACTACAGATTAACAACTCAGAGGAGATTTGCTTACTTTTTAAATCCATCAGTCAGACCAGCTGCAGATTTTTCTAAAAAGATTTGCAAGACCCAGTGTGTGGTCACCAAGATAAGCTCTGAGAAATATAGTCACCAGAAAGCATGTCGAAATAGGCTACAGTTTGGGTATTTTTCTCACATGAAAACATGAGTCCTAACAGCAGGACTCAAGGAAATTTGAGCTGTGGCTCATACCTATTCTTCCAGTTAGGCTTTTCAAATATTGAGTTTTGAAGAAGCGTCTCATCATAAACACTAACAGGCCAATGAAAAGATTTCTCCAGCTGTTCAGTAGGTGAGGTCTCTCTCAGTTGTTCAGTAGATAAGGTCACTAGGAAACATTAGGTACAAGAATCAGACCTTTCAAATACACTTCCCTTTCTGCCAGGCAGTTTCACTTGAAACCTTTAGCCTTTTCTGTTCTTCAAGTCTGCTCCTCACCACAGCTACTGCAGACACAGCAACCACGATACAGAAATGTTCTCATATATTATCTCACCGTGCATTTATGATGCAGTTACAGGCACACAGTCCCCCTCCTTTCTTCAGGAGGGAGAAATGTGCAATAGATTTCCCTACCATGCTCTGGGTCCATTTCCTTTGTGGCATTGGCTCTGGCAGATTCACAGCTGTCCTCTGAAACAAATCTGGCTTATTGTCATCTGCTGTTGCCTTTGTCTCACTCTCATGGAACTCTCTGAGTTTCACAACATGTTGTGGGCCTCCCCTGTGGAGGGAGAACATATATGATTTCTAGGACAAGGAATATTTCTGTTGCATTACATCCCCTCTTCTTCACTGAAAGAAAAGTGACAAGGTAAATTAATCAGAGCTACTTACACACAATGCTCTTGTCCGGTGGCAAAAGGAATCATTACAGGCAGTGAAGCAAAGATTCCTGCGTTCTGCCACCAAGAAAGGTTCCACTGTGATTAAGCAGGCGAAGAAAGACTGATGTTACCCAGGAGAGCAAGGCATCAGATGACTGGCAGCAGGGTAGAGAAAAGAAACCCAAGTTCTGCCATACTTCAAAGCCATCCCCGTCCTTCACAAGTGAATTGCGTGGATGTCTGCAGGAAGAAAGCAATGGAGGAACTTGGGAGGGAAATCTCAGAATCCAGAAGTCTCACTGACAGGCAAAAGTGAAGGTCCAGAGCAATAATGGAAAGGTGGGATGCCACCACCTCACTGACCCCCTGACACTTCTGGCCCAACAACTGACTACAGTAATTTCCAAGCAACTTCTGAAGATGTGAGCCCATTTAAGGCTAACACACTTTTCTAATGGGAGGAACAGCACAAACCACATCGGTGCTGTTATTTTCACATCTCTCACAATGCTGTTATGAGAGCACTAAACTCTCCATAAATCAGGTCTCATAGACGGTCCATTAAAAGGAGAACACTGACTCTTCCTTACAGAAGGAGAAGCAAAAAATAGGAAGTATTAATGACTAGAACGAATGGAAACACAAGAAGACCTCTCCTGTGTAGTTATTTGACTTGTTAGCAGGCACTGAAGTTCAGAAAGAGAACTCAGGCTTATCTGGAGCCAATTCTGATGCTCTCCATTACTGTAAGACAAAGACACAGTTAAAATACCTCAGCAGGTGCCTGCACTTGCTAAGATTGAAGCAGTATTTGTAAATAAGAGATCTGAAACTTCAGACATTTATTCGCTCTCCTTAAACATGGAATGGCATGTTGAGCTTCACTCACTTTGAGCTTCTCTTCACACAAAGCAAAAACTAGAGCTCTGTTGTTGCCTTCAATGCTCTTCAGTCACTCAGGGCTGCTGTCTGCAAGAGAAGCATCTGGTATTACACACATGAAACTATGAAGAATGAACACTGGAAAAACTGTGACATAGGCAACAAAAGCATCTCACTTCTGAGTCTAGCTCTTATAAACAAAGGGGCACAGGCTTTCCCCAGCCCTGTCCATTTCTTGTTTCTCTCTTTTATTTGTTTTTTTTAAGATGGCCTTACTCCTCCTGAACAGCTTCCACAAGGACTTGTCCATCTCCTAACTTTGCAAATAACAGGGGGTGAGGAATCCACCCACAAGAGCTGTGGCAGGGGACCAGGCAGCAGTGGGTGAGGATGCCACAAGCCCACACCAGCCCCACGTTATGTGGACGCAACCACCCACAATGGTGGGGAAGTTGGGTGGCACATGCTGGTGCTGCTGCTCCACCTGACCCCAGCAGCTTTCACAAGAGTCTAAATCTGGCAGTTCATGGACTCCTGGTTTTCACTGTGAAGTGCAGGGCAAAGACCTCCTTCTGGTGCACAAGATAAGGCTGTGGAGAGTCATGGTCTCAGTGGAACTAGGTACAAAAAGCTGTAAGCACAACTGATACAAGAATTACTTACTATTACAAAAAGTGAAACATTTTTATTTAAGGTAAAGTAGAGTGAAGTTTCATTGAAGTAATTCTGTTCTTTGAAAGTCAGACAGAGTGTCTCTCTGATAGCATTTTTTTCTTTCAAGCAGTGTTTTTCCGGACACTGTTCTTTGGAGATGATAATGTTTTATGTGAAGCATGATCTATGCTGACCAGATGTCTCCTCTAATCACCTCTGTTTGGAGTTTCTTCTTATCTTAAAAGCAAGGTCAAGCGGAGAGCTGCAGCCAGCTCCTGATTAGCAAGTTTTGGCTGTTGAGAAGTTTCATAACAACATTAAAATTAGACCTTGGAAAGTAGCAGAATATACATAATATTTCTGGGAAAATACATCCATATGCATGTAAGTGGGAAGTATATTCTGTCCCTAGCTCTTGTCACGCTGCACATGATTGATGGAGATTATTCCTTGTGTTGCCCAGGCCTGATAAATGACGCCTGCTTTCTAATACTCCAAAATGAGTCTTAAGACTTTTTACTTACCAGCATTTTTGTTATCACAACAGTCCCCACAGAGGTGACTTTTTGGCATGTGATATCACACTGAAGACAAATCAGGAAAATCTGATTTCTCTTTAACTTTTTGGTGCTGCTGTCTGATCCCTAGCAAGTAGTCACTGAATCTTTCCTTGCAGCCCAAACAACCTCCCATGGACCAACCAAAACTCCACAGCAGCTTGAAGGAAGAACAAACTGCACTGGCTGTTACAAAACATGCCCTCAATAAAGATGTTGTTATACAACGTTAGTTACCCTTATGCCTACTTTTTACTAGCTTTACATCTTTTTGTGGACACTAATTGGACATAACCAAGCACTAACACCACTATTCTCTTGCAAGCATCTCTAAAAATATAATTAAATTGAACTCATAAGTATTTTTCAAACAAACCCCAGTTGATCGGATCAAAGATAATAATTTTCCGATAAGGTTTCTGTAATTACAGCTAACAATTGTTTCTCATTCAGCTGACAAGCAATTTGTGGTCTCCTAGTGAGGGCATGTAGCCACTTTTCACTTGCCTGTCACGGATAAAATGAACTGTGCTTTGATTAATAAAGAGAGCTCTTTCTATTGCTATCCCAGTGTCACTTATTATTTTCAATTTCTTTTTTCTTTTTTTTTCACATTTATACTTGTATCAGGACAAAGTAACCTCATCTTTGTTTTCTTGTTACTGCTTTTCATGGTAGCTCCCAGGTCACCTCAACAATCTCAGGGACACTCGGAAATATTTCTCTAGAAAATTGTAGATGTTAGATGTCTAGATTCCAGTCTGCATTGATTCCCAAGAGCAAAAATTTGATGCTTTTCTTTAGCCAGTGAACAATTCCTCAGTTTGTCATCTTTTCAGTGGGGCCTTAGATAAATGCAGAATTTAGAGGGTGCAGTCAGGCCATAGGATGCTGAAATGGAAGACAACAATGGTCCGTTTGAGACGGCTGATGTTTTGCTGACTCAGTGACGCTTGGAGGGGCCGAGTGACAGTGGGCACTTGTCTCTTGACATGATGTCTCCTCAGCAAGTCTCATCTTTCCCAAGATCATGCAATGCTACCTACTTATGTCATGGCATGGCCCTGAAATTGAAGATTCTCCTGGTATCTTGGGAATTCAGTTTAGTGAGATCACACTGCTCTATTGCTTTTTAAAGATCATTGTTTTGAGGGGATGGAGAGATAAACACCATCACTGAATTTTGCAGACATTATCCTAGTAAAGCTAAAAGCACTATAATCTTTTTATAGTGCCTACAGGGAGTTGTTAGGAGAGGTAGAAATCTTTCGAAACACTTGTCCTCCCCCACCCCAGTACAACATAAAAATGATATTAAAAAAAACCTTAGAAACATCAGCAGTTTGGGATGTGTGCTTTGGAGCGCAGTTCATCTTAAATATTAGAACAACAGTGTAATCTGTAAATCCTAAATTCCTTTATAAACTACCCTTCTCTAACAAACCAGATTTAGGAGGGAAAAAAAAACCAGTCTTTCTTTCTGGAAAGCTTTGGGAAATGCTATTTATTTTCAGTGTTAGAGCATACGAATTGAGCATCCCATCTGGCATGCACGTGTTTTGCTTAAATGACAGAAGACAGAACATACTTTCTTTCTATACTGCAGAAAGAGACCACGGAAAGACACTGACATAGAAAAGGAGAATGATGACACCAGGATGGAAACAATTGCCTGTAGCACCCCTAGAAGAATAATTACTCACTTGACCAGTGTGGAGATTCTTCAGGAAGAAATCAGCAATCAGGTGTGTGCAAGTAAACAATCATTTTGTTTCAAGATTTTGTTATCCCACTAACTAAATAGAATTGCTTAGACTTCTGAGAAAAAAAAATGTTAAAAAAGTGGTAAGCTCACTGTGCTGCGAGCTTTTAAGACAAAAGTTTGTTAAATGCTATTGCAAAATTTGAACAAGGCCGCATGAGCCATACTAGAAAACTGATTTTAAAACTTTGGTGTACAACTTGATCGTAGAGAGATCTTTTATAACTTCTAACCAGTTTACAACATTAATTGCAACACAATCAATAGTATCATAAAATCACCGCTTGAAAAACAAAAATTCTGTAGTTTTTAAACAAAAGATCAGTTACAATATGGTCATGACAGAAGTTTGGTTTGGTTGCACAATTCTGAAATAGATTTATAAGGAAAACTTAGTAATGGGACAGGCTTCATAATCATGTTGGGTTTATTTACTGCTTTTGCTTGTCATTTTTACTTGGATTTGTACCACCTATGTGAAACAAAGTCACAAGAGTCTAGTGAAATATTATTCTTACTTCCTGTAATGATTGTCTTGGAAAAAAGTGAAAAATTTACAATTAGTTCTTCCTAGGGCTGTTGCTTTTTAGTTCTTTCAATTGCCTTATGAGTCATACTGGATCACATAATCCAGCACTATTTAATTAGTCTAAATGTTGGCAATCTCATATTCTAGGGTTTTTTTGTTGAATCTGTATTGACTTTCTGGTAACAAGAAATGGGGAAGCTCTACACCTAAAATAGCTACATTAAGAGACCTCTGTAATAAACATTTTTTTCAAAAACGTACCAAAAGTCTTTGCCTTTAGAAAGATCTACTGGTGCTTTACCTGTGCTCCAGAAGTTTTGCAGTAGACTGGTAATTCTGAGCTGCTAACTCCTTATCTGTCACAGTGTAATACTGAAATCACACAGCTGTCCCTATGCCATAAAATATTCAGCTTCAACAGATGGGTTAGAAGTGAACCAGAAGATGTGCTCCTCACTATGTGCCAAAGAAGGTTTTAGCAGAATTCTCTGTACGTGAATACTCTCAACCCTCCCAAAGTATCCCTCCTTTACCTTCAGAATATACACCATTAAGAACAGCTAATAAAGACCCTGAGAGTTTCTTCTGAACAAGTACACAAAGGAACACGAAGAGTAAACAAGCACAGATAATGATCTATGTGGTCACCAAACTACAATTGTCTCTTATTTAATAAGTAGGCCTAGGGAGATCTGCTACTTAAGAGGTTCATCAACAGGGAAGGAAGGCATCTCTTTTCCAAGTCCAGAAGACATCTAGCATCCAAACAGAAAAAGACAAAAACTTCAGTTTTGCACTGTAAAGATGTCTGTTTCTTTGGAAAGCAGCTCTGGTACAAGAAGCAGCACTAACCCTCTGGCTTGTAAAGGTCCCAAGCCCTGCCTTGCATTGAGAAATACTCCTGGAGGGTAGCAGTTTGCAACACGAAAGCATCTGATACGAGTCCAAAGAATTACTCCTCTCAGATCAAATGCTGGGTTCCTGCTGGCCCTAAGGAAAGTCTAACACAGTGACAGTGCCACTTCAGATACTTCAGAATTGCCACTGCAGGTGCTGCTCGTTTCCCACCTGTGCCAGCTTGAAAAGAAAGAAGTTCTTAACAGCACTCTGTGTCCACAGAGTAAGCTACAGACAAGCCCCGCACCATTCCAGAAAGCACCTTCTTCTTTGTACTGTCTACGTCCTCCATTCATGCGAATACTGTCGAAAGGTAGCGGACTAAGCTAAGAACTGAGAAGAAAAAACATTCAAACTCACTATTTCAAAGCCAAAACAATACTTTCAGAATATGGAG
This sequence comes from Clamator glandarius, assembly GCA_033459285.1. Taxonomy (NCBI): domain Eukaryota; kingdom Metazoa; phylum Chordata; class Aves; order Cuculiformes; family Cuculidae; genus Clamator; species Clamator glandarius. The sequence continues at coordinate 1,238,105 of JAUNZM010000238.1, forward strand.
ATCAGAAATTATTACTCTGGAAAGATTTTGCTCTGCCCTAGTGGTATCAAAGTATTTAGAAGAAAACACAGAACATCTGGATTTGGTCAGTAAAGTGTCCATTTAATTAACTCCTAAGCCACATTTCCCACACCTTCCTCCCACCCTAAAATTTTAAATCACACTTATGCAGCAGATGACAAAATCTGATGGTGTACAACAAAAGTTTTTAAATCTGCACTCTTAATACTCAGAGTTTCAGGGGCTAGTATTTGACAAAATTACCCAGAACTCAGATGTCCCCATGCAAAAAAGCAAGTTTTTATATACAGTTCCTATTTTATTCTTATAAATTTAAATATTTTACAAAAATGTATTTGCAAAATGTATAAAGTTTAGTGAATACCCCAAATGTATCTTAAAATAAAATGTTACCTGATTTCAAAGGTTATTTCAACAATGAAGTCTAAATTGCACCATATAAAAGGCACTTGTGCAGTGTGATGTCTTGAGCAAATATATGTTAATTTATAATACAGTAATACAGTGTCTTCTTGAAGTCATGCAGTTGTCTCCAAGCATCAAGCATCATTAAAGCAGCCAAAAGAGATCGTGAGTAAACTTGATTCCATTTTTTATCGCTAAGTCGAACACAAAGCATCATGCTCCAGCTCTGACTCTAGAATCAAACACTACTTAAAAATTGCTGTCGTTCCCATGAGAATTCAAACTACATTTCATTCTCTCATAAGTTACAAAAAGAAGTATGCCATTTAATTACGAAACTAAAACACCAATGAACAGCTCAGTGTTCAAAGAGTTTGTGCCAACAAAAGTCTGTATTTAAAAACAAGCTAGGGGCTAGTTATTCAAGGAGCAGTGCACTGTATTTCCAATTTCTACTTCACTGTTGAGATAAAAGCGCAGTCCTGTTTGCCTTCATCTTCTCCAGTCTTTTCATTAAGTGGCTATTGGTCATCTCCATCTCTTCTATCTTATCCAGTGCTGTTCTTAACTATAAAATAAAAGCAAAAGTTATGACCACTTTAAGTTTACTTGCACTTTATGCTGTTCTTAAGCTTTGACAAAGGAAATTAAATCAGAAATACAAGTATAATCTGCTTTATAAGACTGCCACATCAGATAAGACAACACTTTCATTGTTGCAGTCAGATGAACCAGAACTCAACTGCTAAAAAATTAGGGAACAATTGAAAAATGCACTCATTCCAAAAGAACTAGGGGCCTGCAACTTCCTATTATATGCTACTTAAAAGTAAAATCCTCTTCACCATTGTTACTTCCTGATGGATATATATATATATTCCCATGGGTAGCAGGCCTCATAGTAGTCACCCAACAGCCGTTAAGCAAGCACAACCAACAACTCTGTTAAATACAGCTTCTTCTCAGCTCCCTGTGAGTTTTGTGCTGGAAACTTCCCGGGCTGGCACTTGACACAGGAAGTATTTGGCTCTCCAGTAATTTTTATGGAAGAATTAGTTAAAAAAAAGTAAAAGCTATCACATTTAGAAGAAAACATACTTTAGACTCCCTTTTAAGATGTACTGCATTAAATTGTAATTAGTATTACTAATTAAACTCATTACTGTATAAAGTATTACTTTTATGTGCTACAGTTGTCTTCTGAATGCAACACAGACTCTGAGGTCTCCTCAAAAAACACTTAGAATCTGTAATCAAAGATTACAAGAAAACCAGTGCTTGGAGGCAAAAAGACAGAGCAGTTCAAGACTGAAAGAAGTATACAGCTAAAAAGAAAATCAAACCAATTACCTCTCGCTGAAGCTTCCTCTTTTCAGCTTTGAGTTCATCTTCAATTTTTTCTGCATTTTCCGCTGCATTTTTATATCTTGCAACCTGCCCCTCAAGTCTTCCAATCTGCAAACCCAAACAAGACAAAAGGAATGATTACTTAGGTGTTCCACTGCAAGCTCACCTGTCACCAGCTCTTATTTTCTTTCTGAAAAGCCACCCTAACACAAAGCATCCTGTGAATTATCCATAGTATGTCCCTCTGAAAAGAAGAAGCTTAACTGTGTTAGCAGCAGCTATAATTGCAATGAAAGTGTTTAAAAGAACTAAGAAAACAGTAAAACAAGTTGTGGGCAGAAGCCTGGAATACCCTTCACTGCCTGTCCCTCTCTGGTGAGGGTCACAAGAAACAGCAGAGAAAGCCACAGGTGAAAAGATACAGATGTTAAAGAACTAAGCAGAAAGAAGAGTTGGAAAAACAAATTAAGAGTTGGGGAACACATGGGATTAAAAACAAAAGCTGTAAAGTTGAAAAGCAGAGATCATATGAAAATGTGCAAAGTAAGAAGGAGACTGTAACTGTTACCAGGACATGATGCAAGAGGTCTCGGGCTCAAGCACAGAGTTCAGCACTAAAGAGGAAGCTTGAGACAAATCCTGGTTACAACCTGCTCACTGAATTTTTAGCTCCCTGCTACCCCCCAGTCCACAGGATGGGCTAGAAGTCTATTGCTATGCAAGAGAGAACTATGCATCCGTGATTCAAATACTAATCCTTTGATTTTAGGTGATCTACGGAGATATCTATAATACCATGTTACTGACTTACAAAATGTGAGTAAATCAGTGCGAGATATATAGGTGTATATCTCTAAAATCAAACTCTTGTATTTCAGAGAGTAAATTAGGTACCTTCTACAATCTTTACAACTTTCTTACACGTAATTCAACTAAACTGATTTTCTTGCACTAGTAGCTTCAGTTCCTGTTTACATTCTAGTATACATTCACATCTGAGTAAATTAATTACAGCTTATTTTCTCGTATGGTTAGATTATGCACAGGTATTGAATTGCAGGAAATACGAAAAAATACAAACTTAGTGCCATTCTGTGCAAACTAAAGGACAAACAGTATATAAAATGATGAAATATGTTTTCATAGTTTTTGCTTAGAAGACTATTGTAAGAGTATCAAGAGCAAGTGTAATTATGACAATAAATACAAAGACACACTTACATTTTGTTCCATGGTAGCTTTATCTTGCTCAGCCTTTGAAAGCTTAAATTTGAATTCACTAATTTGTCTGCTGGCATCTCCTGGACAAAAATTTACACGAATAAATTACTCAAAGCAACTCTATAAACTGGCAGTTTCTCATTTAATTGAAATTCATTTAAAAGACCTTTTTACTGTGAGCCTGTATACAGAACTATAGAGGTAAATGATCTTTCAGAAATCTCTGAGAGTATAAAAACAAACATGTTCATTGCCACAAGCAAATTAAATGATAACTCTCTTAAACAAGAAAAGTTATCAGCTAAAGAAATAGCTTGCATGAAATGGAAAGTAGCTTAATGCTGTGCATCTTTGAAGTAGTACTGAATATAACTGAATATTCCCAAAATCTCAGCTGAAATTCTGTCACACAAAACCTGAAATTGTTCAAGTTGTGGCACCCATTCTAGGCAAGATCATCATCTGAAAAAATAATTCCCAGAATGTTGTTATTCAACACTGAAAGAGGCAGATTTTTAATCTATTTTGCAGTGAGAAACTTCCTTCAAGAAGATACACCAACAAAAAAAACCCTCAAACCTATCTGCTCAACAATATATTCATTCACAATACTACTAATGTACAATGATATAGGAAAAGGAGTTGGAAAAGTTTGTTTCCCCTCCCCAGTAAGAATACCTTTGAACAGTAACCATATACCTACTTTGCATTTCAATTAGCTGCAAGTCAGAACCATTCTCTAAACCTATGATATCTGTATTCATGCCATCACTTTTAGAATATTTCTGTCGCTCTTCTTCCAACTGCATCTTCAGTTTTCTAACCTGAAAAAGAAGTGCTCCTTCGTGAAAAAGAGACTCTCGGAATTTCAGTAGTTGTGTATCTAAAAGTTCAATGGGAAAAAATCGGCACATCAGTCCTGAAATGCCACTGAGTGAGATGGTTCTGTGAGCAGGAGTAGCAGAGCAATGTAGAGGAGGCAGGGAAGACAGTCCTTGAGGCCTGTGGCTGCAGTTCTCCATCCCCATAGCTGTGCGAGTGACCTCTGCATGTCAATTCTCAACCCAAACTCTCCAGTTTGGTCAGTGCTGCAAGGGTCTCTGCAAAATGCAGGGGCACCCAGTAACTAACAGAGCTGCCTTTATAGAGAAGGAGGCAGCAATAAACTCTAGTTTTGCATTTCTCCTGTAGTGCATCCTTTACACTTTGAACACATATGAAGATAATTAACAAAATTCTGGTGAGTTTACAGAAAGATTAACCTACAGCTTTTTTGAGTTCCTCTATTTTACTCCACCTGGAAGCAAGAGTCCTAGGAAAGTCTGTTGTGGACATTAAATGGTTCCATTTTATGGTACAGCAGCTGCCTTGGGATTTTTCCAGCAGTCAGAGAACACGATTCCTCAGCTATGTCCTCTGGGCCTGGAGTTTACGAACAGAGTGGAAGCTACTTTTTTGATTGTCTCATTAAAATATTGCCCTTGTATTGCCTAGCAGTATGGAAGTTATACTTTGCAAACTCCCATTCACGATAAAAATAAAATATTTTTAACAGCGATTTGTACAATTTTATGGTGACATATATGCATAGACATGTTACTAGTCTTCTATTTATAAGCTTATATTTAATAATATTGATTCAATATTATTGGGATTCTAAACCAAGTGTATCTATACTAAAATTAAGGTACGTGCCCAGCAAAACCAAATGTTGACAACATCACTTTAAATTTGCAGCAAGTTCTACTATAAGCAAAAATACTATGGTATTCATAACAATTGTTTTCTTCAGACGTCATTTCTCAATACTGAACTGTATTAAAATACAACTACTCTGATAATACTAGGTTTCTATTTGCATGACGGAAATGATCAAAGAAATAGTGTCACATTGCAATTTGGGACAAAGCACCACTTGGGCTTATGAGAACATAATTTTACTGACTTAAATATTTCCGCTTAAGAAAAAAAAAAAAAGTAGTGTAAATATGTACACTAACAGTAAAGTCAGCAGCAAGCCAGATTTCAGCTAACCAATTACTGAAGTACGGGTTCTTTAACAATCAAGATGAAAGTCACACGGATGAGGACACTAGTGAAAGGAGCTGATAAATCCTGGTACCAAGCTAGGTAAGAAACTTTTATTTTGCATAAGTACTTATTTTTCTTAAGTATTTGAGTAAAAACCAAAGGTGCCTAAAATTTGTTTATTGCTAATATATTAATAGTCTGCAAAGACAAAGGATTGAAAATAATAGCTTATTTTACCTGGGACAATAGTTCCTCCTTTTCTCTAGCCAGTTCTCGTAGCCGGACATCTAAAAATAAAGAATCCAAATGAAAAGAACAGAAATCTGTAACTAAGAACATACTTTTCATAACTTTTTCTTCATTTTCAAATATAACATTCTTCAAACTTAAAGCTAACAGCACTAGGTGCACAAAACTCTGATATCTCATTAATAACAGGACACCAGTCTTCAGTTAATAGCAGAAAAAAAGGAAATGTATTTAATTCAAGCTGTATATTCACAATTACAGAAACAAGACTTTGTATGGAAACATGTTCAGTAATTCTTCAAAGTAAATTAACAATTGAGGATTTTTTTTTTGTTAATAATAAAACAGAGGTTTGTCCCAATATCTAAGAAGAGACACTTCCAACAAAATTTTCTTCTGATCATATACTGTTTTCCCAGTCTTTATTCTTAAAAATTGCTGCCTGTGCAGGGATGGCACTAAGCTTACCCTGTGTTTGAAAAGATTTTAGAAACTGTTCTTGAACTGCAAAAAAAGTACTTGGGAAACCACCTACAGGAATGTTTCAGGACGTCTGATCAGTCAGAAGATCAACAAGGGCTACAGAACAGTCTGTCAAGCAACACCCTGCTAAGATTAGAGCAGCTCCCTTGGAAACTGTAACTTTGACAGTAACAAAGAATAATGACATTGGCGTTTCACTATGATGGAGCCACAGAAGCATGTATCAAGTCTAATCTCTTTCCAAAATAAATTCCTATTATATGTTACATACAAATGTAATGAAAACTGATGGAGCTGTTTCTTTGCATGTTAACTAAACATTTTACAGGGGATTAATTACACTTGTTCAACCTAGGGATAAAAGCAAGTTAAATAAAGACCCCCAAAAACTCTATCTTTCTGTTGTCCGTGCAATTTTTGGCATGGTTTTAAAACATTTTTTTCCTAATGAATGTGATGAAAGACTGCACTTGCTCTGCACTAATAAAGGCATTAGTAATTCAATAAAGGGGAAAGAATATACATTGCACTGCTTTCTGTAACATAAGTTCCTTCCTTGATTATATATACTTTAAACATTCTTTTAATGAAACAATGGAAAACATACTAATCCAAAAGACTATACTTTTAGGCAATATATTTTCTGATAGTCAAAAAACAAACTGGAACAAGAGATCTCAACAGTTGCAAACATCCAAGCACACACTATAATTTTTTTTACTCAAAAGATACATCTGTGGTTTTGCTCAGCTTAAAAAATAATCAACATCTTGAAAGTTGTATAAGCATGTATTCCAGAAGCATCAGATGTATCATTTTGTGGCTGTGTATCACAACCCATTGAACCGAAAGGAAACAAAGACTTCAAACACTCTATAAATATGTCAGGATATTTTTACCTAGCGGTCCTTCTCCTGCAGATTCCAAGACTTGAGCAGCTTCCTGTGATACAACTGTTATTGCACCAATCACTGATTCATGATTTACATCACCATTTGGTGTGCCATCTGGAATTATTACTAATCCATGTTTCTAAAAATACAAAAGAAAAAACCTACTCATACAAGAGCAGTGCTAAAATACAACTGGACAGAAATGTCTTTTAAAAGCTTTTGAAGTTGATCAAAAGTCACAATGAAAGGCACCATTTATTCTACCCTAAAAACAGGTTTTGAAACTGCACAACAGTAGTAACCATTCTTCCTATTTTTCATTGACCTTGATCTCATGTCACATTCCTGCACGTCTGTTACTGTAAAGTAACTACTACCAACATACCTCTCCACTCTTCAATGTTTCCTTCAGGTCAGCCAATTCCTCTCTGAGCTCATCTCGCTCATTCTTAATGCAGTCAAAGTAATCTTTCTGTCTTTCTAGGGCCTGGGTTCAGGCAGATAGCAAGAAAAAGAACAGTACAGAGAAAGAGCACGTGACAGATAGCAGAGAGATTTTCTACAAGTAAATAAACAGAGCTCAATAAAAGTAAAGAAAGCAAAAGGGGTATTTAACACATATAAACATACATCTCTTATAACTGCCTTTGACAAACCACATATCTAGCCTCATACTGCGTGTTTTCCATGACAATTTTTTCTTGGGCAAGTCTCAGTAGATTCTGCAATAGATTTTTATTTACTGGATTCTGTTTCATAGAATCACAGAATCACTAGGTTGGAAAGGACCCACTGGATCATCAAGTCCAACCATTCCCATCAATCACTAAACCAGCTTTTCATGTCTTCATTCAGTTTAAGATAATTGAAACCCTCTGCCATGCTGTGGGCTAAGAATGTGGTAGAATATGAATTTTAACAACCCCATCTCTCTTATCCTATATTTCCAACAAAATTTTTTAAGCTATGAACTTAAATACCCACACAACTTACAAGTTTAACTGTGATTTCTAGAATTTCCATTACCTCCATTATCAAATGAGAATGATTTTTGGTAATTTGGCCAACTAAGTTGAATACCAAAAGACTAAGTGACTCTTCTTAATACAGGCACTCTGCAGCCAGAAATAAAATTTGCTGGAACTCAATTGGCAAAGATCCCAAAACATTACATCCAGAGAAATAATACTTTTTATAGGGTACAGAAGTAGAAATCTTACTTCATGAAAGACTTTGGACATAGAAGCCTTACAAATACTAGTTTATTTCCTACTTGCTTAGTAGGAAGTATTACAACTATCATTTACTAAATCCAAAGCAATCTTTTTTAGAGAGGTAAAAAAGCAGCAAACACTAGCAGCACTAAGGACTGCATCTAAAAGCGCAAGATGGACATAGATGGGTTTGCTGGAGCAGGGTTACCTGGCAGTTAATCAGACACTTTCACTTGAATGGGCAGCATCACAGTATTTCATTCAAATTCAATACTGCATGCATCACAAAATCCCGATCATATCGCAACTGCAAAAGTGTACACACATTTTGCCAAGAAAATTATCCAACAAAACCTATGCCATGCATGAATATTTCGGAATGGACTCATACCAAGAAAGAAATGAAGGTGTATATCTTTGTATTGCAATTGCCCCACATAACAATGGCAATATTCTGAATTTTAATAATTATTTAGATGCTGTAGTATACAACAATGTTTTAATGTATTCTTTTTAATTTCAACAGAAAAATTTAAGATGTACTGTTGCACATAATTTATTAGCATGTAACATTTAAAATACAAGTAATTCAACTGTGTGAAAGCATTAGCTGTCACATCACAGTTCAAGAATTCATAAGATGGCCTTTTATTTCCTAACACATATTATATTTCTAACTATGTTATAAACAGTGTGAAGAACCTTAATCATGACATCATTTTATGCTCCACTTACATATATACAACTTTGCCATTTCTGAAGAACACTGGAAGCAACCAAGGGGGAAAATAAGCTCACCCACTTGAGAGAATGGACACACAGACCCAGAATCACACCTGCAGACAGATCCCCTGTACTTGGCATCGCTCCGTAATGCTGCTGACCTTACCAAAACTATCCTTTCTATCCTCACCTGCTTTACACAAACGTTGGAAATTAGAGAATATTGATGGGGAAGGAACTGAAACTAATACAACCACCTATCTCTAGCTATGAAGAAATTAGTAAGTATTATTCAATGTTGAAAACCTCAGTAAAACTGCAAGTATTGACAGACTCAGGGATCATGATATATGACATGGATTTTATAATATATCTACTCCTGCAATGCTCCTGCTTGGGCAGGGTGCAGAAATCAGGACAATTAAGCTCTATGGGCGTATTTTAACATACCAATATTATTGAATTCTGGTCATTTGGCAGAAAGTGGGTTTGTCTGGGGTCCTACTTTCTAAATATTCCAAAAGACTTCACAAAACCTATACTAAACTCAGACACACCATTGCTAATTTCAAACTGGCAATGAATATACAATCTGGAGCCGCTAAACAATAAAATACCTGTATGTTTCAGGAGAATTACCTGGAAGTTAAGAGCTCAGTGTCCTCAGATCGATCTAATTTAAGACCAAATAAAACTGCAAATTTCAATCACTTTGTGGAAACATGATAATTTAAGAAGGCAGGTGTAAAACAGTCTCATGCTATCTGTTTCTGCTTGCTTCCCTTTCTACCTCCAACTAAGCATCAGTCTTGTATACATTGTAAAACTAGGTTACAAATTCAGTTATAAACTACTCCTTTGAGAAGCTTCTCAGAAGACTTCTCAATCTAGAATGAAGTAAAAAATGGCAAAACCACTCAATACTGGGGAGAAAGGCTCAAAAACTGCGAGCTATGAAAAATATGTACATGTTTTTAAATAACATAGAGGAAAAAGAAAAGACAGCAGAATTTTTATATTTCAAGAAGTATGACATTTCAAATCCAAGATGGTAAAGAAATAAAAACTAGGAAAAAAAAGTCCAGTTATGGTGTTTACAAGAACACAGAAACTAGCAGGAAAATTTTGGCTAAAGTCAAAAACCATCCTTCTTGTCAGTCTAGTTGGTAGCCA